>OX387244.1:92056412-93314835 GCA_947561735.1 Cenchrus americanus | reverse complement strand
TAGTTCAAATATTCTTTTGTATGTACGTGAATGTGAGGATTGAATGTGATTGGTAACATTCATTTTGTATTCCTGGCATTCTATATGTGGTATTAATCTCCCCTAATGCCTGGAATTATCCTCAAGGTGTGATCAACATACAGGCTTTTTGTGTAAATCCCCAGAGACCTAAGGTATTATATGAATGACGGATAATACATTTTATGTTGATCCCTAATGCCCATGATGTATGTTGTGAGGTGGTGATATCGGTATGTGCAAAACATAACCGACACGCAGATGGGAATATTTGGTGTGGCCAAGCTTTCACGTACTAACCGCAACGGAGGGAGCCGTATGATTGCAGCTTAATGAATGTAAAATATGTGGTGTGTAAATCCACATATTACCAACTTGATGTTGATAGGTTGAATTCTATTGTGATGGTCATGCAAATGAGTTATCTCGATAAGAGATTTAGTTAAGCCATAATTGGTATGGACATATGGTACTTAGTGATATAGTTCCCAAAACCAAATAATTCCATAAGAATAGATGTAATCCTGCATCCAGGAAAATTTTGCTCAAAGTTGAAAACTAGAGCAATGAATTTGGTAATTTGCTATGCCTTATGATCAGTAAGGGACACAAATGGAACTATTCATAATTGACTCTATGAGCACTTGATAGTGCTTAGATAATCCATAAATGGTTGAATATGCCAAAAATTCTTGAATGCATTCAAGGATTTGTGTGGCTTATTGTTTAGAATTTTAAGGTAAGAGGGCCTTAAAATTAATTCTCAAGTGACACATGCGGTGCACAAAATCTGAGGATTTTGAGAATGTATGCTATGACCAATAGAATTGATAATAATTTTTCTTATCATCCATGAGTTAGGATGACCAAAGCTATAATAACAATTCTTGATATAATCAAGACGAAAAATTATTTGGTACACAACATGTCATACGGGATTTATGTATGTAAATATAACATGTCCCAGATGATATGAAAGGAACAATGTGGATATTGAATTTTCATATCCGTTTGACCAAGTTGAGTCTTGCTTTTTCATCATTATCCTTGGTAATGGGTTTCGGTATGAAACCATATACAAATGGATGTCACAAAATTGAGGGTTTCTGTAGAATACATGAGTGAATCTATAATAAATAATTGAATACCCGTGAGGAGACTAAAATTCTCATAATTGTGATAGTGGTGATCCACTAAATGGAATTCCTTTTCTTTCTGGGTGTATCCCGAATAAATATCATGTATGAAGTACATGATATTGATGATGGACAATATACTACACATGTAGTATAATATTGAACTAATGATAATTTCATGAATTTATATGGAAACATGTGGAGATCTGATTTATTAATTTATTGAAGTGTGCTTCAAATTGATCTCCTTGAATTCACTTTCCTCCACTGGGGTGGAGATTTCACTTTCCTCCACTGGGGTGGAGATTTTGTTTGTACCAAATATTTTATTTGAAAATCATGTGTACATGGATGTACAACCACATTATAGACAAACTTGAAGTTAGTCATTATGGTCACTTGATTTGAACAAGAGTGACATTTTATAGATGAGATTCATTGTGTTGTAAATACCATGAACGTAAAGTTCTCTTTGTTGGTAATTCTTCGAAGAGTTTAAAGAATAAATGAATCTTCCTCATTTTGTTATTCTGATTTGTAAAATCGGAATTGAGGAAATGTAGTAACACACAAAGGTGCATGTGTGGTAATGATAATAATTGATTGGGTACTTGTATGTGGGTACAATGATGGTGGCTTGGATGCCATGAATATTGCAATGATATCGTCGATATCATGTACCCATATTGGATAGTAAATTCAATCCAATGCAAATTCAAAAATTTCCATTTTGGAAACATTAGTCATGTCCTACATGAGTTAATCATGTGTTAATTTACTCAATGAGTAAATTATATAGCATGAAATATGTTGTAGTGCAAAAATTATTTAAATCAAGTTGATACTTGATTATAAGTGGACTATTCTTATAATTGACAAGCGACAGAAGTCGTTGCATATGCTTTTGGATTCTATTCTTGTGAGAATAAATGATCTGATGATCATTGCCAAAACATACTTTCTAATATGTTGCACATTTTCTGCTATTATTTAAGCCAAAATTGATGCTTAAAATTATGTATTCAAGATGGATCTTGAATTATTTTATGTATAATCTTGTATTTTATAGGTGATGAATTCGCTTTTCTTATCGAGTGTGACTCGATCATCACGTACTAGTGATGAATTAACACATCAAATGGCAATCACCAGAATGGTGTAAACTTGAAATGGTGGACGAGGAACTCGTTACTATAGGTATAATTTGCATGAGTGCAATACCTTAGACTCCACTAATATGTGTTAGACTAGTAATATTAGGTCATTTTTAGGAAATAATCACCATGTTGGTGACATAATTATGCAACAATTAGTGAAGGAAAGATGATTCTTGCAACAAAATTTACTTTACTGATGTAAAATTTCGTTGTAAAATAAGCAAAATAATGAATGTAAGATGGTTCTTACAAAATTAAGGTATAGGACATATTAATTCCTGTAGGAATAATTTGACTTGATAGTCATTCAAATATTTTTGTCCGTTTATATGAAATGTGGATATACACTTTGAAGGTAATCATTATAAAAATGTAGATCTCTCAATGATGAGCAAAAGATGCCTAAAAACGCGGACCTCAGGGCAAATAAGTTCTTATAAAGAACTTTCACAGCCAGCGCCTAGGTCACATCACCTTGTGTTATTTCCAATCATCTGTACATGCCTTAATTTTAATTTTGCTTGATGTTCTACTTGATGTAGAAAATTTTGATTAATTTAGACCATGCAAATAAAATAAATTGCATATGTAAGAATTGTTCTAACACCGTAAAATGATCTACGGATCATAAATATGGATAATTATCGTGGTAATTATAACATCTAAATTATATAGGTGTAAATACCAAAAGGGTATTTATTATAATGTGCATGACAACACATAATTACAGAACAATTCAGGTCTAAAATAGAAACATGCAGAACTGATTATTCTGACATGTAAATAAATTAAAACCTGAGGGCTAATTTGTAAATCGGAAGGGGATAAGCGGCCTGCTAGCCTGCTCAGGCGGCCTTATTTGGCCCAATCGGCCGAAGTGGATCTTCGTCCAGTGGGCCGACTCGGCCTGATTTCGGCTCGTGGAGTAGTGGCGATCAGCCCGCAATAGCAGCTTGCCAGCTGTGTCGACCGGTGGGCCGGTTTTGGCCTGTCCGTTGGCCGGCGATGTCGTGGCATGCGGTGGCCCAAACTGGTGCAGCCCGTATAAAAACTGGGGGGTGGCGGTTAGGGTTGCCACTCCCCAACCGCCGCCGCTGCCGCCTCCTGCCCGATGGGCGTGTCGCCGGTGGTGACCGGCTGGCCGGAAGGCCGTGTTTGCATATTCGTGACCCGCCGGTGTTATCAGCCTCTCCCCCTCTTTCTTCTCTGAGCTCGCTGCCCCAAGGCACCGGCTTGAGCCGGTCACTGGCCGATGGCCGTCCGTCAGTTGTGGGTGGTCCATATTCGTGATGCGTCCGAAGGGGGATGCTATCGAGGACGCTGGCGCAGATGCGCCGTCAGCCTGGAAGAGGGGCGGTGAGTCGTGTAATTCGACAGTCGCCATGGTCACAATTGTGACGCTCGGATGCGCCGCCATGGAGGTTTCGTCAAGGCCGGCAGTAGAGGAGATGCGAAGTCTGCTATTGCCATGGTAAAATTCGGCCTGAGGGCCAAAATTGGTACTTCGATTTCTGTTACCCGCAGTCGTCGGCACTTAGCATAATGTGTTTCAATTGTCCCGTCCAGTAATCCGCCGCTGGCGGTCTTAAAAAAAGGGCGAGAAAACAGTTTCCATGGCTAAGTTTGGTGACTAAAGTCACATTAACAATGACCACGATGGCCATGGTTGTGACAATCTTTTAGCACAAGTTCTAGTTGATTACCATTTCTAAGTGTGCCATCTAATTCAATCAAGAATTGGACAAGCAATTAATTCATCCAACCATATTCCTCGAGTTCCATCATTATGGGACATCATGGCCGATTGATTAAGCGATCTCGGATAACGGTGAGAGGCCGACAATCGATTGATTTAAACCTTGCAAGGTAGACCCAAACACACGGTAGGTTGTCCCCGCGAGGACAACTCCCAGTCGTCCCCATAAATCTTCGGGTTGCGATCCATTTAAGGATATCTTATGATTCCTATCTAGGAACCTATTCTCGCGAGTGACGAACATCACTCGACTTCTATCGGTCCTATAGCATGGCGGCTATCGACCTAGCATACTAGTGATAGAGCATAGGTACCTAGGGATCATGCATCTAGGGTTTCAAATCAATTCTCGACACGTAGATGCACAATCATAGCAAACATAATTGCGTAATTTTAAAAGGCGGGGTTAATGATCCGGGGCTTGCCTTCGCCGGCAAGGTTGGCCTTGGGCCCTTCCGGACCGGGGTCCGGGTCTTGAACTACGTTCACGCACGACGGCTCTTGGTCGGCACCTTCATCTCCTCCTTCGGCACGAGCGTACGTCTATCGGCGGAAAGATCTACACGAAGATGCAAATGCAAGATTTATTCGACGGTTTTTTTTTTACTTTAATCACTTACGAACCATTTTGGCAATCAAGGGGTGTATTTGTTGGGCACATTCACCTAGATAAGAATACATTCAAGCATACTCTTCCGTAAAGGAACAATATGCAACTCCTTATTAATTATTCTTTTTGATGGTGACCGTGTACATATATATGTAAATAATTTAATTTAATTTCATCAACAGTAGTGGGTAGGTACATTTAACCTTTTTAACATGATTTGCAACCAAACTCAAATTACATGGGTGGTTGGGTGATTTCTCTTCATTGCACAATTGAATAAAGGTTTCTTTATATTTGTTATTTCATGTGAAAGCTTTTAATCATTTTCTCTCCACAAGTAAGGTATAAATCATACTTTTATCCTTGAATTAATTTATTATCAGCATCTAGAATTAATTATCTTTTAATTAAATTAGATAATATTTTCAAAATGGAAAAAGAATTAAATAAGGGCTTTTCTTTATTTAATTTCCCTTTAATGGAAAAAGGGCTTTTAAGCCTTTTATTAAACAATTAAATTACCAAAAAATTAATGGGGTGTTTCTTAAGCCTATTAGCACCTATACTGGTCCATTGGACCCACATGTAAGTGTTGGATGTTAGGAAATTAAATATTATGGAAAATAACAAAGGTTATCTAGTGATTCAATTTAAATGGATATAGAAATAATTAAGCATCTAAATGATCCAAATTTTCTTGTGGATACCCTCTGGTCCTAAACAAACTTAGAAAACCAACATGTTCACATGGAATATCTACTGAACTTGGTTTATTAATTTACAAAGGAAAACATGCATAAATCAGGAATAATTATTTCTGTTAATCCAAAATTCATGATTACTTCACCAGATGTGCATTTTCGTATTACAAGACAGTGTGCACAAGTTGGGGTTAAAAACATAAATATATTTAACATGAAAAATCATTTATGTAGTTCTGACAGAAATAGAAAAACATTTTTATAACAATATTTACATGGTAACTTTGTGCAATTTTTGGCATAGGAGCTACTCATGACCTAACACAAAACATATCCAAAAATTAGCTACAGAGGTCCTATAGTTTTTGAGTTATTGCAGATCTAGGGTTTTCACATTTGTATTTTTCATGTAAAAAGTAAAAGGAATTAGCTCAGGCCAAAATAACAAAAGTTGTAGTTTAAATCCCAACGGATCTAACAAAATTGGTTCCACATTTTTCTGAATTCTCTGCGATTTTCTACACAATTTACAATATTCAGCAATTTGGGTTTACTTTTGGAGTTACCTTTTTGCAATTTGGACCCCGGAAAGAATTGAATGCTTGCAATTCGACCCTTATGGCGGCCGGCCGGCGCGGGCTCGCCAATTCCGGCGGGCCGGCGGCGCTCTTGGCCGGGGAAGGGGCGAGAGGATGGTTAGGGGACTAGGGGGGGTCGGTTTGGGAGCTTGACCGGCCGGTGGCGGCTCCGGTGAGCGGCGCGCGGCGGCCGGAGGAAGCGGCCGCCGCGGCTGCCGTTCCCGCGTGCTGGGCGCGCTCGGCTCGGTTAGGCCGGCCGGTGAGCTATGGCTAGTGCGGGGGAAAAGTGGAGGGGGGGGCCGGAATTGCAAGCGGCGGGCCGGGAGCGGAGAAGCTCACCGCGGCGGCGTGGCCCTGCGCGTTGGTGGGCGGCGGCCGTGCACGGCTCGGTGTGTCGAGGGGGGGGAGGCGGCATCCCGGCCTTAAGAAGGCACGCGCACACGCACCGGTGACGCCGAAGAGACCGCGACGTACCTAGGGTCGGGCGCCGACCTCGGTAGGAGGCGCGACCGTGCGGTACGTCATGTCCCGGCGGTCCGATGGTTGTTGTCCCGGCCGGCGCGCGCGCGAGGGAGGGGGGGGATTCCCACGCGCCTTGGTGCACGAGCGTCTGGGGAAGGCGCGAGGCGCGGGTGCCGAGGCACGGCGGCGGCGGGCGCGGGGCGGCCGGCGCACGGCGGCCGGCGGGCGCGGGGCGGCCGGCGCGCGCGCGGTGCGACGTCGCGCGAGAGCGCCCAACTCGTGCGGCACCGGGCCTCGTTTGAAATAGGATTTCTCCAAAAATTTGAATAAAAGTGCACAAGGCAATGAATAGGAAAGTTGTAGATCTAACTACCCTCTACAACTCTCAAAAAGGCCATATAGTGTTTTTCTCAACGGATTTTGCGAGAACGTCGTGCCAACTTTGAATGTCGTCACGTTCGGGAAAACGAGAAAATCTGTCTTGCAAGGGGTTTTTCACAATTTTCCACCCAAAATTTGAAATGCCAATCTACGAGAAAGTTGTGTCCCTCAACAAGATGGACAACTTTCATAAAGGTAGATTTTGAAGTGTTTTAGGTGAATTTTGGAGAACGCGGCAAAAGTTCCGGCGACATTCGCCGATGTCAACGGTCGGGGCGGGGGTTTGACCGTGCCTTTGACCAAGGGTTGACTACGGGTGGGTGTAGGCTTGGTCAAGGGGTTCATTGGGGTTCATTGACGAGGTTTTCGGGTGATGACCCAGGTTGACCTAGGTTTGACCGGGGTTTGACTGGTTTGACCCGGCTGATCCGGTCATTAGCGTTAATGACGGTAATTAAAAACCTGGGGCGTCACAGTCTACCCCCTTAAGAAGAATCTCGTCCCGAGATTCGAAATTACAAGGGGAGGTGAAGAATGGTTCTGGGTTAAGGTGTTACCCATGAAATTCAGTTGGCTTTGCTCCACTTGAGGGCTTGGCTTGTTGTTGTTGATAGCAGATCCGGGTTCTCGCTTCCGCCGCCGGGGCTTCGCCGTCCGGGGTTCGGGCACTTATTGGCGAAATGCTCGGCCGTCTACAATTGTAGCACAACCGGGGAGGAAGATCTTTGGGTTTGGAGATCGGTTGTTGGGCTTCCTGGATAAGGCGGAGCCTCTTTCTCTCCTTTTTCTTTGCCCTCTTCGTGGTTCGCGAAGGTGTTTCACTAGCGGGGGATTGAGAGGCACTACTAGGGTTACAGCTTTGTTTGCCTTCACGTGGACCAGTCTCCGTACAGGTAATTTCCCACTCACTTACATCTATCTTAGGTAATCCTCGTTTGTGGCCTTGATCGGCCTTCTCTTCTGCTCTAAGATCCATTGGTAGTCGAGAAGGTGGTAATATTAAGTCGGAGGCTTGGGGTTGATCTTGACTAATGTACTCCTCCAACAAATTGAACAAATGAGCTTGTTCGACCATAGAGACAGATAAGGACTGAGAGAGACTGTCTGCCAAACTATTCGATATGGCCTCCCATAACGTCCTTCGATGATATCGTACACTATCTGGTTCAGTACTGAATTTTGCCCTTCTAATAGTTGAGTTATGCCGACAATGGCGTTTATGTCCCTCTGGGTGGGTACTTCGGGTGAACGGGGCTTGGAAGGTTGAAGCTTCGATTGCACCGGTGGCATTTGCCGTAGCCGTTGAGCCATTTCTTTGTTGGGTCCGCAGGAGCCGGTACAACACTTCGGTATGTGCTGCTACGAAAGCTTCGGTCAACATCGTGGGCGGCGGTTGCGTACGATCGCCACTACCTGATGCTTCAAAATCATTAGGGTTATTCCACGCCGGTCGGAACATCTGAAATTTGAGTCCCTAATTAGCGCATGATCGGAATTTCACCCAAGTTTATAATTCGGACATATTGTACGAGATTCGTTCACGGTAAGCAATGCAAACCGGACATTCCAACAGTCACAATATCAATTCGGTAAAACTTCGCCTACACATATCCCATGATCGGGAATGCGAGATGGAACAAAAAGTACAAGGTGTGTCCTCTTACTACCTCATCGCCGTTCATGAGGAAGCGGACGATGAATGTGCACATGCACGGCTAAGAGTAGACATAATCCTCCTATGATACGAGAGGTACATCCCTAACAATGTCCGGCGAAACGATTCGAGCTCTTCCGACGACGGAGTCATGGGTGGCAGCTTGGATTGATTTTCTGCTTTCTGTCTAATCCGAACTTCTTCTTGACGTCGGAAATGAAAACGGAGAACAATTTGCTCGGGAAGATTGAAGTAGCTGGGAGGGGTACTCTAGTGGCAAGTAGCCAGGCTAGCTAGAAGAAGAACAAGAACAGTGATACTGCCGAGCTCTGATGGAAATGGAGCTTTCGTATCGGCGGTTCTTGGGAAAAAGGTTCCATTTTATAGCCGATGCGGGGCTGTAACGGTCAGTTGACCCAGTCGGGTATCTGGTGTATACAATACGGAGCTCGACAAGGTCAGCTCACGCGATCACGGCGTCGTGAATACGGTTGCGGAAATCGAGAGTAGAGCGACGTCATGGCATCATATGGTCGTGACACTGGTGACGATGGGCTCAACGGTCTAAATAATCGACCGTGAGGGGGAGCAAAACGAGAAAGGCTTGGGGCACTACGCTTCACGCTTGTGATAGCACACAGAGGAGCGTAGCATACGGCTTTGATCGATCCCGGGCGTATTTCCTTGTTTGATTTTGAGAACTTGAAGGTTAAGAGCACGGATCAAGAACGAAAGCACGATGGATGACTTCTCCCGGTTGACTATTCGAGAACCTTGACTCGCTCGAGAAAAGTTTCTACTTCTCCGTTTTCCACTTGGCCGGCGGAAAAAGGAATCGATGCTGCAATATCGTCAAGATTCACAAAGCAAGGGACCAATTGGTCAACGATTCCCAATAGGCCATTTACAAGGAAAGAAGGCTAAAGATAGGTTTCCACAAACTCATGTACGAAAGGTGACATCAAGTGGGAACTTCAAGGAATAACCCTGCTCACACCTTTACTTATTTCGCAAATTTTTGAGGTTTTGATAACTCGTTGTTTTGAAAGTGTAACACTTTTCAAAATTGACGCGATGCATATGCTTGTGCAGTATGGTGCTCATGATGCACGTTAGAATGACTCGGTTACCCATATGCGTTGATGATTGGAAATGCAATCAATAGTAGGGGGAGGATCTGTGTGACGAGTTGTTATCTCACAACCAAGGTACCTAGCGTGCTCCTAGCGGCAATCGGGTGGCTGCAGCACACACGACACCCTAGGTTCCGTCGCGGCACCTTTGACTATGGGGTAACAACGTCACCAAACAAGAGAGATAGGGTAAGGGTACGGAGTTTCATGCGGATGCACGTTAGTATACCCATGCTTCCCAAATGCATATGCTATGCAGCGCATGCTCAAAAGCCAAATTTTTAATTTAAATCACAGAGTTTGAGCAAGACCGAGAAGAACAAGTTCGGGTTGAGGAATCGATTGGATTTTTGGCTGGCGCAAGAATTCATGGAGTACGGATCTTGATTGATCACAACTGAGCACAAATAATGCCTTACGAACATCATTGCTGAAAGGGATGTTTAATCAAGGCAGTACATCGAGTGAGAATTTTTAGAATTACCAACAACATTTAGGATTACAAGGCAGACTCGCTGCAATGACAAGATTCCTAGTCCCACCGACAGCGATAGTTGACCCAAGTGGTCATGGTACACTAGGATTCCTCACAACACTGGATTGTATTCCTGACGGACCAACTTCCAAAGGTGGGATCTTCCACTCTGAAAGTCTACGGTGACTCAGGTCCAGACTCAATTCCGGATTCGCCCTGGATATCTTCAGCATCTTCTTCTTGTCTTGGTCCCGGATGACGGAGTTCGGGGGTGGAACGGCTAGAGCTTCCAATTAATTTTCTAATTCAAGCATATACTGATCGTTATGTTGCAACAAGAAATTCTCGCTCATGTATGATCTCGGTTAACTCTTGTATCTTTGCCTTGTCCTTGCGTCTTTCCTTCCTGAGAGTAGCGATCATTGCTCGGGCTTCCTTCAACGCTTGAGCTAAACACTCTACTTCCTTAACTTTGTATCTATAGATTTGGTGTCTATAGAATACGTTTTCTCCCACCATTCGCAGGTAGGTGTCGTACATGGCTTCTGAAAAGCGGACTGAGGCGACGAGTTCAGGACTATAGTGAGAGTTGCTCTGGACTAGAAGGACAGTTTCTCGTTCACCGCCCGGTGCAATGTGTCGCTCGGGTACCGGAATGACCTTAGCTGCAGAGTTGGCTATCTCGGTCGGGTGCTTCCCACAGAAAGTGGTGAGTGCTTCAAGAGCAGCCTTCTGCACCGTGTCGGACAAGTTTCTTCCGTGTGCCATACACTCCCACTCATCCCAAGCAGGATTGGTCGGGCACACTGAAATCTTCACCTTCACTTCACAACGAAGGAGTTGACCGGTGGTCATGATCTCACGTGTCGAGTACTTTGGGTAAGTGGTGTACCCAAAGCTCCTTAGGGTGTCCCACAAAAGTGCAGGAAAACCACCCTCCTCGATGTAGTCCACGAGAGTCCATGATTCCACATCGGTTGATGTAGAGCCAACGTTGTCCATCCGGACATAACGACAAAAGTGAGAATCGGGCGGGTGCGAGTGTACAAGGGTAACTCGATCCACGAACCGGGTAAGGGTTAAGGTATGGGGTTACCATGCATACTTAAATACCATCGTATACCGAGCTCGAACGAGCGGGCATACCAACGATACAAGGTCCGGCAACGGAACCGAACATCCTACTCAAAACCGAGTTCAATACTTCCCCAATTGGCGTAGCATCTTAGCAAGGTTATGAAACTTAAGTTGGGTACTCAAGGTTGAGCTAAGGAACTAGAAAGGTGTTGAACCAAGCAAGGTTCAAAGATTGTAGGGAAATGTCAAGACAAGGTTGACCACCAAGCATACTTGCGGTAGACCAAGGTATGATCACGAACCGGGGCTAGCGAACGAGATTAGATTGAAGCAACCTAGGTTAAGATCATCTAGACGAAAGGTTCTTAGACCGGAACGGCAAATTTTAAGCAACACTTTTATTAACTTTAAGCATGACAACACATCTACACCTAAAGAAGCTAAACGAACAAAACACGCTATAACTGTTTACTTCAGAGAGCACGAAAACAGACATGAGTTCGGTTTAGGTTCTTTCTCGACCGTTAACATGATGCAAGACGTCCTATTCGTCCTCACAAGGCAATCAAGCCAAAATTCGGAGTTAGCGCCGGTGGCATGGCACATACGCGTATCTCCCTATAATAACTTGTCGTGATCTAGTCGATGCTTACTTAGCGACATACGAACGAGGTTAGTGTACCCGCGGAAGATCACGGAACACATCGAACCTTTCATGCCGGCACTCATGAAAGCGTCCACATACATTACCGTTCACTATAGAAACGGCATCCGTGCGTTAAGCCGCCGCATGGACGGCGTCCAACCTCGGACATTCTCCGTTTGAATGGAGGATATCCTTACCTCGCATGAGCGACATGCGGAATTGCTCACGTATGAAACACGTGGCAAGACACAACTCATAAACATACGCGAAGATGGGATCCGTGGAATGGATCACTCCATCAACCCTCGCAATTCCCGTGATGCGGAACAAGCACACGTATAAAACACGTGGCTCCTAGTTTGGTTGTACGAGAAAGTAAGTCTGACATAAAGTAATGTGCTGGAAGTTAGCAAAATAGACCATAGATTAATAAGCCACCTGAAAGAAACCAAAAATTTCCTCTAGGGCCTCTCGGTCTAGTTTATCCTTAACGGACCAACGTATTTTGCAAAACAAACAATCTTGGCAAATTTTATTCGAAAATCATGTGATTAGAGTTGTTAATTAAACTACGGTGCATGCGGTCGCTACGATACCAATTTGTGACAACCCGCCCAGGAAAATACAGTACTATCGCCTAAGACCGATCCACTTTGGTCGTTAAGCAATAGTAAAGTGTCATCCTGTCGTTGGTTGCCGGGTTAACGCCCGGTAAATCACTTGAACATCGAACAGAGGATCGATACATGCATTAAACTCACGCGAAGGCGAGTCCAGAGTACATCATGGATTAAACATTTGATTACAGACCATTGTTAATGGCATAAGGTAAAGATTCAGAGTTCGAAAATACAGCGGAATAATTTAAACTAGCGGAACGGTGAACATCACAGGAGGCCGTCCGTGATGTCATCACTTGTCGTCACCCTTCTGATCAAGCACACCTGCAACAACATTTTTAAAGCAAGACTGAGTATACTAATACTCGGCAAGAATTAACCGTCGGGTGATAACTACATCACCAACCTCTACACATGAAAGGCTTTTGGCCGGTGGAGTTCTTTTCTTTGGAAAGCCACTAAGAGTGGATCCTTACTTTCAATCTTTTAGCACAAGTTCTAGTTGATTACCATTTCTATGTGTGCCATCTAATTCAATCAAGAATTGGACAAGCAATTAATTCATCCAACCATATTTCTCGGGTTCCATAATTATGGGATATCATGGCCGAGTAGAATAAGCAGTCTCGGATAACGGTGAGAGGCCGACAATCGATTGATTTAAACCTTGCAAGGTAGACCCAAACACATGGTCGGCTGCCCCCGCGAGGACAACTCCCCAGGCCGTCCCCATAAATCTTCGGGTTGGGATCGAATCTTACAGTCCCTGGTGCAGGCTATCCGGCATACCCCGCGAGATACCCGGAGTCACCATACACCACCCTTCCCGTAGCTAGCCGGTAAGGAGATTTCTCTAGAGTAGTAACGGTAGGATCCCGTGCCGCCTCATTAAGGTACTAGGCTTACCGGCCCCATAACCGGCATGTGCTTAGTACGTTCAAAAGCTTAGCCCACATGCGCACTGGACCGGAGCCCAAATCCCATGCTCTTACCACATGAGCGATCCATTTAAGGATATCTGATGATTCCTATCTAGGAACCTATTCTCGCGAGTGACGAACATCACTCGACTTCTATCGGTCCTATACCATGGCAGCTATCGACCTAGCATACTAGTGATAGAGCATAGGTACCCAGGGATCATGCATCTAGGGTTTCAAATCAATTCCTGAAACGTAAATGCACAATCATAGCAAACATAATTGCGTAATTTTAAAAGGCGGGGTTAATGATCCGGGGCTTGCCTTCGGCGGCAAGGTTGGCCTTGGGCCCTTCCGGACCGGGGTCCAAGTCTTGAACTACGTTCACGCACGACGGCTCTTGGTCGGCACCTTCATCTCCTCCTTCGGCACGAGCGTACGTCTATCGGCGGAAAGATCTACACGAAGATGCAAATGCAAGATTTATTCGACGGTTTTTTTTACTTTAATCACTTACGAACCATTTTGGCAATCAAGGGGTGTATTTGTTGGGCACATTCATCGTCACACCCGATTTTCCGTAGAAAACCGAATGCATCTCATATGTGTGCCGGGATCACAATTTCACACATATGATAGACTCATGAGTGTAATATCACAAGACATTGCTCAAAAACGTACGTAAAAGGTTTATTAACTTTTATTACACTCACGATGGTAGACACGAAGGTCTTTACACGAACAACGATAACTATGAAGACGCGACTCCATCTTCATCTTCCACGAGCTTCTAATCGGTTGATCGCATCCTCGGAACTCCTCGTAGTCGGTGAAGTACTCCACTCCGGGGTTCTTCTCCGAACGGCGTAAGCAAGGATGAGTACACTTATGGTTGGTACTCGGCAAGGCCACGGGAATAACCGGAAAGCAATATTAATCCATCTTTAAGTTCAATTAATCATGTGAGGGTCCGAGCCGCTCTTGACCGTGAGCACGGCCGATCGATCGGTTTACACTGCGAGAGGTTGCACACTTTTCCCGGAGTTCGCGTAAAAGTTCCAAAGAACTTTGAACCCAACCACGCATGTGCTGATCGAGCACAATACCACACTTCCGAGGTGTGATTGCATAGGGACGCTACGAAGCCTTTACAAAGATATGCAAAAGACTAACGACCCGCATAGTTACGGATCGGGCGGACCATAACCCTCCCTAGTGGTCGGCACCTTAGCAAAGGCTACTACCCCAAAAGGACCGGGCTATACCCCCGCAACCCGGATCCCCCTCTCGCTCCTTTCGGAAAAGGGCCATCGGATCAATCGCACACCTAATTAATTGGCTAAGCCGAGCCATATGGACTGTGGTTGCACCGTTTTCCGGGTGGTTCTCCATGTTCCAATTAATTTATAGTGTTCTTGATTAAAGCATAGGTAGAAGGGTGGTTACGGTCACTTGCCTTTCTCCAACGATAAGCTACTTTCCTTATCTGCAAAGCTCTGCACTTGATCTTCCTCGAACGGCGCGTCGGCTACGATCATGCAAGAAAACATACAATAAATAAAACAATACATCAAACATTACCAAAAGACTAAAACAAGCTTTTAGAAATGACGGGCTCGGAGAGACGATCGCGTGGACATCAAGAACGCGTAAAACGGAGCTAAGATGGAAAAGTTATGGCTGAAACAAGATTCAGGGGCTAAATTGTAAAAGAACTGGAAGTTTAGGGGGTTTTTACGGAAGATTTCGGGGACCTAAATATAAATATGTGTGAAACTAGGAGGTCTAATATGTAAAAGGTTAAGGATAGGCTAAAGAACATGAAAACTATGGAGCTCGGGGTTCAAATCATAAAAACAAGGACTCGTTTGAAAGGCTTTATATAGGTGGAAGGGTATTTTTGTAATTTACGGAATCTCGGGGTTCTTTTTGCAAAGCTGCCAAAGCAGCCGGCGGTGAGCCATGGGAGCGACACGTGGCGGCTTGCGGTTGGCTGGCGCTGACGCAAGCAATGACGTCATCGTGACGTAAGCGGTGACGCAGGGCTGTGGACCGGCGCCGTGGACCGGTCCCACCGGTCCACGGTGGACCACTGAAGGGGTGTGCCCCCCTCTTTTAATCTGGGCCGTAGATTAGATCGGACGGCTGTGGTGTCTTGCAGGCGACGGGCGGCGGCGGCAGACGGCGCGCGGCGGCGCTAGCGGCGGCGGCGACGGCGGCGGCTCGCCGGAGAAGGCCAACGGGGGCTCGGTGCGCCAAAAACTACGGGAAAAGCACCAAATCGAAAAGGAGGAGGCGAGGAAGCTCACCCGGGGGCCGGAGGGGAGGGAACCGCGGCGGAGGAGGAGATCGGGCGGCGAGGGGCGGCGGCGGGTGGCGCTCCGGCGGCGGCGGCCCTGTGTGAGTGAGGAGAGGAGGAGGAGCGGTGCGAGAGGTGCAGGGGATGGTGCCGCCCTTATATAGGGTAGAGAGGGGAGAGGGACGGCCGGCATGGCGGGGGGGGCGCGAGTACAATGGCCGGCTGCCATTAATGGCTAGTGGAGCTCGGTGGGGAGGCCGGGTGGAGGCGTTTCGGGAGAGGGAAGGTGGCGGGGTGGGTGAGTGAATGCGCCGGCGCGCTATTGGAGGAGGGGAGGAGGCGCGGGAGGCCGGGGGAGGCGTCGGGGTGCGGTGGCCGGCCGCGGCCGGGGAGGATGGGGGCGGCGCGAGGTTGAAGGAAGGCCGACGGGTGGGCCCCACCCGTCGGCCCGGCGGGAGAGAAGAAGAAGGGAGGTGGGCGGCGGGTGTGGTTGGGCCGGGAAGGTAGGATGGGCCGCGAGAAAAAAAAAAGAAAAGGGAGTGGGCAGGATGGGGAAGGGGTTTGGGGTTTGTTTTTTTTTCAAATCCTTTTAAACAACTTTTCAAATCTTTTTTTTTAAATCAAACCCTTTTACACCTTTTCACATTTTTTATAAATTATTTTAAAGACTTTTAAAGCCTCACAACAACAAAACTCATGCATACCAAAATGATGCACAAACACTTGGGTGATTCTAATTATTTAAATGATGTTTAATTTAATTAAAGGCAAATTTACTTATTCCAAATTTATTAAATCCTTAGAAAATAAAAACTAAACCATGTTGCTAACAATATTTTATTGTGATGGAATTTTCGGGTGTTACAAATCCTACCCCCTTAAAAAGAATCTCGTCCCGAGATTCGGAGGGATCGGGAAACAAGAGGAGATACAAGATGTCTTGAAAGATGATGGTTTACTATCACAGAGCTTGTTCACTTCTCCTTCTTCTTCGGGCTTGTAGCGGCAAACTCAATCCTATCTCCTTGCGGGGTAGTTAAGAGCACCGACTTCTTGGCACACAAAATGATTCCATCATGCTTGCTTAACCAATCCATACCAAGGATCACATCTATTCCACTGGATGTTAGAATCACTAAGTCTGCTTCAAAATCTATCTCTCCGATCTTAAGATTGACTGTGGGCATACATAGGTGGATTTCATTTCACCGTTTGGAGAACTAATTAGCAAATGTGTCTTCATGGAACTCTTGGGTACATCATGCTTTGTCACGAATCGTTCGGTAATAAATGAATGTGATGCCCGGAATCAAATAAACTGTTGCGGGTACAGAGTTGATAAGAAACGTACCAAGCACAACATCTTTGTCTCCTTGAGCTTCTTCACCGTCACATGGTTCACTCTACCATGCATATTGTTCCGTTGACCTCTGTTATCTCTCTGGGGTGTCTGCATATTGCGCTGAGGGCAAATACTGGCGTAGTGTCCCAATTCTCCGCAGTTGAAGCATCCACTGGGGTGAACTGGAGTAGTGTTCCTTACTGGTGCACCTGAGCGATTCTGATGAGGATTTGGAGCCTGTGGTGTCATTGGGTTGGATTCTTCGGGTTCATCAAACGAACGATACAATGGTTGATTCTGTCCATGGCTTCTACCTTGTGTGCTAGAACGAAACTGAGAGTCTTGCGATGAGTTGTAACGAGGGCGGGTGTTACTGCTAGATTGACCTTGAGGTTGAAACTTGCGCTTCTGTTCACGAAGTTCCTTGCGTTTATTCTCCAAGCCTATAGCCTTATTGAGCAACATCTGAAAGTTA
Organism: Cenchrus americanus; assembly: GCA_947561735.1. Classification (NCBI taxonomy): domain Eukaryota; kingdom Viridiplantae; phylum Streptophyta; class Magnoliopsida; order Poales; family Poaceae; genus Cenchrus; species Cenchrus americanus. The sequence goes on along the minus strand of OX387244.1, from coordinate 93,297,395 downwards.
AGAAATGTGTGGCTCTGCAACTGATAGTTTAGTGGCCCTATCAAACCATCGAGAAAGCGTTCTTGTCTCTTTGCATCCGTGTTGACTTCATCTGGTGCATAGCGGGACAAATGAGTAAACTGATCCAGATACTCACTAACGGTCATGTTGCCTTGCTTTAGAGCTAGAAATTCCTTCTTCTTCGCCTTCTTCACACCAGCTGGGATGTGATGTGTACGAAAACTCTCCGGAACTCCCGCAGGTAATGGTGTCGGCAGCAAAGCATGTGCGATGGTGTAAGCATCCCACCAATCGGCGGCCGCACCTTCCAAACGTCCCGAGGCATACAAAACCTTCTCACGATCATTGCATTGGGTGATATTCGGCATCTTGTTGATGGTCTTGAGCCAATCATCGGCATCGAGGGGATCTACGAGAATGAGAGTAAGTGGGCGAGGTTGTGGCTCATGAACTCTCTATGCTTGTTCACCGGTGGTGGAGGTGGTGGAGGTCCTTGTGGTGGTGGTCGGTTCTGCTGTGCTTGTAGATTACGGGACGGTGGCGGTGAGGTTACGTATCAACCGCATCCGTTCCGTAAAGAACTGCTGCATCGCGGGATCCATCGCTAATTCTTGTGGTGGAGGAGGGAACTTGATTCAACTGATTGACGACGAACGGAATATTCTGTCCAGCTCCTGACCTGGTGTTTACCATTTGATTGTTAGGGAAAAGGTACTTCTGATAAGATTTTTGAATTGATAAGGATTGAAGAGAAAGGGGTTAAGATTCAAATTTCAACTTTAATTATTTTATTGATGTATTTGTGGCCATCACTCCACAAAACATTTCAATCATGTCAAAGATCCAAATCATGCATGTTTACAATCAACAAGCATTAACATCGCACGTCCTCACAAGAACGGCTCTATCGAAACGAAACTGGTAGAAGGGGTAGGCAACCTAAGAATCTATCCTATAAAACACGTGTGGTAGTTCAAGGTGGAAGATCAAGAATCGGATTCGGTGTAGAAGAAAACAAAAGATTTGATTTAATAAAGAATAAAATATTTTTTTAAGCGTAAATAAGATATTTTGAATGCTGGAAAGGCTTTCTAGATAAAGAGAGTCCTTAATCTCGACCATTTCTATCTGAGGCTGCGTCCTACAGTCAGCAATGCTCTGATACCACTCTGTCACACCCGATTTTCCGTAGAAAACCGAATGCATCTCATATGTGTGCCAGGATCACAATTTCACACATATGATAGACTCATGAGTGTAATATCACAAGACACTGCTCAAAAACGTACAGAAAAGATTTATTAACTTTTATTACACTCACGATGGTAGACACAAAGGTCTTTACACGAACAACGATAACTATGAAGACGCGACTCCATCTTCATCTTCCACGAGCTTCGGCGGTTGATCGCATCCTCGGAACTCCTCGTAGTCGGTGAAGTACTCCACTCCGGGGTTCTTCTGCGAACAGCGTAAGCAAGGATGAGTACACTTATGGTTGGTACTCGGCAAGGCCACGGGAATAACCGGAAAGCAATATTAATCCATCTTTAAGTTCAATTAATCATGTGAGGGTCCAGGCCGCTCTTGACCGTGAGCACGGCCGATCGATCGGTTTTACACTGCGAGAGGTTGCACACTTTTCCCACGGTTCGCGTAAAAGTTCCAAAGAACTTTGAACCCAACCACGCATGTCTTGTGATCGAGCACAATACCACACTTCCGAGGTGTGATTGCATAGGGACGCTACGAAGCCTTTACAAAGATATGCAAAAGACTAACGACCCGCATAGTTACGGATCGGGGCGGACCATAACCCTCCCTAGTGGTCGGCACCTTAGCAAAGGCTACTACCCCAAAAGGACCGGGCTATACCCCCCGCAACCCGGATCCCCCTCTCGCTCCTTTCGGAAAAGGGCCATCGGATCAATCGCACACCTAATTAATTGGCTAAGCCGAGCCATATGGACGTGGTTGCACTTGTTTTCTGGGTGGTTCTCCATGTTCCAATTAATTTATAGTGTTCTTGATTAAAGCATAGGTAGAAGGGTGGTTAGGGTCACTTGCCTTTCTCCAACGATAAGCTACTTTCCTTATACGCAAAGCTCGCACTTGATCTTCCTCGAACGGCGCGTCGGCTACGATCATGCAAGAAAACATACAATAAATAAAACAATACATCAAACATTACCAAAAGACTAAAACAAGCTTTTAGAAATGACGGGCTCGGAGAGACGATCGCGTGGACATCAAGAACGCGTAAAACGGAGCTAGGATGGAAAAGTTATGGTCGAAACAAGGTTCGGGGACTAAATTGTAAAAGAAGCTGGAAGTTTAGGGGGTTTTACGGAAGATTTCGGGGACCTAAACATAAATATGTGTGAAACTAGGAGGTCTATGTAAAGGGTTAAGGATAGGCTAAAGAACATGAAAACTATGGAGCTCAGGGTTCAAATCATAAAAACAAGGACCTGTTTGAAAGGCTTTATATAGGTGGAAGGGTATTTTTGTAATTTCTGGAATCTCGGGGTTCTTTTTTCAAAACTGCCAAAGCAGCCGGCGGTGAGCCATGGGAGCGACACGTGGCGGCTTGCGGTTGGCTGGCGCTGACGCAAGCAATGACGTCATCGTGACGTAAGCGGTGACGCGGGGCGTGGACCGGTGCCGTGGACCGGTCCCACCGGTCCACGGTGGACCACTGAAGGGGTGTGCCCCCCTCTTTTAATCTGGGCCGTAGATTAGATCGGACGGCTGTGGTGTCTTGCGGGCGACGGGCGGCGGCGGCGGACGGCGCGCGGCGGCGCTAAGCGGCGGCGACGGCGGCGGCTCGCCGGAGAAGGCCAACAGGGGCTCCGGTGCGCCAAAAACTACGGGAAAAGCACCAAATCGAAGAGGAGGAGGCGAGGAAGCTCACCCAGGGGCCGGAGGGGAGGGAACCGCGGCGGAGGAGGAGATCGGGCGGCGAGGGGCGGCGGCGGGTGGCGCTCCGGCGGCGGCGGCCTTGTGTGAGTGAGGAGAGGAGGAGGAGCGGTGCGAGAGGTGCGAGGGGATGGTGCCGCCCTTATATAGGGTAGAGAGGGGGAGAGGGACGGCCGGCATGGCGGTGGGGGCGCGAGTACAATGGCCGGCTGCCATTAATGGCTAGTGGAGCTCGGTGGGGAGGCCGGGTGGAGGCGTTTCGGGAGAGGGAAGGTGGCGGGGTGGGTGAGTGAATGCGCCGGCGCGCTATTGGAGGAGGGGGAGGAGGCGCGGGAGGCCGGGGAGGCGTCGGGGGTGCGGTGGCCGGCCGCGGCCAGGGAGGATGGGGGCGGCGCGAGGTTGAAGGAAGGCCTGACAGGTGGGCCCCACCTGTCAGCCGGCGGGAGAGAAGAAGAAGGGAGGTGGGCCGGCGGGTGTGGTTGGGCCGGGAAGGTAGGATGGGCCGCGAGAAAAAAAAAAGAAAAGGGAGTGGGCAGGATGGGGAAGGGGTTTGGGGTTTGTTTTTTTTGTTTTTTTTCAAATCCTTTTAAACAACTTTTCAAATCTTTTTTTTAAATCAAACCCTTTTACACCTTTTCACATTTTTTATAAATTATTTTAAAGACTTTTAAAGCCTCACAACAACAAAACTCATGCATACCAAAATGATGCACAAACACTTGGGTGATTCTAATTATTTAAATGATGTTTAATTTAATTAAAGGCAAATTTACTTATTAAAATTTATTAAATCCTTAGAAAATAAATACTAAACCATGTTGCTAACAATATTTTATTGTGATGGAATTTTCGGGTGTTACAAATCCTACCCCCTTAAAAAGAATCTCGTCCCGAGATTCGGAGGGATCGGGAAACAAGAGGAGATACAAGATGTCTTGAAAGATGACGGTTTACTATCACGAGCTTGTTCACTTCTCCTTCTTCTTCGGGCTTGTAGCGGCAAACTCAATCCTATCTCCTTGCGGGGTAGTTAAGAGCACCGACTTCTTGGCACACAAAATGATTCCATCATGCTTGCTTAACCAATCCATACCAAGGATCACATCTATTCCTTTGGATGTTAGAATCACTAAGTCCGCTTCAAAATCTATCTCTCCGATCTTAAGATTGACTGTGGGCATACATAGGTGGATTTCATTTCACCGTTTGGAGAACTAATTAGCAAATGTGTCTTCATGGAACTCTTGGGTACATCATGCTTTGTCACGAATCGTTCGGTAATAAATGAATGTGATGCCCCGGAATCAAATAAAGCTGTTGCGGGTACGAGTTGATAAGAAATGTACCAAGCACAACATCTTTGTCTCCTTGAGCTTCTTCGAACTGTCACATGGTTCACTCTACCATGCATATTGTTCTGTTGACCTCTCGTTATCTCTGCGGGGTGTCCGCATATTGCGTTGAGGGCAAATGCGGCGTAGTGTCCCAATTCTCCGCGGTTGAAGCATCCTTGGGGTGAAGCGGAGTAGTGTTCCTTACTGGTGCACCTGAGCGATTCTGATGAGGATTTGGAGCCTGAGGTGTCATTGGGTTGGATTCTTCGGGTTCATCAAACGAACGATACAATGGTTGATTCTGTCCATGGCTTCTACCTTGTGTGCTAGAACGAAACTGAGAGTCTTGCGATGAGTTGTAACGAGGGCGGGTGTTGCTGCTAGATTGACCTTGAGGTTGAAACTTGCGCTTCTGTTCACGGAGTTCCTTGCGTTTATTCTCCAAACCTATAGCCTTATTGAGTAACATCTGAAAGTTAAGAAATGTGTGGCTCGCAAGGCGATAGTTAAGTGGCCCTATCAAACCATCGAGAAAGCGTTCTTGTCTCTTTGCATCCGTGTTGACTTCATCGGTGCATAGCGGGACAAATGAGTAACCGATCCGGATACTCACTAACGGTCATGTTGCCTTGCTTTAGAGCTAGAAATTCCTTCTTCTTCAGCTTCTTCACACCAGCTGGGATGTGATGTGTACGAAAACTCTCCTGGAACTCCTGCCGAGGTAATGGTGTCGGCGAAGCATGTGCGATGGTGTAAGCATCCCACCAATCGGCGGGCTGCACCTTCCAAACGTCCTGAGGCATACAAAACCTTCTCACGATCATTGCATTGGGTGATATTCAGCATCTTGTTGATGGTCTTGAGCCAATCATCGGCATCGAGGGGATCTACAGAATGAGAGTAAGTGGGCGGGTTGTGGCTCATGAATTCTCTATGCTTGTTCACTGGTGGTGGAGGTGGTGGAGGTCCTTGTGGTGGTGGCTGGTTCTGCTGTGCTTGTAGATTCTGGACAGTGGCGGTGAGGTTCTGTATCAACTGCATCTGTTCCGTAAAGAACTGCTGCATCGCGGGATCCATCGCTAATTCTTGTGGTGGAGGAGGGAACTTGATTCAGCTGATTGATGACGAACGGAATATCCTGTCCAGCTCCTGACCTGACGTTTACCATTTGATTGTTAGGGAAAAGGTACTTCTGATAAGATTTTGAATTGATAAGGATTGAAGAGAAAGGGGCTATGATTCAAATTTCAACTTTAATTATTTTATTGATGTATTTGTGGCCATCACTCCACAAAACATTTCAATCATGTCAAAGATCCAAATCATGCATGTTTACAATCAACAAGCATTAACATCGCACGTCCTCACAAGAACGGCTCTATCGAAACGAAAGCGGTAGAAGGGGTAGGCAACCTAAGAATCTATCCTATAAAACACGTGTGGTAGCTCAAGGTGGAAGATCAAGAATCGGATTCGGTGTAGAAGAAAACAAAAGATTTGATTTAATAAAGAATAAAATATTTTTTTATGCGTAAATAAGATATTTTGAATGCCGGAAAGGCTTTCTAGATAAAGAGAGTCCTTAATCTCGACCATTTCTATCCGAGGCCGCGTCCTACGATCGGCAATGCTACGATACCACTCTGTCACACCCGATTTTCCGTAGAAAACCGAATGCATCTCATATGTGTGCCGGGATCACAATTTCACACATATGATAGACTCATGAGTGTAATATCACAAGACATTGCTCAAAAACGTACGGGAAAAGGTTTATTAACTTTTATTACACTCACGATGGTAGACACGAAGGTCTTTACACGAACAACGATAACTATGAAGACGCGACTCCATCTTCATCTTCCACGAGCTTCGACTAGTTGATCGCATCCTCGGAACTCCTCGTAGTCGGTGAAGTACTCCACTCCGGGGTTCTTCTGCGAACGGCGTAAGCAAGGATGAGTACACTTATGGTTGGTACTCGGCAAGGCCACGGGAATAACCGGAAAGCAATATTAATCCATCTTTAAGTTCAATTAATCATGTGAGGGTCCGGGCCGCTCTTGACCGTGAGCACGGGCGATCGATCGGTTTTACACTGCGAGAGGTTGCACACTTTTCCCACGGTTCGCGTAAAAGTTCCAAAGAACTTTGAACCCAACCACGCATGTGCCGATCGGGCACAATACCACACTTCCGAGGTGTGATTGCATAGGGACGCTACGAAGCCTTTACAAAGATATGCAAAAGACTAACGACCCGCATAGTTACGGATCGGGGCGGACCATAACCCTCCCTAGTGGTCGGCACCTTAGCAAAGGCTACTACCCCAAAAGGACCGGGCTATACCCCCCGCAACCCGGATCCCCCTCGCTCCTTTCGGAAAAGGGCCATCGGATCAATCGCACACCTAATTAATTGGCTAAGCCGAGCCATATGGACCGTGGTTGCCTTTGTTTTCCGGGTGGTTCTCCATGTTCCAATTAATTTATAGTGTTCTTGATTAAAGCATAGGTAGAAGGGTGGTTAGGGTCACTTGCCTTTCTCCAACGATAAGCTACTTTCCTTATCCGCAAAGCTGCGCACTTGATCTTCCTCGAACGGCGCGTCGGCTACGATCATGCAAGAAAACATACAATAAATAAAACAATACATCAAACATTACCAAAAGACTAAAACAAGCTTTTAGAAATGACGGGCTCGGAGAGACGATCGCGTGGACATCAAGAACGCGTAAAACGGAGCTAGGATGGAAAAGTTATGGCTGAAACAAGGTTCAGGGACTAAATTGTAAAAGAAGCTGGAAGTTTAGGGGGTTTTCCGGAAGATTTCGGGGACCTAAATATAAATATGTGTGAAACTAGAAGGTCTAATATGTAAAAGGTTAAGGATAGGCTAAAGAACATGAAAACTATGGAGCTCAGGGTTCAAATCATAAAAACAAGGACCTGTTTGAAAGGCTTTATATAGGTGGAAGGGTATTTTTGTAATTTCTGGAATCTCGGGGTTCTTTTTGCAAAACTGCCAAAGCAGCCGGCGGTGAGCCATGGGAGCGACACGTGGCGGCTTGCGGTTGGGGCGCCGACGCAAGCAATGACGTCATCGTGACGTAAGCGGTGACGCGGGGGGGCGTGGACTGGCGCCCGTGGACCGGTCCCACCGGTCCACGGTGGACCACCGAAGGGGTGTGCCCCCTCTTTTAATCCGGGCCGTAGATTAGATCGGACGGCCGTGGTGTCTTGCGGGCGACGGGCGGCGGCGGCGGACGGCGCGCGGCGGCGCTAGCGGCGGCGGCGACGGCGGCGGCTCGCGGAGAAGGCCAACGGGGGGCTCGGTGCGCCAAAAACTACGGGAAAAGCACCAAATCGAAGAGGAGGAGGCGAGGAAGCTCACCCGGGGGCCGGAGGGGAGGGAACCGCGGCGGAGGAGGAGATCGGGCGGCGAGGGGCGGCGGCGGGTGGCGCTCCGGCGGCGGCGGCACTGTGTGAGTGAGGAGAGGAGGAGGAGCGGTGCGAGAGGTGCAGGGGATGGTGCCGCCCTTATATAGGGTAGAGAGGGGAGAGGGACGGCCGGCATGGCGGTGGGGCGCGAGTACAATGGCCGGCGCCATTAATGGCTAGTGGAGCTCGGTGGGGAGGCCGGGGTGGAGGCGTTTCGGGAGAGGGAAGGTGGCGGGGTGGGTGAGTGAATGCGCGGCGCGCTATTGGAGGAGGGGAGGAGGCGCGGGAGGCCGGGGGAGGCGTCGGGGTGCGGTGGCGGCCGCGGCCGGGGAGGATGGGGGCGGCGCGAGGTTGAAGGAAGGCCACGACGGTGGGCCCCACACCGTCGGCCGGCGGAGAGAAGAAGAAGGGAGGTGGGCCGGCGGGTGTGGTTGGGCGGGAAGGTAGGATGGGCCGCGAGAAAAAAAAGAAAAGGGAGTGGGCAGGATGGGGAAGGGGTTTGGGGTTTGTTTTTTTTTCAAATCCTTTTAAACAACTTTTCAAATCTTTTTTTTAAATCAAACCCTTTTACACCTTTTCACATTTTTTATAAATTATTTTAAAGACTTTTAAAGCCTCACAACAACAAAACTCATGCATACCAAAATGATGCACAAACACTTGGGTGATTCTAATTATTTAAATGATGTTTAATTTAATTAAAGGCAAATTTACTTATTCCAAATTTATTAAATCCTTAGAAAATAAAAACTAAACCATGTTGCTAACAATATTTTATATGTAAATAATTTAATTTCATTTCATCAACAGTAGTGGGTAGGTACATTTAACCTTTTTAACATGATTTGCAACCACACTCAAATTACATGGGTGGTTGGGTGATTTCTCTTTATTGCACAATTGAATAAAGGTTTCTTTATATTTGTTATTTCATGTGAAAGCTTTTAATCATTTTCTCTCCACAAGTAAGGTATAAATCATACTTTTATCCTTGAATTAATTTCTTATCAGAATCTAGAATTAATTATCTTTTAATTAAATTAGATAATATTTTTCAAAATGGAAAAAGAATTAAATAAGGGCTTTTCTTTATTTAATTTCCCTTTAATGGAAAAAGGGCTTTTAAGCCTTTTATTAAACAATTAAATTACCAAAAATTAATGGGGTGTTTCTTAAGCCTACTAGCATCTATACTTTGGTCCATTGGGCCCACATGTAAGTGTTGGATGCTAGGAAAAATAATTATTATAGAAAATAACAAAGGTTATCTAGTGATTCAATTTAAATGCATATAAAAATAATTAAGCATCCAAACGATCCAAATTGTCTTGTGGATGCTCTCTGGTCCTAAACAAGCTTAGAAAACGAACATGTTCACATGGAATCTCTACTGAACTTGTTTTATTAATTTACCTAGGAAAACATGCATAAATCAAGAATAATTATTTCTGTTAATCCAAAATTCATGATTAATTCACAAGATGTGTATTTTGGTATTACAAGACAGTGTGGACAAGTTGGGTTCAAGAACATAAACATATTCAACATGAAAAATCCTTTATTCAGTTCTGCCAGAGAGAGAAAAATATTTTTATAAAAAGATTTACATGATAACGTTGTGCAATTTTTGGCATAGGAGCTAGATATGACCTAAACCACAACATATCCAAAAATTAGCTACAGAGGTCCTATAGTTTTTGAGTTATTGCAGATCTAGGGTTTTCACATTTGTATTTTTCCTGTAAAGACTAAAAGGAATTACCTCAGGCCAAAATAACAAAAGTTGTAGTTTAAATCACAGCGGATCTAAAAAAATTGGTTTCACATTTTTCTGAATTTCCTGCGATTTTCTACACAATTTACAAGATTCAGCAATTTGGGTTTACTTTTGGAGTTACCTTTTTGCAATTTGGACCCTGGAAAGAATTGAATGCTTGCAATTCGACCCTTATGGCGGCCGGCCGGCGCGGGCTCGCCAATTCCCGGCGAGGCCGGCGGTGCTCTTGGCCCGCACCCGATGGGTCGAGCGACGCGTCCTAGTCCATGTACACGACGCGTGTGGGTCCCCCGGACGGTGCCACGTCGTTGCTCGCACACCGGCCACGCCGCGCCTCCCACGCGCCGCCATTGGGCGACGACCCCCGCACGTCGCCGCCCCGTCCGCCGTACTGCGGCCATGCCGCGACCCACACCGTGGCTGGTCTCAACTTGGTGCCCAAGCTACCACCTCCACCGCCTCGAGCCGGCCATAAAAGCCCCTCCTTTCTTCACGTGCGTGAGCGCCAAGCCCGCCGCCATCCGCCATTAGGTGCCATCCCAGTGAGCCTTTGCGCCGCCCAACTCCAGTGCCCCCAAGCACGCCTAGCCCTTCCTCTTGCACAACTTGTGCTTGCATGCCCGAGTGTAGACCCGGCGCGGCTGCCGCTCGCCGGAGCCGAGTCCCCGCGGCCGCCGCCGGCGGCCATCGACGAGCTCGCTCTCCGCGCGATCCCCGAGCCAACCAACCATCTCGGCGCCTCCACTAGGTCACGGAGAAGCCAACCGTGCCACACGTTGACCGGCTCCGCCCCTTTCCTCGCCGGAGATCGAGTGCCCGCGGCCGCGCCACCACCTTTCCACCACCCAATTTTGTTGAGCTCAATGTAACAAGAACTACAACTTTCTCCAAATATGTATATACTTTTGAGCTATAGTTTTTGCTTGAAAAACTGAAAAGGAAAATACCTAGATCTGTGATTCTGCAAAATCCACACATGATCTTGAGCTGGATTTTGGATATGTCGTGAGCACTAGCATGTGTAGCTCCTGTGCCAAAAATTGCACAAAGTTACTTGAAGAAATCTTTTGGTTAATTAAATCTTGCATTACATCCTCCGTGTAGAAGTTCCCGACGGTAGATACACGCTCGTGCCGGTGGACGTGAACGAGGGAGGCTGGAGGAGACGTGCATGTGACGCCCCGGGTTTTTAAATACCGTCATTAGCGCTAATGGCCGGATCGCCGAGTCAAACCGGTCAAACCCCCGGTCAAACCTAGGTCAACCTGGGTCATCACCCGAAAAACCTCGCCAATGAACCTCGATGAACCCCTTGACCAAGCCCACGGACACCCGTAGTCAACCCTTGGTCAAAGGCACGGTCAAAACCGGCTTAACCGTTGACGTCGGCGAATATCGTCGGAACTTTTGCCGCGTTCCCCAAAATTCCCCTAAACACTTCAAAATCTACCTTTATGAAAGTTGTCCATCTTGTTGAGGGACACAACTTTCATGTAGATTGGCATTTCAAATTTTGGGTGGAAATTGGTGAAAAACTTGATCGATTGACAGTACCCCCTGTTTTCCAGAACAGGCCGACATTCAATATTGGCACGACGTTCTGCAAAATCCCTTGAGAAAAACACTATATGGCCTTTTTGAAAGTTGTAGAGGGTAGTTAGATCTACAACTTTCCTATTCATAGCTTTGTGCACTTTTATTCAATTTCTTGGAGAAAACTTAATCCGAACGGGGTCACTCTGCGGTTTTCGGCCGGCCGACGCCGTGCCGTGCGCGACGTCGTGCGCCGTGCGCGCGCGGGCGCCGCGCCGCCGACGCCGCCCCGCGCCATCCCTCGCTGTACCTCGGCCCACGCGCCGCCTCGTGCCTTCCCAATGCGCCCCTGCTCGCTCCCGAGACGCACGCACGCCGAGGGAGGCGGCCCCCGCCCGCGCCCTAGGACGTCGTGACGCCGTGGTACGGTGCGGCCCGCCCGCCCGCCGCCGTACCACCGTGGTGCGTGCCTGCCCGCGCCGCACCGCCCCGCCCGCGGTACGCGCGACCCTCCATAAAGGCGTCGTGGCCCGTTTTCCCGGCACCCGGGCCCTCCCGGCGGTCGAGCCGCCGCCCGCCGACGCGCGGGCCATGCCGCCGCGGTGAGCTCCCCGCTCCGGCCGGCCACTTGAAACTCCGAGTGCCTCCTCCACGCTCCTTGGCACCTACCGTAGCTCCCCAGTGTGTTTTCCCTCCCGCCGAGCCGCCCATCGCGCCGGAACCCGCCGCGCGCGGCGCCGGCCGCCGGCACCCGCCACCGAGCACCATCGCCGGCCGCACCTCCCGACCAAACCGGTGCCCAAACCAACCCTAGAACACCCCTAGACCCTCCTCCGCCCCTTTCCCGGTCAAGAGCCGCGCCGGCCTCGCCGGAATTGGCAAGCCCGCGCCGGCCGGCCGCCATAGGGACTACATTGCGAACCTTCAACTCTTTCCGGGGTCCTAATTGCAAGAAGGTAACTCCGGTAGTAGATCCAAATTGCTGAATCTTGTAAATTGCGTAGAAAATCACAGAGAATTCAGAAAAATGTGAAACCAATTTTGTTGGATCCGTGGTGGTTTATACTACAACTTTCGCTATTCTGGCCTGAGCTGATTCCTTTTAGTTTTTGCATGAAAAATACAAATGTGAAAACACTAGATCTGCAATATCTCAAAAACCATAACTCCTCTGTAGCTAAGTTTTGGATATGTTGTGTTTTAGGTCATGATTAGCTCCTGTGCCAAACATTTCACAAAGTTATCATGTAAATCGTTTTCTAAAAATGTTTTTCCATTTCTGTCAGATCTGGATAAATGATTTTTCATGTTAAATATATTTATGTTCTTGAGCCCAACTTGTTCACACTGTCTTGTAATACCAAAATACACATCTTGTGAATTAATCATGAATTTTGGATTAATAGAAATAATTATTCTTGATTTATGCTTGTTTTCCCTTGAAAATTAATAAACCAAGTTCAGTAGAGATTCCATGTGAACATGCTGACTTTTTAAGCTTGTTTAGGACCAGAGAGCATCCACAAGAAAGTTTGGATCATTTTGATTCTTAATTATTTTTATATACATTTAAATTGAATCACTAGATAACCTTTGTTATTTTCCATAAATTTTAATTTCTTAGCATCCAACACTTACATGTGGGTCCAATGGACCAGTATAGGTGCTAGTTGGCTTAAGAAACACTCCTTTAATTTTTGGTAATTTAATTGTTTAATAAAAGGCTTAAAAGCCCTTTTTCTATTAAAGAGAAATTAAATAAAGAAAAGCCTTATTTAATTCTTTTTCCTTTTTGAAAATATTATCTAATTTAATTAAAGGATAATTAATTCTCATTGCTGATAAGGAATTAATTCAAGGATAAAAATATCATTTATAACTTTACTTGTGAAAGGAAAATGATTAAAAGTTTTCACATGAAATGACAAGTATAAAGAAACCTTTATTCAATTGTGCAAACCCATGCACATCCAATAACCTTTCTAAAAGAGAAACCACCAAACCACCCATGTTGACTTGAGTATGGTTGCAAATTATGTTAAAAAGGTTAAATATACCTACCCACTACTGTTGATGAAATTAAATTAAATTATTTACATATATATGTACACAGTCACCATCAAAAAGAATAATTAATAAAGAGTTGCATATTGTTCCTTTATGGAAGAGTATGCTGAATGTATTCTTATCTAGGTGAATGTGCCCAACAAATACACCCCTTGATTGTCCAATTGGTTCGTAAGTGATTGAAAGTATAAACCGTCGAATAAATCTTGCATTTGCATCTTCGTGTAGATCTTTCCGCCAGGTAGACGTACGCTCGTGCCGGAAGGAGAAGGCGAAGGTACCGACAAAGAGCCGCCGAGCTTGAACGTAGCTCAAGACCGGACCCAAGTCCGGAAGGGCCCAAGGCCAACCTTGCCATCGAAGGCAAGCCTCGGATCATTAACCCCGTCTTTTAAAATTATGCAATTATGTTTGCTATGATTGTGCATTTACGTTTCGAGAATTGATTTGAAACCCTAGATGCATGATCCCTAGGTACCTATGCTCTATCACTAGTATGCTAGGTCGATAGCCGCCATGCTATAGGATCGATGGAAGTCGAGTGATGTTCGTCACTCGCGAGAATAGGTTCCTAGATAGGAATCATAAGATATCCTTAAATGGATCGCTCATGTGGTAAGAGCATGGGATTGGGCTCCGGTCCAGTGGGCATGTGGGCTAAGCTTTTGAACGTACTAAACATATGCCGGGAATGGGACCGGTAAGCCTAGTACCTTAATGAGGCGGCACGGGATCTTACTATTACTACTCTTGAGAAATCTCCTTACCGGCTAGCTACCGGAAAGGGTGGTGTATGGTGACTCCGGGTATCTCGCGGGGTATGCCGGATAGCCTGCACCAGGGACTGTAAGATTCGATCCCAACCCGAAGATTTATGGGGACGGCCTGGGGAGTTGTCCTCGCGGGGGCAGCCGACCATGTGTTTGGGTCTACCTTGCAAGGTTTAAATCAATCGATTGTCGGCCTCTCACCGTTATCCGAGATCGCTTAATCAATCGGCCATGATATCCCATAATGATGGAACTTGAGAAATATGGTTGTATGAATTAATTGCTTGTCCAATTCTTGAATGGATTAGATGGCACATTTAGAAATGGTAATCAACTAGAACTTGTGCTAAAATTTTGAAAGTAAGGATCTACCCTTTGCGGTTTGTTTCAGCAAAGGAAACTCCACCGGCCAAAAGCCTATCATGTCTAGAGGTCGGTGATGTAGTCATCACCGACGGTTAAGTCTTGCCGAGTATTAGTATACTCGGCCTTGCTTTAAAACCGGTTGTTGCGGGTGTGATTGATCGGGGAGGGTGACGACAAGTAAGGACATCACGGATGGCCTCCCGTGATGTTTACCGTCGCGTTAGTTGAGATTATTTCCGCTGTATTTTCAAACTCGAACCTTTACTCAATGTCATGAACAATGGTTTGTAATAAAATGTTTAATTCATGTTGTACTGCGGACTCGCCTTCGCGTGAGTTTTAATGCATGTGTCGATCCTCCGTTCGATGTCCAAGTGATTTACCGGGCGTTAACCGGCAACCAACGACAGGATGATACTTTACTATTGCTTAAGGACCAAAGTGGATCGGTCTTAGGCGATAGTACGGTATTTTCCGGGCGGGTTGTCACAAATTCGGTATCGAGCGACCGCATGCACCGAGTTTAATTAACAACTCTAATCACCTCGATTTTCGAATAAAATTTGCCAAGATGGTTTGATTTGCAAAACGCGTTGGTTCGTTAAGGATAAACTAGTCCGAGAGGCCCTAGAGGGAATTTTTGGTTTCTTTCAGGTGGCTTATTAATCTATGGTTTATTTTGCTAACCCCCAGCACCTTACTTTATGTCAGACTTACATTCTCGCACAACCATACTAGTTCAACACGTTTTGCCACACGTGGTGGTACCACAGGGAAGTCCTGTGAGGGACTAGTGGGACTTATTCCAATGGGTGCCACGTCGCGTTTGAGTCTCGTCACGTTTTGCCATACGTGATGGTACCACGGGAAAGTCCGTGAGGGATGAGTGAGGCCTAATCCCATGGGCACTCACGTCGCGTCAGAGTCTTAAATAGGACGCTGTCCATGCAGCGGTTTAACGCATGGATGCCGTTTCTATAGTGAACGGTAATGTATGTGGACGCTTTCATGAGTGCTGGCATGAAAGGTTCGATGTGTTCTGTGATCTTCTGCAGGTACACTAACCCCGTTACGTAAGCACGCTAAGCAAGCATCGACTAGATCTCGACTAGATATTATAGGGAGATACGCGTACGTGCCATGCCACCGGCGCTAACTCCGAATTTTGGCTTGATTGCCTTGTGAGGACGAATAGGACGCCTTGCATCATGTTAAAAATCGTGAAAGAACCTAAACTGAACTCACGTCCGTTTTCCGTGCTCTAAGAGGTAAAATAGTTATATCGTGTTTTGTTCTGTTAAGCTTCTTTAGGCGTAGGTGTGTTGCCCCGCTTAAATTTAACAAAAGTGTTGCTTAGATTCTTTGTTCTTGCCCCCGACTCTTTCGTCTAGGTGATCCTAACCTAGGTTGCTCCAATCTAATTCCGTTCGGCTCGTCAAGTTCATGATCATAACTTAGGTCTACCGCAAGTTATGCTTGGTTAGTCAACCCTTGTCTTGCTATCATCCGGAATCTTGCTTAAATAGCACCATCCCTAATCTTCTAGCTCGACCTTGCGTACCCAACTTAAGTTTCATAACCTTGCTAAGTTGCTACGCAAAATTGGGAAGTGTTGGACTCTGGTTTGAGTAGGATGTTCGGTTTCCGATTGCCAGACCATGTATCGTTGGTATGCCTGCTCGTTCGAGCTCAGCATACGATGGTATTTAAGTATGCATGGTTACCCCATACCTTGACCTTACCCGTATTCGTGGATCGAGTTATTTTTGTACACTTGCACCCGCCTGATTCTCACTTCTATCATTATGTCCAGATGGACAACGCGGCTCTACGTCGGCTGATGTGGAATCATGGACTCTCGTGAACTACCTCGAGGAGGGTGGTTTTCCTGCACTTTTGTGGGACACCCTGAAGGACTTTGGGTACACCACTTACCCAGAGTACTCGACACGTGAGATCATGACCACAGGCCAACTCCTTCGTTGTGAAGTAAAGGTGAAGATTTCAGCGTGCCCGACCAATCCTGCTTGGGATGAGTGGGAATGTACGGCACACGGAAGAAACTTGCCCGACATAGTGCAGAAGGCTGCTCTCGAAGCACTTACAACTTTCTGTGGAAAGCACCCTACCGAGATAGCCAACTCTGCAGCTAAAGTCATTCGGTGCCGAGCGACACATTGCACCGGGTGGTGAACGAGAAACTATCCTTCCAGCCCAGAGCAACTCTCACTATAGCCCTGATCTTGTCACCTCAGTCCGCTTCTCAGAAGCTATGTATGACACCTATCTGCGGATGGTGGGAGAAAGCGTATTCTATAGACACCAAATCTATAGATACAAAGTTAAGGAAGTAGAGTGTTCAGCTCAAGCGTTGAAGGAAGCCCGAGCAATGATCGCTACTCTCAAGAAGGAAAGACGCAAGGACAAGGCAAAGATACAAGAGTTAACGGAGATCATCCATGAGCAGAATTTCTTGTTGCAGCATAACGATCAATATATGCTTGAACTAGAAAATCAACTGGAAGCTCTAGCCGTTCCACCCCCAGAACCTGTCATTCCTGGACCAGCACAAGAAGAAGAGGTTGAAGATATCCAGGGTGAATCTGGAATTGAGTCTGGACCTGAGTCACCGTAGTCTTTCAGTGTGGAAGATCCCACCCTCGGAAGTTGGTCCATTGGGAATAAAGTTCTGAGTCGTAAAAATGCAGTGTTGTGAGGAATCCTAGTGTACCATGACCGCGTTTGGTTAACTATCGCTGTCAGTTGGACTAGGAACCTTGTCATCGCAGCTAGTCTGCTTTGTAATCCTAATGTTGTTGGTAATTCTGAAAACTCTCATCGATGTACTGCCTTGATTAAACATCCCTGTCGGCAATGATGTTCGTACGACATTAACTATGTTAAGTTGTGATCAATCAAGTTCGTGCTCTACCAATTTCATGTCAATCACGGATCTAATCGATTCCTAAATCCCGAACTTGTTCTTTCGGTCTTGCTCAAACCCTGTGATTTAAATTAAAATTTTGGTTTTTGAGCATGCGCTGCATAGCATGTGCATTTGGGAAGCATGGGTATACTAACGTGCATTCGCATGAAACTCCGTACCCTTACCCTACCTCTCTTGTTTGGTGATGTTGTTACCTCATAGTCAAAGGTGTCGCGACGGAACCTAGGGTATCGTGTGTGCTGCAGCCACCCGACTGCCACTAGGAGCGCGCTAGGTATCTTGGTTGTGAGATAGCAACTCGTCACACGTATCCTCTCCCGCTATTGATTGCATTTCCAATCATCAACACATATGGGTAACCGAGTCATTCTAACGTGCATCACGAGCACCATACCTGCACAAGCATATGCATCGCGTCAATTTTGAAAAGTGTTACACTTTCAAAACAACGAGTTATCAAAACCTCAAAAATTTGCGAAATAAGTAAAGGTGTGAGCAATATTATTCCTTGAAGTTCCCACTTGAAGTCATCTTTCGTGTACAAGAGATCATGGGACTATGTCTGTAGCTTCCCTTCCTTGTAATGATCTTTGGAAATCTCTGACAAATTGGTCCCTTGCCGTGAATCTCGACAATCTTGCAGCATCAATTCCTTTCCTGCTAGCCAAGTGGAAACAGTAGAAGTAGAAACTTTTCTCTTGAGCAGTCAAGGTTCTCGAATAGTCAGCATGGAGAAGTCATCCATCGTGTATTCATCCTTGGTCCGTGCTCTTAACCTTCAAATTCTCAAAATCAAACAAGGAAGTACGCCCGGGATCGATCGAAGCTTTATGCTACGCTCCTCTCGTGTTGCTATCGCAACCACAAAGCGTTGTACACTGAGCTTTTCTCGTTTTGCTCCCCGTCACGGTCGATTATTTAGACCGTTGAGCGCCATCGTCATCAGTGTCACGACCATACGACGCCATGACGTCGCTCTACCCTCGATTTCCGCAACCATATTCGCGACGCAGAGATCGCGTGAGCTGACCTTGTTGAGCTCCGTGTTGTCCACACCCGGATACCGACCGGGGCAACTAACCGTTACGGCCCCGCTTCGGCTATAAAATGGAACCTTTTACCCGGAACCGCCGATACGAAAGCTCCATTTCCGTCGGAGATCGGCATTATCACCGTTCCGTTCTTCTTCTAGCTAGCCTAGCTACTTGCCACTAGAGCACCTCTCCTAGACACTTCGATCTTCCCGAGCAACCGTTCTCCGTCCGCATTTCCGGCGTCAAGAAGAAGCTCGGAGTAGACCGAAAGCGAGAAATCAATCCAAGTCGCCACCCATGACTCCGTCTTCGAAGAGCTCGAGTCGTTCTGCTGGACATTGTTAGGGATGTACCTCTCGTATAGTAGGAGGGTTATGTCCGCTATTAGTGTGCATGTGCACATTCATCGTCCGCTTCCTCATGAACGGCGATGAGGTAGTAAGAGGACACACCTTGTACCTTTTTGTTCCGGTACCGCAATCCCGATCGGGGGATGTGTGTAGGCAAAGTTTTACCAAATTGATGTTGTGATTGTTGGGATGTCCGGTTTGCATTGCTTACCGTGAACGAGTCTCGTAGAATATGTTCGAATTATAGGCTTATGGGTGAGATTCCGAGCATGCACTAATAGGAACTTAAATTTTCGGATGTTCCGACCGGCATGGAATAACCCCAATGGTTTTGATGCATCGGGTAGTGGCGATCCTACGCTACCGCCGCCCACGATGTTGACCGGAGCTTTCGTAGCAGCACATACCGAAGTGTTGTGTCAGCTCCTGCAGACCCAACAGCAGATGGCTCAACAACTACAACAAATGCCACCGATGCAATCACGGCTTCAACCTCCCAAGACCTGTTCACCCGAAGTACCCACCCAGAGGGACATAAACGCCATTGTCGGCATAACTCAACTATTAGAAGGGCAAAATTCAAGGTCTTTGAACCGGATAGTGTACGATATCATCCAAGGACGTTATGGGAAACCATATCGAATAATTTGGCGGAGCGAGTCTCTCTCACTCCTTATCTCGTCTCTATGGTCGAACAAGCCCGTTTGTTCAATTTATTGGAGGAGTATGTTAGTCAAGATCAACCCCAAGCCTCCGACTCAATATTACCACCTTCTCGACTACCGATGGATCTTAGGGCGAAGAGAGGGCAAATAAAGGCGATGAAACGAGAACTTTCCGCGATAGATGTAAGTGAGTGGGAGATTACTTGTACGGAGACTTGTCCGCGTGAAGGCAAACGAAGCCGTAACCCTAGCGAGTGCCACTCAACCCCCTGCTAGTACAACACCTTCGCGAACCGCGAAGAGGGCAAAGAAAAAGGAGAGGAAGAGGCTCGCCTTATCCCGAAGCCCAACAACCGAGCCCCAAACCTAAAGATCTTCCACCCCGTTTGTGCTACAACCGCAGACGGCCCCGGGCATTTTGTCAATAAGTGCCCGAAACCCAGACGACGAAGCCCCAGCAGCAGAAGCAGAACCCCGGGTCTGCTATCAGCAACAACGAGCCAAACCCTCAAGTGGAGCAAAGCCAACTGAATTTCATGGGTAACACCTCTATCCCAGAATCATTTCTCACCTCCCCTTGTAAATTCGAATCTCGGGACGAGATTCTTCTTAAGGAGGGTAGACTGTGACGCCCCAGGTTTTTAATTACCGTCATTAACGGTAATGGCCAGATCAGCCGAGTCAAACCGGTCAAACCCCGGTCAAACCTAGGTCAACCGGGTCATCACCCGAAAAACCTCGCCAATGAACCCCCGATGAACCCCTTGACCAAGCCCACACACACCCGTAGTCAACCCTTGGTCAAAGGCACGGTCAAAACCGGCTTAACCGTTGACGTCGGCGAATGTCGTCCGGAACTTTTGCCGCGTTCCCCAACATTCCCCTAAACACTTCAAAATCTACCTTTATGAAAGTTGTCCATCTTGTTGAGGGACACAACTTTCATGTAGATTGGCATTTCAAATTTTGGGTGGAAATTGGTGAAAAACTTGATCGATTGCAGTACCCCCGTTTTCCCGAACAGCCGACATTCAATATTGGCACGACGTTCCCGCAAAATCCCTTGAGAAAAACACTATATGGCCTTTTTGAAAGTTGTAGAGGGTAGTTAGATCTACAACTTTCCTATTCATTGCTTTGTGCACTTTTATTCAATTTCTTGGAGAAAACTTAATGCGAACGGGGTCACTCTGCAGTTTTCGGCCCGGCCGACGCCGCGCCGTGCGCGCGCGCGGCGCCGCGCCGCCGACGCCGCCGCGCCATCCCTCGCCGTACCTCAACCCACGCGCCGCCTCGTGCCTTCCCAATGCGGTGCTCGCTCCCGAGACGCACGCACGCCGAGGAGGCGACCCCCCGCCCGCGCCCTAGGACGTCGTGACGCCGTGGTACGGTGTCGCCCGCCCGCCCGCCGCCGTACCACCGTGGTGCGTGCCTCGCCCGCACCGCATTGCCCGCCCGCGGTACGCGTGACCCTCCATAAAGGCGTCGTGGCCCGTTTTCACGGCGCCCAAGCCCTCCCGGCCGGTCGAGCCACCGCCCGCCGACGCGCAGCCATGCCGCCGCGGTGAGCTCCCCGCTCCGGCCGGCCACTTGAAACTCCGGTGCCTCCTCCACGCTCCTTGACACCTACCACAGCCTCCCCGGTGTGTTTTCCCTCCCGCCGAGCCGCCCATCACACCCGAACCCGCCGCGCAAGACCGGCCGCCGCACACGCCACCGAGCACCATCGCCGGCCGCACCTCCCGACCAAACCGGTGCCCAAACCAACCCTAGAACACCCCTAGACCCTCCTCCGCCCCTTTCCCGGTCAAGAGCCGCGCCGGCCTCGCCGGAATTGGCAAGCCCGCGCCGGCCGGCCACCATAGGGACTACATTGCGAACCTTCAACTCTTTCCAGAGTCCTAATTGCAAGAAGGTAACTCCAATAGTAGATCCAAATTGCTGATTCTTGTAAATTGCGTAGAAACTCACAGAAAATTCAGAAAAATGTGAAACCAATTTTTTTGGATCCGTGGTGATTTATAATACAACTTTTGTTATTCTGGCCTGAGCTAATTCCTTTTAGTTTTTGCACGAAAAATACAAATGTGAAAACCCTGGATCTGCAATATCTCAAAAACCATAAATCTTCTGTAGCTAAATTTTGGATATGTTATGTGTTAGGTTATGACTAGCTCCTATGCCAAAAATTGCACAAAGTTATCATGTAAATCTTTTTCTAAAAATGTTTTTCTATCTCCGGCGAACCGCACAAATGATTTTTCATGTTAAATATATTTATGTTCTTGAGCCCAACTTGTGCACACTGTCTTGTAATACCAAAGTACACATCTTGTGAATTAATTATGAAGTTTGGATTAACAGAAATAATTATTATTGATTTATGCATGTTTTCCTTTGTAAATGAATAAACCAAGTTAAGTAGAGATTCCATGTGAACATGCTAACTTTTTAAGCTTTTTTAGGACCAGAGAGCATGCACAAGAAAGTTTGGATCATTTTGATGCTTAATTATTTTTATATGCATTTAAACCGAATCACTAGACAACCTTTGTTATTTTCCATAATAATTAATTTCCTAGCATCCAACACTTATATGTGGGTCCAATGGACCAGTATAGGTGCTAGTAGACTTAAGAAACACTCCTTTAATTTTTGGTAATCTAATTGTTTAATAAAAGGTTTAAAAGCCCTTTTTCTATTAAAGAGAAATTAAATAAAGAAAAGCCTTATTTAATTCTTTTTCCTTTTTGAAAATATTATCTAATTTAATTAAAGGATAATTAATTCTCATTGCTGATAAGGAATTAATTCAAGGATAAAAATATCATTTATAACTTTACTTGTGAAAGGAAAATGATTAAAAGCTTTCACATGAAATGACAAGTATAAAGAAACCTTTATTCAATTGTGCAACCCATGCACATCCAATAACCATTCTAAAAGAGAAACCACCAAACCACCCATGTTGACTTGAGTATGGTTGCAAATCATGTTAAAAAGGTTAAATATACCTACCCACCGCTGTTGGTGAAATTAAATTAAATTATTTACATATATATGTACACAGTCACCATCAAAAAGAATAATTAATAAAGCGTTGCATATTGTTCCTTTATGGAAGAGTATCTTTGAATGTATTCTTATCTAGGTGAATGTGCCCAACCAATACACCCCTTGATTGTCCAATTGGTTCGTAAGTGATTGAAAGTATAAACCGTCGAATAAAACTTGCATTTGCATCTTCGTGTAGATCTTTCCGCCGGTAGACGTACGCTCGTGCCGGAAGGAGAAGGCGAAGGTACCGACAAAGAGCCGCCGAGTGTGAACGTAGCTCAAGACCCGGACCCAAGTCCCGAAGGGCCCAAGGCCAACCTTGCCAGCGAAGGCAAGCCCCGGATCATTAAACCCGCCTTTTAAAAATTATGCAATTATGTTTGCTATGATTGTGCATTTACGTTTCAGGAGTTGATTTGAAACCCTAGATGCATGATCCCTAGGTACCTATGCTCTATCACTAGTATGCTAGGTTGATAGCTGCCATGCTATAGGACCGATAGAAGTTGAGTGATGTTCGTCACTCGCGAGAATATGTTCCTAGATAGGAATCATAAGATATCCTTAAATGGATCGCTCATGTGGTAAGAGCATGGGATTGGGCTCCGGTCCAGTGGGCATGTGGGCTAAGCTTTTGAACGTACTAAACATATGCGGGAATGGGACCGGTAAGCCTAGTACCTTAATGAGGCGGCACGGGATCTTACTATTACTACTCTTGAGAAATCTCCTTACCGGCTAGCTACGGAAAGGGTGGTGTATGGTGACTTCGGGTATCTCGCGGGGTATGCCGGATAGCCTGCACCGGGATCGTAAGATTCGATCCCAACCCGAAGATTTATGGGGACGGCTTTCGAAGAGTTGTCCTCGCGGGGGCGGCCGACCGTGTGTTTGGGTCTACCTTGCAAGGTTTAAATCAATCGATTGTCGGCCTCTCACCGTTATCCGAGATCGCTTAATCAACCGGCCATGATATCCCATAATGTTGGAACTTGAGAAATATGGTTGTATGAATTAATTGCTTGTCCAATTCTTGAATGGATTAGATGGCACATTTAGAAATGGTAATCAACTAGAACTTGTGCTAAAATTTTGAAAGTAAGGATCTACCCTTTGCATTTGCGTTTCAAGAAAGGAAACTTCACCGGCCCAAAAGCCTATCATGTCTAGAGGTCGGTGATGTACTCATCACCCGACGGTTAAGTCTTGCCGAGTATTAGTATACTCGACCTTGCTTTAAAACCGTTGTTGCGGGGTGTGATTGATCGAAGGGTGACGACAAGTAAGGACATCACGGATGGCCTCCGTGATGTTTACCGTCGCGTTAGTTGAGATTATTTCCAGTTGTATTTTCAAACTGCGAACCTTTACTCCATGTCATGAACAATGGTTTGTAATCAAATGTTTAATTCATGTTGTACTCCGGACTCGCCTTCGCGTGAGTTTTAATGCATGTGTCGATCCTGCGTTCGATGTCCAAGTGATTTACGGGCGTTAACCGGCAACCAACGACAGGATGATACTTTACTATTGCTTGAGGACCAAAGTGGATCGGTCTTAGGCGATAGTACGGTATTTTCCGGGCGGGTTGTCACAGCTGGTATCGCAGCGATCGCATGCACCGCAGTTTAATTAACAACTCTAATCACCGATTTTCGAATAAAATTTGCCAAGATGGTTTGATTTGCAAAACGCGTTGGTCCGTTTAGGATAAACTAGACCGAGAGGCCCTAGAGGGAATTTTTGGTTTCTTTCAGGTGGCTTATTAATCTATGGTTTATTTTGCTAACCCCCAGCACCTTACTTTATGTCAGACTTACATTCTCGCACAACCATACTAGTTCAACACGTTTTGCCACACGTGGTGGTACCACGAGGGAAGTCTGTGAGGGACTAGTGGGACTTATTCCAATGGGTGCCACGTCGCGTTTGAGTCTCGTCACGTTTTGCCATACGTGATGGTACCACGGGAAAGTCCGTGAGGGATGAGTGAGGCCTAATCCCATGGGTACTCATGTCGCGTCAGAGTCTTAAATAGGACGCTGTCCATGCAGCGGTTTAACGCATGGATGCCATTTCTATAGTGAACGGTAATGTATGTGGACGCTTTCATGAGTGCTGGCATGAAAGGTTCGTTGTATTCTGTGATCTTCTGCAGGTACACTAACCCCGTTACGTAAGCACGCTAAGTAAGCATCGACTAGATCTCGACTAGATATTATAAGGAGATACGTGTATGTGCCATGCCACCGGCGCTAACTCCGAATTTTTGGCTTGATTGCCTTGTGAGGACGAATAGGACGCCTTGCATCATGTTAAAAATCGTGAAAGAACCTAAACTGAACTCACGTCCGTTTTCCGTGCTCTAAGAGGTAAAATAGTTATATCGTGTTTTGTTCTCGTTAAGCTTCTTTAGGCGTAGGTGTGTTGCCCCGCTTAAATTTAACAAAAGTGTTGCTTAGATTCGTTGTTCTTGCCCCCGACTCTTTCGTCTAGGTGATCCTAACCTAGGTTGCTCCAATCTAATTCCGTTCGGCTCGTCAAGTTCATGATCATAACTTAGGTCTACCGCAAGTTATGCTTGGTTAGTCAACCCTTGTCTTGCTATCATCCGGAATCTTGCTTAAATAGCACCATCCCTAATCTTCTAGCTCGACCTTGTGTACCCAACTTGAGTTTCATAACCTTGCTAAGTTGCTACGCAAAGTTGGGAAAGTGTTGGACTCCGGTTTGAGTAGGATGTTAGGTTTCCGATTGCCGGACCATGTATCGTTGGTATGCCTGCTCGTTCGAGCTCGGCATACGATGGTATTTAAGTATGCATGGCTACCCCATACCTTGACCTTACCCGTATTCGTGGATCGAGTTATTTTTGTACACTTGCACCCGCCCGATTCTCACTTCTATCATTATGTCCGGATGGACAATGCGGCTCTACGTCGGGCCGATGTGGAATCATGGACTCTCGTGAAGCGCCTCGAAGAGGGTGGTTTTCTGCACTTTTGTGGGATACCCCGAAGGACTTTGGGTACACCACTTACCCGGAGTACTCGACACGTGAGATCATGACCACAGGCCAACTCCTTCGTTGTGAAGTAAAGGTGAAGATTTCGCATGCCCGACCAATCCTGCTTGGGATGAGTGGGAATGTACGGCACACGGAAGAAACTTGTCCGACACGGTGCAGAAGGCTGCTCTCGAAGCACTTACAACTTTCTGTGGAAAGCACCCTACTGAGATAGCCAACTCGCTGCCTAAAATCATTCGGTACCCGAGCGACACATTGCACCGGGTGGTGAATGAGAAACTATCCTTCCAGTCCAGAGCAACTCGCACTATAGCCCGGATCTTGTCACTTCAGTCCACTTTTCAGAAGCTATGTACGACACCTATCTGCGAATGGTGGGAGAAAGCGTATTCTATAGACACCAAATCTATAGATACAAAGTTAAGGAAATAGAGTGTTCAGCTCAAGCGTTGAAGGAAGCCCGAGCAATGATCACTACTCTCAAGAAGGAAAGACGCAAGGATAAGGCAAAGATACAAGAGTTGACGGAGATCATTCATGAGCGAGAATTTCTTGTTGCGGCATAACGATCAATATATGCTTGAACTAGAAAATCAATTGGAAGCTCTAGCCGTTCCACCCCCGAACTCCGTCATTCGGGACCAAGACAAGAAGAAGATGTTGAAGATATCCGGGGTGAATGCGGAATTGAGTCCGGACCCGAGTCACCGTAGTCTTTCGGCATGGAAGATCCCACCCTCGGAAGTTGGTCCATTGGGAATAAAGTGCCGAGTCGTAAGAACGCGGTGTTGTGAGGAATCCTAGTCTACCATGACCGCGTTTGGTTAACTATCACCGTCGGTTGGACTAGGAACCTTGTCATCGTAGCTAGTCTCGCTTTGTAATCCTAATGTTGTTGATAATTCTAAAAACTCTCATTGATGTCTTGCCTTGATTAAACATCCTGTCGGCAATGATGTTCGTACGACATTAACTATGTTAAGTTGTGATCAATCAAGTTCGTGCTCTACCAATTTCATGTCAATCACGGATCTAATCGATTCCTAAATCCCGAACTTGTTCTTTCGGTCTTGCTCAAACCCCGGGATTTAAATTAAAATTTTGGCTTTTGAGCATGCGCCGCATAGCATGTGCATTTGGGAAGCATGGGTATACTAACGTGCATTCTCATGAAACTCCGTACCCTTACCCTACCTCTCCCGTTTGGTGATGTTGTTACCTCATAGTCAAAGGTGCCGCGACGGAACCTAGGGTATCGTGTGTCTTTGCAGCCACCCGATCGCCACTAGGAGCGCGCTAGGTATCTTGGTTGCGAGATAGCAACTCGTCACACAGATCCTCCCCCTACTATTGATTGCATTTCCAATCATCAACGCATATGGGTAACCGAGTCATTCTAACGTGCATCATGAGCACCATACTGCACAAGCATATGCATCGCGTCAATTTTGAAAAGTGTTACACTTTCAAAACAACGAGTTATCAAAACCTCAAAAATTTGCGAAATAAGTAAAGGTGTGAGCAATATTATTCCTTGAAGTTCCCACTTGAAGTCATCTTTCGTGTACAAGAGATCATGGGACTATGTCTGTAGCTTCCCTTCCTTGTAATGATCTTTGGAAATCTCGACAAATTGGTCCCTTGTCATGAATCACGACAACTTCGTAACATCAATTCCTTTCCCGCTCGCCAAGTGGAAACGAAAGAAGTAGAAACTTTTCTCTTGAGCGATCAAGGTTCTCGAATAGTCGGCATGGAGAGTCATCCATCGTGTATTCATCCTTGGTCCGTGCTCTTAACCTTCAAATTCTCAAAATCAAACAAGGAAGTATGCCCAGGATCGATCAAAGCTTTATGCTACGCTCCTCTGTGTTGCTATCGCAAACATAAGGCGTAGTACACTGGGTTTGTCTCGTTTTGCTCCCCATCACGGTCGATTATTTAGACCGTTGAGCCCCATCGTCATCAGTGTCACGACCATATGATGCCATGACGTCGCTCTACCCTCGATTTCCGCAACCATATTCGTGACGCAGAGATCGCGTGAGTTGACCTTGTTGAGCTCCGTGTTGTCCACACCAGATACCCGACTGGGTCAACTGACCGTTACAGCCCCGCATCGGCTATAAAATGGAACCTTTTACTGGGACCGCCGATACGAAAGCTCCATTTCCGTCAGAGATCGGCATTATCACTGTTCCGTTCTTCTTCTAGCTAGCCTGGCTATTTGCCACTAGAGCACCTCTCCCAGCCACTTCGATCTTCCCGAGCAAACTGTTCTCTGTCTGCATTTCCGACGTCAAGAAGAAGCTCGAAGTAGACAGAAAGCAGAAATCAATCCAAGCTGCCACCCATGACTCCGTCTTCGGAAGAGCTCGAGTCTTTTCGCTAGACATTGTTAGGGATGTACCTCTGTATAGTAGGAGGGTTATGTCCGCTATTAGCGTGCATGTGCACATTCATCGTCCGCTTCCTCATGAACGGCGATGAGGTAGTAAGAGGACACACCTTGTACCTTTTTGTTTGTTCATTTCGCAATCCCGATCGGGGGATGTGTGTAGGCAAAGTTTTACCAAATTGATGTTGTGATCGTTGGGATGTCCGGTTTGCATTGCTTACCGTGAACGAGTCTCGTAGAATATGTTCGAATTATAGGCTTATGGGTGAGATTCCGAGCATGCACTAATTAGGAACTTAAATTTTCGGATGTTCCGACCGGCATGGAATAACCCCAATGGTTTTGATGCATCGGGTAGTGGCGATCCTACGCTACCGCCGCCCACGATGTTGACCGAAGCTTTCGTAGCAGCACATACCGAAGTGTTGTGTCAGCTCCTGCAGACCCAACAGCAGATGGCTCAACAACTACAACAAATGCCACCGATGCAATCGAAGCTTCAACCTCCCAAGACCTGTTCACCCGAAGTACCCACCCAGAGGGACATAAGCGCCATTGTCGGCATAACTCAACTATTAGAAGGGCAAAATTCAGTGCTGAACCAGATAGTGTACGATATCATCCAAGGACGTTATGGGAAACCATATCAGAATAATTTGGCAGACAATCTCTCTCAGTCCTTATCTGTCTCTATGGTCGAACAAGCCCGTTTGTTCAATTTGTTGGAGGAGTATGTTAGTCAAGATCAACCCCAAGCCTCCGACTCAATATTACCACCTTCTCGACTACCAATGGATCTTAGGGCAGAAGAGAGGGCAAATAAAGGCAGTAAACGAGAACTCTCCGTGATAGATGTAAGTGAGTGGGAAATTACTTGTACGGAGACTTGTCCGCGTGAAGGCAAACGAAGTTGTAACCCTAGCGATGCCACTCAACCCCCGCTAGTACAACACCTTCGCGAACCGCGAAGAGGGCAAAGAAAAAGGAGAGGAAGAGGCTCTGCCTTATCCCGGAAGCCCAACAACCGAGCCCCAAACCTAAAGATCTTCCACCCCGTTTGTGCTACAAGCGTAGACGGCCGGGCATTTTGTCAATAAGTGCCCGAAACCCCGGACGACGAAGCCCCGGCGGCGGAGGCGAAACCCGGATCCGCTATCAACAACAACGAGCCAAACCCTCAAGTGGAGCAAAGCCAACCGAATTTCATGGGTAACACCTCTATCCCGGAATCATTTCTCACCTCCCCTTGTAAATTCAAATCTCGGGACGAGATTCTTTTTAAGGGGGGTAGATCGTGACGCCCCAGGTTTCTAATTACCGTCATTAACGCTAATGACCGGATCAGCCGAGTCAAACCGGTCAAACCCCGGTCAAACCTAGGTCAACCTGGGTCATCACCCGAAAACCTCGCCAATAAACCCCGATGAACCCCTTGACCAAGCCCACACACACCCGTAGTCAACCCTTGGTCAAAGGTACGGTCAAAACCCGCTTGACCGTTGACGTCAGCGAATGTCGTCCGGAACTTTTGCCGCGTTCCCCAAAATTCACCTAAACACTTCAAAATCTACCTTTATGAAAGTTGTCCATCTTGTTGAGGGACACAACTTTCATGTAGATTGGCATTTCAAATTTTGGGTGGAAATTGGTGAAAAACTTGATCGATTGACAGTACCCCTGTTTTCCAGAACAGGCCGGCATTCAATATTGGCACGACGTTCCTGCAAAATCCATTGAGAAAAACACTATATGGCCTTTTTGAAAGTTTTAGAGGGTAGTTAGATCTACAACTTTCCTATTCATTGCTTTGTGCACTTTTATTCAATTTTTTGGAGAAAACTTAATCCGAACGGGGGTCACTCTGCAGTTTTCGCGGCCGACGCCGCGCCGTGCGCGCGCGGGGCGCCGCGCCGCCGACGCCGCCGCGCCATCCCTCGCCGTACCTCGACCCACACACCGCCTCGTTCCTTCCCAATGCGCTGCTCGCTCCCGAGACGCACGCACGCCGAGCGAGCCGGCCGCCCGCGCCCTAGGACGTCGTGACGCCGTGGTACGGTGATGCCCGCCGCCCGCCGCCGTACCACCGTGGTGCGTGCCTCGCCCGTGCTGCACCGCCCGCCCGCGGTACGCGTGACCCTCCATAAAGGCATCGTGGCCCGTTTTCCCGGCGCCCAAGCCCTCCCGGCGGTCGAGCCGCCGCCCGCCGACGCGCGCGAGCCATGCCGCCGCGGTGAGCTCCCCGCTCCGGCCGGCCACTTGAAACTCCGGTGCCTCCTCCACGCTCCTTGACACCTACCGCAGCTCCCCGGTGTTTTCCCTCCCGCCGAGCCGCCCATCGCGCGGAACCCGCCGCGCAGGACCGGCCGCCGCACACGCCACCGAGCACCATCGCCGCCCGCACCTCCCGACCAAACCGGTGCCCAAACCAACCCTAGAACACCCCTAGACCCTCCTCCGCCCCTTTCTCGGTCAAGAGCCGCGCCGGCCTCGCCGGAATTGGCAAGCCCGCGCCGGTCGGCCGCCATAGGGACTATATTGCGAACCTTCAACTCTTTCCAGGGTCCTAATTGCAAGAAGGTAACTCCAATAGTAGATCCAAATTGCTGATTCTTGTAAATTGCGTAGAAAATCACAGAAAATTCAGAAAAATGTGAACCATTTTTTTGGATCCGTGGTGATTTATACTACAACTTTTGTTATTCTGGCCTGAGCTAATTCCTTTTAGTTTTTGCATGAAAAATACAAATGTGAAAACCCTAGATCTGAAATATCTCAAAAACCATAACTCCTCTGTAGCTAATTTTTGGGTATGTTGTGTATTAGGTAATGACCAGCTCCTATGCCAAAAATTGCACAAAGTTATCTTGTAAATCTTTTTCTAAAAATGTTTTTCTATCTCTGGCAGAACTGCACAAATGATTTTTCATGTTAAATATATTTATGTTCTTGAGCCCAACTTGTGCACACTGTCTTGTAATACCAAAGTACACATCTTGTGAATTAATCATGAATTTTGGATTAACATAAATAATTATTATTGATTTATGCATGTTTTACTTTGTAAATTAATAAACCAAGTTAAGTAGAGATTCCATGTGAACATGCTAACTTTTTAAGCTTGTTTAGGACTAGAGAGAATGCACAAGAAAGTTTGGATCATTTTGATGCTTAATTATTTTTATATGCATTTAAACTGAATCACTAGACAACCTTTGTTATTTTCCATAATAATTAATTTCCTAGCATCCAACCTTTACATGTGGGTCCAATGGACCAGTATAGGTACTAGTAGGCTTAAGAAACACTACTTAATTTTTGGTAATTTAATTGCTTAATAAAAAGCTTAAAATCCTTTTTCTATTAAAGAGAAATTAAATAAGAAAAGGCCTTATTTAATTCTTTTCCTTTTTGAAAATATTATCTAATTCAATTAAAAGATAATTAATTCTCATTGCTGATAAGGAAATAATTCAAGGATAAAAGTATCATTTATATCTTTACTTGTGAAAGGAAAATGATTAAAAGCTTTCACATAAAATGACAAGTATAAAGAAACCTTTATTCAATTATGCAAACCCATGTACAACCAATAACCTTTCTAAAAGAGAAACCACCAAACCACCCATGTAACTTGAGTGTGGTTGCAAATCATGTTAAAAAGGTCAAATATACCTACCCACTACTGTCGGTGAAGTTAAATTAAATTATTTACATATATATGTACACAGTCACCATCAAAAAGAATAATTAATAAAGAGTTGCATATTGTTCCTTTATGGAAGAGTATGCTGAAGGTATTCTTATCTAGGTGAATGTGCCCAACAAATACACCCCTTGATTGTCCAATTGGTTCGTAAGTGATTGAAAGTATAAACCGTCGAATAAATCTTGCATTTGCATCTTCGTGTAGATCTTTCCGCCAGTAGACGTACGCTCGTGCCGGAAGGAGGAGGCGAAGGTGTCGACAAGGAGCTGCCGAACGTGAACGTAGCTCAAGACCTGGACCCAAGTCCAGAAGGGCCCAAGGCCAACCTTGCCATCGAAGGCAAGCCCCGGATCATTAACCCCGTCTTTTAAAATTATGCAATTATGTTTGCTATGATTGTGCATTTACGTTTCAGGAATTGATTTGAAACCCTAGATGCATGATCCCTAGGTACCTATGCTCTATCACTAGTATGCTAGGTCGATAGCTGCTATGCTATAGGACCGATAGAAGTCGAGTGATGTTCGTCACTCGCGAGAATAGGTTCCTAGATAGGAATCATAAGATATCCTTAAATGGATCGCTCATGTGGTAAGAGCATGGGATTGGGCTCCGGTCCAGTGGGCATGTGGGCTAAGCTTTTGAACGTACTAAACATATGCCGGGAATGGGACCGGTAAGCCTAGTACCTTAATGAGGCGGCACGGGATCTTACTATTACTACTCTTGAGAAATCTCCTTACCGGCTAGCTACGGAAAGGGTGGTGTATGGTGACTCCGGGTATCTCGTGGGGTATGCGGGATAGCCCGCACTGTGGACCGTAAGATTCGATCCCAACCCGAAGATTTATGGGGACGGCCGGGGAGTTGTCCTCGCGGGGGCAGCCGACCGTGTGTTTGGGTCTACCTTGCAAGGTTTAAATCAATCAATTGTCGGCCTCTCACCGTTATTCGAGATCGCTTAATCAAGCGGCCGTGATATCCCATAATGATGGAACTTGAGAAATATGGTTGTATGAATTAATTGCTTGTCCAATTCTTGAATAGATTAGATGGCACATTTAGAAATGGTAATCAACTAGAACTTGTGCTAAAATTTTGAAAGTAAGGATCTACCCTTAGCATTTGTTTCAAAGAAAGGAAACTCCACCGGCCAAAAGCCTATCATGTCTAGAGGTCGGTGATGTAGTCATCACCCGACGGTTAAGTCTTGCTGAGTATTAGTATACTCAGCCTTGCTTTAAAACTGTTGTTGCAGGTGTGATTGATCAGAAGGGTGACGACAAGTAAGGACATCACGGATGGCCGCCCGTGATGTTTACCGTCGCGTTAGTTGAGATTATTTCCGCTGTATTTTCAAACTCTGAACCTTTACTCCATGTCATGAACAATGGTTTGTAATAAAATGTTTAATTCATGTTGTACTCTGGACTCGCCTTCGCGTGAGTTTTAATGCATGTGTCGATCCTCTGTTCGATGTCCAAGTGATTTACCGGGCGTTAACCCGGCAACCAACGACAGGATGATTCTTTACTATTGCTTAACGACCAAAGTGGATCGGTCTTAGGCGATAGTACGGTATTTTCCCGGGCGGGTTGTCACGGTGCACTACGTCACCGTAGAGTAAGACCCGGGCCAAAGTTCGGCGGTTTGTCTAAGCGCTTGCACTACAAGGTTTTCCCCCTATTGCAACAATTTCCTTAGGCAACACCACTAATTCGGTTGCAATAGAGGGGTACTATTGCACCGAAACGGTGATTCGGTTGCAATTTGTGTGTCTATTGCAACATTAAATTTGTGTTGCAATATTTTTTTTGTGTTGCAACAAGTTGACGCTAATGCACCCATTTTTAGGATTTCCGTTGCATTTTGTTGGAAATAATGCCACCCCATTATTGTGTTGCATTAGCATTCCTTGCGTTGCAACAGAAAGTTGTTGTAGCCACCATACTAGGGATGGTTGCGTTTGAACAGCTATGTCGCAACGTAGAATTTTGGTTGCAAATATATCTTTGTGATGTTGCAACAAGTTGGCGCTAATGCACCCATTATTCAGAATTGTGTTGCATTTGGTAGGAAATATTGCTACCCTATTTCTGCGTTGCACTAGAAATTCGGGTGTTGCAATATAAACTTGCTATGGCTACCATACTAGGGTTGGTTGCGTTTGAATGGCCTTAAGCAACGTCTTATTTGGGTTGCAAATATATCTTTGCGTTGTTGCAATATAAGGAAGGCTATTGCTTCGTTTCTAGCCTCAAGGAGGAATATTGTGTACGTATTGCCACAAAATTTGTTTTGATGAAAAAAATCTGCTACGGGTTGTAGCGAAATTTAAAATGCGATTTAATAAATAAATGTTATTATGAAAAAACTGAATTTTAACAATATGGTATAGACTATATGTACCATGAAAAAAAAGAGGATTTGTTTAGATGAAAAATTGTGTGCTATGGGGATGTGGGCTAAGCCGGACCACAATAGGCTTAACCGGCGAGCGTAAAGCCCGGCGAGCGGGAGCCCGAGTGGACCGGCCGGCCCATTAAGCCCCATAGCGCAAGTAGCAAGCATTAGTTGATGATGGTAATACGGAGTTCGAAAGCGCGAGCACGCCTCTCCTTTTAAGCCGGGATACCCCCTTCTCAGTTTACGGGGTGGCACTAAAGGTACTGGAGACTACGATGTGAAAATGTCAAATGGGCCGGTGAGAGTAATAAAAACAAGGATGTGCCGGCCCAAATCGTCTATAACTTTCGGCTCCCCCACCCCCAATACACTTTTGCTCCCAACCACCCCCCTCGTCGGCTGCGACCGTCGCGTCCACATCGAGATGCCCCGCATCGCGGTTTCCCCGCGACAAGCGGCGGCGGCGGCCGGAGTGGCCGCATCGAGCCTTCCCGGACCGGCGGCGGGCGCGGACGAAGGGGCCGCGGCGCGTAACACGGCCCGAGTAGGCGCCACGGCGGGCGGGGACGCACCGAGGGGATCCGGGGAGAGCGGTGGCGGCGGACGGCGGGGCCGCACCGAGGGTTTTCGGGGGGCGGCGGCGGCGTACGGAGGTGCCATTGCTCCACCACGCGGAAGCACGATGCACGCGGGCGGTTCAAGTGTTCCACACCACCTACCTCGTCGTCCTCCGGTATGGTCGGCAGCACCCCAACCCCGTCGTCCTGCGGTATGGACGACACCGCCACCTCCTCGTCGTCATCTCACGGCCCGCATCGCCAAGTCAATCCATCCGGTAAGGGTAAGCGAGGCCCTAGTCGGATGCAAGCGTTCCGGAAGAGAAGTGAGGTACACTGCGCTACCCTCTTTGATTTTCCGGGAATCGTGTGACTCGTTTTGCAATTAGAAAAATGTTAGTAGTTCATAGTAATCAAAATTTCATACTAGATAATGATAATTGTGTTTTTGTGTGGATCCATCTCACCCCATACTAGATAATGATAATGATAATTGGCTTGATTTCTTGCCATCTTTTGCTGTGAATCTGACCTGTGTACATTTGATCACATTACTGAAAACAAAGCCAGCCAAATGAACGCAGGCTGTCCCATTTAGTAGGTTAGGCCTTTTCTGGCAGGTAGTAGGGGGATCACGGGTAAATTGGTATACATTATGAGTCAAGAGATTGAATAGGCTGTTTTAAACTGAAAAACAGCAAATTGTTTTGTTTGGTCAGGCTAGTGAACACTGCTAATCAGGTGAGGATCATCATTCCAGACTCGGATGATGAGCAGGACAATAGCAAGAAACCGTCTCCATCGAAAGCTTCGGGATCATCGAAAAGAAAGGTGCATTTTTTTGACTATTTTGTTGCATTGGCCACAACTGTTGTAACACATTTCATGTTAGTAACTTGTGTTTGTTGTCCGCCATAGCAAATGCCCTTGCGCCAAATGGTTCAACAAATTGAAGGAGCGCTATGATGATTTGCGGGAGCAAATTGAGAACCTAAGCGTCGACATTGTTGGAACGCGGGAAGACATGGAGATGACCCCGAAGGAATTCATGGAGGCCGTTGTCGACAAGTTAGAAGTGATGGCGAAGAAGATCCGCAAGCTTCGGGATAAAGTCAATCGCAAGTAGTAGTAATCTAGCTTAGTACGTAACATAACCAGGTCCTAGGTGAATGTTATGCGAATCTTTGGTGAATGGTCTAAGAATGGATGTGTATGTGGCAACATCTAAGTATGCCAACATCTAAGTAATAACTTTGAACCTTTATATATGCATGTTCGTATGTCTATGTGTTTGGATCCGGATGAGCCCTTGCAAAATATTTGAACTTATGAGTGACACAAATTGAAATCTGTTGGGTCTGTCATGCATATTTGGACTAACCATCCGTCCGTTTTCGGAATTGCGACATGCTATTGTTAATGCTATTCATGTGTATATTCACAAAGCTTTGTGATCAACAATTTGGAGACTCTTCACTAGAACTCCTGAATTTTGTGTATTATTGTTAGCCTCTACGATAGCCGGTCGGAAAAGAAAAATAATGAATTACGCATATGTTGAAAACCGGGGCACATAATGTGAACCCCGAGAAAGGTCATACTACGTACAACCTCGAAATATTGAAACGAGGTATTCCTTGGTTGTACTAAAATGTTGTCTATCGTGTATGTATTGCCACGAAATTTAGTTGTTGCATTATTTTTTCATGATCGTTGCAACTGTATAAAAATTATTGCAACGAGGTATTCTTTGGTTGCACTCTAATGTGTCTATCGCAACGTTTATGCAGGAGATCAATACAACGATCAGATAGGGGCTTTTCCAATCCGCACCATTCCAAGATTCCGTTGCGGAGATCTGTGCGGCGCTCTAGGGTTTTGTTGCGGAGATCTCCACGAGGGCCTCTAGGGGATCGATCTCCACGGCGATCTCCACGTGATTCTTGTTGTGGAGATCCGAGCGGCGCTACGGCCACGGCCGTACGTACCGATGTCTTGATCTCGTATATATATTCAATCGTTCGCTGCATATATATGCATATTGGTATATATATCATGATCAAGGTCGATTGAAACATGAACAATGCAAATTAACTAATGGCATCAGACGGAGATCGCAGTTGGATGCGCTTGCCTCGACACTCAGTGGATTGGCGAACAATTTTCGATTTTTTTTGCAAAAATTTACGGCCTCATCGGCGCGAGGAGGATCTATTGCGTGTCCATGTAATTTGTGTCAATGCATGATCGGACATTCCACCGTGCTTCCCATTCAAATTCATTTACTCAATAGAGGGTTTGTCGATTGTTTCATCGATGTCGGTAACATTCAAGACCGGACTAATACTTCATCTCGGGGTCCCGTGAATCAAGATGTTACCTTCGATCTCAATAATCATGATGTAGTGACTACGACTGATGATACAACACATTTATTTGTAGAAGACGATGAAGAAGATGGTTTGGATGATAACCCTGCTGCCACCAATACTCTAATTAGAAACATTATCAGTGGCACTATACATCATGGACAAACCAGAGATGAGGAAGAGGCAGATAAGCAGGCAGAGATCTTTTTGAAACTATTAGAGCAGGCAAAGAAGGAATTGTATCCAGGATGCAAAAATGCAACGAAGGTCTGTTTTATTGTGGAGCTTTTTCAGATAAAGTGCATGTATGGCTTAAGTAACGCGTCATTAGAGGCCATACTTAAGCTCTTTGGAAAGGTTCTCACTGACCGGCATTGTATTCCTGACTCCTTGGATAAAGTGCAAAGGGTGATTCGAGACTTGGGCTTGGACTATGTCAAGATACACACATGCGAAAATGATTGTGTGTTATTTTTTTGATAAATACGCAAATCTGGAAACATGTCCCATTTGTAAGGAGTCAAGGTGGAAAGTTGTAGATAAAACCTGTCATCCTGGTTCCTTACAATTTGCCTCCATGGATGTGTCAGAAACAACCTAACTGGATTTTGTCAATGTTGATTCCTGGTCCAAAATCTCCTGGAATGGATATTGATGTATATTTGAGGCCCCTGATATTGGAGCTCAAGGAGCTTTGGAATAATGGTGTTAAAACAAGAGATGTAGAGACTAAGAAGAATTTTAGATTGCGTGCTATACTTTTTTGGACAATTAATGACTTCTCAGCCTATGCTATGTTGACAAACATACTGAGTATTTGTGGTTGAAACATGGACGGAAGCACTGCTACATGGCACATCGACGTTTTTTGGCCCCTGACCATCCATGGCGCAACAATGCGGTCAACTTCAACAACAATGTCGAAACCAGGGAGGCACCAGAACCACTATCTGGTGCACAGGTACTTGAGCAGTATTCTACTTTTGAACAAGTAGAATTTGGAAAGACATTGTTATAAAAAAGGAAGCGTGACGAAGATAACAGATGGCACAACTGAAGGAAGAAGAGTATTTTTTGAGCTCCCTTCGGTCTTCTTTGCTCATCGGGCATAATTTGGACGTGATGCACATTGAGAAAAATATATGCGAGAGCATACTAGGCACTCGCTTAAATTGGATGGCAAATGTAAGGACGGGGAGAATGCTCGGCTTGACATGGAGCATCTACGGATACGACCGGATCGGCACCCTGTGATTAAAGATGATAAGTATACCTTGCCATCGGCCTTGTACGAGTTAGATAAGGATGCCGGGGAAAGTTTGTGTGAATTTCTATATGGAGTGCGGATGCCTCGATGGGGTTTCCTCGAATATAAGAAGATGTGTTGATGTAAAGTCATGTAAGGTGTCAAGCTTGAAAACGCATGACTACCATCTAATTCTACGAAACTTTTACCCTTAGTGGTGCGTAGGATTTTTCCGGAAAGTTTCGTTGTCATTGGATTGATTCGGTTTAGTAATTTCTTCGATGCACTATGTTCAAAGGAGTTGGTGGAATCGGAATTGGACGAGGCTTAGTTGTTCAATTAGGGAGGCCGTTTGTCGACTTGAGATGATATTCCCACCAGCATTTTTTGATATCATGATCCATTTGCTGTTCATCTAGTCGAAGAAGCTAAACTTGGGGGGCCAGTGTGTTACAAATGGATGTACCCGGTGGAACGGTACCTACGCACCGTGAAAGGATATGTGAGGAACAAGTGTGACAACCCGCCCCAGGAAAATACCGTACTATCGCCTAAGACCGATCCACTTTGGTCGTTAAGCCATAATAAAGTATCATCCTGTCGTTGGTTGCGGGTTAACGCCGGTAAATCACTTGGACATCGAACAGAGGATCGACACATGCATTAAAACTCACGCGAAGGCGAGTCCAGAGTACAACATGAATTAACATAATTTATTACAAACCATTGTTCATGACATGGAGTAAAGATTCAGAGTTCGAAAATACAGCGGAAATAAAATAAACTAGCGCAACGGTAGACATCACAGGAGGCCATCCGTGATGTCATCACTTGTCGTCACCCATCCGATCAATCACACCTGCAACAACAGTTTTAAAGCAAGGCTGAGTATACTAATACTCAGCAAGACTTAACCGTCGGGTGATAACTACATCACCAAACTCTAGACATGAAAGGCTTTTGGCCGGTGGAGTTTCTTTTGCTGAACAGCTCCTAAGAGTAGGTCCTTACTTTCAATGTTTTAGCACAAGTTCTAGTTGATTACCATTTCTAAATGTGCCATCTAATTCAATCAAGGATTGGACAAGCAATTAGTGCATCCAACAATATTCCTCGAGTTCCATCATTATGGGATATCATGGCCGATTGATTAAGCGAGTCTCGGATAACGGTGAGAGGCCGACAATCGATTTATTTAAACCTTGCAAGGTAAACCCAAACACACGGTAGGCTGCCCCCGCAAGGACAACTTTCCCGGGCCGTTTCCGTCGATCTTCGGCTCGGGAGCGGAACCTACATTCCTTGGTACAAGGTTTCTTGGATCGCTCCCACACTAACGTCCGGGCTCACTCGGGTACCACCTTTGTTGCAAGCGAGGGGGGACACAAGTGCCCCGGGTTTAGTAGGGAAAGGTTCCCTTACCGTGTCAATCGGGTACTAGGCTTACCGGTCCCATTCCCGCATATGTTTAGTACGTTCAAAAGCTTAGCCCACGAAAGCCACCGGACCGGAGCCCAAATCCCATGCTCTTACCACATGAGCAATTCAATTATAAAGATCTTATGATTCCAACATAAGAACCTATTTTCGCGAGTGACGAACATCACTCGACTTCTATCGGTCCTATAGCATAGCGGCTATCGACCTAGCATACTAGTGATAGAGCATAGGTACCTAGGGATCATGCATCTAGGGTTTCAAATCAACTCCCGAAACGTAAATGCACAATCGTAGC
Source organism: Cenchrus americanus (assembly GCA_947561735.1). Lineage (NCBI taxonomy): Eukaryota > Viridiplantae > Streptophyta > Magnoliopsida > Poales > Poaceae > Cenchrus > Cenchrus americanus. The sequence goes on along the minus strand of OX387244.1, from coordinate 93,257,691 downwards.
AAACATAATTGCATAAATTTCAAAAACGGGGTTAATAATCCGGGGCTTGCCTTCGATGGCAAGGTTGGCCTTGGGCCCTTCCGGACTTTGGTCCGGGTCTTGCTCTACAACGATGTGGTGCACATCTCCGTTAGCTCCTCCGCCTCCTCCGACCGGCACATGCGTACAGCTACCGCTCGGGAGATCTACACGAGGATGCAAATGCAAGATTTACTTGACGATTTTAATTTAATTAAACACAAACAAAAACTGACAACCATAGGGTGCATTAGTTGGGCACATTCACCTAGATAAGAATACATTTAGCATATTCTCCCAAAAAGGAACAATATGCAATTCTTTATTAAACATTTTGAATAAAGGTTCTTATTATACTTATCATATCATGTGAAAGCTTCATTCCCTTTTATCTTCTCCAATAAAGGTGTAATTAATATTTTTATTTATGAATTAATTTCTTATTAGTGATGATTATTAATTATCTTTTAACTGTATTAAATAATACTTTTCAAAAAGGAAAAAGAATTAATTAGGGATTTTTCTTTATTTCATTTCCCTTTAATATTAAAAGGGCTTTTAAGCTTTTTATTAAGCAATTAAACTACCAAAAATTAAAGGAGTGTTTCTTAAGCCTACTAGCACCTATACTGGTCCATTGGACCCACATGCAAGTGTTGGATGCTAGGGAAATAAATATTATTGAAAATGACAAAGGCTATCTAGTGATTCCATTTTAAATGCATATAAAAATAAATAAGCATAAAAATGATCCAAACTTTCTTGTGCATGCTCTCTGGTCCTAAAAAAGTCTAAAAAGCTAGCATGTTCACATGGAATCTCTACTGAACTTGGTTTATTAATTTACAAAGGAAAACATGCATAAATCAAGAATAATTATTTCTGTTAATCCAAAAATCATGATTAATTCACAAGATGTGTATTTTGGTATTATAAGACAGTGTGCACAAGTTGGGGTCAAAAACATAAATATATTTAACAAGAAAAATCACTTATGCAGATCTGCTGAAATAGAAAAACATTTTTATAAAAAGATTTACATTATAACTTTGTGCAATGTTTGGCTCACGAGCTAGACATGACCTAACACAATACATATCCAAAAATTAGCTACAGAGGATTTATAGTTTGTTAGATATTGCAGATCTAGGTTTTTCACATTTGTATTTTTCATGCAAAACTAAAAGGAATTAGCTCAGGCGAGAATACCAAAAGTTGTAGAATAATTCACTACGAATCCAAAAAAAATTGGCTTCACATTTTTCTGAATTTTCTGTGATTTTCTATGCAATTTACAAAAAACAGCAACTCACTTTTACTATTGGAGTTGCACTTTTGCAGTTAGGCCCGGAAAAGAAGCTGTTCCTTCGCAATGCGGCCCACGGGCGCGGTGGCCGGCGCGGGGTGGCCAAATTCCGGCGAACCTCGCCGGGGTTTGGCCGGGGGGGAGGGTTGGGGAAGGGCCTAGGGGTGCTACGGGTTCGGTTTGCGGGGTTGGACGGGGGTGGGGACGACGCGGGTGGCGGCGTGCGCCGGCGGCCGGCCGAGCTGCGGCCGGCGCGGCGTGTGCTCGCGGCGCGGGCCGGGCGGCGCGGGGGCGGGGCGGAGGCGGGGGTAGGGGAGGAGAGCGAGGGTGGACGCGCGAGAAGAGGAAACCGGTTCTTATACACGAGCTTGCGCGCGCGCGTACCGCGCGGTGGTCGGACCGCCGGTCGCCGAACGTCACGGCCGTGGTACGACGTCGCACGAAAATTCACGCTACGGCACGGACTCCTAAGTGACGTGGGGGCGCGGGGACCTCGGGCGCGGCGGCCTCGGGATGGGGCAGCCCTCGAGCGCGGTGCGGCCTCGGGCGCGGGGCGGCCTCGGGCGCGGGGCCGCACGGCGCCGCGCGCGCGCGCGCGCGCGCGGCCCCGGCGCGGCCGGCGCGGCGCGGCCGGCGCGCGCGCGGCCGGCGCGGCGGGGTGCGGCCACGCGGCGCGGCGCGGCTGGCGTGGCCGGCGCGGCGCGGCCCGGCGCGGCTGGCGCGGCCGGCGCGCGGGAGCGCGCGCGGCGGCTCGTAACGTGTCGATGTGGTGGTGTTCGTCGGCGTTTTACTCACAATTTCGAATAGAAGTGCACGGTGCGGTCAACGGGAAAGTTGTAGATCTAACTACCCTCTACAACTTTCGTAAAGGCCGTCTAGTGATTTTCTCAACGGATTTTGCGAGAACGTCGTGCCAACATTGAATGTCGGCCGTTGCGAAAAACGAGGAGGTACCGTCAATCGATCGAGTTTTTCGCTAATTTCCACCCAAAATTGGAAATGCCAATCTACACGAAAGTTGTGTCCCTCAACAAGATGGACAACTTTCATAAAGGTAGATTTTGAAGTGTTTAGGTGAATTTCGGAGAACGTGGAAAAAGTTCCGGACGACATTCACTGACGTCAACGGTTAAGCGGGGTTTGACCGTGTCTTTGACCACGGGTTGACTACGGGTGTGTGCAGGCTCGGTCAAGGGGTTCAATAGGGTTCAATGGCGAGGTTTTCGGGTGACGGCCCAGGTTGGCCTAGGTTTGACCGGTTGACCTGGTCATTAGCGTTAATGACGTTAATTAGAAAACTGGGGCGTCACAGCCTACCCCCTTAAAAGGAATCTCGACCCGAGATTCGAAAATTAAAGACAAAGGTAGGGGTAAGGTTCTTACCGTTCCGTGATTGAAGAAAACGCGGATACTTGGTGTTGAGGAAGTGCTCGGTCTCCCACGTAGCTTCTTCTTCAGTATGGTGACTCCACTGTATCTTGTACATCTTCACGGTATGTCTCCTAGTTTGCCTTTCTTTTTGATCTAGCACTCTCAGCGGATGCTCTACCACTGAAAGATCCGGCTCGATCCAAGCGTTTGCTTCGTGATCACTTCGTCTCGGGTACTTTCACACCTTTCTTCAATTGTGTCACATGAAACACATTGTGCACAGCCGAGAATCGATCCAGAAGTCGGATACGATAAGCGATTGGTCCACATATCTCAATGATCTCGTATGGGCCGATATAGCGTGGGGCTAATTTCCCTTTGACGCCAAATCTCTGTACACCTTTGGTCGGGGAAACCTTGAGGTATACGTAATCGCCCACTTCATAGTGTCGGGGTGCTGTCCCTTTGTCATGGTAACTCTTTTGTCTCATTTGAGCTAACTTCAAGTTTTCTCGATCACTTCCACCTTCTCTTTCGTGTCTTTAACTAAATCCGGACCAAAGAGCGTTCGCTCTCGGCTTCCGACCAATTCAAAGGAGTTCGGCATCTTCGTCCATAAAGAGCTTCAAATGGCGCCATCCTCAAACTAGCTTGATAACTATTGTTATAAGAGAATTCTCGCCAACGATAGACACTTGTCCCAACTCTTATCAAAATGCACGATGCTTGCTCTCGGCATGTCTTCCACAATTTGATTGACTCGCTCGGTCGACCATCGGTACGAGGATGATAACTTGAACTACGAATCAATTTGGTTCCCAAAGATTCATGCAATTGTTCCCAAAAACGAGCCACAAATTGAGTACCTCGATCGAAACAATGGTCTTGGGAATCCCGTGCGGACGCACAATTTGATCAATATAGAGTTCGCATAATCTTGGACGAGTAAGTGGTGTGCCTTTGCGATGAAATGAGCGAGTCTTGGTCAATCGGTCCACTATAACCCGGATGGAATCCTTCTTTACGGCGATGCGGGGTAAACCCACTATAAAATCCATACTTATGTCATCCCACTTCCACAAAGGTATTAACGGTTGAAGTACACCGGCTGACTTCAAATGGCTGGCTTTGACTCGATGACAAGTATCACACTCTGCCACATATTTGGCTATGTCTACCTTCATGTTTGACCACTAAAAGTTTTTCTTCAAATCTTGATACATTTTGGTGCTTCCGGGGTGAATAGAGAATTTGGAAAGATGAGCTTCGTCGAAAATTTCCTTACGGAGTTCCGGATCAACGGGAACTACGAGACGTTGCTCAAACCACACCACATCTTTTGCGTCCTTATGGAAACAACTATATTTGGGGTCTCCTTCCGCTAATTTCTGTTTTATTAGTTGGACACCTTCATCATTGAGTTGAGCCAAAACGATTTTGTCATATAGATTGGACTCAGCTGAGATAGCATTCAAGCTTCCTTGCTCCACAATTTCTAATCGGAGCTTCCTCAAGTCTTCACACAAAGTCTTACTATACGACTCCACGGTTAAGCAGTTGCAGTGAACCTTTCGGCTAAGCGCATCTGCAACAACATTGGCTTTTCCGGGATGATAGTGTACTTCTAGATCATAGTCCTTTATCAATTCCAACCATCTTCTCTGCCTCATGTTCAATTCTGATTGGGTGAAGATATACTTAAGACTCTTGTGATCGGTGAAGATATTACAACGGTTTCCCATAAGATAATGCCTCCAAATCTTGAGAGCATGAACAACCGCTGCTAACTCAAGATCATGGGTCGGGTAATTCACTTCGTGGGGTCGAAGTGATCGTGAGGCATAGGCAATGACTCGATTTTCTTGCATAAGAACACAACCGAGACCAGTGCCCGAAGCATCACAAAAGACTTCAAACGGTTTAGAATTATCCGGCTGCACTAGCACTGGGGCTGTAGTCAGATGTTGCCTTAACGTGTGGAAAGCCTTTTCACAATCTTTGCTCCACACAAACTTAACTCCCTTCTTTAATAGCTCAGTCATAGGTTTAGCGATCCTGGAGAAATCCGGAATGAAACGACGATAATAGCCTGCTAAACCCAGAAAACTTCGGATTTGATGGACGGTCTTGGGTGGTTTCCAATCCATAACCTCTTGTACTTTTCTAGGGTCCACAGATATGCCTTCCTTGGAAATAGTGTGCCCCAAAAATTTCACACTATCCAACCAAAATTCACATTTGGAGAACTTGGCATAAAGCTTATGATCTCGCAAACGTTGCAAAACAACTTGGAGATGTCCTGCATGTTCTTCTTCATTCTTGGAATATATTAAGATGTCATCAATGAATACCACTACAAACTTGTCTAGCTCCGTCATGAATACAGAATTCATGAGATACATGAAATAAGCAGGTGCATTGGTAAGCCCAAAGGACATTACCAAATACTCATAAAGACCATATCGGGTGGAGAAAGCTGTCTTGGGAATATCACATGGCCTAATCTTTATTTGATGATACCCTGACCGAAGATCAATCTTGGAGAAAACTTTGGCTCCAGCCAACTGATCAAACGAGAACATCGATGCGGGGTAAAGGATACTTATTCTTGATTGTTACCGCATTGAGAGGTCGGTAATCCACACACAACCTCAGGCTACCATCTTTCTTCTTCACAAATAAAGCTGGGCAACCCCAAGGTGAAGAACTTGGGCGAATATAACCCTTATCTAGCAACTCTTGAAGTTGGGTCTTCAATTCTGCTAATTCCTTGGGTGGCATACGGTAAGGTCTCTTGAAGATGGGGGCTGTCCCCGGTTGAAGTTCGATGACAAACTCAACCTCTCGGTCGGGTGGCATACCCGGCAATTCATTGGGAAAAACATCTACAAACTCTCGAACCACCGGAATTTCTTCCGAGAAGTGATTGCCACATAAGAACAAGGATTCACATCATCTTTGAAAGGTAGGTATAGAGTCGTGGCTCCAACAATTGGTGAGTTGATCTCTACCACTCTCTCTCGAAATATCCGGTACTACCTTATGACGGTTCATCCGGTCCATTCCTAGAATGACATCCATACCTTCTAATCCCGAATGATAAGGTCCGTGTCAATTGTTTCGCTTCCTAATTCCAAGAGTACTCCCCTAGTCACCAACTCGGAAGAGATGTTCCCTCCCGTTGTTTTCATTGTAAAAGAGTCCCTGGTGTTGCGGGGAGTTCAGTCCTACTTTGCTCAGCGTCTTTGCATTCATGAAACTATGGGTAGCGCCAGAATCAAACAACACACGGATGGGTTTGCCTCGAATAGAGAATGTGCCCATCATTATTGGTGCTCCTTACGGAATATCACCCACGAAGTGAAGCCGAGTCCGCCCTCCCCGACTCGAGCAATCTTCTTCTTGCCCTTCTTGATGGGTTTGGAAACTTGTCTCTCGATTAGGCCGAGTTAGTCGGTGGCGCCGTTGGTCCGGCACGCACGGTTGCGGGCATGACCTAGCGAAGTGTCCCGGTTCACCACACTTGAAACAACATCGCTCATTGTTGCCATTAGGACTAGGTACAATAGGCTTGGGAGTCGAGTTTGTTGAGTGTTGGGAAGGTGAAGATTTTCTTGTGTCCGATCCTGGGACAACTTAGCCACTAACTTTTCCGACTGTGAAGCCTGCTGGGAGTCTGGGAAGATCTTCCGCATAATGCGTATCTTGCAATGCTGTGCATTATTGGGCATGGAGTCAGCCTTTCTTTTCTTCTCGGCTTGGGCTCTCTTCATGGCATCTTCTTGGGAGATAGCCTTATTCACTAGCATGGGGTAGGCTGTCGAATTTGACCGGGTTCGACCATTCGGCCGAGTTTACTATTCGGACCTTCACGAAAAAGCTCCATCTTTTTCGTGTCGGTATCCACATGATATCCTCCATGCCGCGAGAGGTTATTAAACTTCGCGCGTACCGGTACTTCGTGTCGACCCTTGCTTGAGAGCCAATAACTCTCTCATTTTCCTATCGGTAAGTGCTTTAGGAAGGTGATGATCTCTGAAAGCCTTTTTGAATTCTTCCCAAGGGATTTCATACTCAGGTTGCTGCACGGATTTGTAGTGTTCCCACCACATTAAAGCGAACCACGAAGCTGCAATGCTACGAATTTAGCCTTGCGTCCTTCGAACATGGCAAAGTAAACACCGCAAACATAGCTTCAATGGCCCGAATCCGGGCATCGGCATCCAAGGGTTCTTCCGTCCCATTGAACCGCGGAGGATTCATATCCAGGAAGTGCTTGTACTCGGTTACTTGACCTTGGGCATTAATCGATTCCCATGGGGGCTGCTGCTTCTTTGGGATTGCTGCTGCAGGTATAGAAGAATTTGGCGCATCATCTCGGTTTGAGTAGCCACTATTGTCGGGTCTGGCGATGGTGGCGGCTGGTTGCGGCCACTAGGATCACCGAAACCATTCGGAGTGCTGCGTGTCGAGCCCACCATCTGAAAAATTTGAGTTTTCATAAGTTACATAATCGTAAGCTTGTTCAACAAGTAGAACATGAACGACGAAAACTCAAATTGACCAAATAGTCAGACTCGAGATAGTTACACTGCATCGAAATGACAATTTCCAACATTCCAAAACCAAAGTTTCCAAAATATTCAAAATTTTCCGGCAACTCGGTAGGTTCATGAGACCAAACTTGGTAATCAAGGGTTAAGCTAGGTGAGTCGGGGAGCAAGGCACAAAGGTGCAAGATTCGGAATGACGTGTTCGGAAAGACAAAGAAGACCTATGTTTTAGTATTTGAGCATAGCTTGAGATTTGAAAACCTATGATCGTGCAAATACTTCTCGAAAAAGATTTGGATAGATTGGGAGCACTTGGGTGTAGATCACTATTACGGAAACTGCGTAGAAGGTCCGAGAAGAGGTCACGACAACGGGGTCGACTAAACGGTTCAACAACACTTTAGATTCGGCTTAAAGGTTGTTATTGTTGTCATTCGAATATTACTTAAGGAAAACCACACATGTGACTCTTTTATTATTCGGGAGGTTTTGATCATGATGCAAGAACGAGCTATTCGTCCTCACCAAGCAATTAAACCAACAATCGGAGTTAGTGCCGGTGGCAAGGTAACAATTACGTCTCTCCCTATAATAACAAGTCGAGACTATCGGTACTCGCTTAGCGACTTACGAACGTGGTTAGTGTACTGCGAGAAGATCACGAGAAAACAACGAACCTTTCATGCCAGCACTCATGAAAGCGTCCACATACATTACCGTTCACTATAGAAACGGCACCCATGCGTTAAGCCGCTGCATGGACAGCGTCCTATTTAAGACTCCGACGCGACGTGAGAGCCCATTGGAACAGGCCTCACTCATCCCTCACGGACTTTCCCGTGGTACCATCACGTATGGCAAAACGTGACGAGACTCAAACGCGACGTGACACCCATTGGAATAGGTCCCACTAGTCCCTCACGGGACTTCCTCGTGGTACCACCACGTATGGCAAAACGTGATGAACTAGTATGGTTGTGCAAGGAGGTAAGTCGACATAAAGTAATGTCTTTGGGAGTTAGCAAAATAAACCATAAGTTAATAAGCCGCCCGAAAGAACCCAAAAATTCCCTCTAGGGCCTCTCGGTCTAGTTTATCCTTAACGGACCAACGCATTTTGTAAATACAACCAATCTTGGCAAGTTGTATTAAAAAATCATGTGATTAGAGTTGTTAATTAAACTGCGGGTGCATGCGATCGCTCCGATACCTTTCGTGACAACCCACCCGGGGAAAATACCGTACTATCGCCTAAGACCGATCCACTTTGGTCGTTAAGCCATAATAAAGTATCATCCTGTCGTTGGTTGCGGGTTAACGCCGGTAAATCACTTGGACATCGAACGAGAGGATCGACACATGCATTAAAACTCACGCGAAGGCGAGTCCAGTACAACATGAATTAACATAATTTATTACAAACCATTGTTCATGACATGGAGTGAAGATTCAGAGTTCGAAAATACGGCGGAAATAAAATAAACTAGCGCAACGGTAGACATCACAGGAGGCCATCCGTGATGTCATCACTTGTCGTCACCCATCCGATCAATCACACCCGCAACAACCGTTTTAAAGCAAGGCTGAGTATACTAATACTCGGCAAGACTTAACCGTCGGGTGATAACTACATCACCAAACTCTAGACATGAAAAGCTTTTGGCCGGTGGAGTTTCTTTTGCCGAACAGACTCCTAAGAGTAGGTCCTCACTTTCAATGTTTTAGCACAAGTTCTAGTTGATTACCATTTCTAAATGTGCCATGTAATTCAATCAAGGATTGGACAAGCAATTAGTGCATCCAACAATATTCCTCGAGTTCCATCATTATGGGATATCATGGCCAATTGATTCAGCGAGTCTCGGATAACGGTGAGAGGCCGACAATCGATTTATTTACACCTTGCAAGGTAAACCCAAACACACGGTAGGCTGCCCCCGCAAGGACAACTTTCCCGGGCCGTTTCCGTTGATCTTCGGCTCGGGAGCGGAACCTACATTCCTTGGTACAAGGTTTCTGGATCGCTCCCACACGAACGTCCGGGCTCACTCGGGTACCACCTTTGTTGCAAGCGGGGGGACACAAGTGCCCCGAGGTTTAGTAGGGAAAGGTTCCCTTACCGCGTCAATCGGGTACTAGGCTTACCGGTCCCATTCCCGCATATGTTTAGTACGTTCAAAAGCTTAGCCCACGAAAGCCACCGGACCGGAGCCCAAATCCCATGCTCTTACCACATGAGCAATTCAATTATAAAGATCTTATGATTCCAACATAAGAACCTATTCTCGCGAGTGACGAACATCACTCGACTTCTATCGGTCCCATAGCATAGCAGCTATCGACCTAGCATACTAGTGATAGAGCATAGGTACCTAGGGATCATGCATCTAAGGTTTCAAATCAACTCTGAAACGTAAATGCACAATCGTAGCAAACATAATTGCATAAATTTCAAAAACGGGGTTAATGATCCGGGGCTTGCCTTCGATGGCAAGGTTGGCCTTGTGCCCTTCCGGACTTTGGTCCGGGTCTTGCTCTACAACGATGTGGTGCACGTCTCCGTCGGCTCCCTCCGCCTCCTCCGACCAGGCACACGCGTACGGCTACCGCTCGGGAGATCTACACGAGGATGCAAATGCAAGATTTACTTGACGATTTTAATTTAATTAAACACAAACAAAAACTGACAACCATAGGGTGCATTAGTTGGGCACATTCACCTAGATAAGAATACATTTAGCATATTCTCCCAAAAAGGAACAATATGCAATTCTTTATTAAACATTTTGAATAAAGGTTCTTATTATACTTATCATATCATGTGAAAGCTTCATTCCCTTTTATCTTCTCCAATAAAGGTGTAATTAATATTTTTATTTATGAATTAATTTCTTATTAGTGATGATTATTAATTATCTTTTAACTGTATTAAATAATACTTTTCAAAAAGGAAAAAGAATTAATTAGGGATTTTTCTTTATTTAATTTCCCTTTAATATTAAAAGGGCTTTTAAGCTTTTTATTAAGCAATTAAATTACCAAAAATCAAAGGAGTGTTTCTTAAGCCTACTAGCACCTATACTTGTCCATTGGACCCACATGCAAGTGTTGGATGCTAGTGAAATAAATATTATTGACAATGACAAAGGCTATCTAGTGATTCCATTTTAAATGCATATAAAAATAAATAAGCATCAAAATGATCCAAACTTTCTTGTGCATGCTCTCTGGTCCTAAGCAAGTCTAAAAAGCCAGCATGTTCACATGGAATCTCTACTGAACTTGGTTTATTAATTTACAAAGTAAAACATGCATAAATCAACAATAGTTATTTCTGGTAATCCAAAAATCATGATTAATTGAGAAGATGTGTATTTTGGTATTATAACACAGTGCGCACAAGTTGGGGTCAAAAACATAAATATATTTAACAAGAAAAATCACTTATGCAGATCTTCCTGAAATAGAAAAACATTTTTATAAAAAGATTTACACTATAACTTTGTGCAATTTTTGGCTCAGGAGCTAGCAATGATCTAGCACACAACATATCCAAAAATTAGCTACAGAGGATTTATAGTTTGTGAGATATTGCAGATCTAGGTTTTTCATATTTGTATTTTTCAAGCAAAAACTAACAGGAATTAGCTCAGGCCAGAATAACAAAAGTTGTTGTATAGTTCACAGCGGACCCAACAAAATTGGTTTCACGTTTTTCTGAGTTTTCTGTGATTTCTTACGCAATTTACAATAATCAGCCACTCACTTTTACTATTGGAGTTGCACTTTTGCGGTTAGGCCCCGGAAAAGAAGCTGTTCCTTCGCAATGTGGCCCCCGGGCGCGGTGGCCGGCGCGGGGTGGCCAAATTCCGGCGAACCTCGCCGGGGTTTGGCCGGGGGGGGTTGGGGAAGGGCCTAGGGGTGCTACGGGTTCGGTTTGTGGGGTTGGACGGGGGGTGGGGACGGCGCGGGTGGCGGCGTGCGCGGCGGCCGGCCGCGGCGTGTCGCGCGGCGCGGGCGGGGCGGCGGGGGGCTGGGCGCAGGCGGGGTAGGGGAGGAGAGCGAGGGTGCACGCGCGAGAAGAGGAAACCGGTTCTTATACACGAGCTTGCGCGCGCCGTACCGCGGCGGTCGGACCGCCGGTCGCCGAACGTCACGGCGCGTGGTACGACGTCGCATGAAAATTCACGCCGCGGCACGGACTCCTAGGCGACGTGGGGGCGTGGGGACCTCGGGCGCGGCTCGGCGCGGCCGGCGCGCGGGAGCGCGCGGGCGGCCGTAACGTGTCGATGTGGTGGTGTTCGTCGGCGTTTTACTCACAATTTCGAATAGAAGTGCACGGTGCGGTCAATAGGAAAGTTTTAGATCTAACTACCCTCTACAACTTTCGTAAAGGCCGTCTAGTGATTTTCTCAACGGATTTTGCGAGAACGTCGTGCCAACATTGAATGTCGGCACGTTGCGAAAAAACGAGGAGGTACCGTCGGTCGATCGAGTTTTTCGCTAATTTCCACCCAAAATTGGAAATGCCAATCTACACGAAAGTTGTGTCCCTCAACAAGATGGACAACTTTCATAAAGGTAGATTTTGAAGTGTTTAGGTGAATTTCGGAGAACGTGGAAAAAGTTCCGGACGACATTCACTGACGTCAACGGTTAAGCGGGGTTTGACCGTGTCTTTGACCACGGGTTGACTACGGGTGTGTGCGAGCTCGGACAAGGGGTTCAATAGGGTTCAATGGCGAGGTTTTCGGGTGACGGCCCGGGTTGGTCTAGGTTTGACCGGGTTGACCTGGTCATTAGCGTTAATAACGTTAATTAGAAAATCGGGGGCGTCACAACAAGGCTCACCCCGAAGGTTCAATTGTTGAGGGATACATACTCGAGGAGTGCCTTACATTCTGCTCAAGATTCTTGGACGTGGACACCAAAGACAATCGTGTTGATCGACATGAAAGCGGTTCTCGTTAATGAGCCTCCATCCGGTTTGAGCATTTTTTCGAAATGGATTACAAGAGGAGAGGACGGACGGTTGAAGAAATACCACCAAATGAGTTTCGGAAGATGAGGCACTACATAATTTGCAATTGTGATGAAGCTAGACCATATGTCGAGTAAGATGCACTACTCAACATCATTATTGCTTTTAATTTTAAATATCAAACTAACGACAATATTCTTTTGTGTGCGGCGAGCATTTGGAAGAATTGAGGGCACATGGATCCGAAATCTTGATAAGCGACATGAGGCTCAAATCGTAAGATGGTTTGAAAGCAAGATCACGGGGATACATGCTAGAGGGGAAGTAAGTTCGAGATTTGTTTGCACTTGCTCAAGGACCGGATCCCGGACCTCGTACATTGAATAGATGTCATATCAACAATTGGTCGTTTCGTACCGTTAACATCGAGAGAACCCTTGTGACACAAAACGGTGGTGTGCTTGTCAAGGGTGAGGCGAGAAGGCACAAATTGGTATGGGGTGATTAAAAGAATGATCTCACTTGGAATTCCCTAGACAAAAAGAAGTTATTTTGTTCCGGTGTGATCAAGTTTGATGTGCCTCTTGTCACAAGTACCAACAGAGGCAAAGGATACAGGAAAGATAAATATGGGGTCATTGACATCGATACTACTCGACACAAGTTTAGCAATGAACCTATATTCGGCAACACGAGCGAAGCTCGGTGTTTTATGTGAATGCGGTGAACAAACCTGGTTGGAGCAGTGTTATTTCAATGAAACCAAGGAACTTGTTTGCCATGCCCGAATTAGATCTCGAGGACTCACTTCTTGTGGGTATCAAAGGTATTAATTTGCTCGGTGAACACCGGGATTTGACAAATTGGTCTAGATTGGACAAGGAAGGCACAACCGGCAATGTCTCAGTTATTAATCAGGTTCGGGCCGAGGCAGTGGATGAACCAGACGATGAAGTATTTGATGTTGATGATGAACATGATGCAGATGACACGTACATTGATGATGGAATTGTTGCACCAATAGTTCAAGATGCCCAAGATGATGAGTTTTTCAATTGATACTTACTCGTTCGTAGTCATGACTTCTATGTTGCCATTATTTACTACTTCTGGAAGACTTTTGCATAAAGCTTGGAGATCTTATTCTCCATCGCATCTAACTTGCCACCTACATCCTCCATGCATTGCCAGTTAACTGATTTTTTATTATTTTTTAATAACATTTGATTGTATGTTATTTTTAAACAGAAAAAATATAATGAAATGTAGACTGTGATTTATTATGGTAAATGTTAATATTAAAAATATGAATCTAAAAATTGAAATTGGTATGACAAACAAAAATAAGGGGCCGTAGGGCGGAGCCGAGTCACAACAGCTCTACCGACGAGCATGAAGCCCGGCGAGCGGGAGCCCGATGGGCCGGCCGGCCCAACAAGCCGGAGGTTAGTAGAGAGGAAGCGGTGTTCGGAGGAGTTCGGGATGGCAAGCACGCCTCCCCTTTTAAGTTGTGGTGCGCCCGCTTGAGGTAGCGGTGTGGCACTAAAGATTATCTTTCGATGTGCTTCTTGTGCGGCGCTTCCCACACACCGGAAGTAATAAGGACAAATGGGCCGGCCCACTCTCGGACCGCAATCCTTTTCTAACAAAAGTGCACATTGATAATTTTCATATGTCTTGTTCCTTTTAATATGTTGATATAGAAAATAGAAAATTGACTCACAAATGATAAAAATTAATCTTTAGCAAATCAACAAATAATTAGAGTAATATGGAAATTATCTCGTCAAAATTGCCCAAATAAACGGGGCCTCTTAGTTTCAATCCATCACCGAATTACTAGAAATATGTACACGGATACTTGTTCCGAAAACCCGAAATTCTACTTGCTACTTTTGGTTAGTACATTAGTTACATGATTCTAACAAATTAGTATCCGGCGAGAAATCGGTAACCATGCTTGATCTCAAGCTGATTAGCAATCTCAAAAGACAGAAATGCATCCTTGGAGGCGTATTTCACCTGCCATTCGTGCAACACCCTCAAACCCCAATGCTTGTGGTCCACATTTCTGTCCTTGTACAGAGGTAGCTCTAGTACAAAATTTCCAATCTTCTCCAGTGAAGACCTGTAACCATTTTGGTACAGATGGCTATACTTGTCATCAACGTCAGAAACAATCAGTTGAAGGTCGTTCCAATTAGAAATCTTGATGCCGCGGTCCTCCCGTAGGCGTGCAACATCATTGGTGATATGCGTTCCGACAAAGATGTGGCCTTCCTCGCCGAGAAACTTGCTCGGGACATCCGGAAGGTTGTAGCCAGCATGGTGCACCCGATAAATAAGGCAAGGCGACCCGACACACAATTGCAACAATGCGAGCTTGTACCCGCCATCGCGAAGCTCAATCCACTCGGTGTCCAATCCAACGAGCAAACGTTCGGGAGGTGGGCTACCTTTGATTTCGTTGATGTACTCCGCCACTACTCTCGCGTTGCAAGTGACGGTGGTCTTGATGCTCGGGTACCGCTCCTTGAAGAATTCAACCTCGTGCATCGTAGTTGGGGGCGGTCCCTCGCTTCTCCGAAAGTCGTGGACGGACGACGGCGGGGCGCCATTCGTCCCACTCCCGGCGCCGCGATCTCGAACGTCGGCCGGATCAACGGCCTCCCACGGGTTCACGGCGACACGCTTGCCACCCTGCCCAGTCCCAATCCAAGAAAACAAAGTTCCGAATCTTCAACCTCGTGACAAATCCATGACAAGAAACTCATTGTGCCTTGAAGGACTAACCTTCAAAGCGACGCTCTCTCGCCGACGCGGCCGGGATTGCTCCGCCCGCATCACCTAGGTTACTGTGGAGGCCGGCGGCGGCGGTTGCCTCTACGGCATCCCCCTTCGTTTGTGGGGCGCCACCGTCACCCGATGCGTCGCTTCGGGTCATATCCGCCGTTTGGAGGTCGCTTGCGATGGCGGTTGCCGAGATTGCAAGCTTCGGGGGTCGCCGGCAATGGCGGCAGGCAAGAAAGCCCCTTCTCCTTCGATAAGACAGTTGGGGGGCGGGATAGGGATGAGGCTAAACTAGTATATTCTATGCGGTCGTTTCGGCTTCAAATACAAGTCAAATCGACGTGGTGGTTGCCGAAGCAATGGGAATGGCAAGATTTGAAGACAACCGGCAAGACGAAGGGGCGGGGGTTCCTAATTAACTGCGACACGCACGCGCGCCTGGGGAGTCGTCGTCTGGCCGCAACGCTTCACCTGCACCAGATAGTTGCATGCAAAATCACACTAAGGGTGTGATGTCTGAAAAGGTTTGCGAAAAGCTCTGTATCGCAAAGTAGATCCAAACTATGCAATTAGTTTTAGATTTCATCTACATTTACTACTCCATGAATGTGCACCATTAATTACAAAAATTAAAGTAAGTTATTTTCAAAACTACTTTCACAATCTGTAGCTAAATATGGATTAAGATGGTTCATTAGATTCGTCACACAAAGTTACGCTTACACGTGAAAAGGTTTTACAAATAAATTTTATTTACTGTTCCATTTATGAAAGATTCTTGGGGCTAACTTTATTTAGATGCGAACGAGAGAAGGAATGCAGCGCTGCGCCTCGCGATCTCCCACGCGTTCAGTCGTACACTACTCGAGTACCCTGGACGACCGATCAACGAAGCTCCTACTGAGCACGCGTCAGGTGCTGTGACGGGTGACAAGTCGGCACGGGGGGCCGGAGTTTGCTTCGTACACCCGACCACGCCCACCCCGAAGCAGTGAACAAGAAATCGCAATGGCACAAACAAGGAACAATGCGACGAAGTTCGTTTTTCCTCGGCCACGAGGGGCTGGTACAGATTAATCTTACAAAGGTGAGTTACGGTGCCGCCAATGTCGGCGGTGGCGCCGTCGCGAAGCACGCCGTCGATGTCAACCCCGTGGCGGCGGCATCGGCCGCAATGGGGGAAGTGCGGCGCGTAGTGCCGGTGCCGATCCGGCGATAACGGCCACTCCGGTTGCACATCGGCCAAGTGAAACTCGACTTGAATGTCCGCCGCCCGTCGCGAGCGCGCGGGCGGCTCCCTCGGTGCGCACCGGCACGCACCGCCTCCCCGGACACGCCGGGGGAGCGCGCGAAGACGGTCGGGCGATGGGCCGGAGCCCCGGCCGACCACCGCGATGGCGACCTCCGCCGCGCGCGTAAGGTCATCGTGGCGATCCTCCAGATCGTTCAGGCGGCGGCGCAGCTCCTCCGCCTGCTCGCGGCGGAAAGGCGCCTCCGCCTCCTCGGCTGACACAAGAAACAATGGCGCAGCTCCTCCGCCTGCTCGCGGCGGAAAGGCGCCTCCGCCTCCTCGGCTGACGCAAGAAACAGAGCCTAGTGGGCGGCGTGCACTAATGGAATACAGGAACTCACCAAAGCAGCGGGCCTCCACATCGGCCTTGGTGCTGCGAACTTCGGCTGTCTCTGTCTCAGCCGCCTGAAGGGCGGTATGCATCGCATCCCGGGTCCCCTCCAGGTATCGTACCTTGCGCGGCGCGACGTCTAGACGACGCCGCGTCCACGCCGCGGTTCCTCGCCGAGTCCCGGGCCTCCCGACGAACGGGGGTGTCGCCCGAGACGAGGAAGAAGACAAGCTCCGAGATTCCGACGACGAAGATCCACCGAATGGAGGCGCGCGCGCCGGCTAAAGGACCCGGGCCAAATGTCACACTAGGAAATAGAAGAAGAATGCCGGCATCGGATCCTCGGCAAGCACGAGAAATTATGGAGACGGGAAGACACTCACCCCCGGTAAGAAATCAACCGACGGAGACGCGGCGGGACCGACGGCGACGAACCACCGGGGGGCCTCTTCTGCGGGGCGCTTCTCTCCGGCCATCGCTGCGCGCGAGGGAGTCGAGGGGGAAGACGAACGGCTACTCAAGATCGACGAGAGCGGCGCGGTGCAAAGGAGCGGGATCGGAAAACACGGCGAGGCCCCCGGTTATATAACCCGCGTCGGGTGAAGCGGTTCCTATTCCGTTTGGCAAGCGCATTCGTACCACCGCCGTGTGGGGCCGACGGATCGGTGACTAAAGGCGTAATATCCCATTGCATAAAATCTCCTCACCGGGGAATTGAAGGGATGCGACCCCACTCACTCGGCGGGGGTGGGGCGGTTACCAAGGTTAAATGACGGGTGTACCCGACCACTTGTTGGCCCACAAATCCGTCTTTAACGGAAAATTGACTCGGGTGACCCCATCCGTGGACAAGAGTTGCGGGTCCCACCTGTCGGTAGGATTGTTGCGCCAAACTCGTCGGCCCGAACCCGTGAGAGATTTCCCCATTGGACGAGTTTTGGGCCCCACTGTCGGCGCCGCATTGGGATGTGTTCTTGAGTTGTTCATGTTCATAATGAACTTGATCATTTGTATAGTTTAATTATAACTTCAAAGTTGTTTATATTTGTCAAATGACGTCCAAATCGGGGAAATTTTTTCCTACATTCTTAGACAACATAATCTAGAT
The DNA here is from genome assembly GCA_947561735.1 of Cenchrus americanus. Taxonomy (NCBI): domain Eukaryota; kingdom Viridiplantae; phylum Streptophyta; class Magnoliopsida; order Poales; family Poaceae; genus Cenchrus; species Cenchrus americanus. The sequence continues at coordinate 93,239,942 of OX387244.1, read as the reverse complement.
CATGGTGTCCACCGCATATCGTGTCACGGCGTACGGGCAATCATAATTTAAAAATAGAACATTTCATAACTAGATTCAAGATTTTCAATCGGTAGACGGCGTCAATTTGAAATGAGATGAATACCAAAGTTTCATAGCTCGTCGAGATGAACAATCTTTATATTGGTCGGATTTTGATTTGACGAAGTGGTACTACACATTGTTCGTTAATCCTAGGTTCACTCTCATTGTTTAAGAAACTTGGTTGGAGACATGTCATTTTTGTTCTACGTGATCGTACCCCTTCTTCAAATGAGAATCCAACCAATATAAAGATTGTTCATCTCGACTAGCTATGAAACTTTGGTATTCATCTCATTTCAAATTGACGTCGTCTACTGATTGAAAATCTTGATTCTAGTTATGAAATTTTCTATTTTTAAATTATGATTGCCCAAACACTGTGACACGATATGCAGTGGACATCATGATCTAGATTATGTTGTCATAAGAATGTAGAAAAAAATTTCCTGATTTGGACGTCATTTGACAAATATAAACAACTTTGAAGTTATGATTAAACGATACAAATGATCAAGTTCATTATGAACATGAACAACTCAAGAACACATCCCAATCTGGGCGCCGACAGGTGGGCCCATAACTCTGTGCAATGGGGAAATCTCTCTGAAGGATCAGATGGCGAATAGAGAGGAGGGAGTGAATAGGAGCCAGTAAAAATTCTTCTCAAAGAACCCGGCCTATACCCTAGTCAAATCCCGGTCACACACAAGCGATGGATCGAATCACACACCAATCGCCAAGACAACGAGGTTATGGATCAACCTCTAGTCCTAGGAACGATTCCTTGAGGCACACGCGGAAGCACAAGAAAGGAAGGGAGGAATCAAACCAAGAAGCAAAGCACACAGGCTGCGGCGGACCGTCCGGCCGGGGAGGGGCGGACCGTCCGCACGGAGCCTCGCGGACCGTCCGGCCCTATGCCACGGACTATCCGCGCCAACACTGCGGACCGTCCGGCCCTATGCCGCGGACTTTCCGTTAAAACACACAGAACCAACAGAAGCACACCGCGAACCACGGACCGTCCGCGGGGATCACGCGGACTGTCCGCCAGGCACCCGCGGACCGTCCGCCCAGCACACGTGGACCGTCCGAAACTTCGTCCAACCAGAACTCAAAACCACGACGGATCGAAACAAAAGACGAGCAAGAACTCGAAGAACACGGGACGAACACGTGCGGTGCGGACCGTCCGCCAGGAGGGCGCGAACCGTCCGCGAGGCACGGACAGAGCGGAAAAACGCCCGACCTCGAAGGTCAACTCCCCCAAATCATCATCGGATTTCCCAAACAGTTGAAGCTGTGGAGACAAGGGTTTGGGGACTTGAAAAGCGTCACACAAGGATGCTATAGCCTAAAAATCTTGCCTCCTAACTCCCTAAATCACCGGGAATCGCGAATCCTTTGAGCACCACCAAAAGCTAGAGCACCGAACGAAAACTCTCGAATCGAAGTGGTTTCCCAGCATTTGAGGGCACAAGATCAATCACAAAGATGCACGAAACATTCATCCATGTTTCCCTCAAAGAAATCCGGGGAGAAACCCACTCAAATCCGCGGAATCACACCGAGAACAAAGGCACGAAAACAAGCACAGAAAGACCACGAAAAACACAACTCCGAATCTTCTATACAAACCAGGAAAGATTCACAAGGTCTAGCATGCCGCCCAAGAATCCATCCCTCTCAACAAATCTCTCATGAAGCTCTCATGCTAGCCTAAAGAAAATAGAGGCAAAATAGCTACGAAAATGAGAAATGGGAGGGAGGAAATGAAACCCTAAGTCGCGGAGAGAGAGAGCCATCCACACACACTCATGGCTTATATATCAGGTCCTGCCGGAGTGGTAAATGACTCGACTACCCCTAACTTAACTACTGGCGATACAACCCACGCAGAGGCATTTAGGTAATGTTTGTGGGTCTTGCCATCGGACGGCCACGCCTTTGCCGCACCCCCGCGTCCTCCCCAACGCAAGCCATGCGATCCCGCCGCGTGTCCTCCGCTTCGAAGCTTCCCGACACGCCCGGATCCCGTCTCCGTCGTGTTGGGCCCTCGGACTTGGTTTTGAGGCCCAAACCAAGAAACCGTCCTCCGATGGTTTTGTGGGCAAACCACCAAACCCCGCGTGCTCGGTCCGGCCTCCCGCCAAACCACTTGACTCGACCGCCACCGTGCACCGGCTCGCTTGTCCATGACTTCGTCTTGCTTGTGTCGCCACCATGTGGCCCGCACCCAGTCCCGCTGTCCACCGGGTCCCTCGAACCGAGCCTACTTGTCTCTCCATCTCCGGAGGCCCCTCAAAGCCGAAGACCTTTCGCGCCCGTTCTTCCCCGCAACAACACGAACTAGGCCGCGGCCTACACCGCGCACTAAGCCAAGAGTCGGTCCAACACCCGTTGTCAATCACTCATCACTGAGGAGCGGTCATCCATCGACCACTGGGACGCTCCTGGTCCTCAATCTCCCCCTTGATGAGTGCATTGACAACACACAACGCGAAATGAAATTCAGAGAAAGAAAGAAAGGAAGAAGAAAGAAAAACAAAGAAGCTCAACTCATGACCAACACCAAAGAAAGGCAAAGAAGGGTCACAAGCCAAGCAAAGCACAAACTCCACACAGAAAACAGCAAGAAAGCTCCCCCTGAACATGTGGATGCAAACTTCCAAATTTCAGCTCACCTCTTCTCCCCCTTGTTGACAATGTATGAATCAAGGTGAAAATGCAGAAATGCAAAACAAAGCATATTAACATCTACATGAGCTTCTCAAATAGGACAAATATAGTGTCAACGGCTAAAAAAGACACAAAAATCACACATATGAATCATAGCATAGTAAAAGCATTGCGACAAGTAATATATGAAAATACAAGCATGTGACAAAGCAAAATTTTCAGATTTAAGCAGTGTTACCAAAAGAAGGCTCGCTTCACATGTAAAAGCCTATCCATGCACACTTGAGCCACAAACATGCATACCATTCAAAGATCATACAGGGATATCAAATTCTCAGCAAAAGATCATGGCAAACACCCATAAAGCAAAGCATGTCATGTCAAAGCTCATGAGCCATGTGTCCACTTTGGGGAGACTTCTCCACTGGTGAACATCATGCAACATGTTTTGCACCCATATGTGAAAGATAAGACATTTTAAGCATAGACATGATGGATGGAGCATTTTTCAAGGATTACACACTTCTTTTCAAGATTAATTCATTTCATGGTACATGAAGTGCCTTTGCGGCAAAAAGAAGGTTATGCTCCCCCATGAATGCAACATAGGCTAAACATTCACAATGATATTCGGCCTTTGGCCCAAATGCAAGAAAAAGACATCAAGCACAATCTAAGCATGAAAAGCACATGTAGACCAAACTGTGACATGGATACACAACTACACACGAGTGGAGCATATTTCATCAAAAAATTAGTCAAGATTAGCATTTATTTCACAAAGGGCTATCTCACCACACATATATCTCAAATATTCCAAGAGCATAGCCTCACATCACCATTTCTCCACACATATGACCAATATCTCACAAATAGCCAAAGAGACTCAAATAAGGCATATGAGAGAAGCTCATCATCCTAAAATGCACTCCTCACCAAAGTCTCTCAAAGTGTATGAAATTCACAACAGTACGGGAACAACAACTCGCGGCAGCAACATACTCCGCCTCGGTGGTAGACCGAGCTATACTAGGCGCTTGCGGGAAGACCATGAGACCAACGAAGAACCAAGAAAGCGGCAAGTACCGGAAGTAGACTTCCTCTCGACTCGACAACCAGCAAAATCGCATCGGAAAAACCATGAAGAGAAAGAGTCGAGGAGGACGAATACCAAAGGCCAAGACCAAAGGGCGGATCGTAGGTACCGAAAATCCTCTTGACGGCTGTCGATGTGATGTCCTCGGCGAAGCCCGAAAACGAGCGCACGGACACACGCCGAACGCGTATGTCCGGCCTCGTCGCCGTCAAGTAGAGGAGGGAGCCGATCATGCTCCCGTACTCCCGCCGGTCCACCGGTTCTCCGTCCTCGTCCGCATCCAAAGTGGCCGTACTCCCCATGGGAGTCGACATCGGCTTCACATCTTGCATCCGGAACTTCCTCGCATGTCTTTCGTGTACTTGGTCTGGTGCACGAATGTACCGTCCTTCACTTGCTTGATCTGCAGCCCGAGAAAGTACTACAACTCGCCCATCATGCTCATCTCGAACTCCCTGCTCATCTCATCTGCAAACTTGGCAACAAGGTTATGTGACGATCCACCAAAGACAATATCATCCACGTATATCTAAACAATCAACAAGTAATTTCCATGCTTGCGGAGAAACAAGGTCCTATCCACGGTACCCATCACAAACCCTCTGCTCAACAGAAAACCTCTCAATCTCCCATACCAAGCACGGGGCGCCTGTTTCAACCTATACAGAGCCCTTTTCAACCTGTACACCCTGTGTGGGTACAGCTCGCTCTCAAACCTAGGTGGCTACTTCACATACACCTCCTCCTCTATGACCCCATTCAGAAAGGCACTCTTCACATCCATCTGAAACAACTTGAACCCTTCGACCACGGCAAAGGCTAGAAGGATCCGAATTGCCTCAAGACGGGCCACGGGGAGCAAAGGTCTCCTCATAGTCGATCCCCTCCTTCGACTAAACCCCCGAGCAACAAGTCCGGACTTGTTCCTCACAACCATCCCATTCTCTCCCTCTTTGTTCTTCCAAACCCACTTGGTTCCTATGGGATGGCAATTTGGAGGTGGTTCAACTAACTCCCACACCGGTTCCTCTCAAAGTTTTCCAATTCCTCATGCATAGAATTGACCCGGTTTGCATCGATAAAGCGTGTCCAATGTCATTGGGCTCAAAGGTGGCAACAAAAGCAAAGCATGAGCAAAATGAGAGGAATTCCCGGACCTTGACCGTGTAGTACGTTCGTCGATGTCCCCAATGATCTTCGACGGGGGATGCACTTCTTGAATCCGCCGGGGAGCCTCACGCCTCGAGACTACCTCCCCCTCAACTTCGGCTTCTCTCGCCCGGTCCTCTTGTCACATCGTCGTTGTCCATGAAGTAGACGGTCCACGCTCCGTAATGGTCGTAGGGGAAGTAGTGGGTACACACTCGGGTTCGGGCGCATGGTTCTCTCCATCATCATCTCCGACTTCATCCTTCTCCTCTTCAAAGAGGTCCTCGGCCATCTCTTTATCACCTGTACATTCAAAGCCAAGAGAGGTACATGGCATTGTCTCGTCGAAGGTTACCTCGCAAGTCTCCATGATTTTGTTAGTCTCAAGGTTAAGCACCCTATAGGCTCTAGAGTGGTTAGCATATCCAAAGAAAATACCATCACTAGACCTAGCCTCAAACTTGTCGAGTTTTCCCTTCTTAAGAATAAAGCACTTGCATCCAAAGACTCGGAAATGACTCACCTTGGGTGCCCGACCATGCATAAGCTCATAACAGGTCTTCTTCTTGAAAGCTCGCAATAAAATCCTGTTGGAAACATGACAAGCCGTATTGACCGCCTCAGCCCAATACCTCATAGGAGTCCTGTGCTCATCGAGCATCGTTCTAGCCATCTCACAAAGAGTCCGATTTTTCCTTTCCACAACTCCATTTTGAGGGGGCACATAAGGTGTCGAATACTAATGTTCAAGACCTAGATCACGACAAAAGGCATCAAAACGAGAGTTCTTGAACTCTGAGCCATTATCACTGCGGATAGCTCGAATAGCATTCCCATGCCTCTCGTTTTTCAACCTCACGGTCAGATCTCGAACAAAACCAAAAGTCTCACTCTTGTCTTCCAAGAAAAATACCCAGGCATAGAGAGAGTAATCGTCCACCACAACAAGGACATACCACTTCCCTCCCACTGAGCGAACTCGAGGCGGCCCAACAAGATCCATATACAACAACTCGTCGGACGCTCGGTCATGACATCGATCGGGGGTGGATGGGGAGTGGCTACTATCATGCCATGCAAAACGGAGCACAAACCAAATCCTTCTCAAGCTTCAACCTAGGCAATCCTCGGACAAGGTCAAGACCACTCAAGCGGGAAACCAAATCAAAGCTCAAGTGTCCCAACCGCCTATGCCATTTCCACAAATCAGAAGAAGGACCAGCCACCAAACAGCGAGCAGGACCCAAAGAACGAGAAAAATCAGCCCTAAAAATCTGACCCTCGGGGATGATCATACAGACAAGATCACCTCGAGAATCCAGCATACGAGACTCGCCAGACTTGAAACGCACCTCAAAATCCTCATCAAGCAACTGAGAAACCGAAAGCAAATTGAAACCCAAAGACTTCACAAGAGCCACTCTCTTCAACGTTACCTTGTCACTCACATGCACAACACCCTCAGAAATCACCCTCCATTGTCCCCAAATGTGATGTACATCTTTTCCTTCACTGGGGTGAGGCTGGAGAACCACTTCTTATCTCCGGTCATGTGTCGAGAACACCCGGAGTCGATCAACCAAATGTCCTCCAAGCCTCCTGCCTCATCCTCCGAGTCGGAGTCGCTGTCTTCCTTCTCGCTCTTCTTGCTGCTCGAGCTATGGGCCATCCCACAAAAGCCTTCAAGCGCCACACAGCTCAACCCACTGAGGTTCCGGCTTGCACTCTTCTTGCCCTTGCACCTCCCGGCGTCTTCATCTTCACTGCTTGAACTTGATCGCTCGTCGCTTGAGCTTGAGTCGACGTCGCTCGCATCGGCCACCATTACTCTTGCCTTGTTCTTCTTGTAGCCGCCCTTGCTCGGTCGCCGCTTGTCCTTGTCCTTGCTCTTGTACTTGCTGAAGTGCTTGCCCTTGGAGGAGTACTTGTCTTCACGCCTCGGGTGCGCCTTGTACTCGTTCATCATGTACTTGTTCTCCTCCGCTTCGGGCACTCGGCGATGAAGTGGCCACGCTTGCCACACTTGTAGCACGTCCCCGAGCTCCGCCTTGCATTCCTCCGACTCTCGTGTAGTCGATCAAACCTCCTTGAGAGCAAGGCCGGCTCCTCCTCGCCCGGACACATCAAACTCCTCATCTGGAATAGACATAAGAGAAGACAAGGAAAACTGTCGATATGAAGGGTTAGAATTGCCCTTTGATCCGCCCACAAGAGCAAGACTATGGTCAGTCGAGCCCTCATGCTTGGATTGCAACTTCCTGTCAACCTCAGCCGACTTGAGCTTAGAAAAGAGGTCTTCCAACTCAATAGTCCAATATTGCCCAGACTCCTTGATGGCCTCAACCTTAGCACCCCAAACATTTGGGTCCAAGACATGCAAGAGCTTCAAAGCCTGATCATGCTCGGTGTAAGGAAAGTCCTCAACATTAGCCTTCATGTTGTTCACGATGGCGGTGAACCTCTGAAACATCGCATCGATGTCCTCACCGGGAAGTGGAGTGAAGTTCTCATATTGCATCCGGTAAGAGACAAAGAGGAGAGCCTTCACATGGTTATCACCACCGTGAGCAACCAACAACTTTTCCCAAATTTGCCAAGCAAGATTCAAATGGCGAACACGCTCAAACTCAGGATCACACAAGCTCCGGACCAAGTGATCAACGGCTTTTGCATTAGCCTCATACTTGGCCTTAGCACCGGCATCGGTCACCATAAGAGTATGGATGTTGACCGGAATAGCATAGGTCTTGTCAAGCACAATGAAATCCAACGACTTCCCACGAAGAAAGATCATCATACGAGCCGCCCACTTGTGGTAACCCTTGCCATCGAAGTGCGGCGGACCGCCCCCGCTCAACATACGCCATCTTAGGATTCGAGACTTGTCAAAGTCGCAAAGAATCCGGTACCAAGCTCGATACCAATTGAAGGATCAGATGGCAACTAGAGAGGGGGGGGAGTGAATAGGAGCCGGTAAAAATTCTTCTCTAAGAACCCGGCCTATACCCTAGTCAAATCTCGGTCACACACAAGCGATGGATCGAATCACACACCAATCGCCAAGACAACGAGGTTATGGATCAACCTCCAGTCTTAGGAACGATTCCTTGAGGCACACGCGGAAGCACAAGAAAGGAAGGGAGGAATCGAACCAAGAAGCAAAGCACACGAGCTGCGGTGGACCGTCCGGCCGGGAGGGGCGGACCGTCCGCACGAGCCTCGCGGACCGTCCGGCCTTCTACCGCGGACCGTCCGCGCCAACACCGCGGACCGTCCGGCCCTACGCCGCGGACTGTCCGTTAAAACACACAGAACCAACAGAAGCACTCCACGAACCACGGACCGTCCGCGGGGAGCACGCGGGTATGCGCAGGCACCCGCGGACCGTCTGCCAGCACACGCGGACCGTCCGAAACTTCGTCCAACCAAAACTCAAAACCACAACGGATCGAAACGAAAGACGAGCAAGAACTCGAAGAACACGGGACGAGCACGTGCGGCGCGGACCGTCCACCAGGAGGGCGCGGACCGTCCGCGAGGCACGGACGGAAGCGAGAAAAATGCCCGACCTCGAAGGTCAACTCCCCCAAATCATCATCGGATTTCCCAAACGAGTTGAAGCCGTGGAGACAAGGGTTTGGGGACTTGAAAAGCGTCACACAAGGATGCTATAGCCCAAAAATCTTGCCTCCTAACTCCCTAAATCACCGGGATTCGCGAATCCTTTGAGCACCACCAAAAGCTAGAGCACCGAACGAAAATCCTCGAATCGAAGTGGTTTCCGGCGTTTGAGGGCACAAGATCAATCACAAAGATGCACGAAACATTCATCCATGTTTCCCTCAAAGAAATCCGGGGAGAAACCCACTCAAATCCGCGGAATCGCACTGAGAACAAAGGCACGAAAACAAGCACAAAAAGACCACGAAAAACACAACTCCGAATCTTCTATACAAACCAGGAAAGATTCACAAGGTCTAGCATGCCGCCCAAGCATCCATCCCTCTCAACAAATCTCTCATGAAGCTCTCATGCTAGCCCAAAGAAAATAGAGGCAAAATAGCTACGAAAATGAGAAATGGGAGGGAGGAAATGAAACCCTAAGTCGCGGAGAGAGAGAGCCATCTACACACACTCATGGCTTATATATCGAGTCCCGCCGGGAGTGGTAAATGACTCGACTACCCCTAACTTAACTACCGGCGATACAACCCACGCGGGGGCATTTAGGTAATGTTTGTGGGTCTTGCCATCGGACGGCCACGCCTTTGCCGCACCCCGCGTCCTCCCAACGCAAGCCATGCGACCCCGCCGCGTGTCCTCCGCTTCGAAGCTTCCCGACACGCCGGATCCCGTCTCCGTCGTGTTGGGCCCTCGGACTTGGTTTTGAGGCCCAAACCAAGAAACCGTCCGTTGACGGTTAATAATTGTATCAAAGTTCGTTCGTGACTCGCAAGCGTACAAGTCTCCCGTCGTAGTCAAGGGACCCTTCTTCCCTCGAGTGATGAACCCAAGGTATCGAATCCGTGGAACAAATGTGTGACGCAAGAATTAATCTATTAAAGCCAAGTAATCTTCAATAATCGATAAAAGACCTAATGCATCTGAGTAAAAGACACAAAACAGATCTAATCTACTAAAAACCGGAGAAAACAAAGTAAGATTGGGTAGATAAACCGATCTAGAGAGATTGGGGTAAGCCTTTTGTTGAAGTTCCAAGCAAAAGAAGAAGTAGCAAATCGAATCTTAATAAAAGCCTCTTTAAATCGTGGTTTCCCGTCCAAATCCGAAAACATCCGCCTTTCGAGACCCCCGTTCGTCACAACGTATCCCTATTCATGCGGGGAGCTTAGGGCGAGTCAAAAGACAAGTCGAGATTCTTTCGGAGGATCCGGCGTGTACCTCTAGCCACCGCGGCTACAAGAACACCCTATGTAATCTATCTCGAGAATAGAATTGGAATAAGCAAATCCGATCGAAAAACGAAATCTTCGAGGAAACACTTGATCGCTGAGAAAAGATTCAACTTGATAATTCAACTATAACAATGATACATACACAAGATCACCACCGGGATCCTTCCTTGATCTTGCTTCTAGCTCCGGAACTCCGACGTGGTCTTCCGTGCAAGGTTCCCACGTCGGCTAGGGAAACCCTAGTCAACTAGCTCGACCCTCTCCTCTCCTAGATGATGTCCCTCTCTTCTCGCTTCTCGGCGGCCGAAGACGAAATCTTCTCGCGTGGCTCTCGGTCGGGGGACTATAAATAGCCCGATCGGCGGCTAGGGCAAAGGACGACGCGTTTGGGCCCTAAATGGGCCTCGGGCCGACCGGCCCGGGCCGGCCGGCCCGGGCCCATTTAGGCCCGCCCCGCGGGCTCCTTTGCCCGAGGTCGGTTCCCTTGCTTCCGGATGCTTCCCCCTTCTGCATACGGGTCCATGTCGTCGGTTTCTCTCCGAATTGGACTCAACTCCTTGTCTTGGAAGATTCAGCACTTTTCTGGTCAGGTCCCTGGAGTATGTCGTCTTCTCGGATCAAGTCCCCGGCTTCTTGGAGTTAGTTTTGCTTCATTGCATGACTTGTTCGGGGCTTCAAAGTCTTGTCATGAGGTGCTTGATGAACTTATCCCGAAAGTCTTGCATTCAACACTAAATCCCCGCATAAACATTAAACTCCAAAAACGACATGCACACGTGAACTTGTTATACCACGGGGGTTAGTACCAATGGATAAAGTATAAAACTCATGCCAACACCGAAGGTAAACTCATGGCTAGGTTGACGGATTTTCACCGTCAACATCTCCCCCATGCTTAAACCTTGCTCGTCCTCGAGTAAGCCTTCGATGAATATCATCATTGCTAAACGATGTTTAAACTTTGCATTTGATCATACATGAGAAAACATAATGCTCTCAAAATATTAATTCATTAAAGTTCCATAATGTACTAGCCTTCATCTCCACGGAGGGTGGATTCTTATTAAGCTTATCCCACAAGTATTAACATGCTCTCAAAGTTTTAAATGGATCTCAGAACTTTTGAAATGAAGAACGAGATAAGAAAAGCTAAACCAAATTCACAAATTTAAATCATCTCATGTATTGCTCATAAACTCTCATCTCACCTGTCTCTCAAGCCTATATACTCTACTCCTTTCCCTCTCATATATATGTGGTAGGCTTTATATGGAGCTTTGGGAAAGTTTAGTCCTAACAAGAATTTATAAATGAGGTGTTGTCAAAACAAGACAAGCTTCTCATGGTCTTACCGAGACTCGTCAAAAAGGTCATTGGAAAATAATGTTAAATCAAGGCGGGGAAGGAGAAAAATACACACACTTTAGATGAGTGGACATGTGCAAATGGCAAAGAGTGATCCCGAGGCACAAAGAAAGTCCTCGTTATCGGATTGCACATGGTTGGAAAATTGAGAATGGATCTTTTTATCTTGAAGCCTTGAATGCACTCTTAGAGAACCGGGGAGTTCACTTTACGCACAAATATATATTTTTTTCTTTCTCATTCTTTTCTTTCTTTCATTCATTCATTTTTTTTCTTGCCTCGTCATATATTCAGTCCATGACTTTCACAATGAAGTTTTGATTTTTTTGATACCTTGAAAGTCATGCATATCACTGGTTTTTTTTTCTTTCATCATTATATATATATATATATTTTTTTTAAATACTCCCTTTTGAACTCTAAAACTGCACCGTACCTACCTCCTCCCCCATGCTTAGACGTTGCTCGTCCTCGAGCAAAGAGGCGAAAAATAAGGTAGGTACCGGATATTTTTCCTTGGAGAGATACTTGAAATCTTCAACGTTGGCACCGTCTTGCGATCTTCCTTGAATTGATGATCCATCCTCAATGATAGGTTGTGGTCAAGGAGGTAGTCACAAAAAGATGATATTTGGTTTAAGGGTGGATATCCGGCGAAGTTTGTGAGATCACCGATGCGGGGATACACAATGCACGGATAAAAGGCTAGCAAAAAGATAGATACGCAAAAACGGAATGACCAGCTTCTTAGTCTCGGGCCAGAGAAATCATGGCCTGCAAAAACTCACTCAAAAATAAATCTTGTACACTAAGGTTTATGCACTCAAATATATATAAGGCTTTGGATAGGTTGAGCAACACACAAGTGATATTTGTGACAAGGTTAGCAATATTTTTGAGCATAAAAGACATCTTCAATCCATTCATAACTTGAGAGCACATAAAACACTATGGGTCTTTATTTTAATCATAACCTCCGCTGAAAATTAAGCTAGCATTTAAATAAATTCAGATCTGTATTTTTAAGAGAGCACTAGCTTAAACATGCATAAATCAACTACAAAGATGAACAAAGCTGCAATTTTAATCATATAACAGCATGGCACAAATTTTGTAACTTTTCCAATGATAAAATCAAGGTGGTGACTTTATTAATGGTGATATCAAGTTGAAATACATACTGAAAATAAACATACATGCTTGCTGAAAATTAAATAAAAACAGAAAAATACTGTGCAAACACACATAAGCAAAAGCTGAAAATTACAGAGAAATAGAAAAGAAAAGAAAACTAAAGTTCCTAAATCTTCTAGTCCTCCGCCGGTGGTTGATGTTGATAGTCTTGATAGTAATACCCTTGCTCATAATATGAATGAACACTTCCTCCGTCGAATTGATTTGGCTCCACAAGGTGAAGGCGTCCAAGTTCAAAGGCAATATTTGCGTTGCCTTCACCGAGTTGAGCTGCGTTGGATTGGATGGCTGCGATATTTTGAGCATTTCTTGCAGCATACCCTCCAATAATAGCCATGCTTTGTTGTGGTTGGGGATGATGAGCGTAGGACTCCGCGAAGTTGGCGTTGGGCACAACATAATTTTGTGGGGGTACCGGTGCACCACCCCCCCATGCTTGTTGTTGAGACCCTCCGTAATAACTTGGCGGAGGAGGAACCCCGCCGGATGGTTGCACATTGGGTTGTGCTCCACCCTCTTGTGCGGAGGATGTTCCCTCTTCTACGATCCTTCCTCTTTTGTTCTTCCTTGCGGGGACAAGTATTCCCTCTTCCAACCAATCTTCCCTTCCTTCGGTGAAAAGCCTAAGCCTCTCATCCGGAAGAGGGAGGTTTACAATGGCCAATCGGTAACCTCTTCTCTCATCTCCACTAATGTACTTGCCTTGCCGCAAGTACTCAAAACCGAGAGAGGTACCGCGCAAAAGGTGAGCGGGGTTTCTTGCGATCCCCGGTCGCAAGGAAAAGGCCAACATGGAGAGGTAACACCCCGAACCAATATCACTAGCCCCCGATGTTGCTTCACAACACCAACGGTTGATCATGAGGTAAGAGGGGTCAATTGGCTGCCCGGCAATCAAAGCCGAGTATAGCCAATTTAACTCCGTGTCGGTCACCTTTGTTTCCCTCATCCTCCCCAATACCCTCTTGCACATCCAAGAGTGAAATATCCGGATAATGGGGTTGCGGATGCTTTTGCGTTGTTGATGGGCATCTCCGGGAGATCATGCCCCAAAATTCCGCCAACATGCCGGGAGGCACGTCGACTTACTCCGGAGCGCCCTTGTGGAATCCAAGCAGCTCCCTTACGTGCTCGTAGGGAACCACTTGTTGGATTCCCTCCAAACGGAATGACAAGCATTGCACCCCATCATCATCAACGATGGGTGCCATAGTCATTAAAATTTCCAAGGTGTAACCCAAGTGGGTGTCCACCGAGATTCCGTTGGAGAACCGAATCCACCCGAGGTGCCCCAACATGTAGTTTATGTCGGTGCGAAAACCCAAGGTGTGGAGTGCTTGGTCGTCGATCTCGACGTTTGGCACAAGCCTCTTCTCAAGATTGGCGAGCCTATCCTCCTCCTCCGCCGACATGATGATGAAGCCGTACGAAGATTGTGTCGGGGTGTAAGGAGGTGGTGCGGTTGAGCGAGTCGATCGTCGTGGTGGCGCGGGTTGCTCCTCCGTGTGCCCACGAGGTTCGGTGAACCTCATGGAAGTGCTTCTCGCAGCCCTCATCCCACCAAGGAGGAGAGCGTCGTTCCTCCTCGGTGGTGCCGTGTCCGTCTCCATGCTCGGGAGACTCGGAAACCGAGTGCCTCCTCGAAGACGTGGTTGATGACGGCTTGGACGACGACGAACTCTTCTTCTTAGAGAAGAGACTTGTGGTCTTCTTCCACATGCTTGCTGCACTCTCTCTTCAACTAAAAATCCGGGTTGCAACCGGTAAACTAGGCACTTAAACTCTTTGCTTCGGATGTGGACTTTGAGTGGATTAGGGAGGTGGATTTTTTTTTTCTTGAGCTCTCAAGCTTGGGTGGTTGGCTAAGTCTACGGAGGTTCTGAGCACACAAACTTGAACACACAAACAAGGGAAGGAGAGGGAAGCTTGCCTGCAGAAGACGGGCGCCGGGGGACGCCATTTATAGGGCAGCGGGCCGGCCGGCCTAGGCCGGCCGGCCTGGGGTGCTCCGGCTCCTCCTCGGCGCGTCTTTCTCCCCCAGCACGATCATTTCGCCTCGCAACTTTCCCCGCCCGCGTGCTCCACGAGTTGCACCGCCCAAACGCTCTCGTCCACTCCTTTTCTTGAATTATTGGTCCTCCCACTTGATGCTCCATGCTTTGGGTCATGTCCATGCTCCCTAGCTCCACTTGCTTCACATGCCACCATTGAAATCCTGCAAAGTTGATGCTTACTGCCCACCATGCTTGTCCTTTGCATGTGGAATTGGTGAAAGTTGATAAAAGGGAATCCAATGGTGCATGCATGATTAATTCAAACTTGATTGCCTCCATTTAGGTGTGTTTAAGGTTAAGCACTCCTCTAATTCGAATTTTAAAATATTTTTCAGAGCCATGCAAGAGCTTGAGCATAATTTTAGAGAAGTTCTTAAGCCATTAAAAACAAATGTAAGTCGAAAATATTTTTCGACTACGTCGATTTTGGTCTTACCGGTAAAGTTTGCTTTCATCGGTTGAGAGCGAACGTTTTCCCGGCTTGATCATGGGGGCATAGGTTTAGGTTCTAATTTTGGCTAAATAAGAAAGATTTTGAATAGAACAAAATTAGAATAGGCTTAGAAAAATTCTAATCCTAGAGAAACCAAGGATAAAGATTTTTAAAACCAACCAAAAGCTTTGATTTCTAGGTTCACGCGAGTCCTACCACGTGCTGAATTTTTATAACACTTGAATATAAATCGTGGCTCTACTCGTGTGGTTTTAGCATGAAAAATAAGCCAACCTCAGCACCATAATGAGGGTGAAAGGTTGAGTTAAGGTTCTGAAATTATTTGGTTGAGGGGTTTCTCGAAAAGAAAAGAATTAAACAAGCACATAGGAGGGTTCATGCAAAGGGTTTATGATAAAGCAAACATTCAATCAAGAATTATGTCTCTAATATTGTTCAACCACTTCTAAGTCTAATATATTTGCGTAGTAAAACTCAAAAACTAAATTATTAAAAATACTCGAAAAACCTGGAATCGGGTTGTCCTCCCGTAGCTTATTCTTGACTCGACTTGACGAAACGAGTTGCCTCCCCGCCTAGCGCTTCGTTTATAGTCTATAGCTAGACTTCTTCACTTGATTACTCCGGATCAACGCTCTTTGCGGGCGTTGCAATCTTGGGTACCCACTTCCGCACCATCTTGGGCGCGGGCTTGTCTTTTGGCTTGGTTGTCTTAGTCATTTTTTTGGTCTTCACGGGCGGCTTCTCTTCCTTTGTCTTGACGGATGCAACACCTTCTTTAATTTTCGTTACGTTCATTTTTTTCGGCTCCTTCTTCTTTTTCAGCGCCTCCGTTTGTTTTGGTTCTCCCTTCACTCCAATCATGTTGCATGCCTCAATCCTTGGACGGAACTTGAAGGAACTCCTTTCTCCGTTGATATCGAACATGATCTCCCCCTTGCCAACATCAATAGTTGCTCCCACGGTCTTGAGGAACGGCCTCCCTAGGATGAGCGGCGGCTTCTCCCTCTCTCCCATCTCGAGCACAACGAAGTCGACGGGGATGAAGTGGTGTCCAATCTTCACGGGTACATCTTCAGCAATGCCCAAGGGATAGCGAATGGAGTTGTCTCCCAACTCCAAACATATTCCCGTAGGCTCCATCGGTAGGCGTAACTTCTCGAACACATCCCTCGGCATGACACTCACACTAGCTCCAAGGTCGCATAACGCCTTCTCGAAGTTGAAAGAACCAACTGAACATGGAATTGTAGGGCACCCGGGGTCTTTTTGCTTCTCCGGCCCATAAGCAATAGCTGCACTACACTCCTCGGACATCTTGACATGATCTACCCCGAGTGTTGCTATCTCATATTTATTTGCAAGAATGTCTTTAAAGTAACGAGAATATGTAGGTACTTGTAGGGCATCTAGTAATGGCATGTTGATGCTAAGTCTACGCACAACTTCCACAAACTTCTCAAAGTGGTTGTCAAGTTTACCTCGGAAGTAGCGTGGCTTGAGTTGCGGTATCCTCGTGTCATCTTCCGGCATCTCAAATTCGGGTTCCTCGGTGACGATCCCCGTAACCTTCTCTTTAGCAGCTCCTTCCACCTCGATGGACGGTTTCGGCTTTCTTGCTCCTGCGGTACGTTCCGGATCTTCGGTCTCCTTCCCCGAACGTGTTTGAATGGCCTTCGCCGATTCGGGACATTTGGGTTGTCCCGGAAGCTTCCCTTCATCATTAGTGAGGCGCCCCGCAAGTTGTCCAACTTGCGTCTCGAGCATCTTCATCATGTTGAGCACTTGATGATTGGAACTTCCGACCTCCGTCACTTTGCTATCGATGTTCTCCAACACCTTGTCTATGGTCTTGAACTTGGTGACGGTGTCCTTGTTGATCTTAGCTTGCTCATCCATGAACTCCTTCAATTGTATCCGAAGTGGAACCGCGTTAGGAATAGATGAGCTTGCATTAAATTGAGGCCTACCTTGCCCGTAGCGGAAGTTCGGCAATTCTCCCTTCCTCATGTAGTCGAGCACTTTGGCTTCCTCCGGACAATCTTTGCGGACATGGCCATACTCTCCACATTCTTCGCATGTGGACCTTGCTTCGGCGGCCTTCAAGTCTTGAGCCTCTTTCTTTTCTATCTCCATCTTCTCCAACCTCCTCATGAGCGAGTCGATCTTGCCTTCAAGTATGTCTTCCTTCTCCACTTGCAAGACTCCTTTGACGTTCCCCATGGGTTGAGCCGGGTGTAGGCGCCCGGATGACGCCCACGTGTCATTATCCGCGACCTTCTTGAATAGCGTGAAAGCTTCCGTCGGTGTAAGCTCGATGATAGATCCTCCCGCTGATGCATCGATGATCGTCCTTGACGCCATGGTGAGTCCTTGATAGAACTTTTGCACGAGGTCTTCTTTCGGGAACTTGTGATGTGGAACCGCCCGGTGTACTCGTTGAAGCGCTCGAATGCCTCCGAGATAGTTTCGTAGGATATTGAACAAAGGTGGCAATCTTATTACGCAAGCTTTGAGTTTTACCCGCGAGTAGTATTCCTTCATGAAAGCCTTCATCAACGTGTTCCAATTTTGCACCGTCTCCGCCGGTTGAGAGTGGAACCATTGCAACGCCTTCCCGAGTAGTGAAAACGGAAAAAGCCTTGCCCTCATTTGATCTTGAGTTACCCCCTCCATGTTGAAAGTCTGACATAGTTGAATGAATGCTTGGAGGTGAAGGTTCGGATCCTCTTTGCCGGTGAAGGGTGAATGTTGCACCATGCGGATTGTTGAGGTCTTGATCTCGAACGGTCTTCCGATTTCGTCGAGGTTCAAGATTGGTAGGTCGATGATGTCCGGGGTGCATAGCTCCCCAATCTTGCGTTCTTCCGGTGGTTGGTCACCCATCGGTGGACGTCGGTTCTCCCGCGGACTTTGAGGTGGTGAATCCTCCGGAGATTCCTCGCGATCCTTTGTCTTCCGACTCCGAATCTACAAAATCCAAATTTTTTAGCTTGATGTGCTTCGCGTCTCCTTAGCCTCGTAAAGTTTTTCCGGATCATCCACAAAATTATTGGGTTTGTTGGAGAGGTAGCCGTCCATCTCCCGTTAGGGTTAGCAATAAACAAAGTATGCGAAAAAAAAACTAGAAAACAAAACAAATCTATAAAGACTAGAGTTAGACAAACTAGATTAGATGTATTTCGGGGATGATCGAAATTTATTAGATGCAAAAATAGAACAAAATCAGTACTGAAAATTACAAAAAAAGCAATAAAAAATCAAATCTTGATCACTTGTTCCCCGGCAACGGCGCCGAAAAAGGGGCTTGTTGACGGTTAATAATTGTATCAAAGTTCGTTCGTGACTCGCAAGCGTACAAGTCTCCCGTCGTAGTCAAGGGACCCTTCTTCCCTCGAGTGATGAACCCAAGGTATCGAATCCGTGGAACAAATGTGTGACGCAAGAATTAATCTATTAAAGCCAAGTAATCTTCAATAATCGATAAAAGACCTAATGCATCTGAGTAAAAGACACAAAACAGATCTAATCTACTAAAAACCGGAGAAAACAAAGTAAGATTGGGTAGATAAACCGATCTAGAGAGATTGGGGTAAGCCTTTTGTTGAAGTTCCAAGCAAAAGAAGAAGTAGCAAATCGAATCTTAATAAAAGCCTCTTTAAATCGTGGTTTCCCGTCCAAATCCGAAAACATCCGCCTTTCGAGACCCCCGTTCTGTCACAACGTATCCCTATTCATGCGGGGAGCTTAGGGCGAGTCAAAAGACAAGTCGAGATTCTTTCGGAGGATCCGGCGTGTACCTCTAGCCACCGCGGCTACAAGAACACCCTATGTAATCTATCTCGAGAATAGAATTGGAATAAGCAAATCCGATCGAAAAACGAAATCTTCGAGGAAACACTTGATCGCTGAGAAAAGATTCAACTTGATAATTGAACTATAACAATGATACATACACAAGATCACCACCGGGATCCTTCCTTGATCTTGCTTCTAGCTCCGGAACTCCGACGTGGTCTTCCGTGCAAGGTTCCCACGTCGGCTAGGGAAACCCTAGTCAACTAGCTCGACCCTCTCCTCTCCTAGATGATGTCCCTCTCTTCTCTGCTTCTCGGCGGCCGAAGACGAAATCTTCTCCGCGTGGCTCTCGGTCGGGGGACTATAAATAGCCCGATCGGCGGCTAGGGCAAAGGACGACGCGTTTGGGCCCTAAATGGGCACGGGCCGACCGGACCGGGCCGGCCGGCCCGGGCCCATTTAGGCCCGGCCCGCGGGCTCCTTTGCCCGAGGTCGGTTCCCTTGCTTCCCGGATGCTTCCCCCTTCGCATACGGGTCCATGTCGTCGGTTTCTCTCCGAATTGGACTCAACTCCTTGTCTTGGAAGATTCAAGCACTTTTCTCGGTCGGGTCCCCGGAGTATGTCGTCTTCTCGGATCAAGTCCCCGCTTCTTGGAGTTAGTTTTGCTTCATTGCATGACTTGTTCGGGGCTTCAAAGTCTTGTCATGAGGTGCTTGATGAACTTATCCCGAAAGTCTTGCATTCAACACTAAATCCCCGCATAAACATTAAACTCCAAAAACGACATGCACACGTGAACTTGTTATACCACGGGGGTTAGTACCAATGGATAAAGTATAAAACTCATGCCAACACCGAAGGTAAACTCATGGCTAGGTTGACGGATTTTCACCGTCAACACCGTCCTCCGATGGTTTTGTGGGCAAACCACCAAACCCCCGCGTGCTCGGTCCGCCCTCCCGCCAAACCACTTGACTCAACCGCCACCGTGCACCGCTCGCTTGTCCATGACTTCGTCTTGCTTGTGTCACCACCATGTGGCCCGCACCCGGCCCCGCCGTCCACCGGGTCCCTCGAACCGAGCCTACTTGTCTCTCCATCTCCCGGAGGCCCCTCAAAGCCGAAGACCTTTCGCGCCCGTTCTTCACCCGCAACAACACGAACTTGGCCGCAGCCTACACCGCGACCCCCAAATTCAATCTACAACATGATCCGGAGGCGGCGGTTCTTTTCCATCTCCCCTCATCCTCGCCGGGGACAACAACGTCGCACATCCAATTACCCACCGCGCGTGACGAACCGCAACCACTCCATGGAAAAGATCTCCGCGGCTCGCTACGTGGCGTCGTTGAGGCCGCCGGAACCGCCGACGGAGCCGACTATTGACATCGTCTCCCGCGTCGCCGCGCGTCCGAGGATGCTATTGTGGATCTCCGCAACCCGCACGCAACATGCAAGGCAATGTGCGTGGTGGGCGGCGCCGCCACGGTCGGACGACGCCTAGCCCCGAAACGCATCCCCGCGGCGTCGATTCTACCACGGCCACGAGTATCGCGCGGCACTCGTCAACACACCGGCCAACGTCGGCAACCCGAGGCCTTGTTTCGAGCGGCTTGTGCCGCGCAAGACCGGGGAACACACGTGGCGTAATCACGCCGTGCCTCGACCGCCTACGGCGCACCGCGGAGGCGAAGCCACAAGGAATCGATGTACGCCCTCTCCCTCTTCCTCTACAGACCCAACAGCGGTGAGGCCGACGACGACGAGGCCAGGCGGCTCCTGCGCTTGGTCGAGGAACCCCAAGAGGGGGCGACGGTGCTTCCTTAGATAAATTTGACTTGCACAAAACGCCGCTCCAGGATCATTGCGTCGACGTGGGACTACCCGCTTACAGATGCGAATCGATTGCCGTGTCGCTAGTGCCAGCGCCCGTACCTCGCCACGACGATTTGCGGTGTGCGGGTCGCGGGTGTGGCGACCACGCCGGATGGCATGCTTGGTACTCGTGGTGTAGGTTCTGCATAGCCGAGGAGTGTAGGATCCGAAACGAGTGTGATTGGTTCTTCTACACACTCAAGGAAGCGTTAATGATCCGAAAGAAGGTATAAAAATTGTGCTTGCCGATATTTCTTGATAAATTTGTTCCACACATGATGCACCCTAAAAGACATTCTGGATTTCAGTTTACATGTTTGCGTTCTTTCTTGTGTTTTACAAGTTCAGCTGATTGCTAACATTGTTTCAGTGCACAGGATTTCAGTTATCAATTGTTCTGACAGTTCGTTTAATGCTTTCTTCATTTTCAGGAAATTTATCTGCCACTGACGAGGGACCTTGCAGAGAGGCTCTGGCGTCATTTCAGTCACATCTTTGAAGAAATCCAGCTAATAAACACAAAGCATGTCTCTCAAGTTGTGTCTTTCGACGATGTATGTGTCTTTACAATTGTGTCCTTGTAGAGCATGTTTTTGATGATCCTTAGTTGGTGTGGTGTCAACGTGACTCGGGTAGCTAGCCTGTGTAAACTCAGTTGTCATAAATCTTACCCATTGCTACCCGATCTTTATGTTTGTTACACATATTTGTGTGATGCATTTTACTCTGTACAAATTTGATAAAGAGTTTATGGTAGTCTGCTAAAGTTTATACAAATATGACATTCGTAAATTTACTCTGACCACATCAAAAAATGTGTAACCAATATACAATAACTTTGTGGTAAACAAGAAGTAAACTTTGTGGGACCCACCCGTCACTGGCCACACCAAAACGCATCCCTCAAATACGCCAACCGTTCGTAAAAAATGGGTAGCCGGCGATTTGGAATGTGGCGCCGCTTTTTTCCCATCCGAATTATTTAACTTTCGCCCAAACTACCGCGCAACCATGACCGGGGCCACCACGCCGGTTACAAGAGTAAAAAGTCGTGCGTCTTTACTTTCCCTCCCGAATCCCCTCGCAAAACAAATCTACATCTCGGTCGGTTAGGGGCCGGGTAGATGATACGACTACCGCCACCGCCGCCAAGTCGCTTCTCGTCGTACACGAGGATGCCGTCGTCGAGGGAGCCGGCAAGGGTGACCCCTACGTCCTCTGAAGCGCAGCACACACCGTCGTCGGCCATGCTACCTAGAATGTTCACAACAACCCCTGGTGCGGCGATTGGCAAACCTACCGCCACCATGGCCCCCAGGCCTAGGGCGACGGGGGTGCTCTTTGGGTTATCATCACCTTCGGGCGACAATGAAGCACGCGTCGACGTGGACATAGATGCAGACCCTGATGTTTTACCTTCATCTCAGGATGAGACGACCGAGGCCAGGTACGCTGTATCGTGGTTCGATCTTTCCCCTCGTTCGTACTACTTCCAACATCTCATGCATCTGTGCACTCACTGGTACCCTATATTTCATGCATTTGATCACGCGATTTGCACACCAAATTTCTTCACATGTTATTGATATGACATCGAAATGAATGCGCAGATCATTAGATGATCAGTCTTGGACCGTATATATGATTGAGAAGGGTATAGATGGGGAGCCAGATACAACACATACTTGTTACCCTCGTGGTAAACAAATCACCCTAGAAACCATAAACAACCTGAAACAAAAACTGGGGTATAGGATGAGGGACATTGTTTACTACAAGACTAGAATTCCTGACTCTCCTGCGGAAGCAACACTCACTGAGATCGACTACGACGTCGACGTACAAAGAATGAAACAGATTCACGAGGAGGAGATGGTGATCAGATTAGTTATCTCCAGAGAGCCAATACCTATAAACCATACCATGGCCATAACACCTTTGAAATCCAAAAGTGCTTACATACATGCTGATGAAGAAGAAGAAGTAGAAGAACGTGACTTAGATGAATACAAACTTTGGCTAGCTCATTTGCATCAAGAGAAGAGAGCCTTGGGTAAGATATGCTTTAGCCAAATATTTGTGTACTTATACTCCTGAATTTGCATGTTCAGTCACATGAATGAAATTAATTATATATGGATTCTATTTCAGAATTAAAAGACATTTTCAGGGATGACACAATCGAGACATACGGAGAATACCTGAATGTTGCAAGACTACTTGAAGACATCGGTAAAATCCCTCTCCTAATTTGCAAGCAAATTACCATTTTTTCTCATACTACAAAATATGATAGGTCATCATATGCCACTAAATTCTCTGCAGAACGGTATGTGGACCCCACCTTCATTTTGCAACACAGAATGAAATGAACCCAACACCCGCAAGCATGCCCTCCATCTCATGCTCGGCGTTGGAAACAACAGGAGCAAGGATCTGGTAACATGTGTTCCATAGAAATTACCTGTCTGTGCATACAATGATTTTTTGGGTATTATCACATGCATGTTGTTCGCATGGAATAGGCTCACAAAAAGTTAAGAAAAGAGGACGCGGTCCCGTAATAGCATTGACGGTAATCGCCAAGAGAATCAAGGCGGGCAAGCAGTAGTTGAACATTCAATTCTCTAAACATGGAGGACCGGTAGGTGATAACTACCGCTCATTCGTTGATGAAGTGGTCATGTATACAAGGAAAAGGGCTCCTATCATTGTAGTGAAATCATGGAAAAATGTTAGGGAATAAGTCAGAAACGCAATAACAATCGATGTATTGGTAATAATAGACTAACATATCAACTCACATAATATTTGAATGCCATTGTGATTATATAACGGGCAAAGTGGGACATGGAGGATAATGTCGAATCAAGGGAAAAGATATGGGCCATTGCTAGGGAGCGTTACAAAGGATGGCGTTCAACTTTCAAGTGCTACACCAAGACATACAAAAGCTACCACCAAAGAATGTTACATAAGCCTACGAATTAGATATTGTTGAATGGCACTATTTGTTGAAGTATTTCAGTACTGCTAAATTCAAGGTTTGTTCCACATTGTTAATTACGATTTCTGACCACTACATTTTTCATTCAAATGGCGATGTCTGAGTCTTTAAGATTTTTGTTCATAACTTTACATTGTATAGGAAAGGAGCACACAAAATTCTGCGATTCAATGCCAACAAATGACAAGACATTTGTCAGGCGCTAAGCCTTATTCTCAGCGCAGCTATGAGAAGGTAATAACTGGAGAAGCACATCTCCAACTGTCTTGCGGGATGAAGAACATTAATTTGTTATTTTCTTGGCATAACGGAGAGACCCGTAAACCGGTGAAGAGCCCGATGATATTGAACTTTGGTGGATAACTCACACTAACCAGGGGTCTTGGACAGACGAACAATCTAAAGATGTCTATGTGAGTTCTCAATGAATTAGTACATACATTACTATACATAGGCTTATGCAACTATAGAATGCAACCAATCTCTTGTTCAACTAACTCTTCCACCTGTGCCTTGCAAATGTTAGGACACCGCAAGCAGCGTTATTGCTGAGGCGGAATCAAATGCAGAGAACAACTTCGTTTCCCAAAAGGAAAAAAACGAGATGTTCCAAAAAGCCTACAATGAATTCACGAAGTGCAAATCTACCATGTTGCATGGAAACAGGTACCTGGCAAAAAACCGAACTAGAAGGTAGCTGCTCAATGCGGAGCGCGAGGAAAAAAATTCGTAGGGAAGAGCTACAGCATGAGGAACACGTCGGGCTCATGGACGCATTTGGGCAGCTACAAGAAAAAATGTCAGGATGGGAAGAAGAAAGGGAAGCAGAAAGGAGAGAACATGCACGCCAACTTGAGGAAAGTGAAAAGAGAAGGCGAGCGGATCTACAAACACTTAGGCAAGAGTTCCTATCAATGCCGCAAGCATCAAATGGACAATCACAAGTTCCACAGTATCGGTCAAGCTATTTGCATGAATGGGTTTCTTTCCTTGGGTTCT
This sequence comes from Cenchrus americanus, assembly GCA_947561735.1. NCBI lineage: Eukaryota > Viridiplantae > Streptophyta > Magnoliopsida > Poales > Poaceae > Cenchrus > Cenchrus americanus. Next base: position 93,215,292 of record OX387244.1, on the reverse strand, counting down.
ATATATGAATGTTTGTATCCTTTCGTAGGTTGACCAGCTAATATCTCTCCAACCAAGCCCAAGCAACAATGTCACCGAATCTACCGACGTGGCGGTGGTTGCATCAATCACCCAAAGCAAAACAACCTTGTCGCCGAATCCGCGTACAACGTGGCGGGGGAACCATCAATTCCTCGCATCCGGGAATGTACAACCGACTCCAGAATGTGCTCTCGTGTACTCAAGTTGTTCTCGAATTCACAACTTTTTACTAGTACATATCATCAGTTACTGATGAAATTACGCCTAATCTTGTCCTTCCAAATGATTGGTTCATAGGAGAAGGAATCTGAAGAAGTTCGAAAACAAGTATTTCGCAAAACCAGAAGCACTAAAGGTGGTGTTAACAATCCTGAAACACAATCCACCGTTAGACAAATTTCTTCTCAACAGCTACAGGCAATGTTTTCCTAGACGGAAACGGTAGACAAGTCGGTCGACCGTCGTTTAGTGTTTAATCTGTTTAAACGCCTATTTAAACGGGGCTAAATGGCATTTAAACGGGCTAAACGACGTAGACAGTGTTATCCCGTTTAGCGTTTAAACCCATTTAAACCGCCCGTTCAGACTGTTTAGGATAACACTGGCTACAGGTACAAGTTGCACAAAGGAGACGACAAAGCACCGAAAAGACACGAGATGAAGCTTTTTTCAACAACTCTTACTGCTGTGAATGTAATTCATGTTTCGGCTGTCAAAGTGTGTTTATGGTTGTGGTAATTATTTGATGTCATTATGCTATTTTTATGAATCACAATCAATCTTTGGTTTGCTATATGTTGTTGTTTCACAAATTCCAATATTAGAGATTATTTGATGCTAGCTTAAAAATTTTGTTCATTCTTTACGGGTGATGCGACCTCCTTGCATTAAATCCCCCTTTGCCGATCAAGTGTTGGGATCATCTCCAAGTCACAATTGGCGGACCAAGTTCTTCATGTCCTAGCAAATTTGTCTACTATGTGTTGACACAATGTCCCGTGCCAAACTTTTCGGTATTTAAGTACTTCATGAGTCATGTAATTAACTCAGTGGATGGTTCAATGTTGGTTAATTAACTATAGATGCATAGTTATATTTATCTGCTGATGTTAATTAATGTTGCAATTAGTGCTGCTACATAAATGAGCGTGGCGGAATACACCATATGTTGCAAATGATAAATCATGATATCACAGCCAGTGTTTTTTGTTGCCAAAAAGTAGCGTGGCAATAGTAAGGTGCACTTGTAGCACCCCTAATACGAACGTGGTAATAAGAAATTCAACTTGTAGTGACACAAAAGGAACGTGGCAATAGTATGGTGTACTTGTAGCAACCCTTAATAGGAACGTGGTAATAAGAAGTTCAACTTGTAGCAACACAAAAGGAACGTGGCAATAGATAGTGCACTTGTAGCAACCCTAATAGAAACGTTGTAATAAAGACTTTAACTTATGGCAACCAACCAAATTTCGAAGCAATAATAGAGGACCACATATTACAACCAATCAAATTACGTGGCAATAGAGGATACCACCTAAAGCAACGTAACCAATATCGTGGCATCGACAACGCTACCTATCGCATCGAAATCAACTTTTGTGGCAATAGAGGAGACCACCTCTAGCAACTAACCAATTTCGTGGCATCGGACAATACTACATATTGCAACCAAATTACTTTCGTGGTAATAGACGAGGTTCAACCAATAGCAACCAAAGTCGGTGCGTAGCAATACTATAACTTGCAACGAAACGTAAACGTTGCAATTGCACCTTTGGCAACACCACAGATGTGTCGCAATAGTACACTTTGCAACTAGAACAAGCGTTGTAAAAAAACCTAATTGCAACGTTGCGTTACGTTGCAACAAAAAAACTTTGGCAACCACTAGATGGACAACGTCGTAATAACCTAATGCAACGCGGCTTTTCGCAGCCCACGGTCCACGGAACAATTTGGTTGCAATTGTGTCTATTGCAACCAAATATGGCATATTGCAACACATTTTGTGCGTTGCTTTAGGGGGGGAATCTAGTAGTGTTGTGCCAACGAAGGCAAGCCCCGGTTTATCATTAACCCCTGTTTTATTTAAAATTTTGCAACTAGCTTTGTTATTCTATGTGCATTTACGTTCAAGAATTGAATGAAACCCTAGTTGCATGATCCCTAGGTGCCTATGTTTTTTACTAGTATGCTAGGTCGTTAGATGCTATGCTCTAAGGACCCGGTAAAAGTCGAGTGATGTTCGTCACTCGCGAAAATAGGATTTCCTTTTGGAATCACCTCTTTTATAAATGAATTGCTCGTGTGGTAAGAGCATGGGATTTGGGCTCCGGTCCAGTGGCTTCGTGGGCTAAGCTTTTGAACGTAATAAGCACTTGTCGGGAATGGGACCGGTAAGCCTAATACCTTAATGAGACAGCACGAGATTTTACTACTACTACTACTCTCGATTCGTCTCCTGCCCGGCTTGCAACCAGGAGGAGGGTACTTGTGTGAGGCTGGGTGTACTAGGTGGGGAATGCCAGATAGCCTTGTACCCGGGACTGTTGGCTATTATCCCAACCTGAGGATTTTTGGGAACCGTTTGGTCGGTGTCGGCTCTGTTAGGGCACCGCTCCTTGTGTTTAGGTTTACCTTGTAAGGGTTATGAATCAATCAATTGTTGGCCTCTCACCGTTATCTGAGACTGCTTAATCAGCTGGCCATGATATCCCTTAATGATGGAACTATGTGCAATCTTCTGCGTGAATTAATTGTATTGTACAATTCTTGATTGTACTAGTTGCTCATCATAGTAATGATAATCTCACTAGAATTTGAGCTAAAATATTGAAAGTAAGGATCCATGATCCTAGTTGCTTTTTGGCAAAACAAACCCACCAGCCAAAATCCTACATGTCTAGAGGTAACTTTTGTCGGGTAAGTCTTGCTGAGTATTAGTGTACTCAGCCTTGCTATAATTGTCGTTTTCATGTGAAGTTGTGTGCCCTGGTGAGATTCCACCCGGTTGGGAGCTGGAATGGGTGGATGATGACGCCGAGTAATGGCATCACGGATGGCCTCCAGTGATGTCATATCGTATCGCTATTAGTATTTCCGCTGTTTTAATAAAACTCTGAACCTTTTACTTTCATGTCAAAGAACCATGTTTGTAATAATGGACCCTACGGGGATTGATATTAATTTGTAAGGCACTCTGGACTCTCCTTCGTGGGAGTTTTATGCATACGTTCGATCCTCTCTGTGTTTCCAAGTGATTTACCAGGTGTAAACCCGGCAACACTCAATGGGATGATTCCTTTTTGTCGCTTAATGACCAAATGGAGTGGTTTAGGTGATAGTACGGAATTATCTCGGGTGGGGTTGTCACAGCTGGTATCAGAGCATCCGTATGCACCAGAGTGATTAGATTAATACTAATCACATGATTTACAATAAAACTTGCCAAGATTGATTGGATTTCGAAAATCCGTTGGATCGTTAAGGAATGATCTAGATCGAGAGGCCCTAGAGGGAAATTTTGGGTTCTTTAAGGTGGCATAAGAATCTATGGTTTATTTTGCTAACTTCCAGCACCTTACTTTATGTCAGACTTACTTTCTTGTACAACCAAACTAGATGAGCCACGTGTTTCATACGTGTGTTGTTCCGCATCACGGGAATTGCGAGGATTGATGGAGTGATCCATTCCACGGATCCCATCTTCGCGTCTAGATATGAGTTGTGGTGTCGCCACGTGTCTCATACGTGTGCATTCTGCATGTCGATCATGCGAGGCAAGGATACACTCCATTCAAACAGAGGGTGTCTGAGGTTGGATGCTGTCCATGCAGCAGCTTGACGCATGGATACCATTTCTATAGTGAACGGTAATGTATGTGGACGCTTTCATGACGTGCTGGCACGAAAGGTTCGTTTTCTGCAGGTACACTAACAACGTTCGTAAGTCGTTAAGTGCGAATCGTGTAGCTCCGACTAGTTATTATAAGGACTGGCACTAACTACGTCTTTTGGGTCTAGTTGAGTAAGGTCGTTTAAGGTGTGTGCATTCCTGATTAAAATCTTGTTGAACCTAAAAATTGGTCCTTGCTTGTTGAGTAAATTTTCCTAGGGTGATTGCTTGATCTTAGGTAAGGTTTTCCTCTCTTTTGATCTTAGGAAATTTCTGGCTGATTCTGTCTCTGTCATTTCTCAATTTTTGTAGCCAAATTTGTAAGGAAGCTGACTAGACATCCTTAAGGAAAGTTGTTTCTTTTCAAATTTAGCATCTACTTTGAATTTTTCAATATTTTATGGATTTTCTGCAGAGAGTTATGCTCAGTTTAGTGAGTCTTTGTTCTGCTGTTTTTCAGAGCAGCACCCCTCTGCAAATGGAATTTTTCGAGCTTGTTCCAATCCAATTTAGATCTAATTTTGAATACCAAAAGTGTGCATAATTATGTCATTGAGTTGCTACCAAAAGTTGGAAATTTTTGGGGTCACAGGTTCGGAGTTATGAATTTTTGATTCACAACCCCGAACTTACGCCATCATTTTATGCGTACTCGTTTCGAGTTCCGGCATATCTTGCACCTTGTGCTAATGGCTACCCCAATGGTTATTCACTTGAGGATCAAACCATTCCTTTTGCTCACAAAAAAGCTTGTGGAAAGTTGGAAACCTTTAGTAGTGGTCTGTGTATGCAACATTCTTTTGTAGCCGTGAGAACTTATCTTTGTGCACGTGTTCGCATCTGGTTCTGACATTTGTCACTTACTCCAGATGTCTGCCTCCGGATCCAGGACCATTGACGCGCAGGCGTGGACTCACTTGAACTGCCTCGAGGAGGGTGGTTTTCCTGCACTTTTGTGGGACAACCTAAAGGAGTTTGGGTACACCCTGTATCCAGAGTACTTGGCACGTGAGGTCATGAGCACAGGCCAACTGCTTCGTTGGGAAGTGAAGGTGAAGATCCCAGTGTGCCCGACACATCCTACTTGGGAAGAGTGGGAGGCGAAGGCACAAGGGTTGAACTTAGCTGACACCGTGCAGAAGGCTACTTTGGAAGCACTCACAACTTTTTGTGAGAAGCATGCTGATTTGGTAGCTAGCACTGTAGCCAAGGTGATTCATTTACCTAAGCAACATTCCGGACATGGGATTGAGTGCGAAGCTTTTCTTTCCGCTTAGGACAATCTCTATAGTCCTGAACTTGTCACCTCAGTCCGTTTCTCCAAAGCTATGATGGACACCTATCAAGTGATGGTTGGAGAAAGCATGTTCTATAGACACCAAATTTATAGACAACAAGTTAATGGTGTAGAGGCTATCACCCAAGAGTTGAAGGAAGCTTGAGCAACAATAGCCCGTCTTAAGAAGAAAAGAGACAAGGATAAAACAACAATACAAGAATTGAGTGAAGTCATTCATGAGCAGAATTTCTTGTTGCAGCATAATGATCAATATATGCTTGACCTAGAGAATCAATTAGAGGCTGTAGCAGCTCTGCCTCCTAATCCCGAAGAGGAAGAAGATCTCGAGGAGATCCAAGGAGAATCTGGAGTGGAGACTGGACCTGATTCACCTTAAGTGAACCTAGGCTAGAGTGTTATCTAGTTGATGTTGGTTATGCTTTTAATAAAATAATGTGTTGTAGGAGAGTCGTTGCAGAATGGATCTTGTAATGACATTGGTTGTGAACAACTTTGGACCATGTGTTGAATATCAAGTTGTGTGAAGTGTCGTGAAGATCATGCTCGCCAAATTTTATCATGTTTGCATATACATACCGAGAGTTATGGTAATTTTTGTGCACCTCGACCTTCTGTGAAAATAGCTAGGCAGAACCTCGGTGACGGAATTTTTCGGGCATGATAATGTTGGAAATTGACTCGGAGTTGAATAACAACATTGGAGCGTATGAAATCCTACATCCACTGACCAAAAATGGGAATTTTTCGGGGTATAAGCAGGGATTTATGAATTTTATGCTTATGACCGCCGTGCTGTCCGATTCCGAAAGTTGCCATGAATGAGTTTTCATCGTGCATATTCTACTTAATTTATGTGAGCAAGCTTATGAATATGTGTTTAATGAGAACTCAGCTTTTCATATGGTCGGATCGACACGTAGCATCCCCAATGGTTTTGACGCGTCGGGCAGTGGTGATCTACCGCCGCCACCACCCATGACGCCGGTGGAGACTTTCATGGCCACCCAAACCGAAGTGTTGCGTCAAATCCTACAGACGCAACAGCAAAATGCCCAACAGATGCATCAGAGACCTCCGATGGGAGCTAATCACGATGGACCACAAATTGTCACCACCTATTCCAAGTTTATCGGGATGAAGCCCCCAACCTTTACTAAAGCAGAAGAGCCCCTTGATGCTGACACATGGGTTAGGGCCATTGAAGCCAAATTCTCTGCATTTGTCCTACCTTGTTCTGAGGAGCACAAGGCTAGCTTTGCAGCCTTGCAGCTTCGTGGAGAAGCTTTAATGTGGTGGGAGCACTTTAAGACCATGCAACCTGCTGGACATAAAGTTATTTGGACTGAGTTCAAGAAAGCTTTCAAGGATCATCACATCTCGAAAGGACTCATGGTTAGAAAGATGAAAGAGTTGCTTGCTCTTAAGCAAGGTGATGGCACTGTGTATCAATATGCATAGAAGTTTAATAGCCTTTGTCAGTATGGAGAACATCACGTGGACACGGATGCCAAAAAGATGGAACGTTTCCGTGATGGTCTTAAGAGTGAATTGTATGGAAGACTAAACCTATTAGAGCCCAACAGTTATCATGAGTTAGTGAACAAAGCTATCTCTCAAGAGGATGCCATGATCAAGGTATAGAAAGAGAAGAAGAGACAGAACGACTTTACTTCGGGAGATGGGTCGGGCAAGAAATTTCGTTTCGTCAAGAAGAATGCGCATGGTTCTTCCCAATCATCCGCATCAGGCCATTAGAGAATGACTCTGTCCCAGCATAAGCCTTCGGGAAATTTTTAGTACCGTCAGGCTCAGCTACAAGTATCCAAGCAAAAGGAACTTCCACCCCGCATTTCCTACAATTGTAGGCAACCAGGGCATTATGCCAATGAGTTCCCAAACCCTAGGAAGATCAAGACCGAGCAATAGGCTCCGAACCCCGGAGTAGCTAATGTCAATCGTGACAAGAAGCCCATGATTCAAGTGAAGCAAGGCCATCGTAACTTCACGGGTAACTTTTCTATCCGAGGGCATTCCTTCTTACTTTGGACTTTTGATGATGGCACCTTATCCATCCTCACATTTTAGTTGCTTTTAAGAACAAAACTCGGGACTCTTAGTGAACAAATGTAATGACACATTTGTTTACTAGCCTTCCCTTTCTTCTTAGAAACCTCTTGGTAATCCCTTTCTCAACTCGGTCTTTCCACCTAATCTCAAACCTCTTAGAATCAAATCAATTAACTGGCTCAGTTGAAGGAGTAAGAACATAGTTTTCCCCAAGAAACCTCGGTCAGATCTTTAGACCGTTGAACCCCATTCGTTTCAGTGCCACGATGGTACGACGCCATAGCATCGCCCTGCCATCTCTTTTCTCGCGACCACGATCACATCATCGAGACCTCACTAGCCGACCATTATCGAGCCCCGTGTGGCAACCGCTGGATCGCTCCGCTAGTCCCTACCTCAGTCGGTCGGGATGACCGTTGCATTCCGTTGAGCTATAAAAAGGGAAACCCTTCCGCGGTGTTGCCATTGCTAAGTCTCGCCTGCTTTCGAGCTCGACTGTGTCGCCTCTCTTGTTTTTCCTCTCCGGCTAGTTTTGGTCAACGCTCTACTAGCCCGTCCCCGTTGTTGCTTCGCCCACTCATCGAGCAAGCTGTTTCACCGTCTTCGTCGACCACCTCCAGAAGAAGCCCGGAAGAAGACCGAGAGAAGAACCCCAGCTGCAACGTCAACCATGCCTCAGTTCGTGGCGATGTTCGAGTCCCTCAGTTGGACACTTGCAGCGATGTACCTCTGCATCATCGGCGGAGTTTGCCTTCTTTTAGTTTTCCATGTACACATCCATCGCCCGCTCCCTCATGAACAACGTTGAGGCAGCGAGGAGAGCACCATGTATCTTTTGCCCTATATGAATTCTCGTTGTTTAGAAATATAAGCGAGTATATCTTCCGCCTTTGTAACCTTTGTCCTGTTAGAAAGTGTTGCTCTAATCTTGTTATCGAATCTCAGGACGAGATTCTGTTTAAGGGGGGTAGGCTGTGACGCCCCAGGTTTCAGCCGGAATTGTTAACCCTAATGAGCAGGTCAACAATGTTAACTTTGGTCAAACGACGGTCAACCTGGGCCACCACCTCGAAAATATCACCGATAAACCCTAATGACACCCTTTGGTCAACCATAGTCAAGGTTGGGTCAAAACCCCAGTCAAAACCCTTGAACCCGTTTTGACCCACTAGTGTCAGCCGGTACTTTTGCAGCGTTCTCAAAATTTCACCTAAACACTTCAAAATCTCCCAATGTAAAAGTTGTGTGTTTTGTCGAGGGACACAACTTTCATGTTGAGTGGCATTTGAAATTTGGAGTGGGAATGTGTGAAAAATGCAGGTCAACGCCTATAGGCACTATTCACTGGAGCCGAGTTTTCTGCCATGTTCTACTGCGTGTCCTGCAAAATCTGTTGAGCAAAACCCTAGTCGACCTTTGTAAAAGTTGTAGGGGGTCTTTAGATCTATAACTTATAAATCGTTTGGTCCACTTCTATTGAAGAATTTTGAGTAATCGGCGGTCAAACAGTGCTAAGCTGAAATGTTAACACTGGAACAAGCCGGCACCCCCACCCCGCGCGCGCGACGTCGAGCACGGCCGGTCGGCCTACCACCGTACCGCGTCGTACACGAACGCCGAGGCAGCGCCCTCGCGCCCGATGGGTCGAGCGCCGTGTCCTAGTCCCTTTACACGATGCGTGTGGGTCCCCCGGACGGTGCCACGTGATGCTCGCACACCGGCCACGCCGCGCCGCCCACGCGCCGCCATTGGCCAACGACCCCTGCACGTCGCCGCCCCGTCCGCCGTACTGCGGCCATGCCGCGACCCACACCGTGGCTGGTCTCAACTTGGTGCCCAAGCTACCACCTCCACCGCCTCGAGCCGGCCATAAAAGCCCCTCCTTTCTTCACGTGCGTGAGCGCCAAGCCCACCGCCATCCGCCATTAGGTGCCATCCCAGTGAGCCTTTGCGCCGCCCAACTCCAGTGCCCCCAAGCACGCCTAGCCATTCCTCTTGCACCACTTGTGCTTGCACGCCCGAGTGTAGACCTGGTCGGGCTTCCAGCTCGCCGGAGCCAGAGTCCCCGCGGCCGCCGCCGGGCAGCCATCGACGAGCTCTGCTCTTCGCGCGATCCCCGAGCCAACCAACCATCTCAGCGCCTCCACTAGGTCACAGAGAAGCCACCCGTGCCACACGTTGACCAGATCCACCCCTGTCCTCGCCGGAGATCGAGTGCCCGCGGCCGCGCCACCACCGTTCCACCACCGCCGCTCGCCGGCGACACCTCCCGCCAAGCCACCACCGCCAATCGAGAGAGGGTGATCTCAATCGTGCCTCCGTGCCACATGTTTACCTGCGCCAGGCCCACATCGCCGGCGGCAAGCCTCCCCTGCCACCGAGGGTACCTCTGTGAGGGATTCTTAGCTTCGAGGGTCTGGCTGTTAGATTCGAGGGCTTGGCTGTGAAGTTCAAATCTTTCCAGGGGCCTTCGGGCAAAATGATTCTTCACCTTTGTTAAGTTTCAGCTGCAACATGTAAAATACATATAAAATCGTGGAAAATCCAAAAATTGCAAACCCAATTTTGTTGAGCTCAATGTAACAAGAACTACAACTTTCTCCAAATATGTATATACTTTTGAGCTATAGTTTTTGCTTGAAAAACTGAAAAGGAAAATACCTAGATCTGTGATTCTGCAAAATCCACACATGATCTTGAGCTGGATTTTGGATATGTCGTGAGCACTAGCATATATAGGTCCTGTGCCAAAAATTGCACAAAGTTATTGAAGAAATCTTTTTATATGATTTATCTTGTATTATTGTCAAATCTGCTTAGATGGTTTTTGTAGCTTAAAATATAATTATTGTTGAGCCCAACTTCTGGCTATTGTCTTGTAATGTTGAAATGCACCTATGGTGAATTTATCATGATTTTATCACTGTTAGAAATATTTATTCTAGATTTATGCTTGTTTTTAATCATAAATGTGTGGATCAAGATCTATAAAGGCTATAGATGTGTTTGTTGGTTTCCTAGACTTGTTTTGGACTATAGAAACAGTGAGAGAAATTTTGGGTCCATAAGTCATATATTTATTTCTATATGCATTTATCTTGTTTTTGGTGAATAGAAATGCCATATTTGATATATTTATTGTTGTTGCTTCAGCAAGTGTGCATGTGTCATCAGTGCTTGTCTTATACTTATTGAGTCCAGGGAGCACCACTCTTGGTGTTTTATGATTTATTTTTGTGCATTTATGTGAAAGAACCTTTGTAGGTTTAATAGTGAAATTGATTGGAAAATCACAAATCTCACATAAGGATTTTGTATTTGAGTTGAGAAACTTGCTAACAAGTTTTTAACCAACCCCTTACTATTTTGTGAGAATTGAAGTAATTTATTTATATGTATATGTACACATTCACTATTAAAAAGTCTAGATAATAAAGCAACGCATATTGTTCCTTTATAGGAGGAGTATGATGAATGTATTATTATCTAGGTGAATGTGGTCAACCATTCACCCCATGGTTGTCATGTGTTGTTGTGAGTAATTAAATCAATTGGTTAATTAAATCTTGCATTACATCCTCCGTGTAGAAGTTCCCGACGGTAGATACACGCTCGTGCAGTGGACGTGAACGAGGGAGCTGGAGGAGACATGACTACGTCACCGTAGAGCAAGACCCGGGTCAAAGTCCGAAAGTTTGTCTAACTGCTTGTGCCAACGAAGGCAAGCCCCGGTTTATCATTAACCCTATTTTATTTAAAATTTCGCAACTAGCTTTGTTATTCTATGTGCATTTACGTTCAGGAATTGAATGAAACCCTAGTTGCATGATCCCTAGGTGCCTATGTTCTTTTACTAGTATGCTAAAGTCAAGTGATTTCATCACTCGCGAGAATAGGATTTCCTTTTGGAATCACCTCTTTTATAAATGAATTGCTCATGTGGTAAGAGCATGGGATTTGGGCTCCGGTCCAGTGGCTTCGTGGGCTAAGCTTTTGAACGTACTAAGCAGTTGTCGGGAATGGGACCGGTAAGCCTAGTACCTTAATGAGACACCACGAGATTTTACTACTACTACTCTCGATTCGTCTCCTACCCGGCTTGCAACCGGGAGGAGGGTACTTGTGTGAGGCTGGGTGTACTAGGTGGGGCATGCCAGATAGCCTTGTACCCGGGACTGTAGGCTATTATCCCAACCCGAGGATTTTTGGGAACCGTTTGGTCGGTGACGGCTCTGTTAGGGCACCGCTCCTTGTGTTTAGGTTTACCGTGTAAGGGTTATGAATCAATCGATTGTCGGCCTCTCACCGTTATCTGAGACTGCTTAATCAGCTAGCCATGATATCCCTTAATGATTATGTGAAATCTTCTACGTGAATTAATTGTATTGTACAATTCTTGATTGTACGAGTTTCTCATCATAGTAATGATCATCTCACTAGAATTTGAGCTAAATTATTGAAAGTAAGGATCCATGATCCTAGTTGCTTTTTGGCAAAACAAACCCACCAGCCAAAAGCCTACATGTCTAGAGGTAACTTTTGTCGGGTAAGTCTTGCTGAGTATTAGTGTACTCAACCTTGTTATAATTGACGTTTTCAGGAGAAGTTGTTTGGCCTGGTGAGATTCCCCCCGGCTGGGAGCTGGAATGGGTGGATGATGACGCCGAGTAATGGCATCACGGATGGCCTCCAGTGATGTCATGTCGTATCGCTATTAGTATTTCCGCTGTTTTAATAAAATTCTGAACCTTTTACTTTCATATCAAAGAACCATGTTTGTAATAATGGACCCTACGGGGATTGATATTAATTTGTAAGGCACTCTGGACTTTCCTTCGTGGGAGTTTTATGCATACGTTCGATCCTCTCTGTGTTTCCAAGTGATTTACCGGGTGTAAACCCGGCAACACTCAATGGGATGATTCCTTATTGTTGCTTAAGGACCAAATGGAGTGGTTTAGGCGATAGTACAGAATTATCTCGGGTGGGGTTGTCACACCGAGAATCAAACCTTTTAGAGATCTACTGCGGATAAAGGGTTTGAAAATAGATCTAGAGCAAGATAAATCTTAGCAAAACCCAGAGATTGATGGTAAGCCACAAAGATTGGCCTTGATCCACGTTGTTGAGGTAAGACACAAAAGCTTTGGGATCTCTCTAGATCGACTCCTCTCTCACACCTATCACCAAGGCAATAGATGGAGGGTTTTCACTAAGCACACAAGGGTAATACAAATTTTTTGGAGCTTCCACAAAAGATTGGAGAGCTTACAAGCAACCCTAGCCGTCTAGGCACCAAGCTCCAATAGTAATAGATCCACGAAGAAGCTAGGGTTTCACCAAGTGCTCAAGAACACAAGAGAGGGATTGGATTTGCTCTTTTTCTCAAGGAATCACTCCAAACTTGAATGCTAGGGTTGGATTTTGGATTCAAGTCGGAGAGAGTCGGTGCTTGAGTGAGTGGGGAGCAAATGTTACAGTTTCAGTGCAAGGGGGAAAAGAAGTGATTGTTGGGGACGAAGGGGAAATAAATACCCCTAGATCTAGATCTCCAACAACTCTTTTTGAAATCTCGGAACCTCCAGGAATTTCTCAAAACTTCTGAGATTTGGAAGTCTTCGGTAGGCTGTCTGGGAGTAGTCCAGAACTTTTAGGAAAAACCTCACAGGTTCTGAGTTTTGTAAGGTTTGGTGCGTGAGGTGCTCCTACTTGCTTTCCGGCTTGGCATGCTTTGCATATCCTATCCATCTCAAAATGTACTTTTGTTAGTCAAAGAATGTGTTCGTCTTTCAAAAGTTTTACCAAGTTCCTCATGCCAACATGAGCTAGTCAGCGATGCCATAGCCAACCCATGCCAGATTTTGCCACTAAACAAGTTTCAGGGGAAACCTTGCTTTTGTTGAGATCAACTAGGGAAAGCCTCCCCTTCAAGCCACCCATAAGGACAATATAGGAATCCTCCCTTCTTATAACGGACACCCCCTTATTCGAAAAGTGACAATCAAAACCAATCACACTAAGTTGTCAAATTGATAATAGATAGTAGCCCAGCGAATCAACATGGAGAACATTGGTAATTGAATTTTTTTGAGAAATAGGGATATCACCTACACCGATGACTTATCCTTTTGTATCTCCTCCATAAGCAACAGTTTCTCTTGGTCCTTCCAAATGGAGGTAGGATGAGAACATACTCCTTTCTTTGATCATATGAAGTGTACATCCACTATCAAGCACCTAACTTGATCCACCGGAGGAGTATGCCCACAAAACAATTTAGTTCCTTCTTTTAGGTCCCCAATTTGACTTGTGGCTTTCCATGTTAGCAACCAAAACCTTAGAAACCCATAGAGATCTTTTCACATATATGTTGGACTGATTTCCAATATACGTGACAACAACTTTACCAAGGTTGTTGCGCCTCAACTCATGGATGCATGAGCCTTGTTCTAGTTGGGAGACATGTTTCTTTTAGGCATAATTGGATGGTGCTACACCTGTAGACGAGTTTTAGATGCCTTAGGAACATGTCAATGTTGAGTCTTGCCTTTCTTCTTAGTTTTGTCCTTGCAGACCTCGAAACCTTCGAGAATTTTCGCGGAACCTCCGGGTTTTTCATGTCCGTGTGGCACGGGGCTTCCTGACTCCGAAACCTGTAGGTTTTGAGCTTGGAACCTCTGGACTTTGGGTGAACAAAAACCCGTTACTCTTGAACTTGAGGCATTCTTGGCCCTTGATGATCCTTTTTTCACCGACTTAGCCACCTTCAATATAGTCGAAACCAGGTTTCACGCTCTTAGCCATCATCTCCCCCTTTCTTGTTCCCTTCACTCATGCATCCTCTAGCTATGATTGAGTTGAGCCTAGTAATGTCTTCTTCATAGATTCCATGTTAGCAAGGTTAGTAGAACAAGATTCAAGGTCAATATTAATTATAGCATTTATCACAACCTTTGCTAGTAGAAGCACTAGAGTCATACTTTCGAAGGATTTGAGGTACTACTCCAAAGGAGACTATATTTCTCCCCGAACTCTTCATTCCTTGACTTGAGAGAATTACATTGAGCTTGAGAGGCAGAAAGGCCTTCGTTGAGAGTAGCAATAATACCCTCCGCTTGGACAACTTCCAAGCGCAAGGTCCCAAGCTCACTCCTCTCCGATATAAGGACATCATGGGTTTTGTCTAGTTCCCTTACCAACTTAGCCATGACGGCTCTAGATTGTTTATCCAAGTTGCTAACTTGGTCAATTTCTTCATCACTAGATTCATCACTAGGTAGAGAAGAGGGTTTATATTTAGGTTTTACCTTCTCACCCTTAGCCATGAGGCAATGGATGGTAGGTTTTACCTTCTCACCCTTAGCCATGAGGCAATGCGATGGTTGAGTTCCATATCGTCGGTCAAGTTGTTGAATAGTTTTGATGTACAGGATGTCTTATTGACGACCAAGGTTGTAACCTTCTTTTCCTCTTCATCATTTTGTCTCTCATTACTAGAATTCCATTCATGAGCAACGTGAGCTTCTCCACCATAGTTCTTTCTCTTGTGGTGTGGTTTTTGTTCTTTCTTGTAGTTTCCTTTGCCTTTGTCATTTTTGCTCTCTTTCTTCTCATTAGGGCAATCAGCAATAAAATGCCCTGTGCTTCCACTATTGTAGCACATCCTCTTTTCCTTATTGGGGTACTTCCTCTTGGTGAACTTGTAGCCTTGCTTCCTCAATCTTGTTCTATACTTTCTCATGAAAAAGGCCACATCTCCAATCTCAACCGGAGAGTCTTCATCTTCATTGTCACTTGACTCACTGGAGGAGCCCACTACTTCAATTTTCTTTGACTTTGACTTGGCGAGCTTGGATGAAGTAGAGTGCTTGGATGAAGTGGGATGCTTGCTTGATTTGTTGGTTTGGAGAGCAACATCCTTGACCTTCAAGTTGTTCATCTTGGCTTCTAGCTCACAAATCTTCTTCCTATGTTTTATTTCCTTATCCATGAGCTCATGTGTAAGAATTCTCCCAAGAACATCATTTGGGGAGAATTCCTTAAATCTCTTCTTTTTTCTAATCAAAGTGACTAGAGTGGGGTTTCTAGGAGCAAAGGCCTCCAACAATGATGTTCACCCTTACCTCAAAGTGATCATATAACTCATCACCACCCAATCCTCTAATTTTCCAACAATGACCATCATTCGATCAAACATCTCTTGGGGCCCTTCTCCATCAAAGATAGTAAATCTATTTAGCTCGGTCATCAAAATGTTGACCATAGAAGTAAGATCCAATTTATCATATTTCCACCATTCAGCCATTTGTACATTTGTTTCCCTAAACCTCTATTTTTATATTTTTTAGGAACTATCTTTACTACACTAAACTTGGGAGGACATATAGTTTCCTGTAGACATTATGGTGTCTTTTTTTAATATATGAATAGCGTGTTCAAAATGAGAAAGGAACACATCAAACCAAACATATAATTTGTGTTTTAAAGGGGGTGAATCCTCCTGCTACATTAGACTGACCGCATTGTTTGCCTACAAACATTTCTGGATCGGTATTTTACAGGATCTAATGCTTCAAACTGCTTGTAGTGGTTCCCGGCAAAGGGCCCTGTAAAGATGTCGGGTGCTCCCTCCTCCTCTAAACGTGCGGGGTGCTCCTTCCTCCTGTACTACCGGCCCACATGCCTACTGCTCCGGAGCCTACAGGTGGAGGCCTGGAGACCTGCCTTGGCCCACCTGTGTGTGCTGCTATGGCACCTGAGGTGCCTCTGCCGCAGAAGTAGCTCCATGTCAGTGAGGAGTAGCAGGCTCGACGCGGAGGCGTCAGTGCGGCAGGGAAGCCAATGATGTACGCATGCGGCCGCTGCAGTGATGAAAGGGCGACCTCGACCACGGGGCCCAAGCATGAGGCAGCCCGACGACTGGAGCAAGGCTTGGTGGCCTGGCGAGGCGCGAAAGCTGCTCCAGTCGGCAGACGGCGATGTCGAGGTGGGGCTTGGGGAGGAGCAGCACTGCTACTATTGTGGCCCTACCGTCAGTGGTGGCCTCCCACGGCGTCATCAGCACGGAGGGTGTGGCCTTCCGCACCCTCGTTCAACTCGTCGACATTCACAGCGACACCGCCAGGTGCAACAACCACATCACCTGTGCCTGGAGGAGGAGGAGACAGCAACGCCGGGAGGAGAGAGCAGGGGAGGCGCTTGTTGGAGGTGCAGTGGCTCCAGCTGCTCACTCGGCTCTCATCAAAGAGAACATGTTGGCAGTCAAGATGGCCAAGAATGCCGCCTTGGCGGCCGAGGGAAGAGCTCCCCCGGTGGTGAGGTCGAAACCGGAGTTCCTAACGGCTGTGTGGTTCACCTCCTCCAATCCCATCGCCGGCGAGACCGCTGGGGAATCTACATGATTTAGGATTTCCAATCCCCGCCTGTAGATTGGCCGGAGCTTGCGGAGAAGGGGTAGCGCACAACAGGAGGGAGAAGGAGGTGTCTGAGTTAGCAGTTCGAGGTGAGGTCAGCGAGGGGGGGGGGCACTGGCTGCCGGCGGCGCGACCTGGCTCGCAGTGGCCATCCATGACTAATCCAGAGCACTGCCTCAAGTGCATCCCTTCCGCCAGCTCTGGCACAAGCAGAGGTGCTTGACCGTTACCGTTCGAGCATGCAAGGCATGACCTTCCGACGCTGAGGCCTGCCTGAGGACAGCTGCCTGCATGCCACCGTCGCGTCGGTCAATGCTTCTAGCAGTCGCGTCACCCGTTGGGTGCCTAGCTGCTGGCCGCTGGCCGCCAGCCCCACGCCTCCGTGAGGCCGTCGAGTGCCCGTGCCATCGGATCTCCGGGCCACAGGATCGGTCGCGGAGCTCGCTTTCCCCTAGCTGCAGTGGCCCAGCGGTCGGCGTGACACAGGCACCCAAATAGGCATGGTGGTGTTGGGAGGAGGAGGGAGGGGACGCGTGGCCACTAGCGACAGGTGTTGTATGGACATCCCTGGGTCCACTACTCAGGTGGGTGCCAGGATGTTGACGGTGAAATTCCGTCAACCTAGCCACGAGTTTACCTTTGGTGTTGGCATGAGTTTTATACCTTATCCATTGGTACTACCCCCCTTGGTATAACAAGTTCGTTCGTGCATGTCGGTTTTGGAGTTTAGTGTTTATGCAGGGTATTAGTGTTGAAAGCAAGACTTCTGGGATAAGTTCATCAAACACCTTGTGACAAGACCTTGAAGCCCGGTACAAGTCATGCAATGAAGAAAACATGACTTCAAGAAGCCCAGGTACCAAACCCGAGAAGATGACAAACTCCGAGGACCTAGTTAGAAAAGTACTGAATCTTGCTGGACAAGGAGCTTCATCCAATTCAGAGAGAAACTGACAACAAGGGCCACATGCAGAAGAGGGAATGATCTAAAAGACTCAGGAACCAACGTCGAGCAAAGCAGGCAGCCGACTGGGTCGAAGTGGGCCCAGGACGGTCGGCCCAGGCCGGTTGGCCCAGCCCAATTCGGGGCCCAGTCAGCCCCCCTTTGACCTAGCCGCCATTCGGACTATGTATAGCCCTGAGGCCAAGAGCCACACATCAATTCATTCGTCATCGGCCGCCGAGGAGCAGAGAAGAGAGGGACACCATCTCCGAGAGGAGAGGGTCGAGCTACTTGACTAGGGTCTCCCTAGTCGACGTGGGAACTTTGCAAGGAAGACCACGTTGGAGTTCCCGGAGCTAGAAGAAAGATCAAGGATGGATCCTGGTGGTGATCTTGATTCATGTATCATGTACTATGTTGATTTATCAAGTTGCAATGCGATTTCTAGCGATCAAGTGTTTCTCCTACGTCTTTGATTTCGATCGGCTTTTCTTATCTTAAGATCTATTCTTGAGATAGATAACCGAGGATGTCCTTGTAGCCGTGGTGGCTAGAGGTGCATGTCTGACCTTCCAAAAGATTTCAACTTGTCCTTGGACTCTCCCTAGACTAACCGCACGAATAGGAATGCGTTGTGATAGAACGATGGCTCCAAAAGGCGGGTGTTTTCAGAGTCGGACGGGAAACCGTGGTTTAAAAAGGCTTCTAATGAGATTGAACTTGTTATTTTTTCCTTTGCTCGGAACTTCAACAAAGGCTTGATCGAATCTCTCGAGATTGGTTTATCTATCCTTCTCTATCTCTTGCTACCTCTTGTCTTTAGTAGATTAGATTCGTTTTGATGTTCTTTAAGATTAGATGCATAGGTTTCACCTCTTGAAGATCTAAGTTTCTTGCTTTAATAGATCAACTGTTGCATCATGCATTGTTCCACGAATTCAATACCTTGGGTTCACCACTCGAGGGAAGAAGGGTCCCTTGACTACGATGGGGGACTTGTCCGCTTGCAAGTCTACTTGAAGTTTAATACGATTGTACACTGTCAACAAGCCCCTTTTTCTGGCACTGTTGCTGGGGAACAAGTGATCAAGATTCGATTTTTTATTGCTTTTTGTGTAATTTTCAGTTTTCTTTTGGTTTTTCTTTTTGCATCTACTAACTTTTGATCATCCTCAAAATCAATTTAATCTAGTTTGTCTAACCCTAGTTTTCTTAGATTTGTTTTTACTTTTCATTTTTGTATATTTTGTTTATCGCTAACCCTAACAGGAGATGGACGGCTACCTCTCCAACAAACCTGATAATTTTGTGGATGATCCAGAAAAACTTTACAGGCTAAGGAGACGTGAAGCACAACAAGCTAAGAAGCTGGATTTTGTGGATTCGAAGTCAGCAGACGAAGAATCGTTGGAATCTCTTAAGAATTCACCACCTCAAAGTCCTCGAAAGAATAGACTTCCACCGATGGGAGAACAACCGCAAGAATGCAAGATCGGGGAGATATGCACCCCGGCCCGGACATCATCGACCTACCAATCTTGAACCTCACGGAGATCGGAAGGCTGTTCGAGATCAAGACCTCAACAATCCGCAAGGTGCAACATTCACCCTTCACCGGTAAAGAAGACCCGAACCTTCACCTCCAAGCGTTCATTCAACTATGTCAGTCATTCAACATGGACGGGGTGACTCAAGATCAAATGAGGGCAAGGATATTTCCGTTCTCTCTACTCAGGCAGGCTTTGCAATAGTTCCACTCTCAACCGGTGGAGACGGTGCAAAATTGGAATGTGTTGACGAGGGTCTTCACGAAGGAATACTACTTGTCGGGTAAAACTCAAAGATTGCGTAATAAGAGCTACTTTTGCTCAATATCCTACGGAAACTATCTCAGAGGCATTCGAGTGCTTCAATGGGTACACTCAGGAAGTTCCACATAACAAGCTCCCGAAGGAGGACCTCATGCAAAAGTTCTACCAAGGACTCGTAAAACCCCGGATTTTCATAGAAAACCCGAATCCTCGTACCATCGCGATAGTCCCCGGATCTGCTGGCTATCGCGTACGTAACGTCTCACGAATGATACACAAAGTCATACATCACATCACATAAAGGTAATAGTACATTAATTTATTACATGTCCATAATGGAGTACAAAGCATTACAAGCCTCTTGGCTCGAATCGTAGTGAAAATTCTACGCAACGGTAGCTATCTTCTCGAAGGGTCTCCATCTTTATTCTTCCCGCCACAGCAACTCGAGCGAAGCGACGTATCCTTCGCCGTACCATCCGTCGGCGTTGCGGTCGAAGTCGGACTCGTACCCCCGCACACCCAAAGTCTATCCCCAAGGAGCGGGATAGGTCCACGTCACCAACCGTATGCAGCTTTAAGTGGCCTAATATCTAAAGGAAAAAGAGAGTAGACAAGGAATCGGCCGTGGTTTCCTAAGCAAAGCAGCAGCGAGAGTATAAACAAGGTATCTCCATCAATATCCCAAAACCCAAGTCTCTCAACACATCCCGGATCCAACTGGTCACCCAGAAGACCCGTCCCAACTCCTACTCCTGTCTAGGGGCGATGCGAGAACTTCCTCTCCTCGCACCTCAATGATTACAACCGGATCAACGAGGTAGATGGAGCCTCTCTCCTCTAGCCGGCTATAACCACGGCTCACCACACTCTCATCTATAAGGGGGAGGTAGAAATCCCAAAACATGAGGAACGAACATGTCTTCTAGGCAGTGTCCATAACCGAGGACGCGGCTATAGCTATAGATCGAACAACTCGCAGCGTGTACACCCGTACCCATCCCCGAATGGTACCCGGCCGGTGTACGGCCGACCGAGCCCATCCTACCGGCGAACTCTCGGTAGTTACGTTCCCACCCCCGCATCCGGCCCTCAAAGCGGTCCTCTCCGCAAAGGGAAGACAAGACCGAATCGTGAAATGCTCCCGTGTGGCCACACGGGAGACGCTCCGAGAGGGTGGTCTCACCTCTACCGCTCCCCCACGTATACCCTCTATCCTTCCTAGGCGGGTATGGTTCCGCACTTGCCGAGCTCAACACGGCCCTATCCCCACTCTCGGCGGGGTGGTGTGTACGATGTCCTATAAACAAGTTGATCCACTCGATTTCGCACGGGCGAGCTCATGTCCTCCAAGCGCACGAAAACCCCAACACCTAGGCTCCGAAAACCGTAACAGGAGGGATGCACTGAGGAGTGCACCCCTATCCCCGATCCCAGATCGGTTGTTTCGAGCTCACCCCCGCCAAAGTACCCAAAACGCCTTCTCCCTGCCGGTTTTTACCCCACACACGCCAAGAACCACTACTCCCATCCCAACACATGCATCGCGAAGCTCGGCGCACATACACGCCCACATAAACATATATAGTAGTAGTAGGACAATCAAGGACGGGGTAAATAAAGAGGCAAGTGCAAGGCTCATCACATGCATACATATAAATTAAAGCGCTAGCAATACTACTCAAGAATGCCTAATGGGTAGTTCGGAATCGGTCGGGTGTGAACCCGGGGTCGGGTAGTCCTCCGCGGCGAAGTCGTCGGCGTAGTCGTACCCCCCGACTCGGCTCTCGGCTCCTCCCGCTCCTAGTAGCACGAAAAAGACAATAAACAAGCATCCCTATGGCAACTTAACTCCAAATAAGAGCAAATAAGATCCAAAAATGGGAACAAACACTACCCCAACCCGTAGTTTAAGATTTTAGAAATTTTTTCGGGAAAAGGTTTCGTAATTTTTGGAGATAAAATGGATTTTCTAGGATTTTTAGAAGAGAAAAGGATTTTCCCGGAATTTTTAATTAAAAGAAAACTCTCCCTTTATCGTCGGCCGCACGGGATCCCCGGATCCCACCGCGGCCGGGGCTTCCCGTGGCCCGCGGTGCGCTCGGCCCGCATGCGGCCGGCCCGCGGCCGATCCGGCGGCGGCCGGTGCGGCGGCCGCGGTGCGGGCTCCCGTGTGGCCGGTGCTCGAGTGGCGGGCCGCACCCGATCCCGGGGATCACTCGCGGCCACGTGCGCGTGTGGGCGCTCATGTGCATGGGTCCTAGGGGTTATCCCCCCCCCCCCCCCCCCCCCGCGTGCGTGGTGTGCTCGACGAAATGCCCGAGACGGCGGCGGCGCGGCGGCGGCTTGCCGGCGGCGAGGTGCGCTCGGGCCGGGCCCACATACGACCGTAGTGAGGGTGAGGTGTAGCAGAAATGGGTTTCCCCCTTACTCGTGAGCGGTCTTGGCCAAGGATGGGCGGCGGCGCGGCATGACAAGGAGCGGCGGCTACGGTGTGGGTGGCGGCGCGGCGAGGGTCGCGGCGACGGCGCCAAATCGTAGTCCGCACCCATATTTGGTCGAGACGGAACCTACGCGCGCGGGTCGCGTTGGTCGGGGTCCCCCCCCCCCCTTGGGTTGCTCGGGAACGGCCCTTGCCCTCTCGCGGCGAGCTCGGGCCGGCGGCGGCGCACGGTGCGGGCACGGCTCCGGCCGGGGTGGCCCCCGCGCGCGTGCACACGGTGGCCGGTGCGTCGAGGCGGTCGTGGTGCCGGGCTCGTGTGTGTGGAACGTGTCCGTGCGCGTGTAGAACGGGACCGAGCAGGCCGGCGGCGCGGCGCTCCGGGAGCTCGACGGCGGCGCGACGCGCGTCGGCCGCGCGAGGACGGTGCGGTACGGAAAGGAAAGGAAACGGCGGCGAGAGCGCGCGCTTGCGGCGACGGCGGCGGTGGCACCCGCGGAGACAAGCTTCCCGGCCCGGCACGATGGCCGGCATCACCAACGGCGGCGCGCGGCGGCAAGGTCGGCATGGCGTGCGCAAGGGGCCGCGGCTCGAAGGCCGGGTCAACCACAGAGGGCGAGGGGGTTTGCCTCACCTTGGTGGCCACGGGCCGACGTGCAGGCGGCGGTGAAGAATGGTGGTGCAGAGACGAGGATGGAGGCGGCGCTGGTAGAGGTGGCGGCGCGGTACGGCGGCGCGGGGCAGAGGAAGCAGGGGCGTCGCGGTCCTTGGCTTCGCGGCGTCCTCGGGCTCCCCTCGAGTGGGCCTCCGCTCCGCGCGGTCGACGGCGAGCCGGCGGCGGCCTCCGGTCTCCTCCTCTCCTTCTCCTCCTCCTTCTCCTCCGGCGGGCAGTGGCGGTGTGGAGCGGGTGAACTTCCCCGCGGTGGCTAGGGTTGCGGCTTCTCCGTGGCGCGGCGGCGGCCCTCTTATAGTGCATGGCGGGACGCGGGACGCGTGGACGGCGCGGATCGCTCCGGCGGGCGCGGACGGCCGGCGGGCGAGCGGGGGCGGCGCCGATGCCCGGCGACGTCGCAAAGCGAAAGGGGAAAGCAAAAGCAAGGGGGTGACGGGAGGAAGACGGCCGACGCCGGGGGCGACGTCACCGGGCCCCACCCGTCGGCGTCCGGGGGCGGTTGCGGTAGGTGGGAGGCGGGCGGCGGTAGGCCGGGCCGCGGTGGGCCGAAAGGGGAAAGGGATGAGGGTGGCGCGGCGTGCCGGAATTGAGAAAGGAGGGAGGCTCGGCGGACCTTGAGAAGTTGGGCTCGCGGCCCGAGGTATTCCGTGTTTTCCTTTTTCTATTTCCTTTCAAACCCCTCTCCTATTTAGATTCAAATTTGAATGCAGCTTCAAATTTGAAACTCTACCCAAATAAACTCCAAATAAATCCAAAAGAACTCCAAGTTTCTCACACTAACATTTTCTTATATTTCCTAGGGATTTTATTTAGCTCAAAGATAAATCTAGGAATTAAGGGAGAGGAAAGGAAGACATCCTTAAATAATTTGATAATCACCCAAACAATTCATCGAAAATTTTTAAGATCACAATTTTATTAATTAACATTCCTCAACAAATTTGAGGGATGTTACGTAACTCCCCCCCTCACAAGAATCTCGTCCTCGAGATTAAGAAGTTACCTCCGTTTCGAAGAGATGAGGGTATTTCTCTCTCAATGCCGACTCCTTCTCCCACGTGGCTTCGCGCTCGGAGTGATTACTCCGCAGCACCTTGCGAAGCGCGTGGTGGTGTTCCCCGGTCGACTTCTCCGCCCCGTTCGAGATCCGAACCGGGTACTCCAAGTATTCCGGGGTTTCTCGGACGTCAAGCGCCCGAGCAGGCACTCTCTTCTCGACGACCACACACTTCCGAAGTTGGGAAACATGGAACACCGGTGAACTCCCGCAAGCGCCGGGAGGTAGCTCGAGTTTGTAAGCTACCCTCCCGACCTTGCTCACAATAGGGTAGGGCCCAACGTATCTAGGGGACAGCCTTCCCCCGATGTGGAACCTCTTCGTACCTCGGAGGGGTGACACCTTCGTGTAGACGTGATCCCCTACCTCGAACGAGACGTCCTTCCGTTTTGCGTCGGCATAGCTCTTCTCGCCCTCGCTCCGAGCTATCTTCGTGTTCTCTCGCACCTTGGCGACATTTTCCTCGGCCTCAACAATAGTGGCGGGTCGCTCCCCCACCTCGGACCACATCAACGGTGTCCGACACTTCTCGCCATACGGGGGCTTCGAACGGAGCCATCTTCAAGTCGGCCCGGTAGCCGTTGTTGTATGAGAACTCGGCATATGACAGGCTCTTTTCCCAGTCCGACCCATAGGTCAACACACAAGCTCTCAGCAAGTCTTCTAGTACCTGATTCACCCTCTCTGTCTGACCGTCTGTCTGTGGGTGGAACGCTGTGCTGTAGTTCAGCTGGGTGCCCATAGAAGCGTGTAAGCTCTTCCAGAACTGAGCGGTGAACTGGGGCCCTCTGTCTGACACAATGCTCCTCGGAGCTCCGTGAAGCTTCAGGATGTTGTCCACATACAGTTCTGCAAGTCGGCTCACGCTGTAGTTCGTCTTCACTGGCAAGAAATGTGCGACCTTGGTTAATCGATCAACTATCACCCAAATGGAGTCATTTCCTTTCTGTGTGCGTGGCAACCCCACAATGAAGTCCATACTGATATCATCCCACTTCCACGTGGGTATCTCGAGCGGTTGTAGCAGCCCGGCAGGTCTCTGGTGTTCGGCCTTCACTCGCTGACACGTGTCACATCGAGCGACGTATTCAGCTATGTCTTCCCTCATCTTTTCCCACCAAAACCGTACCTTCAGGTCTTTGTACATCTTGGTACAACCAGGGTGGATCGAGTACCGAGAATCGTGGGCCTCTTTAAGGATCGAGTCTCTAATCTCCTTGTCCCGAGGCACGCGGATGCGGTCCTTCGGCCACGGTGTACCCTCGCTCGTCGAGGCGATAGTCGGTGCTTTGCCATTCTCCATCGGGCGCTTCACCTCTTGGATCTCGGGGCACTCCTTCCGAGCTTGGCGGATCCGGTCCTCAAGTGTGTATTTTACCCGCAACCGGTTCAACCGCCCCTCCTCCACAATCTCTAAGCTCGGCTTTTCCGGCTCTTCATGCAAGGCCGGCCGTTCCTCTCGCACCATCAGGGTTGTTGCGGTAGTGCTTGCGGCTCGGCAGCGTCGGCCACGACGTTTGCCTTACCGGGGGTGGTAGTGAATGCTCGGGTCGTAGTCCTTAATCAGCTCTAGCCATCTCCTTTGCCTCGATTCAACTCCGACTGGGTGAAGATATACTTCAGACTCTTGTGATCCGTGTAGATGTCGCACTTGTTCCCCATCAGATAGTGCCTCCATATCTTCAACGCATGAATGACAGCGGCTAGCTCGAGGTCGTGCGTCGGGTAGTTCTCCTCATGCTTCCTTAACTGTCGTGAAGCGTATGCCACTACCTTGCCTCCTTGCATCAACACGCAGCCAAGTCCTTGCCTTGACGCGTCACAGTACACCACGAAATCCTTGCTCGCGTCGGGCAGGGTCAGGACCGGGGTAGTGGTGAGACGAGTTTTGAGCTCCTGGAAACTGGCTTCACACTTGTCCGACCACACATACGGCGTGTTGCTCTTCAACAGCTCGGTCATGGGCTTGGCGATCTTGGAGAAGTTCTCGATAAACCGGCGGTAGTACCCGGCCAAACCGAGAAAACTCGCGGATCTCTGTCACGGACTTCGGTGACTGCCACTTCGATACTGCCTCAATCTTGCTCGGATCTACAGCAACTCCTTTAGCTGACAACACATGACCCAGAAACGCGACTTCCTCCATCCAGAACTCACACTTGCTGAACTTGGCGTATAACTGATGCTGCCTGAGCTTCCCCAGCACGATCCTCAAGTGCTCCTCGTGCTCCTCTGCTGTCTGGGAGTAGACCAGTATATCGTCAATGAAGACGACGACACACTTGTCTAACTCATCCATGAAGACCTTGTTCATCATGTTCATGAAGTATGCCGGGGCATTGGTCAGGCCAAACGACACGACTGTGTACTCATACTGCCCATATCTGGTCACGAAAGCCGTTTTGTGGATGTCCTCCGGGCGGATCTTCATCTGGTGATAACCCGACCGGAGATCGATCTTGCTGAAGTACTTGGCTTGCCTCAGCTGATCCATCAAATCGTCAATCCTGGGCAGCGGGTACTTGTTCTTGATGGTCACCGCGTTCAGGGCGCGGTAGTCGACGCACAGACGTTGCGTCCCATCCTTCTTTGGTACGAATAGTGCCGGTGAACCCCAGGGTGAGGCACTCGGCCGAATGAACCCTTTCTCGAGTAGCGAGTCCAGCTCTGCCTTCAGCAGTTTCAGCTCAACCTCTGCCATACGGTACGGACTTTGGGCTATTGGCGCCGTTCCCGCACCGGGTTAATCACGAACTCCACATCACGATCGGGGAGGCAACCCGGCAACTCCCTCCGGAAACACATCCTCATACTCACATACTACCGCACGTCCGATATGGCCTTCGTGTGAAGGCCGTATACGGCCGGTATGTCTCGAGACTTCATTGGCTCGAAGTTCACCCTTGTCCCGTCGGGGTGCGGTAGTTTCACCGGCCTCGGTGAAGTGGAGATGACACCCTTGTGAGCAAGTGATCCAATCCATTCCCGCATCACGTCGATACCATGGGAAGGCAGCACGGTGAGATCCCCCATAGAATGTGTGACCTTGGATGACCACCTCCACTCCTTTGCACAGCGAGGTGCATCGGATATCCCCGAGCGGAGAGCTCGTGATGATGGGCATCGTTCGGGTGGTTGTAGGGAGGGAAAGTTTACTCACGAACCGAGAGGTGATATAAGACCCGGTTCACCGGTGTCAAAGAGAACCAGAGCAGAAGTACCACAAACCAAAAACTTACCGATCACGACGTCGGGGGCATCGGCAGCCTCCTCCTCAGTGAGGTGGTTCAGCCTCCCACGGCCGGCGGCCGGGGGCGGTGCAGCCTGAGGAGGTCGGCTTCCTGGAGCAGGTGCCCTCGCGGGAGTAGCAGCAGCCTTCTTGTCGGGGCACTCGAAGGACTTGTGGCCCGGCTTGCCACACGCGAAGCAGGTGACGGTGAAACCTCCGGCGGCAGGCCGCGCGGTGCTCGGTGTAGCACGGGTGTAGCCTCCGGTCCGCCGGGGGGTAGCCGGGGTTCCTCCCTCCGGGGAACGGGCTACGTCCACTACCTCCGAAGCCACGCCCGAGGCTGGTTGTGCCCCGGCGGTAGCTCCCCCTCGGCATGTTGCTGCGTCCGCTTCTCGGCTTCCGGAAGGATCGGTCGAGCCGATCCCGATCTCCCATCCTCTTCTTGCCCCTCATGCGTTCCTCGTGGCCCCTCCTCTCGTCCTCGACCGCGATGGCGCGGTTGACGAGATGGCGCGGGGACTTGTGCTCACTTGCCTTCGGCGCCCGGCGAAGGCCGTGGTGGAGGCCTCGCGGCAGAACCGAATCGCTTCTTCTTCGGTCGGTGTTGGTGTCGTCGGGGGCGTACCGCATCATCTTCATGAAGTGACGCTCGTACTCCTCGACCCTCATCGCACCCCGAGTCATGGTGCGGAACTCCCGCGCCTTCGGACCAGCAGCTCGTCGGGCGGTGCCGCTCGCGAACGCCTCGCGAACTCCCGGCCCGGGTGATGAAAGCCGGGTTCGGGTGGGTGGCAGGTGTAGTTGTCCCACCATGCCTTGCGGCAGACCCTCCACCGGTGCGCGGCGATAGCGACGCACTCCTCGTCGGAGCGAGACGGTGAGGTCGAGCTTGGTCTCGATCACCCTCGCCCGGTCGTCGGCCTCGAGTGGGTCATCCGAGTAGCCGAAGGTGGGGGCCTTCGGGCGGATGAACCTCTCGATCTTCCGCGTGAGGTCCTCGCCCCGCGGAGCGACGCGGTTCCCATTGTTGCCACGGTGCTCCATGGCCTCCGCCATCCTCTCGCATCGCCCGAGTCTGGAGCGCCATCACTTCCACCAAGTTAGGTGGGGGTGGTGGTGGCTGTTCCGGCTCAGGCTGGCCTTGCGCGACAGCTCCTTGCCCAACCTCGGCCTCAGGGTTCTCGGGCAGAGGTGGTGGTGCTCCATCACCTCGGGCCCTAGGCCCCAAAGCTCCTCCACGCAGGGGTGGACGGCCACGGCCACGGCCGCGTCCACGCCCCCCACGGGCTTCTTCCTCGCCACTGCCTCCTCGAGGCGAGCTATCAGCCGGTTGGAGCGGCGGATCGACATCCTTCTGAAAACATAAGGGAAAAGAAAGGAGTTTACGCACGTCACTCACCAACTCACACGTGAGTCTTAAGCATTCAAGAAAATAGTTCTAATTATAACCTACACTCAAGCAGAAGAAGCATTAAGACACAAATAACACCATTAAGATCCAAGCACACATCAAACATGATTATTACACTTGCTCCCCTGAGGCTGACTCAGACCTTGGGGTAGCAAAGCAACAAGTCAACGATATAATACATCGGTACAATCTCAAAAGGGGTAGTGTCTACATGGTGTGGCATGACTCTCTTCATGCACCGAACATGCTCGTGGCTGCATGGAACATCTCATGGAAACTACTAGCATAGAACACTACTCTAGGTCATGCCTCCTCGCTCGCCTCTCTACTCCGTGCGTGCCCGCTGGTACGTGACGGGGTAGCGGTCCTCGGTGGGGTAGTCCGGCGGGAAGATCCGGACACCAAGGCGTGAGCCTCTCGAACCTCCTCGGTCTCGACGGGGGTCGGCAGACGGGCCATCGGGCACAGGTGAAGCTTGAGGCGCGACTGGTGCAGCTCGAAGGTCTCGGTGCGAATCTCTCGCTGAGACTCGGGGGGTAGCTCTCCGTTGAGCTCGAAGAGCTCGTCCACGCGAAGTGAGTCGGCGTCCTCCCAAGTCCTCCTCAGTCTCTCGGCCTTGTCCCTCAGGTAGACGGCCGTGCGCGTGAGCCACGCGATGTTGGCGACGTTGTCCGCTCGGCTCTTCTCCGCCTTCTCCACCTTGAGCCGCTCACACCCGAAGCGGTGAGCGCGCACCGTGAGCAGGTCGTCCTTGCGCTCGAGCTTGTCCTTCGGCCGTTCGACTCGCGGTCGACCGCGTAGGTCCTCCTTGGCGTGCGCATCTCCTCCCCGGTGTCCACCCTCTCCCTCTCGGACTGCCAAGCGAGACGGTGGTCGCGCGGTCGAGGCTCAACTCGAGCCGGCGAACACGGTGGCGTAGAGCGGTGTTCTCCCTCTCCGGCTCGGCGCGGCGGGGCCGGCGTCGGAGAGCGTCGATGGTAGCGTCCCTGACCTGGCCGTAGAGGGTATGTGACTCGTCCTCCAGTCGGCGCGTGTACTTGTCGAGGTCGACCAAGTAGCTGGCGGTCTCCACCAGAGTCTCGTCGGTCTCGCGGAAGGGAGCGGCGTCCACGTCGTCCCGGATCCCCTCGTACGAAGGAACTCCGTCCACGAGCGGTGCGAGGCGCCGCAGTCCCGGGGGTAGCGCCCGAAGAGTCCCGGTCTCGAAAGAGGCGCGGCATCGTGCGAGTAGGCAGCCCGGGGCCCGGCGGCGGCGACGTCGAGCGTGGTCGCGACGGTGAGAGCAGCGCCGAAAGGCACCTCTCCCTTAAACCCGGGAGACTCGGGTGAGGGAGCACGGCGACCGTGCAGAGCACCATCCGCCCAGTGACGGCGGGGACGTACTCGGCGCGGTACGTGACGTAGGTCGGCGGGACTCCAAGCCCGAGAAGGGCCCCTCTCCATCCGGTGGCGGCATCGCCCCGCACGTCTCGGGGGGTGATCTCCGCGACCTGGTGCTCCATCTCCTGTGAAACGCAAGAAATTTCTGTCAGCGCAGGTGAGTAAGAAATTTTCAAAGAGGGAACGAGTTTTATAATATAGTTCAAGGGTATAACTATAAAGATAGAGCGTATAGAGTCCTATTTCTATCGACCTTTCCTAGGGATACGTGCTACGGTCAAGCATGGCTCGATACCACCGTAAAACCCCGGATTTTCATAGAAAACCCGAATCCTCGTACCATCGCGATAGTCCCCGGATCGGTGGCTATCGCGTACGTAACGTCTCACGAATGATACACAAAGTCATACATCACATCACATAAAGGTAATAGTACATTAATTTATTACATGTCCATAATGGAGTACAAGCATTACAAGCCTCTTGGCCGAATCGAGTGAAAATTCTACGCAACGGTAGCTATCTTCTCGAAGGGTCTCCATCTTTATTCTTCCCGCCACAGGCAACTCGAGCGAAGCGACGTATCCCTCAGTCGTACCATCCGTCGGCGTTGCAGTCGAAGTCGGACTCGTACCCTGCACACCCAAAGTCTATCCCCAAGGAGCGGGATAGGTCCACGTCACCAACCGTATGCAGCTTTAAGTGGCCTAATATCTAAAGGGAAAAGAGAGTAGACAAGGAATCGGCTGTGGTTTCCTAAGCAGCAGCAGCAGAGTATAAACAAGGTATCTCCATCAATATCCCAAAACCCAAGTCTCTCAACACATCCCGGATCCAACTGGTCACCCAGAAGACCCGTCCCAACTCCTACTCCTGTCTAGGGGCGATGCGAGAACTTCCTCTCCTCGCACCTCAATGATTACAACCGGATCAACGAGGTAGATGGAGCCTCTCTCCTCTAGCCGGCTATAACCACGGCTCACCACACTCTCATCTATAAGGGGGAGGTAGAAATCCCAAAACATGAGGAACTAACATGTCTTCTAGGCGGTGTCCATAACCGAGGACGCGGCTATAGCTATAGATCGAACAACTCGCGCAGCGTGTACACCCGTACCCATCCCGGAATGGTACCCGGCCGGTGTACGGCCGACCGAGCCCATCCTACCGGCGAACTCTCGGTAGTTACGTTCCCACCCCCGCATCCGGCCCTCAAAGCGGTCCTCTCCCGCGGTGAAGACAAAGACCGAACCGTGAAATGCTCCCGTGTGGCCACACGGGAGACGCTCTGAGAGGGTGGTCTCACCTCCACCGCTCCCCCACAGATACCCTCTATCCTTCCTAGGCAGGTATGGTTCCGCACTTGCCGAGCTCAACACGGCCCTATCCCCACTCTCGGCGGGGTGGTGTGTACGATGTCCTATAAACAAGTTGATCCACTCGATTTCAGACCGGGGCGAGCTCATGTCCTCCAAGCGCACGAAAACCCCAACACCTAGGCTCCGAAAACCGTAACAGGAGGGATGCACTGAGGAGTGCACCCCTATCCCCGATCCCAGATCGGTTGTTTCGAGCTCACCCCCGCCAAAGTACCCAAAACGCCTTCTCCTGCCGGTTTTTACCCCACACACGCCAAGAACCACTACTCCCATCCCAACACATGCATCGCGAAGCTCGGCGCACATACACGCCCACATAAACATATATAGTAGTAGTAGGACAATCAAGGACAGGGTAAATAAAGAGGCGGTGCAAGGCTCATCACATGCATACATATTAATTAAAGCGCTAGCAATACTACTCGAAGAATGCCTAATGGGTAGTTCGTAATTGGTCGGGCGTGAACCTCGGGGTCGGGTAGTCCTCCGCGGCGAAGTCGTCGGCGTAGTCGTACCCCCGACTCGGCTCTCCGGCTCCTCCCCGCTCCTAGTAGCGCGAAAAAGACAATAAACGGCGGCCCTATGGCAACTTAACTCCAAATAAGAGCAAATAAGATCCAAAAATGGGAACAAACACTACCCCAACCCGTAGTTTAAGATTTTAGAAATTTTCTCGGGAAAAGGTTTCGTAATTTTCGGAGATAAAATGGATTTTCTAGGATTTTTAGAAGAGAAAAGGATTTTCCCGGAATTTTTAATTAAAAGAAAACTCTCCCTTTATTGCCGGCCGCACGGGATCCCCGGATCCCGCCCGGCGGCCGGGCTTCCCGTGGCCCGCGGTGCGGCTCGGCCCCGCTGCGGCCGCCCGCGGCCGATCCGGCGGCGGCCGGTGCGGCGGGCCGCGGTGCGGGCCCCGTGTGGCCGGTGCTCCGAGTGGCGGGCCGCACCCGATCCCGGGGATCACTCGCGCCCACGTGCGCGTGTGGGCGCTCATGTGCATGGGTCCTAGGGGTTATTCCCCCCCCCCCCCCCCCCCCGCGTGCGTGGTGTGCTCGACGAAATGCCCGAGACGGCGGCGGCGCGGCGGCGGCTTGCCGGCGGCGAGGTGCGCTCGGGCCGGGCCCACGTACGACCGTAGTGAGGGTGAGGTGTAGCGAGAAATGGGTTTCCCCCCTTACTCGTGAGCGGTCTTGGCCAAGGATGGGCGGCGGCGCGGCATGACAAGGAGCGGCGGCTACGGTGTGGGTGGCGGCGCGGCGAGGGTCGCCGGCGACGGCGCCAAATCGTAGTCCGGTACCCATATTTGGTCGAGACGGAACCTACGGCGCGAGTCGCGTTGGCCGGGGTTTTTCCCCCCCCCTTGGGTTGCACTCGGAACGGCCCTTGCCCTCCGCGGCGAGCTCGGGCCGGCGGCGGCGCACGGTGCGGGCACGGCTCCGGCCTCGGGGTGGCCCCCGCGCGCGTGCGCACGGTGGCCGGTGCGTCGAGGCGGTCGTGGTGCCGGGCTCGTGTGTGTGGAACGTGTCCGTGCGCGTGTAGAACGGGACCGAGCAGGCCGGCGGTGCGGCGCTCCGGAGCTCGACGGCGCGCGCGACGCGCGTCGGCCGCGCGAGGACGGTGCGGCACGGAAAGGAAAGGAAACGGCGGCGAGAGTGCGCGCTTGCGACGACGGCGGCGGTGGCACCTGCAGAGACAAGCTTCCCAGCCTGGCACGATGGCCGGCATCACCAGCGGCGGCGGCGCGGCGGCAAGGTTGGCATGGCGTGCGCAAGGGGCCGCGGCTCGAAGGCCGGGTCAACCACAGAGGGCGAGGGGGTTTGCCTCAC
This sequence comes from Cenchrus americanus, assembly GCA_947561735.1. NCBI lineage: Eukaryota > Viridiplantae > Streptophyta > Magnoliopsida > Poales > Poaceae > Cenchrus > Cenchrus americanus. Next base: position 93,182,444 of record OX387244.1, on the reverse strand, counting down.
CTTGGTGGCCACGGGCCGACGTGCGGTGCGGCGGTGAAGAATGGTGGTGCGAGAGACGAGGATGGAGGCGGCGGCGGTAGAGGTGGCGGCGCGGTCCCGGCGCGCGGGGCGCAGGAAGCGAGGGCGTCGCGGTCCTTGGCTTCGCGGGGTCCTCGGGCTCCCTCGAGTGGGCCTCCGGCTCCGCGCGGTCGACGGCGAGCCGGCGGCGGCCTCCGGTCTCCTCCTCCCCTTCTCCTCCTCCTTCTCCTCCCGCGGCGCAGGCGGTGTGGAGCGGGTGAACTTCCCCGCGGTGGCTAGGGTTGCGGCTTCTCCGTGGCGCGGCGGCGGCCCCTCTTATAGTGCATGGCGGGACGCGGGACGCGTGGACGGCGCGGATCGCTCCGGCGGGCGCGGACGGCCGGCGGGCGAGCGGGGCGGCGCCGATGCCCGGCGACGTCGCAAAGCGAAAGGGGAAAGCAAAAGCAAGGGGGGTGACGGGAGGAAGACGGCCGACGCCGGGGGCGACGTCACTCGGGCCCCACCCGTCGGCGTCCGGGGGCGGTTGCGGTAGGTGGGAGGTGGGGGCGGCGGTAGGCCGGGCCGCGGTGGGCCGAAAGGGGAAAGGGATGAGGGTGGCGCGGCGTGCCGGAATTGAGAAAGGAGGGAGGCTCGGCGGACCTTGAGAAGTTGGGCTCGCGGCCCGAAGTATTCTCGTGTTTTCCTTTTTCTATTTCCTTTCAAACCCCTCTCCTATTTAGATTTCAAATTTGAATGCAGTTTCAAATTTGAAACTCTACCCAAATAAACTCCAAATAAATCCAAAAGAACTCCAAGTTTCTCACACTAACATTTTCTTATATTTCCTAGGGATTTTATTTAGCTCAAAGATAAATCTAGGAATTAAGGGAGAGGAAAGGAAGACATCCTTAAATAATTTGATAATCACCCAAACAATTCATCGAAAATTTTTAGGATCACAATTTTATTAATTAACATTCCTCAACAAATTTGAGGGATGTTACGGACTCACCATGGCATCAAGGACGATCATCGATGCATCGGCGGGAGGATCGATCATCGAGCTTACGCCGACCGAAGCTTTCAGTCTATTCAAGAAGGTCGCGGACAATGACACATGGGCGTCATCCGGACGCTTACTTCGGTTTCAACCCACGGGGAATGTCAAAAGAATCTTGCAAGTGGAGAAGGAAGACATATTCGAGGGCAAAATTGATTCACTTATGCATGAAGATGCTCGAGACGTAAGTGGGACAACTTGCCGGGTGCCTAACCGCTAATGAAGGGAAGCTTCCGGGACAACCTAAAGGTCCCGAAACGGTGAAGGTTATTCAAACTTGTTCAGGGAAGGAGATCGGAGATCCGGAACGTTCCGCGAGAGCAAGGAAGCCTAAACCATCTGCCGAGGCGGAGGAATTTGCTAAGGAGGAAGTTCCGGAGATCGTCACCGAAGAGCCCGAGTTTGAGATGCCAGGAGAAGACACGAAGATACCACAACTCAAGCCACGCTACTTCCGAGGTAAACTTGATAACCACTTTGAGAAGTTTGTGGAGGTTGTGCGTAGACTTAACATAAACATGCCGTTATAGGATGCCCTTCAAGTTCCTACATATTCTCGTTACTTCAAAGATATCCTTGCAAATAAATATGAGATAGCAACACTCGGGGTAGATCATGTCAAGATGTCCGAGCAATGTAGTGCGCTATTGCTAATGGACTAGAGAAGCAAAAAGACCCGGATGCCCGACAATTCCATGTTCCGTTGGTTCGTTCAAGTTCGAGGAGGCGTTATGCGACCTTAGAGCAAGTGTGAGCATCATGCCAAGAGATGTGTTCGAGAAGCTACGCCTACCACTGGAGCCTACGGGTATGTGCTTGGAGTTGGGCGATAACTCCATTCGCTATCCCTTGGGCATCACTGAAGATGTGCCCATGAAGGACGAACACCACTTCTTCCCCGTTGACTTCGTGGTACTCGAGATGGGAGAGAGGGAGAAGCCACCACTCATCCTTGGGAGGCCTTTCCTCAAGACCGTGGGAGCTACTATTGATGTTGGCAAGGGGGTGATCATGTTCGACATTAACGGAGAGAGGAGTTCCATCAAGTTTCGACCACGCCTCGAGGTATGCAATATGATTGAAGTTAAATATGTTCCACCCCATCGTCGCGTTGTTAAGGAAGAACCAAGGAAGAAGGAAGTGCCGAAGAAGAAAGACGTGAAGAAGATCAAAAAAGTTGTTGCATCCGTCAAGACAAAGGAACAAAAGCCGCTTGTGAAGACCAAAAAGACGACTAAGCTGGAGAATAAGCCCGTGCCCAAGATGGTGCAGAAGTGGGTACCCAAGATTGCAATGCCTGCAAAGAGCGTTGATCCGAAGTAATCAAGTGAAGAAGTCTAGCCATGGACTATAAACGAAGCGCTAGGGGGGAGGCAACTCGTTTCGTCGAGTCAAGAATAAGCTACCGGGAGGACAACCCAATTCCAGGTTTTTCGAGTCTTTTCAAGTAATTTAGTTTTGGATTTTTACTATGCAAAGACATTAGACTTATAAGTGGTTGAACAATATTAGAGACATAATTCTTGGTTGAATATTTTGCTTGATCATAAACCCTTTACATGAACCATCCTATATGATTGTTTGCTTCTTTTTGGAAGAACCACAACCAAATAAATTCAGAACCTAACTCAACCATTCATCCTCTTTATGATGTTGTGGTTGACTTTTTTTTCATGCTAAAAACACACGAGTAGAGCCACGACTTGTACCTAGATGTTATTTAAATTTCAGCACGTGGTAGGACTCGTGTGAACCTAGAAACTTAACTTTTGGTTGGTTTAAAAATCTATATCCTTGGTTTCTCTAAGATTATAATTTTTCTAAGCCTCATTTAATTTTATTATATTCAAAATCTCTCTCATTTAGCCAAAATTAGAACCTAAACCTATTCCCCCATGATCAAGCTGGGAAAAGTTTGCTCTCAACTAATGAAGGCAAACAATACCGGTGAGACCGATATAAATGTAGTCGGAAAATATTTTTGACTTACGTTTGTTTTTAATGGTTTAAAAACCTCTCTAAATTTAAATTTGAGCTCTCCCATATCTCTGAAATTATTTTTAATTTTCGAAATTAGAGGAGTGCTTAGCCTTAAGACATGCTTAGAGGGAGACAATCTAGTTAAGCAAATCATACATGCACCATGATGCACCACGGGATGCCCTTCCAACAACTTTCATCAAGGTCACATGCAAAGGGCAAGCATGGGGGGCAGCAAGCATTGTTTTGCAGGAAACTGATGGTGGCATGTGAAGCAAGGGAGCATGGACATGACTCGAAGCAAAGGAATCAAGCGGAAGGACCAATAATGCAAGCAAAAGAGTGGATGAGATAGTTTGGGCGGTGCAACTTGTGGAGCACGCGGGCACGAAAGTCACAAAGGGGAGATCATCATGCTGGAGGAAAACTAAGCCATGGGAGGCACGAGGCCACCCAGGCCGGTTGGCCCAGGCCGGCCGGCCTCACCTATAAATGGCACCCCCGGTGCCCGTCTTCTGCAGGCATGCAGCTCTTCCCTTCCCCTATTTGTGTGCTCAAGTTTTTAGTCTAGAAACCACCATAGACTTAGCCATCCTTCCCAAGTTTGTTTGCTCAAACAATTCACACCCTTAATCCACTCAAAGTCCATACTCCGAAGTAATTCTTAAAGTGATTTGTTACCGGTTGAAACCCCGGAATTATATCAGTGAGGAGAGTGCTGCAATCTTGTGGAAGAAAACCACAAGTCTCTTCAACAAGAAGAAGGGGTTGTCGTCGTACAAGACATCTTTGATGACGTCTTCGAGGAGGCACTCGGTTTCCGAGTCTCCTCGGAGCATGGAGGAGGACACGGCACCGCCAAGGAGGAATGACACTCTCCTCCTCACTGGTATGAGGGCCACAAGGAGCTCGTCCATGAGGTTTACCGAACCTCAAGGGCGTACGGAGGAGCCGCCCGTCCCACGTTGTCGATCGACCCGTTCATCCGCTCCACCTCCATACACTTCGCGGTACTCCGCACATGGCATCATCATCTTGTTAGAGGAGGAGAAGAAGAAACTCTCTCGTCTTGAGAAAGGGCTTGTGGCAAACGTCGATTTCGACGATCAAGCTCTCAACTCATTGGGTTTTGGCACGGACATATATTATATGTTGGGGCACCTTGGATGGGTGCAATTCTCCAATGGGGTGTCAGCAAATACCCACAAGGAATTTGCCTTGGAAATTTTGATGACCATGGCGCCTATCCTTGATGAGGGGGTGCCGAGTTTATCATTCCGATTGGAGGGAATTCAGCAAGTGGTTCCCTATGAACATATTAGGGAGCTACTTGGTTTCCAAAAGGGAGCTCCGGAGAAAGTTGACGTGCCGAAAGGCATGTTGGATGGATTTTGGAATTTAATCTCCGGGGAAGCCCACCAACAACGAAATTCCATCCAGAACCCCATCATCCAAGTATTTCAGTCATGGATGTGTAAAAGGATTTTGGGGAGGGTGAGGGAGACGAAGGTGACCGACACGGAGTTAAATTGGCTTTACTCGGCTTTAATTGCCAGGCAGCCAATAAACGCCTCCTACCTAATGATCAACCGATGGTGTTGCGAGGCAACATCTGGATCGGGAGATATTGGTTCGGGGTGCTACCTCTCCATGTTAGCCATCTCCTTAAGACCGGGAATTCCAAGAAATCCCGAACATCTTCTACCCGGGACCTCTCTCGGATTCGAATACTTGAAGCAAGGAAAATACATAAGTGGAGATGAGAGAGGAGGCTTTAATGTGGCCAAAGTGAACTTACCTCTTCCGGATCCAAGACCTGGACTCTTCATTCAAGGGAAGGAAGATTGGTTGGAGGTAGGACTCTTTGTGCCGGCAAGGAAGAATTGTAGGGGAGGGATCCTCCTCTGCGCAAGAGGGTGGTGCACAACAAAACTATGTGCCACCATTTGGAAGAATCCCTAGACCGCCAAGTCATTACGAGGGCCATCAATGCAAGCATAGGGGAGTGCTGCAGCCATGCCCCCACAAAATTATGTGGTGCCCAACGTAACCTTTGCGAAGCCCTATGCACAATAGCCCCAACCACAATAAAGAGTGGCCATAATAGGAGGATATGCTGCAAGAAACATGCAAAACGTCGCAGCCATCAAATCCAATGCGGCTCAATTGGGTGAAGGCAATGCAAATATTGCCTATGAGCTTGGGCGTCTTCACCTAGTGCCGCCGGATCAATTCGTTGGAGGGGATGTCCAAACCTATGATGAGCAAGGGTACAACTACCAAGACTATCAATATCAACAACCGGCGGAAGATTAAGAAGAAGGTGGAGTTTTAGTTTCCTTTTGTTTTCCCTTTTTCTTTAATTTTCAGCTTGTATTTGCTTATGTATGTGTAGTGTTTTCAGTTTTTATTTAAATTTCAGCGTGTGTGTTAGTTTATTTTCAGCATGGGTGTTAGTTTACTTTCATCATGAATAAAGACACCACTTTGTTTTTACCTTTGGTAAAGTTACAAAATTTATGCCATGATGATATATGATTACAATTGCCGCTTTGTTTATCATTGTATTTGTTTTACGCATGATTAAGCTAATGCTCTCTTAAAATACAAATCTGAATTAATCTAAATGCTAGCTTAATCTTTAGTGGAGGTTGTGATAAAAATAAAGACCCATAGTGTTTTATATGGTCTCAAGTTTTAGAAGGATTAAAGATGGTTTTTATTCCTAAAAGTAATGCTAACCTTGTCATGAATATCACTTGTGTGTTGCTCTACCTATCCAAAGCCATATAAATATTTGAGTTCTTAAACCTTAGTGTACAAGATATATTTTTGGGTGAGTTATTGCAGGCCATGATTTCTTTGTCCCGAGACTAAGAAGTTGGTCATTCCGTTTTTGCGTATCTATCTTATTGCTAGCCTCTTATCCGTGCATTGTGTATCGCCACATCGGAGATCTCACAAACCTCACCGGATATCCACCCTTAAAACCAAATATCATCTTTTGTGATTACCTCCTTGACCACAACCTATCGTTGAGAATGGATCATCAATTCAAGGAAGATTGCAAGATGGTGCCAAGATTGAAGATTTCAAGTATCTCTCCAATGGAAAAATATTTCCGGTACCTACCTTATCTCTATCACCTCTTTGCCCGAGGACGACCAAACGTCTAAGCATGGGGGAGGAGGTAGGTACAATGCAATTTTATAGTTCAAAGGGGAGCAAATAAACAATTTTGATGAGAAAGAAAAAGAGAAAAAAATGATGAGAAAGAAAAAAGAAGAAGAAAGAAAAAAAGGAAAAGAAAAAATATATATGAGAAAAAAATATGAGTATGTGTAAAAATAAAATGAAATAAAGTGAACTCCTCGGTTCTCTAAAGTGCATTAGGAATTTCAAGGTTTCAAGATTAAAAGATCCATACTCATTTTCCAACCATGTGCAATCCGATAACGAGGACTTCCTTTGTGCCTCGGGATCACTCTTTGCCATTTGCACATGTCCACCTATCTCAAGTGTGTGTATTTTTCTCTCCCCTCATTGATATAACATTATTTTCCAATGACCTTTTTGACGAGTCTCGGTAAGACCATGAGAAGCTTGTCTTGTTTTGACAACATCTCATTTATAATATCTTGGTAGGACTAAACTTTCCCAAAAAGCTCCATATAAAGCCTACCACTTATATATATGTTATGAGAGGGAAAGGAGTAGAATAAATAGGCTTGAGAGACAAGATAAGATGAGAGTTCATGAGCAATATGCAAGATGATTTAAATTTGTGAACTTGGTTTAGCTCTTTTTCATCTCGTTCTTTATTTCAAAATTTCTGAAATCTATTTAAATTTTGGGAGCATGTTAATACCTATGGGATAAGCTTAATTTATATTCTACCCTCCGTAGGGATGAAGGCTAGTACATTATGAAACTTTAACAAATTAAATTTTTGAGAGCATTATGTTTTCTCATGTATGATCAAGTGCAAGGTTTAAACAAGGAAGGGCAACGATGATATCCATCAAAGGCTTACTCAAGGACGAGCAAGGTTTAAGCATGGGGGAGATGTTGACGGTGAAATTCCGCCAACCTAGCCATGTGTTTACCTTCGGTGTTGGCATGAGTTTTATACCTTATCCATTGGTACCAACCCCTCTATATAACAAGTTCGTTCGTGCATGTCGATTTTGGAGTTTAGTGTTTATGCAGGGTTTTAGTGTTGAAAGCAAGACTTCTGAGATAAGTTCATCAAGCACCTTGTGACAAGACAATGAAGCCCGATACAAGTCATGCAATAAAGCAAACATGACTCCAAGAAGCCTAGGGACCAACCAGAGAAGATGACAAACTCCGAGGACCTAGTCAGAAAAGTGTCGAATCTTGAGGGACAAAGAGCTTCATCCAATTCGGAGAGAAACTAACGACAAGGGCCCACATGCAGAAGGGGGAAGGATCTAGAAGACTCCGGAACCAACACCGGGCAAAGGAGTCAGCCGACTGGGCCGAAGTGGGCCCAGGCCAGTCGGCCCAGCCTAGTCGGCCCAGCCCATTTCGGGGCCCAGTCAGCCCCCCATTTGACCTAGCCGCGATTCGGACTATTTATAGCCCCGGGGCCAAGAGCCACGCATTAATTCATTCGTCATGGGCCGCCGAGGAGCATAGAAGAGAGGGACACCATCTCGGAGAGGAGAGGGTCAAGCTAGTTTACTAGGGTCTCCCTAGCAAATGTGGGAACCTTGCAAGGAAGACCACGTCGGAGTTCCCGGAGCTAGAAGCAAGATCATGGTAGGATCCCGGTGGTTATCTTGATTCATGTATCATGTACTATGTTGATTTATCAAGTTGCAATCCGATTTCTAGTGATCAAGTGTTTCTCCGACGCTTTGTTTTCGATTTGCTTTTCTTATCTTAAGATAAATTCTCGAGATAGATCACCGAGGATGTTCTTGTAGTTGTGGAGGCTAGAGGTGCATGCCTGACCTTCCGAAAGATTTCAACTTGTCCTTGGACTCACCCTAGACTAACCCGCACGAATAGGGTGCGTTGTGACAGAACGGTGGCTCCAAAAGGCGGGCGTTTTCGGAGTCGGACGGGAAACCGTGGTTTAAAGGGGATTCTAATGAGATTGAACTTGTTATTTCTTCCTTTGCTTGGAACTTCGACAAAGGCTTGATCCAATCTCTCTAGATTGGTTTATCTACCCCCCTCTATCTCTTGCTACCTCCGGTCTTTAGTAGATTAGATTCGTTTTGATGTTCTTTAAGATTAGATGCATAGGTTTCACCTCTTGAAGATCTAAGTTTCTTGCTTTAATAGATCAACTCTTGCATCAAGCATTGTTCCACAGATTCGATACCTTGGGTTCACCACTCGAGGGAAGAAGGGTCCCTTGACTACGACGGGAGACTTGTCCGCTTGCAAATCTACTTGAAGTTTAATACAATTATATACCGTCAACACAGGACCGACTACTCGGTGGGCCCCTGGGACTACTCGACATGTGTTACACGGTACCTGTGTTGACGGTCAATAGTTGTATCAAAGTTTGTTTAGACTTGCAAGCGGACAAGTCTCCCGTCGTAGTTAAGGAACCCTTCTTCCCTCGAGTGGTGAACCCAAGGTATCGAATCCGTGGAACAAATGTGTGACACAAAAGATGATCTAGTAAAGCCAAGTAACTTCAATCTTTGGTAAAGTGAAACCCTAATGCATCTAGATAAAGAACACAAAACAAATCTAATCTACTAAAGACCGGAGGTAACAAAGATAGATAGGGTAGATAAACCGATCTAGAGAGATCGGGTTAAGCCTTTTGTTGAAGTTCCAAGCAAAAGAAGAAGTAGCAAATCAAATCTCATTAGAAGCCTCTTTAAATCGTGGTTTCCCGTCCGACTCCGAAAACCCCCGCCTTTCAAAGCCCCCGTTCTGTCACAACGTACTCCTATTCATGCGGGTAGTCTAGGGCGTGTCCAAGGACAAGTCGAGTTCTTTCGGAAGATCCGACGTGCACCTCTAGCTACCGCGGCTACGAGAACACCCTATGTGATCTATCTCGAGAATAGATCTAGAATAAGCAAAGCCGATTGAAAAGCGAAGACATCGAATAAACACTTGATCGCTAGAAATCGGATTCAACTTGATAATTCAACTAGTACAATGATACATAAACAAGATCACCACCGGGATCCTACCTTGATCTTGCTTCTAGCTCCGGGAACTCCGACATGGTCTTCCTTGCAAGGTTCCCACGTCGGCTAGGGAGACCCTAGTCAACTAGCTCGACCCTCTCCTCTCCGGGATGGTGTCACTCTCTTCTCTGCTCCTCGGCGGCCGATGACGAATTGATCGATGCGTGGCTCTCGACCCCGGGCTATAAATAGCCCGATTGGCGGCTAGGTCAAAGGAGGGGGCAAATGGGCCCCGGACCGGGCCGGGTGACCGGCCCGGGCCCATCCAGCCCGTTCTCGGCCTCCTTCACGTGGCGTCAGTTCCCGAGTATTCTAGATCCTTCCCCCTTTTGCATGTGGGCCCTTGTCGTCAGTTTGTCTCCGAGTTGGACGTAGCTCCTTGTCCCGCAAGATTCGGCACTTTTCTAGGTAGGTCCTTGGAGTTTGTCAACTTCTCGGGTTAAGTCCCTGGGCTTCTTAGAGTCAAGTTTGCTTCATTGCATGACTTGTACGGGGCTTCAAGGTCTTGTCACGAGGTGCTTGATGAACTTATCCCGAAAGTCTTGCTTTCAACGCTAAAACCCTGCATAAACACTAAACTGAAAAACCGACATGCACAAGTGAACTTGTTATACCACGGGGGTTAGTACCATTAGATAAGGTATAAAACTTATGCCAACACTGAAGGTAAACTCATGGCTAGGTTGACGGATTTTCACCATCAACAACCTACTGGCGTGGAGCGCAAGGACTTCAGAGGAATAGTAATCGGTTAGGAAGATGTACATGTCCGGATCCATGTAGGGTACTCCTAGCCATACACGACTAGTACTCTCTCCTCAAACTCGACTTGTAACCCTGCCTCCCGTGCTATATAAGGTGAGGTAGGGACCCCTCTCTCATAATCTGCATCATCTTGTAAACACACCCAATCAATCTAGAGCTACGCAGCATACAGGATGTAGGGTATTATGCACATTGCGGCCCAAACCTGTCTAAATTGTGTGCCACGTGTCTCTTCCTTCGAGTTATCGATCTCGGTGAGGCCACATTCTGAAGGACCGATACGGCGAACTAGAGAGGGGGGGGAGTGAATGGGGGCTGATAAAAATTCTTCTCGAAGGAGATGAAGGCTCCAATAAGACGAACACGGCTTCCAACACACGTCTCCGACTCACTACCCAAATCGGCCATGTCCACGTAGCCACTGGAGTGCTACTGAACCTAGGAACCAACTTCCAACCTCACAGACCCGAGAACGCAGCGGAACACCAACCTCGAGTCCACTGACCAACACCGGTCAGACCAGTGAGCACCACCGGTCAGACCGGTCCCTGCTGGTGAGACTGGATGACTTTCACAGAAAGGCTTCACACCGGTCAGGCCGGTGAAACACACCGGTCAGACCGGTCTTGTCCAGAAAGCCCCCAAATCACCAAACAGGCCCACCGACCTCCAAACTGACCCAAACTTGAAACTGCTGCAACACAGGACAACAATGAACACACCCAGATGTTCACTCAAGCAAAAAAACCAATAGGGCTTTAACCGGTCAGACTGGTGAGAGGCACCGGTCAGACCGGTGTGACCTGGGCTTCTCGGGATGAACATCACCCGCGGGTCAACACCTCCAAATCCAAGCCTTGATCTCTCGAATTGAAGGATCGGATGGCGACCAAAGAGAGGGGGAGTGAATAGGAGCCGGTAAAAATTCTTCTCAAAGAACCCGGCCTATACCCTAGACAATTCCCGGTCACACACAAGCGATGGATCGAATCACACACCAACCGCCAAGACAACAAGGTTATGGATCAACCTCAAGTCTTAGGAACGATTCCTTGAAGCACACGCGGAAGCACGAAAGAAGGAGGAAGGAATCGAAACAAGGAACCAAGTCTGTCGACCTCGGGCGGACCGTCCGGCCGTGCAGCGGGGGCGGATGTTGACGGTGTATTTTGGTACACCTAGCATGTTCATTACACTTTGGTTTGGATTTGATTATTGAACTAACCCGCCACTAGGCACACTAATCATATAACAAGTTCATCTTTGTGCATGCATTTGGAAGTGTTGTGTTTATGTAGGAAATCATGGACATAAAGGACGGATTCGCAATAAGTTCAAAGGAGCATTCATGGAGTCTTGTTCGTGTCTATGAGCTCGCTGAAATTACTTCCAATGGTGGTGAGGACCGAAGTGCTACGAGGAACACCCCCGGGATTGAAGCGTAAAAGATCAAACTTCATGCAAAGAGAGCCTCCATCTTGATCGCGAGGATAACGGCGTCAAAATCATCCAAGTGGAAGGGGCAAAGTAGATAAGTGCACGAGGACCCACGGAGCAAAAAGGGCGACCGAACCGGGCCGAACCGGGCTCCGGGCCGGCCGGCCCGCCGGATCGGCCCAGCCCACTTCGGGCACCGGTTCGGTCCCGTCTTCCTTGCCCTCGAAGGATCTTCGACCCTAAAACCCCCGACGCGCCGCCAACACAGAAAGGAGGAGTTATTCGCACCAGAAGGCCATCTACAAGCTAGAGAGAGAGGAGGAGGATCTCCGGGCTGGAGATCGACCACCTCGAAGGAAGCACCCTCTCGTGGAGAAGGAGGAAGACACCGGCGGAAGGGAAACCATGATCAACGGTGCCATGATCAGCACCTTGATGGGGTAATCTTCTCATTCGTCCATGGGTTGTAATTGATCGTGAGATGTAATCGCACTTTGTCGGATTATCTGTCTATCATCTTGTGTTGAATATACTTTAATGCTTAAAGGTTAGCTACCATGCCGTAAAGGGAGTAAGGCCTCAATGCTTCCTTGGATCCATTCAATACGCCGTGGCCATCAAAGGTCTAGTCATGAATACCTTCGCGTAGTGACGGTACGAGAGGAGGGAAAGGGCAAAACCGTGGTCACAACCCCGATAGATTAGATTGGTTCTTCATGTCTTTAAGCGATTGCATGCTCTAGTATCGTAGACCCGTGGGCGAGTGTCTTCTCTCTTGATCGTTTATCATTCTCTCTAGTGTAGTTTAGTGTTTTTCTAGTATAATAGTAGTTAGGATTTTAGTAGCTAGCGTGTCGTTGTTGATCGAACGCTTGTAATCCCCTTGCTCCGCGGATTGACAAGAACCTTGGGAATCCCGTGGTGAAAAAGGTGTGGGGTCCGTACGCTTGCGGATCGTAGAGGGATACGTCTTTTATCCGTCAGCAAGCCCCTTTTTCTGGCGCCGTTGCCGGGGAGCAAGTTAGTTTACATCGTTTGATTTGCATCTAACTTAGTTTTATATTTTAGTTTATCTTTTATTTGCTATATCTAACATATATTTTCCAGAAAAACACTTGTTTCTTTTTTGTTTTTGTTTTTATCTTATTGTCTAGATGGAGTTCGTTAATCAACCCGTGGAAGAACCGGAGAAATCATTAAGGGATTACGCTAGCCCTCGATGTGAAGACATAAAGGTACAAGAGTCGGATTCGAAGCTCGAAGCGACCAAGTATGAAATTAAATCCAAGATCATGAAGATGGTGGCGGAAAACCCATTTGAAGGGATGGTTATGGAGAACCCATATAGACACATAAGGGATTTCACGACAATATGCAACACGGTGCGTCAGGAAGGAGTTCCCGATGAATGGTTCAAATGGAATCTCTTTCCCTACTCACTTGCCGGCAAAGCAAAGACATGGTACTCGGTTGCGTCCTTTGAAGTTGAAGGCAATTGGAACAAGTTGACAAAGAAGTTTTGTGAGAAGTTCTTTCCAATGAGCAAGGTTCAACATCTAAGGAGGCAAGTGATCAATTTTATGCAAGGAGAAGAGGAAGGGATAGACCAAGCCTGGGATAGGTTTAACGAATTAATCGAACAAGGACCAAAACTCGGCTTCACCGGTGACGTACTCTTGCATACATTTTTCTTTTCCCTAACCCCTAGTTGCATGCGACACGTCGAAATGTGTGCAGGTGGGGATCTCATGGAGAAAACACTCACGGAAGCCGCCCAACTTCTACAAAAAGTTAGCAAAGCGGCTGCCATGCAAAGAGATTAGGAAACAAGACTTGCGGAAGAGCCGGAATTCAATTCAAGGAAGAAAAAGCTTGCTGATTTTTCTAAAGAGGCAACCCGGAAGTCACAAAAGAGGAACCAATCATGGAAAAGCTTGAACAAGAACACATCAAGTCAAGAACTACACCAAACGTCGACTTCGCCGCACCAAATGAGACGAACAAGAGAAGCATGTCAAGCGCGAAGCCACTAAGGGAGTTCGAGCCAATGGATTGGGTTCCTATTGATTACGGAGAAGTATTCGACAAGAGAAGACCGTTCCCTAATCAAAAGGGAATGGCAAGAGCATTGGAAGTGTTTCCCACCGGAGAAGAAAGCTGAAAATTCATACGACCTCGAAACCACCGGTGAGATTTTTGAAAAGCTCTTTGGAGATGACGTGGTGGATCCGGAACATATTGCCGAGGTGAAGAGGATCATGGGGATCAAGCCCGAAGTATCACCATACGCTCGCCTTGCTGAAATTTATTCGATCGGATCCGAAGAAGAAGAGAAGATGACGTCGCACTTGAGTTGCGAGATCAACGGAGTTCAATGCAAAGCTTTATGCGACATCGGAGCCCAAGTAAGTGTTCTATCTTCTAAAATTTACGATAAAGTTCAATACCACAACCTAGACTTAGCTCCAACATCAACAAAATTAATTATGGGAGATGGTAGAACTATCAAACCTCTAGGTATTGCTTGCAACATGAAAGTAAAAATCTCTAGAAACTACATACCAACCGATTTCTTTGTTATTGATGCTTACCATAGTAATTCTGATCATATAATCTTAGGTAGGCCTTTTCTTAAGTTGGTTGATGCCGTGTTAGATGCCGGAGAAGGCAAAGTAACAATGAACCTTAATGGAACAAAGTACACATATAACTATCTTCGTGCTTCTAAACACCTTACTCCTTTTCCTCCCGAAGATGAAGAAATAGAAGAGATAGATAGTCTTTGTTTTGTTGAAACCCTTAGAGACCCGCTGCAAAGAGCGATGGAAAATCAAATTAGTAATCAACAAGATGAAGAACTAGAGGAAGCAACAAAAGGCTTAGAGCCGCATGATGGTAGCGTGGAGGAAGAGAAGTTCGAAGACATAGGAGAAATCAAACCCGAGGAGCCACAAGTGCCCGAAGTAGACCTTAAACCTTTGCCCAAGGGATTAAAATATGAATTTTTGGGCCCAGACAAAACCTATCCAGTCATTGTGAGCGACGAGTTGAGCCCCGAAGAAAATGAAGCGTTGCTGATTTTATTAAAAAAACATAGGAAGGTGATCGGATATTCAATTAATGATCTCAAAGGTATTAGCCCAGCCTTTTGCACTCATCGTATACCAATGGAAGACCAATGTAAGCCTGTAGTGGACCATCAAAGGAGGCTAACCCATGCCATGCGAGAGGTAGTAAAGAAAGAGGTTATCAAGTTACTTAATGCCGGAATCATCTACCCGGTTCCGCATAGCGAATGGGTGAGCCCGGTACATTGTGTACCGAAGAAAGGAGGTTTGACCGTGGTAAAGAATGAGAAGAACGAATTGATACCGCAAAGAACCGTGACCGGGTGGCGGATGTGTATCGATTACCGTAAGCTTAACAAAGCGACGAAGAAAGATCACTTCCCCCTACCGTTCATAGACGAGATGCTCGAGAGGTTAGCAAACCACGCTTATTTTTGCTTTCTCGATGGATACTCGGGGTTCATGCAAATTCCCATTCACCCGGAAGATCAACATAAGACAACATTTACGTGTCCTTACGGAACGTTTGCATATAGGAGGATGCCCTTCGGCCTATGCAACGCTCCGGCCTCTTTTCAACGTTGCATGATGGCCGTGTTTTCGGAATTCATCGAAGAAATTGTTGAAGTGTTTATGGATGATTTTTCCGTTTACGGGAAGACGTTCATGGATTGCTTAGCAAACTTAGAAAAGGTCCTTACAAGGTGTGCGGAGGTAGATTTGGTTTTAAATTGGGAAAAGTGCCACTTCATGGTTAAGCAAGGCATAGTGCTCGGACATGTTATATCCGAGAGAGGAATTGAAGTGGACAAGGCTAAGGTAGAGACGGTTGAGCAACTCCCACCTCCTACGGATGTTAAGTCCTTAAGGAGCTTTCTAGGCCATGCCGGATTCTATAGAAGATTTATAAAGGACTTCTCGAAGATCACTAAGCCTTTAACACACCTTCTTCAAAAGGATGTGGCTTTCGACTTTGATGAGAAGTGTCTAGCGGCATTCGGACCTTGAAAAATGCGTTGGTGAGTGCTCCCATCATCCAACCTCCGGATTGGAGCCAACCTTTCGAGATCATGTGTGACGCAAGTGACTACGCCGTAGGCGCGGTCTTGGGACAAAGAAAGGAAGGCCGAGTTCACGCCGTTTACTACGCTAGCAAAACTCTTAATGGGGCACAATTAAATTACGCTACTACGGAAAAAGAGTTGCTAGCGGTGGTATTCGCTTTCGAAAAATTCAGATCTTACATCGTGAACTCGAAAGTCATTGTTTACACCGATCACGCAGCCATAAAGTATCTCTTGGCTAAGAAGGAAGCTAAACCACGTTTGATTCGTTGGATCCTTCTTCTCCAAGAGTTCGATGTTGAAATTCGTGATAAAAAGGGGGGTGGAAATGTTGTGGCCGATCATTTGTCTAGGATGAATCGTGGGCAAGATGATAAAGAGCCCATAGAAGATAAGATGAGAGATGACCACCTCTATAGAGTGCTTGATAAAGATACTTGGATGATTGACATCATTCGAGCAATTCGAAAGATGCCCCTCGATCATCTAGACAAAAACACTCAAAGGAAGATAATTTCGAAAGTAAGAAGTATTTTTGGGATGCACCATACCTCTTCAAGCTTGGCAATGATGGAGTAATGAGAAGATGTGTGCCAAGAGAAGAGAGGCTTGAGATTCTAAGGAAGTGCCACTCGGCGGAGTACGGTGGGCACTATAGCCATTTTCGAACCGAAGCCAAAGTATGGTCGAGCGGATTCTATTGGCCGGAGATGCATGAAGATACTAAAAGATATGTTGCGTCATGCCCCGAATGCCAAAGAACCGGAAACATCTCTCAAAGAAATTCTATGCCTTTGAAATACAACTTGCAAATCGACATATTCGATGTATGGGGCATAGACTTCATGGGGCCTTTTAAAAACTCATTTGGATTCGAGTATATACTTGTTATGGTCGATTATGTATCCAAGTGGGTAGAGGCTATACCATGTCGTAAAGCTTCCACGGAGGAGTCCATCACTATGATCAAGAACGTGATTTTTTCCTCATTTCGGTACACCGAGAATCTTGATAAGTGATGGAGGAACTCATTTCACCGGGAAAAATTTCAAAAAGTGATTGTCCAAGTTGGGAATTGAGCATAGGGTCTCCACGGCCTATCACCCACAAACCAACGGACAAGCGGAGACGTCAAATAGGCAATTAAAAAGCATACTTAACAAAACCATAGAGAAGGGAGGCAAGGATTGGTCAAAGAAATTAGACGGAGCTTTATGGGCTTATCGAACGGCGTTTAAAACACCGATAGGTATGACCCCTTATCAATTCGTCTATGGAAAAGCTTGCCACCTTCCGGTTGAGTTAGAACATAAAGCCTATTGGGCGATTAAAGAGATGAACCTTGATCTCGATGCCGCGGTGGTGAAACGAAGAATTCAATAAGCGAGCTAGAGGAGTTGAGGTTGAAAGCATATGAAAACGCAAGCATATACAAGGAGAGAATCAAAAGGTGGTATGATAAAAGATTGAAGAAAAAAAGAATTCAAAGAAGGAGATAAGGTCCTCCTCTATAATTCGAGGTTTAAAACCTTCGGAAAGGGGAAATTGCAAAGCAAGTGGGACGGACCTTATGTTGTGCATTCGGTGTTCTCCAACGGAGCGGTAACCATTATGGATATAAACGGCGATCAATTTGTGGTGAATGGACAGCGGCTTAAGGTTTACTACGAACCCGATGTCGTGCCCATTCATCATGTTGACGTCTTTACCATGGAGGAAGAGCCCGAACGTCCCGCCTAGGACGAAAAACAAGGCACCAACTTCTCGTAAATAATTTTTCTTTTAGCTTTACGGGAGTTTTTCGCGAAGATTAACCGGGCCAACTTTTTCCCATGGGCCGAGGACGAAAAAAATAGGGCGGTGTGCAAAAAACCGGACCGGCCCGGCCCCCGAGGCGGGGGTGGGCCGGCCGGCCCGATAGGATCGGCCCGGGGGTGGCCCGACGCCCGATGTCCCCGAATTTCGCCCGAATTGCTCCTTTTTGACTTCCTTGTTTGGTCGGAAAATTTTAAGGGAAGTGTAAAAAAGGAAAATAAGGTTCCCAGGGCTTTTCTTCCAGGACTATATATTTGGCCGAATTGGGAGCTCGAGAATCAAACCTTTCAAGCAATGTGTTGCACCCTTGTAGCAACCATTGAGCCTCCAAAAAGCTTAGAGTTGAAGGTAGAAGCCAAGAAGCCATCGATGGAGGAGGCGATGCGATGCGAGGTCAAGCTACCCGTCAAGAGGACCGCACGTATCCGTTGCGGAGGACGTGTCCCGACCGGAGCTCTTGCATCTCGCAACCCCGTCAAAGGAGAGAAGGTCCCTACACCCGTTCGAAGGTCGGCACGCCTCCAAGGCATCAAGCGCAAGGATTACAAGGAGGTGTCGCCGGAGCCTAAGGATTATGGGGATAGCGACTACTCCGACGATCGTAGCCCGAGCTCGTGGGCGGCTGCCGGTAGAGACGATGACGATTGGGGTGAGCAGCCCTATGAAAGGACTCCCGAGGCCCCAATGGCGACGGCAACAGCGGTGACGAAGGCGGTGGTGACAACGGTGGAGATTATGGCGACGACGACCCCTTCGGATTGCATCCGGTGTCTCGTCGAGTTTGCCGTCAATCCATCGCAGCTCTCTACGCGTCGGCCGACGAATGTCTTCAAACCATGGAAGCGATGAAGCGGCGTATGGAGGACTTGGAGCGCGTAGTTGAAGATGACTACAAGTTCCTTAACCGTAACGTGCGCAAACTTTTCGGCATGGTTGGAAACATGAGAGGCAAGTGGTGCAAAGCTTGCTCGAAGTACCATTAGATCTAGTTTTCCCCTTTGGTTTTTGTAAGATACGACGAGGACGTCGTATGTTTTAAGTGTGGGGAGAGCTAGCTCGCTAGCCTTAGCTTTTGAACTTCAAGTTTAGGTTCGGTTTAATCTTCGTGTGAGAGTCTTAATGTTTTAATGAGTCTTTAGTTTTTGAGTCCGTTTTAAAATTTTCTCGCAAGTGTCTTAAATTAGTGTTGAGTCAAGAAAACCAAATAAAAAGAGTCTTTATATACATCTTTGTGTTTTATGTATTGTTTATCTTTATTTACTTGTTTGTTTAATCTTCGATTCTTGATATATGAGCACAAGTATGTGGTTTGAAAGACGTTTACCGTGGTGCTTAGTGGAATCGCTACTACTTAAAGTACCCATACCGCACTTCGATCTTGAGCTTCACATGCTAGTTGTGCTATTTTCGATGCTAAAAATTGGAGGATTTCAGTTCTGAAAATTATTTTAAAACCCTTGTAATAAAGGTTAGCAAAACCTCTTTTTCCAAGATGAGAGTAAGAAAAAATTCCTATCCAAAGCCAAGTTAATTTTTTTTCGGTCCACCATAAGTGTGATTAGCACGATGAGTTAGGCTAGGACCCTTCTCTCTTGGTGAGTTTTAATTTCAAGCAATGATCATGTCCTTGTGCTTATCTTTTGTTGCTAGCCTCGTCATATATTCAGTTCATGACTTTCACAACGAAAGTCATGTATATCATCGGATTCCATACCCAACCCTATACATCTCTTTTGTACATCGTATTCCTTGAACACAACCTATTTTCAAAGTTTCGTCTCGTCTCTAGCATGATTTATTTAAAAAATTCAGATTGTATGCATGCGAGAAAAGGGAGAATTGAAAGCTTTGAAAAGTTGTCAAGAGAGAGAAAAATAAAGAGAAAAAGTATGTGTATGGAAAAGAAAGAAAGAAAGAAAGAAAAATCATATGTGAATGAAAGAAAAAAAAAAGAAAAAGAGAGAAAGATGAGTTAGAAATGAAGATATGAGAGGGATGGATCAAGTGAAAGAAAAGAAAAATAATAAAGTGTAAGGAAGGATGTCACGTTGATTGTGAGACGAAACTTTTACTCTATTTCCAACCATGTGCAATCCAACAACGAGGACATCATTGGTGCCTTGAAGTCACAATTTTCTTTTGCCCTTGCACATGTCCACCATTCTAAATCTTCTCATCCTTGATATCCCTACATATGGTTAATTCTCATGATCATTGGCTTTGAAAGGTAGACAACCATTAGAGGAAGTTCTTAGTTTGACAATACTTGTGTTGATTGCGCTAGCCCTACCTATAGCTCCACTTTTACATGATATATGAGAGATTAATGGGAGGTGAGAGTTTTATAAAATTTGTTTAGGATAGACACTTCATGAGTGACTTGAGAACGCTTGGAGAAAGGTTTTTGTCTAATACTTGTTGCAGGAATTTTTGTTTTGAAAACCATAAAAACCCTCCGATGAAAGCAAAGAAGTAAGTATGGCTGAAATTGAAAGCTTCGAGTGAAGAGTTTGAGTTGTGGGGTAAATCTTGACGTGGTAAAAATTCTAAACGCCCATGTTTATGTTTGATTATCATTACTTTGTGTTTATGTATTAAAGATGAAGGGATTGACTAACTTGTGAAGAAGGATAAGTGGTACACGATTACACACCTTGGACGAAGTTCTTTTACGAGTACTTGCTCGAGGACGAGCAAGAGCTAAGTGTGGGGGAGATGTTGACGGTGTATTTTGGTACACCTAGCATGTTCATTACACTTTGGTTTGGATTTGATTATTGAACTAACCCGCCACTAGGCACACTAATCATATAACAAGTTCATCTTTGTGCATGCATTTGGAAGTGTTGTGTTTATGTATGAAATCATGGACATAAAGGACGGATTCGCAATAAGTTCAAAGGAGCATTCATGGAGTCTTGTTCGTGTCTATGAGCTCGCTGAAATTACTTCCAATGGTGGTGAGGACCGAAGTGCTACGAGGAACACCCCCGGGGATTGAAGCGTAAAAGATCAAACTTCATGCAAAGAGAGCCTCCATCTTGATCGCGAGGATAACGGCGTCAAAATCATCCAAGTGGAAGGGGCAAAGTAGATAAGTGCACGAGGACCCACGGAGCAAAAAGGGCGACCGAACCCGGGCTGAAACCGGGCTGGGCCGGCCGGCCCGGTCGGATCGGCCCGGCCCCACTTCGGCACCGGTTCGGTCCCGTCTTCCTTGCCCTCGAAGGATCTTCGACCCTAAAACCCCCGACGCACCGCCAACACAAAAAAGGAGGAGTTATTCGCACCAGAAGGCCATCTACAAGCTAGAGAGAGAGGAGGAGGATCTCCGGCTAGAGATCAACCACCTCGAAGGAAGCACCCTCTCGTGGAGAAGGAGGAAGACACCGGCGGAAGGGAAACCATGATCAACGGTGCCATGATCAGCACCTTGATGGGGTAATCTTCTCATTCGTCCATGGGTTGTAATCGATCGTGAGATGTAATCGCACTTTGTCGGATTATCCGTCTATCATCTTGTGTTGAATATACTTTAATGCTTAAAGGTTAGCTACCATGCCGTAAAGGGAGTAAGGCCTCAATGCTTCCTTGGATCCATTCAATACGCCGTGGCCATCAAAGGTCTAGTCATGAATACCTTCGCGTAGTGACGAGTACGAGAGGAGGGAAAGGGCGAAACCGTGGTCACAACCCCGATAGATTAGATTGGTTCTTCATGTCTTTAAGCGATTGCATGCTCTAGTATCGTAGACCCGTGGGCGAGTGTCTTCTCTCTTGATCGTTTATCATTCTCTCTAGTGTAGTTTAGTGTTTTTCTAGTATAATAGTAGTTAGGGTTTTAGTAGCTAGTGTATCGTTGTTGATCGAACGCTTGTAATCCCCTTGCTCCGCGGATTGACAAGAACCTTGGGAATCCCGTGGTGAAAAAGGTGTGGGGTCCGTACGCTTGCGGATCGTAGAGGGATACGTCTTTTATCCGTCACCGCGGACCGTCCGCAAAGGCCGCGCGGACGTCCGGCCAGTGCCGCGGACTGTCCGCAAGGGACACGCGGACTGTCCGGCCGGGGGCCATGGACCGTCCGTTAAAGACAACAGAACCACCAGAACTGACCCGAGAAAAACGGACCGTCCGCGAAGACTGAGCGGACTGTCCGCGCGGGCCACGGTCCGTCCGCTACTGAAGCTCGGACCGTCCGCAAACCGGCTACAACAAAAACCTAAACCAAAACTGGATCAAAATGAAATGAAACAAGAACACGAAGAACGCTCGACGAATTGGCTCCTCGCAGACTATCCGTCGGCCCCTCGCGGACCGTCCGCGCCACACGGACAGAACTGAAAACAGCCCGACCTCGAAGGTCAACTCCCCCAAATCATCATCGGATTTCCCAAGAGACAAGGGTTTGGGGACTTGAAAAGCGTCACACAAGGATGCTATAGCCCAAAAATCTTGCCTCCTAACTCCCTAAATCACCGGGAATCGTGAATCCTTTGAGCACCACCAAAAGCTAGAGCTTCGACCGAAAATCCTTGAATCGAAGTGGTTTCCCGGCGTTTGAGGGCACAAGATCAATCACAAAGGTGCACAAGGCATCCATACATCTTTCCCTCAAAGAAATCCGTGGAGAAACCCACTCAAATCCGCGGAACCACACCAAGAACAAGAGCACCAAAAACAGGCACGCAAAAGACCACGAAAAACACAATGCCGAATCTTCTATACAAACTAGGAAAGATTCACAAGGTCTAGCATGCCACCCTAGCATCCATCCCTCTCAACAAATATCACATGAAGCTCTCATGCTAGCCTAGAGAAAAATGGAGAAGAAAATAGCTACGAAAATGAGAAATGGGAAGGGGGAAATGAAACCCTAAGTCGCGGAGAGAGAGAGCCATCCACACACACTCATGGCTTATATATCAGGTCCCGCCGGTGTGGGAAATGTCTCGACTACCCCTAACTCAACTACTGGTGATACAACCCACATATGGGCATTTATGTAATGTTTGTGGGTCTTGCCATCGGACGGCCCCGCCTTCGCCGCACCCCGCGTCCTCCCGACGCAAGCGATGCGATCCGGCCCGCGTGTCCTCCGCTTCGAAGCTTCCCGACAAGCCCGGATCCCGTCTCCGTCGTGTTGGGTCTTCGGACTTGGTTTTGAGGCCCAAACAAAGAAACCGTCCTCCGATGGTTTTGTGGGCAAACCACCAAACCCCCGCGTGCTCGGCCCGGCCTCCCGCCGGGCCTCTTGACTCGACCGCCACCGTGCACCGGCTCGATCGTCCATGACTTCGTCTTGCTCTTCTCGCCACCATGTGGCCCGCACCTAGTCCCGCCGTCCACCGTGTCCCTCGAACCGAGCCTACTTGTCTCTCCATCTCCCGGAGGCCCCTCAAGGCTGAAGACCTTTCACGCCCGTTCTTCACCTGCAACAACACGAACTAGGCCGCGGCCTACACCTACGCACTGAGCCAAGAGTCAGTCCAACACCCGTTGTCAATCACTCATCACTGAGGAGCGGTCATCCATCGACCACCGGGACGCTCCTGGTCCTCAATCTCCCCCTTGATGAGTGCATTGACAACACACAACGCGAAATGAAATTCAGAGAAAGAAAGTAAGAAGAAAGAAAAACAAAGAAGCGCAACTCATGACCAAAACAAATGAAAGGCAAAGAAAGGTCACAAGCCGAGCAAAGCACAAGCTCCACACTGAAAACAGCAAGAAAGCTCCCCCTGAACAAATGCAAGCTCCCCCTGAACATGTGGATGCAAACTTCCAAATTTTAGCTCACCTCTTCTGAATTTGCATTAAGCTCACCTCTTCCCCCCCTTGTTGACAATGTATGAATCAAGGTGAAAATGCAGGAATGTAAAACAAAGCATATAAACATCTAAATGAGCTTCTCAAATAGGCCAAATCCTGTGTCAAAGGCTAGAAATGAGACAAAGAGCACATATATGGATCATAACATAGTCAAAGCATTGCCACAAGTAATATATGAAAATATAGGCATGTGACAAAGCAAATTTTCAGATTTGAGCAGTTTTATCAAAAGATGGCTCACTTCAAATGTAAAAGCCTATCCATGTCATATTCGAGCCAAAAACATGCATATCATCCAGAGATCATACAAGGATATTCAATTCTCGACAAAAGATCATTGCAAACACCCATAAAACAAAGCATGTCATGTTAAAGCTCATGAGCCATGTGTCCACTTCGGGGAGACTTCTCCACTGGTGAACATCATGCAACATGTTTTGCACCCATGTGTAAAAGATAAGACATTTTAAGCATAAACATGATGGATGGAGCATTTTTCAAGCATACACACTTCTTTTCAAGATTAATTCATTTCATGGTACATGAAGTGCCTTTGCGGCAAAAAGAAGCTTATGCTCCCCCATGAATGCAACATAGGCTAAACATTCACAATGATATTCGGCCTTTGGCCCAAATGCAAGAAAGAGACATCCAAGCACAATCTAAGCAGAGAAAGCACATTTAGACCAAAACGTGACATGGATACACTACTACACATGAGTGGAGCACGTTTCATCAATTTTAGTCAAGATTAGGATTTGATTCAAAAAGGGCTATCTCACAACATGTATATCTCAAATATTCCAAGAGCATAGCCTCACATAGCAATTTCTCCACACATATGACCAATATCTCACAAGTAGCCAAAGAGACTCAAATAAGGCATATGAAAGAAGCTCACCATCCTAAAAATGCAATATGATACAAATGCAACATGATATATAACAAGATGGCTATCCTACCATGGTTTATACATCAAGCAAAGCATGTATATACATCAAGGTAAACATGGTATGATACATATGGTACAGAAAGGAAATCCCCCAAGAATCAACTAGAAAGGGCAACAAACCCCAAGTTCCCCCCGCAAGCGCATAAATGTAGCTTGGTCGAGAGGCTTTGTGAAAATGTCTGCAAGCTGATCTTGGGTAGGGACATGGCTCAACACAATGGTCCCTTTCTCCACATTGTCTCTCAAGAAATGGTACCTCACTTCTATGTGTTTGGTTCCGGAATGAAGCTTCGGGTTTTTCGCTACGCTTATGGCACTAGTGCTATCACAAAGAAGTGGGATGCGGGTGCACTCCTCACCAAAGTCTCTCAAAGTGTATGAAATCCACAACAAGCGGGAACAACAACTCGCGGGCCGCAACATACTCGCCTCGGTGGTAGACCGAGCTACACTAGCCCGCTTGCGGGAAGACCACGAAACCAACGAGGACCCAAGAAACCGACAAGAACCGAAGTAGACTTCCTCTCGACTCGACAACCGGCAAAATCCGCATCGGAAAAACCATGAAGAGAAAGAGTCGAGGAGGAAGAATGCCAAAGGCCAAGATCGAGGGCGTTGTAGGTACATGAAAAATCCTCTTGACGGCCTATCGATGTGATGTCCTCGGCGAAGCCTGAAAACGAGCGCACAGACACACACTGAACTGAATGTCTGGCCTCGTCGCCGTCAAGTAGAGGAGGGAGCCGATCATGCTCCTGTACTCTTGCTGGTCCACTGGTTCTCCGTCCTCGTTCGCATCCAAAGTAGCCGTACTCCCCATGGGTGTCGACATAGGCTTTACATCTTGCATCTGGAACTTCCTCAGCATGTCTTTTGTGTACTTGGTCTGATGAACAAATGTTCCGTCCGTCACTTGCTTGATCTGCAACCCGAGAAAGTATTGCAACTCGCCCATCATGCTCATCTCGAATTCCCTGCTCATCTCATCTGCAAACATGGCATATGTGACGAGCCACCAAAGACAATATCATCCACGTATATCTGCACAATCAACAAGTCATTCCCATTCTTGAGGAGAAACAAGGTCCTATCCACGGTACCCATCACAAACCCTCTACTCACCGAGAAAACCTCTAAATCTCCCATACCAAGCCCGGGCGCCCGTTTCAACCCATACGAGCCCTTTTCAACCCGTACACCCTATGTGTATAATTCTCACTCTCGAACCCCGGTGGTCGCTTCACATACACCTCCTCCTCTATGACCCCATTCAGAAAAGCACTCTTCACATCCATTTGAAACAACTTGAACCCTTTAGCCACGGCAAAGGCTAGAAGGATTCGAATTGCCTCAAGACGAGCCACAGGAGCAAAGGTCTCCTCATAGTTGATCCCCTCCTTCTGACTATATCCCTAAGCAACAAGTCTGGACTTGTTCCTCACAACCATCCCATTCTCAACCTCTTTGTTCTTCCAAACCAATTTGGTTCCTATAGGATGGCAATTTGGAGGTGGTTCAACTAACTCCCACACTTGGTTCCTCTCAAAATTTTCCAACTCCTCATGCATAGAATTGACCCAGTTTGCATCAGATAAAGCATGTCCAATGTCCTTGGGCTCAAAGGAGGCAACAGATGCAGCATGAGCGAAATGAGAGGAATTTCTAGACCTTGACCGTGTAGTATGTTCATCGATGTTCCCAATGATCCTCGATAGGGGATGCACTTCTTGAATCCGCCGGGGAGCCTCACGCCTCGAGACTACCCCCCCTCAACTTCGGCTTCTCTCGCCCGGTCCTCTTGTCGCACCGTCGTTGTCCATGAAGTAGACGGTCCGGCCTCCGTAGTGGTCGTAGGGGAAGTAGTGTGTACACAATGCGCTTCGGCCCGCATGGTTCTCTCCATCATCATCTCCGGCTTCATCCTTCTCCTCTTCAAAGAGGTCCTCGGCCATCTCTTCATCACCTGCACATTCAAAGCCAAGAGAGGTACATGGCATTGTCTCGTCGAAGGTTACCTCGCAAGTCTCCATGATTTTGTTAGTCTCAAGGTTAAGCACCCTATAGGCTCTAGAATGATTAGCATATCCAAAGAAAATCCCATCACTAGACCTAGCCTCAAACTTGTCGACTTTTCCCTTTTTAAGAATAAAGCATTTGCAACCAAAAACTCGGAAATGACTCACCTTGGGTGCCCGACAATGCATAAGCTCATAACAGGTCTTCTTCTTGAAAGCTCGCAATAAAATCCTGTTAGAGACATGACAAGGCAGTACCGACCGCCTCGGCCCAATACCTCCTAGGAGTCCTGTGCTCATCGAGCATCGTCCTAGCCATCTCACAAAGAGTCCGATTTTTCCTTTCCACAACTCCATTTTGAGGGGGCACAAAAGGGGTCGAATACTGATGTTCAAGACCTAGATCACGAAAAAAGGCATCAAAACGAGAGTTCTTGAACTCTGAGCCATTATCACTGCGTATAGCTCGAATAGCATTGCCATGCCTCTCGTTTTTCAACCTCACGTTCAGATCTCGAACAAAACCAAATGTCTCACTCTTGTCTTCCAAGAAAAACACCCAAGCATAGCGAAAGTAATCGTCCACCACAACAAGGACATACCACTTCCCACCCACCGAGTGAACTCGAGCTGGCCCAACAAGGTCCATATGCAACAGCTCTGTCGGACGCTCGGTCATGACATCGGTCAGTGGTGGATGGGGAGTGGCTACCATCTTGCCATGCCTACATGGAGCACAAACCAAATCCTTCTCAAGCTTCAACCTCGGCAATCCTCGGACAAGGTCAAGACCACTCAAGGGGGAAACCAAATCAAAGCTCAAGTGACCCAACCTCCTATGCCATTTCCACAAATTAGAAGAAGGACCAGCCATCAAACAGCGAGTAGGACCCAAAGAACGAGAGAAATCAGCCCTGAAAATCTGACCCTCGGGGATGATCATACAGACAAGATCACCTCGAGAATCCAGCAAACGAGACTCACTAGACTTGAAACGCACCTCAAAGCCCTCATCAAGCAACTGAGAAACCGAAAGCAATTTGAAACCCAAAGACTTCACAAGAGCAACTCTCTTCAAGGTTACGTTGTCACTCACATGCACAACACCCTAAGAAATCACCCTTCCTCGTCCATTGTCCCCAAATGTGATGTACATCTTTTCCTTCACTGGGGTGAGGCTGGAGAACCACTTCTTATCTCCGGTCATGTGTTGGGAACATCCGGAGTCGATCAACCAAATGTTCTCCAAGCCTCCTGCCTGTAGTCAGAAACAAGAACGAGAATGAGCTAGTGACTCGACACTGGGGTTAGCACACAGAAAGTTGAACCAGTGTCGAGCCATCTGCTCAAAGGAGGTGTTAGCAAACATCATTCCCTTGCCACCAAACTTCCCATGTCCCATGGAAGGAGTACGAGCA
The DNA here is from genome assembly GCA_947561735.1 of Cenchrus americanus. NCBI lineage: Eukaryota > Viridiplantae > Streptophyta > Magnoliopsida > Poales > Poaceae > Cenchrus > Cenchrus americanus. Next base: position 93,154,855 of record OX387244.1, on the reverse strand, counting down.
CCACGAGGGGGAAAACGTGGTCCGTAGTTCCTCTGGAACCCAAAGCTGCGATCATCTCCCGTGAACCCGTATTGAGGACGAGCAGGGGGACGTCCAGCAAAACCACCACGAGCCCGACCACACCTCTCACCAGCACGCACACCATCATCTCTCCTAACAAACCTCTCACCACCACCTCTCTGTGGGAACCTACCACCTGAGCTCCAACTCTACCAACACTCCTCACACTTCCCACACCCCGTGGAAGTGGCACTCTAGGCTCGGGAATACCATGAGACCGGCGATACCGTCCCGGTTTGCTTTCTCCCTAGCAAGCCTCTCATCCCTCTTCCTCTTATAGCAAAACTCGCTACGTGTCTCTCCTTGCCACAATACTCACATCCGAAGGGGATGGGTTTTGGTTTTGGCTCGGCTTCTCTCTAGGTTTCTCACCCTTCTCACTCACAAACTTCACGGGTTTCTGGAAGTCATTTGTTTTGGGTGGAAATTTGGGTGGATCTTGGGTTGTGTCAAGCTTGTTGCAAAGGTGGTTGGGCTTTGGTGTGAAAGAGTTCTTGGGTGCTTTTGGAAGTGGGACTTGGATGTCTCCAATCACCTCAAACTCGGGGTTAGACTCAACACACTTCTCATACACGCTCTCCCCACTGTTCTCTCCCACTTTTTCACCCAACTTCTCAAAACCCAAACCACGACCATCAGCTCTCTTGAACTCCTCAATCATGATTTTCAATTGAGGTTCCTGCCCAGACAACCAACCCAACACCTTCCTCAAATAGTCATTCTCCTCATAGATGACATCCAAATGGGAAGTAAGTTCAACATTGCGCAATGTAACTTCATCACAGCTAGTGCATGCATTGACAACAGGAGATTTCAAAGAAGCTTCCAAAGTGCTAATAGTAGAACGAGCATCAACAAGCTTAGCATGTGTCACACCCTAAAATTTCCAATTTCAGGATGTGAATAGAAAGAATAATTAAATAACAATTTTCTCATAATTTTTAAAATTTTCCTACATTTATATTCTTTACAGGAAATATAGTATAGGAAAAATCCTTTGTTGGATTTTCAAAATTAAATAAAAGTTATGTGTGTTGCATTCATGCCGATGCATCTAGTGGTTCTTGAGTGCAAAAAGGTTTCAAAAATGCGTTTAGGAGCTGTCCAAACTCTTCCGAGAATTTTCTGGATTTTTCTGGGATTTATTCTCATTTTCCTTGAGCTATTTCTATTTATTAGAAGGCGCTAAAATCTTTTTCATGAGCACCAAATGCTTTATTTGGATTGTTCATGTCTTAATCTAGCTCTGGGAATTTTCCTGAATTTGTTTGGAATTTTTCGGGTATTTTTCGTGGCTTTATCGATTTATCTAGTTAATTCTGGATTTATCTTTGCACAGGAAAAATATTTCGAAAAAAATATTTCCTATCTACCTGGGCCGAGCCCGTGGGCTCGACCCGCACCCGCCCGGCCCGCCCGCGCCGGCCCGGGCCCGCCCGGCCGGCGGGGCCCATCCCGCCACCGGCCGAGGCCGACCGCGGCCGGCCATGGCCGCCGCCTTGGCCGCCCCGCGCCGCCCCATAAAAGGGCGGGGCCAAGCCGCCCCGCGCCGCCGTAGCGCGCGCCTCGCCCTAGGCCACCTCCCCGCCGCCACACCCGTGCCCGGCAGTGCGCCGCCGCGGAGCCGAGCCGGTTGCCGCCGCGCCGCCGCCGGGCTCACACCGGCCGCCGCTCCGATTCGCCGGCTAGGGGTCCTCCCGGAGCAAGCCGCCGTCACCACAAGCATCCACGCACTGAGCCGAGCTTATTCCACAGCTTCCCGTCGCCGGAGGAGCTCCAGAGCACCGCCGCCCTTGAACCCGCGCCGCCGGCCACCCCTGTTCGCCGCCGGCCAAGATTCCGGCCGCTCCTGCTCCTTCCCTCCGCTGGTAAGCACATCTTTTGGGTCCCCTTGAACTCCCCTACCTCCTGCGCCATTCGCCTGAGCCGCTAGCTGCCCAAAGCGCTGGCGAGCGCAACCACCAGACCCGCCGTCCGCCCCTTCCAGAGGTAGAAGAACAAGATGGTTGGCTGTTTTGTGTTTAGCCCCCTGAGGAACACTGTAATCTATAGATCCTTTAGGTGTCTTGCATCATTCTCAATTTTACCCCTAGATCTTTCCGGACCTTCGTAATCAGATCCAACCAGTGTTTTCTTAGATCTAACCTCAACCTTTTATCTATTCGCTAAAACTGTTCTTTGTGTCTTGGGAATCTTCTCTGCTAACCCCCGACATCTATGGTTGATTGCGACTAGGTCCTTTCATTCTTGTTTATCCCGAAAATCTTCGTTTTAGCTCCGATTTCATCCGTTCAAGTTGTGTTAGATCCATAATAATGTAAAGCACGCATTAGTGGAGTGTTTTCACCATGTTTTGTTTTCTGAAAATAAAATTAATATTAATTTTGATTAATGCCTAGTTATACATGTCTTTTATAAATAAAAGCAATATAGATCTATATATCGTTTTTCGAATCAAATTTAATTTGATTAATGGTTACTTTAGATGCTTTTATGAATAAAATCTAATTAGATCTTTTACTCGGTTTTCCATAAGTCAAATATTAATTTGCTTAATGATTAATTAACTTTTATAATTAAAAGTTGATTAGGCTTTTACTCGGCTTTACAAATAAATGTTAATCTTGATTAATGCCAATTTAATACTGTTTTTGATAATAATATGATGAACTCGAATTACAAAGTTTCGTTTAGATTGTTCATATAGTTTAGTTTTTCTAAATTAAATGTTTAATCGGTTTAATCAATATATGAATCTTTATTAATAAAACTTGACTAGTTCTTTACACCGGTTTCATAAATAAAGTTTAATATTGCATTAATGTCAACATAGGGTATTTTATTTCTGAAATATCCTTTATATTTGATTTGTTAATTAAAATGAACCTAGCTCATAGCCTTGCTCTCTCATAAATGCAAATGGTTCGTTAGACGTTCTTTATCAAGTTTTATCTAATTGTGATCTTTCCGGTTCTTGCTCAATCTTTCACAACCATCTCTTTAAAGCTAACCAAGCCTTTCCAAGCACCCTTTGTGTTCTTTAGTGATCCATCTAATCAAGCCTATCCTTTAGTGCATTCTTTTAAAGCTTTCTTTTGATTGGTGCTTTGTTCTTAGTATGCTTGTTTGTTTGCTTTGTGTATGTTTGTGCCCGACGATTGATGCGCTTAGAGTGAACGCCGTTCGAGAAGCTTGAAAGAGCTTGAAGTTGAAGATATTCTGAGCAACGACATTACTTTGGTTAAAGGCAAGTGTGTCCTTGATCTTTTGTCCTAAGAATTATATTTAATCACTCATTGCATTGCTTGCATTAATTTTGATGGGTCCCTATTAAGGATTACCTAGTCTCTGATTGCCATTCCTTGTTAACCTGGGTTTACATTTATGTTGGGTAACTATGCTTAGTTGCTATATGCGGGTTATGGTGGTTTTAATGAACAACAATGATAAACTTGTTTTACCTTTATGTTATATCTTTGGATGTTAATACAAGACCATATGATTAATCGGAACATGGAGCGACCACCCAGGACAACAGTGCAACCACAAGGACTACATGGCTCTGGTCTTGGCCGAGTAATTAGGGAAGTCTTTGTGTGGTTATTACTCGCATAGTAGGTTGGGGACAGAGGAATGCTTTTATGGCTCTTCTATTCCGGAGCGGTGATGGAACGGAAGACTCTATGGCTTACCGTCCGTAATAGAAGTGTGGTACGAAAGATAGCCTCTATGACATACTTGGACTAATACGCACGGGAGGACTCTTTGTAAAGGCCTCGTAGCGTCCCTATGCAATCACACCTCGGTAGTGTGGTATTGTGCCTACTTTTGCATAGCGTGGTTGGGTGCAAAACTCTTCGGAGTTTTTACGCGACTTGTGGGTAAAGATGTACAACCTCTGCAGAGTGTAAAACTAATCGATTAGCCGTGCTCACGGTCAAGAGCGGCCTGGACCCTCACATGATAATTGAACTTGAAGATGGACTTAAATCATTCTCTCTGGTTATGCTTGCCATGTGCTTATGGCGTACCTCTTATCTTATGCTTAATTGTGGGTTGGTATAAACTTACACATTATTAGTAATCAGGTGCTAATAAAACTTGACCAACTAAAATTGCTTAAATTCTTATAGCCCAGTCCACTATAAAGCCTTTGCATTCATTCTTTTTTCCCACACTTGGTGAGTACGACAAGTGCTCACCCTTGCTATAAACAATGTTGCTCAGAAAGAGGAAGCTGCCATGAAGATGTTGCTGGAGCTAGGCGTACGCAACCCCCAGTCGACTGCCTGTGAAGTTTGGTGCCTTCGTTTCCAGGATTAAGCGTAAATCTCTGATAATCTTTCTTTTTCTTATGTGATACTGTTTCTGTATTCACTTTTATGTCACTATATGCATTAAACTTGATCCTGGCATGCATATAGGCTTGCACTTGGTTTTCTTCGGAAAGTCGGGTGTGACAGAGTGGTATCAGAGCTGTATCGACTATAGGACGTAAGCCTAGTCAGCAACGGATGTTCCCTAAGGTCTCTTTTCATCTAAAGTCCCTTCTTACCTTATCCTTGACCTCTCTGATGAAGGATCTCACCTCTTAACCATCTTCTTATCTCCATACCATGAATTCTTATATATTTATCTTCACTCTCCTTAAACATCTCTCCGACCTCGCCTATTCATTCCCTCAAGCAATAAACACCCCCTTGATTTATTGGTAGAACTGTTACCCTTAACATTCTATCTGTTCGCGCAGCTCTCTGAGACATCAACGCTATTTTAATTCTTTCTCGAGCTACAGAACTCCGATCGACATGAAACAAGTTGGGTTAGTTCCTAAGTTTCATAAATGAATTTCTATCAAAAATCCAACCCTATCCAGTACTTGTTCCAAGAGCTATGCCCGAAACATTGGAGCTATCAGAATCTGTAAACTCTGCTGACCTAGTTACCTTCAATATTCTATATCTCGGGCTATAGACCTCCGATTGAGGTAAATCCAATTGGAGTAGTTCAGGAATTTCATCAGTTTCTCTCTGTCCAAAATTCAGCAGTATTTGTTTTGTATTCATGGAGATACATACGAATTAGTGGAGCATTCAGAATCTGCCAACACTGCTGACATACCCATCTTGTCTAATTCATATCTCGAGTTCTAAACCTCCGATTGAGGTGATTCCAGTTGGGCTGAACTCAAAATTTTGGACTCCTTGATCTGGGAAAGATCCATTATTTATGTATATCCTTGCTGGGAGATATATCTGATCTATTAGGAGGATACCCCCTAATTTTATTAACAACGTGAAGTGTCGTTCCCTTTAGCTATGCCTTGATTGGTGGAATTGTGAGTTTGCATGATGATGCTTGGTTTTATGATATTGATTGGGTTGGTTCTTTGAAGTGAGTGTTGGTGTATTGTGGGTCTTACATCCGCAATAACATCAGTTGCTTTGTTGGGTTCTTCTTTTTTGTACCTCCCACCTCCTTGTTTCCCCCCACTCGTTTTGCACTACTCTTGTTCCCCTCTGATCATATCTTTACCTACCAACCAGATGGAAAACCAAGAAGGAGGTAACCAAGGGGAAAGCTATGATAACAGTGGTGACTATGGATACAATCAAGATGGGTTATCATATCCACCCTCAGGCGATAAGTATGCAGAGTTCATGAGGACTGAGCTGCCAATGTTCTCCAGTACCACATATCCCTCGAAGTCGAAGACTGGATCAAGACAATTGAAGAGAAGCTAGATATGGTACAATGCAATGATGGAGAGAAAGCTTTGTATGCATCTTGGCAGCTTATAGGAGCAACTTCGGAATGGTGGAATTCTTACATCAATGGACATCGAGGCAACTCCGAGAGTATTGTGTGGAAGGAATTCAAAGACAACTTTATCTTACACCATACTCCTGTGAGTGCGATGAAGCTCAAGAGGAAGGAGTTCCTTAACTTAAAGCAAGTACAGATGACGGTAACTGAGTACGGGGATAAGTTTATTCAGTTATCTCTATATGCCCCAAGATCGGCTGAGAGTGATAAGAAGAAACGAGAGCATTTCATCAAAGGGTTGAATGATCTTCAAAGTATACTAAGCCTACATGAACACTCCAGTCTACAAGATTTAATCAACAAAGCCGTTGGGCTAGAAAGCAAGCTACAGTAGATCATGAGTAAGAAGAGAAAAAGGAAATATCCAGGGGAAGCCAATAACAACTCTCACCTACATCATATGTCTCAAGCCCAAGGTTTTCCTGAAGATCACAATGAAGATGCATATCTAGAATATCCTCATGGTGTCACAATACCAGTGATTTATGAGACACCACAGAATCGTCGGAACATTAGGGAAAGTAAAGCTTGTTTCTATTGCAAAGCTGGTGGACACTTTATCAGCAAGTGCCCGAAGAAGTTTCTAGATCGTCATTTTAAGAGAGAATGGCGACAACGACACAAGCAAGACAAGACCCCCGATACCTAAGGATTTTAATATAAGTTAGGCTGTGGAAAGATTTCTGTAATATGAAAGGAAGAATATTGTTGAAGGATATGAAAAGAGTTCGAAATAAACCCTTGTCTCTTGCTAGCCTTTTTCGAATCTCGGGACGAGATTCCTTTTAAGGGGGGTAGATTTGTCACACCCTGAAATTTCCAATTTCAGGATGTGAATAGAAAGAATAATTAAATAACAATTTTCTCATAATTTTTAAAATTTTCCTACATTTATTTTCTTTACAGGAAATATAGTATAGGAAAAATCCTTTGTTTGATTTTCAAAATTAAATAAAAGTTATGTGTGTTGCATTCATGCCGATGCATCTAGTGGTTCTTGAGTGCAAAAAGGTTTAAAAAATGCGTTTAGGAGCTGTCCAAACTCTTCCGAGAATTTTCCGGATTTTTCTGGGATTTATTCTCATTTTCCTTGAGCTATTTCTATTTATTAGAAGGCGCTAAAATCTTTTTCATGAGCACCAAATGCTTTATTTGGATTGTTCATGTCTTAATCTAGCTCTGTGAATTTTCATGAATTTGTTTGGAATTTTTCGCTTATTTTTCGTGGCTTTATCGATTTATCTAGTTAATTCTGGATTTATCTTTGCACAAGAAAAATATTTCGAAAAAAAAATATTGCCTATCTACCTGGGCCGAGCCCGTGGGCTCGACCCGCACCCCGCCCGGCCCGCCCGCGCCGGCCCGGCCCGCCCGGCGCGGCGGGGCCCATCCGCCACCGCCGAGAGACCGACCGCGGCCGGCCATGGCCGCCGCCTTGGCCGCCCCGCGCCGCCCCCATAAAAGGGCGGGCCAAGCCGCCCGCGCCGCCCTAGCGCGCGCCTCGCCCTATGCCGCCTCCCCGCCGCCACACCCGTGCCCGGCGGTGCGCCGCCGTGGAGCCGAGCCGGTTGCCCCCGCGCCGCCGCCGGGGCTCACACCGGCCGCCGCTCCGATTCGCCGGCTAGGGGTCCTCCCGGAGCAAGCCGCCGTCACCACAAGCATCCACGCACTGAGCCGAGCTTATTCCACGCCTTCCCCGTCGCCGGAGGAGCTCCAGAGCACCGCCGCCCTTGAACCCGCGCCGCCGGCCACCCCTGTTCGCCGCCGGCCAAGATTCCGGCCGCTCCCGCTCCTTCCCTCCGCTGGTAAGCACATCTTTTGGGTCCCCTTGAACTCCCCTACCTCCTGCGCCATCCGCCTGAGCCGCTAGCCGCCCAAAGCACCGCGAGCGCAACCACCGACCCGCCGTCCGTCCCTTCCCAGAGGTAGAAGAACAAGATGGTTTGCTGTTTTGTGTTTAGCCCCCCGAGGAACACCGTAATCTATAGATCCTTTAGGTGTCTTGCATCATTCTCAATTTTACCACTAGATCTTTCCGGACCTTCGCAATCAGATCCAACCAGTGTTTTTTTAGATCTAACCTCAACCTTTTATCTATTCGCAAAAACTATTCTTTGTGTCTTGGGAATCTTCTCTGCTAACCCCCAACATCTATGGTTAATTGCGACTAGGTCCTTTCAATCTTGTTTATCCCGAAAATCTTCGTTTTAGCTCCGATTTCATCCGTTCAAGTTGCGTTAGGTCAATAATAATGTAAAGCACGCATTAGTGGAGTGTTTTCACCATGTTTTGTTTTCTGAAAATAAAATTAATATTAATTTTGATTAATGCCTAGTTATACATGTCTTTTATAAATAAAAGCAATATAGATCTATATATCGTTTTTTCAGAATCAAATTTAATTTGATTAATGATTACTTTACATGCTTTTATGAATAAAATCTAATTAGATCTTTTACTCGGTTTTCCATAAGTCAAATATTAATTTGCTTAATGATTAATTAACTTTTATAATTAAAAGTTGATTAGGCTTTTACTCCAGCTTTATAAATAAATGTTAATCTTGATTAATGCCAATTTAATACTGTTTTTGATAATAATATGATGAACTCGAATTACAAAGTTTCGTTTAGATTGTTCATATAGTTTAGTTTTTCTAAATTAAATGTTTAATAGGTTTAATCAATATATGAATCTTTATTAATAAACCTTGACTAGTTCTTTACACCGGTTTCATAAATAAAGTTTAATATTGCATTAATGTCAATATAGGGTATTTTATTTCTGAAATATCCTTTATATTTGTTTTTTAATTAAAATGAACCTAGCTCATAGCCTTGCTCTCTCATAAATGCAAATGGTTCGTTAGACGTTCTTTATCTAGTTTTATCTAAGTGTGATCTTTCCGGTTCTTGCTCAATCTTTCACAACCATATCTTTATAGCTAACCAAGCCTTTCCAAGCACCCTTTGTGTTCTTTAGTGATCCATCTAATCAAGCCTATCCTTTATTGCGTTCTTTTAAAGCTTTCTTTTGATTGGTGCTTTGTTCTTAGTATGCTTGTTTGTTTGCTTTGTGTATGTTTGTGCCCGATGATTGATGCGCTTAGAGTGAACGCCGTTCGAGAAGCTTGAAAGAGCTTGAAGTTGAAGATATTCTGAGCAACGACATTACTTTGGTTAAAGGCAAGTGTGTCCTTGATCTTTTGTCCTAAGAATTATATTTAATCACTCATTGCATTGCTTGCATTAATTTTGATGGGTCCCTATTAAGGATTACCTAGTCTCTGGTTGCCATTCCTTGTTAACCTGGGTTTACATTTATGTTGGGTAACTATGCTTAGTTGCTATACCTGGGTTATGGTGGTTTTAATGAACAACAATGATAAACTTGTTTTACCTTTATGCTATGTCTTTGGATGTTAATACAAGACCATAAGATTAATCGGAACATGGAGCGACCACCCAGGACAACAGTGCAACCACAAGGACTATATGGCTCTGGTCTTGGCCGAGTAATTAGGGAAGTCTTTGTGTGGTTATTACTCGCATAGTAGGTTGGGGACGGAGGAATGCTTTTATGGCTCTTCTATTCGGAGCGGTGATGGAACGGAAGACTCTATGGCTTACCGTCCGTAATAGAAGTGTGGTACGAAAGATAGCCTCTATGACATACTACTATGGACTAATACGCACGGGAGGACTCTTTGTAAAGGCCTCGTAGCGTCCCTATGCAATCACACCTCGGTAGTGTGGTATTGTGCCTACTTTTGCACGGCGTGATTGGGTGCAAAACTCTTCGGAGTTTTTACGCGACTTGTGGGTAAAGATGTACAACCTCCGCAGAGTGTAAAACTAATCGATTAGCCGTGCTCACGGTCAAGAGCGGCCTGGACCCTCACATGATAATTGAACTTGAAGATGGACTTAAATCGTTCTCTCCGGTTATGCTTGCATGTGCTTATGGCATACCTCTTATCTTATGCTTAATTGTGGGTTGGTATAAACTTACACATTATTAGTAATCAGTGCTAATAAAACTTGACCAACTAAAATTGCTTAAATTCTTATAGCCCAGTCCACTATAAAGCCTTTGCATTCATTCTTTTTTCCCACACTTGGTGAGTACGACAAGTGCTCACCCTTGCTATAAACAATGTTGCTCAGAAAGAGGAAGCTGCCATGAAGATGTTGCTGGAGCTAGGCGTACGCAACCCCCAATCGACTGTTTGTGAAGTTTGGCGCCTTCGTTTCCAGGATTAAGCGTAAATCTCTGATAATCTTTCTTTTTCTTATGTGATACTGTTTCTGTATTCACTTTTATGTCACTATATGCATGAAACTTGATTCTGGCATGCATATAGGCTTGCACTTGGTTTTCTTCGGAAAGTCGGGTGTGACAGCATGCATAGTAGGACATGATTTACAAGCACCAAGCAAAGTGGGTCTAGCCTTAAGCTCATCATACTCAGTCCTAAGAGCATCTAGTTTAGCCAAAGTGGAAGCATTCTTCTCATTAAGCAACTTGATCTCATTGAACCATGCATCACACTCAAGACACTCAACATCATCAGGAGTAATAGGAACAAGTTTCAAAGAGTCATTCTCAAGTTTCAATTCAAGCAATTTGGACTCTAACTCTCCTACTTTCTCACTAGCATTCTCAAGTTGAGCCCTAAGATCTTTCCTCATCTTCTTAGCATCTCTCAACACACTATCACGGTTGTCAATCAAGCCATTCAACCTAGTGATCTCAGCAAGCAAAGAGTCATGGTCACGATTTACCTCATCCTCCGAGTCGGAGTCGCTGTCTTCCTTCTCGCTCTTCTTGCTGCTCGAGCTATGGGCCATCCCACAAAAGCCTTCAAGCGTCACACAGCTCAACCCACTGAGGTTTCGGCTTGCACTCTTCTTGCCCTTGCACCTCCCGGCATCTTCATCTTCGCTGCTTGAGCTTGACTGCGCGTCGCTTGAGCTTGAGTCGACATCACTTGCACCGGCCACCATGGCTCTTGCCTTGTCCTTCTTGTAGCCGCCCTTGCTCGGTCGCCGCTTGTCCTTATCCTTGCTCTTGGACTTGCTGAAGTGCTTGCCCTTGGATGAGTACTTGTCTTCATGCCTCGGGTACGCCTTGTACTCGCTCATCTTGTACTTGTTCTCCTCCGCTTCCGGGCACTCGGCGATGAAGTGTCCACGCTTGCCACACTTGTAGCATGTCCCCGAGCTCCGCCTTGCATTCCTCCGGCTCTCATGTAGTTGATCAAACCTCCTTGAGAGCAAGGCCAGCTCCTCCTCGCCCAACACATCAAACTCCTCATCTGGAATAGACATAAGAGAAGACAAGGAAAACTGTCGACAGGAAGGGTTAGTTTTGTCCTTTGATCCGCCCAGAAGAGCAAGACTATGATCAGTCGAGCCCTCATGCTTGGATTGCAACTTCCTGTCAACCTCAGCCGACTTGAGCTTAGAAAAGAGGTTATCCAACTCAATAGTCAAGTATTGCCCAGACTCCTTGATGGCCTCAACCTTAGCACCCCAAACATTTGGGTCCAAGACATGCAAGAGCTTCAAAGCTTGATAATGCTCAGTGTAAGGGAAATCCTCAACATTAGCCTTCATGTTGTTCACGATGGCAGTGAACCTCTGAAACATCGCATCAATGTCCTCACCGGGAAGTTGAGTGAAGTTCTCATATTGCATCCGGTAAGAGACAAAGAGGCGAGCCTTCACATGGTTATGACCACCGTGAGCAACCAACAACTTCTCCCAAATTTGCAAAGCAATATTCAAATGGCGGACACGCTCAAACTCAGGATCACACAAGCTCCGGACCAAGTGATCAACGGCTTTTGCATTTGCCTCATACTTGGCCTTAGCACCAGCATCGGTTACCATAAGAGTATGGATGTTGACCGGAATAGCATAGGTCTTGTCAAGCACAATGAAATCCAACAACTTGCCACGAAGAAAGATCATCATACGAGCCGCCCACTTGTGGTAACCCTTCCCATCGAAGTGCGGCGGACCGCCCCGCTCAACGTACGCCATCTTAGGATTCAAGACTTGTCAAAGTCACAAAGAATCCAGCACCAAGCTCTGATACCAATTGACGGATCGGATGGCGACTAGAGAGGGGGGGAGTGAACAGGAGCCGGTAAAAATTCTTCTCAAAGAACCCGGCCTATACCCTAGACAATTCCCGGTCACACACAAGCGATGGATCGAATCACACACCAACCGCCAAGACAACAAGGTTATGGATTAACCTCAAGTCTTAGGAACGATTCCTTGAAGCACACGCGGAAGCACGAAAGAAGGAGGAGGGAATCGAAACAAGGAACCAAGCTGTCAGCCTCGGGCGGACTGTCCGGCCAGGCAGGGCGGACTGTCCGCAAAGGCCACGCGGACGGTCCGGCCGAGTGTCGCGGACGATCCGCAAGGGACACGCGGACCGTCCGGCCGGGGGCCACGGACCGTCCGCGAAGACCGGGCGGACTGTCCGCGCGGGCCACGGACCGTCCGCTACTGAAGCTCGGACCATCCGCAAACCTGCTGCAACGAAAACCTAAACCAAAACCGGATCAAAACGAAACAAAACAAGAACACGAAGAACGCCCGATGAACTGGCTCCTCGCGGACTGTCCACCGGCCCCTCGCGGACCGTCCGCACCACACGGACAGAACTGAAAACAGCCCGACCTCAAAGGTCAACTCACCCAATTTTTCATCGGATTTCCCAAACAGTAGAAGCTGTAGAGACAAGGGTTTGGGGACTTGAAAAGCGTCACACAAAGATGCTATAGCCCAAAAATCTTGCCTCCTAACTCCCTAAATCACCGGGAATCGCGAATCCTTTGAGCACCACCAAAAGCTAGAGCTCCGACCGAAAATCCTTGAATCGAAGTGGTTTCCCGGCGTTTGAGGGCACAAGATCAATCACAAAGGTGCACAAGGCATCCATAGATCTTTCCCTCAAAGAAATCCGGGGAGAAACCCACTCAAATCCACGGAACCACACCAAGAACAAGAGCACCAAAAACAAGCACGCAAAAGACCACGAAAAACACAACGCCGAATCTTCTATACAAACCAGGAAAGATTCACAAGGTCAAGCATGCCGCCCTAGCATCCATCCCTCTCAACAAATCTCACATGAAGCTCACATGCTAGCCTAGAGAAAAATGGAGAAGAAAATATCTACGAAAATGAGAAATGGGAAGGGGGAAATTAAACCCTAAGTCGCGGAGAGAGAGAGAGCCATCCATACACACTCATGGCTTATATATCGGGTCCCGCCGGTGTGGGAAATGACTCGACTACGCCTAACTCAACTACTGGCGATACAACCCACGCAGGGGCATTTATGTAATGTTTGTGGGTCTTGCCATCGGACGGCCCCGCCTTCGCCGCACCCCCCGTCCTCCCGACGCAAGCGATGTGATCCCGCCGCGTGTCCTCCGCTTCGAGGCTTCCCGACACGCCCGGATCCCGTCTCCGTCGTGTTGGGTCTTTGGACTTGGTTTTGAGGCCCTAACCAAGAAACCGTCCTCCGATGGTTTTGTGGGCAAACCACCAAACCCCGCGTGCTCGGCCCGGCCTCCCGCCAAGCCTCTTGACTCGACCGCCACCGTGCACCGGCTCGATCGTCCATGACTTCGTCTTGCTTTTCTCGCCACCATGTGGCCCGCACCTAGTCCCGCCGTCCACCGTGTCCCTCGAACCGAGCCTACTTGTCTCTCCATCTCCCGGAGGCCCCTCAAGGCTGAAGACCTTTCACGCCCGTTCTTCACCTGCAACAACACGAACTAGGCCGCAGCCTACACCTGTGCACTGAGCCAAGAGTCAGTCCAACTCCCGTTGTCAATCACTCATCACTGAGGAGCGGTCATCCATCGACCACCGGGACGCTCCTAGTCCTCACAAATCGCTCCACTGGCTTGAACAAGACTTTGGGGACAATAGGAACACCACATGAGGAGTCCATAGCCAAGTTTAATCCTACCAAAACTTATCGAAACAAGAGAAATCGAAGAAATCCAGCCAAGACCTTCTCTAACCCTAGAACATCGAAAACCCCAAAATCGAGCCCCTTAACTCACGGATTTGGGAGGGGAATCACAGCCCAAAGAACCATGAAGGGTTCCTACAAATTTCCCCCATCAAATCCTCAAGAGCAAGGTCCCGAAAACACCCCAAGAAAAACACCAAGAGAGGGCTCCAAAAATCACCACCAAGAGCAACTGGGAACAACACAACAAGGCCTTGAGGAACCACGCCGAATCATCTATACATACCAAGAAGGTTCATACAATGTCTAGATTGTCGCCCGATCATTCAACCCTCTCACAAGATCTCACCATGAAGCTCTCAAGCTAGTCCTATGGAAATCCTAAGAAAATAGGAAGAGAAAATAGGAAAGAAAATGAACTAGGGTTCCAAGAGTTAGCCGCCATCCTCTCACCTCATGGGTTATATGGAGGCAATCGAAAGCCTAAAATACCCTTACTTAAAAATTAGGGATACAAGCCCCTCAAGGGAGGTTTTGGAAGTCTTCAAGTTTTCTCCATCGGACGGATGCCCGGCGACCGCAACCTCGCTTAGCCTCGACGCAAGCCTTGCAATCCCGACGCGTGTCCCCACCGGTCGGACGGGGTACCCACCGGTCCGACCGTTCGGACCCACGGTCGACCGGTCCGGCACCACTTGCAAAGACCGTCTTCGGTTCTTCGGTCTTGGCTTTGTGGATCAACCAAGGAACCCGGTGGTTTTACGGTGAACCGCCTAAAACCCCGCAAACTCGGTGTAGCCTCCGCTAATCGCCACTCATGACTCGGCTCCCACGTAGTCCCGACTCGACCTTGGTTTTCGTGCTCAACCAAGAAACCATCCATGACTTCATCTCGCTGTTCATGCCATCATGTGGCCCGCACTTGACCCCCGCCGGCCACCGGGTCCCTCGAACGAAGCATACTTGTCTTCTCCACACCCGGAGGCCTCACCGGCGACGACCTTTCGCGCTTGTTCTTCACCCGCACCAACACCGTCAAGCCGCAACCTGTACCCGCAATACTTAGCCAAGAATCAATCCACACAACGTTGTCAATCACTCATCACACAAGGAAGCGACCATCCACCGGTCCTCGAACCACACATGGTCCTCACATTCATCTACCTCGGCTACTCCCCTTGATAGGTTGCTAGTCTAAAACACCAACATCTAGCGCGCCGGTAGGGGATCTCGCCGAAGATCTTATGGCAAACTCGACGACTTCAATCCTCATCATGCCGACCGTCGTCTTCAACCGCGGCGGCACCTTTGTCTTCGGTTTGCACCGTGGACGGCGCTCGTCACTTTCCGGCGCCACCTCACAATGACCCCGAACCCAAAGACCGGACTAGTGACACTTCCCAAAGTCATTATGGGCACACTCACCGGAAAATTCGGCAAAATTTCTCTCTACAACCAACACGCCGACTTCGAGTGCGGATCCACCTCCAACTCGAACTCAACGTCCCCCGGGTCATCGCTTGCGAGCCGGCTCCTAAGCCGTCATGTGAGATTGTCCCACTCCACGAGAACTTCCCATACGGCCTCTCGCAAAGCTAGCGGGGCCCACGCGGAGGCTCTCGCCGCACGCCGGACCGGCAAGGAGATCACCTCCGACTACTCTTCGGACTCCAACCCCACCTCCGGCTACTACTTGGACTCTTCGTACGAGTTCGACTTTGGGTTGGACCCTATCGAGTCCGAATCCGAGATCAAGACAACCAAGGAACCGTCGTCGGACCCGGCCACCGGCCTAGTTATAACATCTACTCCCGTCGAAGATTCGTCTACTAGCCGGATCGCAAGCCCGCGTACCCGACAGATGGCAACTCACGCCGTGTCGCCTACCTTGACTCACTTCCCTTCCGGGAGGGAACACCATCGGCTCCAACTAAGGAACATACGCCAACCGAGGTGATGACTACCGACTCCGGTCTCGATACTCCTAACCACCAAGTATTCATGGTTGCCGGCGAGACACCAAGGCCTTTAGGGACTCGACCCGACCGATATCTCGATGACATCTCGAAGACGAGTTGTCCGCCAATGCACCCGTAGACAAGGCCACCGACGACAAGAATGCCCGACGTGATCGCAACGGGAAGCGGAACGAACACCGCGGACGTCTCCGAGAGACTCTCCCCATCCGGCACCTCAATGAGGCCTTGAAACAAGTCACCAACCGGGTGCGCACCACTCCCGAGCAATGCCTTACGTCTATCACCACGATAGCACGTCAAGCTCAGGGGATCCGCGTGGGCGAAGTCATCACCAAGCTCGTCGAAGATGCCTACTTCATTAGAGTTGACAACAGGGTCACCCAAGTACCCCCCGTCAGAACTCATGAACCCAGACACCATGAAGCTACCGGCCGCAGTCCGGCCCGACGGTGGATGCAACCGCACCCGCGGAGAACAACCACCAAACCTCAACCGCTCTAGGGCCTCAGCTGGAGGACCCTCCCGTGGCGGCAACGGTGCGGGCGGCGGCGGTGGTCGCCGCGGCGCCGCTAGTCGTGGCGACGGCGGCGGCAGAGGCAGCTGCGGTGGTACCTCATCACATGGCGCCGGCGGAAGAGCTAGCGGTGGTGGTGATCACGGAGGCCGAGGCCACGCGAAAAGTCACGCTACCGACAACTCACGTGGCGGCTATGATGCTCGCCACGGAATTGAGGAAATTCGTCGCAACAAGGCTTCCGCAACAAACGACGGCGATGGCTTCCCCGCCTACTCCACTCAACTTCGCGACCTCGCTCCTCCCGGAAAAATTTAAGCCTCTCGGGATCACCAAGTACAACGCGAAGCAAAGACCCGTTCGGTGGCTTAGGTGCAATGCCTATCCATTGAAAACACTCGGTGGAAACAATGACACGAAGTGCCTCTAATTCCCATTCCACTGGACCAAGCCCCACTCATCCGGCTCGAGTCGCTCGACAAGAACTCCATCGATGAGTGGGACCACTCAAGGCTCAATTCACCAAGGCAACTTCGCGAGGAACCATGGGGCGCTCGGGTACTGCGTGGACGTGGTGATGGTCAAAACAAGAACAAGGTGAGACGCTACGCCGCAGATGTGGCGCATCTTCGACAAGCTTGCGACCGTAGTCGACGTCACCGACAAGGAGGTCATCGACCTAGTCCAAGATGGACTCGCCACCGTTGTACCCTCGAAGACTTCGGTCGCCGCCGCCCGAGTTCTATCACCAAGCTCAAGGACATGATCACATCATGGGCCGACAAAGAGGAAAAGGCGAACGCCAAGTACGACTCCATCCGTGGCAAGAGCAAGCACAACACGGCCGACAACAACAATAACAACAACAACAACAGGGACCGTAGTCGACGTCACCGACAAGGAGGTCATCGACCTCTTCCAAGATGGACTCTACCACCGTTGCACCTTCAAAGACTTCAGTCGCCACCGTCCGAGTTCTATCACCAAGCTCAAGGACATGATCACGTCATGGGCCGATGAAGAGGAGAAGGCGAACGCCAAGTATGACCCCATCCGCAGCAACAACAACAACAACAACAACAACAACAACAACAACAACAATAACAACAACAACAACAACAACAACAACAACAACAACAACAACAACAACAACAACAACAACAACAACAACAACAACAACAACAACAACAACAACAACAAGGGGACCGTGGGGTCGCAACAAAGCAACAACTACTCGGGTCCTAATCGCAAGCGCAAGCGTACAACACGATCACGCTTATTTAGCGCCCCGTGAAAGACAACTCGAAAAGACCTCTAGCGCTTCAAAGATTTGCTCAAAGAGAAGTGTCCGTGGCATCCGGAGGGCTACCAAACCACCGAGCAGTGCTACCAACTCCGGCGAGCACTCAAAGACATACCGGACCCACAACCTCCTAATGACTAGAAGGGCAAGAAGAAAGCCGACGAAGGCAACGACGACTTTCAGAACCCGACAAGATGGTGAACGTCCTCTTCGGCGGACTACCCACCGGACGGTCTCAAAAGGCCACCCAACGGGAAGTCTTGAACATTGAACCACCTGTTCGACACCTCCGAGGTGGTCGGAGATACCTATCACCTTCTCTCGCGCGGATCAATGGACAAGTTTCTCCGAACCGGGACGTTCCCCACTCGTCTTGAAACCCGTAGTCGCGGGCTCCCGGACTCAACAAGGTACTCATCAACGCGTGGAAGCGGGCTCAATGCACTTTTCACCAAGACCTTGAAGAAGATGAAGCTCGACATCACTGACATGCTCACCAAGAGTGCGTCGCATTTCTACGGCATCGCCCCGGTAACGCGGCCATCCCACTAGGCTCAGTGGTACTGCCAGTTACCTTCATGGAGATAAGGGAGAACTACTGCACCGAGTACATCAAGTTCGAGGTTGTGGACTTCGAAACCTCTTATCATGCCATCCTCGACAATACCGGCTATTGCCAAGTTCATGGTGGTACCCCCACTACACCTACTTGGTACTCAAGATGCCAAGCCATGCCGGAGTACTTTCATTGCAAGGTGACATGAAGATATCTTTCGACCGCGACATCGAAGCCGTGGAACTCGCAGCCGACTAATCAAGTACCCAACGCAATGATGGAGATCTTTGCTGCTTCCAAGAAACTCGCTCCAACCGAACTCGAGATCCCAGAAAAGACCGACACAGCCAACAAGCCTCAACCATCAGAGGAAGTGCAAGTGAAGGCCATCGACCTCGGGACGGGTGACAGCAGCTAGAATACCATGATTGGGGCGGGTCTTGACCCGAAATAGGAAGATGCGCTCGTCAGCTTCCTCTGGGCTAACCGAGACATCTTCACATGGAAACCGCCGAACATGCCGGGGGTGCCCAAAAGGCCGATTGAGCATTCATTCAACATCGATCCCGAAGCGACCCCAAGTGACAACACCTCCGCCGGTTCGCCGACGACCGACGGGATGCCATCAAGAAGAAACCCGCCAAACTACTCGCGGCAGCCGTTCATCCGCGAAGTTTTCCATCCCGAGTGGCTTGCCAACCCCGTCCTTGTCCGCAAGAAGAACACACACAAGTGGAGGATGTGCATCGACTACACCGACCTCAACAAAACACTACCCCAAGGATCCTTTCGGGTTGCCGCAGATCGATCAAGTCATCGACTCCACGGCGGGTTGCGACCTACTCGCTTCCTTGATCGCTACTCCGGTACCACCGCATTGCCATCAAGGAAGAAGACAGGAGAAGACTGCGTTCATCACCCCGTTCGGCGCCATCGCTACACGACGATGTTGTTCGGGTTGAAGAACGCCGGCGCCACATATCGCCGAGCTATCCGAGCTCGCTTCAAGAAGAAGCTCAACAAGAATATTGAAGCTTGCGTGGATGATGTGGTCGTTAAGACCCGAAATTCCGACACGCTCATCGTCGAT
This sequence comes from Cenchrus americanus, assembly GCA_947561735.1. Classification (NCBI taxonomy): domain Eukaryota; kingdom Viridiplantae; phylum Streptophyta; class Magnoliopsida; order Poales; family Poaceae; genus Cenchrus; species Cenchrus americanus. Next base: position 93,135,520 of record OX387244.1, on the reverse strand, counting down.
CTTGAAAAGACTTTCGCATCTTTGCGAGAGTACCAGTGGAAGCTCAACCCCAAAAAGTGCATCTTCGGCGTACCCTCTGGGAAACTAGTCGGCTTCATCATCAGCCATCGCGGAATTGAAGCCAACCCCGAGAAGATCTCCGCCATCACCAACATGAAAGCTCCCACCTACATCAAGGATGTGCAGAAGCTAACCGGGTGCATGGCGGCCCTGAACAGATTCATCTCGAAGCTTGGAGAACAGGGGCTACCCTTCTTCAAACTACTCAAGCACCAAGAGAAGTTCGTGTGGACCACAAAGGCTGATCAAGCTTTGGCGCAACTCAAAGGCTACCTGTCCAAGACACCAGTCCTCACGGCTCCTCGCAAAAAGGAGCGATGCTATCGCTCTACCTTGCCGCGACTACTCACGTGGTCAGTACTGCCATCATTGTCGAGCGGCAGGAAGACGGCCACGCCTACCCAATCCGGGCGACCGCCTACTTCGTCGCCGACGTTCGTCGCAGTCAAAGGCACGATTTCAGCCGGTACGAAGCTACTCTATGCAAAGTGCTCATTAACTCGCGGAAGCTACGACACTACTTCCGGGAGTACTCGATCACCGTCATTACCGACTACCCGCTCGGTGACATTCTACGGAATCAAGACGCTACCGGAAGAATCTCCAAGTGGGTAGTCGAACTCGCCGCCTTCAACATCGACTTCAAGCCATGCACGCCCATCAAGTCTCAAGCACTAGTCGACTTCATGGCGAATGGTGGGAGAATCGCCTTCCAACTCCAACCGAGCTACCGCAGCATTGGATGATGTACTTCGACGGTTCACTCAAGCTCGAAGGAACGGTGCGGGGGTACTCTTGATCTATCCAAAGGGCGAACAACTCAAGTACGTCCCGTAGTTCTTCTAGAAGGTCTAAACAAGAAAGCCGAGTACGAAGCTCTACTGCATGGGCTCCGCCTCGCAATCTCATTGGGCATCAAGCGGCTACTGGTCTACGGCGACTCCGCAGTGGTCATCAACCAAGTCAACAAATCTTGGGATCGCAACAAGGAGAACATGGATGCCTACTGCCTCCGCAAGCTTGAGAACAAGTTCTACGATCTCGAGTTCCATCTTGTCGTCCGCGATAACAACGTTGTAGCGGACGTCCTGTCGAAGCTTGGTTTTACTCGTGCACAAGTACCCGTCGGAGTCTTCGTCCACAAGCTTCACACGTCATCCATCCCAGAGCCAACGCCCACGACCACTAACTCAAGCACCTTCTCGGCCGGTCGGGAGGTTATGATGATCGACGTGGACCGGCGACAACCTTTCATCGACTACATCCGCGAGCAGAAGGTTCCCTCGGACAAGAACTTGGCCGAGCAACTCATCCGCCAAGTCAAGTCCTACATACTAGTCGAGACAAGCTCCACGGGCGGGGTGCCACTTCCGGAGTAGTCATGAAGTGTGTTCCCCGGGAAGAAGGCTAGGACATCTTGGAGCCGATCCATAAAGGCGTTTGCGGCAACCACGCGTCCTCTCGCGTCCTAGTGAGAAAGGCCTTCCGACACGCTTTCTACCGGCCCACGGCTCCGGGTGATGCCGAGGAACTCGTCGAAGGTGCCAAGGGTGCCGCACCTCGCCAAGCAACAACACGTCCCGACCTACAAGATAGTCACCATACCACCAACCCGGCCCTTCGCCCGTTGGGGGCTCGACATGATTGGGCCTCCGCCAACCGTGCCGAAGGATTCAATACCGTCTTGGTGGCCATTGACAAGTTCACCAAGTGGACCGAAGTCAAGCCGGTCACACCGCCCAAAGGCCGACAGAGTACTCAACTTCCCGGATGAGCTTGTGCATCGCTACGGACTACCCCACCGCATAATCACGGACTTGGGTTTCAACTTCAACAACCACCAGCTTTGGAATACCGTGAGAACGGCGGGATCGACATTCCGTATGTCTCGGTTGCCCACCCTCGGGCCAACGGACAAGTCGAGCGCGCCAACGGGATGGTACTCGATGCTCTCAAGAAGCGGCCGCACGACGTAGCTAACACCAAAGGAGGCAAGTGGATCAAAGAGATACCCAATGCACTCGGGGGCTTCGTACTCAACCTACCAAGTCGATAGGGCGGTCGCCCTACTTCCCGGCGACTCGTTTAGACTTGCAAGCGGACAAGTCTCCCGTCGTAGTCAAGGGACCCTTCTTCCCTCAAGTGGTGAACCCAAGGTATTGAATCCGTGGAACAATGTGCAACGCAAGGATTCAATCTAGTAAAGCAAGGAAAGCTATCTTATGAAGAACTAAGTTGCATCTAATCTAATCTACTAAAGAGGTAACAAGAGAAAGCAAAGAGATAACCGATCTATAGAATCTAGATCATGCTTATGTTGTAGCTCCAAACAAGATAGATGAAGATAGAAAAGTGAATCTCATTAAAAGCATCTTTAAATCGTGGCCTCCGTCCGATTCCGAAAACGCCCGCCTTTCGGAACCCCCGTTCGTCACAACGTATTCCTATTCATGCGGGTAGTCTAGGGCGAGTTCGATACGAACAAGTTGAAATCACTTGGTCGGTCCGGTATGCACCTCTAGCCACCGCGGCTACAAGAGTACCCTATGCAATCTAGCTATAGACTAGATTGGGGAAGAAGCAAAACCAAGAAGAAAACAAAATCATCGAGAAGGCACTTGATCGCTAGAAATCGGATTCACTATAAAAACGTCACCACGAATGATTACATGAACAAGATCACCACCGGGATCCTACCTCGATCTTGATCCTTGCTCCGGAGCTCCGACGTGGTCTTCCATGCAAGGTTCCCACGTCCTCTAGGGAGACCCTAGACAACTAGCACGACCCTCATCTCCGAGATGGTGTCCCTCAAGCTTCTCTCGCTCCTCGGCGGCGGATGACAAATTGATTGATGAGTGGCTCTCGGTCGGGGGCTATAAATAGCCTAAGATGCCGAGGTCTAGGTCAAAGGGGGGGCCGACCGGGCCTCGAAATGGGCCGGGCCGGCCGGCCCGGGCCGACCGGCTTGGGCCCACTTCGGCCCAATCCACGACCTCCTTCGCCGGTGTTGCTTCCCGAGTCTTCTATATCCTCCCCCTTCCGCATGTGGGCCCCGGTCATCGTTCTCTCCGAATTGGACGAAGCTCCTTGTCTCGCAAGATTCGGGACTTTTCCGGCTAGGTCCTCGGAGTTTGTCATCTTCTCGGGCTTGGTCCTTGGGCTTCTTGGAGTCGTGTTCACTTCATTGCTTAACTTGTACCGGCTTCAAGGTCTTGTCATGAGGTGCCTAATGAACTTATCCCGGAAGTCTTGCTTTCAACGCTAAAACCCTGCATAAACACTAAACTCCAAAACCGACATGCACAAGTGAACTTGTTATACCCGGAGTTTAGTACCAATGGATAATATACAAAAGTCATGCCAACACCGAAGGTAAACTCATGGCTAGGTTGACGGAATTTCACCGTCAACACCGGTCTACGGCTCCGAAGCTATTCTACCGGCCAACGTGATGTGGGAGTCCCTAGCAAGAGAACAAGATGACAAAGGCATCTCAAAAGATAGCAGACGAGTTGACATCGACAAGTCTCGAAGAAGCTCGTTGCGCCGCCCTCATTCGATCGGCAAGGTACCTAGAGGGTATCCGACGCTACCATGATCTTAACGTCAAGGAATGCTCCTTTAACATTGGCGACCTAGTCCTCCACCGCATCTAGAACACGGAAGGACTACACAAGCTCGCTCGCCATGGGAAGGTCCCTTCTCAATCTCCAAGGTGACCGGACCTAGCTCCTATCGCCTCCGGACACTTGAAGGCGAAGGCATCAGGCAACTCGTGAAACATCGACCGCCTATGTCGTTTCTACGCGTAGTCGTACGACTACTTCGTGGTCCAAGTCTACACAACTACTACCGGGCTCCTCGTTGTAAGCGGCCTTTCGGTCCTAGCATCGGTCCTACGACTACTCCACTCCAAGATCCGGCGTGAACGGCTACTAACGGATCTCGGGCCGCTCGAGTATAGAGGACTCTAGTGGCGGTCTTCATGACCATGTACTCTAAGATCCGGCCTCTATGGCTACTAACGGATCTCTAGCCGTAGGCGCCTTGAGTCCTAGCGTCACTTAGCCATAAGCGGTCTAAGGGTCCGGCCAAGACACTTGTAAATGGCTCGACCATCCAGGTGTACTCTTTTTCCAGTAATAAAGTTTGACTTCCAATCAACTCACTTACTCGCGCCTCTTGATCGGGAACCTACTACCGAGTACTACTACTCGTGAGACCTTCACGGCTTGGTACTCCGCACACTTCGCCGCAAGTGGCGGCAACGAGTACTCATTTCACGTACATATCATGGACAATGCTCATTCATAATTTAAACAAGTTATTAACAACTATGTTTATCTTGCATGCACTACCAAAAGCTAATCCTACAGGTACTCCTACTGAAGGTTCAGCTTCTCCACCATTGCTCAGCAATTGGCGCCATCTCTTCCAGCAAGGCCCTGTACTGGTCATCCGTGCAGTTGGCTGCGAGTCCATCCGCGACTACATCCACAGGAGCCTTGGGGAAGTACGACTTCATGTACGCAAGGATTTGGTTCGGGATCGACTTCGCCAAGTGCTTCACATATGTTGCAAGACACCCGGGGGCTTCTTTCAAGCGATCCACCAACAGAGCAATCTTGGGTCCGCCCGGCTGAGGCACCAGCAGCCTAGCAATTGGGAGTGTAGCTTCTTCAAGCTCCTTCAGTTGGCCGCGCAGCCTCTCGCAGTCTTCATTGAGCTTCTGCAGGGATTTCTAACAGTTCACGAGGTCACGATCTGAGGCTTCACGAAGCTCCATGTGATAAAATGTACTCGTGAGCTAGGTTTTTATACTCATATTCAAGTTCCTCTTGGGCGTCCTTCTCTTGGTACACAATGTTCTTCAAGTCGGTCTCTGATGCCTTCAGTTTATCTACTCATGTCTCAAGCTCTACACACAACTCAGCACAATGTCAGATTACAACAAGGTACCCCAATCAGTACTCAACGGCTTGGCAGACAACATACCTTTGTTCTTCTGGCGAAGAGATTTGTTCTTCTGGACCAAGTCATCACTCTTGGCCTGCATCTCTTGCACCTCATTGTGGTACTGGGCGAAAGCACCATCAAGCTTGAACTACAGCAGGGCGGAGTGGTTTTTGGCTTTGTCCAGCTCTTTCTCCAAGACTTCCGCGCGGAGCACCGTGTTGCCATATCCTTGAAGCATGTCAGATTTCTGTTGGGATCTCTCCACGACATCCTGTACAAGGCAACAAATTATTCGAGTACTCACTACACAGAGGTATTCGACTACAAGGTGCGCCTACGTACCTTCATCCACTGCTTCACGCAGCACATTGAATCCAGGTTCCGAGCCACGAGAGCCGGATCAACAAGGTCATCAGCTAATAGCTCCAGACCGCCATGGCTTGTCGACATCACCTCAACCATAGGTGTCGAGCGGATCGGCGCAGCATCCTGAATTTCGGGCTCCCGCACGACTACCTCCGTGCTCACTTCCGAGAGCGCTTCGGCATGTGCCCCCACCACGACCTCGAGGGCTACTGCAGCTTCCATCTCAGGGGTTGTCCCCTCCATCACCCCGGTCACTGGCATAGTGACATCGGCTTCTTCCGTAGCCGTCTCTATGGTTACGACTTCAGGGATCGAGGATCCCCCAGTGCTCCTATCAACACAGAGTACGCGAAGTCAATTCTTATGACTACGACTACTATACTTGGTGTCTATCAATTGTGAAGTACACATACCATCTACTAAGGTAGTGTCCTTCAATGTAGCCTCCGCCGCGACTTCGGTTTGTGGCGGCGGTGTGGGCTCTAGAATCTCACGGATGCCATCATCTCCGGCGGCCGCAAGATCTGGTTTCATCACCATCCCACGATAGATCGGTGGATTTCCTGCATCACATGAATTATTCAGTCCTTCATGCAAGATTGGTAATCCATGCGACTACTTGGGAGATCAGCTAGACTTACAAAGTCGACCGGACAACAGTCACGGTCGGGGCACCCAGAATGTTGGCGATATCTACAAGCGTAGCCTCTGCGGTGGCTTCGTCTTCAGTTTGGCTCTCCTCTGGCTGCTCGAGCACTATAGCTGGGGAGGGACTCGACCTTCTTTCTTCCGCCGACGTCTGCGAGTTATCGGCGCCAGATGCTTCTTGTACCGGAGCAGGCACAACTTCTTCGGTGGTCGGAGGTGGGCTGGTACTCCTCTCAGCCGCAGCTATCACTGTGTCCCAGGATTTTTCTTCACCTTGGTCAATGGGGTCCGAAGGAGGAATATCCTGCGACAACACAAATTCAACTGTCAGAGCATGGTACTCATTGAACAGTACTCGATCACACCAGTCGCGGTACCCACCTTCTGGTTGGTTGTTTCGGTGATCTTCAACTTCTTGGTGGCGTGTTTCCGCACCACATTACGCGGCCTCCTTGGCGGCGCAGGAATGCTAGATTCGAGGCTAGCTGGCTTCTCGACGATGAGCGGGACGTTGGGTAATCCGGGGCGACTGAATTTGGACCACATCTGGAACCGCTCCTGGAGCGTCTCTTCATCTTCGGTGTACGAGGTGTCTTCAATGGTGATAGTGTTGTCACCCTCACCGACTTCGCGGCGCTCCTTCACCTTGCCCTTCCCCTCTGCTGGCACATCTTCAGGCTGGGGGAGAGGGTGGATCGGAGATGAACTTCACGACGTCATCCTGCAATACACAATCCATATGAGTACGAATACATTAGGCAAATTAGTACACGGAGGCTCCGGTCACGACTACTGACCTTGCCTGGTGGACGCGCCGCGGAGTACTCAGGGACTGAACAAGGTGTGTATGGCGGCATATCTTTGAATATCTTGCCCAGCCTCTCGACAATATCATCATCGTCGACTTCTTCACTGGGCATCCTTGACGTGTCGTCGTCGCCCCTGTACTGGTACCTGAGGGTGTCGCGGTCCATTAGTGGTTGCACCCTCCTCTTCATGAAGCTGAAGGCCACATGCTCGGTCCTCAGCCCAGCCTCTCTAAGGGCCTTGATCTTCTTCAGCAGCTCGGGTAGTTGGATACCCTCTTGCATCGTCGGCTCTGTGTTCCACCACCATATGTGCTTTGGCTGCTTCCCACTCGACTTCAGAAGCTCCGGGTGATGGTTGCTAATATAGAACCACTTAGCTTTCCAGTCTTGGTTCGACTCTATCAGTTGCCAGGTACTGGTCAGCAGTGTCCTCGCGCGTCTGGATGCCAGCTCCTCCGACTACTCGTGGATCGTTGGTGCTGGGTTGCGGCTTCACCCGGAAGAACTTGCGGAATAGGATCCAATAGGGCTTGATTCCCACAAACGCCTCACAGAAGTGCACGAAGACGGAGACGTGGAAAACACTGTTGGTCCTCAAATTGAGGTACTCGATGTCATAGTACCTGAGCATGCCCTTGAAGAAGTCGCTGGCGGGAAGCGCCAGTCCACGCTCCGCGAATCGGGCGAACATGGAGATCTTGTTCGGATTTTTCTCCATTGGATACGGATCACACGTGGCGGCGTGCCACAGATCCATTTCCTTCTCCCGAAGGAATCTACTGTTGACCAAGGCGAGCGGATCCTCGGTCTTCAACTTGGCCTTCTTCCACTCCTTAGCCGGGTTGGGGCGCGGAGTGGATGGCGGCGACAACTTCGGAGCGGAACCTTCAGCTTCACTGCGGGTCCTCTTCTTCCCCGTGTTGGTCTTCATGCTCTTGGATGGGGATGCCTTCATCCTTTAAGTAATGGGTGTCTTTACTCGCATTCGCTCGGGGGCTACAGTGGAGGTGGACTACGGTGGCGCGTATAGATCTAATCTATTACGCGGTAGCGGCGACGGTAGTAGCAGTGGAGCAGAAGGGCTCAGGAGCAGATCTATTCGCTGACTGCTAATACGGGGAATGAAAAACCCTAAGGGGTTCAACGCTTATTTATAAGCTATCGGGGGAAATACATTGACTGAGTGGACAAGCGCCAGGCAGGTGACTCAGCGGCGGCAGCCCGTCTTTTCACTACAAGTACTCGATGCTCCTCATCTTGGGGGCTTGACTACGTCTGATCGATCCTGTGGTTACTACAAGATTCAAGACCCACTCAGGACACATTCTACAATCAAGATGACCCTTTAATTCGAGAGGAAGTACTCGACTCAAGGCTCCGGGGCTCTGTGCCATGTGTCCTTTGGTTTTTTCTCTAGATTTTACGGAATAAGATGGGCAGAACTTTAGATTGACCCTCAGCTTGAATCTACGATTCGACCTAAGGCTCAGGGGCTACATTCCATATGGAATGCGACACAACAAGCAGCTGGCGCCGACAACTCGCAGACGTCGGCAGAAGAAAGAAGGCTGAGTCCCTCCCCGGCTATGGTGCCCGAGCAGCCAGAGGAGACCCAAGCTGAAGACTAGGCCACCGCAGAGGCTGGGCATGTAGATATTGCCAGCATTCTGGGTGCCCCAAGTAGTCACATGGATTACAAATCTTGCATGAAGGACTGAATAATTCATGTGATGCAGGAAATCCACTGATCTGTCGTGCGTCGGTGATGAAACCAATACTGCGGCCGGTGGAGATGACCGTCCAGCTGAGGTTCGAGAACCCACACTGCTGCCACAAACCGAAGTCGCAGTGGAGGCTACACTAAAGGAAGCTACTTTAGTAGAAGATATGTGTACTTCGCAACTGATAGACACCAAGTATAGTAGTCGTAGTCGTAGGAATTGACTTCGCGTACTCTGTGTTGACAGGGGCACAAGCTGGGGATCCTCGATCCCTGAAGCCATAGCCATAGAGATGGCTACGGAAGAAGCCGAGGTCGCTGTGCCGGTGATCAGGGTGACGGAGGGGACAGCCCCCGAGCCGGAAGCTGCCGTAGCCCCCGAGGTCGTGGTGGGGGCACATGCCGAAGTGCTCCCGAGAGCGAGCACAGAGGTAGTCGTGCGCGAGCCCGAAATCCTTCCTCCTCCTCTCGAACACCGAGCACCGCCGGGGACTAGAATCGCCTAAGGCCTAGGCGCACCAGGGCCCCTCTGCTTGACCGCCTCTGGGGAGATTTTGTTTCCCCAATTGCTCTGGCCGCCGCCTGTGTTGGAGAATTTCTACGGCCGCTGCCTGTGTTGGAGAGGAGGAAGGAGACACGCCACCAGAGAAGACCCTGCCACCCCGGAGAGGAGCCGTCTGCGCTGCGGAGGTCGATGACATGGAGCCACCCTGCCACTACTCTGAACTGCGATGCCGTGAAGCCCAACATCGGGGGGCGCCTTCATCCAGGACGTCGTCACTGCCAGGAGCTGGAGCTACTGCGGGCACGTGAAGACCGTTGCCACTGAGGGAACCCTGAAGCCGGAGGTCGCCGTGGACCACGACTTCGGACTTCGTCCCTGAACATCGCGATGTGAACCAAGAGCCTGAGACCACCCCTGCTCTGCTTCCTCTACGCTGTGTCGTGACGTTACCCTGCGCTGCATCGTCCTTCGCGTCATCAGGTGAGCTTCGGCCCCTTGCCTAATGGATGAAGAGTCGACCTTCGCGCCGCTCGACCCTGCTGGCCAGGAGAAGTCCCTGAACCCATGTGACCATCTGCCCTGCTTCGTGCCACTGTGCTTGCCGCCGTCGCCTGTATGTGCCAGCCATCGAGCTGTGTGTTTCGTGTTGCAGGTGTCGCTGCCGTCGTCAAGCGCTCACCGCCATGCAACCCATCCTTGGTCAAGACTTCTCCTTGTATCCGCTCGCTGCCCATTTGTGACCACGCTAGAGCTCTGGAATGCCAGGGCGTCGCGCTCGCCGGTATAACCGTGACAGTGATGCGAGCTTGCGCCCGCACACACGCCCGCACAGGCGAGCCAGGGCCTCACTTTTGTGCACCCTGACCACCACACCAGCCCAGTACCTAGTGCACACGTCGATGCTTGCACGCACACAGAACACACCGACGTCCTGACTGTTCTGCCATTGGGCTCGTTGTTGTGCACGCGAGCTACTCGAGCTCTCACCTTTCCTCGCCCTACACGAAACTCTAGGACCTTGCCATCGAGTTCCTATGCAGGCTGTCGGCAACCTCACCGTCGGCCGGTTGTTGCCATCGAGTAATGCCTCTTGAGCATATGCTCGATCACCTGGTGGGCTTCCCAATCCTCGCCTAAGACCCAACCTTTTCTAACCACCGACTGTCCTAAACCATCCATTCTACTATCTGTGCTTTGGTTCCTGAACCACAATGTGCTCACTCGTGCTTTGTACATGTTCGAGCTTTAGCTTGAGTGGCAGGTTTGTCCCTCAAAATGGACCTTGTAATCTTGCTACCGGTGGCCTTGCCTTACCGTGCACGCTCACATGCTCGAGCTCGAAGAAAGACCTTTATCTATGTGGCCGCACCGCAGACGTTGCGTTCACCGGCCGCTTTTCATCTCTGTGCCGGCGGCCCTGTGTCGAGTCCTTCTCTTGCGAGAGTTGTTCGCCCAAGAACCAACCAAGCTTTTCCTTTACCCATTGTCGTTTTCCTAGCCATCTTGCTGCTCGTCGTTGCCTTGCAGTCGCACCGCCGTGGTCCTGGAGTACCAGTGCGCCGCGCACAGGCACACCCGTGCTGCGGCCGTGGTCAGACACGTGGCCGCAAATGCACAACCTAGGGAGACCAAAGCTTCACCTTTGGTCGCCCGGTACGCCGACACATTGTGTGTTTATGACGACGCTATGCCATCGACCTTGGTGCGTGTCGCACCCGAAAATCAGCTAAGCCCCAACCATTTTCTGGTGCTAGCCTCGTCCCTAGCTGCACTAGACCTTCACCGCAGTGTAACCTTGTCCAGACCGGCGCGCTCGCCCTTCACCCACACGTGTGCGTGCCGAGCCGTGCTCTGTTCCTCGCCATGCTACCGTCGGGCATCGGCCAAAGGCCATGCCTTCTTTAACCAGATACGTTCATAGGCCTTCCGTAACCTCGCCATCGCCTTCTCTTGCCAGTCGTCAAAGAGCTCAGCACCAACCTTGCCGTTGCCATCGCGGGATGCCGTTGCGGCATTTTGTCATTCATCTGGAGGGCATCTAAAGCCTAGGCCTTGATGCCTTGATACACACCCATCCACACACCGCCTACCACACCGCATCCGCCAGGATCCCGTGAGGCCGCAGCCACCCCAACCGCCACATGGGCCGCCTTGCAGCCAGCTTTGGCCACCTGTGTGACAGCCATGTGGACCGTTGTAGCTAGCATATAGTCGGCTTCGAGTTGCCTCGCTGCGAGGTAGAGCTAGCTTACAACCAGCTAAGGGATGAATGTTTCGTATATGCGTAATTTCAGAAACGGTTTTGATCTTTAAAATACATAATTAATTCTGAGCTCTGAAAATATGAAATCGGTTTTATAATCTTTCTATAAACATGACACACCCGTTAGTCTAGTATTTTGTCTATTTTTGGCTCTTATTGCTTCTCTTTGGAGTTTATTTGCATTAGCTTCAATATTTATTTATTTATTTATGCGAATCTAGGTGCTACCGGAGCCGAGGAGTTGAGCCAGAAGATTGAGAACAACTACGGTGACTACAACGACTACTCGCTCATAGGTGTTCATGTCCATACGACTTTGAATACCTATTAGGCATTACTTATTAGAATGCTAGCGCTTTATTTATTCGCATGATGATGATGAACCTTGCATAGCCTATTTTGATATCATGTCCTTGATTGACCTACTACTACTATACTATATATGCATGTGTATACATTGAGCTTCGCTATGCATGTGTGGGACTAGATGTGGTTTTAAACCTCTTGGCGTGAGTTGTGGGTTGGGAAAACTGGAGAGTTTCGAACCCCTTGCTAGAGTAAGTAGACAACAACTGACTTTTGGGTCGGGGACAGGAGGTGACCTTGGACGCCTCCTACGGATATGAGATGAGGAGTTTGGAGCGGTGATACCTGTGATGGGTGTCGTAGCGGACCACGTGGTGGAGACGCATTGGTAGACTTGTTGCTCTGGTCTAGATGTATCGGTGGAACCTATGCTTTGTGGGAATATGTTGACGTGCGCACCACTTACACTATGGGAAGGGTTCCAACCATTCTCTAGTTAGGCAGTACCAGCTCTGCAGGAGAAGCGTGTTAGGATTGGGCTTGCCATTTCACGAGGGTGTGCGGAGCCTGGCTGCTGTTCAACCCTTGTTTTCGAGACCCTCGACACCACTGTTTGGCCAGGTTAGAGGTTCACGATCCTAGGGCCATTCGGTCTTCTGAATGGGTCCAGACCTAGGAATACAGTCTGGTACCGTTCTGCTAGCGAATCTTGGTTGTGGGTTGTGTCTCAAGACGGCGGCCACCGTCTGCAGCCCGAGTGGGTCCAGATGTACACACTCTGCAGATATGGACACTCCTACGTTCTGTTACAATGATTAGTGTTTTGGGTTTTCTATCTCCCCCTATACTAAAACTTTAGGTTGGGATGTGAGAGCTGCTAGTTCAGGAATAGGATCTGGTGTTGGCTGTTGAGATGGGAAGGATAGAAGCTTTCCCATCGACTCGAGAGGAGTTTTGGAGGTGAGATTGAGACGGAGCCCTGGAATGCCAGGGAGAGCCGTGGTGTTGTGATATAGTTGGGATGATGGAGATTTACTATTTTACTTGCTGCTGCTGCTGCATAGGAAACCTGAGCTTGCTCCTTGACTACTTTTCACACCTTTAGATTTAGGCCACTTAAAGCTTGCATACGGTTGGTGACGTGAACCTATCCCGTTCCTTTGGTATAGTTTGTGAGTGTGTAGGATCGGACTTGGAGTGAGTTCCGAGTCTACAGATTCCGTGAAGGAAGGGTTGCGATGCTTCGCTCAAGGATGCCTGTGGTAAAGATCGAGGATGAAGACTTGAAGCCCTAGTTACCGCTGCGTAGGATTTCTACTTGTCGCTTAGCCCTAGGGGCTTGTACCAAAATCGTATGCCGAGTTGTTTCGGATGTAAAATATTTTATTTGTACTCTGTTATCGTTGTATGGAAATGATATTATATTGTAATGAGTTCTGTACGTGATAGCTACTGATCCAGGGACTATCACAAGGGTACAGGGAGTCGGGTTTCTCTAACCAAAAACCCAGTTCATTACATGTTCTGTTTAGGAAGTAAAAGAAAAAAACTATGGAAGATGAGGCGGCGACAAGGACGGGGTGGAAATCGGTGATAATGATACGATGAAGGATTGGAACTATGGCTTGATGATAATAATAAGAAGTTGAAGGACAACTGAGCAACAAAAGCAAAGAAAAGTGAAGATGATTTTCAAACACATTGCAATAGGGAATTACGAGCAATTCAAGTTCTTCCACACTTAGCAACACGCTAAGCATGAGGGAGGATTTGAAGGACGAAAGGGAAAACGGCCACATAGAGTTCAAGGATCACCTTCACCACAAGATGCTCATCATTCTTTTTCCAAGCTAAGAACAATGCTTAAGCATGGGGGAAGCATCACTGCACTTCATTACGAGCATCGAAAAGGACAGTAACTTGCCCTAAACTTTATCTTTGTTCATCTCCTTTTAAATGCTTGCACATTTATGCTTTCAACCATAGACAACCTTTGTATCTATCTCTCGATCAATAACATGGCTACTAGTAGGACAAACTAGGTTTGTTAGTTTTATTTTTCAATAAATGAATCACCATCTCTTTTGAGCTTGCCACGAGGATATCATTTGTATGCCTTGCTTATGAAAAAATGATGAAAGTTGTCAGTTTGCTTTACTTGCATAATGTTTTATACGACATGACTTTTTGCTCTCTATTAAAAGGAACTTAAATTGACTAAATACCTTCTCTTTCTTTTGTGGAGGTTAAATGACTAATTTTTAGACCCACATACTCTATGTTGCTCTTTGATTTAAGTTTACCGATGACCTATGCCCTGCTCTTGTTTTATTTAAAATTATTATGCTATCTACATTTGTTAATATCTTGCAAAGTTCTACCTACCAAAGCCTATACATATACAAGTACTTTTATGATGTAGCCTTTAGTTTGCAAACTTATATCTTGATGAGTTGGATTCGGATTGATTTCTGTAGTACGAGACTAAGAAGCTGGTCATTCCTTTGTGTATCTTTTTCAAGCTAGCCATTCTTGTCTATGCATTGTGAGTTTCTACATTGGAAATTTCACAAACATCGCTGGGCATCCACCCTAAACCTGATTACCTCCTTGACCACAACCCAAGTTGAGTATCGATGATCTTTCGATGAATTTTCTGAAGATTTTCTGGCAAGATTTCAAGATATATAACAAATGGAGGGACTCATCAATGATCATGCGAGCTTCGACATGGTGGATACCCTTGAAGATTTCAAAAGATTTATAAAGGAACATAAGGATTTTGTACTTCTCAAGCAGCCATAGTCCCCTCACTTCTATGCTTGAGGACGGGCAATCATTCAAGCATGGGGGAGGACTGCTATAGCAAGTACTATGTTGCTTAAAAGTTTGGAGGAGCATAAAAATGATGAATAAAAAGAGAGAGAGAAGGAAGGGAAAAATGAATGAAGATAAAAGAAGGAAAGAAAAGAAGAAAGAAAAAATAATAAAAGAAAAAAAGAGAAAAAGAGAAAAAAAATGCTCCTCGGTTCTTTCTCGCTTTCATTGAAAACTTTGTGAGCTTTGAAGACAAGTCCATACTCAATATTTTCCAACAATGTGCAATCTGATAACGAGAACTTCATTCGTGTCTCGATATCACCCATTTGCCACTTGCACATGTCTACCTTTCTAAATGTGTGTGTTCCATCTCTCTTTCTTTCCGACATTTATTTTCCATAGCCTTTTGAATAGTCTCAATAATTCCAATAGATCTCTCTCTTAGTTTGACAATATTTCAAGTATAATATTTTGCTAGGATTGTTTTTACTTACCAAGCTCCACGTAAGCTTTCCACTTTTATATATGAGTAGAATAGGTTGAGAATAATGTAGTATAGGCTTGAGTGACTTGACGAGATGAGTGTTTCGTTGAGCTTTTGCAAGAGAACCTCACTTATGTTAGATATGCAACTTTTTGAAAACCCTTCACAATGCAACAAGGTAAAGGTTTGAAGTTTGCTTAAGTTTGAGAGCACTAGATTTGTTTTATTGTGGCATGTTCTTTAATGATAGTCTATCTTCCATTGATCAAAACTTGAACCTTAAATGCTAAATACTTGAGAGAGCAATATGTCTTATTGTGTATAAATAAGTGCAGGGAAGACATTGAAAGGCCACGCTAATTTCCAAGGGTAAGCAAAGATCATGGACTTGCTCGAGGACGAGCAAGGTTTAAGCATGAGGGTATGTTGATGGTCGATTTTGGTACACCTAGATATGAGATTACCATCAACATTTGCACATATTTGATATTCTAACTAATGGAACTAACCCCCCGGAGGGATCAAGTTCACTTTCAGGATAAGTTCATCAAGCACTTCAAGAGAAGATGATGAAGCCCGGCACAAGTCAAGACACATGATGAATATGACTCCAAATGGCCCAGGGACCGAAGCATGAAGTCGTAAAACTCCAGGGACCTGAACAGAAGATGCTGAAGCTTGCGCGACAAAGGAGTTCTATCTAAATCGTGGAGAAGACGACGTCAAGGGCCCACATGCAAAAGGGAGCAAGTCAACAATTGACCAAGAAGCGTCAGGGAGCGAAACGGGGCCGCACCAAGCCAAAACGGGCCTGGGCGGGTCGGCCCAGGCCGGCCGACCTGGCCTATTCTGAGCCTAGTTCGCGACGCCCTTTGACCTAGGTGCTCCTCAATAAATTGCCTCTGCCTCCATCGGCCGCCACATCCATCCATTCATCAGAGAGTCGCCGACACGAAGGAGAAGCACCGGGAGGAAACCTACGGCCGCCGCAAGTCCTCAAGTTGCCTAGGAGATGGCTTGGGCCATGCCCTAGCCGCCACGGTTGGCCCTGCGTGGTGAAGCCATAGTGGAGCTTCGGAGCCGCGACTTGAATTCATCAAGTCATTTATACCTTCAACATTCGATGGTGATGTAATCATTTCTTGTCCGACTTTGATCTACATCGATGAGTGTTTTATCCAATTTGTGAAGATAACATATGATTTTAGTAGGAATAGTTCTAATTGTGGTGGTTAGTCTATCTCTTGAGGATACATCGTTGTAGTGCACGGATCGAGGTTTATCGTTCGGTGATGAATATCCTTGCGTACTCACAGTACAGTGGTGGAGAAAGCGGGGAATGAACGTGTATCGGACCACTCCATATCGGGTTACTCCATATCGAGTGTACTCCTTATCATAGTATAGGTTTAGATTTATTTGTCACCTTGGCCGGAACGGCAACAAGAAGACGATAGCCTAGGGTTACCCTTTGGTGTTTACCTTTATCGTGTTTGTATGTTACATTTATGCGATCAACACGTCATGATAGGTAAGATCATTAGATTAGATGGATAGCCTTAGGAGTTTGCTTCTGATCGTTGGATTGACAAATCTGGGGAGGACCCTCCTTGGTGAAAAAGGCACCAAGTCACTCGTACGCTTGCGGTGAACTTCAACACGGTTTTGCATCGTCAAAAATGGGTCACATATAACCTTGCTTCCAAAACTGGATGTGCCTACTAGTCTCTGACTTCAGAACAATTTCTTTGTTGAATACCTCAATAAAAATCCTCACAAAGCTTCTAGCAAACATGCTGTAGAGAGTTATCATGGAATTAATTCATCAAAATCAGTATGGATTTATAACATCAAGAACAATTCAAGACTGCCTAGCTTGGGCCTTTGAATATTTGCATCTTTGCCACAAATCAAAAAAGGAATTAATCATCCAAAATTAGATTTTGAAAAGGCTTTTGACAGAATTGAACACCAAACATTGTTGCAAATATTGGAATACAAAGGCTTTGGAGAGACCTGGCTTCAGTGGATGAGATCCATTTTTAATTCAGGCACATCTACAATTCTTCTTAATGGTGTCCCTGGTAAAATTTTCCACTGCAAAAGGGGAGTCGGGTAGGGTGATCCCCTATCACCTTTGCTCTTTGTCTTAGCAGCTGATTTCCTGCAGACCTTGTTAAACAAAGTTAAGGACTTAAATATGCTCAACCTACCATTCCTTTGGAATACACCAACGATTTCCGAATCATCCAGTATGCAGATGACACACTCATCATCATGGACGGGTGTCCTAAACAACTTGTTTTCCTGAAAAGCCTACTACAAACTTTTGCATCTTCTTCAGGCCTGAAAGTTAACTACTCTAAGTCCATGATGGTGCCAATTAATGTTGATGACCAGAAAATGCAAATTATGTCAAGTAATTTTGGATGTTCAATTGGTGCAATGCCTTTCACTTATTTGGGTCTACCTCTAGGGACAACAAAACCAAAAGTGTCACAAGCAGGAAGACTACAAATGACCAATGCAATTTTTTCAGCACTGCCAACTTTTCATTTATGCATCTTTAAGATGCACAAGACAAATATTAAACAAATTGATATGTATAGAAAACATTGCTTAAGGAGAGGAGATGACATCAATGCCAAAACCCCTCCAAAGGCAGCTTGGGACTTGGTTTGCTTGCCAAAATCAGAAGGAGGTTTGGGAGTGTCACAACTGGAATCACACAATGATGCCTTATTGTTAAAAAATTTACACAAGTTCTTCAACAAAACAAATATCCCCTAGGTGCATCTAGTCTGGGAAAAGTCGTAAAAAAATGGCAAGCTGCCCAATCACACTTTGAAAGGCTCATTCTGGTGGAGGGACATCCTCAAGTTGCAAGGTAAATTTAAGAGTTTCACCTCAGTTAACATGTTGACGGTTGATTGTCATATCAAAGTTCGTTTGGATTTGCAAGCGGACAAATCCCTCGTCGTAGTCAAGGGACCCTTCTTCCCTTAAGTGTGAGAATGCAAGGTATTGAATCCGTGGAACAATGTGCAATGCAAGGATTCAATATAGTAAGGCAAATAAACTCCTTTTGAAGAACCAAGTTGCATCTAATCTAAGAGATCATCAAGAAAACGCATCTAGTCTAATCTAATCTACTAAACTCAAGAGGTAGCAAGAGAAAACAAAGAGATAACCGATCTAGAGAGCCTATATCATGCTTATGTTGTAGCTGGTGATGTTTCCTGAGTCTTCTAGAGTATTCTCCATTCTGCATGTGGGCACTTGACGTCAGTTTCTCCTCAGTTTAGATGAAGCTCCTTGTCCTGCAAGATTCAACATTTTCTGTTTGGGTCCTCGAAGTTTTCCATCTTCACGGGTTGGTCCTCGGGCTTCTTGGAGTCATGTTCACTTCATTGCTTGACTTGTACTAGGCTTCAAGGTCTTGTCACGAGGTGCTTGATGAACTTTACCCGAAAGTCTTGCTTTCAACGCTAAATTCTTGCATAAACATTGAACTTTAAAACCGACATGCACGAACGAACTTATTATTCTAAGGGGGGTAGTACTAATGGATAAGATATAAAATTCATGCCAACACCGAAGGTAAACTCATGGCTAGGTTGACGGAAATTCACCGTCAACATCTCCCCCATGCTTAAACCTTGCTCGTCCTCGAGTAAGCCTTCGATGGATATCACTGTTGTCCTTCATTGCTTAAACCCTGCACTTGATCATACATGAGAAAACATAATGCTCCCAAAAGTTTAATTCATTAAGTTTCATAATGTACTAGCCTTCATCCCTACGGAGGGTAGATATTAATTAAACTCTTCCCACAAGTATTAACATGCTAAATTCAAATGGATCTCAGAATTTTTGAAATAAAGAATGAGATGAAAAGAGCTAAACCAATTTCAAAAATTTTAACCACCTTGCCTCTTGCTCATAAACACTCATCTCGTCTTGTCTCTCAAGCCTATTTATTCTACTCCTTTCCCTCTCATAACATATATGTGGTAGGCTTTATATGGAGCTTTTTGCGAAAGTTTAGTCCTACCAAGATATTATAAATGAGATGTCAAATCAAGACAAGTTTCTCATGGTCTTACCGAGACTCGTTAAAAAGGTCATTGGAAAATAATGTTATATCAGGGAGGGGGGGGGGAGAAAAATAAACACACTTTGAGATAGGTGGACATGTGCAAATGGCAAAGAGTGATTCCGAGGCAGAAAGGAAGTCCTCGTTATCGGATTGCACATGGTTGGAGAGATGAGTTTGGATCTTAAATCTTGAAACTTTTGAAATTCCTAAGGCACTTTAGAGAACCAGGGAGTTCACTTTATTTTATTATTATACATAGATATTATTTTCTTTTCTCATAAATATTTTTTCTTTATACTCTTTTTTTCTTTTTCTTCCTTTCTTCTTTTTTTATTTGCTCCCCTTGAACTCTAAATTGCATTGTACCTACCTCCTCCCCCATGCTTAGACGTTTGCTCGTCCTCGAGCAGAGGTGATAGAGATAAGGTAGGTACTAGAAATATTTTTTCCTTTGGAGAGATACTCGAAATCTTCAATCTTGGCACCATCTTGTGATCTTCCTCGAATAGATGATCCATACTCAATGATAGGTTGTGGTCAAGGAGGCGAACACAAAAGATGTTATTTTCGGTTATAAGGGTGGATATCCGGTGAGGTTTGTGAAATCTCCAATGTGGGGATACACAATGCACGGATAAAAAGGCTAGCAATAAGATAGATTACGCAAAAACAGAATGATTAGCTTATTAGTCTCGGGCCAGAGAAATCATGGCCTAAAATAACTCGCCCAAAAATAATCCTTGTATACTAAGTTTTTGCACTCAAATATATATATGGCTCTGGATAGGTAGAGCAACATGCAAGTGGTATTTATGACAAGGTTAGCATTACTTTTAAGAACAAAACTAAATCATCTTTAATCTATCTAGAACTTGAGAGCACATAAAACACTATGGGTCTTTATTTTTATCATAACCTCCGCTAAAGATTAAACTAGCATTTATATAATTTCAGATTTGTATTTTAAGAGAGCATTAGCTTAATCATGAATAAAACAAGTACAAAGGTAAACAAAATGGCAACTATCATCATATATCATCATGGCACAAAGTTTTTATCTTTTCCAAAGGTAAAAACAAAGTGGTGATTTTATTCATGATGAAAATAAAAACTAACACACATGTAGAAAATTAAATGAAAACTGAAAACACTACGCATACATAGGCGCATACAAGCTGAAAATTAAAGAAAAGGGAAAAGGAAAGATAAACTAAAGCTCCTCCTCTCTCTAATCTTTCATCGATGGTTGGTATTGCTAATCTTGATTGTTGTACCCTTGCTCATAATAGGATTGCACCACTCCACCTATGAATTGTCCTGGCGGTGCTAAGTGAAGGCGTCCAAGCTCATAAGCGATGTTTGCATTTCCTTCACCCATTTGGTTTGCATTGGTTTGGATGGCTGTGATATTTTACATATTTCTTGCAGTGTATCCCCCAATGATGGCCACACTTTGTTGTGGTTGAGGAAGATGTGCATATGGCTCCGCAAAGGCTATGTTGGGTGCCGCAAAAATTGGTGGGGGGCATGGATGCACCACTCCCCCATGCTTGCATTGGTACACCACAGTAGTAACTTGGCGGCGCCGAGATTCCTCCAAATGGTGGCACATAATTTTGTTGTGCAACTCCTTCTTGGGTCGTGGAAGAACCTTCTTCTATAATTCTTCCTCTCTTAATTTTTTGCTGGCACAAGAAGTCATTCCTATAACCAATCTTCTTTCCCCTCAAGAAAGAGTCTTAATCTTCCATCCGGAAGGGGCAAATTCACCTTGGCCAATTTGAAGTCTCCTCTCTCATCTCCACTTATATATTTGCCTTGCTTCATATAATCAATCCCAAGGGAAGTCCCAACTAGGAGATGCTCCGGGTTTCTTGTAATTCCGGTTCTCAAAGAGATAGCCCACATGGAGAGATAACACCCCGAGCCAATATCTCTGAACCCGATGTTCTTTCACAACACCACCGGTTGATCATAAGGTGAGTGGGGTCGATTGGCTGCCCGACAATCAAATCTGAGTAAAGCCAGTTCACCTCCATGTCGGTTATCCTGGTCTCTTTCATTCTCCCCAAAATCCTCTTGCTCATCCATGAGTGAAACACTTGGATGATGGGGTTTCAGATACTATTTCTTTGTCAGTTAGCTTCTCCCGCGATCATACTCCAAAAACCTTCCAATGTGCCTCCATGCACATCTACTTGATCCGGGACTCCCTTTTGAAAACCATGTAACTCCCTAATATACTCATAAGGAACCTGTGACGCCCCAGGTTTTTAATTACCGTCATTAACGCTAATGACCGAATTAGCCGGTCAAATGGTCAACCGTGGTCAAACCTAGGTCAACCTGGGCCCTCACCACGGAAAACTCACTAACACACCCTAGTGACCCTAGATGAATAGTAAACACACTTGTGGGGCCAACCCATGGTCAAAGGTTGGGTCAAACCCCTTGCCACCCCAGTGTCCACAGGTGTCTGCCGGAACTTTTGCCGCGTTCTCCAAAATTCACCTAAACACTTAAAATTCTACCTTTAGGAAAGTTGTAGATCTTGTTGAGGGACACAACTTTCATGTAGATTGGCATTTCAAATTTTGAGGGGAAAATCTTGAAAAACCCCTTGCAAGGCAGAAAACACTGTTGGTCAAAACAGGCTGACATTCAAAGTTGGCATTCAAATAATTTCAAATCTAGGCAGAAAAACCCCATATAGCCTTTGTAGAAATGTTGCTGGTACCTAGATCTACAACTTTGGTATTCATCACTTCGTTGACTTTTATTCAAATTTTTGGAGAAAAGTTAACTGGAACAGGGCACTAGCAAAACACCGAGGCCAGAGCGCGCCGCGCCACGACGTCGCGCGCGCCCGTCGCCGCCGCGCGCCGCCGGCCCCGCGTCCGCGCACACGCCTCCCAAGGCCGCGCCCACCCCAATGCGCTCCATCCCGAGGTCCCGCGCGCCCCCAACACGTCCCCCGCCCCAAGGCACGCCGAGTCCGCGCCGGCCACGCCGCCGTACGCGCGCGCGCGCGCACGGACCGGCGGTCCGTCGGCGACGCCGCCGCCGTACGCGCGCGCATCGAGCCACCGTGGCACGGCCGCATCTTGCGCCGTCACCCTTCGTCACCGGTGCTCGCGCCTACTTAAACCCCCCCCTCGCGCCCCTCCGCGCGCCGCCGCATGCTCCTCCCCACCATTGCCGCCACCGCACGCCGCCGGAGGTCCCCGCCCGTGCTCGTCGCCGGCCGCCCACCCTAATAGCTCCGTAGGTGCTAGTGAAGCTCCAAGGCCCGCCCGTTGCCCAAAGACCGCGCCTCCTTGCCCCTTTTCCCCGAGCCGCCGTGGGTGCCGCCGCCGGCCGCCGCCGCGCGCCCTCGCCGGAGCTCGCCCCGACCCCGCCACCACCGCCAATCAACCCAGGGTGAGGCCAATTGCACCTCCGTGCCACATGTTGTCGTGGCTCGGTCCCACATCGCCGCCGGCGAGCCCTCCCGCCGCCGCGAGGGCACAGTTGTAAATTCGAGGGGCTTAGTTGCAAAGAAACCTAACTAAGTTTTATTACAGATCAGTCCAGAGCCTTAGAAAATCCCTAGAAATTCACAACAAAATCAGAAAAATCCCAAACCAATTTTGTAGGGTTCAGAATGATAAATCCCACCTCTTTTGTTCTATACTCATGGTTAGATTCTAAATAGTTTTAGCAGGAAAAATACAAATGTGTTACACATAGATTTGTCATAACTTGAAATCTATAATTGCTCTGTAGCCAAATTTTGGATATGTTGTGTGTTAGGATGTGACTAGATGCTGTGCCAAAAATTGCACAAAGTTATGTAGTAGATCTTAATAAATAAATTCTTTTCCTTTCCTGCAGTAACTGCTTAGATGATTTTTTCTTGTTAAATACATTTATGTTCTTGAGCCCAACTTGTGCACACTGTCCTGTAATGCCATAATACACATCCTGTGAGTTAATCATGAATTTTGGATTAACAGAAATAATTATTCTTGAGTTATGCATGTATTCCTTTGTAAATTAATAAACCAAGTTCAGTAGAGGTTCCATGTGAACATGCTGGTTGTTTGGGCTTGATTAGGACCAGAGAGCTTGCACGATGAAATTGGGATCATTTTGATGCTTATTTATTTTTATATGCATTTAAATGGAATCACTAGCTAGCCTTTGTTATTTTCCATAATATTTAATTTCCTAGCATCCAACACTTACATGTGGGTCCAATGGACCAGGATAGGTGCTAGTAGGCTTAAGAAACACTCATTTAATTTTTGGTAATTTAATTGTTTAATAAAAGGCTTAAATGCCCTTTTAATATTAAAGGGAAATTAAATAAAGAAAAATCCCTAATTAATTCTTTTTCCTTTTTGAAAAGTATTATTTAATATAATTAAGAGATAACTAATTATCATCACTGTTAATAAATTAATTCATAAATAAAAATATCAATTACATCTTTATTGGTGAAGATAAAAAGAATTAAAGCTGTCACATGAAATGATAAGCTTAATAAAAACCTTTATTCAATGATCAATAAAAGGGATAACCCATGTACACCAATAACCTTCCTAAAAGAGAAACCTTAGACAGATGCTTGTTAAGGTGAATATGACCAACCCGAAGTTGGATAAGACAACAAACTATCACATCACCTAAAGTGCATTGCATTCCGTGTAGGTCTTCCGGACGGAGATTACTCCCTTGTCCCGAAACCGAGGAAGGAGGAGCGGAAGGTTCTCCGCAAGACGTGGAAGTACTCGACACCGAGGGTGCCCAAGCTAACCTAGCCGACGAAGGCAAGCTCCGGTGCATCTAACCCGAGCTTTTAAAATTCTTTATTCAATTACCTATGAATGATTGTGCATTTACGTTCAGGAGTTGAATGAAACCCTAGATGCATGATCCCTAGGTACCTTTGGTCCCTACTAGTATGATAGGTCGGTAGGCCGCCGAGCTATAGGACCGTTACAAGTCGAGTGATGACCTCACTCGCGAGAATAGGTTCCTAGATAGGAATCACAATGTATCCTTAAATGGATTGCTCACGTGGTAAGAGCATGGGATGCGGGCTCGGTCCGGTGGTTATGTGGGTTAAGTTTTTGAACGTACTAAGCACATGCCGGTTATGGGGCCGTAAGCCTAGTACCTTAATGAGGCGGCGAGGGATCCTACTATTACTACTCTTGGGATTCGCTCTCACGGCTAGCTACCGGTGGTGTATGGTGACTCCGGGTATCTCGCGGGGTATGCGGATAGCCCGCACCAAAGACCGTAAGATTCGATCCCGACCCGAGGATTTTTGCGGACGGCACGGGAAGTTGTCCTCGCGGGGGCGCCCTACCGTGTGTTTGGGTCTACCTTGCAAGGTTTAAATCAATCGATTGTCGGCCTCTCACCGTTATCCGAGACTACTTACTCCACTAGTCATGAGATCCCTAATGATGGAAGTTGATGAAGATGATGTTTGATTAATTGTATTGTACAACTTGGTTTGTACTAGTTGGCTAATGTAGTAAAGATTAAACCTACTAGAACTTGTGCTAAAATCTTGAAAGTAAGGACCTACTCTTTGTTACTTTTTAGCAAAAGCAACCCAGTGGCCAAAAAGCCTTTCATGGTCTAGATTTGGTGAAGTAGATATCACCGACGGGTAAGACTTGCTGAGTATTAGTATACTCAGCCTTTCTATAATGTGTTGATCCGGGTAATGCCTTCGGTGATGTGTGGCCCGGAGAGATCCCGCCGGCCGGGAGCTGGAGTGGGTGGAGGACGACTACTGAAAGCATCATGGATGGCCTCCCGTGGTGTCTTCGCTTCCGTTAGTTTATTTCCGCTGCTTTTCGAAAACTCTGAACTATCTCATCATGGCAAAAACTATGGTTTGTAATAAATAAACCCTCAGGGTACGAATTTGGATATTAATGTGGTTGTATCTCTGGACTCGCCTTCGAGTGAGTTTTAATGCATATATTTGATCCTTGTTGCTTTTCAAGTGATTTACCGGGCGTTAACCCGGCAACTAATGAAAGGATGATACTTTATTATTGATTAATGACCAAAGTGGATCGGTCTTAGGCGATAGTACGGTATTTTCCTGGGCGGGTTGTCACAGTTGGCATCAGAGCTTATATGCACCAGAGATTAACTAAACCTTAATCACTGATTTTTGAATAAAATATGCCAAGATTTTCTGATTTTCCAAAAATACGTTGGTCCGCTAAGGATAAACTAGACCGAGAGGCCCTAGAGGGAATTTTGGGTTCTTCCAGGTGGCTTAATTAACCTATGGTTTATTTTGCTAACTTCCAGCACATTACTTTATGTCAGACTTACTTTATTGCACAACCAAACTAGGAGCCACGTGTTTTATACGTGTGCTGTTCCGCATCACGGGAATTGCGAGAGTTGATGGAGTGATCCATTCCACGGATCCCATCTTCGCGTCTGTTTATGAGTTGTGTGTCGCCACGTGTTTCGTATGTGAGCATTCCGCATGTCGCTCATGTGAGGCAAGGATACACTCCATTCAAACGGAGGGTGTCCGAGGTTGGACGCCGTCAATGCAGCGGCTTAACGCATGGATACCGTTTCTATAGTGAACGGTAATGAATGTGGACGCTTTCGTGACGTGCCGGCACGAAAGGTTCGTTTTCCGTGAGTACATAACGTTGCTTCGTTAGTCGTTAAGGGAGTACCGTATAGCTCTCGACTAGATATTATAGGGAGAGACGAATAAAAGCCTTGCCACCGGCACTAACTTCGATTTTTGGCTTGCTTGCCATGTGAGGTCGAATAGGACGTCTTGCATGCATACAAAAAATCGAAACAACAAAAACGGACCCAAAAATCGAAACTCCACATGATCTCTAAGGAAGTTTATGCTAGTGTGTGCTTTCATAAACTAAAGTACCTTTCATACCTAGCCGTCATGCTGCTAAAATTTTGTGAAAAATTTGTTTACCTTGTGCTAGGTTTAATTAAACCAAATTGTTAAAAATAATTGCTCCTCAACTAGTTGTCTTGTAATAGCAAATCTCAATCCTAGTTTCGATGGGTTGGTTCACACTCCCCTAGGCACAACCAGGTTAAGGACCATTCATCTTGTTTCCTTGATCGATGCTCAACCTTAAAAAGCTTAATTAGAAGTATTAAAGGTTTAATTTAAAACTTGGGAAATCTTTGAGGTTTCTGGATTTTTGGTTATGAATTTTTATTCACAGCTACCAGAACTTCACCATTTGACATGTCGTTCTCTTTGAGATCCGACATGAGTTACATTTGTGTACGGATGGATTTCCCCGTGTTCCACCGGGGTTCGACGCCGACGGTACGATCCGTACCAACGGGTTGCACCGGGAGGGTTTTCCGCGCTTGGCGTGGGAAGCACTCGGTGCCGCGAGCTACCTTACCCCACCGACTTACGAGGTGAAGGAGTTTGAGCGCTTGGGCGTTCCCCGCCGCAGTGATCGTGAATCGGTTCCGCCACACCCGGTACCACGCCGACCGGTTTGATCCGAGCTTTATTTAGCGGGGATTTATCACTCACGAGTCCGTGGAGTCGGCCCGCCCTCGAGTGCCGACGGACTTTTGTGACCACAACCCCCACCGTGGTAGCTCTTTCTCCGTTTGGACTGTTTCCCGCCGAGTCCTCACAACCCGGCCTTGGTTGGACCGTATGGACCACCTACGGGAGCTACCGACCCTAGCAGCCGTTGGATGTTACTCGGACGCTTGCCCGTTGTCTAAATGTGGTCTTCACACTCCGGGGCCGCGTTATAACACCGCGAGAGATTATTGCACGGCGCTTGGAGGCATCTAGGCGCGATTGGGAGCATCTTTCGGCGCACCGGCAGCCGAACTTCACGCTTACCCGTGTGCAAGCAGAGAACGACGAGCCGCGTGCTAGGAGGTTCCAGTTGGAGCTTGAGAGATGTGACCGCCTACAGAGTATTGTGGATCTGGAGGCCGAGAACCATGCACTGGAGGAGGATGCCGACGCTCACGAGATAGAGAGGCTGACCCTACTGCAGAACATCGCTGAGATGCAGGAGCACGTGCAGGAGGCCGAGGTACAGGTGGCAGCCTTACAGGCTATAGTGGCCTTACGCCCACGCCCCCGACATGGGCACACCCAGAGGAGCAGCAGGCTGTGTCCGGTCTGGATCAGACGAGCCAGGCGGGACCACCGCTACCGACTCCCCCAGCTTCGCCTTCGTACAGTGGTGCTTCAGTGGGCAACTAGGTTGCCGACAGCAGGAATTAGGAGGATGTCGATCCTATCGAGTTGTCTTTGAGATGTTAGAGTAGTTGGCTTGACAGCACGTCTTCGTGCCAAGCAACTATTGTATCGTGTCATGTCATGATGTTTCGAATTCGAGTTGTAATGTCGTTGAACCTTGTTCTGTTATGTTGTAATAAAGAATGCTTAAGCTTGTATGCTTTAAGTAAATTTTGTTGTCATTCAATTTGAAATTTTCTCGCGTTTGAATACCAGATCCTTGGATAAATCGTTGCAAATGACCACGCTTGTCAATGTTGCATTCTCTCTTAAAAACGTTGGTAAAACAAAGCATTTTTAGGAACATCACTCGTTGCCAGCAAATAAGTGCTCGTTCGTGTACCACCTTCATTGGTATCCGGAATGACGATGATCGTTCGAAAGTAATTATGAGCCGTGCAATTGAGTAATCGCCGTCCTAACCGTGTTGAGAAGAACGATTCTATGAATCTGGTGGCTATAGAATATTGTTGATTGTTGCTGTCCTCATTGTTTAAGTACTAATGAGATGTGATTATGCATGATCGTGCTTGTCATCATTTGGAATAAGCTTTCGGTTATCTCACTAATAAAGCTCACTTTTCGGATGGTGGGAACCACGCGCGCCTCTCCCAACGGTTTCGGAGCGAGTGGTAGTGGTGACTTGCCACCCCCCCGCCCATGACATCGACGGAGGCCTTCATGGCCACCCAAACCGAGGTGCCGTGCCGCATCCCCGCAGACGCAGGAGCAGATCGCCCAGCAGATGAACCGAGGGCCGCCACACGGGGCCAACCACGAGGGGCCTAACCAGGTCACCACGTACGCCCCGCTCATCGCCATGAAGCCGCCAACCTTCGCTAAAGCGAGAAGACCCTCCGAAGCCGAGGCTTGGGTCAAGGCCATAGAGGCAAAATTCTCTCGCCTTTGTGCCGCCTTGCTCCGAGGAGAACAAAGCAAACTTCGCAAAGGCCGCAACCGCGAGGGGGAGCTTTGATGTGGTGGGACCACTTCAAGTCCATGCGCCGAGGCCACGCCGTGACTTGGGATGAGTTCAAGCGGTGCTTTCAAGAGCCACCACATTCCCAAGGGTCCGATGGACGAGAAGATGAGGGAGCTGTTGGCCCTCCGTCGTGATCCGACTCCGTGTACCGCTATGCTCGAAGTTCAATAGCTTATGCCGGACGGTGGGCATCATGTTGATACCGATGCCAAGAAGATGGAAAGGTTTCGTGACGGGCTTGATGGCAAGCCGTATGAGCGCCCGAATCGCTCGAGCCCGCAAACTTCCATGAGCTAGTGAACAAGGCTATCTCGCGGCAGAGGATGCTATGAAGAAGGCCCATGGGGACAACAAGAGGATGTCCGGTTTCACCCCGGTGCGGCGGAACAAACAAGAAGTTTCGCTTTGTGAAGAAGGAAGCTCCGTGCCCATCCCGAAGAATCATCAACCGGACGCCGGACGATGAAGCCACCCCGTGGCACACCCGCCGGGAACTTCCGGCGTCCGCCGTGCCCGCACGGCGGGCTCCAAAGCCTATTGCACCCCCTCGCGATGTTGGAGATCGTCGTTGCTACAACCGTGGCCGCCCAGGGCACTACATTAATGAGTGTCCCAAGCCCGGGAAGGTCAAGCCCAACCCGCGTAATCGTGGTACGGGAAGCAAGCCTACCACTCCGGCCAAGAAGCCTATGGTGCAAGTGCGCCAAGGCAAGCCGAACTTCACTACAATGAGTGACATTCCAAACAGAGCTCCAGTACTCACGGGTACATTCTCTATCAATAACACTCCCGTTAAGGTTTTATTTGATTCGGGAGCCACCCGTAGTTTCATAAATGAGAGTCTACTAGACAAATTGGGTCTAAGAGGAGCACAAACCAAATCGCTTATAAAATTACCACAAATGGTGGAAACATCACGTCTCGCTTAGTGACTTTTGGAGTTCCTCTAAGACTAGGAAGTCGGGTTATTCAATCTAATCGATAGTTATCAAATTGGGAAGCATGGATGTTATCTTGGGTATGGAATGGATGAATCAACATAAGGTGATTCTAGATATATCGGATAGGGTCGTAGAGATCAACTCTCCTACGGTCGGGCACACTACCTTGTACCTACCTTTCCGGGACGGTACTGACTCTTGTGCCTATGTGACCATTATCTCCTCTCTTGATGAAATTCCAGTAGTGTGTGAGTACCCGGATGTATTTCCTGACGAGTTGCCTGGTATGCCACCAGACAGAGATGTCGAGTTTGTGATCAAACTCCAAATGCCGCATCGCACCCATTTCCAAAAGACCTTATCGCATGCCACCCAAAGAGTTAGCTGAATTAAAAACCCAACTCCAAGAATTGTTAGATAAGGGTTACATTCGCCCGAGCTCTTCTCCTTGGGGTTGCCCCCGCTCTCTTTGTCAAAAAGAAAGATGGTAGCTTGAGAATGTGCGTAGATTATCGACCACTCAATGCAAATCACCATCAAAAACAAATACCCACTTCCTCGAATTGATGTTCTTTTCGATCAATTGGTCGGTGCCAAAGTCTTCTCTAAGATCGATCTTCGTTCGGCTACCACCAAATCAAGATTCGACCGTGCGACATTCCTAAAACGTTTTTTCCACTCGTTATGGTCTTTACGAGTTCTTGGTCATGTCCTTCGGACTTACTAATGTGCCCGCCTACTTCATGTATCTCATGAACTCCGTGTTCATTACGGAGCTCGATAAATTTGTCGTGGTCTTTATCGATGATATCTCATCTATTCTAAGAGCGAGAAAGATCACGCCAATCATCTCCGAGTTGTCCTTCGCCGTTTGCGAGATCACAAGCTTTATGCTAAGTTCTCCAAATGCGAATTCTGGTTGAAAAGTGTCAAATTCTTAGGGCACACCATTTCTCACGATGGTATCTCTGTAGATCCTAGCAAAGTTCAAGAGGTGATGGATTGGAAACCACCCAAATCCGTACATCAAATCCGCAGTTTCTTAGGATTGGCGGGATACTACCGTCGGTTCATTCCTGACTTTTCTAGAATTGCAAAACCCATGACTGAATTACTCAAGAAGGGAGTGAAATTCGTGTGGAGTGAAGCATGTGAGAAAGCTTTCCACACCCTCAGACAACATCTAACTTCAGCCCCAGTGCTAGTTCAACCCGATAATGCTAAACCGTTTGAAGTCTTCTGTGACGCATCAGGCACGGGTCTCGGCTGTGTCCTTATGCAAGAGGGCCGAGTCATTGTCTATGATTCACGGGCACTTCGACCCCATGAGCTCAATTATCCTACCCATGATCTTGAATTGGCTGCTGTTGTTCATGCCCTCAAGATATGGAGACATTACCTAATGGGCAATCATTGCAATATCTTCACCGATCACAAGAGCCTCAAATACATCTTCACCCAGTCAGAATTGAATATGAGACAGAGGAGATGGCTTGAGTTTATCAAGGATTATGATCTAGAAAGTGCACTATCATCCCTAAGCAAAGCAAATGTTGTTGCGGATGCTCTTAGCTGCAAAGATCATTGCAACCACCTAGAGTTGGAGCCAGTCAGTGAACCCTTGTGTGAAGAAATGAGAAGGCTCAACTTAGAAGTGGTACCGCAAGGAATTCTTTATGCCTTGACGGCAGAGTCGAACCTTTATGATAGAATTGTCACTGCCCAGCACAATGATGCAAATATTCAAACCATCAGGCATAAATTAGCAGAAGGAGACCCAAAGTACACTTGTTTCCAGAAGGATCACCAAGATGTGGTCTGGTTTGGGAAACGTCTAGTGGTCCCCGTTGACCCAGAAATTAAGAAAATCATTCTAGATGAAGCTCACAAGTCCAAGTTCTCTATTCATCCCGGTAGTACCAAGATATACCAAGATCTAAATCAGAACTTTTGGTGGTCCAATATGAAGGTGGATGTAGCCAAGTATGTAGCCGAGTGCGATACTTGCCACCGGATGAAAGCAAGTCATTTGAAATCGGCAGGAGTACTCCAACCCCTGTTGATACCTATGTGGAAGTGGGACGATATTAGTATGGATTTCATTGTGGGTCTACCCCTAACAGCTAGAAAGAAAGACTCCATTTGGGTGATTGTGGATAGACTCACCAAGACCGCTCACTTCATCGTCGTGCACACCACTTACTCCGTACAACAATATGCAGAGTTGTACGTGGACCATATAGTTCGTCTGCATGGAATCCCAAAGACTATAATCTCTGATAGAGGGACCTAGTTTGTAGCTCGTTTTTGGGAACAGTTGCATGAGTGTTTGGGAACTCAGCTACTCCGCAGTTCCAGTTATCATCCGCAGACCGATGGTCAGATGGAGAGGATAAATCAGATTCTAGAGGACATGTTGAGAGCAAGCATCTTATACTTTGACAAAGTTGGGACAAGTGTTTGTCCTTGGCAGAATTCTCTTACAATAACAACTATCAAGCCAGCTTGAAAATGGCACCGTTCGATGCTCTATACGGACGTAGATGCCGCACTCCGCTGAATTGGTCAGAGGCCGGAGAGAGAACACTCTTTGGACCGCAGTTAGTTAAAGAGGTCAAGAAAGGGTGCAAGTGATAAGAGAAAATTTGAACATGGCACGGATGAGACAAAAGAGTTACCATGACAAGGGAACCGCACCTCGACACTTTGAAGTGGTAGATTATGTGTATTTGAAAGTATCCCCCACCAAAGGTGTGCAAAGGTTCGGAGTCAAGGGAAAGTTAGCCCCGCGCTACATTGGACCATATGAAGTTATAGAAATATATGGACCCGTGGCTTACCGTATCCAATTGCCGTAACGGTTTTCCGCAGCTCACAATGTGTTCCATGTAACTCGCTTGAAGAAGGGAATGCCCGTTCCGAGAATGAAATCATCACGGAAGCTAATGCTTGGATCGAGCCGGATTTCTCGCTCGTCGAGCATCCATTGAAAGTACTAGATCAGAAAGAGCGAAAGACCCGAAGGCAGACCGTGCGAATGTACAAGATCCAATGGAGCCATCACACGGAAGAAGAAGCCACATGGGAGACGGAGGATTATCTTAACACTAAGTATCCGGGCTTCCTCCAATCTCGAAATAGTGAGTCTTTCTCCCCATCTCTTCGTTGTCAAATCGAATCTCGGGACGAGATTCCGTTTAAGGGGGGTAGGCTGTGACGCCCCAGGTTTTTAATTACCGTCATTAACGCTAATGACCGGATTAGCTCGGCCTAATGGTCAACCGTGGTCAAACCTAGGTCAACTCCGGGCCCTCACCCCGAAAACTCACTAACACACCCTAGTGACCCTAGATGAATAGTAAACACACTTGTGGGGGCCAACCCATGGTCAAAGGTTGGGTCAAACCCCTTGCCACCCCGGTGTCCACAGTGTCCGCTCGGAACTTTTGCCGCGTTCTCCAAAATTCACCTAAACACTTAAAATTCTATCTTCGGGAAAGTTGTAGATCTTGTTGAGGGACACAACTTTCATGTAGATTGGCATTTAAATTTTGAGGGGAAATCTTGAAAAAAACCCTTGCAAGGCGTAAAACACCGTTGGTCAAAACAGCCGACATTCAAAGTTGGCATTCAAATAATTTCAAATCTAGGCGAGAAAACCCCATATAGCCTTTGTAGAAAATGTTGCTTTGGTACCAAGATCTACAACTTTGGTATCCATCACTTGGTTGATTTTTATTCAAATTTTTGGAGAAAAGTTAACCGGAATGAAGCAAAACACCGAGGCCGGAGCGCGCCGCGCCGCGACGTCGCGGCGCCCGTGCGCCGCCCGTCGCCGGCCGCGCGCCGCCGGCCCCGCGTCCGCGCACACGCCTCCCAAGGTCGTGCCCACCCCAATGCGCTCCATCCCGAGGTCCCGCGCGCCCCAACACGTCCCCCGCCCCCGAGGCACGCCGAGTCCGCGCCGGCGACGCCGCCGTACGTGCGCGCGCAACGGACCGGCGGTCCGTCGGCGACACCGCCGCAAGACGCGCGCGCGCATCGAGCCGCCGTGGCACGGCCGCATCTTGCGCCGTCACCCGGTGCTCGCGCGCCTACTTAAACCCCTCTCCTCGCGCCCCTCCGCGCACCGCCGCATGCTCCTCCCCGCAATTGCGGCCGCCGCACGCCGCCGGGAGCTCCCCGCCCTTGCTCGTCGCCCGCCGCCCACCCTAATAGCTCCGTAGGGCGCTAGTGAAGCTCCAAGGCCCGCCCGTTGCCCGCACCGTGCCTCCTTGCCCCTTTTCCCCGAGCCGCCGTGGGTGCCGCCGCCGGCCGCCGCCGCGCGCCCTCGCCGGGAGCTTGCCTCGACCCCCGCCACCACCGCCAATCAACCCGGGGTGAGGCCAATTGAACCCCCGTGCCACATGTTGCCGTGGCCCGGTCCCACATCGCTACCGGCGAGCCCTCCCGCCGCCGCGAGGGCACGGTTGTAAATTCCGGGGGCTTAGTTGCAAAGAAACCTAACTAAGTTTTATTGCGGATGACGTTCCGCAGCCTTAGAAAATCCCTAGAAATTCACAGAAAAATCAGAAAAATTCCAAACCAGTTTTGTAGGGTTCGGGATGATAAATCCCACCTCTTTTGTTATATATAAATGGTTAGATTCTAAATAGTTTTAGCAGGAAAAATACAAATGTGTTACACATAGATCTGTCATAACTTGAAATCTATAACTCCTCTGTAGCCAAATTTTGGATATGTTGTGTGTTAGGATGTGACTAGATGCTGTGCCATAAATTGCACAAAGTTATGTAGTAGATCTTAATAAATAAATTCTTTTCCATTCCTGCAGTAACTGATTAGATGATTTTTTCGGTTAAATATATTTATGTTCTTGAGCCAAACTTATGCACACTGTCCTGTAATGCCATAGTACACATCCTGTGAATTAATCATGAATTTTGGATTAATAGAAATAATTATTCTTGAGTTATGCATGTATTCCTTTGTAAATTAATAAACCAAGTTCAGTAGAGGTTCCATGTGAACATGCTGGTTTTTAGGCTTGATTAGGACCAGAGAGCTTGCACGAGAAAATTGGGATCATTTTGATGCTTATTTATTTTTATATGCATTTAAATGGAATCACTAGCTAGCCTTTGTTATTTTCCATAATATTTAATTTCCTAGCATCCAACACTTACATGTGAGTCCAATGGACCAGGATAGGTGCTAGTAGGCTTAAGAAACACTCATTTAATTTTTGGTAATTTAATTTTTTAATAAAAGGCTTAAATGCCCTTTTAATATTAAAGGGAAATTAAATAAAGAAAAATCCCTAATTAATTCTTTTTCCTTTTTGAAAAGTATTATTTAATATAATTAAAAGATAACTAATTATCATCACCGTTAAGAAATTAATTTATAAATAAAAATATCAATTACATCTTTATTGGTGAAGATAAAAAGAATTAAAGTTGTCACATGAAATGATAAGCTTAATAAAAACCTTTATTCAATGATCAATAAAAGGGATAACCCATGTACACCAATAACCTTCCTAAAAGAGAAACCTTAGACAGATGCTTGTTAAGGTGAATATGACCAACCCGAAGTTGGATAAGACAACAAACTATCACATCACCTAAAGTGCATTGCATTCCGTGTAGGTCTTCCGGACGGAGATTACTCCCTTGTCCCGGAAACCGAGGAAGGAGGAGCGGAAGGTTCTCTGCAGTACGTGGAAGTACTCGACACCGAGGGTGCCCAAGCTAACCTAGCTGACGAAGGCAAGCTCCGGTGCATCTAACCCAGTTTTAAAATTCTTTATTCAATTATCTATGAATGATTGTGCATTTACGTTCAGGAGTTGAATGAAACCCTAGATGCATGATCCATAGGTACCTTTGGTCCCTACTAGTATGATAGGTCGGTAGCTGCTGAGCTATAGGACCGTTACAAGTCGAGTGATGACCTCACTCGCGAGAATAGGTTCCTAGATAGGAATCACAATGTATCCTTAAATGGATTGCTCACGTGGTAAGAGCATGGGATCTGGGCTCCGGTCCAGTGGTTATGTGGGTTAAGTTTTTGAACGTACTAAGCACATGCCGGTTATGGGGCCGGTAAGCCTAGTACCTTAATGAGGCGGCGAGGGATCCTACTTTTACTACTCTTGGGATTCGCTCTCACGCTAGCCGCCGGTGGTGTATGGTGACTCCGGTATCTCGCGGGGTATGCGGATAGCCTGCACCAAAGACTGTAAGATTCGATCCCGACCCGAGGATTTTTGGGGACGACTCCGGGAAGTTGTCCTCGCGGGGGCAGCCTACCGTGTGTTTGGGTCTACCTTGCAAGGTTTAAATCAATCGATTGTCGGCCTCTCACCGTTATCCGAGACTACTTACTCCACTAGTCATGAGATCCCTAATGATGGAAGTTGATGAAGATGATGTTTGATTAATTGTATTGTACAACTTGGTTTGTACTAGTTGGCTAATGTAGTAAAGATTAAACCTACTAGAACTTGTGCTAAAATCTTGAAAGTAAGGACCTACTCTTTGTTACTTTTTAGCAAAAGCAACCCAAGTGGCCAAAAACCTTTCATGGTCTAGATTTGGTGAAGTAGATATCACCGACGGGTAAGACTTGCCGAGTATTAGTATACTCGACCTTGCTATAATGTGTTGATCCGGGTAATGCCTTCGGTGATGTGTGGCCGGAGAGATCCCGCCGGCCGGGAGCCGGAGTGGGTGGAGGACGACTACTGAAAGCATCATGGATGGCCTCCCGTGGTGTCTTCGCTTCCGCTAGTTTATTTCCGCTGCTTTTCGAAAACTCTGAACTATCTCATCATGGCAAAAACTATGGTTTGTAATAAATAAACCCCTCGGGGTACGAATTTGGATATTAATGTGGTTGTATCTCTCGACTTGCCTTCGAGTGAGTTTTATTGCATATATTCGATCCTTGTTGCTTTTCAAGTGATTTACCGGCGTTAACCGGCAACTAACGATAGGATGATACTTTATTATTGCTTAATGACCAAAGTGGATCGGTCTTAAGCGATAGTACGGTATTTTCCTAGGCGGGTTGTCACGGAACCACTTGTTCAACTCCCTCCAACCGGAATGAGAGACTCGGCACTCCTTCATCAAGGATCATCATGGTCATTTGGATTTCCAAGGCGAATTCCTTGTGGGTGTTTACCGACACTCCATTGGAGAATTGCACCCAACCTAGGTGCCCCAACATGTAGTAAATATCCGTATGAAACCCCAACACTTGGAGAGCTTGGTCTTCAAAGTCGACGTTTGCCACAAGCCTCTTCTCAAGGCGAGTGAGCTTCTCCTCCTCCTCCCCTCTCGTCATGATGATAAACCCATACTTGGAGTACCGTGGAGTGTATGGTGGTGGGGCGGATGATCGCGTCGGGCGACGAGGTTGGACGGGCGGCTCCTCCGCACGTCCTTGAGGTTCGGTGAACCTCATAGACGAGCTTCGTGAGTGTAACACCTCGTGTGTTTAATTACCTTGGTTAGTGTTAATGACACTCTTAATTAAGTCAAAACCCTTTTGTAGTCAAAGCTTGGTCAAACACTAGCCGAAACCCTAGTAAAACCCCTTGTCATTCCTTGTCCTTTTGGAACTTTTGACGTGTTCTCCAAATTTCACCTAAACACTTCAAATTCTACCAATATTAAAGTTGTCCAGTTTTTCGAGGGACACAACTTTCATGTTGGATGGCATTTCAAATTTTGAGTGGAAAAGGGTGAAAAACTTGGTTAACCACAAACAACTCCTGTTTACCGAAATAGAGCGACATTCAAAGTTTGGCTGGCATTTATGCAAAAACCGTCGAGAAAAACACCCTAGAGACTTTGTAAAAGTTGTAGAGGGTAGTGAGATCTATAACTTTCCTATTCATCACTCAGTGCACTTTAGTTGAGAAATTTTGAGAAAAACGTGGTCAAACCGAGGCACACCGACACGTTTGAGCCGAACACGCCGCGCCGCACTCGCGCCCACGCTCGCGCCCGCGCCGCGCCGGCCGCCCCGGCGACCGCGCCACGTGCCGCCCGAGGCCGTGCATTTCCTAGGCCGTCCGCGCCCCGAGGCGCCTTGAGCTCCGCACCGCGCCACGCGTCGCGCCCTTCCTCGCCACCGACCGCACGCTGTACTACCCCGTGTTTTGCCTGCAGTCCGTCGCCAGTCTTCTGCAGTCCGTCGCCAGTCTTCTGCAAGTCGTCGTACTGCAGAGTAACGCCGGGCGCTTACTACGATGCGTAGTCGAGGAGCCGGCCGGCTACAAAAGTCTTCTGCAGTGCCGAGCGCAGACTGGTTGTCACGGTCTGCCAGGGACGCCCCACGGTGAGCTCCTGTCTCCCGGCCTCGCCACCACCAACCAAGCGCCTAACAGCTCCACACGGACCCCTCAACCTCCCTATGACGCATGTGTATTGCCGGCGCCGCCCCTTCACCGGAGCCGAAGCTCCAGCGGCCGACACCGCCTGCCACCTTCGCAAGCCGCCGCCGAGCACCTCCTTACCCCGTTTGGGAGCACAAATCGAGCCCCGGTGAGCCCCTCGTCCTTCCCCACCTCTTCCCCGGCCAAGGGCGCCACCGGAGCCCCCCAATTCCGGCGAGCCGCGCCGCCCTCCATGCCCGAGGACTACATTGCATCCTTTTCCTTCTTTCCAGGGTGATTTTCGTGAACTAGGGGCCTAGCTGTAATAGAGGAAAAAGTTCTAGGGGCCTGCCGGTAAAACCTAGTCTCAAATAGTAAATGGCTTTTGCTGAAACTTTGAAAATTCGTATAAAATCGTAGAAAAATCAGAAAAATGCAAACTCTATTTTGTTGGATTCTTTGTGAAAACTCCTACAACTTTTGTTATTCCTACCTGAGCGGTTTCTTAATATTTTTGGCATGAAAAATAGAAATATGAAAACCCTAGGTCTGTTATATCTCAAAATCCATAAATCCTCTGTAGCTAATTTTTGGATATGTTGTGAGCAATGTCATGCCTAGATCTTTTACCAAAATTGCAGAAAGTTATGCTGTAAATCATTTTATAAAAATTGTTTTCCATTTCTGCAGAATCTGTCCAAATGATTTTTGTAGCCAAAACTAATTAAGTTTTTGTGCCCAACTTCTGCATGCTATCTTTTTATGCAAAAATGAACCTTTGGTGAATTAATCACAATTTTATTTATCAGAAATATTTATTCTTGAAATATTCTTGTTTTTCTATGTAATTGCATAAGTCAAGTTCCATAATAGTTCTAGGTGTATATGTTGCATTCCTAGCTTAGGTTTTGACAATAGATCATGTGTGACAAAGTTAGAATCATTTTGATGTGTATTTATTTTTGTATGCTTTTCTCATGTTTGAGTGACTAGCTTTTGTTATTTTCGGTATAATTCATTTCATAGCTCTCCTAAGAATGCATTTGTGTGCAGTGGCTTGTATGGGTTTGGAAATGCTTCATAACACATCCCACTGAATTTTATTAAATTATTTTATGAATAAAAGCTATGGAAGCCTATTAAAGCTTAATCTTTAAATTAAATGTGAAAATCGTCAGCTACACATATGAATACCCTGTGTGTGATGTAAATCATTTTAAAATGATAAAGATCAACCCCTTGCTGTTTGTGAAATCTAAATTATTTTATTTGCATAAAATATGTACACATCAGTTATCAAAAAGAATAAATGATAAAGCATAGTGAGAAATTACTTTAATAAAAAGGTTATGCCAAGGTGTGTTTGTTAAGGTGAATATGGCCAACCATACTCTTCATGGTTGTCATATGTTGTTTGTAATTAATTAAATTAAAGATCGTCAATTAAATCTTGCATTTGCATCCTCGTGTAGATCTTTCTGACGGTAGCTGTACGCGTGTGCCGGAAGGAGGAGACGGAGGAGCTGATGGAGACGTGCACCACGTCGTTGTAGAGCAAGACCTGGACCAAAGTCCAGAAGGGCCCAAGGCCAACCTTGCCAGCGAAGGCAAGCCCCAGATCATTAACCCTGTTTCTAAAATTTATGCAATTATCGTTGCTATGATTGTGCACTTACGTTTCAAGAGTTGATTTGGAACCCTAGCTGCATGATTCCTAGGTACCTATGTTCTTTTACTAGTATGCTAGGTCGATAGCTACTATGCTATAGGACCCGGTAGAAGTCGAGTGATGTTCGTCACTCGCGAAAATAGGTTCTTATGTTGGAATCATAAGATCTTTATAAATGGATTGCTCATGTGGTAAGAGCATGGGATTTGGGCTCCGGTCCAGTGGCTTTCGTGGGCTAAGCTTTTGAACGTACTAAACACTTGCCGGGAATG
The DNA here is from genome assembly GCA_947561735.1 of Cenchrus americanus. Taxonomy (NCBI): domain Eukaryota; kingdom Viridiplantae; phylum Streptophyta; class Magnoliopsida; order Poales; family Poaceae; genus Cenchrus; species Cenchrus americanus. The sequence goes on along the minus strand of OX387244.1, from coordinate 93,095,935 downwards.
GGACCGGTAAGCCTAGTACCCGATTGACGCGGCAAGGGAACCTTTCCCTACTACACCTGGGGCACAGAGATGTGTCCCCCTGCTTGCAACAGTGTGGTACCTTCGTGAGTCTGGACGTTCGTGTGTGGGTGAGCCAATAAGCCTTGTACCAAGGAATGTAGGTTCCGATCCTGAGCCGAAGATCGACGGGAACCGCCTAGTTGGTGTATACCCCGTTTCGTTTTTGTTGGACCTTCTCCGGGTATGCATTCTTCCGTGTGTTTAGGTCCACCTTGCAAGGTTATAAACCAATCGATTGTCGGCCTCTCACCGTTATCCAAAACTGCTTAATCAACTGGCCATGATATTCCATAAAGATGGAATTTGATGAATATTGTTGTATGAATTAATTGCTTGTATAATTCTTGATTGAATTAGATGGCACACTTAGAAATGGTAATCAACTAGAACTCATGCTAAAATATTGAAAGTAAAGACCTACTCTTTGTTGCTTTTCAGCAAAAGAACACTACCAGCCAAAAAGCCTCTCATGTCTAGAGTTTGGTGATGTAGTTATCACCCGACGGTTAAGTCTTGCTGAGTATTAGTATACTCAGCCTTGCTTTAAAACTGTTGTTGCAGGTGTTGCTGACCGGGTGGATGACGACCAGTGATGACATCACGGATGGCCTCCTGTGATGTTTACCGTTGCGCTAGATTATTTTATTTCCGCTGTTTAAAACTCTGAACCTTTACTTCCTGTCATGAACAATGATTTGTAATAATTTGAATTTAATCCGTGTTGTACTCTGGACTCGCCTTCGTGTGAGTTTTAATGCATATGTCGATCCTCTATATGGATTTCAAGTGATTTACCGGGCGTTAACCCGGCAACTAACGACAGGATGATACTTTACTGTTGCTTAATATCCTAAGTGGATTGGTTTTAGGCGACAGTACGATATTTTTCTAGGCGGGTTGTCACAGTGAGGCCCTCATGCCACTGAGGAGAATAGTGTCGTTTCTACTTGGTGGTGTCGTGTCCTCCTCCATACTCCGAGGAGACTCAGAAACCGAGTGCCTCCTCGAAGAGGTTGTTGACGATGGCTTGGACGACGATGATCCCTTCTCCTTGGTGAAAAGACTTGTAGTTTTCTTCCACATGGTTGCTGCACTCTCCTCACTAATATAAATCTGGGGTTTTCAACCGGTAACAAGGCACACAAATATTATTTGGGGTATGGACTTTGAGCGGATCTAGGATGGATTTTGTTGGACGGAACAAACTCATGGTGGAAAGCTAAGTCTAAGGTGGTTTCGGACTATGAGCTCAAGCACACAAACAAGGAACTGGGCAAGTGACTTACCTGAGGAAGGCAGGCACCGGGGGGCTTTTGAAGGGGGTAGGCCAGCCGGCCCGGGCCGACCGGCCTGGGTGCCTCGCTGCTTCTCCTGGCTCGGTTCTTCTCCAGTGCACTCATGCTTCTTTTGTTACTTTGTGACCGTGTGCTCCACGGGGTTGCACCGCCCAAACGTTCTTGTCCACTCCTTTGCTTGCATTATTGATCCCTCCACTTGATGGTTTTGCTTTGAGTCACTTCCATGCTCTCTTGCCACACATGCCTTGTCTGCCCCCATGCTTGTCCTTTGCATGTGGTCTGATGAAAGATGTTGGAGGGGCATCCCATGATGCATCATGGTGTATGCATGGTTAAGTTAATCAAATTGCCTCCTTCTAAGAATGTTTTAATGCTAAGCACTCCTCTAATTTCGAATAATAAAAATAAACTCAGAGCTTGCAATGAGTTCAAATATAAATTTAGAGCAGTTTTTAAAGCATTAAAAACAAATGTAAGTCAAAATTATTTTTCGACTACTTTTATTTTAGTCTCACCGGTATTGTTTGCTTCCATTAGTTGAGAGCAAGCTTTTCCCGGCTTGATCATGGGGCATAGGTTTAGGTTCTAATTTCGGTTAAATGAGAGAGATTTTGAATGAAATAAAATTAAATAAGCCTTAGAAAAATTCTAACTCTAGAGAAACCAACGATATGGATTTTTAGACCAACCAAATGTCAAGTTTCTAGGTTCACGCGAGTCCTACTATGCGCTGAAATTTAAATAATATCTAGGTACAAGGCATGACTCTACTTGTGTGTTTTTAGCATGTAAAACAAGTCAACCATAACATCATGAAGAGGATGAAAGGTTGAGATAGGTTCTGAATTTTTTATGGTTTTGGTTTCTCGTAAAGAAGCAAATAACACATTAGGATGGCTCATTTAGAGGGTTTATGATCCAAATAACATATCCAACCAAGAATTATGTCTCTAACATTATTCAACCACTCTAAGTCTAATGTCTTGCATAGCAAATTTCAAAACTAACTTACTTGCCAGTAGCTTATTCTTGACTCAACGAAACGGGTTGCCTCCCACCTAGTGCTTCGTTTATAGTCCATGGCTAGACTTCTTCACCTGATTACTTTGGATCAATGCACTTTTGTGGGCGTTGCAATCTTGGGTACCCACTTCCACACCATCTTGGGCGCAGGCTTATTCTTCTGCTTAGTCATTTTTCTTGTCTTCACAGGCTGGCTTTCTTCTTTGGTCTTGACGGATGCAACAACTTCTTTGGTCTTTATGTATTGGCTCGGCATCTCAAACTCTAGTCCTTCGGTCAAGATCTTCATGGTCTCCTTAGTGTGACCCTCCATCTTTCCCGAATAAGATTGAGTAGCCTTCACCGTCTCGGGGCCTTGGGGTTATCTTGGAAATTCTCCTTTGTTACCCATCGAGCGTCCGACAAGTTGTCCCACTTGCATCTCTAACATCTTCATCATGATGAACACTTCACGGATAGAGCTTCCGACCTCCGTCACCTTCCCATCTAAATTCTCCAATATTTTCTCCATAGCCTCAAACTTAGTGATGGTGTCATTGTTGATCTTAGCTTGCTCGTCCATGAAGTCCTTCAATTGTGTAAAAAAAGTTACCAAATTGGACGAACTTGCATTAAATCGGGGTTTACCTTGGACATGGCCTTACTCCTCACACTCCTCGCATGTGCATCTTGACTTGGCAGCCTTTAGGTCTTGAGATTCTCTTTCCATCTCCACCTTCTCCATCCTCCTCATAAGTAAACTAATATGCCACTCAATGAATTCAACTCTCATGTATTCATTGAAACACTCTGAAGCTTCTGCAATCGTCTTCGTTGGGAATTGAGCAAATATATCAATCTTTTTGCGCAAATTTGGAGTCTTGGTCGGCGAATAAAATTCCTTCACAAAGTTCCTCATCAACGCTTCCCAATCTTGTTTCAACTCCGCCGGTAGAGTGTGGAACCAACGCAAAGCTTTTCCAAGTAGTGAGAAGGGAAAACGTCTTGCCCTCATTTGATCTTGAGTCACTTCATCCTCATCGAAAGTTTGACATGGTTGAACAAATTCTTGCAGGTGAAGGTTTGGATCCTCTTTACCGGTGAAAGGCGAGTGTTGCACCATGCAGATAGTTGAGACCTTGGTCTTAAATGGCCTTCTGGTGTCTTGAAGGTTTACGATAGGTAGATAAACAATGTCTGAGGTGCATAGCTCGACCATGCACTCCGGTCGTGGTTGTTCTCCCATGGGTGGTGGTTGAGGTTTATCTTCCTTTGGACATGGAGGTGGTGATTCGCTTGGATATTCCGACGGTCCTTCGACTTCGGCTTTTGGATCTAGGGTTTCCAAACCTTTAGCTTGTGTTGCACATCTACTTTGCAAGTTTTCCTGGATCATCCACAAAAATATTTGGGTTTCTTGTAGATGTAGCCAACCATCTTTGGTTAGGGTTAGCAAAAATAAAAAAAATCTAAAAACAAAAATTAGGGTTAATCAAAAACTAGATTAGATTGATTTTTTTTGAGGATGATCAAAGTTAAGAGATGCAAAAGAAAAAACAAAAGAAAAACTGAAAAATATTCACAAAAAAAGCGATACTAGATTGGATCTTGATTGCTTGTTCCCCGGCAACGGCGCTAGAAAAGGGGCTTGTTGACGATTGATTATCGTATCAAAGTTCATTTGGATTTGCAAGCGGACAAATCCCCCGTCGTAGTCAAGAGACCCTTATTCCCTTAAGTGTGAGAACCCAAGGTATCAAATCCGTGAAACAATGTGCAACACAAGGATTCAATCTAGTAAGGCAAGTAAACTCCTTTTGAAGAACCAAGTTGCATCTAATCTAAGAGATTTATCAAGAAAACGCATCTAGTCTAATCTAATCTACTATACTCAAGAGGTAGCAAGAGAAAGCAAAGAGTAACTGATCTAGTGAGCCTAGATCATGCTTATGTTGCAGCTCCAAACAAGATATATGAATATAGAAAAGTGAATCTCATTAAAAGCATCTTTAAACCGTGGCCTTCGATCCGAGTTTGAAGACGCCCACCTTTTGGAGCCACCGTTCTGTCACAATGCACTCCTATACATGCGGGTTAGCCTAGGGCGAGTTCGAGAAGAACAAGTTGAAAACACTTGGTCTGTCTGGTATGCACCTCTAGACACCGCGGCTACAAGAGCACCCTATGCAATCTATCTTAAGTATAACATCGAGAAGGCACTTGATCGCTATCGGATTCACTATTAAAACTTCACCATGAATGATTACATGAATAAGATCACCACCGGGATCCTACCTCGATCTTGATCCTTGCTCCGGAGCTCCGATGTGGTCTTCCATGCTAGGCTCCCACTTCATCTAGGGAAACCCTAGACAACTAGCACGACCCTCCTCTCCGAGATGGTGTCCCTCTAGCTTCACTTCTCCTCGGCAACAGATGACAAATGAATTAATGTGTGGCACTCGTCTAGGGGCTATAAATAGTCTGAGAGGCGTCTAGGTCAAAGGGGCAGCGGATGGGGCCTGAAATGGGCTGGGCCGACCAGCCTGGGCCGGTCGGCCTGGGCCCATTTCGGCCCATCTCACGGCCTCCTTTGCTGGTGATGCTTCCCGAGTCTTTTAGAGTATTCTCCCTTCTACATGTGGGCCCTTGACACCAGTTTCTCCTCTGTTTAGATGAAGCTCCTTGTCCTGCAAGATTCAGCATTTTCTGTTCGGGTCCTCGGAGTTTTCCATCTTCACAGGTTTGTTCTTGGGCTTCTTGGAGTCATGTTCACTTCATTGCTTGACTTGTACCGGGCTTCAAGTTCTTGTCATGAGGTGCTTGATGAACTTTACCTAGAAGCCTTGCTTTCAACGCTAAATTCCTGCATAAACATTAAACTCCAAAACCGACATGCACTAACGAACTTGTTATACCAAGGGGTTAGTACCAATGGATAAGATATAAAATTCATACCAACACCGAAGGTAAACTCATGGCTAGGTTGACGGAAATTCACCGTCAACATAACATAAGCTTGGGGGATACATGCCTCCTCTGGCATGACTTCTGGAATGGTTCAATCCTTAGTCAAGTCCTTCCTCAACTTTTTTCCTTTGCCAAATCACCCTTCATTTCAGTCAATAAGTCCAGGGCAATCCCAGATGTTAGGCAGCTTTTTCACTTGCCGATTTCTCAAGATGCTTTTGAACATCTGTTAACACTTGCAGAAGATCTAAATGCTCTGCCAACATCAGATCAGCAACATATCTGGACCTATTATTGGGGAACTCCCATGTTCTCCCCAAATAAGGCCTACAAACAACTCATTAGTTCAAGACAAGTTGACCCATGCTTCAAATGGATTTGGAAAAGTTCAGCTCAGAAAAAACATAAGGTGTTCTTTTGGTTGCTCTTGAAGGATCGTCTCAGCACCAGAAACATTTTGAGGAGAAAAAACAATGTCATGCCCTCCTATGATTGTGTGTTATGCCAAATGCAACTTGAAGAAACTCTGGAGCACTTGTTTCTGCACTGTCTTTTTGCAATCAGCTGTTGGAATTTTTTACATCTCCACATTGTTGAGGGAGGTCCTTTTGAAATTTTGCAATCTCTTCAAGTTCAGCTGAACAAGGCTTTCTTCATGGACATCATCATTCTCATGAGTTGGTGCATTTGGATGGCAAGAAACGACCTCATCTTCAAAGTTGCAGTCTAGCCTTCAATTTGTTCGTGAAAGGTTCAAAACAGAATTTGCTTTAGTTATACTACGAGGAAAACCAAGATGTCAACCAGATATGTCTTCATGGATCGACATAGCGTCGTAATTTTTTTCATTTTCTTTCACTCTTTCCTTGTTTCTTGATCCGTAGTTGTAAGCCCGCTTTTGCTCTTTTATGCTTATTTCTAATATATATTCAGTAGGGGTCTCCCCCTCTTGTTCCATAAAAAAATTTTGCTAATGGATGCGATGAAATGTAAAGTTGTGCAAAACAATATATGTCCAATTCGTATTGTGAGAGAAGATATGACTCGATGTGACACCCTCTGCCTGGTTGCCCCTCAAATAGAAAAGTACTCACGTCCCAGATGTCACAGCATTCGTACCGAACATGTGGCTTTGGTTAATCCCACGTCAACAACCACCTCCGACGTGAATGTACAACTCCACCAATGATCAGCGATCACGTCGGTCACACACCAGCCCAGGTGGAAGCCCGATGCACCAATTCAGCTACAAATACGCATGATTTAGCCCCCGCAAATACGGCTTTAGTTACGCATGACCTGGCCCTCGTGAATCCAATTTCAGGCATGCACAACCTGGCCCCCACAATTCCAGCTACTGAAAGTGCATCTTAGCCCCTAATTGTTTTGATGATAATGACAAGCACAATTTATGGTATTTAATGGATAATTAAGATGTGTGCAGGATAAAAGCAAAAGAAAATTATGCTTTGACCAAAGGAAGACCCCCCACTCATTTACAGTGTTGAGATCTAATTGAAGGCTTAAATTCATTTTGTTTTCAAAACACTACGTGAAAAACTGGCTTTGGTAACAGGCGTAGATCGCCTTTGGTAACGGGCAATGCGCCCGTTACCGATCAAGTGTTACAGATAAGCTAAGAAAGGTAATGGGCAGATGCCTGTTACTGATAAGACGTATTCGTAAAGGGCATTAAACAACGACCGTTACCACAACTAGCCACCGGTCACGTGAAATGGTTGTTTTTCTGGGCCCACAGGGAACTTTCGTAACGGGTACCAAAGCAAAGCCCATTACAGAAGCTCAATATCAGAGACATGTGCACATGGGTCTCCACTATCTTGACGAATTGAGACACGTCTATTTCATGCGCGTCTCAGTACATATAGGATTCGTAACGTACATCAAACAACAACCGTTACCACAACTAGCCACCAGTCACGTGAAATGGCTGTTTCTTTGGGCCCACATGGAACTTTGGTAATGGGCATGAAACAGAGCCTGTTACTGTGAGACGCGTTCCGTGAACCTGCGTCTCCACTGTCTCGACGATATGAGACACATCTGTTTCCATGTGCGTCTGCTTTCTCTCTATTAAAGGAGACGCTTGTTTTGAACCAGCATCTCCTATATCTCGATGAACGGGCCGGGTCCTGGGGCCCACCGATCAGGACTAGTAATAGGCTTTTACACTGCCCGTTACATTGTGGGCATTTTTGTAACGGGCTTTTCGAATGAAGCCCGTTACTCACTGATCAATGTTTGTGACGAGCTTTAATTAACGCCTGTTACAGATATGGCGGCCACCCCTACAGTAGCATGCCCGGTTGCCAGCAGCATCCTGGAACCATACAGGATTTGGCAGCGACCAGGGGTTGCATCCGGGAACCAGCCAGGATTTGGCAGCCACCACAGCAAGGAGACATCAAAAGTACATTCTCACATCACAGATATAGTCAAAGCAAGATCACATTTATAGACAAGCTAGGATCACATCAAGTTTCAAGTTACTCTCATTAGGGCCTTGTTTGGATGGAGTCTTGAAGAAACTGCCTGAACCAGGCAGTATCTGACCCTAACCAAGCAAGCCAAGCAGGTTTCTCAGGCAACAACACCTGACTAAAGAAGACTCAATGAGTTTCAAGTTTCTAATCACAATAAACTCACAGTGCACCACTGTAGAAGTGGCCCTTTCGGTCGATGGTCTCCTTAAGAATGTACTCGCACAGCATCTCCTGGACACGCTTTACATCTTTTGTGGAAACATCTAAAAGAGGTTTGAAATCCTGCAAAATACAATCATTTATGAGAATACAAGTAGAAATCATTTTCTAAAATCAGATGGAAAATATGAGCAGGGACAAGGTTGAGCATTATTATCTACTTACAGCAGCCTTCTTGATGTCAGGTATGGCATCGAGTAGTCTTAACATATGGAATGCCACATGGAATCCACACAAAGAGGACCCCCGTGGTTGCTGAGCACACTGCATCGAGGTACCAAAATGACAAGTTAATGCAGTACCAAATAGGTAAAAAGGGACTATAAAAAAACCTCAGTCTTATAACGAGATTTGTTTTGTGATTGAGTGTGGCTTTTTAGGTTTTAAAGGACTTACAGTGTCCACAACCTCATGAAGGTAACATCCAGAGAAGCCAAGGTTATAAGGTTATACATGTCAGTGCAGAAAGTAGTCCCGACACTAACTAGTACGAGCGCTGAGATCTATCTCTCAATGGCCGGTGCTAAGCAACTAAGTGACACGAGTTTTATCCTGGTTCCGGCCGGGGCCGTATGTCCATCAGAGGTGTGCTCGAGGCACTGTATTGCACTACACCGTGGTGCTTGCAGAGGGGAGCTACAAGCGAGGCGGGAGAGGAGGTAGGGCCTCTAGGTCCCTGAGGTTTGATTGAGGTGGGATGCCAATATCGTGGTGAAGGAGGAAAGCGTGTAAGTGTGCCCTATCCGTTGTCCCCCCTGCGGCCAGGGGACTACCTCCTCCTTTTATAGGCAGCATGGTGTACAGCGCCACGGAGTATACAGCCATCCTGGCGAATCATGCTTCTGGCAGTGCGTCACGATGTGTCCTGTATCCGTCCAGGAGCGGCTTCGAGGGTGGCGGTGTGGGAGCTTCTCCCCTGGTCGTCGTGTGTGCGTCAGCTCGAGGGTCTGGGTGACGGAAGGCCGGCGGTCGCACAGTGGTGGCTGTGGCGACGTCTTATCGCTCTAGACTCTCACAGCGCCGAGGATGGTGTTGTAGTGCCCGGGATGGTGGCGTCGCTGCGGGGATGGCCATATAGGGACGATGGCGACGGAGGGGACGTGCCTCACTGGTTTGATGTCACGGCGTCGTCACGTGAGGGCGCGAGACAGGTGCCCGTACCCTTTTCGAGGGTTCTACCGTCCTCTTTCGAGGGTGCAGCGCGGGGGCCATACGAGAGTGGGCGACACAGTGTCATAGAGCTGACATCGGCCTTGCCGCACAGTGTCGTACAGTGGCGGGGATGGCCTCACCGGGAGGTTGGCGAAACAGCGCCTGGATATGATTCCCAGGCGGTGTCAGAGGGACGGCATGGCGTGGATTCGTCTTTGACTCGGGCGCCTGCATTGTTTCAGAACATTAAATACCCTGGTCGGGGGAGTGGGTGCGAGAGCGGCGAACCTGCGAGACCCTCGAGCGAGGCGGAGTCTCACCGAGGGGGCGTCCAGCCCTCGAGCGAGACAGAGTCTCACCCGAGGGGGCGTCCAGCCCTCGAGTGAGGCGGAGTCTCACCCGACGGGGCGTCCGACCCTCGAGCAAGGCGGAGTCTCGGTGGTGTGGTGGTGTGCCCCTCGAGAGAAGCAGGGTTTCGCCCGAGGGGTGCCGGGGCCGATCGTTTTGGTGGGCCGCCGAGGTTGCAAGGGTCGTGGGCCCCTGCTACCGGGCCATGATTGTCTTGGGTGTGATTTATGATTTGTGAGCTCGTTTGTGTTTCATTATTTGCGAAAGAAAATGGGTTCTCCCCCGGTTATTTAGGGGACCTCCATGGCTGTCCCCGATAGTAGCCCCCAAGCCTCTTCGGTGATATCCATTAGGAACCCGCAGAGGTTGATGCTTGCTGATGGGACATCCTTCCCTCCTGGTTGCTATGTTGTTCCGTGGGGGCACGCTAGCGCACCCGCGGGTGTAGCCCCCGAAGCCTTGCAGGAGCGTGGGTGCTCTTGCAAGGTTTTTTTCGCAGAGTCCGCCGGTGTGCGAGGTGTTAGTTTGAGCTGGCGTCGGCAATGTTTCAGCTGGCCTCGGCGGTGCCATGCGCATGTATTTGGCACGGGTCTATGTTCGGTGCATACCTATGAGGTGTAGCCGTGCGTCGAGCCCCCAAGCCTGGGTCCAGTCGAGGCGATCGAGGGGTGCTCTCCGACTTGTTTACACGCCCCTTCGCCGTCCCTCCACGGGACAGAGGGGTGAGGCATCCACAACTCCCATCGAGCGGGTCGCGAATTGCGGGTTCCTCGTTGAGCTGTTATCGGGTGATTCAAGTGGACGCCCATGCCCCGTTCGATAAGGGTTGGCTCGTGGTCTGGAGACTTGTCCATGAAAGCGCTTACGCGGGTGTTCGCACCCAAAAGTAGCACAATTCGAGATATGTGAGGTCAAAGGCTAGAAGTGCCAATTTAGTGCTAGTCCTTGATATCTTGCTAGTTTGGCTTGGAGATGCATTTTACACGACAGGGGGATCATCTTGGATATTCTGGATGTGATTTCATTGAAAGGGATGAAGACACACTTGGAGCAACGCCAAATCAAGTCAAGTCATGGGTTTAAGTTATCAAGATGTATTATTTGCCAATATGATCAATATGGACATTTAGATCATATAATCATAGTCCAAGGTTGCTGATCTGGCTACTAAGACAAGGCCAACTGATCTGATTCAGTTATTGGTCATAGCCGATTCAGCAGCCCTCACCGGTCTGACCTTTGACCCACAACGGTCAGACCGGTCAGACCAAAGTGCACAAAATGCCAATTGGACTTCACCATTGCATAGATCTCGTCGAGACGATCGAAATGCATATGTCGAACGTCCCGTTCGGAGTCTGGATGAGGGAGTTGTGGTCCTGGCAAGAACCAGCCCTGCGCCTGACCGGTCTGACCAGTGGGACCCGACGGTCTGACCGGTGCTCGCAGCCAAATCCGAGTTAGGAGTTGTATTTTGATGCGGGATTTGTATAGGTTTCGACTCCTACGGGGGCAAGACCTCCCCACCCAATATTTATGAAGGGCCATGGCCGATTGAGGGGAACACAATCGAATCTATCAAACACATCTACTTTTCATCATCTCAACACCTTTTCCAACCTCCATGCTTCCCATCTCTTGATCTCCACGACCAGAGATGGCGTCCTAGGGCCTGCTGGCCAACCTAGGGCACGCCGGCGACGTCCACGCCCTGACGGGGTCTCTCCCGGGCGAGAGCTTCGACGACCTTTGCTAGTTTGCTTGTAAACTAGTCGTTCTTCGCCACGTAAGTGCATTGTTTATCTCTTTGCTGGTTTGCTCGTAAACCTAGCCGTCCTCAGTAACGTAAGTGTGGTAATTACCCTCCCGAACGCTCGAATTAGGCAAACCCTAGGACACCGGTCTGACCGGCACGCCTGACCGGTCTGACCGGTCCCGGTGGCGACCTTGCTCTTCCGTCAGTTCGCGTGCTCTTGCTTGTTGACCCCGAAAGGTGTCAACAAATTGGCGACTCCGCTGGGGAAGAAAGATCAGGTTGCTCAAACTATTCTATGGATCCCTAGCCTTTTACCATATTGATCTTTTATCTTGATTCGCTGCTATAGTTGAATCAGGTCTTTTGGGACCGATTGCATCTATAATTATCACATTGCATCAGGCTGCTCAAGCCATTTGTGTTGTGTTTTGTCTTGCTTGCTACTACATATTGAAGATTAAAAGTGAAGCAAGACATTGGTCATTGATTGCTTGGATTTTCGAGGATATCTGGATTTATCTATATTACAAGATCTGAAGCATTCATAATTATTATGGCAGGCTATCCATATGCTTCGCATCAATTCATCTACAACGAGCCCAAGGTACAATTTGCAAATACATTACCTATGTCTAATGTGAATAGTTATTTTGCAAGTACCATGAATCTTTATGTTGATGTTGCTAGATTTGATACTAGTAGGCATATTGCATCGGCTAGTGCTTGTTCAGAAGGTTCTGATTATGCAAATTATGATTCTGAATTTAATATGCAAAAGCCATTGTCAAATAATATGCATGCTTTGAATTTTAATGATACTAGCAACATACAACATTACACTCACACACTGGCTGTACAACATGTTCAAAAGTCGGTTAACATGTATCAGGTCCAAACTAACATGGTGAGTTCGGCCAATTATTATGGAACACCGCATACTAGTAATTTTACTAATATTCAGCAAGGTGTTTCTTCTATTTATTCATCGGCAGTAAATTCACAATATGTGATTACATCACAAAACTTGCCGGTGAATGAGAAAGTTGGTTATGTTAATTCTAGCCATCCGACCAGCTATTCTCAAACATCATGTGCCCCCAATATCTATAATATTCAGCAAGGTAGAGATGAATCAGTTTTTAAGTATTTAGAACGATTCAAAGAAATAAAGAGTCAATATTTTAATTTGTCTATTTCTGATTCAGATGTAGCTAATCTTGCTTTTAGAGGTTTAAAATCATCCCTTAGAGATAGTTTAAAAGGCATAGAGTTTCATTCGCTTGCTAGTGTGCTTGTAAGGGCTATGGCACATGAACTAAGAATAAAAAAAGAAGATGAAAACAATTTAAATTTGATGAATGTACAATCTAAATTTGTTACGTCGAAAGACTCAAGTCTTGCTGCACAAGAGCATGTTAAGCATAACAAAACAGCAATACTAGATTTTTCTAAAGCCGAAGGTGTCGTGCAGTTTTCTAGTGATTATCATATCATTGGACGACAAGTTGAGGACCATGTGTGGTTCGAGGACCGGTGGATGGTCGCTTCCTTGTGTGATGAGTGATTAACAACGTTGTGTGGACTGATTCTTGGCTAAGTATTGCTGGTGCACGTTGTGGCTTGACTCGTGTTGGTGCAGGTGAAGAACAAGCGTGAAAGGTCGTTGCCGGTGAGGCCTCCAGGTGTGGAGAAGACAAGTAGGCTTCGTTCGAGGGACCTGGTGGCCAGTGGGGTCAAGTGCGGGCCGCATGGTGGCATGAACAAGAAGATGAAGTCATGGACGGTTTCTTGGTAGAGCCCTAAAACCAAGGTCGAGCCGGGACTACGTGGGAGCCAAGTCATGAGTGGAGATTGGCGGAGGCTACACCCGGTTCGTGGGGTTTGCGGTGGTTCACCGTAAAACCGCCGGGTTACTCAGTTGAGCCACAAAACCGAGGCCGAAGACTCGACGAGGAGGTGCGGTCAGACCGCCTGGGCCGATCAGATTGCCCGGGCCGGTCTAACCGGCCAGGGGGGCGGTCTGACCGCCCTGGCCGCCGGTGCCGAGATGCTTCGAAGCGGAGGACACGCGTCGGGATCGCAAGGCTTGCATCGAGGCTAAGCAGGTTGCGGTCGCCGGGCATCGGTCCGATGAAGATATTCCAAAGACTTCCAAATCCGCCCTTGAGGGCCATGTATCCATAGTTATTAGTTAAGGGTAGTTTAGTCTTTTGGGTGCCTCCATATATACTCATTGAGTGGATGGATGGCTGCCAACTCTTGGAACCCTAGCTCATTTGTTTTTCCATTTTCGTTCTCTATTTTCCCTAGTTTTTCCAAGGACTAGCTTGAGAGCTTCATGTGAGATCTAGAGAGAGGGATGGATTTTTGGGTGGCAAGCTAGACCTTGTACGAACCTTTCATGGTATGTATAGATGGTTTGGCGTTGTTCCTCAAGGTGGTTTTCCCGTCCTTCTTTGTGTTGATTTTCGGAGCTCTTTGTTGGCGGTGTTTTGAGGACGATTTCTTGGGGTCTTTGGTGGGTGTCACGTATGAGGATCTTGTGCCTCTTTGGCTGGTGACTTTGCCCCCAAATCTCTCTTGAATCGGACTCGATTTGGTGGTTTTTCGAGTTGGGCGAGTTCTTGACCTAGAGAGGTGATTTCTTCGATTCCTCTTGATTGTCGGCGATTCGGGTCGATTCCTTTGAGGTACGGGTTCCCCAGAGGTAACCCGGCTATTCCCGAAGTTTCGCCGCAATCCGTGGAGTGATTCGGGAGATCGGGCGCGAGGAAGTTAGGGTTTGACCCGCGGGGCCGTTTTTCCGGGGAGAGGCGGTCTAACCACCGGAGGGGGCAGTCTAACCGCCCTGGGTTTTTCCGAGTCAAAGTTTTGTTTCACCGGATTTTCCTCTGTGAGTTTGTTCGCCTTGATCAGAGGAGCGTCTGGGTGAAATTTCGGGTCGTTCTCGTGCCGTTTGCTAGGAGTTCTTGTTTGGGTTTCGTTGCTGGGTACAGGAGGTTAGACCGCCCCTAGTAGCCGGTCTAACCGCCCTTAGGCCCCTGGGTGGAGTTTTGGTTTTGAAGGACCAATACGGCGAACCAGAGAGGGGGGGAGTGAATGGGAGCCGATAAAAATTCTTCTCGAAGGAGATGGAAACTTCAACAAGATGAACGCGGCTTCCAACACACTTCTCCAACTCACTACCCAAGTTGGTCAAGCCCACGTAGCCACTGGAGTGCCACTGGACCAAGGAACCAACACACAACCTTCCGACCCGAGAACGCAGCGGAACACCAAACCTCAAGTCTACAGACCAACACCGGTCAGACCGGTGAGCACCACCGGTCAGACCGGTCCCTGCTGGTGAAACTTGGCAACTTTCATCAAGTGGCTCCACACCGGTCAGACCAGTGAGACACACCGGTTAGACCGGTCACAGCCTGAAAGCCCCCAAAGCACGAAACATGCCAACCGACCACCAAACTGACCCAAACTCGAAACAGCAGCAACACAGGACAATAGCGAACACACCCAGATGTTCACCCGAGCAAAAACCCACCGAGGGTTGCACCGGTCAGACCGGTCAAGAGCACCGATCAGACCGGTGTAGCCTGGGCAGCTCGGGATGAACAGCACCCGCGGGTCAACTCCCCAAATCCAAACCTCGATCTACCGAATCGCTCCACGGACTTGAACAAGACTTTGGGGATATTAGGAACACCTCATGAGGAGTCCATAGCGAAGTTTAATCCCACCAAAACTTGTCCAAAAAGGAGGAATCGAAGAAATCTCGCCAAGAACACCACAAACCCTAGAACTCGGAAAACCCCAAAATCGAGCCCCTTTACTCACGGATTTGGGAGGGGAATCACAGCCCAAAGAACCACGAAGGGTTCCCACAAATTGCCCCCATCAAATCCCCAAGAGAAAGGTCCCGAAAACAACCCAAAAAATCACCAAGAGAGGGCTCCGAAAATCACCACCAAGAACAACCGGGAACAACACATCCAAACCTTGACGAACCGCGCCGACTCATCTATACATGCAACAAAGGTTCTTACAAGGTCTAGCTTGCCGCCCGATCATCCAACCCTCTCAACAAGATCTCACCATGAAGCTCTCAAGCTAGTCCTATCAAAATCCTAAGAAAATAGGAAGGGAAAATAGGAAAGCAAATGAACTAGGGTTCCAAGAGTTGGCTGCCATCCTCTCACCTCTTGGGTTATATGGAGGCAACCGAAAGTATAAAATGCCCTTTCCTAATAACTAAGGATACAAGCCCCTCAAGGGCGGTTTTGGAAGACTTGAAGCTTTCTCCATCGGACGGATGCCCGGCGACCGCAACCTGCTTAGCCTCGACGCAAGCCTTGCGATCCCGACGCGTGTCCTCCGCTTCGAAGATTCGGACCGCGTCGTCGCACACCGGTCGGACCGGTGCTCCTCACCGGTCGACCGGTACCCACGGCCGGTCGGACCGGTCGGACTCTCGGTCAAAGCCGGTTTGGAGCCGGCGCAAAGACCGTCTTCGGTTCTCCGGTCTTGGCTTTGTGGATCAACCAAGGAACCCAGTGGTTTTCTAGTGAACCACCGGAAACCCCACGAACTCGATGTAGCCTCCGCCAATCTCCACTCATGACTCGGCTCCCACGTAGTCCCGGCTCGACCTTGGTTTTGAGGCTCAACCAAGAAACCGTCCATGACTTCATCTTGCTGTTCATGCCACCATGCGACCCGCACTTGACCCCGCTGGCCACCGGGTCCCTCGAACGAAGCCTACTTGTCTTCTCCACACCTGGAGGCCTCACCGGTGATGACCTTTCGCGCTTGTTCTTCACCTGCACCAACACCAGTCAAGCCGCAACATGCACCTTCATTACTTAGCCAAGAATAAGTCCACACAACGTTGTCAATCACTCATCACACAAGGAAGCGACCATCCACCGGTCCTCGAACCACACATGGTCCTCAATCTCCCCCTTGATGAGTGCATTGACAACAACCACACGAAAGTAACAAGGGAGAAAAGAAAAAAAGAAACGAACAAAAAGAAACTCCAACAAGCGATCGAAAGCCAAACAAAGGCAAAGAGCAAGATCACTTGAAGAAGACAAGTCTCGGACCCCTTAGGCAAGGGCAAAGGCTCGACACATCCGAGACAAAAACCAAGCTCAAGCAAAGAGCGCGAGCCACCGAACCAAAACTCAAACACCACAAAGAGCTCCCCCTAAACCAATGCACCTCCCCCTAGACGAATGCAAGCAAACTAGCTGAAAACAGGGCAGCTACAACAACTTCAGCTCACACCGGTCGACCGGTGCCTAAGATGTGCACGGGATCAACACTCACACCGGTCGGACGGTGACCACGACCGGTCGACCGGTGCACACCGAGCCCGTAAATGGCTCGAAACCACCTGAAAACCTTCTAAATGCGTCCAGCAAGCCATTTCAAGCTCAAACTTCTCCCTCTTGTTGGCAATGCATGAATCAAGCCAAAAATGCAAAAAATTTCAACCTAGAGCTTCTCAAATAGACAAAATTCAACAAAGAATGCTACACATGTCCAAATGAGAAAGTTAGATACTCTATAGCTTCGTATCGACATCAACTACAAGATCACCAAGTTTCACAACCATTGGACGAAGCTAAGATGGATTTGGGCAATTTTGCAAAAAACTTGCCTCTCGTGAGCAAGGTCCTAAACATGATCAAAGCATATCAAAATGGCAAAGCCACACAAACTTCATGCTAGGACAGCCATTCTAATCATAAGACCATCACAAACACCCACAAGCACCTCATGTCATGTCAAAGCCACCGAGCCATGTGCCTACTTCTATGTATGAGACTTCTCATTGGTAGGCATCATGCAACGGTTTAGCACCCAAAGCAAATTAAATTCAGCACATATGACATGGGAGCACATTTTCCAAGCATTTTTCATTTCCTTTTCAGATTTATAATTGGTACATGAAATGTCTTTGCGACAAAAAGGAACTTATGCCCCTCCACAAGATGAAGCAAGAGGGCTAAACATTCATGATGGCAAATGAGCCTTTGGCCCCATATGATCAATAAACTAGCTATCCAACCACAAATTAAGCATAGCCAAGCCACTAAAACATGTCAAGATCATATAAAGGCATTTACATATGAGAGAGCATACATGTGACATTTTCAAAAAAACATAGCTATCAACCATGGATTATTCATCAGATCATCAAGAGCTAAGCCAAACTAACCATAGCATACCAAGCAAGCTCACAAAGACATATATCTCATTCCATGGTGAACAATGTATATGAGAGAAGCTTTTCCTAACCAATGCATATGATACAAAATGCATGCAATCTAAGATACAAGGATGCCTATACATCATGTTACATATGCCATGCCAAATGCAAGAAATGCACAAAGGAAACTATACATATGCTACAAAGGAGAGCTCCCACACACCCAACCCAAGAAATCAAACACACACCAAGTTCCCCCCGCAAACGAGTGAAAGTTGCTTGATCTAGGGGTTTGGTGAAAATATCGGCTAGTTGGTCATGTGTGGGTACATGGATCAAAGCTATCTTTCCTTTCTCTACGTTGTCTCTCAGAAAATGGTACCTCACTTCTATGTGCTTGGTTTTGGAATGGAGCACTGGGTTCTTTGCAACGCTTATGGCACTGGTGCTATCACATTGAAGGGGAACAAGGGTATACTCCTCACCAAAGTCACTCATGGTGTATGAAATCCAAAGGAGCCGAGAGCAACAACTAGCGGCGGCAACATACTCGGCCTCGGTAGTGGATTGAGCAACACTCGGACCGTTTGCGGGAAGACCAAGACACCAAAGAAGAACCCAAAAGCTCGGCAAGTCCTAGAAGTGGACTTCCTATCCAACCGACACCGGCAAAATCGCGTCCGAAAAACCATGAAGCGCCAAAGAAGAGGACGCGGAGTACCAAAGGCCGAAGTCGGGAGTGTGACGCAAGTACCTAAAAATTCGCTTCACCGCTTGCCGATGCGAAGTCCTCGGAGACGCTTGAAAACGAGCGCACGGACACATCGAGAATCGTATGTCCGGCCTCGTCGCCGTCAAGTAGAGGAGTGACCCGATCATGCTCCGGTACTCCTTCTGGTCCACGTGTTCACCTTCCTCGTCCGCATCAAGAGCTGTAGTCGTACTCATCGACGTCGTCATAGCCTTGGAGTCCTCCATCTTGAACTTTCTCACAATGTCCTTGGTGTACTTAGCTCCGGTGCACAAATGTTCCTTCCTTTGATTGTTTGATTTGTAGCCCGAGGAAGAACCGCAACTCGCCCATCATGCTCATCTCAAATTCCCTGCTCATATCATCCGCAAACCTTGCAACAAGAGAGTTAGACGAGCCACCAAAGACAATATCATCCACGTACACCCGCACAATCGGGATATCTCCGCCGCCTCGGCAAAAACAAGGTCGATCAACCTTCCCCATCTCAAAACCTCTCTCAAACAAGAACCCCCTCAACCCGCCATACCAAGCTCTAGGCGTTTGCTTCAACCCATACAGCGCCTTACTCAACTTGTACACCCGGTGGGGGTACTTCTCACTCTCAAATTCCGGAGGTTGCCTCACATACACTTCTTCCTCCAGCACACCATTCAGAAAAGCACTCTTCACATCCATTTGGTGCAACTTGAACCCTTTAGACACGGAAAAAGCTAGAAGGATCCTAATCGCCTCCAAACGGGCTACGGGAGCAAAGGTCTCCTCGTAGTCAATCCCCTCTTTCTGACTGAACCCCTGAGCAACAAGCCTCGACTTGTTTCTCGCAACCTCACCTTTCTCTCCCTCTTTGTTCTTCCACACCCACTTTGTACCAATCGGCTTACACCCTGGGGAGGGTCAACCAACTCCCAAACCTGATTCCTCTCAAAGTTCTCCAACTCCTCATGCATCGAATTAACCCAATTGTGATCAGATAGTGCGTGTCCAATGTCTTTGGGCTCAAAAGTAGCAATAAACGCAGCATGAGCGAAATGAGAATTGTTTCGAACCCTCGACCGTGTAGTGTGTTCATCCATGTCGCCGATGATCCTCGAAGCTGGGTGATCCACCTGTACTCGCCGGGGAGGTTCTCGCCTCGATGCTACCTCCCCCTCAACATCAGCTTCTCCTCGTTCTTGATTTGTCGTTGTAGGTGTAGGAGAGGGTCCGTCCATCACCGTAGTCGAAGTAGTGGGTACATGTTCAGCCGGGGACACCGCACCGCCATCTTCATCGTCTCCATGTTCATGCTCCTCCTCCTGAAAGATCTCCTCGCCAAGCTCATCATCACCGGCACACTCAAAGACAAGCTGACTACGTGGCTCTGTCTCGTCGAAGGTTACCTCGCAAGTCTCCACGATTTGGTTAGTTTCAAGATTGAGCACACGATATGCTCTAGAGTGAGATGCATAAACAAAGAAAATACCATCGACAGACCTAGCCTCAAACATATCCAACTTCCTGCTTTTCTTCGAATGAAACACTTGCAACCAAAGACATGGAAGTGACTCACCTTGGGTGTGCGACCATGCATCAACTCATAGCATGTCTTCTTCTTGTGCACTCGAGGCAGCATCCGTTTGACAAATAGCACGCGGTATTCACCGCCTCAGCCCAATACCTCCTCGGAGTCCTATGCTCATCAAGCATCGTCCGAGCCATCTCGCACAAGGTCTTGTTCTTCCTTTCCACAACACCATTCTGGGGAGGCGTATACGGACTCGAAAACTAGTGCTCAAGACCCAAGTCATGGCAAAAGGTTTCAAAACGAGAGTTTCTGAATTCCGAGCCATTATCACTGCGGATAGCTCGTATGGCATCTCTGTGGCTCTCGTTCCTCAACCTCAAGACTAGATCTCGAACAAAACCAAACGTCTCCCCCTTATCCTCAAGAAAGAACACCCACGCATACCGAGAATAGTCGTCCACCACAACAAGGACATACCACTTCCCACCCGCAGATCGCACACGAGCTGGGCCAACAAGGTCCATATGGAGCAGCTCGCATGGACGCTCAGTCATCACATCGGTGAGAGGCGGGTGAGAAGAGGATACCATCTTGACATGCCTACACGGTGCACAAACCAACTCTTTCTCAAGCCTCAACCGTGGCAATCCTCGGACCAAATTGAGTTTACTCAAGCGCGACAAAAGTTCAAAGCTCAAGTGACCCAACTTCCTATGCCACTTCCACAACTCACTCGAAGAACCAAGAAAGAAACAACGCTCCACACCCGAAGACCGAGAAAAATCAGCACGAAACACCCGACCCTCGGGAACGACCATACGTACAAGGTCCCCTCGAGAGTCCAAAATCCGAGAACCACCGGCCGAAACAACACCTCAAAACCCTCATCCAACAAAGTCGGGACACGAAAGCAGATTGTACCCCAGCGATTGAACAAGAGCAACTCGCCTCAGAGTGATCTTGTCACTCACCTTAATCTCATCTTCTGAAAGCACACGCCCACGCCCATTGTCCCCAAAAGTGATGTACCTCTTCGTCACCACCGGGACAAGACTTGAGAACCACCCCCTGTCTCCGGTCATATGACTCCAAAGAACCGGAGTCAATCAACCAAATGTTCTAAAAGTCTCCCACCCGAAATTCAAAAACGAGCACGTGAGCGAACAAACGACTCAAAGGACCGGGGTTAGTACCAAAAGAGTAAAACCAGTGCCGAGCCATTTCCTCGAAAGTGGGGTTAGCACCAACCAGAGCATCTCTCCTACCAAAGCTACCTCCACCAACACCACCACGGTAACCATCCTGAGGGAACCACCCCTCTCTACTTGGAGGAGGACCAAAACCACGAAAGAGAACCCGTGGACCGTCCCTCCTCTCCTTCTCAAAGCTACGACTCCTCCCATCCCCGTAGTGAACTCGAGGGGGAGAACGCCTAGCAAGCTGACCACCTGCAAACTCTCCAGCCCAACTACCAGAACCACGACCTCCAGAAACAACCCTCGCACCTGTACGAGCACGAAACCCGAACTTCTGCCTGTCCAGGCCTGCACCGGTCTGACCGGTGTGACCTGGACAGCAGCACCTCCAACAGTCTTCCGCTCTCCCCAAGCCCGAACTGTCCTCACACTCACCTTGGCCCTGGGCATCTGCACACGAGGCTCAAGTACACCATCGGAAAGGTGGTACTTGTCCTTGTTAGCCCACTCCTTTGCCATTCTCTCCTCTCGCTTCCTCTTGAAGCAAAACTCATGCTTATGGCCATCTCTCCCACAATAGCCACAATGGAACCTCACAAGCTTAGGCTTGGGCTGTGGCTGCTCACTTGGTTTCTCTCCACTCAACTCCTCCACCGGTTTCCCCTCACTAGCCTTCTCACTTTCTTTCCCAAAGAACACTTTCCCCAAAGTGCTCACAAACTTGATAGGCTTTTGTAGATGATTTGTGGGTGTAGGAAACACGGGTGGAGCTGGGGTTGTGTCTAGCCGGTTCTTAAGATGGTTAGGTTTTGGGGGAAAATCATTTTTGTGGTGGGTATTTGGTGGCTCTGGGATATTCTCTCCACTTCCCTCACCAACCTTGTTTTCCCCAAGTCCCTCACCATCATGCCTCTTAAATGCCTCGATCATCATCCTTAACTGAGGCTCATGACCAGACAACCAACCCATCAACTTCCTCAGCTCATCATTCTCATCCTGCAAACGATCAACATAATGTGCAAGTTCTAGATTTTTCAAAGCATGCAGTTCACAGGTAGAGCATGATGTAGGCATGGGTTCTTTCAACTTAGCCTCAAGAGAACTAGTGTAAGCATGCATCTCATCAATCTTAGCATGCAAAACAGGGCAAGAAGTGCAAGCACCTAGCAAAGAAGGTCTAGACTTAGGCTCGGCCACTTCAACCCTAAGCACATCTAGTTCCTCACACTTGGAGGCATGCTTCTCCTTAAACAAAGAAAGATCGGCAAGAAAGATGGACCAATCAAGACAATCAACCTCATCCGAAACAACAGAGCTAGCCTTAAGGGAATCAATCTCAAGCTTGCTATCAAGCACCTGTGTTTCTAGCTCAGCCACTCTAGTCCTAGCATCCTCGAGTGAAGCCCTAAGCTCTTTTCTCATTTTCTTGGCCTCTCTAAGCATGTCATCACGGTTATCAAGCAAAGAGCCAAGCCTCTCATTCTCTTGGCGCAAGAAGGGAAGTTCATCACGCACCTCGTCGTCGGAATCAGAGTCCGAGTCGCTCTGTGTGCTCTTCTTGCTGCTGGAGCTCAGCGCCATGGTGCAGAAGCCATCTCTCGCGAAGCAGCTCAGCCCGCTCAGGTTCTTGGACAACTTCTTGCTCTTGCGACGATCACCTTCATCTTCACTGCTGCTCGAGCTCGAGGTGGAGTACGCGGAACTGGAGTCGACGCCGCTCGCTCCAACCATCTCTCGGGCCTTGCCTCGGCTCTCCTTCTTCCTCGATCGTCGCTCGTCCTTGTACTTGTTCTTGTGCTTTCTCTTGTGGTCGCGCCTCGACCGGTACTTGCCATCGTTCCTGGGCTTGTGCTTGTAGCCGTCCTTGTTCTCGACCTTCTCGGCGGTCGGCAACGAAGTGTCCCGGCTTGCCACAATGGAAGCATGTCCTCGTGTTCCTCCTCATGTTCACTCGGTTCTCGTGCGGCCTCTCGAACCGTCTCGTCGGAGAGCGCCATCTCATCCTCTCCAAGCACATCGAACTCCTCATATGGCATACACATCAAAGAGGAAAAAGAGAACATCCCGGTGGATGGGTTAGTGTTAGCCTTTCCTTTCGAACCACCAATGAGGGCAAGACTATGGGAATCGGTCGGACCCTATCCACCTCAACCGACTTGAGCTTCGAGAACAGCTCGTTCACCGTCAGAGTGTCATACTTCTCCGACTCCACAATGGCCTCGAACTTTCCGCCCCAAATCGTACGATCCAAAGAGTGTAAGAGCTTGACCGTGTACTAGGAACAAACACTACCAGCAACCTCAACACACACACACCCATGACAGCGGAAACAACTCGAAAGCCGGCTGTCCAGAGGGGGCGGTTAGACCGGGTATAGGGGGCGGTTAGACCGCCTCCACCAGGCAACCAAGAAATCCTCCGAAACACCTCTTCCGAGCACCAAAACGCACCACGATTTCACCAACAAAGATCTCTGGTCAAGGCCATGCTAGCTACCAGAAAATCTTGGCAAAAACCTGAGAACCATGTGTGGTTCGAGGACCGGTGGATGGTCGCTTCCTTATGTGATGAGCGATTGACAACGTTGTGTGGACTGAATCTTGGCTAAGTATTGCAGGTGCAAGTTGCAGCTTGACTCGTGTTGGTGCAGGTGAAGAACAAGCGCGAAAGGTCGTTGCTGGTGAGGCCTCCAGGTGTGGAGAAGACAAATAGGCTTAGTTCGAGGGACCCGGTGGCCAGTGGGGTCAAGTGCGGGCCGCATGGTGGCATGAACAGCAAGATGAAGTCATGGACGGTTTCTTGGTAGAGCCTCAAAACCAAGGTCGAGCCGGGACTACGTGGGAGCCAAGTCATGAGTGGAGATTAGCGGAGGCTACACCGAGTTCGCGGGGTTTGCAGTGGTTCACCAGAAAACCACTGGGTTACTCGGTTGAGCCACAAAACCAAGGCCGAAGACTCGACTAGGAGGTGCGGCCACCCAGGCCGGTTCAACCGCCTAGAAGGGGCGGTCAGACCGCCTGGGGCTGGTCAGATTGCCCGGGCCGGTCTAACCGCCCAGGGGGGCCGGTCTGACCGCCCTGGCCGCCGGCGCCGAGATGCTTCGAACCGGAGGACACGTGTCGGGATCGCAAGGCTTGCGTCGAGGCTAAGCAGGTTGCGGTCGCCGGGCATCCATCCGATGAAGATATTCCGAAGACTTCCAAATCCGCCCTTGAGGGGCATGTATCCCTAGTTATTAGTTACGGGTAGTTTAGTCTTTTGGGTGCCTCCATATATACTCATTGAGTGGATGGATTGCTGCCAACTCTTGGAACCCTAGCTCATTTGTTTTTCCATTTTCGTTCTCCATTTTCCCTAGTTTTTCCATGGACTAGCTTGAGAGCTTCATGTGAGATCTAGAGAGAGGGATGGATTTTTGGGTGGCAAGCTAGACCTTGTACGAACCTTTCATGGTATGTATAGATGGTTCGGCGTTGTTCCTCAAGGTGGTTTTCCCGTCCTTCTTTGTGTTGATTTTCGGAGCTCTATGTTGGCGGTGTTTTGAGGATGATTTCTTGGGGTCTTTGGTGGGTGTCACGTATGAGGATCTTGTGCCTCTTTGGCTGGTGACTTTGCCCCCAAATCTCTCTTGAATCGGACTCGATTTGGTGGTTTTTCGAGTTGGGCGAGTTCTTGACCTAGAGAGGTGATTTCTTCGATTCCTCTTGATTGTGAGCGATTCGGGTCGATTCCTTTGAGGTAGAGGTTGCCCAGGAGGTAACCCAGCTATTCCCGAAGTTTCGCTGCAATCGTGGAGTGTTTTGGGAGATCGGGCGCGAGGAAGTTAGGGTTTGACCCGCGGGTCGTTTTTTACGGGAGAGGCGGTCTAACCGCTCGGAGGGGGCGGTCTAACCGCCACGGGTTTTTCCAGGTCAAAGTTTTGTTTCGCTGGATTTTCCTCTCGTGAGTTTGTTCGCCTTGATCGGAGGAGCGTCCGGGTGAAATTTCGGGTCGTTCTCGTGTCGTTTGCTAGGAGTTCTTGTTTGGAGTTCGTTGCTTCGGGTACGGAGAGGTTAGACCGCCCCCGGTAGCCGGTCTAACCGCCCCTAGGCCCCCGAGTGGAGTTTTGGTTTTCGCCAAGATTTTCCGGTAACTAGCATGGCCTTGACCGAGAGATCTTTGTTGGTGAAACCGTGGTGCGTTTTGGTGCTCGGAAGAGGTGTTTCGAGAGGATTTCTTGGTTGCCGGTGGAGGCGGTCTAACCGCCCCCTATACCCGGTCTAACCGCCCCCTCTGGACAGCCAGCTTTCGTGTTGTTTCCGCTGTCGTGGGTGCGTGTGTGTTGAGGTTGTTGGTAGGGTTTGTTCCTAGGACCAGTAGCACTCCAGTGGCTACGTGGTTTTGGCAAACGGAAGGTAGAAGTGCGGAGCGTGTGATTTTGGGGGTCCGACCGAGCGAGTTCATCTTGTCGGAGTTTCAATCTTCTTCGAGAAGAATTTTTATCGGCTCCCATTCACTCCCCCCCTCTCTGGTCGCCTAATCGGTCCTTCACAAGTTCAGGCTAAGAAAAATTCAGAAAATCAAATTGTTGAAAACCAAGACAAAGGAGGCGAGAAGGGATCATTGGCATGTCAACAAAGGGTGATTTCCCGCAACCCTGGAGGCACCGGTCTAACCGGCTCTCTACACCGGTCTGACCGATCCAGACAGAGGATGACTGTGGGCTGCCGTCAAGAGGAGAAATTTGGCATCATCCACATCAAGGTTCCTCTCCTCTCCAATGTATTTGATAAGGTATGTTTTACAAGTAATTCCCAATCGGATCCTATATTTGTTGCTAATTCATTTATTAGTGATTCTATCATAAATAGTTCTAAGAGATCGATTGAGGATGATTTACTTGTTAGTGATAGCATGCCTTTAGATTCTACCAGCCAATGCATTGTTGAAATTAAAAAGGATGATCATAAAAATACTTTGACATTCAAATTTTCTACATCATCATTGTCAAAGTTTTTCTCTTCATGGTGTACTTATGGATATTCTGGACTTAAAAGTAAGAGATCAAAATCGAGAGCCTTTCTGAAGTCTGATGCCAATACAGTGATCAACTTTAAAGCATCAGGCATGAGAAGTGCAAAGAAAGGTATAGCCGATTGGGTTGATGAGAAATCTGAACCGTTCGTTTGCTTAGCCTTAAAGCCTTCTCCACAAAAGCATCGGTTGGATAAAATAAATTACACCTTTGATTTAACTTTCTGTGATGATCTATTTGATATCTTGCTAGAGAATAATTTTATTAAACTCTTTGATCACAAAGTTAGTCCATCACCTCTCGAGTTAGAAGATAAAAAAATATTGCAAGTGGCATAATTCATTTTGTCATAATACTAGTGATTGCAATATTTTCCGTCAATTCATAAAATCGGCCATTGACACTGGACTATGGAGGATTGCTCAAACATGAGAGGATGACCAGTTGGCTACAGTTGGTTTTAATGGCAAAGGATCATTAAATCGGTTAGCATCAACCGATTTATCCAAAAATACGGATTTAATTGCCAAAGAGGAAGATTCAAAGCTCCTGAGTGTTAAGAAGGACATCGTCCGTAACTTGCAAGATCAAGTGATTTTCGAGGACGATGAACCTATCAAAATCCCGGAATTTACTGGGGGCAAAAGGATTTTTCTTCATCAAGACAGTAACATGTTACTCTTCCTGTTCTGGAGTCACAAGTCAGACCGGTGCAACTCAAAGGTCTAACCGGTGACCCACAGGTCAGACCGGTGTGACCCAAAGATCTGACCGGTGACCCACAGGTCAGACCGGTGCAGCCCAAAGGTCTGACCGGTGCAAGTGTGAAAAAATCAGGGATGTCCAAATCTGAACATCTTGTAGCTAATGGAGGTAAAGACCATGGCAAGAACAATGGCAAAAGGCCGAAGCTCACTTTTGACGAACTTCTGGCTAAGTATCAAAAAGACAATGAGGACAAGCATGCTAGTTAGTCAAATAAAGTTAAATCATCAAGATTGCCTCCTAAGCATAATTCTGGAATTGGAATCGACAAAGAAAGGGTTTTCAATCAGCAGCATCATATTCTCCTTTTGAGCCATCAATACCGGTTTCATATGCTCCATGTCCCACTAGTGCTCATCCATATTTATCATGGGGGTGGAGTGATTCATGGGCACATACTCCTTCATATTTCAGACCATATCATGTTGAGTATGCAGCTCCAAGGCGACTATCACGTGCAAGGCAGCCGTATGTTGAAAGTGTCCGTTTTGAATATAAAAATCGGTCTAGTGCTCAAAACAAGAAAAAGGTTGTCAAGCAAGTTTACAAAGTGAAAGAGATGGTCGCAAGGATAAAAGTTCAGATCTGAATTCAATTAATGAAAAGCTGATTAATGTGTTGACCGCTTCGTCTATTGGTGGCAAAGGGAAGGATAAATCATCTATTGATCCTCCAAGTGCCAAATCTGAACAAAAGGAGTTGAAGAGGTCGAAAAACAAAAGAGGAGCACTACTGTCCAAAACAAAAGCAAACTCAAGTCATCCACTTGGTTTATCAAATTGGCAGATATAGAAGCTACAAAATCTTAGTGCTCAAGAGCTGAAGAAGAAAGGCACGACATGGGTTCCTAAAGGAAGCATTCGGACTCAAGGCATGGGTGATGATCAAGCAAAAGGTGCAATCCAGTTGAAGGAGCAGAAACAAATATGAGAGACCGTCTTCAAAATTAAGGTATGCACCAAACCATCAAAATTATTGGTCATTACCTAGTTCATTTGCTTTACAAATACCACATATGCCTATGTTTTGGCATTCATCTTTAGATATACATGATTATCCCTCATACTCTTATTTTGGTTCTTGGGTTCCACATGGATCATCTTTATATCATAGAGGGTTATCACAAAAATACTATGCATATTGATTAATCTGCAAAAGCCGAAATATTTAGTTCTTAGAGATGATTTTAATTTCTAAATTTATATATCTCTACTCTGTTATTTTGGTTGTGCATATTCTTATGGATGAATTCTTTATGGATGATATTGAATTATCATCTTTAACAATATACATAGCTGGTGAATCTCTTAGATCATCGTCCTAAAGTCTTAGCTTCCCGATAATAGGTTGCTTATAACCTTTTTGGTGCCTTAAGTGCTTGGGGAGCAAGACTTAAGCTAAAAGAGTAATTTACCACTATGGAGTTTCTATTTACTAAATCAGCTTGCAAGATTTCTCAGAATATTGGTGTTGTCCTTATTTCACCAAATGATGATGTTTTGAGCTGGTTGGTGTATTTAGTCTCAATTAACAAGCCGAATGTCAATTTTTTATGTTAAGGATGGATTCGGGGATCCATAGTTGTAAAATCATACAGAGGCATTCAATGATTCATTGTTGAAGGTACAACACGCATTTATGTTTAAATGGGTCACTAAATGTTTTTTTAATACATGTCTAGAGAATTATCTAAATTTTGTATCCGTAATTTATCTAGACTTGAAAAATCAGGATTAGTTCTCTGAAATGATGAACATCAGGCCATGGTGTCCAAAAGGCATTTTCATAAAAAAGGGCCGATGTTTAGTAATGCAGAGTGCACATCCTGGACAGACCAGTCTGACCGACCCTCACGACCGGTCTGACCAGTGTGGCTATTGGTTTGGCTGTCCAAGTTTCAA
Source organism: Cenchrus americanus (assembly GCA_947561735.1). NCBI lineage: Eukaryota > Viridiplantae > Streptophyta > Magnoliopsida > Poales > Poaceae > Cenchrus > Cenchrus americanus. Next base: position 93,067,278 of record OX387244.1, on the reverse strand, counting down.
AATTTGTTAAAGCTATGATTGACGCTTGTAGAAAGTTTGTTGGCGACTGTTAACATAATCTGAGATATATTGGAAGGATAAGTAGAGAAAAAACAAAGATGGATTCAAGAGTAATCTGGCTATCACCTATTACAAGGTAATTGAGTTATATTCATTTTTAGGCCGATTACTCATTCTACTCTATTTATGGTCAAAATAACTTGTGAATGCATTACTGAATTGTTCTATACTTCATCATTGTCAATTTAGTGAGTATTGCAAAGACCAATTGTCATTACAGCGATTTGGTCGATTTATGCATTAACAAAAGCTTACAAGTGTGAGAATAAATTTAATATAATATTTTAAAGATCCACAGCAGAAGGAGTGTGTACTCAGGCTTGTTTCACTCACACAAGGTGTATAAATGGCAGCAACAAGTTAAAATCTTCATATTGGACAAAATCAAGTAAAATGGTCGGTAGATGCTATCGTCCTCAAAAAGGTAAAACTTGTTTGCTATACTTGTGCTCAACATCATTCTTGTGCAGTTTTGGGGCTGCTAAATATTTCTTGGTACGCAAGCTTTACCAAGAAACAGGGGGGCATATGTTCGCACCCAAACGTGGCACAATTCGAGATATGTGAGGTTAAAGGCTAGAAGTGCCAATTTAGTGCTAATCCTTGTTATCTTTCTAGTTTGGCTTGGAGATGTATTTTACAGGACAGGGGGATCATCTTGGATATTCTGGATGTGATTTCATTGAAAGGGATGAAGACACACTTGGAGCAACACCAAATCAAGTCAAGTCATGGGTTCAAGTTATCAAGATGTATTATTTGCCAAGATGATCAATATGGACATTTAGATCATATAATCATAGTCAAAGGTTGCTGATCTGGCTAATAAGACAAGGCCAACTGATCTGATTCAGTTATTGGACATAGCCGATTCAGTAGCCCTGACCGGTCTGACCTTAACCCACACCGGTCAGGCCGGTCAGACCAAAGTGCCCAAAATGCCAATTGGACTTCACCATTGCATAGATCTCGTTGAGACGATCGAAATGCATATGTGGAACGTCCCGTTCGGAGTCCGGATGAGGGAGTTATGGTCCTGGCAACAAACAGCCCTACGTTAGACCAGTGGGACCCGACGGTCTGACCGGTGCTCGCAGCCAAATCCGAGTTAGGAGTTGTATTTCGATGCGGGATTTGTATAGGTTTCGACTCCTACTGGGGCAAGACCTCCCCACCCTATATTTATGAAGGGCCATGGCTGATTGAGGGGAACACAATCGAATCTATCAAACACATCTACTTTTTATCCTCTCAACACCTTTTCCAACCTCCATGCTTCTCGTCTCTTGATCTCCACGACCAGAGATGGCGTCCTAGGGCCTGCTGGCCGACCTAGGGCACGCCGACGACGTCCACGCCCTGACGGGGTCTCTCTCGGGCGAGAGCTTCGACGGCCCTTGCTAGTTTACTTGTAAACTAGTCGTTCTTCGCCACGTAAGTGCGTTGTTTATCTCTTTGCTGGTTTGCCCGTAAACCTAGCCGTCCTCCGTCACGTAAGTGTGGTAATTACCCTCCCGAACGCTCGAATTAGGCAAACCCTAGGAAACCGGTCTGACCGGCGCGCCTGACCGGTCTGACCGGTCCCGACGGCGACCTTGCTCTTGCGTCCGTTCGCGTGCTCTAGCTTGTTGACCCCGAAAGGTGTCAACAGCGGGTGTGCTAGGCAGGGCTCAGTCCCATTCGCTAGGGACCGAGGGCGTGGAAGCTCTCCCTCGATGGGATCCCACGATAGCTGCCCTCGTTGGCTCTTGAATACGACATGTGGGGCGCCCTCAAGCTGGTGGGCTCGAGGATAGGCTTGAACGCGCGCGCCCTCGTCGTCCCTGACTCTGTTGATCTGGGGCGCCTATTCGAACCCTTCGAGGGTCAGGCTTCGAACCCCTAATTAGTAGGGCCATCGCGGGGTGGCAGCTAGGTGTCCCCGTCTTGGTTACATCTACAGGACTCGAGGGTTCGTGGCCGAGCCGGCCCTTGAGCTGCTGATCAGTAATCCTCTAGATTCGAGGGAACATGTGGTGCCTGCTTTCGTCGAGGGGGACTTGAGGCCACTCGTCAGTACTCGCACCCTTCGAGGGTCTGGTTTTTCGAGCCCTTGGCTCGGGCCGTGCAGGGGTCACGCTTACTCGGTAAGGGACCATGCCATTAAATGCCCACAGTTGTGGCTGTGATCATGCACGGCGGGCGCACCCTTTCAGGCAGCGTGGCTGCGCGCGTAGTGGGCAACGTGGGGGCGGACGTGACGGGGCGCCGCGGCCCTTCGGTTGTCGTGTCGTAATGATCGCGCACGCGCGCGTGTCCGGCCGTTTCGGCGCGGTGGGGCCGCCTGTCGGTGGTGGACGACGCCGCCTGCAGTTAATGCGCGCGGCGCACGCGGTTTCGGGAGCACGGCCCCCCAGATCTATAAATTGCAAGGGAGGGAGGGGCGAATCCCTTACCTCGCCACTTAGCGTTTGCTGCCCCCGCCCCATGCTTCTTTTCTCCCAAGCCTCGCTCTCGCCTCCGTCTGTTTTGTTCTTGCGCTGCCGCTCCCCTTGCCTTCCAGCTTTCGCCTGCAATGGCTCCGCCTCAGCCAATCGTAGTGCTAGACCCCTTGTCCTGTCCCCGCTCGACGGTGATGCCATTCGCTCTGAATGAGTTGGTCAATGGGGGGCTGCTGGCACCGAACATGGAAGAGGCGCTCCCGGCGTGGATCGTTCGACCAGCGACGGACCGGGAGCCCAACCCGTCGTACGGCTACGTCGTTAGCTTCATCAGGCACCACGAGCACGGCTTCACTGCGCCAGTGAGCCACTTCATGCGGGGGCTGTGCTACCACTATGGGGTTGAGCTCCACAACTTCGCCCCCAACGTGATCTCTCAGGCGGCGACCTTCGTCAGCATCTGCGAGGGGTTCCTAAAGATCCCAGTGAACTGGGACCTCTGGGTACACCTGTTCCGCACGGAGCTGCACACTCTCGCCACGAGCGAGACACGAGTGCATCGGGCGGTGCGTGCCAGCAGTCTGACGTTCGTGTTGCGGGACTTGTGCATGGAGTTGTACCCCCCGGTGCATGACGACGAGCAACAACACAGAGTGAGAGAGGGGGTGGTTCTACCTCCGCAACGACAGCGCCGGCCTCCCCCCTACACCGACAAGGTGTTGAAGGAGAAGACCAACGCCTGGCACCACGGTGTGTCGCCCTCCTTGCGCCAGCAGCGGCTGGAGTCGCTCACCGACGCGACGCGGAGCCTGGCAGACGCCAGGTTGGGAGCAGCTTCGGTCCTTGCCAACCTCCACCACTTGCGGATCGTCCCCCTCTTGGAGAGGGCACTCCGTATCTACGAGATGAGTGATGCGGCCGACCCTAAGGCGCGCGTTCGCGGTTGCTGCACGACTGTTTCCCTCAGGAATACGCAGCGACACGGGCGAGGCGCACCATCAACCTCAAGTCCATGCCCCACGGCCATGACAACCTCTGGTCGTTCATCATGCTCCCCGACGGTCCGACGATGAGTGATCTCTCTCTTCCCCCAGTCACTTGCAGTGCACTGGTGTGACCTTAATGGTTGCCATTTAGTAGAGGGTGATAGTGGACGTCGTGCGGTCTGACCCGCCGATGCCCCGAGCCCGGGCGGCTGCCCGCTCCGGGCAGCAATGGGAACAGGAGCGAACAGCGCGCAGGAAGGAGAGGAGAATCCGACGGCGGGAGCTCTAGGAGCAGGAGAGTGAGGAGTACCGGCTGCGCGAGCAGCAGGGGCTCTCCCCCTCGGTGAAGCCGAAGAACTCCTCGTTGAAGGAGGAGGAGTAGGAGGAGGAGGAGGAGGAGGAGGAGGAGGAAGAAGAAGGGAGTGACGGGGGGTGGGCCCCTCCCGAGAGGTGGAATCCCCCACCCCCGTCTCCACGGGTCGTGGAGGCGGCCACGGAGGAAGCGCCCGCGGCGGGCATGGAGGCACTCGCTACGGGTTCATCGGTGGAGGCGCCCGCGGGCGCCACGGAGGCGCCGGTGAGCGCCACAACGGCGGCGCTGGAAGGCGCAACAGGGGTGCACCCTGAACCCTCGAGGAAGAGGAAGCGAGGCTTCTCCAGCCTGAGGTGAGTGGCATTTCCCCCGTGCGTCTTTAATCTCTAGGGTGCGACGTTCACCCTTGTGTTTCCCGTTTGCAGGGTGACGTCAGTCGTCCCCGCCCTTGCACCTGCTAAGTCACTCAGGTCGGACATGTCCGTGCCGTCGAGGCGGCGGTCGTCGAGAGCGCCACGGGTAGTGGGGTGCGCCATGGCGACGGGTGAGCCACCGCGTGCCACGGCTGTGACCACGAGGCCGCAGGAGGAAGCGGCGGCTGCCACAGCAGTGGCAACCGCGGTGACATCGGCATCACCAGTGCCTGCCCTCACCGCGGGCGACCGTGCGGCCATGGTGGAGATTTCCGACGACGATGCCCTGCCCCCTGGGTGGGGCCAATGGGAGAACTGGCCCACACCAGCCCCTGAGCCTGCGGCGGGGGTGTTGGTGATGCGGGAGGATTGCTGCGTGATGCCGCGGCGCCCGACGCATGGCGCCGAGGCCTCGTCGTCACGCGCCGACCCACCTGCCCCAGATGTCGCCTTCGCGCGCCCGGAGCAGGAGCGGGGCCACACCGGTGCACCGCCGGCCCATTTCGATGAGGCCCAGGCCGAACAGGCACTATGGCAGGAATTCCGAGACCACAGCGCCTCGCTCAACAACACAATGAACGAGGCGCTACGGATTCACGGGGGTCCCTCGCGGCGGATCTTCCAGGTGTGTATTTTTCGTCAAATTTGGAGTATTCTCCCCTGTCCCCTCCGTGCTCGTGCGTCTCCTGACTTCGTTTTCCCCCACGCCTTGGCCATCGATGACAGGAGTTAGAGGGCTGAGCTTGGGAGAGGTATGGCTGCCTCGCCCCATTGAGCTCCGAGCGTGACTGGTACCGGGACCAGTACGACACCCTTGACGCCCTCGTGGGGGCCCTACGGACCGACAACAACCGGCTGGAGTACCAGCTGCAAGTTGTGCGGGACGCGTTCCTGGATCAAGGTGCCCAGGCTGTGGAAAATGCCTCCGCGGTCGAGAGGGTGACGACGGCGCTTCTGGAGCGGGACGAGGTGTTGCGGAAGGCACGCGAGGACCTGGCCACGATGCGGACCGTGGCGGTGGAGTGGGAGACTGAGGTTGCATCGACTCGTGCCCAGCTTCAACAGGACCACGCAACCCTTGAGGGAGCACGGTCTTGGTAGAGCTAGGTTGAGGAGAAAGCCAAGGAGGCCAAGCAACTGAGGGCCGACCTGGCGGACAAGGTTGTCACGCTTGCCACGGCGGAATAGCAGCTCCAGCAGGAGCAGAGCACGCGCCAGCAGGAGGAAGCCCGACTCTAACAGCAGCGGTCCGCCCTCGAGGAGGCCCGAGCTTCCCTCGAGCATGAACGCATGGAGCGGGAGGAGGCGCAGGGCCAAATCCAGCGGGAGCGCGCTGCGCACGAGGAGGCGCGGGCCACCCTCAAGCTCCGGGACGAGGAAGTCTCGCGGCTGAACAGGGAGCTGGCCCAGTTGAGTGTATTCTACGAGGATCAGCGCCAGGCTGGCGAGGAGAAGGATGCCTCCATCCTCGAGCTACAGCTGGCAGCCAAGGCCATGCACGCTGCCCTCGAAACAGAGAGGAAACATGTTCAAGGTTTGTTGCCTTTCTCACCCCTCACATACTGGCTTGATTCATTCAGGATTCGCTCCCAATCTGATCTGCGTCTTGGTTATCAGGCCTGAGGACTACTCTTCCCGGAACAGGCTGTACAGGTGGCCTACAACTCTTCCTAGTAGGAGTTGCAGGAGCTGCAGGCCGCTGCCCTCGTGACGTGCCAAGGGATTGAAGAAGGCGAGGCGCAAGCCGAGAGCTCCATGGCAAGTCGCCTCTGTGCCCTCCGCGGGCACATCACCTAGCACATGCGCCGCGCCCTTCTCCTAGCGGTCCAAAAGGCTCTTGGTGTGGTGGTTTCCCACTACCAGGTCGACCTCGAGGCCATCTCCACGGGCTACGTCGTCCCAGTCGGCGTCGATGACGAGGTGGAGATGAACCGCGTGGACGCGCTCGCCGCTCCCGCCGCCAATATCCTCACCGAAGACTTCATGGAATTCCTCTTCCCGGATGCTCCCCCAGCTGGCGGCCCTCAAGCTTAAAAACAGTTGGGCGTTCATGCCCTTTATGCTTTTTTATGTTAGAACTCGAGCCACGCGGCTATGTAATAAACATTTGCTGCTTGAAACATTTGGATGTTTGTAAATTTTTAGTACTTGTTATCTATTTTGGTAGCTATGTTGTTCTGTTTCTTCCGCTTTCTTAGGTGAATTTTGGCCGGGAAGATTTCGTTTGCGCAAGTAGCCTGTAGGCAAAGTGGCGAGGGGGAAGGGCCGTATCCTGCTGGAGGCGTGGGCTATCCCCGACTCGCGCTTCTTCGCTCTTTGGTGACTTGCGTCCCGCGTGAATTCACCCAAAATTTGGGTCAAAACATGCTTGGCACATTTGCAATGGAATTTTTGCGAAAAATGGGACCATTTTTTTGGGGGGAATGCCCCCCGCAGTAGCCCCCGAGGGGGACTTGGTTTTCAGGGGAAAGCCGAGTCGCTCTTTGACTTTATTAATCGATAAGATTTACATTTGTACAACCAACTGGGGTGTTGGCTATATAAATAACAAAAAAAGACTTGGAAATCCTTTCTAAGGGTAGAAGCAACGTAGCTATTGGATGTTCCAAGCGTTGGTGAGTTCCTCGTCGTCCTCATTTGCCAGCTTGTAAGTGCCAGGCTTGAGCACTTCGGCAATGACGTAGGGTCCCTCCCATGCAGCTTGTGGCGGCCTCGACTGTCTTGGCGCAGCCGTAGGACTAGGTCCCCTTCGTCAAAGTCTCGGCGTTGTATCTTTCGGGCTTGGTACCGCCTTAGTGCCTGCTGGTACCTTGCTGAATGCATCAGGGCCACGGTGTCGGCCTCGTCCAATTGATCTAGTAAGTCCTCGCGGGCTCGCTGGTTGGCACCCTCGTCATAGACCTTGACTCTGGGCGACCCGTACTCCAGGTCCATGGGGAGGATGGCCTCCGCACCGTAGACCAGGAAGAACGGGGTGAATCCCATGGCTCTGCTCGGGGTGGTTTTGAGGCTCCAAACAACCACCGGTAGCTCCTGGAGCCATCTTCGGCCAGACTTGTTCAGCCTGTCAAAAATCCTGGGCTTGAGGCCTTGTAAGATCATGCCATTGGCCCGCTCCACTTGACCATTGGTCTGTGGATGTGCGACGGCCGCCCAGTCCACACGGATGTGGTACTTGTCGTAGAACACCAGGAACCTCCTGCCGGTAAATTGGGACCCATTGTCGGTGATGATGGAATTAGGCACCCCGAACCGGTGGATGATGTCAGTGAAGAACGATACGGATTGCTCTGCCCTGAGGTTTGTGATTGGGCGCACCTCGACCCATTTAGAGAACTTATCTATGGAGACTAGCAAGTGAGTGTAACCCCCGGGCGCCTTTCACAAGGGCCCAACGATGTCTAGCCCCCACACGGCAAAAGGCCACGTGACGAGAATCATTTGGAGGGCATGTGCTGGGAGATTGGTTTTGTGGGCGTAGAGTTGGCACCCCTCGCAGGTGCGCACGATTTCGTTGATGTCAGCGACCGCGGTGGGCCAGTAGAAGCCTTGGTGGAATGCGTTGCCTATGAGGGTGCGCGGCGCCGCGTGGTGGCCACACACGTACGCGTGGATGTCTCGGAGGAGCTCGCGACCTTGGGGGATGGGGACGTATCGCTGCAAGACGCCGGACGCGACGCGCTTGTACAGCTCGTCGACAATGGTGAACGACTTGGCCATCCTGGCGATGCGCCTAGCCTCGAACCGTTCCGGGGGGTAGTTCCCCTCGATCCATCCAGGTGAAGTATTTGGCCCGCCAGTCCTCCGCACGGGGGGCTGGCTCTGTGTCCATGGCCTCGGCCTCATCTGCGCCGTAGCCCTAGAGCAGGGAGAGAACAAACACCTCGTTTGAGGGGTCCTCATCCATAGGCTCTGCGCCCGCTGGATTCGAGGGAGCCCTCGAGGGTGCCCCTGGCTCAAGGTTGTTGATTCGCGGTTGACGGATGGTTTCGCGACGTCCCGCGCAAAAACGTTCGGGGGAACGGTGATTCGCCCCGACACAATCTTGGCGAGTTCGTCCGCCTCCTTGTTGTACCGGTGGGGACATGATTGAGCTTGATGCCGTAGAACTTGTCCTCGAGGGCTCGTACGGTGTTGCAGTAGGCCTGCATCTTGTCATTGTGACAACTCACATTCTTCATGACTTGGTCAATAACGAGCTGCGAGTCTCCCTGACGTCAAGGCGTTTGATGCCTGCCTCGATGGCGATTCGGAGGTCGCAAAGGAGGTCCTCATACTCTGCCATGTTGTTTGACGTGGGGAAATGTAGGTGTACCACGTACCTCATGTGTTCCCTAAGGGGTGCGATGAAGAGCAGGCCCGCGCCAGCCCCCGCCTTCATCACTGACCCATCGAAGTAGAGGGTCCAGCACTCGGCCTGGATTTGTGGTGGTGGCGGCTGTGTGTCCATCCACTCAGCGACGAAATCCGCCAGGATCTGGGACTTGATCACCTTGCGCGGTGCGTAGGCGAGCGTCTCGCCCATAAGTTCCATAGACCACTTGGCGATCCTGCCCGCCGCATCCGGGTTACGGATGATCTCCCCCAACGGGAACGAGGAGACCACCATGACCGGATGGACCTCGAAGTAGTGCCGGAGCTTGCGCCGTGCGAGCACCACCGCGTAGAGCAGCTTCTGGATCTGTGGATATCGTGCCTTGGTCTCGGACAGCACCTCGCTGTTGTAATACACTGGCCTTTGGACTAGTAGGGCGTGCCCTTCCTCCGTACGTTCTACCACGATGACGGCGCTGACCACCTGGGTGATTGCAGCGACATAGAGGTACAGAGGCTCGCCGCCCTGAGGCAGTGTTAAGATTGGCGTGCGGGCAAGCATCACCTTGAGTTTGTCCAGCACCCCCTAGGCCTCGACGGTCCAGGAGAAACGGTCATGCTTCTTTAGGAGCCGATACAGGGGCAACCCCTTTTCGCCGAGCCGCGAGATGAAGCGGCTCAAGGCGGCAAGGCACCCCAACACCTTCTGGACCCCCTTGAGGTCTCGAATCGGGCCCATTCGATCAAGGGCCGCGACCTTCTCGGGGTCGGGTTTGATCCCTTGCTGGGAAATAATATACCCCAACAACATGCCACGCGACACCCTAAAGACACATTTCTCGAGGTTCAGCTTCACCCCGTTGGCCCCCAGGCAGTCGAAACTTACACGCAGGTCATTAACCAGGTCATCTGCCTTCCTGGTTTTCATGACTATGTTATCTACATATGCCTCAACGGTCCGCCTGATGTGATATCCGAAGAAGTGCTGCATACATCGCTGGTATGTAGAGCCCACGTTTCGGAGGCCAAACGGCATCGTTACGTGGTAGAACATCCCGAATGGCGTGATGAAGGAAGTTGCGAGCTGGTCGGACTCTTTCATCTTTATTTGGTGGTACATGGAATAGGCATCAAGGAAACACAAAAGCTCACACCCTGCAGTTGAGTCAATGATTTGATCGATTCGTGGCAAAGGAAAAGGAACTTTGGGACATGCTTTATTCAAACTAGTGTACACACATCCTCCACTTCCCTTTCTTAACTAGTATAGGATTAGCTAGCCACATAGGGTGAAAGACTTCCTTGATGAATCCGGCCTCGAGGAGCTTCCGTAGCTCCGCTCCGATCGCCCGGCGTCGCTCTTCGTCAAAGCGCCGCAGCCGTTGTTGTACAGCTCGGGAGTGAGGTAGGATATTGTTAACGATTGAAACACGTAACAACCTTCGATCCACAAGCGTACGGACCTACACCTTTTTAACCACGGGGTGACCCCCAAAGTTCTTGTCAATCCACGGAGCAAGGGGATTGCTAGCGCTTAACCAAGTACTAATCTAGTTGATGGGAAACCTTTGAAAGGGGTAATAATCTAAAGGTAAAGACAATCTAACCTAAGTTGATCAAACAAATCTAAGGTTAAACTAGATGGCAAATGGTAGACACAAGAGAGAGATTAAGATAGATAAGCGTTCCCTCCCTAGGGTTTAGGATCACATGAACATGCATTACTACAAGAAAAGGGTGTTGCCTACACAAGATTCATGGTGATTATGCGGCCGCTAAGCCTTTTCCCTCCACCGTACTGTCACTACGCAAGGTAATCAAACACTTTCACGTATAACCGCATCTATACCTAAGCATCCATAGGGTTAAGCTAATCACCACGATTACCAAAAACCCTACTAAGACCACATGTTGCGCAAACATATGTAAACAAAGCATACGCGAAGACATAGACCATAAAGCATTGACTGGCATAAGGTTCATGTATAGAATACATATCATGCATCCATGTAACCCTAGGGATGAACGGAGACAATGGATTGAAGCACATAGGGGTGATGGAGACTCCGGAGAACATCGTCGATGAAGATGGCGGCGATGAAGCTTGGGAACACCCCTAGGCCAGCGGCTTGGAGTCCTCCTCTTGCTTCCTTCCCCTCCGTCGGCGTTGATCCTTGCGACAAGCTCATCCAACTCTCTCCCTCATCTTGCGGTGGCGGTTTTCTGGTGAATGGCGTCGGTAGAATGATTTGTTCGATGTGGCGGCGGACGGAGGAAGAGGCAATAAATAGACGAACACCTAGGGCGAAGGGGGCGCCGAACCGGGCCCGGAGTGGGCTGGGCCAGTCGGCCCAGGCCGGTCAGCTCAGGCCCATTTTGGCTTGGTTCGGCCCGGTTTCCTCCCCAGTTGTTTCCTGCATGATTCCTTATTTGTGTGCACTTGTATGTGGGCCTTTGACGCCGTTTCCTTCATGGTTAAGGCTTGAATCCTTGCTATGCAAGCTTCATTGTTTTCTGGTTGAGTCCCTGAAGACTTGCACGTTGACGCTTCGGCCCTCGGGTCATTTGGAGTCATGTTCATCACGTGTCTTGACTCTTGTTGGGCTTCATGATCTTCTTCCAAAGTTCTTGGTGAACTTATCCCCAAAGTCTCCTCTTTAGCATAGATTTCCTGCGTAAACAATGAACTCCAAAATCGACATGCAAGAGTGAACTTGTTATATACGGGGGGTTAGTTCCAGTGGTTAGAATAATAAATCAACACCAACATTAAAGGTAAACTCATACCTAGGTTGACGGAAATTCACCGTCAACAGATATCAAGGGAGTGCTCGACGACCTCCTCGGGATGCCTGGCATGTCCGAGGGGCTCCATGCAAAGATGTCGGCGTTGGCGCGGAGAAAATCGACGAGCATCACTTCCTATTTCGGGTCGAGGGTGGAACTGACCCTCAATGCCTTGCCCTCGGGGGCAGCAGGGTCGAGGGGCACCTCCTTGGTCTGCTCGCCAGCCTCGAAGCTGCCGGCATGCTTGGTGGTGGAGTCGAGGTCTTCATTGACCGTGACAAGCACTTCATCCAGCGCTAACGCCTCGACGTGCTCCTCACACTCGACGTCGCAGTTGAACGTGCGCTTGATTGACGAGCCCACGGTGATGACGCCTTTTTGTCCCGGCATCTTCATCTTGAGGTACTTGTAGTCTGGGACTGCCATGAACTTGGCGTAGCACGGCCGCTCAAGGATGGTGTGGTATGCGCCCCTGAACCCCACCACCTCGAAGGTGAGCATTTCATTGCGAAAGTTGTCCGGCGTGCCGAACCAAACTAGCAAATCGATCTGCCCGAGAGGCTGGACGCGCTTGCCTGGCGCGACGCCATGGAACGGTGTCGTGCTGGGTCGCAGCATGTCCAACCCAATCCCCATCAACTGCAGGGTATGCGCGTAGAGGATATTGAGGTTGCTGCCTCCAACCATCAACACCTTGGAGAACCGTGCGTTGCTGATGACCGGATCGACGACCAGCGGGTACTGGCCTGGATTGGGGATGCGGCTCGGGTGATCCTCACGGCTGAAGGTGATGGCATCCCCCGACCAGTCGAGGAAGGAGGGGGAGCATTCTCCACAGTGAGGACCTCGTGCCGCTCCCTCTTGCGCTGGCTGTTGGACATGTCCACGGTCGGTCCCCCGAAGATGAGGAAGACGTTCTCCACCGCCGGGAAGCCACCGGCGTCTCCGTCACCACCGTCCTTCTTGGCCTCGCCATCCTTCACGGCGGCGCGGCTGTAGTATTTCTTGAGCATGTCGCACTGCTCGAGGGTGTGGTTGACCGGGCTCTTGTTGTATGGGCATGGCTTCTTCAGCATGTCGTCGAACACGCCGGGGCCTCAAGGGGCCGCTCGAGGGCCCTTTCGGGTCGGGTCAACTGCGAGGGCCTCGTCCCCGTCGTCGTCGCATCCCTATGCGCGCACCTCGTGGCACAACTTCTTGCCCTTCTTGCCCCGCTTGTGTTTCTGCTAGCGCTCCTTGGACTTGCTGCCCTCCGCGGGCGCGTCATCCACACGCTTGCCCTTCTTGCCGTCGAAGATGGACCCCACCGCCTCCTCGCCGGAAGCAAAGCTGGTGGCGATATCGAACAGCTCGTTGGAGACGACCGGTGGGCTGCGCCTGAGCTCGTGCACGAGGTCCCGACAGGTCATGCCTTCGAGGAAGGCGTGCACGATCTCGGACTGGGCTACGCTCGGGAGCTCAGTACGGCGCTTGGAGAAGCGCTGTATAAAGTCTCAGAGCAACTCGCCGGGTTTCTGGGTGCACACCCGTAGGTCCCAAGAGTTCCCAGGGCGCACGTATGTGCCATGGAAGTTCCCTACAAATATGTGCACTAAGTTGTCCCAGTTGTGGATCTGGCTGGGTGGCAGGTGTTCGAGCCACGTCCGGGCTGAGTCTGCAAGGTGCAGCGGCAGGTTGCGGATGATGACCTCGTCGGTGGTGGCGCCGCCCAGTTGGCACGCCAGGCGGTAGTCGTTGAGCCACACACGAGGGTCCGTCTCCCCCGTGTACTTGTCGATCGAGGTGGGCTGGCGGAAGCGCTGAGGAAAGATCGTCATGCGGATCTCCTAGCTGAACACACAGGTCCCTGGGGGCTCTGGCGTCGGTGAGCGATCCTCGCGGCTGTTGTAACGTCCGCCCTGCCGGGGGTGGTAGCCTGCCGCTGCCCGTGCCTCCGCATTGCCCGTTCAGTGGGCGTTGATGACGTTGCGGGCGTCGCCGTCCTGAGCCTGTCTGCGCGTATCAAGGATCGCTGCCTGACCGAGGTTCAGCCCTGGTTGGTCGCCTGTGCCACCGCGCCGCCTACGTGAACAAACGCTTCCGGGCCCTGCACGTCATCGTCATCCTGCGCACTGCCCTGCTGGCGAATGTGAGACGCCGAGCTTACAGCCAGTTGCACGGCCGCCTGCTCGATAAGCAACTAAGTGACACGAATTTTATCCTGGTTCCGGCCAGGGTCGTACGTCCAGCAGAGGTGTGCTCGAGGCACTGTATTGCACTGCACCGTGGTGCTTGCAGAGGGGAGCTACAAACGAGGCGGGAGAGGAGGCAAGGCCTCCAGGTCCCTGAGGTTTGATTGAGGCGAGATGCCAATATCGTGGTGATGGCGAAAAGTGTGTAAGTGTGCCCTATCTGTTGTCCCCCCTGCAACAAGGGGACTGCCTCCTCCTTTTCTAGGCCAAGGGGAGGTAGTTTACAATTGAGCCGCAAAGTTTTAGCTACGTGCGGCGGTATGGTGTATAGCGCCACAGAGTAGACAGCCGTCTTGGCGAATCTTGCTTCTAGCAGTGCGCCACGGCGTGTCCTGTATCCGTCCCAGAGCAGCTTCGAGGGTGGTGGTGTGGGAGCTTCTCCCCTGGTCGTCCTGCGTGCGTCAGCTCGAGGGTCGGGCTGACGGAAGTCCGGCGGTCGCACAGCGGTGGGTGTGGTGACGTCTTGTCGCTCTAGACTCTCACAGCACCGAGGATGGTGCTGCAGTGTCCGGGATGGTGGCGTCACTGCGGGGATGGCCACACTGGGCCGATGGCGACGGAGGGGACGTGCCTCACTGGTTTGACGTCACGGCGTTGTCCCGTGAGGGCGCGAGACAGGTGCCCGTAGCCTTTTTGAGGGTTCCACCGTCCTATTTCGAGGGTGCGGTGCTCGGGCCGTATGAGAGTGGGCGGCACGGTGTCACGGAGCTGACACCAGCTTTACTGCACAGTGTCGTACAGTGGTGGGGATGGCCTCACCGGGAGGGTTGGTGAAACAGTGCTGGGATATGATTCCCAGGCGGTATCAGAGGGACAGCATGGTGTGGATTCGTCTTTGACTCGGGCGCCTGCATTGTGTCACAACATTAAATGCCCAGTTGGGTGAGTGGGTGCGGGAGCAGCGAACCAGCGAGAGCCTCGAGCGCGGCGAAGTCTTACCCGAGGGGGCGTCCGGCCCTCGAGCGAGGCGGAGTCTCACCCGAGGGGATGTCCCGCCCTCGAGCGAGGCGGAGTCTCACCCGAGGGGGCATCCAGCCCTCGAGCGAGGTGGAGTCTCGGTGGTGTGGTGGTGTACCCCTCGAGCGAAGCGAGGTTTCGCTCGAGGGGTGTCGGGGCCGATTGTTTTGGTGGGCCGCCGAGGTTGCAAGGGCCGTGGGCCCCTGCTACCGGACCGTGATTGTCTTGGGTGTGATTTATGATTTGTGAGCTCGTTTGTGTTTTGTTATTTGCGAAAGAAAATGGGTTTTCCCCGGGTTATTTAGGGGACCCCCATGGCTGTCCCCGACAATACACGCTAATGAATTCAATGTTTAACATTAAAGCACCACAACCACCTTTAAAGTAGTCTTGATCCACCTTTGTTGTAAAGGCAGGTTTATCCTTACTGTGTTCCATGACATAAGGATGAAACTTGGCACAACTTGGTCCAGCAGCCTTTACATTTGCTTCTGACAACATAGGTGCACTAGTCTTGTATTTTGGTCGGTCTTGTTCTGTCCCATTAACAAAGTTAAGAATCTCATCTTTAGATAGAGATTTCCTGGCCTGGTTTCCCTTCTGCAGTGGAGATTGCCTGGGTTCCTTCTGTTGCAGAGGCTGCTGTACTTGTTGCATCAGCTGCTTAGGGGGAGATTGTCTGTGCTCCTCCTCCTGCTGCTGGAGAGGCTGCTGTTTCGTCTGTTGCTTATCCTCATGTTGCAGCTGCTGCTTAGGCGTAGTTTGCCTGGGCTCCTCCTGCTGTTGTCGACGCTCCTGCTACTGGAGAGGTTGTTGTTTCGTCTGTTGATTATCCTCAAGTTGCAGCTACAGCTTAGGTGGTGTTTGCCTGGGCTCCTCCTCCGGTTATTGTTGATGCTCCTGCTACGTAGTTTTGCTGATCCGTCGATGCTTTGCCGTTGTGTAACATCCCGTAAATTTGAATGTTTTACCATGTGTGAATTTTCTCAAAAATTTAAAACTTTTTGTTTGAACTTGTGTGCTACCAAATTTGAGCCCAATTTGCTAGCTTCTCACCCTAAATTCTCTATTAAATAAAACCATATACAATTATTTTCAAATTATGGTAAAATATGTGATTTGGGTTTTATGGATTTTATTTGGATTTTAGTGAGTGTGGTCGAATTTGAAAGTATTCAAATTCAACCTATGGGTTAAATCCTAATTCAAAGCTAATTTCAAAACCTAGTTAACTAACATGGGCCAGATATCTAATCCTGAAGTCTACCAGTGCTCCCTCATCTCTCAGCCCATGCACACCGAAACACACCCCGTGGTTTACAACCGGTCCAGCAAGGCGGCCCATCCAGCCCAGCTAGGCCCGCCAACCTATCCCTCCATCATCTTTCACCGCCTGGTGGGACCCGACCGGCAGCCGCCCCTGTTCTTCTTCCTCCCCCTCTGACCCAAGCGGGTGCCAACGCCCCAGCGCCGCGCCGCTCCACGCGCGCCCGCGCGCCGGCCGCACCGCCGCCGAGCAAGCGCACGCGCCGAGCAGCTGGCACGCATGCCTAGGATGGCCCACGCACCCCCTTTCCCCTCTATTCACTCCTTTGCCCCTGGCTGTCTCAGCACGCAAGCCGGCCCGCGCGCTGCGCCTTCGCCGCCAAGGAAAGGGAGGGGGAACAACCTTGCCCCACGCTGTCCCCTGGCTCCCTTGACCCACGCGCACCCAAAGACCCAGCAGCCGAGTCCCAATAGGTCTCTCCGCCAGTTGGGAATCTTTTCCCCTTTGGCCGCTCTGTGTCGCGACCGAGAGGTGAGCAGGAGGAGGGGAGAGAGAGGGGAGGGAGACGGGAAGCCGTCACGCGCTTCACCACCGCGTCGTCTTGCCGGTGCAGAAGACCCTGGAGCCGGAGCTGAACGTGCGGCAGAGAGGGCCGTCCTCGAGCGGATGGGAGCCGGAGCAGAGGATCTAGACGCGCCGCCGCCGAACTTCGTCGCCGTCGACCTCATCTACACCAGCGCGGCCGTCACTGCTTACGCCTACACCTCCGCCCCTCGGTGAGCCTGCCACTCGCCCTTCTTCTCCACCCGTGGGAGCGCGCCCCAGCGCCGCGCCGCCGGCCTTCGCGCCGTGCAACTCCGCTTGGATGCCAACGAGTCGTACCCAGGCATGTGCCGTCCCTTGCCGCTCTAACCGTCCTGATCTATCAACTCCGCCCCGCTGTGTTAATCATGCTATTTCTCCTAGTCCGGGCGTCGCGCCGCGCAGGATGCCTCGTGCCACCGCCGCGGATCACCCCAGACCCGCTCCGGGCAACGCCACTCTGCGCTCGCTGCACCACGTCGTCACGTTCCACGCTTATCCTTGAAACGTCTGCCTGTGACCTTGGTCGTCGTGCCTTTTGGCTTCGATGCGTACTGAAGTTGCCGTTCGCCGTCGCGCCACGCACCGCGACCTGGCTTCCCGGACATGCGCGCGCTGGTTACCAGTGTTGTGGCCGGGAGCGTGACGCATCCGTGCCCAGGGCCGAGCACACCCGCGTGCTTGGCAACGATGGAGCGCCACACCCGTCGGCTTCTCTTCCTGAACGAGTGCCTCCTGGGGTCGCCCCGCGCTGCGCCTGCTACCGCGCACTGCTCCTCGCCGCTCGACGCGCGCGCACCCCGGGCCGCACCGCGTCGCGCCGCACGCCTCGCGCCGTGCCGCTCCGCGTTGCACCGGAGCCGCTCCCTGTGCCATGCTCGGCCTTCGCGCCGTGGCATACTCTCTGCAGGTGCACACGTGACCGTCGTAACCGCATCGCATCGCCGGCACGCCCCTTGTCGAGCCGCCATCTTCTTCTGGACCTATCGTCGAACACGTTGGCTGCGACCCCTCTCTCTTGCACCTAGGCGATGCCACACCCCGGGCCACATGCCCGCCGGATCGCATGAGATGCAAAGGATCCCTCGGAGCAATCGCTTCCTCTGCGGAGTTCAGGGAGTAAAACTAGACTTCTGCCATTGAACTCTGTTAGACTTTGGCCCACGAAGGCCCGTAGAACGCAAAAGCCTAACCAGGCCGGACCAGAGGATACCTTAGGGATGTTTCCTGAACCTGTTGAATTTTGGGCTAAATTGGACCAGCCCATTGGGCCTCTAACACTTTGGGCCCAATTTCGGCCCCACTAAACTCCGCCGACCGCTGACGTCAGCAATATTTTAATAAAATTATTTTCTGATTTATAAATGTTTTATAAATCTCTTTTCCTTTAAAAATTCATAACTAATTTTCTGGAGCTCCGAAAATTATGAAACCACTTGCGTTGGTTTCATAATTCCGAGGCGCTCGCTGCTATCCTATCCTTACCCGCTTTTGCCCTTGAACCGAACCCTTTACGCCCCGCGTTCTTGGAAGTAGGATTTGTGGCCGCTGCCCACCACTGTGCCAATGTGGGTCTGGGACGCCGGAGCCCCGCAATTAACCAATGGCGTGCCGCGGACGGAGAACCCTACCCCATGTTCGCATCACTTACCTTTCCGACACCGCCGCCTTCCCTTTGTCTTTGTTTCGGTAATACCCGCTCTCGCTCCGCATGGCTTCGTGCGGTGAAGCGTGCACCGTGCCTTGTGCTTGAAACCGGGATGCCGCACGTGATGGACGGCCGTGTCGTGAGCGAGAGGCCTCGCTTCACGCTCGGCAACCCCGGCCGCAACCTAGCCGCCTAGCCATGGTCGTTGCCACTTCACTAGTACATCCCTCGTAGCTCTTTTAAGCACACCTTACCTCATCGCCACTCGATATCGGTCACAAGTTGATCCTTGCATCTCCTCCGAGTCGTCGCCGCATATCTTGGCACGATAATGCCTTTTCTAATACCTTTGCCTTGTTTCGCTATCATCCACCTTTGCGCTATCGCTTCAACCATCTGTGAAAGAGTGCCATGCAAGTGCTTGATCTCAGCCTCACCGTTTCCCGACTGCAGACAAGATCACCTAGGGATCTTAGCCTTGAGACCTTTAACTCGACCTTGAGCTAACCCTAGATCTAACCCCTGTTCTCTAGTATATAAAACTAGTTGCTTAAACTACTTTTGTTTTAAAACCAATCGCTCTATCTCTTATTAATTAAACCAGTGCTGCTTGTATTTACTCTGGAGTTTATTCGGATCTTCTAAATTGGTTCTTGTTGATGTTTTTGCATTAGATGAAAGCTCGTTATTTATTTCCACGTCGCATCTCGTGTAGGCTTGTGTTCTTGTTGAAGACCCGAGCTGCGACGTCTGAGGAGACGCGACTACCCCGACTTTGCCGAGAGGACGCTCAACCTCTACTACTCTACGACGACTACCGCGTGTGTGTCATGTCACTCCCAACCATGTAGAACCCATGCATGCAATTAGTTGCTAGTGCTATATTTATGTTACTTGATTTGATGGATTGCATAGCCATTTGATTAGCCTTGCCTTGTTATTTGATATATCCCGATTCCTTGCTTTACCTACCTCGGGGCTAGCTACGGACCCCTAGCTAGTCCCATATACCAACTATCCATACTTTTGTTGCTTGATTATGGATGGTTCTGCGGGTTTGGACCGAGATGTGGGAGATCTCGGTGGGTTCTAGCGTGAGTTACGGGTGTGTTCTTCCTTGATGTGTTGCTTGGCGGGAGCAAGTTGTTTGGTTACTTGTGAACGTCTACCTCGGGGAGATGCGATGCGGCCTCTCGCCGAGCGGCGTGTCGGACGGGATGGAGATGGTGAGTGCTTGCTCTCGGCCCTTAAGGACCGATCGTCAGTTGACCTTGCTTCAGTGGACTTTTACCGTACAAACCGCCCGCCTTGTATTGGGTGGGGGTGCGGGGGTGAGACTCGTAGTGGGTAGCGTCCCTCCTGTAGGCGGATCGGTGAGATCGTGTCGGGAGACGGCTTTCCTCCTTAGAAGACTTCGCCCCGGCGAGGCCGGGGAAGGGTTCCCACGGCTTCGAGGGACCTCTCGCCGGCGCATGAGCTCTACGGCGGAGGGGCTGCGCCGGACTCGGAGACGCGAGGAGGGTACTATCCACTTACTTGGACTCCAGCCGTATGGTAGGGTTTGGGACGGCGGCCACCGTTTCCGACTCTACTCGGGCGGGTACAGTTGTACAACCTCTGCAGAGTGTTAAACCTATAGCTATAGTCCGTGTCCACTGGTTAGGGACAGTCCTCTGATCTCTCACCTGGCTAGACTCTTTTCTTGTGCTTCTTCTCTCCCCCGAGTGAGTGAGCCCGGCCTGTGGCCGTTGAGATGTGGGGATAGGAGCAGGTGGGCCCCACATCGCAGATGAGAGTTGGGAGCTGGATCGTGGTTGTGATTCAGTGCTTTGGTGTGGACATCCTTGTTGAGGGGTGCGGACCCCGGAGGTGTGGACCTCAGAGGTGTGGACCTCCCGGAGGTGTGGACCTCGCTGCATATTCTGCTTACCTCGATTGTTGCTACCGCATTGCTGCATGCATAACTTTCTACAGCCCAATATAGGTTTTATCCATGCATACTAGTTTCAACCACCGCTTTTGCTCTTTGTTGGGAAGCTGACATGACCTACCCGCTTATCGGGTAGATGCTGGCATTTCAGACTCGGTGACCGTCTACGACTACAACTTCGTGACGATGGTAGGAAGACTAGAGCCGGTCCTATGCTCGAGTTTGCTCGTGGAGTTGGAGACGCTTCGCTTATGTAGATCCGCTGCGTAGGTGTTTTACCTTTCTTGATTCGATCTGTTGGACTTGTACCGGCTTGCGCCGAAGAGTTGTACTACGATGTTGTAATAATAATATTATGTAATTCTTCTTTTATTCCCGTGTTGTATGGATTTGTACCACTTGAGACGGGGATTGCACGTGATAGCCTCTTCCCGGGACTATCACGGAGGTGCGGAGAGTCGGGTTTCCGTTCGCGGAAATTCGGGTCGTTTCATGTTGAGCCTTCTCTTGCTGACACTGAGCTGCAGCACCTTCATCTGATGTTGTACCCCTGCTACCTGTTGCGGCTTCAGGGTTGGGATGTCTCGTCATGGGTGGTATAATGATCCTTTCCTTTGGCCATTGGATCCTTTGAACAAGAGCCTCAACTAGGGTTGCTACATCACCCCCATCAATTGGTACAGGCAGAGGTATTGACTCGCATTGGCCCGCACATAAGTAGGTTGCACCACAACATACCCATCCTGCACCGGTACTGAATGGCAAGCCTTTTGAGATGGAAAGACTTTCTCTAGTGCGAGCTCCACGGTGCCATCCAAAAGTCTGCACGCGGATGGCTCTGTCAGCTTATCTATTGTGTCCAGCACAGGTGATCAACTATCATTATGCACTTCATTTGCTTCGTCACCGTTGGCATTCCAATGATCTTGCTCTCTACCATCTTCCTCGCTGTCATGCTCATGTTCTTCCTCGCGGTAATACCCATCTTCTTCCTTAATGCCATCCATATCTTCTTCCTCGCTGCTACTGACAAGCGCTGGTAATTAATAAGGTAGAAGTGCTTTTTTCGGTATGTTGATGCCTGATAGTCTTAGCGCATGGACAATTGATTTAAATGTTTTGTCCGCCATCACATCATGAGCATCAGACATCTTGTTCCTCTTCTTCCTGTACATTCCAGCGAACTCTTTACCAAACCCTTTACTCCAGCCAAGTGAACTAGACACACCTCAGACCCGACCTCGATGCTCTAAAGTTTCAAGTGTTGCGGTGAGGATATCATCCTCCCTAACCCCAGAGAAAGAACCATCGCTACCCTGAGCTGCAAGTGTTTTCACCCTATCTGCTACCCCCACCACCGCAGGGTTATTGAATGTTATGCTTCACTTCCTTCACTAGTATTCTTCTTTTCTTCCTTACCCTTGCCTATAGATAAGGTCTCGAATGTCCAGGAAAATCCCAAGGGTTCTGTTTTCCTTGTGCAGCTACCTTTGCATCCTCCTCCTCCCACTCTTTCTTTTTACCACGATAACCTTTTTTGCCCGTCTTGTGTAGCTTATTATGCAATGCTCTCTTTTCTTTCATCTCCTGGCTCAATTGCTGAAATGAAGGAGAATTGGTTTCCTGCACAAACATGTCCCAGTCTTGTTGCTACAAAAAGGCATGCTTCACAAAGGGAGTCTCCTCTTCACTCACATATTTTTGTTTCTTAAATGGGCCTTGAACCGCCGTTGCAAGGTTCCAATCTGTGATATAGCTGCCTTAACTGCCATCTTGTGAACAGATTCTTCCAGATTGGCTGGGTAATCTAGCTTTTCCTCTAAAACTATGAACAGATGGTCCTTCTCAATTGGTGAGAGATCGTCAACCGCCTTATTGATTGACACCCTCTCCCAAGCAATGAGACCACAGACCAATACAAATCTATCCCTCACAGCATCTGGGCTAGGCCAAAAATTGGCATCAAGTCCAGTTGTAGTCAACTTGTCTTCTGGATATAATGTTTGTGTCCTTGACCCGCAGGATCGAGTACTACTCACTGCAGTCTGTGCTGAGTGACCCTGTGAAGAAGGTTCACCGACGATGGGCTTTGATGATGCACTGAAGGTAGAGGAGTTTGTTGTTGTGGGAGACATCATAGATGATATGTCAGGTTAGTCAGTAGAGCAACATAAGCAAGACTGAAAATCTAAACAAAATTCTTATTAGATAAATTCGTTTTCTCTGACAGGCAAAATAGCTGATACAGTCATAAATAAAATCAGCATAGACATACACAGTTTTTATTTTACTTAATTAGCATACAGGGATAGGTGCTAACCATTTTGACTGTGACACAACAATATGCTTATATATCAAAGCAGAGAATAAATTCCTTCATCTGCTTCCTTGTCCAACTTGAGCAACGATGGATTGTGTTCCATATGTACATGCAACAAGAGGATAAAGCAATGTTCATGACATTATATATGACAGTAGTGAAACAACACTTACAACACATCATGACATCAACAATAACAATATATATGACAGTAGTGAAACAATTAACAATCACAACAAAGCATAAGACAGTCTAGTTATCACTACCTTATAAACCACTGCGATGCAATTCCCACTAACATTATGTGGCCATCAGAATTAAAGTATGCTAACAGGTCCAAAGCATAACTGTCGATCAGGTACATTCAAAGCATAGCAGAATTAAAGTATGCTAACATCCTCAATGCTTTTCATGAATTTACAGTGCAAAAGTTATAGCAGCTGGAATATTGAAATGAATTTCAACATTTCATATAACTTCATTTGTTAGCAACAAGTTATTCAAAACATAATTGGAGCAACAAAATCCATCCATCAAATCCATAGTCAATCAATTGAAGATGAACTATTAAGGCATATCTCCCTAATCCACCTTGACATGGATATATAGCAGATTGGGTGGACTACATTGTAAACCACTGCGATGCAATTCCCAATGACATTATGTGGCCATCAATTAAAATATGCTAACAGGTCCAAAGTATAATTGTCAATCTAAGCATAACAGAATTAAAGTATATGCTAACAGGTCCAAAGCATAACTGTCGATCTGGTACATTCAAAGCATAGCAGAATTAAAGTATGCTAACATCCTCGATGCTTTTCATGAATTTACAGTGCAAAAATTGTAGCACCAGGAACATAGAAATGAATTTCAATAGTTCATATAACTACATCTATTAGCAACAATTTATTCACACAGACTTGGGGCAAAAAAATCCATCCATCAAATCCACAGTCAATCAATTAAAGATGAACTATCAAGGTATGTCTCCCTAATTAATCCACATTGACATGAATATGTAGCAGATCGATTTTGGTGGCCGATGAGAGAGAGGGCGTTGGGGGTTCAAGCAGGACTAACCTCTGTCGCGAATGAAGTAGTTGTTCTCGTGACGGTCGGAGGGGCCGGATCCACGATGGCTCGTGGCCTGAGGCGGCCGGCTCGTTGTCGTGGCCGGGGATGACGTCGACGGATCCACGTCAACCATCTTTAGGTTGGCCGGATGTACGTCTGCACACCAGTAGCCGCGTCCTCATCATTGTCGTCACGCAGGGAGCGGTGGGGCTGGAGAAGAACAGGGCTGCGGTGGGGAGAGAGCGGCAAAGGTGAGCGGGGCGAGTGGTGGCGGCGGTGGGGTGAATGCGCGCGTTGTGAATCTGTCTAGCGAGGAGCCGAATATGAATGGCACGTGTAACTGTGTTTAATGAAACTACTGGCATGCCCTTGACGACTCTGTGTAGCAATTGGAATTTCATGGGCACTATAGTAAAAATAGGTGGGAAATTTTGAGTAGCCCGCGGACAGTTCGCCTGCTGACGCTGACGAGTGGGCCAGTGTCATGGTCGACGATGGTTAGTGAACCCGGATCACCTTTGTTGGGAGTTGGGTTAGCAATTATCTTTTTATTTTGACTGCTGATGCTGACACATGGATCAACCACTATTTTCTTTCAAATGAAACGTGCTTCCCTAAGATATTAGAGCCCATAAAACAGCACCTAAAAATCATAAAAATATGAACAATTCGTATTTGGACATTTAGTATTTGAATAAAATATCAACAGTCACACTTGTGTGCCCAAGATTCTTAGAATCCGTTTCTACATCCCATGTTAATGATGTAATAATTCTACTAATATCTAGTGTGCTCTAAAAGATCTACAAATTGACTTGCTAACATAATTTGGGTACCTAGACTTGTCTTCAAAATTTCAAATGGTTTCGACGAAGGAATTACATATTTGTGTACAAATATCTACATCTCTCACATAGTTTCCTAGAATGTTTGCTTGAACATTGAAGTTTTCCACACTTTGCAACATGTTCGAACTCATATGCATTTGAAAACGTAATAAAACATTGTGTTCACCTTAAGCTTACGAAATGTAAAGTTCCATCACTAATGGTTGTGTAAAACAAATATTATTTGTATGTTGTACTTACAAAGAACAAAATAAGGCATATAAACATCACTCAACAAACAGAATGTACACTAAACAATGAAATTAATGAATAGATGGTGATTTTAAAAAAATTAGAAAAAAAGTATCAAATTTGGACTAATAACGATAAAGAAATACTTGTTACAACATTTGATTGCAGATTAAAAGGAGAAATGGGAACTGTTCTTCATTTGAATAGAACTGGGCACCAGAGTCATTAGCGATGCGGAGCTGATAACCCGCGTCGAATTTGCTGCTCTCCCAAAATTTTACACAGATAATTCGAGCATCATACAAAAGTTAATCTACTACTGATTTCATATTTCAATACTCTGTGTGAACTTCACCATTTCGCAGCGCAGCCTACAGTCTTCGCTGCAAAACAGAGAATTTCGAAGCCACCCTTTTTCCATGCCGCAGCCGCCGCCGGTGCCTGCACATGGCTGATCGCCACGCACCTGTGCCAGAGGCGGCTGCGGTTCACCCCAAATGTGCCAAGTCGAGTAGTTGAGTGAACGCACGGCCTTCTCGCGCAAAGGCAGACACCCCTCGTCGCTCAGCCATCTCGACGTCGTACTGCCACCACCCGCGACCCGCCTCATGTACCCCTTCGCGGTGTCATCGGTGACGGCACCATCATTGTCTCTGTAGAGCAAGATGGCGTATAGATACACCGCCGCATCGTGCCCACCCTCGGCGGCGCACCGGAGATCATCGTATCCCCTGTGTTCGATGAAGAAGGCTTTGATTTTGGAGAGAAAGCAAGCCTCTGGATTCCCGAGACGGCTCAGCATAGCAAGGAATGCTTTGTAAGCGATGGGGTTCCACACCCAAGAAATCTCATCTAGTTTCCCCTCTATCGACAAATGCCAGCCGACGTCGCCGTGGCCGCACACGCGGTGCATGGTCGAGCAAGTACCACGTAGGCTGTGGAGGTCAGCCAAGGGCTGCTCCGAGGTCGCACCGACGCGCGCCGCAATCTCAATGCAGAGGTCTTGAGGGAGGCCCAGCAGCGACGACAGCGGCTGGTGCCGCGTGCTTCTTTTCGGCATGCTATCCATCTCCAGCCGAGAATGGTGACGATGAGGAGTAGGCAGTTGTTGTTTTTCACGGGTAGAGATGAAGGGGCAGGGGGTCTAATTTTTTTGAAAGGAAAAGATACAGGAAATTTTTTTTCCAAATACGGTTTAAGTATGCAATGGAGATGGCGTTTCGTTACTCGGTGTATCATTTAATTCTACTCCCTCCGTCCCAAAATATTTGCACCTTTTGACTTCTGTGCTTCACGTTTGACCATTTGTCTTATTCAAAAAAATTATGAAATATTATTTATTTTGCTATGACATGTTGTACCATCATATATATTTTAAGTATATCATATTGTTTTTATATTTTCACAAATTTTTTAAATAAGACCAATGGTCAAATATAATACGTAGAAGTCCAAAGGTGCAAATATTTTGGGACGGAGTAGTACATTGGAATCACTACCTCTGCAGCAGTGCTCTCAGCCATTGACTGGCAACAGTTTCGCCATTGACCGTCTTGAGAACCTCTTCCCGTTTCCTGTGCTCTTGATCTTATCCCTCTGTTTTTGGAGATGATGACTACATTATGGTCATGTTTGGATGGAGGTGTTAGTGTTAGTTTGCTACCTAACACCAAAACTAACACTTTGGAGCCAAACACATGTGTTAGTTTGGTGTTAGTTTGAACTAACACCCCCAAAAAAACTAACACCTCCAAGAGGTGGTAATTGGTGTTAGTTTGGTGGACCCCACCCCTTTTCTCTCTCCCTCTCCTTTTTCAAATGTTTGGAAAAGTTAATTCAAATGCGAACTAACACCTCCATCCAAACATCCAAGATGTTAGTTTTTTATGTGTTAGTTTGGAGGTGTTAAAAACTACCACTAACGGTAACACTAACATCTACCATCCAAACATGGCCATTGGACATGATGTTTGCTTACACCGCGTATCATTTAATTCTACATTGGAATCACTACCTCTACAGCTCTGCTCTCAGCCATTGACTAGCAACAGTTTCGCCATTGACCGTCTTGGGAACCTTCCCAGCCGTTCCTATGCTCTTGATCTTATCCCTTCCTTGTTTTTCCTATAAAAAGGCATCGACGCCTATCGGTCCTCCTCACTTCAAGTCGCTTCCTTCTTCTCTAGATCTAGATCTAGCTATATGGTTCCTTCTTCTGATACAGTAAAGAGAGTCACTTGCTTCATTCTTCTCTAGATCTAGATCTAGCTATGACGCAAAGAATAGATCTTGTAGGGCGCAAGCTTTTTCTTTTCTCTCTTCCTCCTCCTCCTTGATCTCTCAGTTGCTAGAAGAATTCTTGTGATAGGGGTGATTGGGTTGCTCATCCCTCGAACACAACTGCGAGAAGAATCCTTGTGACATACCCCTTGCTCGCAGCCATGTCCGGGGAAGGTAGCCCAGAACATCATGGCATTAGGATGGACAATTTCATCTTGTGTCCAATGATCATTGTTTTCAGGATGAACAATCCTTCAGGCTGTGTCCAATGATCATTTTTTTCCTATCCGTTCTCCCTCCACTCGCGGAATGCTCTTGCAAACCAAAAGTGCAGGTTCAGAAAGCTTTGTGGTCTCATTGCAAGCCAGGAATCAATTCTCTAAGCCATCAACAAAGATGGAGCTTATTCAATGACCACGTGCAGCATCGATGATCTGCGAGCAAGATCGATGTGTGTGTGATTTTGCATATCTCGTCATGAAGATATGGCCGCATTGTAACCTTGTTCTGATGTATCAATGATGACTGTAATCTGTGTGTGTGTGATTTTGCATATCACGCCATGAAGATATGGTCGCATTGTAACCTTGTTTAGATGTATCAATGATGACTGTAATCTATGTGTGTGTGATTTTGCATCTAAAGAGACATGCGTTTGTGATTACCTCTGTGCAGTACAATTTTTTTGTATGATTTACCTACTCACTTGCAAAGCTTGAAGAACAAGCCGACGGGGGCTGGCTAAGAGCAACCCAATAGTTTCGGAAATAAACTTGTTTCTCTAAGGATTCCTGATGTAAGTTAGATCTGGATTTGGCAAGTGAAATTATGCCAAATTGTTAGAGATGAACTCTTTTTTTACTTGGCATATCTTTTTAGAAGTTGGCAAAGCACAAGATTTGCCAAGTAAAATTTGGCAAACTCTTGGATGTAATCTGTTCGTGATTTCACATATCTTGCCCATAACAAAGCCGACACTGGATTGTTAGTCCTCATCTCTTGCCCGTAACAATGGCAACGCGGGTTCGTTAATCCTCGTCTCTTGCCCGTTACTGAACTGAAGCAAAATATATATAAACAGAATATATATAGTACCTTTGGCAGAATATATTACAAGCAGGATTCAAATTCCACCACCTCCCATATATTACAAAAAGGATTGAAATTCCACCAATACATCGCATCCTTTATATTACAAAACGGATTCCATTTCCACCAATAGACACATCCTCCGGCATTACTAAAAGGATTCAGCAAAAATCAGACTTGCTTTTTCTTCCTTGATTTCTGTATATGGATTTTTTCACTATGGTCGCTTCGCAAGTACGGTGTTTTGTTAGTTCTCAAGAGTTGGGTCTTGTATGAAGTGTTAAAGGATTTAATTTCGTCAAACTGGTTGCATTCCTCCTCCTCAACAACATTTTCAATCCCACAATCCTTTTTTTCTAGGCATAACCAAATATCAGTTCTTCTTTGCAAGATCAGGTACATAGAACACTTGCTCAACATCGTTGGCGAAGACAAACGATTCGTTTTTGTAACCAAAGACCCGGAGATCAATACTAACATAATCATATTTGTCCTTGCTCACAGCTCTCTTCCCATTGGTGACCCATGGCTACCTTCAATCCTACATATCGGTAACGGACTTTATAGCCCGTTACCAATATAGTAGCGATCAGTAATGGACTTAAGCAGCTCGTTACTAATAGGGCATTGATCGGTAATGGACTTTACAAGCCCGTTATGATAGAGGGGGAGTGCCCGATCTTTCGGTGAGTGGAGATAAATCCGATTTGGTGGTTGTTGACCCTCACGATCCGACTATGCGAGAAAGACTCGAAGCACCAATGCAATTGCTGAACCAACTCCCGATGGTTACCAACCTTGCCGGCGCAAGATCAGCCTGATCACGAAGATCAATTCCTGTACGCAATCGAAGAACGAACAAGAATCTGAGGCGAGCAATCTTAATATCACTCGAAGGTGGAGTCTGAATTACACGACGGTGGCACGATGGCGGTTGTTCGGTTGTAGTTAAGGCTAACAAATAAATCAAACTCAAGTTTCTAACGCGGCGGCTACCGAAAATATAAGAGACGGGGCGTCCTAGGGTTGGGGGCGACCAGGGGTGGGGCGCCCCCAACTTGGGCCTAAGGCCCAACCAAACTGTCAGCGCAGCACTTTGGCAGATTCTGGACGTCAACTTGTTTCGACGATTCCCGTTGACTCGGGACGAATTTTGGCACAAGACCGGTGCCATTGGAAACTTTACGAAATTCTGCTTCCAACCATATATAGAACGTTCAAAACCGACTCCGTATGCGACCTGGGCATCCGTTTTATTGCGCACTGCTCCTGGACTCCGAACTGGACTCGAACTTGAATTGCTTTTGGCCTCCACCTCGGGGACTCGAACCGGATCAACCTTGGACCTCCGACTTGACATGGAAACCTTTGTTGGACTTCTTCTACTCCATTCCATGCACCAATCATGGTCGTATGCATGGGTGTCATGTCCTCATCATTCTCCCCTTCTTGATGAAAAGCCGTCCTCGGCGTCGATTGTACTTGGAACCGATCCTGCACAACACAAGAGCGAACAGGGTTTCGAAAACCAAAGAAATCAAAATTATTGTGAGGAGGAATGTCACCATGTCTCCAATTGGTGAATATGTCATCTTGCATATAAAATTTAGCGAGCATGTAAGCATCTTGATCGGATGACACATAATAGTTGGCAACACTACCCTGCAAAAGATTAGTACCAACAAAAGACAAAGTAGGCATAGGTAGCAACCAGCAATGCTCCCCTTCTTGGAAGTAAACTTGTTTCACCAAAACTGAACTAGAGAAAGGTGAATGAATATGTGTAGTGTGGCTTCCCTCTAGTGGATCAAAATTGAGCACAACAAAAGGATAATTCAAATTTTCACAAATGTACACTCAACGTATCATATATTCCCCTTTGTTGTTATATTTGCCAATAGCATGATATGTGTGTTTAGAAAAACATGGCAAATCAACATATTTAGAAAGTTGCTCTTTCAAACAATCTAGATTACACAAAACATCAAATTCAATGTAACCCAAAGTATGTAAGGAAGACAATAATTTATTCTCATCATTAGGACTAACAATATGCATAACATGTTTAATTTCAGCAATAGTATTTGGTTCCAAAGCATGTAAAACTAAAGCATTAGCAACCAAATCATCTTTATCACAAGGAACATCAAGCAAATCAGCATGTGACAAAGATTCATCAAGAGATGGTTCCACTGACAATTGCTTTATGATAGCATGGTTTGTGGAAAAATTCAGGACATTAAGACAATTCTCACCATCCATGAGCGTAGCATCATGAGCAGTACCTGTTTTTGTAGTAGGCGTAGGAGGGTCATTGGAAAGTGATGGTTCTGAAATTGCAAATGAGGCGGACGTCCTCTCGAGCGGTGTAGTGGTGGGCGAGGATGGCGCTGGGCTCTCGAGCGTTGTAGGGGTGAGTGTGGATGGCGCGAGGAAAGCGAGGCCGAGGCCGGATGTCGAGCTTTGTCCCGCAAAAGAGTTAGAATATTGCTTTGAGCGACATTCCCGCACATCACATTCAACGTTGCGAGCATAATATGAAGGCACAAATCTACGGCACGGAAAGCAGCCTTTAATTCAGCCCAAGTGGTGGGAGTGCTAATGGGAATTTTTTGTTTATAACGCCACCAATGTAAGGCCAGATCAGTAAAAGCACTAATAGCAGCTGTAACTTGAGAACTAGTAGGAAGATCATGACATGAAAATTTTTGTTTGACCTCTAACTCCCAATCAAGATATGCACCTGGATCATATTTGCCATTGTAAGGTGGAATTGTAAAAGGAAGATTAGCAAAAGAATCATTACCACCATGAATGCACGCACGACGGACGCGTCCACTGAAGTCTCCAGCATTCATCTCCTTCTGTAAACTTGTGATCAATATTTTCATTGCATCGAGGTGTGACACAATGGTGTCGAGCTTAGTCTTAGTGGCCTGCGGCTGGTCATCCATCTTGTCGTCACCTGCCATTGTTAGCTCAAACACAAAAACAAAATCGATAACAAAACAGGGGTGTATTTGCTCACAAATGCGCTCAAACTAGTGTTGTTATCAAATTCTTATTCATTCTTACCACGCACACAGGGGCGAACTGCAACCAACCGGTGGAACCTGCGGAAGATTGGAGGAGCGATTGCCTGGGGGAACAAGATCTGCTCGTCAGAGAACTTTGTGGATTTTTGGGAAGGCTGCACTCACTTGAAGGATTAGCACAATCAAACAATAATACGAAGTTGAATAATATTGCTAAACACGATCAAATGTTGCTGATTACGAGTGCGAAAGCGGACAAAGCAAAAGAGGGGTTTGGCGTTATCTAGAAAAGAAAAAAATGTGAAACAGAAAGGAGGCCTTGATGCAGTGAGCGTGGGCGCCTGTCCCTTCGGACTCCCTTTTTTTCTTTTTTTCTTTTTTTGGACTATCTACTGTTTTCTTTTTTTTCTTTGGATAACTTTCCCTTTTTTTGACTTTCTAACAATTACGGGAGGGAGGGGAGGGGCTTCACGGCTTTGCGTAGTGCGAGGTAGCCTAATCCGTTTGCTCCCTCTTTTTTTATTTCTTTTCTTTTGATAACTTGCCAAAGGACACGAAGGGGAAACCACCAGATGTAGCTGACGTGCACTACCCACGGCTGCAAGGGTTCGGCTCGAGGAGGTGAGTTCACGGGGTTTTTTCCGCGAGGGAGCCCGGCTTGGGAGGGTGTGCGGCGTGAGGATTTTGCGGCGCGTGGAAAAAAGCTAGTGCGAAGGGGTGGTTCGGCGTGGAGGGGTTGCGGCGAGGGAAGTTTTTTTTCCTTAGGCAGCAGATAGAAACGGTGGCAGCGATTTAGGTTTGCAAGAAAAACAACGAAAACACAAGGAACCAGCAACGATTGAACGAACAAGCACACAAACTCAACAACACAAATTACTGAATGGAAGTGCAAGGATAAAACTGGTTGCTGGGACAAGGATCTAATCTGGAATAATTTTTTTTGGTTTTTGTGGACTGTAGGAAATAAAAACACTCGATAAACTCACCGATCAACCTGGAAAGCTGATACCACTTGATAGAGGGGTAGTGCCCAACCTTTCGGTGAGTGGAGATAAATCCGATTTGGTGGTTGTTGACCCTCACGATCCGACTACGACGAGCAAGACTCGAAGGGCCAATGCAATCGCTGAACCAACTCCCGATGGTTACCAACCTTGCCGGCGCAAGATCAGCCTGATCACGAAGATCAATTCCTGTACGCAATCGAAGAACGAACAAGAATCTGAGGCGAGCAATCTTAATATCACTCGAAGGTGGAGTCTGAATTACACGACGGCGGCACGATGGCGGTTGTTCGGTTGTAGCTAAGGCTAACAAATAAATCAAACTCTAGTTTCTAAGGCGGCAGCTACTGAAAATATAAGAGACGGGGCGTCCTAGGGTTGGGGGCGACCAGGGGTGGGGCGCCCCCAACTTGGGCCTAAGGCCCAACCAAACTGTCAGCGCAGCACTTTGGCAGATTCTGGACGTCAACTTGTTTCGACGATTCCCGTTGACTCGGGACGAATTTTGGCACAAGACCGGTGCCATTGGAAGATTTATGAAATTCTTCTTCCAACCATATAAAGATTGTCCAAAACTGACTCCGTATGCGACCTGGGCGTCCGTTTTATTGCGCACTGCTCCTGGACTCCGAACTGGACTCGAACTTGAATTGCTTTTGGCCTCCACCTCGGGGACTCGAACCAGATCAACCTTGGACCTCCTTCTTGACATGGAAACCTTTGTTGGACTTCTTCTACTCCATTCCATGCACCAATCATGGTCGTATGCATGGGTGTCATGTCCTCATCACGTTACCGATAGGTTTGATAGTTGTAACGGGCTATTTTAACATCCATTACAAAGAATTTATGTAATGGGCGTTTAAGAAGCCCGTTACCAGAAGTCCACATTGGTAACGGACATTGTGGAGGCCAACCCCGGGGTCGTCCTGGCGCGCTTATAGGTAACGGGCGCCAAATAACAACCGTTACAGATGTGGATGGATGTAACGGGCGTTAAGGGCCCGTTACAAATGCTGCGTGACCTATTTGAGGTTGTCACGTAGTGAAATTGAGTATATGAAACACCGTATTATAAAGGGGGTGTGAATTGACCGTCATGAGATGCTAAAAGTGCTCAAAGAGATGAACCAAGAAAGCTTGAGAGACACCGAGCCTACACGTACACTCACTGCTCTTTTCCCCAAAAGTGCAATGCTTGTCTCGGTAGTACCGACCCTAGGCTGGTAGTACTGATATGGCTTCTCTGGGAGAGTTTTCGAGCCCCTCGGTAGTTCCGGCCCTGGGTCGGTACTACTGATAAGCCTCCACTGTTTAATTTCTAAGAAATCCTCGGTAGTACCGACCTAAGGTCGGTAGTACCGATAAACACCGGTTTTTGCACAGTAACGGGTAGTTTTGGTGGTGGGGTATTTATACCCCCACACGTCCCCTTCATTAGCTGCTGACCAACCACAAGACAAACACACCCAAGAGCATTCACTCCTCTCCCTCCTAGAGCCAAGATTTGCTTCCTTTGAGCTAGGACTTGAGTGAGGAAGTAATTCAAGGTGTGAGATGAAGAAGCTTTAAGTGACCCTTCCATCTCCTTCATCTCAAGAGCACTTGAACCATCTCTGGACATCGATTCGCGTTTGTTACTCTTGAAGCTTGATTTACACAGTTAGGCATCTCCCATTGAGTGCCCTCTTTGTGTGGAGCACCCGTGATCGTTTGTATTTCCCCTCTCCTTTGTAGAGAATTCTTAGTGAGCACCAATCTTCCTTTGTGGGGATTGGGTGAGGCAAGAGGCGTCTTGGTGATAGCCCTCCCTTTATGGGATCCTCAACAGAGACATAGCTTCCTTGGTGGAAATGGACTTCAGATTAAACCCCTTGTCTCTGGCTTGTTTGTGTTCTTTACAATTTGCTAACCCTAGAAGCTTGTTTGAGCCTAATCTATATATTTGTTGTGTTCCTATCTATATCTTTCATTGCAAGAGGTTCCTAGCATCTAAACTCAACTTTTGATTCAAGTAGAATGGCTAGAATTATTGTACATTTCAAATTTTGTTTTAGTCTTCTCTGACAGGTCGGTAGTACCACCCCTATGCCAGAAGTACCAACCCCTCGGTAGTCCTGACACAGCGTCGGTAGTACCGACTAGTGAATTTAACTGCTGCTTTATTTCATAAATTTGAATTGATCCTAGCCATCGCAAGGTCCTTTCAGCAACAGGCACATGTGCTCTGGTCTCATGATTCCAGCTACAGATACGTACGCTCTGGGCCCTGTAATCCAAAGCACCCCTCATCAAAGAAAGGCCCGATCACCCCCAAAAATCTAGTCTAATAGGGGAATGGTGGCTCTCCCTTTTAAGGTGGCTTCTTCCTCCCAAGCTACGCGAGGTGGGATAAGGAGGCTCACATGGTCGCCGCCCGACTACAACTGGGCCACTCGGCCCATTATGTTGCATCTTTGCCAACGGGCAGTAGTGGAGGAAGATGTCTTCATCATTCTCCCCTCACTACTAGGAATTGTCCCTTTGCCAACACCTATATATGGTTGCAATATGGCTGTTTTGGTTGCATCTGGAATCAGTTGCATCGAAGTGAGGTGGTCGACAAATGGTTGCAATTGGAACGGTGCAATAGCCTGAGGCAACCGTAAGATGATGTGTTGCAATAGAGTTTGTTAATGCAATGACCAAAAAATCCTATTGCAACCAATAGTTGGTTGCTACAAAAAATATTGCAACGCAAAAGAAGCCTAATGCAACCTATACTAGGTTGTAATAACAAATATGGCGACGAACGTAAAAGGAAATGCAACCAATTTTTGGTTGCAAGAGTAAATATTGCAACGACTTTATTGCTAGGATGCAATAGTTCAAGATTGCCACGACCAAATGTGTTGCAAAAGAAAAGTATTGCCACTCCAAAGATACGTAGGCATATAGTCTTATTCCCACGAATTCTGATCCATTGCATTACAATGCTTTTGCAACAAATCAGATATGGTGGCAATAGATTATATGTTAATGCAACGAACTAGTCTTCGAGGTAATATACATATGTTGCAACGAATTTGTGTGGGTTGTAATAGAGGTTAGATGCAACAAACAATGGTTTGTGGCAATGGATGTTATGATAAGGCAACGCTTAAAGTTCGTAGCAATAATGCATATTGCAACCAAAATCAATAGTCTATCGCAATGAGGTGAAATTAAAATTAGTTTTTTTTAATTATTTTCACTGGTAGAGAATATCAAAAATAATAATTGATACATTCATTAATATTAATTTTGTCTCAATCTGAAGTATCACACAACGACCAACATTTTGGTTTAAAAAACATGACCACAACTAACAAAATAAGGACATCATATTTAACTAAGTTCACTGCATTGTTTAGCATACAAATAATTGATCTAGAAATGGGTTCGTTGGTTGCACCATCGCCCATCAGCAACTTGTCATTCTTGTTGGTGTCGTCCATCAACTTGCATCCATAGAAGCTTTCTCTAATTGTTTTGGCTCCCTGAGTTTCTCTGTAATTCATGAAAACAAATATGTTTAAAATCGTGGAGTAATTAGCAATCGTTGGACAAGTGCAATTGAGATCAAACAATTCCAAGCACATTCAGCCATGCTGGGACAAAAAATTGCTAGAATTTTTTTAACAATTCATTATTTAAATAAATTCTATGAGAATCCAATGGGACACTAGAGTTGTGAAATATAGTTTATTTTTCCCCATACATTAAACATAATCAATAGCAACAGATCAAATCCATTCCAAATCATGTTGAATGTAAAGTGCAAATCAAGTGTAGGTAGTAAAGAAATTGGAATGGCAGAGTTTATTCAATACACATGGTAAACATCTCTTGTTTCTTTACTAGATGGCATACACAACACAAGTCATATGCAAAAATCTAGCAATGACATGGTGAACATCACGAGCAGATATATAGTCTAATAACAAAGTTTGGATGACTATTCTATCATTCTCTTACACTAAATGTCGGTGGACATTGCGAAGTTGATCAAATATTCTCAAACCGAGAGAGAATGTAATGTTGAGGTCATTCTACAATATTGTTAATATTTCCATGCACTATCACAATAATCAGATATGTGATTTTCACCAACATTACTTAACATAGAAATTCTAATTTTGTAATGGGGTCAATACAAAATTGGTTCAATCTTTAAGTAGGAAACATATCATGTGGATTGCCAATTTGCATTGAGCAGTTCGACAATAAAGATTCCAAATATAAAATGTTGAGTAGAAATAGGATGCATCTTTAAT
The DNA here is from genome assembly GCA_947561735.1 of Cenchrus americanus. Taxonomy (NCBI): domain Eukaryota; kingdom Viridiplantae; phylum Streptophyta; class Magnoliopsida; order Poales; family Poaceae; genus Cenchrus; species Cenchrus americanus. Next base: position 93,031,191 of record OX387244.1, on the reverse strand, counting down.
GCTAATAAAAAGTATGAAAAATAAATAAAATGCATGTTAAGATTTCATCTCTCGATATATATTCTTGTCTATATAATTTATTTGATGATGCTAACTGTAAGTACTCAAATAATTATACCATGTGCATGAAAAAACAAACAAAAAATTGGATCAAACAAGCACCAAGACAAAGTTATTAATTCAGAGTAAGCTAGATATATAAACAGAACTATAATCCTCTGTGACATACTAAAGCACATGTGTCATTTTAAATATTAATCTGAAGCAAGTAAAAACTACCCACAAGTAGTGCACATTCTCACTCAACAATGAACACTTGTTTCTCCAGGGCGCCAAATCCTGAAACAGGAACCAATGATAGCCTCCTTCAAACAAGAATCACACAACACCACCTTCCAATTTACAGCAGAGATAATTATCTTAGTTATAGCCTAAAGTAACAAAACATCAAAACAATAACATTAAGATAGACGCCATCGAGTAGAGCAGAGGAGAGGCTGGCAGTGTCTCGATGGGAGCTCATCACACCATAAAGATTCAGACTCAAATATCATTTCGAGTGTTAAAAGGAAGTCATTTTTTACCTAACATATGAATGAAAAATTTAGGACTCATCGCTGAACATAGACATAGATAATACAAATCGGTGTCAATGTAGCCAAGCAGAAAGAACATGCAGTCAAATTAGTATTGTACAACAAGGTATATGGTAAGTGAACCATGCAAGTTTAGTTTTGGTTATGGGACAAGTGAATGACATCAGCAACCAGATATTACATTACTATAATCATGCATGCTCTACCATATACCTGCTTCATCTTCTTCAGAGATTCTTCTGCATTTGCTAGCTTCTCTGAAAATGTTTTCTGAAGTTCAGATAGAGTAGTCTTCTCCATCCCTATTAAAAGGCAGCATGTCAGAGCAAGGAACTCATAAACACGACCAAAGGAACATGATGTCACAGTATTCATTATCAATTACTTGTTTCAGTTCTTTGTTTATAACAAAAGATAAAAAGGATCACATCTGATCTCGCATAATGAACTAGCAGAAACATGTGTTTCTATAGTTAAGCCACTAAACGGCTTGTGATATGCATAATGAGTTCCTCACCTTTCCTTCTCAAACTTACTCTTGGTGTCTTGTACCATAGTCTGAATCTCTGTTGCGACATTGAAAGTTAAAAAAATTTTAACAATGTACTAGGAATAGCCATCTTCAATGAGTACAACATCCAGACAGAAGATAATTTTGGACACCCAAGATGGCATAGAATAAAAAGGACTCTAGTCTATTCAATTGCCAGTCACTATAGGTGGATTCAGTTCAATTTTTATGCTAATTTGAGCATATGCACTATGCAGGTCAAGTAACAACAAGTTCTCTGCTTATCAAGTATTTGCCTATCAATAACAGATGAAGGTACTAAAGTGGGTCTACTAACTTGTGACCTAACAACAACAGATGGGTCTACTAAAGTGGATTAGGTAATATAGTAACAACTAAAGGTTGCTAACTGTCCCCAACTAGCTACTAACCTAACATGACCTCGGTCAGGAGGAATGGATCGAAACCAGATTCCTCTTACTTGGGAGGAGTTCCTTTGGCCCCGTGGCCCCGTTAGTGGCACAAGTCAGCCCGCAGCTAAAATTCTACCACCAAATCAAACTACTATCATGTAGCTATGTTATAAAGAATCACGATTTAAAATTACCTTAGAATTAAGATTGGCACAGTCTTCTAGGTTCAAGTGCTGCCATGTTCATTTGAGTTGTAACAATCTCATTTTCTGTAATCTACATATACAGTGCAGATCATATAGAATTCATGTCACCCATGGTAAAGTAACTAATAATGGTAAAGGATTCTTGCAAATAAAGAGAGTGAAAGAGTGCATAGCTACGACATTGTTTATACGATTAGAACTTAAAAACATAGCTAGGATGGCACTAACTAATAGAATGCAAATGAGCTCAGGATCGCTACCAGTATAAAAAAATAGCTTAGACTATAAAGGAATAAATGGTACTGATAATTTTCTTGGTATAGTTCACGAGCTTCTAGCTGTCAAATCATATTTGTAGTCTTCTAGAAATAGAGGATCTGCAACTGGTCAAAAGCAATACGTGATACACAATCACATGGGCAGTTAGAGGTATGGATATACAGATCCAGTCCTAGATTCTACTGGTGAACCCCACAGCAATCGCTCAATACTATTGGATGCAATTAAAAGAGGACAAGGACACAACAATAGTTTTCATATAAATCCACTTTAGATTTGTTTCATCGAACAAAACAGGGGAACGTAGGGTGGCAACGCCGCCTTTGCGGGCTGGAGAGGAAGGGAAGAGAGCAGCTAGGGTTGCGGCCGGGATCGTCGAACTGCGACATATTATGGGAAATGATGCGATCTGGACCATCAAAGCAAAGATGGATGGATAAGAACGACTGGGCTTTGCAAACGGAGCCAAAAACAGCCCAGAAATAAGTCTTTGGGCCCATTTAATAAATTCTTAACATTTTTTTGATGGTAGAATATTTTTAATCTAAGACATCAAAAATGATTTGAAATGAGTTTTACATTTTGGCGCCTATGGTCCATTCTAGTCCACATCCAGGAGATTGACGAAAAATTCAATTGACTTGTGGAGAAAACTCGAACTTCTACTAGTCACCTTGTTATAAAATAATGATAATAATGCCTAAAACTTCTCCAACAAATTATGTAAATTTGCATAGAGTAATTTTATGGATGTACAAGCATGACTAAAAAAGTTTCATAAGATTTGGTGAAAATTGAAGTATATATTGTTCATAAAATAGATAGTTCATCACATTGTTTCATATAACTCAACTTAAACTTCACACTTGGAAATAAGGTCTCCACACTTGGGTTTTAGGAATGTGTTGTTAAACTCATCAAGATCTACATTTGTTATTTAGGTCATATTTTCTTTTGACGAATTTTGGATGAGTCTAATTTAGGATTTTTAAATTTTAAAATCTCCAAACCAGTTTTCGAAGCCCTAGACGGTCTCATCTTGGAAATATGAAGTTACATTACCTTTTTTAGCAAATTTGAAGTTACATTACCTTTTTTTCTTAAAAAAGTTGGTTTTCTATTTTTAAATAGCTAATAAAGGTACCTTTATGAAGTAACATGAAAATTAATTACCTTATATACCCCAATACATTTTTCACATGTAGCAAACAACATTTAAGTTTCCTTCTAGGCGTTTCAAGATTTTTTCGAATACATTTAAATTGGAAAAATTTTCAAAAAAATCATATTTAAGCTTCTATGTTCCATTCTAGTCCATATTTTTGCAGATTAATGACAAATTCAATTCGAGTTATAAGGAACATTCAAACTTTTATCTCAAAAGTACAACATAATAATTATAGTAATATCTAAATTTTGTCAGAAAATTCTATAAATTGGCATAACATCTTTTTTTGTCCAAAATCTTGTCATAAAAAAATAAGTGGTTTAAAATATGTAGGATCATTCATTGTTTCGCAAGTGCGGCGGCTTTTTGTTAATAAAACGATAGCATCTATAATAAGCTAAATATTATACAAGTTTCACAAACAGCCTTATAGCATAGTGGTAAAGCACATGACTCCTACCCACAAGACCTGGGTTCGAAACCTAGCCTCCCCACCTACTAGTGATTTTTTTAATTATGCACACGCATGCAATTTTTATTTTTTCCAGATTTTTTCTTGCCCACATACATATTTAATTACTATTTTTAAATTACCATTTTCATGCCCACTCATGTTTAGAAGAAAATTAAAAGAGTACCACGTCTTAGTTACTTTAACTGACACATTTATTTTATTTCCTTCAACTCCATGATGTTCTCATTTTCCAATCTATGACAGACACCAAATTTTCGTCACAGAAATTGGGCTCATTTTTCAATCCATGCTCATTGTTCGAATCCCCGCGGTCTCACATCTTCTTATGAAGACATTGTGTTGCTTTTTATATCTATAATATATAATATTTATTACAAAATTGCTTCACAAGCAAAGTTGTAGTGCAGTGGTAAGTCTCTTCTGCAAGACCCGGGTTCGAATCCCATTCTTGGCGCTGCCTATTTTTTTTCTCTTTTCACCAGACTGGGTGGTGACGTGGCCCGTTGTGGCCAGTGACCTGTCTGGCCCGTGACATGGCAGCCGACTAGGTGACTTTTATGAAGTAACTTGAAAAATAATTACCTTATATACCCGCAATACATTTTTCACATGTAGCAGACAACATTTAAGTTTCCTTCTAGGTGTTTCAAGATTTTTCGAATAGATTTTCTATTTTCTATCATTTAATTGAATTTTTGCATGCTTACTAAGATTAATTTCTAGTTCCATTCGTAATCATATTTAAGCTTCCATGTTCCATTTTAGTCCATGTACTTTTTTACCACATGGACACCTCAAATTTGGATGCAATCTTACCCTTACTCTCTTATTAGTATTTGGAGATTTAGATTTTCAATTATCATGTGAAAAAGTTGTTTTTCTATTTTTTTAAATACCTAATTAAGACACTGTTGTAAAGTAACCTACAAAAATTATGTGAATTTGCATAAGAACATGTTTTTGGTCCACAATCCTGCCATAAAAAATTTAAGTGGTTTCAAGAAAGTGACAATATACACTGCTCACAAATGGAAACTTCTCTAACATAGTTTCTAATAACTCAACACAAACTTTGAGATTTGAGTGGCTATTTACATTTTCAAAGTTGTATGGATCTCAAACTTACCTACAACCTTATGTTTATCATAACATTAGAAAATATGAAGTTATGTTACCATTTATTATGCAAAAATATCTTTTATTTATCCTCTTTCCGTAGAAGATAGAAGCTATATAAAAAAGATAAATGGAATAGCAATTGGTATGCAAACAAACAATGTCACAGGAAAGATCATGATTTTACAAAAAAATTAGAAAAAAGAATCACTGAATTTGAAGTTACTATGACCTAGAAACACTAGTTACAAATTTTAATTGTAGATTAAAAAATGACGGGAAAACGAGCTCATCATGCGCCACGTGGTCCCGACGAAGCAACTCGACCATCCCAGTGCTGCCACGTGGTCCCAAACCTCGATTTACATAAAAAGAACTACAATCAAACCATCACACACAGTGAAGTGGTGCAGTGGTAGCCGTTCTATCTCTTGAGACCTTGTGATCTTGGGCTCGAACCACACTCCCCCATTTGTGTGGTTTGATTTTTTAATTTTTTATTAACTGATGACATGGTCAGGTGAGGTGGCGCGACTCGCGTGGCAGCGATGTGTGGTGCCTGGCTGAGGTGGCGCTCGCGTGGCAAACAACAGTACCTATAGGAGTTATTCAAAATAAATAAATACTAAGATTTGACATCAACAACCAAGTAGCACAATGGTAACTTTTCTATCTCCCAAGTGGTTGGTCATCGGTTCAATTCCTGATGCCGACATGTTTTTTTCTTTTTTTCTGCGACCATGCTGTTGCCGGCTGGCCGAGGTCCGACCTACCATGAGTCGGCCTTTTTCTTCTCAGGACTTTTTTCCCTCTCCTCATGCGCCGGTGGGCTGGGTTAGAGGCATGATTTTTTTCCTAATTTTGTTAGCAAGCATGCCACAACAATACAACCCAATTGGGCTTGCTTATTTTTCTTTCTTCAAAAGTGCAGGTGGGTTTAATTACATCATCATAAAATCTTTTAGCACAACAAAAAAACTAAGGAATTCACCAAATTTATCGTGGCAATAAAACCTAATTGATGCAACGATTTGTTTTCTGGATGCAATAGTCACATGACCTATCGCAACCAGGTTTAAGTTTTAGGCAACATTAATTCATCGTGGTTGAAAGCCGACATAATCGCAACCAACTAAATATTTGTGGCAACAAACACACATCAAACGCAACGAATGGTTTTTTGGATGCAACAGGCACATCAGCTATCGCAACAAAGGTTACACTCTAGACAGCGTAATTTCATCGTGGCCATAGGCATGCCTTATCGCAACCAACTAAATGTTCATGGCAACAAACACATATCTATCGCAACATTAAATCGATACTACTGCAATGCACATTTAGTCGTGACAATAACTACCCACAAAGGCAACAACCATTTTCACCGTGGCATTAACACCAACCTGTTGCAACAACTATTTCAACAGTTGTAACCCACATTTTTTGTTGCCATAACATCCAGATATTGCAACCCATTGATACGTTGGTTGCTATAAAACCAAATATTGCAACCAAATACGTGGTGTTGCAAAAACAATTGGTGCTCCAAGGGTCAATTCCTAGTAGTGCCTTCTTAACAAGGGCCCAGCTCTGATACAAAATGATATGTGCTCAGACCAGGTGGAAGCTCAATGCTCTGATCCAGCTACAGATATGCATGATCTGCCCCCCTCCCCCCTCCAAATCCAGCTCTAGTTACGCACGACTTGGCCCCGCGATTCCACCTACAGCCATGTACGCTCTACTTCCTCCCCCTGTGATTCCAGCTATAGATGTGTACGCTCGTAGTCCGATAGGGGAAGGGTGGTTGTCCCTTTTAAGGTGGCTTCCTACTCCCAAGCTAAGTAAGGTGGGATAATGAGGCTCACACGGTCGTCGCCCGACCACAATTGGGCCACTCATCCCATTATGTTGCGTCTTTGCCAATGGGTAATAGTGAAGGAAGATGTCCTCATCATTCACCACTTCTTAACCAGGGCTCAACTCTGATACAAAATGGTATGTGTCCGGCCCCATGTGGAAGCCCGATGCACCGATCCACCTACCGATACGCATGATCTGCCCCCTGTAAATCTGGCTTCAGTTATGCACGACTAGGCCCCATGACTCCAGCTCAGGCACACACAACCTAGCCCCAGCGATTCCAGCTACAGGCACGTACGCTCCAGCCCCAGTGATTCTACCTACAGATACATACGCTTTGGGCCCTGTAATCCGGCGCACCCCTCATCAAGGAAAGGCCCAATCACCCCAAAAGACTAATTCGATAGGGGAAGGGTGGCTCTCCCTTTTTAGGTGGCTTTCTCCTCCAAAGCTATGCAAGGTGGGATAATGAGCCTCACACAGTAACCACCCGACTACAATTGGGCCACTCGGCCCATTATGTTGCGTCTTTGCCAACGGGTAGTAGTGGAGGAAGATGTCCTCATCACATGAGTACTTCTATATCATTGTTGACAGTGTATTTTGGTACACCAAACATGTTCATTACTCTTTGGTTTGGATTTGATTATGGAACTAACCCACCACTAGGCACACTAATCACATAACAAGTTCATCTTCGTGTGTGCATTTGGAAGTGTTATGTTCTTTGTAGGAAAACATGGACATTAAGGACGGAGTCACAACAAGTTCAAAGGAGAAATTAAGGAGTCTTGTTTGTGTTTATAAGCTTTTTGAAATCACTCCCAATGGTGGCAAGTATCGAAGTGTTACAAAGGAATATCCCCGAGGATTGAAGTGTAAAAGACTAGACTTCACGCAAGGAGAACCTCCATCTTGGACGAGAGGATGACATCATCAAAATCGTGCAAGTGGAGGGGGCAAAGTCCATAAATACATGAGAACCCACAGGAGCGAAGGGGCGACCGAACCGGGCCGGGATGGGCCTGGGCCGATCGGCCCAAGCTGGCCGACCTGGCCCACTCCGGGGGTCGGTTCGGCCTCCCTTTTCTTGCACCCAAAGATCCTTCAACCCTAAGTTGATGGAGGCGCCGCCATTCACAAGAGAGAGAGTCATTCGCCCGAGAGGTCATTCACAAGCTAGAGAGAAGAGGAGGGAGATCGTTCCCGAGAGGGATAGCTCAACTCGAAGGAAGCACCCACAAGTGGAGAAGAAGGAAGACACCGTCGGAAGCGTCACCATGATCAACGGTGCCATGTCTAGCACCTTGATGGGGTAATCTTCACATTTGTCCATGGGTTGTAATCGAACTTGAAGATGTAATTGCTACTTTGTTTGGTTATCTATCTATCATATAGTGGTGAATAAGTTGTGATGTTTAAGGTTAGGTACCATGCGGTGAAGGGAGTAAGATCTCAATGCTCCCTTGGATCCATTCAATACACCGTGTCCATCATAGGCCTAGTCACAAATACCTCTGCGTAGTGACAGTACGGGGGGAGGGAAATGGTGAAACCGTGGTCACAACCCCCGATAGATTAGATCGGTTTTCATATCTTAAGTGGTTGCACGTTCAAGTATCATAGAACCTTGCTCAAGTGTCTTTTACATATCTTGTAGGGTTAATCGTTCTCTCTAGTTTAACGTAGTTGTTCTCTAGTGTAACCATAGATTAGGGTTTAGATAAGTTAGTGAGTAGTTCTAGATCAAACGCGTGTAATCGCCTTGCTCCGCTGATTGATAAGAACCTAGGTAATCCCCGTGGTGAAAAAGGTGTAGGTCCATACGCTTGCGGATCGTAAGTGGATAAGAGTTTTATCTGTCAACAAGCCCCTTTTTCTGGCACCGTTGCCAGGGAGCAAGCCAGTTTGCATCATTTGGTTTTGCATATAACTTTGTTTTATAATTAGTTTATCGTTTATTTGCTAATATCTAACCCTATTACCTAGAAAACCACTTTGTTTTGTTTTGTTTTTGTTGTTTTTACTTTGTTGTCTAGATGGCGTTCATCAACCACCCCGTAAAAGAACCAGAGAAATCGCTAAGGGATTACGCTAGTCCTCGATGTGAAGACATAAAAGTACAAGAGTCGGATTCGGAGCTCGAAGCGACCGAGTATGAAATCAAAGCCATGATCATCGCGATGGCAGCGGCAACCGCGTTGGAAAGGATGGCTACGGAGAATCCATATAGACACATAAGGCATTTCACGACGCTATGCAACACGGTGTGTCAAGAAGGAGTTCCCGATGAATGGTTCAAATGGAATCTCTTTCCCTACTCACTTGCCGGTGAAGCAAAGACGTGGTACCCATTTGCGTCCTTTGAATTTGAAGGCAATTGGAACAAGTTGACAAAGAAATTTTGCGAGAATTTTTTTCCAATTAGCAAAGTTCAACATCTAAGGAGGTAAGTGATCACTTTCAAGCAAGGTGAAGAGGAAGGGATAGACCAAGCTTGGAATAGATTTAATGAGTTGATTGAACAAGGACCAAGACTCGGCTTCTCCATGATGTACTCTTGCATACATTTTTCTTTTCCCTAACCCCTAGTTTCGTGCAACACATTCAAATGTGTGCAGGTGGGGATCTCATGGAGAAAACACTCACGGAAGCCGCTAAACATTTACAAAAGATTAGCAAAGCGGCGGCCATGCGAAGAGATTGGGAAACAAGACTTGTGGGAGAGGCGGAACACAATTCAAGGATGAATACATGTGCTGAAATTTCTAAAGAGGCAACCTCGGATGTTGAGAAAGAGGAGACAATCCCGGAAAAGTTTGAAGAAGTACACATCAAGACAAGAACTACCTCGAGTGTTGACTTCGCCAAATCAAATGAAACAAACAAGAGGAGTATGTCAAGCGCTAAGCCATTAAGGGAGTTCAAACATATGGATTGGGTATCCAATCGATTATGGAGAGATATTCAACAAGAGAAGACTGTTCCCTAACCAAAAGGGGGTGGCAAGAGCGTTGGAAGTGGATTATTTCTCACCGGAAAAGCGAGCAGAAGATTCGTACGATCTTGAAACCACCGGTGAGATCTTTCAAAAGCTCTTTGGTGATGACGAAGTGGATCCAGAACATATAGCCGATGTGAAAAGAATCATGGGGATTAAGCCCGAAGCATCGCCATATGCTCGCCTCGCTGAAGTTTATGCGATATGATCTGAAGAAGAGGAGAAGATGGCACCACACTTGAGTTGCGAGATCAATGGAGTTCAATGCAAAGCTTTGTGTGACATCGGAGCCCAAGTAAGTGTCCTATCTTCTAAAATTTATGATAAAGTTCAAGACCACAACCTAGACTTAGCTCCAACATCAACAAAGTTAATTATGGGAGATGGTAGAACTATTAGACCTCTAGGTATTGCTTACAACATTAATGTAATCATCTCTGGAAAGTGCATACCAACCGATTTCTTTGTTATAGATGCTTACCATAGTAATCATGATCACATAATCCTAGGTAGGTCCTTTCTTAAGTTGGTTGATGCCGTGTTGGATGCCGGAAAAGGCAAAGTAACAATGAATCTTAATGGAAAGAAGTACACATATAATTTTCTTCGCGTTTCTAAACAACCTTCACCTTTTCCTCCCGAAGACGAAGAAGTAGAGGAGGTAGATAGTCTTTGTTTTGTTGGAACCCTTAGATACCCGCTGCAAAGAGTGATGGAGAATCAAGCTAATGATCAACAAGACGATGAAATAGAGGAAGCAACTAAGGGATTAGAACCACAAGATGTAAGCGTGGAGGAACAAAAATTCGAAGACATAGGAGAAATTAAACCTGAAGAGCCACAAGTGCCCGAGGTGGATCTTAAACCTTTGCCCAAAGGATTAAAGTATGAATTTTTGGGCCTAGACAAGACTTATCCAGTTATCGTGAGCGACGAGTTAAGTCCCGAAGAAAACGAGAAGTTGCTGAATTTATTGAAAAAGCATACAAAGGTGATTGGATATTCGATTAATGATCTCAAAGGACTTAGCCCAACCTTTTGCACTCATCGTATACCTATGGAAGACCAATGTAAGCCCGTAGTGGACCATCAAAGGAGGCTAACTCATGCCATGCGAGAGGTAGTAAAGAAATAGGTCATCAAGTTACTTGATGCCGGAATCATCTACCCGGTTCCGCATAGCGAGTGGGTGAGCCCGGTACATTGTGTATCGAATAAAGGAGGCTTAATCGTGGTGAAGAATGAGAAGATTGAATTAATACCACAAAGAACTGTGACCGAATGGTGGATGTGTATCGACTATCGAAAGCTAAACAAAGCAACGAAGAAAGATCACTTCCCCTTACCGTTCATTGATGAGATGCTCGAGAGATTAGCAAACCACGCTTATTTTTGCTTTTTCTCGATGGGTACTTGGGGTTTATGCAAATTACCCTTCACCGGATGATCAACACAAGACAACATTTACATACCCTTATGGAACGTTTGCATATAGAAGGATGCCCTTCGGTCTATGCAACGCTCCGGCCTCTTTTCAACGTTGCATGATGGTCGTATTCTCGGAATTCATCAAAGAAATTGTCGAGGTGTTCATGGATGATTTTTCCGTTTATGGGAAGACATTCATGGATTGCTTGGCGAACTTGGATAAGGTCCTCACGTGGTGTGCGGAGGTAGACTTGGTGCTAAATTGGGAAAACTGCCACTTCATGGTTAAGCAAGGCATAGTGCTCAAACATGTTATATCCGAGAGAGGGATCGAAGTGGACAAAGCTAAAGTGGAGACAATTGAGCAACTCCCACCTCCAATGGATGTTAAGTCCTTGAGGAGCTTTCTAGGCCATGCCGGATTCTATAAAAGATTTATTAAGGACTTCTCAAATATCATTAAGCCTTTAACTCAACTCCTTCAAAAGGATGTCGCTTTGACTTTGATGAGAAGTGCTTGGCAGCATTCTGGACCTTGAAAAGTACTTTGGTGGGTGCCCATTATTCAACCTCTGGATTGGAGACAACCTTTTGAGATCATGTGCGATGCAAGTGACTACGCCGTAGGATCGGTTTTAGGTCAAAGAAAGAAAGGTCGAGTTCATGCCGTTTACTACGCTAGTAAGACTCTTAGTGAGGCACAATTAAATTATGCCACTACAGAGAAAGAGTTGCTAGCGGTGGTGTTTTCCTTTGAAAAATTCAGATCTTACATCGTGAACTCAAAGGTCATTGTTTACACCGATCACGCGGCTATCAAGTATCTCTTGGCTAAGAAGGATGCTAAACCAAGATTGATTCGATGGATCCTTCTTCTCCAAGAGTTTGATGTTGAAATTTGTGATAAAAAGGGGTGGAAAATGTTGTGGCCGATCATTTTTCTAGAATGAACCGTGGACAAGATGATAAAGAGCCCATAGAAGACAAGATGAGAGATGACCACCTCTATCGAGTACTAGACAAAGATTCTTGGATGATCGATATCATTCGAACAATTCGGAAGATGCCTCTTGATCACTTAGACAAAAAACACTCAAAGGAGGATAATCTCCGAAAGCCGAAAATACTTTTGGAATTATGTTGACGGTGTATATTCGTATTAAATTTCAAGTAGACTTGCAAGCGGACAAGTCTCCCGTCGTAGTCAAGGGACCCTTCTTCCTTCGAGTGGTGCACACAAGGTATCGAATCCATGGAACAAATGTGTGATGCAAGATTTGATCTATTAAAGTAAGAAACTTAGATCTTCAAGAAGTAAAACTGATGCATCTAATTTCAATGAACATCACAAGAACGAATCTAATCTACTAAAGACCGAAGGTAGCAAGAGATAGATAGGGATAGATAAACCAATCTGGAGAGATTGGATCAAGCCTTTGTTGAAGTTCCAAGCAAAGGAAAAAATAGCAAGTTCAATCTCATTAAAAGCCTCTTTAAACAACAGTTTCCCATCCGACTTCTAAAACGCCCGCCTTTTGGAGCCACCATTCTGTCACAACGCACCCCTATTCATGCGGGTTAGTCTAGGGCGAGTCCAAGGACGAGTTGAAATCTTTCGGAAGATTAGGCATGCACCTCTAGCCACCACGGCTACAAGAACATCCTATGTGATCTATCTCGAGAATAGATCTAAGATAAGAAAAGCCGATCGAAATCAAAGACGTCGGAGAAACACTTGATCGCTAGAAATCGGATTGCTACTTCATAATTCAACATTACATACGATACATGAATCAATATCACCACCAGGATCCTACCTTGATCTTTCTTCTAGCTCTGGGAACTGATGTGGTCTTCCTTGCAAGGTTCCCACGTCGGCTAGGGAGACCCTAGTCAAATTGCTCGACCCTCTCCTCTCCGAGATGGTGTCCCTCTCTTCTCTGCTCCTCGGCGGCCGGTGATGAATGAATATTTGATTTGTGGCTCTTAGCCTCGGGGCTATAAATAGCCCAAATGGCGGCTAGGTCAAAGGCGGGGCTAACTGGGCCCTGGAGTGGGCTGGGTCGGTTGGCATGGGCCGACCGGCCTGGGCCCATTTCAGCCCAGTCAGCCGCCTCCATCGCGTGGTGTCGGTTCCCGAGTCTTCTAGATCCTTCCCCCTTCTGCATGTGGTCCTTTGTTGTCAGCTTCTCTCTGAGTTGGACATAGCTCCTTGTCCCGCAAGATTCGGCACTTTTTTGACTAGGTCCTCGGAGTTTGTCATCTTCTCGAGTTAGGTCCCTAGGCTTCTTGGAGTTAAGTTTGCTTCATTACATGACTTGTACTAAGCTTCAAGGTCTTGTCATGAGGTGCTTGATGAACTTATCCCGGAAGTCTTGCTTTCAACGCTAAAACCATGCATAAACACTAAACTCCAAAACCGACATGCACGAACGAACTTGTTATACCAAGGGGGTTAGTACCAATGGATAGGATACAAAAGTCATGCCAACACCGAAGGTAAACTCATGGCTAGGTTGACGGAATTTCACCGTCAACAGATTCACCTTATCTCTTCAAACTTGGCAATGATGGAGTTATGAGAAGATGTGTGCTAAGAGAAGAGAGGCTAGAAATGTTGAGAAAGTGCCACTCGGCGGAGTAAGGTGGGCACTGTAGCCATTTTCGGACCCAAGCAAAAGTGTGGTCCAGCGGATTCTATTGGCCAGAGATGCATGAAGATACTAAAAGATATGTTGCGTCATGCCCTGAATGCCAAAGAACCGGGAATATTTTTCAAAGGAATTCCATGCCCTTCAAATATAATCTACAAATCGACTTATTCGATATGTGGGGGATAGACTTCATGGGGCCCTTCAAAAACTCACATGGATTTGAGCATATCTCAGTCATGGTTGACTATGTATCCAAATGGGTAGAGGCCATGCCATGTTGTAAAGCTTCCACGGAGGAGTCCATTGCAATGATCAAGAGCATGATTTTCCCTCGCTTCGGTACTCTTAAGGATTTTGATAAGCGATGGAGGAACACACTTCACCGGGAAGAATTTCAAAAGGTGATTGTCCAAGTTGGGAATTGAACATAGAATTTCTACGGCCTATCATCCACAAACCAATGGACAAGCGGAAACATCGAATAGACAATTAAAGAGCATCCTTAACAAAACATAGAGAAGGGAGGCAAGTATTGGTCAAAGAAATTAGATGGAGCTTTGTGGGCATATCGAACGGCGTTCAAGACACCGATAGGTATGACCCCTTATCAATTTGTCTATGGCAAAGACTGTCACCTTTCGGTTGAGTTAGAACATAAAGCCTATTGGGCAATTAAAGAGATGAACCTCGATCTAGATGCCGCGGTAGTAAAACAGAGAATCCAAATAAGCGAGCTAGAGGAGATGAGGTTAAAAGCCTACGAAAATGCAAGCACATACAAAGAGAGGATTAAAGGGTGGTATGACAAAAGAATGAAGAAAAAGGAATTCAAAGGAGATAAGGTCCTCCTCTACAATTCGAGGTTTAAAACCTTCGAAAAGGGGAAATTGCAAAGCAAAAGGGACGGACCTTACATTGTTCATTCGGTGCTCTCCAATGGAGCGGTAACCATCATGGCTGTGAAAGGTGATCAATTCATGGTGAATGGTCAACGGCTTAAGGTTTAGTACGAACCCGACATTGTGCCTCTTCACCATATTGATGTTTTCACCATGGAGGAAGAGCCCGAACGTCAAGCCTAGGACGTAAAACAAGGTGACGATTTTGTAAATAGTTTTTTTTATTTTTCTGGAGTTTCTTGCGAAGTTTTATCGGGCCATCTTTTTCTCATGGGCTGAAAATGTGAAATAAGTGGGACACGCGAAAACCGGCCCGCGAACCGAGGCAGGCTGGCCGACCCGGTCCGTCCGGCCTAGAGGGCCCAGGCAGCGGCTCGCCCCCAGTTTCCTCTGGGGCGCACATTTTTGACTTCCTTCTTTGGTTAGAAAATTTTAAGGGAAGTCAAGAAAAGAAAAATATGGTTTCTAGAGTATTCCTTCCCGGACTATTTAAATGGACGAGATGGGAGCTCGGGAATCCATCTCAATTTGCATCCTTTTGCACCCAAGTAGCAGCCATGATATCCCCTAAGATCATAGAGATGAAGCTAGGCGCCAAGGAACCATTGGCGGAGGAGGCAAAGCGATGCGAGCTCAAAGGTCTGAAGGACCGATTAGGTGACCAGAGAGGGGGGAGTGAATGGGAGCCGATAAAAATTCTTCTCGAAGGAGATTGACATTCCGACAAGACGAACTCGCTCGGTCGGACCCCCGAAATCACACGCTCAGCACTTCTACCTTCCGTTTGCCAAAACCATGTAGCCACAGGAGTGCTACTGGTCCTAGTAACAAACTCTACCAGCAACCTCAACACACACGCACCCACGACAACGAGAAACACCTCAAAAGCGGGGCCGTCCAGAGGGGGGGCGGTTAGACCGGGTATAGGGGGTGGTTAGACCGCCTCCACCTGGTAACCAAGAAATCCTCCGAAACACCTCTTCGGAGCACCAAAACGCACCACGGTTTCACCAACAAAGATATCTGGTCAAGGCCATGCTAGCTACTAGAAAATCTTGGCGAAAACCAAAACTCCACCCAGGGGCCTAGGGGCGGTTAGACCGACTACCAGGGGCGGTCTAACCTCCTGTACCTAGCAACGAACTCCAACCAAGAACTCCTAGCAAACAGCACAAGAACGACCCAAAATTTCACCCAGACGTTCCTCTGATCAAGGCGAACAAACTCACAGAGGAAAATCCGGCGGAACAAAACTTCGACCTGGAAACACCTAGGGCGGTTACACCGCACCCTCCAGGCGGTTAGACCGCCTCTCCCAGAAAAACAGCCCGCGAGTCAAACCCTAACTTCCTCGCGCCCGATCTCCCGAATCACTCCACGGACTGTAGCGAAACTTCGGGATTAGCTGGGTTACCTCCTGGGCAACCTCTACCTCAAAGGAATCGACCCGAAACACTCACCATCAAGAGGAATCGACGAAATCGCCTCTCTAGGTCAAGAACTCGCCCAACTCGAAAAACCACCAAATCGAGTCCGATTCAAGAGAGATTTGGGGGCAAAGTCACCAGCCAAAGAGGCACAAGAACCTCATACGTGACACCCACCAAAAACCCCAAGAAATCGTCCTCAAAACACCACCAACAAAGAGCTCCGAAAGTCAACACAAAAGAGAGCGTGAAAACCACCTTGAGGAACAACGCCGAACCATCTATACATACCATGAAGGTTCGTACAATGTCTAGCTTGCCACCCAAACATCCATCCCTCTCTCTAGATCTCACATGAAGCTCTCAAGCTAGTCCTAGGGAAAACTAGGGAAAATGGAGAACGAAAATGGAAAAACAAATGAGCTAGCGTTCCAAGAGTTGGCTGCCATCCACCCACTCAATGAATATATATGGAGGCACCCAAAAGACTAAACTACCCTTCACTAATAACTAGAGATACATGCCCCTCGAGGGCGGATTTGGAAATCTTCGGAATATCTTCATCGGATGGATGCCCGGCGACCGCAACCTGCTTAGCCTCGACGCAAGCCTTGCGATCCCGACGCGTGTCCTCCGCTTCGAAGTATCTCAGCGCCGGCGGCCAGGGCGGTCAGACTGCCCCCCTGGGCGGTTAGACCGGCCCGAGAGATCTGACCGGCCCCAGGCGGTCTGACCGCCCCTCTTGGGCGGTTCAACCGGCCTGGGTGGCCGCACTTTCTTGTCGAGTCTTTGGCCTCGGTTTTGTAGCTCAACCGAGTAACCCAGTGGTTTTCTGGTGAACCACTGCAAACCCCGCGAACTCGGTGTAGCCTCCGCCAATCTCCATCATGACTTGGCTCCCACGTAGTCCCGGCTCGACCATGGTTTTGAGGCTTTACCAAGAAACCGTCCACGACTTCATCTTGCTGTTCATGCCACCATGCGGCCCGCACTTGACCCCCACCGGCCACCGGTCCCTCGAACGAAGCCTACTTGTCTTCTCCACACCCGGAGGCCTCACCGGCAACGACCTTTCGCGCTTGTTCTTCACCCGCACCAACACGAGTCAAGCCGCAACCCGCACCCGCAATACTTAGCCAAGAATCGGTCCACATAACGTTGTCAATCACTCATCAAACAAAGAAGCGACCATCCACCGGTCCTCGAACCACACATGGTCCTTAATCTCCCCCTTGATGAGTGCATTGACAACACGCTTGATTTGTAACCAAAGAGAAAAAGAAAAGAAAGGAACAAATAAAAAGAAACCTCAACAAGCGATCAAAAGCCAAAGAAAGGCAAAGTGCAAGATCACTTGAAGAAGACAAGTCTCGGACCCCTTAGGCAAGGGCAACGGCTCGACACATCGAAGACAAAGTAAAGCTCAAGCACAGAGCGCAAACCACCAAAGCGAAGCTCGAACACCACAAAGAGCTCCCCCTGCACATTGCAAGCTCCCCCGCACATATGCAGCCTCCCCCGAGCCAAAGCACACTCCCCCGAACAAATGCAAAGCAATGCAACATGGGAATGCAACAAAGAGCAAAACCTGCTCACTCTGCCCAGGGCGGTTAGACCGCCTACCACTCATCTAACCACCTGGGGGCGGTTAGACCGCCCCATGTGACCGGCCCTGCACCAAACTGCTTAAAAAATTGCCCGAACCAATTGGAACACCTTCCAAACACTCCCAGGTGCCCAAAGCATGCACAAACTTCTCCCCCTTGTTGACAATGCATGAATCAAGGCAAAATGTGAAAACTTTCAACATATAGCTTCTCAAATATACAAAATTCATCACAAGGAGCTACACAAGTCCAAATGAGCAAGTTAGATACTCTACAGGTTCGTAATGACCTTAACTATGTGATCACCAAGTTTCACAACCATTGGACAAGGTTAAAAAGGATTTGAGTAATTTTGCGAAAAGTTACTCTCTCACAAGCAAAAACCTAAACATGAGCAAAACATGTCAAAATGGCAAAGCCACACAAACTTCATGCTAGGACAGTCATTCTAATCATAAGACCATCACAAACACCCACAAGCACCTCATGTCATGTCAAAGCCACCGAGCCATGTGCCTACTTCTTTGTATGAGACTTCTCATTGATAGGCATCATGCAACGGTTTAGCACCCAAAGCAAATTAATTTCAGCACATATGACATGGGAACATATTTTCCAAGCATTTTTCATTTCATTTTCAGATTTATAAATGGTACATGAAATGTATTTGCGACAAAAAGGAACTTATGCCCTTCCATAAGATAAAGCAAGAGGGCTAAACATTAAGGATGGCAAATGAGCCTTTGGCCCCATATGATCAATAAACTAGCTATCCAACCAGAAATTAAGCATAGCAAAGCCACTAAAACATGTCAAGATCATATAAAGGCGTTTACACATGAGAGAGCATATATGTGACATTTTTCAAAAAAAAAGCCATCAACCATGGATCATTCAACAAGATCATCAAGAGCTAAGCAAAACTAACCATAGCATACCAAACAAGCTCACAAAAACATATATAGCATCCCATGGTGACCAATGTATATAGGAGAAGATTTTCCTATCCAATGCATATGATACAAAATACATGCAATATAAGATATAAGGATGCCTATACATCATGTTACATATGCCATGCCAAATGCAAGAAATGCACAAAAGAAACTATACATATGCTACAAAGGGCTCCCACACACCCAACTCAAGAAATCAAACACACACCAAGTTCCCCCCGCAAACGAGTGAAAGTTGCTTGATCTAGGGGTTTGGTGAAAATATCGGCTAGTTGGTCATGTGTGGGTACATGGATCAAGGCTATCTTTCCTTTCTCGACGTTGTCTCTCAGAAAATGATACCTCACTTCTATGTGCATGGTTTTAGAATGGAGCACTGGGTTCTTTGCAACGCTTATGGCACTGGTGCTATCACATTGAAGTGGAACACGGGCATACTCCTCACCAAAGTCACTCATGGTGTATGAAATCCAAAGGAGCTGAGAGCAATAACTAGCATCGGCAACGTACTCAGCCTCGGCAGTGGATTGAGCAACACTCGACTGTTTGCGGGAAGACCAAGACACCAAAGAAGAACCCAAAAACTAGCAAGTCCCAGAAGTGGACTTCCTATCCAACCGACACCCGGCAAAATCCGCGTCTGAAAAACCATGAAGCGCCAAAGAAGAGGATGCGGAGTACCAAAGGCCAAAGTCGGGAGTGTGACGCAAGTACCTGAAAATTTGCTTCACCGCTTGCCGATGCGAAGTCCTCGGAGATGCTTGAAAACGAGCGCACAGACACACCGAGAACTGTATGTCCGGCCTCGTCGCCGTCAAGTAGAGGAGTGACCCAATCATGCTCCGGTACTCCTTCTTGTCCACGTGTTCACCTTCCTCGTCCGCATCAAGAGCTGTAGTCGTACTCATCGGCGTCGTCATAGCCTTGGAGTCCTCCATCTTGAACTTCCGCACAATGTCCTTGGTGTACTTAGCCACGGTGCACAAATGTTCCTTCCTTTGATTGTTTGATTTGTAGCCCGAGGAAGAACTGCAACTCGCCCATCATGCTCATCTCAAATTCCCTACTCATATCATCTGCAAACCTTGCAACAAGAGAGTTAGACGAGCCACCAAAGACAATATCATCCATGTACACCTGCACAATCAGGACATCTCTGCCCTGCCTCAACAAAAACAAGGTCTGATCGACCTTCCCCATCTCAAAACCTCTCTCAAACAAGAACCCCCTCAACCTACCATACCAAGCTCTAGGCGCCTGCTTCAACCCATACAGTGCCTTCCTCAACTTCTACACCGGTGGGGGTACTTCTCACTCTCAAACCCCGGAGGTTGCCTCACATACACTTCTTCCTCCAACACACCATTCAGAAAAGCACTCTTCACATCCATTTGGTGCAACTTGAACCCTTTAGCCACGGAAAAGGCTAGAAGGATCCTTATTGCCTCCAAACGGGCTACGGGAGCAAAAGTCTCCTCGTAGTCGATCCCCTCCTTCTGACTGAACCCTTGAGCAACAAGCCTCGACTTGTTCCTCACAACCTCACCTTTCTCTCCCTCTTTGTTTTTCCACACCCACTTTGTACCAATCGGCTTACATCCTGGGGGAGGGTCAACCAACTCCCAAACCTGATTCCTCTCAAAGTTCTCCAACTCCTCATGCATCGAATTAACCCAATTGTGATCAGATAGTGCTTGTCCAATGTCTTTGGGCTCAAATGTAGCAACAAATGCAGCATGAGCGAAATAAGAATTGTTTCGAACTCTCGACCGTGTAGTGCGTTCATCCATGTCGCCGATGATCCTCGAAGCTGGGTGATCCACTTTTACTCGCCGGGAAGGTTCTCGCCTCGATGCTACCTCCCCCTCAACATCAGCTTCTCCTCGTTCTTGATTTGTCGTCGTAGGTGTAGAAGAGAGTCCATCCATCACCGTAGTCGAAGTAGTGGGTACATGTTCAGCCGGGGGCACCACACCACCATCTTCATCGTCTCCATGTTCATGCTCCTCCTCCTGAAAGATCTCATCGTCAAGCTCATCATCACCTGCACACTCAAAGACAAGCTGACTACGTGGCTCTGTCTTGTCGAAGGTTACCTCGCAAGTCTCCACGAATTGGTTAGTTTTAAGATTGAGCACACGATATGCTCTAGAATGATATGTATAACCAAAGAAAATACCATCGACAGACCTAGCCTCAAACTTATCCAACTTCCTGCCTTTCTTCAGAATGAAACACTTACAACCAAAGACATGGAAGTGACTCACCTTGGGTGTGCGACCATGCATCAACTCATAGCATGATTTCTTCTTGTGCACTCTGAGGTAGATCCTGTTCGACACATAGCACGCGGTATTCACCGCCTCAGCCCATACCTCCTCGGAATCCTATGCTCATCAAGCATCGTCCAAGCCATCTCGCACAAGGTCCTGTTCTTCCTTTCCACAACACCATTCTGGGGAGGCGTATACGGACTCGAAAACTGGTGCTCAAGACCCAAGTCATGGCAAAAAGTTTCAAAACGAGAGTTTCTGAATTCCGAACCATTATCACTGCGGATAGCTTGTATGGCATCTCCGTGCCTCTCGTTTCTCAACCTCAAGACTAGATCTCGAACAAAACCAAACGTCTCCCCCTTATCCTCAAGAAAGAACACCCACTCATACCGAGAATAGTCGTCCACCACAACAAGGACATACCACTTCCCACCCGCAGATCGCACACGAGCTGGGCCAACAAGATCCATATGGAGCAGCTCGCATGGACGCTCAGTCATCACATCGGTGAGAGGTGGGTGAGAAGAGGCTACCATCTTGGCATGTCTACACGGCGCACAAACCAACTCTTTCTCAAGCCTCAACCGTGGCAATCCTCGGACCAAATTGAGTTTACTCAAGCGAGACAAAAGGTCAAAGCTCAAGTGACCCAACTTCCTATGCCACTTCCACAACTCACTCGAAGAACCAGCCAAGAAACAACGCTCCACACCCGAAGACTGAGAAAAATCAGCATGAAACACCTGACCCTCGGGAACGACCATACAAACAAGGTCCCCTCGAGAGTCCAAAATTCGAGAACCACCTGGCCGAAACAACACCTCAAATCCCTCATCCAACAACTGGGACACAGAAAGCAAATTGTATCCCAGCGATTGAACAAGAGCAACACTCCTCAGAGTGATCTTGTCACTCACTTTTATCTCACCTTCTGAAAGCACACGCCCACGCCCATTGTCCCCAAAAGTGATGTACCTCTTCGTCACCACCGGGACGAGACTTGAGAACCACCCCATGTCTCCGGTCATATGCCTCGAGCAACCGGAGTCAATCAACCAAATGTTCTTCAAGTCTCCCACCTAAAATTCAAAATTGAGCACGTGAGCGAACAAACGACTCAGCACTGGGTTAGTACCAAAAGAGGAAAACCAGTGCCGAGCCATTTGCTCGAAAGTGGGGTTAGCACACATCAAGCCATCTTTCCTACCATAACTACCACCACGAACACCACCTCGGTAACCACTCCGAGGAAACCACTCCTCACTGCCTGGAGGAGGACCAAAGCCACGGAAGACAACCCATGGACCGTCCCTCCTCTCCTTCTCAAAGCTACGACTCCTCCATCCCCATAGTGAACTCGAGGGGGAGAATGCCTAGCAACCTGACCACCTGCTGTCTCTCCAGACCAACCACCAGCAACTCCACCTCTAGACTTGAAACCTCTCGACTCACCATCTCGAAAACCACTCCGCCCGAGTGCCGGGGGGGGGGCCGGTTGAACCGCCTAGCCGGCCGGGCCGGTCTAACCGCCCCCCCTGCGGGCGGGGCCGGCCCGACCGCCTAGCCGGGCCGGCCCGACCGCCCCCTCCGAATCGCTCCTCGGCCGCGGGAACTCGCATCTCCCCATGCGGAACACTTCTCACCACGGCTTTACCCCCGGGCGGTGGCATACGAGGCTTAGGTACACCATGGGAAGGGTTGTACCTATCCTTGTTCGCCCACTCCTTTGCCATCCTCTCTTCCCCGCTTCCTCTTGAAGCAAAACTCATCCTTGTGACCCTCTTTCCCACAATAGCCACAACGGAACCTCACAAGCTTAGGTTTAGGCTTGGATTGGGGCTGCTCGCTTGGTTTCTCTCCACTCAACTCCTCCACCGATTTCTCCTCACTAGCCTTCGTGACAACCCGCCCAGGAAAGTACCGTACTATCGCCTAAGACCGACCCACTTTGGTCATTAAGCAATAATAAAGTACCATCCTGACGTAAGTCGCCGGGTTAACGCCGGTAAATCACTTGGATAGCACAAGGATCGATATATGCATTAAAACTCACTCGAAGGCGAGTCCGGAGATACAACAACATTCAAATCCAAATTCGTACCCCGTAGGGTTTAATTATTACAAACCATTGTTTTGATCATGACGAGAATAGTTCGAGTTTTGAAAAGCAGCGGAATTTAACTAGCGGAAGCAAAGTCACCACGGGAGGCCATCCATGATGCTTCAGTAGTCGTCCTCCACCCACTCCAGCTCCCAGCCGGGCGGGATCTCACCGGGCCACACATCACTGAAGGCATTACCTGGATCAACACATTATAGCAAGGCTGAGTATACTAATACTCAGCAAGTCTTACCCGTCGGTGATAACTACTTCACCAATTCTAGACCATGAAAGGCTTTTTGGCTACTGGGTTGCTTTTGCTAAAAAGTAACAAAGAGTAGGTCCTTACTTTCAATATTTTAGCACAAGTTCTAGTAGGTTTAATCTTTACTACATTAGCCAACTAGTACAAACAAAGTTGTACAATACAATTAATCAAACATAAAGTTCATCAACTTCCATCATTAGGGATCACATGACTAGTGGAGTAAGTAGTCTCGGATAACGGTGAGAGGCCGACAATCGATTGATTTAAACCTTGCAAGGTAGACCCAAACACACGGTCGGCTGCCCCCGCGAGGACAACTCCCCAGACCGTCCCCATAAATCCTCGGGTCGGGATCGAATCTTACAGTCTTTGGTGCAGGCTATCCGGCATACCCCGCGAGATACCCGGAGTCACCATACACCACCGGTGGCGAGCCGTGAGAGCGAATCCCAAGAGTAGTAACGGTAGGATCCCTAGCCGCCTCATTATGGTATTAGGTTTACCGGCCCCATAACCAGCATGTGCTTAGTACGTTCAAAAACTTAACCCACATAACCACTGGACCGGAGCCCAGATCCCATGCTCTTACCACATGAGCAATCCATTTAAGGATATAGTACGATTCCTATCTAGGAACCTATTCTCGCGAGTGAGGTCATCACCCGACTTGTAACGGTCCTATAGCTTAGCAGCTATCGACCTATCATACTAGTAGGGACAAAGGTACCTATGGATCATGCATCTAGGGTTTCATTCAACTCCTGAACGTAAATGCACAATCACTCATAGACAATTGAATAAAGAACTTTAAAACTGGGTTAGATGCACCGGAGCTTGCCTTCGTCAGCTATGTTAGCTTGGGCACCCTCGGTGTCGAGTACGTCCACGTACTGCAGAGAACCTTCCGCTCCGCCTTCCTCGGTTTCCGGGACAAGGGAGTAATCTCCGTCCGGAAGATCTACACGGAATGCAATGCACTTTAGGTGATGTGATAGTTTGTTGTCTTATCCAACTCTAGTTGGTCATATTCACCTTAACAAGCATCTATCTAAGGTTTCTATTTGAGGAAGTCATTGGTTGTACATGGGTTACTCTTTTATTCCTCATTTGAATAAAGGTTTTATTTAAGCTTATCATTTCATGTGAAAGCTTTATTTCATTTTATTTTTACCAACATGGTGTAATTAATATTTTATTTATGAATTAAATTTCTTATCAGTAATGTTAATTAAATTTCTTTTATTTATATTAAGTAATGCCTTCAAAAAGGAAAAAGATTTAATTAAGGATTTTCTTTATTAATTTCCCTTTAATATAAAAAGGACATTTAAGGCATTTATTAAAAAATTAAATTACCAAAAATTACATGAGTGTTTCTTAGTCCTATTAGCACCTATCCTGGTCCATTGGACCCACATGTAAGTATTGGATGCTAGAAAATTAGATATTATTGAAAATAACAAAGGTTATCTAGTGATTCAACTTAAATGCAAATAAAAATAAATAAGCATAAAAATTACCCAAACTTTCCGGTGGATGCTCTCTAGTCCTAAACAAGTCTAAAAAGTTAGCATGTTCACATGGAACCTCTACCGAATTTGGTTTATTAATTTACAAAGGAAAACATGCATTAAACAAGAATAATTATTTCTGTTACTCCCAAATTCATGATTAATTCACAAGATTTTGCCTTTTGACATCACAAGACAGTGTGCACAAGTTGGGGTCAAGAACATAAATATAATTAACATGAAAAATCATCTATGCGGTTCCGCCGGATATGGAAAAACATTTTTAGAAAAAGATTCACATGATAACTTTGTGCAATTTTTGGCACAGCATCTTGTATTATCCTAACTCACAACATATCCAAAGCTCAGCTACAGAGAAGCTATACATTTCAATTTACAACAGATTCAAGCATAACACATTTGTAATTTTTCTGCCAAAACTACTTTGAATCTAGCCACAAGTGTACATCAAGTAGGTGGGGTTTAACATCCCGAGACCTACAAAATTTGTTTTGGAATTTTTGGAATTTTCTGTGAATTTCTAGGGATTTTCTAAGACCTTGGACCAAACCGTAATAAAACTAAGTTAAGATTCCTTGCAAACAGTGCCCTTGGATTCACATCCATGCCCTCGACGGCGGCGGGAGGGCTCGCCGGCGGCGATGTGGGGCCGGGCCGGAGCAACGCGTGGCACGGGGGGTGCAATTGGCCTCACCCCGGGTTGATTGGCGGCGGTGGCGGGGTCGAAGCGAGCTCCGGCGAGGGGCGCGCGGCGGCGGCCGGCGGCAGCACCCACGGCGGCGCGGGGAAAATGGCAAGGAGGCGCAGGGCCGGGCAACAAGCGGGCCCCGGAGCTTCACTAGCACCCATCGGAGCTACCGGTATGGTTGGCCGGCGATGAGCACGGGCGGAGGAGCTCGACCGAGCGGCGGCGGCGATGGCGGCGGGCGGCACGGGTGGCGCGCGGAGGGGCGCGAGGGGGGGGGGGGGTTTCGTAGGCGCGCGGGCACCGGTGACGAGCGGGTGACGACGCGAGATGCTCTCCGTGCTACGGCGCGCGTCGAGGGGCGCGCGTACGGCGGCGACACCGCCGACGGACCGCCGGTCCGTGCGCGCGCGCGCGCGCGTACGGCGCGCGCGTGCCTCGGGGCACCTCGGGACGGGGCACCTAGGGGCGCGGGGCATTGGGACGCAGCACGGCACGGACGTCTAGACCACGGGCGGCGCGGGCACGGACGCCGGGGGCAAGGCCGGCGGCGGGCGGTGACGGCGGCGCACGGCGCGCGCGACGCCGCGCGCGCGACGCGCTCCGGTGCTTGGCGGTGACACCGGTGCCGTGTTCAAGCCACTTTTTCTCCAAAATTTTGAATACAACTTGACCAAACATTGAATACCCAAGTTGTAGATCCAAGTACCGCCTACAACTTTCCCAAAGGTTGTATGGGGTTTTACTGTTTAGATTTGAATCTAGAGGAATGTCAACTTTGAATGTCAGCATGATTCTGTCAACAGTAGAATCTGTCTTGCAAGGGCTTTTTCACAATTTTCCCCTCCAAATCAGCAATGCCACTCTACATGAAAGTTGTGTCCCTCAACAAGATCTACAACTTTCCTAAAGGTAGAATTTTAAGTGTTTAGGTGAAATTTGGGGAACGCGGCAAAAGTTCCGGCAGACACCTGTGGACACTGGGTGGCAAGGGGGTTTGACCCACCCTTTGACCATGGGTTGGCCCCACAAGTGTTTTAACTATTCACTAGGGTCACTAGGGGTGTGTTAAGGAGTTTTCATGGGTGAGGGCCCAGGGTTGACCTAGGGTTGACCAATTGACCGGCTAATCGTGTCATTAGCGTTAATGACGGTAATTAAAAACCCGGGGGCGTCACGCCCTACCCCCTTAGAAGGAATCTCATCCCGAGATTCAACTTGACAACGAAGAAATGGGGAAAAAGACTCACCGTTTCGGGATTGGAGGAAGCCCGGATACTTGGTGTTGAGATAATCCTCCGTCTCCCATGTGGCCTCTTCTTCCGTGTGATGGCTCCATTGGATCTTGTACATTCGCACGGTTTGCCTCCGGGTCCTTCGCTCTTTTTGATCTAGCACCTTTAAGGGATGCTCGACTAGCGAGAAATCCGGCTCGATCCAAGCATTAGCTTCTGTGATGATCTCGTTCTCCGGAACAGACATTCCTTTCTTCAACTGAGTTACATGAAACACATTGTGAACCGCGGAAAACCGTTCTGGCAATTGGATACGGTAGGCCACGGGTCCACATACTTCTATTACTTCGTAGGGTCCAATGTAGCGCGGGGCTAACTTTCCTTTGACTCCGAACCTTTGCACACCTTTGGTGGGGGATACCTTCAAATATACATGATCTCCCACTTCAAAGTGTCGAGGTGCGGTTCCCTTATCATGATAACTCTTTTGTCTCATCTGGGCCATCTTCAAATTTTCTCTTATCACTTGTACCTTCTCTTCGGCCTCTTTAACTAATTCTCGGTCCAAAGAGTGTTCTTTCCCCGGCCTCCGACCAATTCGGTGGGGTGCGGCATCCGCGTCCGTATAAAGCATCGAACGGTGCCATTTTCAAGCCGGCTCGATAGCCGTTATTGTAGGAGAACTCGCTAAGGACAAGCACTTGTCCCAACTCTTGTCAAAGTGCAAGATGCTCGCTCTCAACATGTCCTCTAGGATCCGGTTTATCCTCTCCGTCCGACCATCCGTCCGTGGGTGGTAACCGGAACTACGGAGTAGCCGAGTTCCCAAACACTCATGCAATCGCTCCCAAAAACGGGCCACAACCGAGTCCCTCTATCGGAGATTATAGTCTTTGGGATTCCATGTAGACGAACTATGTGGTCCACGTACAACTCTGCATACTGTTGCACGGAGTAAGTGGTGTGCACGGCAATGAAGTGAGCAGTCTTAGTGAGTCTATCCACGATCACCCAAATAGAATCCTTCTTCCTAGGGGTCAGGGGTAAACCTACAATAAAATCCATACTAATGTCATCCCATTTCCATATAGGTATCGACGGGGGTTGGAGTACTCTCGCCGATTTCAAATGACTTGCTTTCATCCGGTGGCAAGTATCGCACTCGGCTACATACTTGGCTACATCCACCTTCATATTAGACCACCAAAAGTTCTGCTTTAGATCTTGGTACATCTTGGTACTACCGGGGTGAATAGAGAACTTGGATTGGTGAGCTTCATCTAGAATGATCTTCTTGATTTCTGGATCAACGGGGATCACTAGGCGTTTTCCAAACCAGACCACCTCTTGGGGATCCTTCTGGAAACAAGTGTACTTCGGGTCTCCTTCCACTAGTTTCTGCCTGATGGTTTGGATATTCGCATCATTGCGCTGGGCCGTGACAATTCTGTCATAAAGGCCGGACTCTCGTCGTCAAGGAGTAAAGAATTCCCTGCGGTACCACTTCTAGGCCGAGCTTTCTCATTTCTTCACACGGGGGTTCACCGACCGGCATCAACTCTAGGTGGTTGCAATGATCCTTGCGGCTAAGAGCATCCGCAACAACATTTGCTTTGCCCGGATGATAGTGCACTTCTAGATCATAATCTTTGATCAACTCAAGCCATCTTCTCTGCCTCATATTCAACTCTGACTGGGTGAAGATATATTTGAGGTTCTTGTGATCAGTGAAGATATTGCAATGATTGCCCATTAGATAATGTCTCCATATCTTGAGGGCATGAACAACGGCAGCTAACTCAAGATCATGGGTAGGATAGTTGAGTTCATGGGGTCGAAGGGCTCACGAAGCATAGGCAA
Source organism: Cenchrus americanus (assembly GCA_947561735.1). NCBI lineage: Eukaryota > Viridiplantae > Streptophyta > Magnoliopsida > Poales > Poaceae > Cenchrus > Cenchrus americanus. The sequence goes on along the minus strand of OX387244.1, from coordinate 93,002,635 downwards.
TGACTCGGCCTTCTTGCATAAGGACACAGCCAAGACCGGTGCTCGATGCGTCACGAAGACTTCAAATGGCTTGGAGTTATCGGGGCCGAACTAGCACCGGGGCTGAAGTTAGATGTTGCCTGAGGGTGTGAAAAGCTTTCTCACATGCTTCACTCCACACGAATTTCACTCCCTTCTTGAGTAATTCGGTCATGGGTTTTGCGATTCTAGAAAAGTCAGGAATGAATCGACGGTAATATCCCGCCAATCCTAGGAAACTGCGGATTTGATGTACAGATTTGGGTGGTTTCCAATCCATTACCTCCTGAACTTTGCTAGGGTCTACGGAAATACCATCGTGGGAAATGGTGTGCCCCAAGAATTTGACACTTTTCAGCCAGAATTCGCATTTGGAGAATTTAGCATAAAGCTGATGATCTCGTAAACGCTGAAGGACAACTCGGAGATGGTTGGCATGTTCTGCCTCGTTTTTAGAATAGATGAGGATATCATCGATAAAGACCACGACAAACTTATCGAGCTCCGTCATGAATACGGAGTTCATGAGGTACATGAAATAGGCAGGCGCATTAGTGAGTCCGAAGGACATGACCAAAAACTCGTAAAGACCATAACGAGTGGAAAAAGCGGTTTTAGGAATATCGCATGGTCGAATCTTGATCTGGTGGTAGCCGTAACGAAGGTCAATTTTAGAGAAGACTTTGGCACCGCCCAATTGATCAAACAAGACATCAATTCGAGGAAGTGGGTATTTGTTTTTGATGGTGACCGCATTGAGTGGACGGTAATCTACGCACATTCTCAAGCTACCATCTTTCTTTTTGACAAAAAGAGCGGGGGCAACCCCAAGGAGAAGAGCTCGGGCGAATGTAACCCTTATCTAGCAATTCTTGGAGTTGGGTTTTTAGCTCGGCTAACTCTTTGGGTGGCATGCGATAAGGTCTTTTGGAAATGGGTGCGGTACGGGTTGGAGTTCGATCACAAACTCGACATCTCCGTCCGGTGGCATACCGGGGCAACTCGTCGGGGAAACACATCCGGTACTCACACACCACCGGAATCTCATCAAGGGAGGAGATAATGGTCACATAGGCACAAGAGTCAGTACCGTCCCGAAAAGGTAGGTACAAGGTAGTGTGCCCGACCGTAGGAGAGTGGATCTCTACGACCCTATCTGATATGTCTAGAACCACCTTATGTTGATTCATCCATTCCATACCCAAAATAACATCCATGCTTCCCAATTTGATGGTTATAAGATTAGATCGAATAACCTTACTTCCTAGTCTCAGAGGAACTTCGAAGGTCACCAATCGAGACATAATGTCTCCACCGGTGTGGTAATTTTATAAGCGATTTGGTTTGTACTCTTCTTAGACCCAATTTGTCTAGTAAACTCTCATTAATGAAACTATGGGTGGCTCCCGAATCAAATAAGACCTTGACAGAGTGTTATTGATAGAGAATGTACCCGTGAGTACCGGAGCTCCCGCGGGAATGTCACTCATGGTGGTGAAGTTCGGCTTGCCCCGGCGCACTTGCACTATCGGTTTCTTGGCCGGAGTGGCGAGGCTTGTTTCCCGTATTGCGGTTCTCGCGGGTTTGGCTTGATCTGCCCGGGCTTGGGACACTCATTAATGTAGTGCCCCGGGCCGGCCACGGTTGTAGCAACGGCGATCACCAACATCACGAGGGGGTGCATTAGGCTTCGGAGCTCTCGCCGCTGGGGCACGGCGGGAACCGGAAGTTCCCGGCAGTTTGCCCTGGAATGGCTTCATCGTCCGGCGTCCGGTTGAAGATTGCTCGGGATGGGCACGGAGCTTCCTTCTTCACAAAGCGAAACTTCTTGTTTGTTCCGCTGCTCGGGGTGAAACCGGACATCCTCTTGTTGTCCCCATGGGCTTTCTTCATGGCATCTTCTTGTGAGATAGCTTTATTCACGAGTTCATGGAACTTGGCGGGCTCGAGCGGATTTAGGCGCTCATACGGCTTGCCATCAAGCCCGTCACGGAACCTCTCCATCTTCTTGGCATCCGTATCAACATGATGCCCACCGTACTGGCATAAGCTATTGAATTTCTGAGCATAGCGGTACACGGAGTCAGATCCTTGACGAAGGGCTAGCAGCTCCCTCATCTTCCGGTCCATTAGACCCTTGGGGATGTGATGACTCTTGAAAGTCACGGCGTGATTTCGCCGCATGGACTTGAAATGGTCCCACCACATAAAGGCTTCACCTCGCGGTTGTAGGGCCGCGAAGTTCGCTTTGTTCTCCTCCGAGCAAGGCAAGACAAAGGCGAGAGAATTTCGCCTCTATGGCCTTGACCCAAGCCTCGGCTTCCGGAGGGTCTTCGCTTTCGCGAAAGTTGGCGGCTTCATGGCGATGAAGCGGGCATACGTGGTGACCTAGTTAGGTCCCTCGTGGTTGGCCCCATGTGGCGGCCCTCGGTTCATCCGCCGGGCGATCCGTCGCCGTGTCCGCAAGATCCGGCGCAAAGCACCTCGGTCCGGGTGGCCATGAAAGCCTCCTTCGGGTTCATGGGCGGGGGTGGCGGCAAGTCACCACTACCACTCGCTCCAAAACCGTTGGGAGAGCCGCGCGTGGTTCCCACCAACCGAAAAGTGAGCGTTATTAGTGAGATAACCGAAGCTTACTCCCAAATGATGACAAGCACGATCAGGCATTATCACATCTCATTAGTATGTAAATAATGAGTACAGCAACAAGCACAACATTCTATAGCCACCAAGATTCATAGAATCGTTTCTCTTAACATGGTTAGGACGGTGATTGCTCAACTGTGCGGCTCCTAATCACTTCCGAACGATCGTCGTTATCCCGAATACCAAAGAAGATGGTATACGAACGAGCACTTATATGTTGGCAACGAGTGACGTTCGTAAAGATGCGTTGTTTTACCTATGTTCCTAGGAGATAAACAATGCGTTCTTTGACAAGCGTGATCATTCGCAACGAATTATCCAAGGATATGGTATTTAGCACAAGAAAATTCAATTTGAAAGACAACGGAATTCACTTAAAGCATACAAGCTTGAGTATTCTTATTACAACATGACAGAACAAGGTTCAACGTCATTACAACTCGATTTTGAAACATCAAGACAACACATGATACAATAGTTGCTTGGCACGAAGACGTGCTGTCAAGCCAACTACTCTAACATCTCGAAAACAACTCGATATGATCGACATCCTTCGCTCCTCGCCGTCGGCAACCTAGTTGCCCACCGAAGCACCACTATACGAAGGCGAAGGCGGGGGAGTTGGTAGCGGTGGTCCTGCCCGGCTCGTCGATCCGCACCGGACACGGCCCCGCTGCTCCTCCCGGTGTGCTCGTACGGGGGGCGATGCTTTGGCCGTAAGGCCACTATAGCCGCAAGGCCGCCACCCGTACCTCGGCCTCCCGCACCGCTCGCCGCATATCGCAATGTTCGTAGCGGGGTCGGCCTCTCTATCTCGTGTTCGTCGGCATCCTCCTCTAGTGCATTGTTCTCCGCCTCTAGGTCCACGATCCTGCGGAGGCGGTCACCTCGCTCAAGCTCCAACCGGAACCTCCTAGCTCGCGACTGTCGTTCTCCCTGCCGCACCCGGGTAAGCGTGAAGTTCGGCTAGTGGTGTGCTTTGCCGAAAGCTGCTCCCAATCGCGCCTAGATTCCTCCAAGCGCCGTGCAATAATCGCCGCGGTGTTAAAACGCAGCCCACGGAGAGTGAAAACCACGTTCGGACAACGGGCAAGTGTCCGAGTAACATCAAACGGCTCGCTAGGGTTAGTAACTTCCGTAGATGGTCCAAACGGTCCAACCAAGCCGGGTCGTGAGGACTCACGGCCGGAAACAATCCAAACGGGGAAAGAGCTACCACGGTAGGGTTGTGGTCACAAAAGTCCGTCGGCACTGCGAGGGCGGGCCGACTCCACGAACTCGTGCGTGATAAATCCCCAGTAAATGAAACTCAGGTCAAACCAGTCGGCGTGGTCAGGGTGCGGCAGCACAGTCACGATCACCCTGCAGCGGGGAACACCAAAGCGCTCAAACTCCTTCACCTCGTACGTCGGTGGGGTAAGGTAGCCTGCGGCACTGAGTGCTTCCCACGCCAAGCGCGGAAAACCCTCCCAGTGCAACCCGTTGGTACGGATCGTACCGTCGCCGTCGAACCGGTGAAACACGGGGAAATCCATCTGTACACAAAGGTAACCCATGTCAGATCTCAAAAGAGAACGGCATGACAAATGGTGAAGTTCTGGCAGTTGTGAACAAAAATTTCATAACCAAAAACCCAGAAACCTCAAAAATTTCCCAACTTTTAAATTAATCCTTTAATGCTCTTAATTAGGATTTTAAGGTTGAACAACGATCAAGGAAACAAGATGGAGGGTCCTTAACTTGGATGTGCCTAGGGAAATGTGAACCAACCCAACAAACTAGAATTGAGACTTGCTATTACAAGGTAACTAGTTGAGGAATAATTGTTTTTAACAAATTGGTTTAGTTAACCTAGCACATGATAAACAAAATTTTCACAAAATTTCGGCAGCGTGACGGCTAGGTATGAGAGGTATTCTAGTTTATAAAAAGCACACACTAGCATAAACTTCCTTAGAGGACACATGAAATTCCGATTTTGGGTCCATTTTAGTTGTTTCGATTTTTAACATGTATGCAAGACGCCCTATTCGACCTCACATGGCAATCAAGCCAAAAATCGAAGTTAGTGCCGGTGGCAAGGCATATATTCGTCCCTCCCTATAATATCTAGTCGAGAGCTATACGGTACTGCTTAACGACTAACGAAGCGCTGTTATGTACACGAGAAAACGAACCTTCCGTGCCGGCACGTCACGAAAGCGTCCACATACATTACCGTTCACTATAGAAACGGTATCCATGCGTTAAGCCGCTGCATGGACAGCGTCCAACCTCGGACACCCTCCGTTCGAATGGAGTGTATCCTTGCCTCGCATGAGCGACATGCGGAATGCACATGTATGAAACACGTGGCGACACACAACTCATAAACAGACGCGGAGATGGGATCCGTGGAATGGATCACTCCATCAACCCTCGCAATTCCCGTGATGCGGAACAGCACACGTATAAAACACGTGGCTCCTAGTTTGGTTGTGCAATAAAGTAAGTCCGACATAAAGTAATGTCTCGGAAGTTAGCAAAATAAACCATAAGTTAATTAAGCCACCGAAAGAACCCAAAATTCCCTCTAGGGCCTCACGGTCTAGTTTATCCTTAGCGGACCAACGTATTTTTGGAAAATCAGAAAATCTTGGCATATTTTATTCAAAAACCAAAGTGATAAAGTTTATTAATTAATCTACGGTGCATATAAGCTACGATGCCAATCGTGACAACCCGCCCGGAAAGTACCGTACTATCGCCTAAGACCGACCCACTTTGGTCATTAAGCAATAATAAAGTACCATCCTGTCGTAAGTCGCCGGGTTAACGCCCGGTAAATCACTTGGATAGAACAAGGATCGATATATGCATTAAAACTCACTCGAAGGCGAGTCCCGGAGATACAACAACATTCAAATCCAAATTCGTACCCCGAAGGGTTTAATTATTACAAACCATAGTTTTGATCATGACAGAATAGTTCAGAGTTTTGAAAAGCAGCGGAATTTAACTAGCGGCAGCAAAGTCACCACGGGAGGCCATCCATGATGCTTCAGTAGTCGTCCTCCACCCACTCCAGCTCCCAGCCGGGCGGGATCTCACCGGGCCACACATCACTGAAGGCATTACCTGGATCAACACATTATAGCAAGGCTGAGTATACTAATACTCAGCAAGTCTTACCCGTCGGTGATAACTACTTCACCAATTCTAGACCATGAAAGGCTTTTTGGCTACCGGGTTGCTTTTGCTAAAAAGTAACAAAGAGTAGGTCCTTACTTTCAAGATTTTAGCACAAGTTCTAGTAGGTTTAATCTTTACTACATTAGCCAACTAGTACAAACAAAGTTGTACAATTCCATTAATCAAACATAAAGTTCATCAACTTCCATCATTACGGATCACATGACTAGTGGAGTAAGTAGTCTCGGATAACGGTGAGAGGCCGACAATCGATTGATTTAAACCTTGCAAGGTAGACCCAAACACACGGTCGGCTGCCCCCGCGAGGACAACTCCCCCGGACCGTCCCCATAAATCCTCGGGTCGGGATCGAATGCGACGGTCTTTGGTGCAAGGGCTATCCGCATACCCCGCGAGATACCGGAGTCACCATACACCACCGGTGGCGAGCCGTGAGAGCGAATCCCAAGAGTAGTAACGGTAGGATCCCTAGCCGCCTCATTATGGTACTAGGTTTACCGGCCCCATAACCGGCATGTGCTTAGTACGTTCAAAAACTTAACCCACATAACCACTGGACCGGAGCCCAGATCCCATGCTCTTACCACGTGAGCAATCCATTTAAGGATATAGTATGATTCCTATGCGGGAACCTATTCTCGCGAGTGAGGTCATCACCCGACTTGTAACGGTCCTATAGCTTAGCGCCTATCGACCTATCATACTAGTAGGGACAAAGGTACCTATGGATCATGCATCTAGGGTTCCATTCAACTCCCGAACGTAAATGCATAATCATTCATAGACAATTGAATAAAGAACTTTAAAACCGGGTTAGATGCACCGGAGCTTGCCTTCGTCAGCTATGTTAGCTTGGGCACCCTCGGTGTCGAGTACGTCCACGTCTTGCGCAGAGAACCTTCCGCTCCGCCTTCCTCGGTTTCCGGGACAAGGGAGTAATCTCCGTCCGGAAGATCTACACGGAATGCAATGCACTTTAGGTGATGTGATAGTTTGTTGTCTTATCCAACTCTAGTTGGTCATATTCATCTTAACAAGCATTTATCTAGGGTTTCTATTTGAGGAAGTCATTCGTTGTACATGGGTTACTCTTTTATTCCTCATTTGAATAAAGGTTTTTATTTAAGATTATCATTTCATGTGAAAGCTTCATTTCCTTTTATTTTTAGCAACATGGTGTAATTAATATTTTATTTATGAATTAAATTTCTTATCGGTAATGTTAATTAAATTTCTTTTATTTATATTAAGTAACGCCTTCAAAAAGGAAAAAGATTTAATTAAGGATTTTCTTTATTAATTTCCCTTTAATATAAAAAGGAAATTTAAGCCATTTATCAAACAATTAAATTACCAAAAATTACATGAGTGTTTCTTAGTCCTACTAGCACCTATCCTGGTCCATTGGACCCACATGTAAGTGTTGGATGCTAGAAAATTAAATATTATTGAAAATAACAAAGGTTATCTAATGATTCAACTTAAATGCATATAAAAATAAATAAGCATCAAAATTACCCAAACTTTCTGGTGGATGCTCTCTGGTCCTAAACAAGTCTAAAAAGTTAGCATGTTCACATGGAACCTCTACTGAATTTGGTTTATTAATTTACAAAGGAAAACATGCATTAAACAAGAATAATTATTTCTGTTACTCCTAAATTCATGATTAATTCACAAGATGTGCCTTTTGACATCACAAGACAGTGTGCACAAGTTGGGCTCAAGAACATGAATATATTTAACATGAAAAATCATCTATGCAGTTCTGCCAGAGGTAGAAAAACATTTTTAGAAAAATATTCACATGATAACTTTGTGCAATTTTTGGCACAGCATCTTGTCTTATCCTAACTCACAACATATCCAAAGCTCAGCTACAGAGAAGCTATACATTTCAAGTTACAACAGATTCAAGCATAACACATTTGTAATTTTTCTGCCAAAACTACTTTGAATCTAGCCACAAGTGTACATCAAGTAGGTGGGGTTTAACATCCTGAGACCTACAAAATTTGTTTGAGAATTTTTGGAATTTTCTGTGAATTTCTAGGGGTTTTCTAAGACCTTGGACCAAACTGTAATAAAACTAAGTTAAGATTCCTTGCAAACAGGCCCTTGGATTCACATCCATGCCCTCGGCGGCGGCGGGAGGGCTCGCTGGCGGCGATGTGGGGCCGGGCCAGAGCAACGTGCGGCACAGGGGTGCAATTGGCCTCACCCCGGGTTGATTGGCGGCGGTGGCGGGGTCGAGGCGAGCTCCGGCGAGGGCGCGCGCGGCGGCGGCGGCGGCGGCACCCACGGCGGCGCGGGGAAAAACGGCAAGGAGGCGCAGGGCCGGGCAACAAGCGGGCCCCGGAGCTTCACTAGCACCTGCGGAGCTGCGGGATGGTTGGCCGGCGATGAGCACGGGCGGAGGAGCTCGACCGAGCGGCGGCGGCGATGGCGGCGGGCGGCACGGGGTGGCGCGCGGAGGGGCGCGAGGGGGGGGTTTAAGTAGGCGCGCGGGCACCGGTGACGAGCGGGTGACGGCGCGGGGATGCTCTCCGTGCTACGGCGCGTCGAGGGGCGCGCGCGTACGGCGGCGCGTGCCTCGGGGCACCTCGGGACGGGGCACCTAGGGGCGCGGGGCATTGGGACGCAGCACGGCACGGACGTCTAGACCACGGGCGGCGCGGGCACGGACGCCGGGGCAAGGCCGGCGGCGGGCGGCGAAGGCGGCGCAAGGCGCGCGCGACGTCGCGGCGCGACGCGCTCCGGTGCTTGGCGGTGACACCGGTGCCGTGTTCAAGCCACTTTTTTCTCCAAAATTTTGAATACAACTTGACCAAACATTGAATACCAAAGTTGTAGATCCAAGTACCAGCTACAAGTTTCCCAAAGGTTCTATGGGGTTTTCTTGTTTAGATTTGAATCTAGAGGAATGTCAACTTTGAATGTCGGCATGATTCGTCAACGAGAGAATCGTCTTGCAAGGGCTTTTTCACAATTTTCCCCTCCAAATCAGCAATGCCACTCTACATGAAAGTTGTGTCCCTCAACAAGATCTACAACTTTCCTAAAGGTAGAATTTTAAGTGTTTAGGTGAAATTTGGGGAACGCGGCAAAAGTTCCGGCGGACACCGTGGACACCGGGTGGCAAGGGGGTTTGACCCACCCTTTGACCATGGGTTGGCCCCACAAGTGTTTTAACTATTCACTAGGGTCACTAGGGGTGTGTTAAGAAGTTTTCATGGGTGAGGGCCCGGGTTGACCTAGGGTTGACCTATTGACCGGCTAATCGTGTCATTAGCGTTAATGACGGAAATTAAAAACACGGGGCGTCACACCTTCTCACTCTCTTTCCCAAAGAACACTTTCCGGAAGTGCTCACAAACTTGATAGGCTTTTGGAGATCATTTGTGGGTGTAGGAAATATGGGTGGAGCTGGGGTTGTGTCTAGTCGGTTCCTAAGATGGTTAGGTTTTGGGGGAAAATCATTCTTGTGGTGGGTTTTTGGTGGCTCTGGGATATTCTCTCCACTTCCCTCACCAACCTTGTTTGCCCCAAGTCCCTCACCATCCTGCCTCTTAAATGCCTCGATCATCATCCTCAACTGAGGCTCATGACCAGACAACCAACCCATCAACTTCCTCAGCTCATCATTCTCATCCTGCAAACGATCAACATAATGTGCAAGTTCCAAATTTTTCAAAGCATGCATTTCACAGGTAGAGCATGATGTAGGCATGGATTCTTTCAGCTTAGCCTCAAGAGAATTAGTGTAAGCATGCATCTCATCAATCTTAGCATGCAAAACAGGGCAAGAAGTGCAAGCACCTAGCAAAGCAGGTCTAGACTTAAGCTCAGCCACTTCAACCCTAAGCACATCTAGTTCCTCACGCTTGGAGGCATGCTTCTCCTTAAAAAAAGCAAGATCAGCAAGAAAGATGGAGCAATCAGCACAATCAATATCATCTAAAACAACAGGGCTGGCCTTAAGGAAATCAATCTCAAGCCTGCTATCAAGCACCTGTGTCTCTAGCTCAGCCACTCTAGTCCTAGCATCCTCGAGTGAAGCCCTAAGCTCTTTTCTCATTTTCTTTGCCTCTCTAAGCATGTCATCACGATTATCAAGCAAAGTATCGAGCCGTTCATTCTCCCCGGCGCAAGAAGGGAAGCTCATCACGCATCTCATCGTCGGACTCGGAGTCCGAGTCGCTCCGTGTGCTCTTCTTGCCGCCGGAGCTCGGTGCCATGGTGCGGAAGCCGTCTCTCGCGAGCGGCTCGGCTCGCTCGGGTTCTTGGACGACTTCTTGTTCTTGCGACGATCACCTTCATCATCACCTGCTTGCTCGAGCTCGAGGTGGAGTACGCGGAACTCGGAGTTGACGTCGCTCGCTCCAACCATCGCTCGGGCCTTGCCTCGGCTCTCCTTCTTCCTCGATCATCGCTCGTCCTTGTACTTGTTCTTGTGCTTGCTCTTGTGGTCGCGCCTCGACCGGTACTTGCCATCGTTCCTCGGCTTGTGCTTGTAGCCATCCTTGTTCTCGACCTTCTCCGGGCAGTCGGCGACGAAGTGTCCCGGCTTGCCGCACTGGAAGCATGTCCTCGTGTTCCTCCTCATGTTCACCCGATTCTCGTGGAGCCTCTCGAACCTCCTCGTCAACAGCGCCAGCTCGTCCTCTCCAAGGACATTGAACTCCTCATCTGGCATAGACATCAAAAAGGAAAAAGAGAACATCCTGGTGGATGGGTTAGTGTTAGCCTTTCCTTTTGAACCACCAATGAGGGCAAGACTATGGGAATCAGTCGGACCCTCGAGCTTGGCTGTCATGCCCCTATCCACCTCAGCCGACTGTTGACGGATAGAAGACGTATCCCTCTACGATCCGCAAGTGTACGGACCCCACGCCTTTTTCACCACGGGATTCCCAAGGTTCTTGTCAATCCGCGGAGCAAGGGGATTACAAGCGTTCGATCTACAACGACACACTAGCTACTAAAACCCTAACTTACTATTAAACTAGAAAACAACTAAACTACACTAGAGAGAATGATTAAGATATCAAGATAAAAGACACTCGCCCACGGGTCTACGATACTAGAGCATGCAATCGCTAAAAGACATGAAAACCAATCTAATCTATCGGGGTTGTGACCACGGTTTCGCCCTTTCCCTCCTCTCGTCTCGTCACTACGCGAAGGTATTCATGACTAGACCTTTGATGGGCACGGCGTATTGAATGGATCCAAGGAAGCATTGGAGCTCTACTCCCTTTACGGCATGGTAGCTAACCTTAAGCATTAAAGTATATTCAACACAAGATGATAGATAGATAAACCAACAAAGTGCGATTACATCTCAAGATCGATTACAACCCATGGACGTATGAGAAGATTACCCCATCAAGGTGCTGATCATGGCACCGTTGATCATGGTTTCCCTTCCGCCAATGTCTTCCTTCTTCTCCACGAGAGGGTGCTTCCTTCGAGGTGGTTGATCTCCCGCCAGAGATCCTCCTCCTCTCTCTCTAGCTAGTGGATGGCCTTCTGGTGCGAATGACTCCTCTCGTCGGTGTTGGCGGCGCCTCGGGGCTTTTAGGGTTGAAGATCCTTGTTGACGGATAAAACTCGTATCCACCTATGATCCGCAAGCATACGGACCTACACCTTTTTCACCACGGGATTTCCAAGGTTCTTGTCAATCCGCGGAGCAAGGGGATTACTAGCGCTTAACCAAGTACTAATCTAGTTGACTAAGGAAACCTTTAAAGAGAGTATTAATCTAAAAGTAAAGACAATCTAACCTAAGCTAATCTAAGTTAAGTTGATCAAACAAATCTAGGGTTAAACTAGATGGTAAAGGGGGTGAACACAAGAGAGTGAGTAAGAAAGATAAGCGTTCCCTCCCTAGGATCTAGGATAACATGGTATGCATCTACTACACGAAAGCGAGAAACCAATCTACGGGGGGTTGTGACCACGGTTTCGCCCTTTCCCTCCTCTCGTACCGTCACTACGCGAAGGTATTCGTGACTAGACCTATGATGGACATGGTATGTTGATGGAATCTATGGGAGTAGCGGATATCATATGCCCGAAAAACACGGTGGCCTACCTTAATCATCAAAGCATCATCTACATGAAAACAATAGATTGAAACCACGAATCAAGTAGCGGTCACATAGCATGTATCCATCTAATCCTAGGGATGAACGGAGACATTACCCCATCATCTTACACGGATTGAAGCACATAGGGGTGATGGAGACTCGGAGAACGTCGTCGATGAAGATGGCGGCGATGGAGCTTGGGAACACCCCTAGGCCAACGGCTTGGAGTCCTCCTCTTGCTTCCTTCTCTCCGCCGGCGTTGATCCTTGCGACGAGCACATCTAACTCTCTCCCTCATCTTGCGGCGGCGGTGTTCTAGTCAATGGCGTCGGTAGGATGATTTGTTCGATGGGTCGGCCGACGGCAGCGGAGGGAATAAATAGATGAACACCTAGGGCAAAGGGGGCACCGAACCAACCCCGGAATGGGTGGGCCGGTCGGCCCGAGCCGGCCGGCCCGAGCCCACTTCGGCCGGTTCGGCCCCGGTTTCCTTCCGGTTGCTTCTTGCATGATCCCTTATTCGTGTGCACTTGCATGTGGGCCTTTGACGTCGTTTCGTTCACGGTTAAGGCTTGAATCCTTGCTATGCAAGCTTCGCTATTTTCTGGTTGAGTCCCTGAAGATTTGCACGTTGACGCTGCGGTCCTTGGGTCATTTGGAGTCATGTTCATCGCGTGTCTTGACTCTTGTCGGGCTTCATGATTTTCTTCCAAAGTGCTTGGTGAACTTATCCCAAAAGTCTCCTCATTAGTGTAGATTTCCTGCTTAAACAACACACTCCAAAATCGACATGCAAGTGTGAACTTGTTATATCATTAGTATACCTAGTGGCGGGTTAGTTGCAAATCATAATCGAAACCAATGTATAACAAGTACTCTAGGTTGACAGAAATTCACCGTCAACATCTCCCCCATGCTTAAACCTTGCTCGTCCTCGAGTAAGTAATCCTTGCTTAAAAGGGAAATCAGTGTTGCCTTCCAATGTTGTCCTTGCACTTAGTCATTCATGACGAGGCAAATTGCTCTCTCTTAAGAATTTATTTTCAAAGTTCAAGTTGTGACCGACTTCTTTTTCATTATGGAAGATAGACTAACAATAAAGAACAAGCCACATTTAACACGATGCTCTCAAACTTAAGTGAACTTAAAACCATTACCTTGTCACATGGAAGATTTTCAAAAAGATGCATATCCTACATAAGTGAAAATATCTTGCTAGAGCTCATGGAACACTCATCTCATCAAGTCACTCAAGCCTATACTAGATTATTTTCAACCCACTCTACTCATATGTGATAGTGGAAGGCTTATGTGGAGCTTGGAAGGTTAAAAACAATCCTGGCTAAACATATATCCGAAATATTGTCAAATTTAGAGAGAGGTCTATTGGAATTACCGAGACTCGTCAAAAGGCCATGGAAAATAAATGTTGGAAAGAGAGAGGGACGAAACACACACATTTAGATAAGTGGACATGTGCAAGTGGCAAATGGATCATCCCGAGGAACGAGTGAAGTCCTCGTTATCGGATTGCACATGGTTGGAAGATTTGAGTGTGGATTTGTCATCAAGGCACTTGAGAACTTATGAAGCAAAAAGATCCGAGGAGCATCTTTATTATTTTTTTTACTTTTATTCTATTTCCTTCTCATTTTTCTCTCTTTCTCTTTTTTCTTTATTCTTCCTTTTTTCCTTACTTTTCTTTTCTTCTCATCATAATATTTTTTTTCTTCTTTCATTTTTTTCTTCTTTTTTTGCTCCTCAAAACTTTTTGCAACATAATACTTACATAGCATTTGTGTTAGAGAATGACTCCTCCCCCATGCTTGAACGATGCTCGTCCTCGAGCATAAAAGAGAGGGGGAATGACTGCTAAAGTAAGTATAAATTCCATAATCTTGCGGAATATTTGAATCTCCATCGAGAATTTTACTCCATACTCAAATTGGGTTGTGGACAAGGAGGTGATCACAAAAAGATGTTTTTGGTTTAGGGTGGACGCCCGGCGAAGTTTGTGAAATTTTCGATGTGAAAACCCACAATGTATGTGGGTCTAGAGCATAGTCATTACACCTCCACAAATAAAAGAGCCGGTATTTAAATTAATTTCAGATCATATTATAGAGAGCAATTAGCCAAGACATGTATAACTTCATGTAGGTAAAACAAAGCGGCAACTTTCATCATCTTTCCGTAAGCATAGGCAATATAGAACATCGAGGTGAACACATGGTCATGCTTATCTATTGAAAGTAAAAAGAAACCTAGGTTGTCCTCCTAGTAGCCATGTTATTGTTTGAAGAGAAAAACAAAAGGTTGCACCTAGTTGATGTTGAAGGCATACTTACAAGCATTTGTGTTTGGAAAAGAGAAGGTCCATGGAGATGTTACCATCCTTTGTAATTCTTCGTTGCCTTCTTCCGACATCTCCATGTATCGATGTGGCTTTTGCTTTTGTCTTGATTTATTAATGCTCCTAAATTTCTGAATTTGATCTTGTATGCTTAATGGAGTCATTGGTCACCCTTCTCTTCAATGTTGTCATCACCATCTCCTCTTTCTCGTTCTCATCATCTCCTTCTTTGTCTCTTTTTCATGGATTTCACCCTCTGTCGGGAATAGAACATATATCGAAATATAGCTCTATTGAAAAGTTTATGAAATTATGTTGACGAGTTAATAATTGTATCAAAGTTCGTTTGTGACTTGCAAGCGTACAAGTCTCCCGTCGTAGTCAAGGGACCCTTCTTCCCTCGAGTGGTGAACCCAAGGTATCGAATCCGTGGAACAAATGTGTGACGCAAAACTTAATCTAATAAAGCCAAGTAACTTCAAACTTCGATAAAACCCTAATGCATCTAAGTAAAAGACACGAAACGAATCTAATCTACTAAAGACCGGAGAAAACAAAGTAAGATTGGGTAGATAAACCGATCTAGAGGGATCGGGGTAAGCCTTTTGTTGAAGTTCCAAGCAAGAGAAGAAGTAGCAAATCGAATCTTAATAGAAGCCTCTTTAAATCGTGGTTTCCCGTCCAAATCCGAAAACATCCGCCTTTCGGAACCCCCGTTCTGTCACAATGTATCCCTATTCATGCGGGTAGCTTAGGGCGAGTCAAAAGACAAGTCGAGATTCTTTCGGAAGATCCGGCGTGTACCTCTAGCCACCGCGGCTACAAGAACACCCTATGTAATCTATCTCGAGAATAGAATTGGAATAAGCAAAGCCGATCGAAAAACGAAATCTTCGAGGAAACACTTGATCGCTAGGAAAAGATTCAACTTGATAATTCAACTATAACAATGATACATACACAAGATCACCACCGGGATCCTTCCTTGATCTTGCTTCTAGCTCGGGAACTCGACGTGGTCTTCCGTGCAAGGTTCCCACGTCGGCTAGGGGAACCCTAGTCAACTAGCTCGACCCTCTCCTCTCCGAGATGGTGTCCCTCTCTTCCCTGCTCCTCGGCGGCCGATGACGAATTCTTCTCTCTGAGGCTCTCGGTCAGGGGGCTATAAATAGCCCGATTGGCGGCTAGGGCAAAGGAGGGGGCAATTGGGCCCTGGATGGGCACGGGCCGACCGCACGGGCCGGCCGGCCTGGGCCCATCTAGGCCCAGCCCGAGGGCTCCTTTGCCCCACGTCGGTTCCCTTGCTTCCTGGATGTTTCCCCCTTCTGCATGTAGGTCCATGTCGTCAGTTTCTCTCCGAATTGGACTCAACTCCTTGTCTTGCAAGATTCAGCACTTTTCTGGTCAGGTCCTCGGAGTCTGTCGTCTTCTCGGATCAAGTCCCTGGTTTCTTGGAGTTAAGTTTGCTTCATTGCATGACTTGTACGGGGCTTCAAGGTCTTGTCATGAGGTGCTTGATGAACTTATCCCGAAAGTCTTGCATTCAACACTAAAACCCTGCATAAACATTAAACTCCAAAACCGACATGCACACGTGAACTTGTTATACCACGGGGGTTAGTACCAATGGATAAGGTATAAAACTCATGCCAACACCGAAGGTAAACTCATGGCTAGGTTGACGGATTTTCACCGTCAACATCTCCCCCATGCTTAAACCTTGCTCGTCCTCGAGTAAGCCTTCGATGGATATCATCATTGCCAAACAATGTTAAACCTTGCACTTGATCATACATGAGAAAACATAATGCTCTCAAAATTTTAATTCATTAAAGTTCCATAATGTACTAGCCTTCATCTCTACGGAGGGTAGATTCTTATTAAGCTTATCCCACAAGTATTAACATGCTCACAAAGTTTAAATAGATCTCAGAATTTTTGAAATAAAGAACGAGATATAGGAAAGCTAAACCAAGTTCACAAATTTAAATCATCTTGTATATTGCTCATGAACTCTCATCTCGCTTGTCTCTCAAGCCTATATATTCTACTCCTTTCCCTCTCATAACATATATGTGTGGTAGGCTTTATGGAGCTTTGGGAAAGTTTAGTCCTAACAAGATTTTATAATTGAGGTGTTGTCAAAACAAGACGAGCTTCTCATGGTCTTACCGAGACTCGTCCAAAAGGTCATTGGATAATAATGTTAAATCAAGGAGGGGAAAGAGAAAAATACACACACTTTTAGATGAGTGGACATGTGTAAATGGCAAAGAGTGATCCCGAGGCATAAAAGAAGTCCTCGTTATCGGATTGCACATGGTTGGAAAATGAGAATGGATCTTTTTAACTTGAAGCATTGAATGCACTCTTAGAGAACCGGGGAGTTCACTTTACGCATATATTTTTTTTCTCTTTCTCATATTTCTCATTCTTTTCTTTCTTTCTTTCATTCATTGTATATATATTTTTTTCTTTCTTCACCTTGAAAGTCACGATCGTCGCCGGATTTTTTTCTTTCATCATTATATATATTTTATCATATATATATATATATATATATATATATTAAAAAAATACTCCCCTTTGAACTCTAAAACCGCACCGTACCTACCTCCTCCCCCATGCTTAGACGTTGCTTGTCCTCGAGCAAAGAGGCGAAAAATAAGGTAGGTATCGGGGTATTCTTCCTTGGAGAGATACTTGAAATCTTCTATGTCGGCACCGTCTTGCGATCTTCCTTGAATTGATGATCCATTCTCAACGATAGGTTGTGGTCAAGGAGGTAATCACAAAAGATGATATTTTGTTTAAGGGTGGATATCCGGCGAAGTTTGTGAGATCTCCGATGCGGGGATACACAATGCACGGATAAAAGGCTAGCAAAAAGATAGATACGCAAAAATGGAATGACCGGCTTCTTAGTCTCGGGCCAGAGAAATCATGGCCTGCAATAACTCACTCAAAAATAAATCTTGTACACTAAGGTTTATGCACTCAAATATATATAAGGCTTTGGATAGGTTGAGCAACACACAAGTGATATTTGTGACAAGGTTAGCGATATTTTTGAGCATAAAAGACATCTTTAATCTATTCATAACTTGAGAGCACATAAAACACTATGGGTCTTTATTTTAATCATAACCTCCGCTGAAAATTAAGCTAGCATTTAAATAAATTCAGATTTGTATTTTTAAGAGAGCACTAGCTTAAACATGCATAGATTAATTACAAAGATGAACAAAGCTGCAATTTTAATCATATATCATCATGGCACAAATTTTTATAACTTTTCCAATGATATAATCAAGGTGGTGTCTTTATTAATGATGACATCAAGTTGAAATACAAACTGAAAATAAACAAACATGCTTGCTGAAATTTAAATAAAAACAGAAAATACTACGCAAACACATATAAGCAAAAGCTGAAAATTACGAGAGAAAAAGAAAAGAAAAGAAAACTAAAGTTCCTAAATCTTCTAGTCCTCCGCCGGTGGTTGATGTTGATGATCTTGATAATAATACCCTTGCTCATAATATGATTGGACATTTCCTCCGACGAATTGATTTGGCTCCACAAGGTGAAGGCGTCCAAGTTCAAAGGCAATATTCGCGTTGCCATCACCAAGTTGAGCTGCGTTAGCTTGGATGGCTGCGATGTTTTGGGCGTTTCTTGCAGCATACCCTCCAATTATGGAAATGCTTTGTTGTGGTTGGGGATGATGAGCGTAGGACTCCGCGAAGTTAGCGTTGGGCACAACATAATTCGGTGGGGGTACCGGTGCACCACCCCCCCATGCTTGCTCTTGTGGCCCTCTGTAATAACTTGGCGGAGGAGGGATCCCGCCGAATGGTTGCACATTGGGTTGTGCTCCACTCGTTTGTGCGGAGGATGTTCCCTCCTCTACGATTCTTCCTCTTTTGTTTTTCCTTGCAGGGACAAGTAGTCCCTCTTCCAACCAATATTCTCTCCCTTCGTTGAAAAACCTAAGCCTCTCATTGGGAAGGGGTAGGTTCACTATGGCCAACCGATAACTTCCTCTCTCATCTCCACTAATGTATTTGCCTTGCCGCAAATACTCAATGCCGAGAGAGGTACCACGCAAAAGGTGGTCGGGGTTTCTTGCGATCCCCGGCCGCAAGGAGAAGGCCAACATGGAGAGGTAGCACCCCGAACCAATATTACCCGCCCCCGATGTTGCTTCACAACACCAACGGTTGATCATAAGGTAAGAGGGGTCTATTGGCTGCCTGGCAATTAAAGCCGAGTATAGCCAATTCAACTCCGTGTCGGTCACCTTTGTCTCCTTCATCCTCCCCAATACCCTCTTGCACATCCAAGAGTGAAATATCCGGATAATGGGGTTGCGGATGCAATTGCGTTGTTGATGGGCTTCTCCGGAGATCATATTCCAAAATCCCGCTAACATGCGGGTGGCACGTCAACTTTCTCGGAGCTCCCTTGTGGAACCCAAGCGGCTCCCTAACGTGCTCGTAGAAGAACCACTTGTTGGACTCCCTCCAAACGGAATGACAAGCTTTGCACCCCATCATCATCAAGGATGGGTGCAATAGTCATCAAAATTTCCAAGGCGAACCCCAAGTGGGTGTCCACCGATACTCCGTTGGAGAAGCTGCGCCCATCCAAGGTGCCCCAACATATAGTATATGTCGGTGCCAAAACCCAAGGTGTAGAGTGCTTGGTCGTCGAACCCGACGTTGGGCACAAGCCTCTTCTCAAGATTAGAGAGCCTCTCCTCCTCCTCCGCCGACAAGATGATGAAGGCTGTACGAAGAGTATGTCGGGGGTGTAAGGAGGTGGCGCGGTTGAACGGGTCGATCGTCGTGGTGGCGCGGGTTGCTCCTCCGTGCGCCCACGAGGTTCGGTAAACCTCATGGACGTGCTTCTTGCAGCCCTCATACCACCAAGGAGGAGAGCATCGTTCCTCCTCGGTGGTGCCGTATCCGTCTCCATGCTGCGGGGGAGACTCGGAAACGAGTGCCTCCTTGAAGACGTGGTTGATGACGGCTTGGACGATGACGAACTCTTCTTCTTGGAGAAGAGACTTGTGGTTTTCTTCCACATGGTTGCTGCACTCTTTTCTTCAACTAAAACTCCGGGTTGCAACCGGTAACTAGGCACTTAAACTCTTTGCTTCGGATGTGGACTTTGAGTGGATTAAGGATGTGGATTTTTTTTTTGAGCTATCAAGCTTGGGAAGGTTTTCTATGTCTACGAGAGGTTTTGAGCACACAAACTTGAACACACAAACAAAGGAAGAAGAGGGAAGCTTGCACTGCAGAAAACGGGAGCCGGGGGGCTCCTTATGTAGGTGAGGGCGGGCGGCATGGGGTCCCTCCGGCTCCTCCCCGCCTCGTCTTTCTTCCAGCATGATCATTTCGCCTCTGCAACTTTCCAGCCCGCGTGCTCCACGAGTTGCACCGCCCAAACGCTCTCGTCCACTCCTTTTCTTGCATTATTGGTCCTTCCACTTGATGCTCCATGCTTTGGGTCATGTCCATGCTCCCTAGCTCCACTTGCTTCACATGCCACCATGAAATTCCTGCAAAGTTGATGCTTGCTGCCCACCATGCTTGTCCTTTGCATGTGGAATTGGTGAAAGTTGATAAAAGGGAATCCAATGGTGCATGCATGATTAATTCAAACTAGATTGCCTCCATTTAGGTGTGTTTAAGGTTAAGCACTCCTCTAATTCGAAATTTAAAATATTTTTCAGAGCCATGCAAGAGCTCAAACACAATTTTAGAGAAGTTTTTAAACCATTAAAAACAAATGTAAGTCGAAAATATTTTTCGACTACGTTGATTTCGGTCTCACCGGTATAGTTTGCCTTCATCGGTTGAGAGCGAGACTTTTTCCCGGCTTGATCATGGGGGCATAGGTTTAGGTTCTAATTTTGGCTAAATAAGAAAGATTTTGAATAAAACAAAATTAGAATAGGCTTAGAAAAATTCTAATCCTAGAGAAACTAAGGATATAGATTTTTAAAACCAACCAAAAGTTTTGATTTCTAGGTTCACGCGAGTTCTACCACGTGCTGAATTTTATTAACACATAGATATAAATCGTGGCTCTACTCGTGTGGTTTTAGCATGAAAAATAAGTCAACCTCAGCACCATAATGAGGGTGAAAGGTTGAGTTAGGTTCTGAAATTATTTGGTTGAGGTTTCTCGAAAAGAAAAGAACAAACAAGCACATAGGAGGGTTCATGCAAAGGGTTTATGATAAAGCAAACATTCAATCAAGAATTATGTCTCTAATATTGTTCAACCACTTCTAAGTCTAATGTCTTTGCGTAATAAAACTCAAAAACTAAATTATTAAAAATACTCGAAAAACCTGGAATCGGGTTGTCCTCCCGTAGCTCATTCTTGACTCGACGAAACGGGTTGCCTCCCGCCTAGCGCTTCGTTTATAGTCTATAGCTAGACTTCTTCACTTGATTACTCCGGATCAACGCTCTTTGCGGGCGTTGCAATCTTGGGTACCCACTTCCGCACCATCTTGGGCGCGGGCTTGTCTTCCGGCTTAGTCGGCTTAGTCATTTTTTTTGGTCTTCACGGGCGGTTTCTCTTCCTTTGTCTTGACGGATGCAACACCTTCTTTGATTTTCTTTACGTTCATTTTTTTCGGCTCCTTCTTTTTCAGCCCCTCCGTTTGTTTTGGTTCTCCCTTCACTCCAATCATGTTGCATGCCTCGATTCTTGGACGGAACTTGAAGGAACTCTTTTCTCTGTTGATATCGAACATGATCTCCCCCTTGCCAACATCAATAGTAGCTCCCACGGTCTTGAGGAAAGGCCTCCCTAAGATGAGCGGAGGCTTCTCCCTCTCTCCCATCTCGAGCACAACGAAGTCGACGGGGATGAAGTGGTGTCCAATCTTCACGGGTACATCTTCGGCAATGCCCAAGGGATAGCGAATGGAGTTGTCACCCAACTCCAAACATATTCTCGTAGGCTCCATTGGTAGGCATAGATTCTCGAACACATCCCTCGGCATGACGCTTACACTAGCTCCAAGGTCGCATAACGCCTTCTCGAAGTTGAAAGAACCAACTGAACATGGAATTGTAGGGCACCCGGGGTCTTTTTGCTTCTCTAGCCCATTAGCAATAGCGACACTATACTCCTCGGACACCTTGACATGATCTACCCCGAGTGTTGCTATCTCATATTTATTTGCAAGTATGTCTTTAAAGTAACGAGAATATGTAGGTACTTGTAGGGCATCTAGTAATGGCATGTTGATGCTAACTCTACGCACAACTTCCACAAACTTCTCAAAGTGGTTGTCAAGTTTACCTCGAAGTAGCGTGGCTTGAGTTGTGGTATCCTCGTGTCTTCCTCCGGCATCTCGAATTCGGGTTCCTCGGTGACGATCCCCGTAACCTTCTCTTTAGCAACTCCTTCCACCTCGGTGGATGGTTTAAGCTTCTTTGCTCCCGCGGAACGTTCCGGATCTTCGGTCTCCTTCCCCGAACGTGTTTGAATGGCCTTCGCCGATTCGGGACATTTGGGTTGTCCCGGAAGCTTCCCTTCATCATTAGTGAGGTGCCCCGCAAGTTGTCCAACTTGCGTCTCGAGCATCTTCATCATGTTGAGCACTTGATGATTGGAACTTCCGACCTCCGTCACTTTGCTATCGATGTTCTCCAACACCTTGTCTATGGTCTTGAACTTGGTGACGGTGTCCTTGTTGATCTTAGCTTGCTCATCCATGAACTCCTTCAATTGTATACGAAGCGGAACCGCGTTAGGGATAGATGAGCTTGCATTAAATTGAGGCCTACCTTGCCCGTAGCGGAAGTTTGGCAATTCTCCCTTCCTCATGTAGTCGAGCACTTTGGCTTCCTCCGGACAATCTTTGCGGACATGGCCATACTCTCCACATTCTTCACATGTGGACCTTGCTTCGGCAGCCTTCAAGTCTTGAGCCTCTTTCTTTTCCATCTCCATCTTCTCCAACCTCCTCATGAGCGAGTCGATCTTGCCTTCAAGTATGTTCTCCTTCTCCACTTGCAAGACTCCTTTGACGTTTCCCGTGGGTTGAACCGGATGTAGGCGCCGGACGACGCCCACGTGTCATTATCCGCGACCTTCTTGAATAGAGTGAAAGCTTCCATCGGTGTAAGTTCGATGATAGATCCTCCCGCCGATGCATCGATGATCGTCCTTGACGCCATGGTGAGTCCTTGATAGAACTTCTGCACGAGGTCTTCCTTCGGGAACTTGTGATGTGGAACCGCCCGGTGTACTCATTGAAGCGCTCGAATGCCTGCGAGATAGTTTCCGTAGGATATTGAACAAAGGTGGCAATCTTATTACGCAAGCTTTGAGTTTTACCCGGTGAGTAGTATTCCTTCATGAAAGCCTTCATCAACGTGTTCCAATTTTGCACCGTCTCCGCCGGTTGAGAGTGGAACCATTGCAAAGCCTTCCCAAGTAGTGAAAACGGAAAAAGCCTTGCCCTCATTTGGTCTTGAGTCACCCCATCCATGTTGAAAGTCTGACATAGTTGAATGAATGCTTGGAGGTGAAGGTTCAGATCCTCTTTACCGGTGAAGGGTGAATGTTGCACCATGCGGATTGTTGAGGTCTTGATCTCGAACGGTCTTCCGATCTCCTCGAGGTTCAAGATTGGTAGGTCGATGATGTCTGGGGTGCATAGCTCCCCAATCTTGCGTTCTTGCGGTGGTTGGTCACCCATCGGTGGAAGTCGATTCTCCCGAGGACTTTGAGGTGGTGAATTCTTTGGAGATTCCTGCGATCCTTTGTCTTCCGACTCCGAATCTACAAAATCCAGCTTTTTAGCTTGATGTGCTTCGCGTCTCCTTAGCCTGTAAAGTTTTTCTGGATCATCCACAAAATTATTGGGTTTGTTGGAGAGGTAGCCGTCCATCTCCTGTTAGGGTTAGCAATAAACAAAGTATGCAAAAACTAGAAAGTAAAAACAAATTTATAAAAACTAGGGTTAGACAAACTAGATTAGATGTATTTTGAGGATGATCAAAATTTAGTAGATGCAAAAATAAAAACAAAGAGAAAACTGAAAATTACGAAAAGGCAATAAAAAATCAAATCTTGATCACTTGTTCCCCGGCAACGGCGCCAGAAAAAGGGGCTTGTTGACGGTTAATAATTGTATCAAAGTTCGTTTGTGACTTGCAAGCGTACAAGTCTTCCGTCGTAGTCAAGGGACCCTTCTTCCTTCGAGTGGTGAACCTAAGGTATCAAATCCGTGGAACAAATGTGTGACGCAAAACTTAATCTAATAAAGCCAAGTAACTTCAATCTTCGATAAAACCCTAATGCATCTAAGTAAAAGACACGAAACGAATCTAATCTACTAAAGACCGGAGAAAACAAAGTAAGATTGGGTAGATAAACCGATCTAGAGGGATCGGGGTAAGCCTTTTGTTGAAGTTCCAAGCAAGAGAAGAAGTAGCAAATCGAATCTTAATAGAAGCCTCTTTAAATCGTGGTTTCCCGTCCAAATCCGAAAACATCCGCCTTTCGGAACCCCCGTTCTGTCACAACGTATCCCTATTCATGCGGGTAGCTTAGCGCGAGTCAAAAGACAAGTCGAGATTCTTTCGGAAGATCCGGCGTGTACCTCTAGCCACCGCGGCTACAAGAACGCCCTATGTAATCTATCTCGAGAATAGAATTGGAATAAGCAAAGCCGATCGAAAAACGAAATCTTCGAGGAAACACTTGATCGCTAGGAAAAGATTCAACTTGATAATTCAACTATAACAATGATACATACACAAGATCACCACCGGGATCCTTCCTTGATCTTGATTCTAGCTCGGGAACTCCGACGTGGTCTTCCGTGCAAGGTTCCCACGTCGGCTAGGGGAACCCTAGTCAACTAGCTCGACCCTCTCCTCTCCGAGATGGTGTCCCTCTCTTCCCTGCTCCTCGGCGGCCGATGACGAATTCTTCTCTCTAAGGCTCTCGGTCGGGGGGGCTATAAATAGACCGATTGGCGGCTAGGGCAAAGGAGGGGGCAATTGGGCCCCTGGATGGGCCCGGGCCGACCGCACCTTGGGCCGGCCGGCCCGGGCCCATCTAGGCCCGGCCCGAGGGCTCCTTTGCCCCACGTCGGTTCCCTTGCTTCCGGATGTTTCCCCCTTCGCATGTAGGTCCATGTCGTCAGTTTCTCTCCGAATTGGACTCAACTCCTTGTCTTGCAAGATTCAGCACTTTTCTGGTCAGGTCCTCGGAGTCTGTCGTCTTCTCGGATCAAGTCCCTGGTTTCTTGGAGTTAAGTTTGCTTCATTGCATGACTTGTACGGGGCTTCAAGGTCTTGTCATGAGGTGCTTGATGAACTTATCCCGAAAGTCTTGCATTCAACACTAAAACCCTGCATAAACATTAAACTCCAAAACCGACATGCACACGTGAACTTGTTATACCACGAGGGTTAGTACCAATGGATAAGGTATAAAACTCATGCCAACACCGAAGGTAAACTCATGGCTAGGTTGACGGATTTTCACCGTCAACAAATTACCTTTCCAACGTGTGGTCATTAATCGAAAACGGAGTTCAAACAAGGGAGCTATGTCCGTTTTACTTCAGCGCTGCGTGCTGTCCAAGACTAATTTCAGGACGTGTTGCACTCGGTGATTCGGGCATAACCGCTTGTAGGAACCTCCGATTGTCTTGATTCTTGATTTGTTGGAATTGTAACTTCATTTGGCTTCTAAATATCCAAAAATATCCAGTGTTTTCCCTTCTAGACCATGCATAATTTTGATGGGATTGGTGGCTTCTTGCGCATTGATCCGGAGATGTTAACGATCTTTATCATTCTATCTTCTAGAGTGTCATGTTGCACTTCCGTGTTGAAGATTCAGGGTCTCCCCCATGCTTAGCATTTTGCTAATCATGGAAGAAGAAGACAAAGCACTTCTTAGCCATCCTTCAATTTCCTTGTAGTGAGAGTCTTTATCTTGCCTGTAAGACGTTTTAAACGCACATTCTACCCCCAAGGTGACGGTTGGGAGTAGATAGAATTGCCAACAATCCAACAACGTCTCCTAAGATTATTAACTTGTGGCATAATTAGTCTAATGGGGAATAAAAACCTAATGAGTGTACGTGGTGCAAGGTGTGTATGCACATGATAGGAAAACATATAAACAAAGACAATGTTTTCACCTAGTTCTAAACACCATGTTTACAACTAAGTTACCGAATTTCTCCATAGCCATAAAGGTTTATAAATCTAGGGTTAAAACACCATGTCTATCCTTAAATCAATAACTCTTATAGCACAAGAAAAATTAAGCGCATTGCAAAGCTTATAAACTAACCAAACAACATGAAAACATATGAAAAGTCAGCTAGGTTTATCGAACTTAACGATAATGGTCCGCAATCTTGTTTAAACACCACGTTTACCCAAGATCACAAAAGGAAAATACCCATAGGTACCTATGAAGCATTAACATGGAAACTGAAGCATACATTATTAAGTATATAAAACAACCAAGCCAACTGTGTGCAAAACATGTATACACAAAGAAACATCACATTGATAACAAAATGCAATGCATACAAATAAATATTATCATGAACATGATGGTGGTTCTAAAAAGGAAAACTGAACTTAGATTAATAACCACAAGTTGATCATCATAGATAGTGCCATTCTTTATTTTCTCTAAGAAAGTAGTAAAAATATAAAGAAACGGGTTGCCTCCCGAAAAGCGCTTCATTTAAAGTCATAGAGCTCGACTTTCTCACATACCTTCTTTTTGTTGCATCGCCATGGCCCTTCATGCAAGAAGAAAAGGTACCAATGCAGCTTTAATTTACTTCCCATGTTGTGCTTGATCACTTATAGAAGACTTGCTCAAAGCATCCTTTTGTTTCATCATTATCTCCTTCTTTATCATCCTTCGGTGCTGCCTTCACTTCATGAATTTTTTTTAATGTCCAGAACAGATAGCATACTCAAGCTCTACTCCATTACACAGTGAACAAAATTTTCATTTCCAACGAGTCTTTATTTGCTCAAATCGGACTCCGTACAAGAGAGTTACGTCCGTTTTACTTCGGCGATGAAATCTGTCCTGAAATTTCAGAACGCGCAACGCTCAATGTTTCCTCCATAACTCCTTGCACGGGTCTTCAAACTTGTTGGTTCTTGATGCGTTGGAATGGTAATTTGATGGAGCTTCTGAATATCTCATTTTCTTCATTTGTACACCTCTGAACAAGCTCTCAAATTGATGAAGACAGCAGCATCCATCGCGGGATTCGGAGAGGTTCATGATTTATCTTGCAACTCTTTTAGGCATGACTTCTTTTTTCATTATTCAAGCCTTGTCTACATGGTTAGTGAAAATCGGGCCTTTCCCGACATATGATTCTTTAAGATCATTAGCTTGACCAAGCGCAAAGCATGATCGAGATTTACAAAACTTATTGTAAACATACGCGTCCATAATTAACACCACATGTGAATTGTAGCAACAAGTCAAGGTGTAAATAAAAGAAGCATATGTTTCATGCATAGCACTTAGCTCATCATTAGGCAAAGGTTGTTTAGGTGTGAGATTAATTGGATCAAAAATAAATGTTTCCTCTTTTTCATTCTCAAGAAAATCTAGCATATCAACATGATCACTATTGGAACAAGGCATAGACATTAAACTATCATTCATACTATTGGTAGAGCATGAGTATTTGAATTTATCAACATCAATACCAATAATATCTTGAGATTTCAGCGCATACCTTGGCCTTAGAGATTTTTCAACAAGAGTGATATTTGGTTCATCAAGCGGTGTTGAAGGCGAATCGATCTCAACCGTAGTTGCCTCTTCATCACCATCTTGCAATTTCTTCAACTCATCATGTGGAACATGTAATCCTTCAACTATGTACGCATTCATCTCTTCTTTGAAGTCTTCTTTATCAACCAGATCTTCATCTTCAAAGACTTGTATGTTGCTTTCTTTATCTTCCATGTACCACATGTCGTCAAGATCGCTCATTGTTGATTCACTCTTTCCTTCATCCTTGAGTACTTCCATGTCTTGATTTCCTAGTCTGTAGGCTTCAATAGCACACAAGCTATCACCTTGTGGGGAGGGGCCTTCTTGGAGTACTTGATCTATGTCAACCCCTTCCCATTCATCTTATAGCTTGAGTCCTATCTCCTCCCAATTATCCTTTGAGTCACTAGGCTCATCACGGTTGTACTCTTCTCTTCCTTCATCATAAATCTTTGAGTTGTCAAACCGGTCGATCCATCCTTCATCTCCTTCTCTTTCTTCTTCAAACATCTTTTGGATCAACTCTCCATTCATCTCTTGATCAAGTTTGGCAACGTGTCGGCGTTCCTCCTTCCTTCGGTAGTTAATTAGTGGGGCGAAATCAACTTGAACCCAACCGGATTGAATGAACTCCGCCAATGGTCTAGTATTTCACATACTTCGGCCTACATTCATGTTAGTTTCAACATTTTTAACATCCAAAATGACTTCTCTTATCTTGGGAAGTGGGTCTTCACTTTCTTGTATGGTCGGTTCATCTTCCTTGACCTTCGGTTCATCTTTTTCAGAAATTTCAGCAAGCACCTTGGGCTTGCTTTTGTCATTTTGCTCCTCTCGACAACATCTTTGCCAATCTCGTAGTGTTCTTTGTCCATTGCTTATCCTTTGTAAGATTTGTGCGGCTTCACTAATTGTTTTATCCATTATATCACCACCTGCACACATGCTTACAAAACGAGACGAGTTAGGGGTTAGTGAAAAATAAAAGGTATGCAACATCAAGTCACCGGAAAATCCCAAGTTCGGGCCTCGCTCAAGTAGTTCATTAAAACGGTCCCATGCTTCATCGATTCCTTCATCCTCTCCTTGCTTGAAATTGAGCACTTGCCTCCTTAAGTCTTGAACCTTGCTCATGGGAAAGAACTTTAAAAGAAACTTCTTCACTAGCTCATCCCAATTTCCTTTTGCTTCAACGGACGCAAGTGTGTACCATCTTCGCGCTTCATCTTCGAGAGAGAATGGAAAAAGATTCCACTTGAACCAAGTGGCCGGAACTCCTTTTTGTTGCACTGTGTTGCATAACATTGTGAATTCCTTAATGTGTCTATATGGGTTGTCATCCTCCAATCCTCTAAATGATTTTGTCGCCACTAACTTGATGATTCCAGGCTTCACTTCATAGTGGGTTGTAGCAAACGTCAAATCTGATTTTTGCATCTCAATGTCTTCCATTGACGGCATTGCTAGCACCCTTCACGACATCTCTTCGTCTTCCAATGGTGAAGTGAACAAATCCATCTAGGCACAAGAAAAGTAGAAAGAAAACAAACAAGATTTTTTTCCTTTTTTATAAAATAAGGGTTAGGTGTTAATAATCAACAAAATTAATACTAGATTAAACGTAGCAAACTGGCTTGCTCCCCGGCAACGGCGCCAGAAAAAGGGGCTTGTTGACGGATAAAACTCGTATCCACCTACGATCTGCAAGCGTATGGACCTACACCTTTTTCACCACGGGATTCCCAAGGTTCTTGTCAATCCGCGAGCAAGGGGATTACTAGCGCTTAACCAAGTACTAATCTAGTTGACTAAGGAAACCTTTAAACAGAGTATTAATCTAAAAGTAAAGACAATCTAACCTAAGTTAATATAAGTTAAGTTGATCAAACAAATCTAGGGTCAAACTAGATGGTAAAGGGGGTGAACACAAGAGAGTGAGTAAGAAAGATAAGCGCTCCCTCCCTAGGATCTAGGATAACATGGTATGCATCTACTACACGAAAGCAAGTAAACCAATCTACGGGGGGTTGTGACCACGGTTTCGCCCTTTCCCTCCTCTCGTACTTGTCACTACGCGAAGGTATTCGTGACTAGACCTATGATGGACATGGTATGTTGATGGAATCTATGGGAGTAGCGGATATCATATGCCGAAAAACACGGTGGCCTACCTTAATCATCAAAGCATCATCTACATGAAAACAATAGATTGAAACCACGAATCAAGTAGCGGTCACATAGCATGTATCCATCTAATCCTAGGGATGAACGGAGACATTACCCCATCATCTTACACGGATTGAAGCACATAGGGGTGATGGAGACTCCGGAGAACGTCGTCGATGAAGATGGCGGCGATGGAGCTTGGGAACACCCCTAGGCCAACGGCTTGGAGTCCTCCTCTTGCTTCCTTCTCTCCGCCGGCGTTGATCCTTGCGACGAGCTCATCTAACTCTCTCCCTCATCTTGCGGCGGCGGTGTTCTAGTCAATGGCGTCGGTAGGATGATTTGTTCGATGGGTCGGCCGACGGCAGCGGAGGGAATAAATAGATGAACACCTAGGGCAAAGGGGGCACCGAACCAACCCCGGAATGGGCTGGGCCGGTCGGCCCAGGACGGCCGGCCTAGGCCCACTTCGGCCCGGTTCGGCCCCGGTTTCCTCCCCGGTTGCTTCTCGCGTGATCCCTTATTCGTGTGCACTTGCATGTGGGCCTTTGACGTCGTTTCCTTCACGGTTAAGGCTTGAATCCTTGCTATGCAAGCTTCGCTGTTTTCTGGTTGAGTCCCTGAAGATTTGCATGTTGACGCTTCGGTCCTCGGGTCATTTGGAGTCATGTTCATCGCGTGTCTTGACTCTTGTCGGGCTTCATGATCTTCTTCCAAAGTGCTTGGTGAACTTATCCCGAAAGTCTCCTCATTAGCGTAGATTTCCTGCGTAAACAACAAACTCCAAAATCGACATGCAAGTGTGAACTTGTTATATCATTAGTATACCTAGTGGCGGGTTAGTTGCAAATCATAATTGAAACCAATGTATAACAAGTACTCTAGGTTGACGGAAATTCACCGTCAACAATCCTTCGAGGGCAAGGAAAACGGGACCGAACCGGTGCCGAACGAGGGCCGGGTAGGCCGGCCTGGTTCGGTCGCCCCTTTTGCTCCGTGGGTCCTTATGCATTTATGTACTTTGCCCCCTCCACTTGCATGATTTCGACGATGTTATCCTCGCGTCCAAGATGGAGGTTCTCTTTGCATGAAGTTCGGTCTTTTACGCTTCAATCCCAGGGGGTGTTCCTCGTAGCACTTCGGTCCTCGCCGCCATTGGAAGTGATTTCATCAAGCTCATGAACACGAACAAGATTCCGTAAATGCTCCTTTGAACTTGTTGCGAATCCGTCCTTTATGTACATGTTTTCCTACATAAACACAACACTTCCAAATGCATGCACAAAGATGAACTTGTTATATGATTAGTATGCCTAGTGGCGGGTTAGTTCCATAATCAAATCCAAACCAAAGTGTAATGAACATGCTAGGTGCACCAAAATACACCGTCAACACCGACTTGAGCTTCGAGAACAGCTCGTTCACCGTCAGAGTGTCATACTTCTCTGGCTCCACAATGGCCTCGAACTTTCCGCCCCATATTGTACGATCCAAAGAGTGTAAGAGCTTGACAGCTCTATCATGATCATCGTACGGGAGCACATCCACATTGGCCCTCATGTTGTTCACAAC
Organism: Cenchrus americanus; assembly: GCA_947561735.1. Classification (NCBI taxonomy): domain Eukaryota; kingdom Viridiplantae; phylum Streptophyta; class Magnoliopsida; order Poales; family Poaceae; genus Cenchrus; species Cenchrus americanus. Next base: position 92,971,768 of record OX387244.1, on the reverse strand, counting down.
CACCGTGAACCTCTGAAACAAGGCATCGATGGACTCACCAGGGAGATGAGTGAAGTTCTCGTACTCTCGGCGGGTCGCATACATCCGTGCTCGAACCGGGAATTCCCAACATGAGCCTCCTTCAACACCGTCCAAATTCTACAAGCCAAGTGCTCGGTGTGCACCCGATCGAACTTAGGCTGACACAGAGCACGAAACAAGTAGTCGACCGCCTTGTTGTCGGCGTCGAACCTATCCCTCGATCCTGGAGCGAGGAAGTCCATCGGCGGGACATATCCTGTGTCCACCGTGACATCCCAAAGGATCTGACCCTTTTCGCGGAGAAACGCACCATCCGCTTACTCGACATCTGGTAGTTCTTGCCATCGAAGTGTGGAGGACCCGAACCCCGTTCCTGGTATTCCATCCTTGGATCTTAGACTGGTTAGAGTCAACAAAGACCCGAACCGGCTCTGATACCACTTGAAGGAACGATTAGGCGACCAGAGAGGGGGGGAGTGAATGGGAGCTGATAAAAATTCTTCTTGAAGGAGATTGACACTCCGACAAGACGAACTCGCTCGGTCGGACCCCCGAAATCACACGCTCCGCACTTCTACCTTCCGTTTGCCAAAACCACGTAGCCACTAGAGTGCTACTGGTCCTAGGAACAAACTCTACCAGCAACCTCAACACACACGCACCCACGACAGCGGAAACACCTCGAAAGTCGGCGTCCCGGAGGGGGCGGTTAGACCGGGTATAGGGGCGGTTAGACCGCCTCCACCTGGAAACCAAGAAATCCTTCGAAACACCTCTTCCGAACACCAAAACGCACCACGGTTTCACCAACAAAGATATCTGGTCAAGGCCATGCTAGCTACCGAGAAAATCTTGGTGAAAACCAAAAGTCCACCCGGGGGCCTAGGGGCGGTTAGACCGGCTACCAGGGGCGGTCTAACCTCCCGTACCCAAAGAACAAACTCCAACCAAGAACTCCTAGCAAACAAAGACGAGAACGACCCGAAATTTCACCCGGACGTTCCTCCGATCAAGGCGAACAAACTCACAGAGGAAAATCCGGCGGAACAAAACTTCAACCCGGAAACACCCGGGGCGGTCGAGCCGCCCCCTCCGGCGGTTAGACCGCCTCTCCCGGAAAAACAGACCCCGCGGGTCAAACCCTAACTTCCTCGCGCCCGATCTCCCGAATCACCGCACGAATTGCGGCGAAACTTCGGGATTAGCTGGGTTACCTCCTGGGCAACCTCTACCTCAAAGGAATCGACCCGAAACACTCACAATCAAGATGAATCGACAAAATCGCCTCTCTAGGTCAAGAACTCGCCCAACTCGAAAAACCACCAAATCGAGTCCGATTCAAGATAGATTTGGGAGCAAAGTCCAGCCAAAGAGGCACAAGAACCTCATACATGACACCCACCAAAAACCCTAAGAAATCGTCCTCAAAACACCACCAACAAAGAGCTCCGAAAGTCAACACAAAAGAGAGCGGGAAAACCACCTTGAGGAACAACGCCGAACCATCTATACATACCATGAAGGATCGTACAAGGTCTAGCTTGCCACCCAAACATCCCTCTCTCTAGATCTCACATGAAGCTCTCAAGCTAGTCCTAGGGAAAACTAGGGAAAATGGAGAACGAAAATGGAAAAACAAATGAGCTAGCATTCCAAGAGTTGGCTGCCATTCACCCACTCAATGAATATATATGGAGGCACCCAAAAGACTAAACTACCCTTCACTAATAACTAGAGATACATGCCCCTCGAGGGCGGATTTGGAAATCTTCGGAATATCTTCATCGGACGGATGCCCGGCGACCGCAACCTGCTTAGCGTCGACGCAAGCCTTGCGATCCCGACATGTGTCCTCCGCTTCGAAGTATCTCAGCGCCGGCGGCCAGGGTCAGACCGCCCCCCTGGGCGGTTAGACCGGCCCGGGAGATCTGACCGGCCCCAGGCGGTCTGACCGCCCCTCCGGGCGGTTGAACCGGCCCCGGGTGGCCACACCTTCTCGTCGAGTCTTCGGCCTCGGTTTTGTAGCTCAACCGAGTAACCTAGTGGTTTTACGGTGAACCACCGCAAACCCCGCGAACTCGGTGTAGCCTCCGCCAATCTCCACTCATGACTTGGCTCCCACGTAGTCCCGGCTCGACCTTGGTTTTGAGGCTCTACCAATAAACCGTCCACGACTTCATCTTGCTATTCATGCCACCATGCGGCCCGCACTTGACCCCACTGGCCACCGGGTCCCTCGAACGAAGCCTACTTGTCATCTCCACACGTGGAGGCCTCACCGGCAACGACCTTTCGCGCTTGTTCTTCACCTGCACCAACACGAGTCAAGCCGCAACCTGCACCTGCAATACTTAGCCAAGAATCAGTCCACACAACGTTGTCAATCACTCATCACACAAGGAAGCGACCATCCAGCGGTCCTCAAACCACACATGGTCCTCAAGGCCCTAACAGCGGTGGCAACAACGACGATAGAGACCCTGGTCTTGATGATCGATTTTGGAACACCTAGGTATAAGTTTATCATCAACATTTGCACGTATTTGATATTCTAACCAATGGTACTAACCCCCCATAGGTATCAAGTTCACTCTCGCATGTTGATTTTGGAGTTTGTTGTTTACGCAGGAAATTAACATTAAAGAGGAGACTTTTGGGATAAGTTGATCAAGCACTTCAAGAGACGATCATGAAGCCCGGCACAAGTCAAGGCACATCATGAACATGACTCCAAAGGGCTTAGGGACCAAAGCATGAAACCAGAAAACTCCAGGGACCTAGACAGAAGATGCTGAAGCTTGCGCGACAAGGAGCTCTGTCTAAACCGCAGAGAAGACGACGTCAAGGGCCCACATGCATAAGGGAGAAAGTCAACAATTGACCAAGAAGCATCGGGGAGCAAGACGGAGCCGAACCGGGCCGAAACGGGCTTGGGTGCTTGTCTATTTATCACCTCTGCCTCCGCCAGACACCACATCCATGCATTCATCGGAGAGTTGCCGACACGAAGGAGAAGCACCGGGAAGAAGCCGACAGCCCCCGCAAGTCCTCGAGTTGCTTCGGAGATGGCCTAGGCCATGACCTAGCTGTCATCATTGGCGCTACATGGTAAAGCCATGGTGGAGTTCCAGAGCCGCGACTTGAATTCGTCAAGTCATTTGTACCTTCAACATTCGATGGTGATATAAATCTATTCTTGTCTTTACTTTGATCTACTACGAGTTGTGCTTATTCATATGTGTAGCTACCATATGCCTTTAGTAGGATTAGATTGAATCATGGTGATTAGTCTTGTCTTGCAGATACACCATAGTAGTGCACGGACCTAGGTTGTTGCTCGGTGATGAATATCCTTGCATAGTGACAGTACGGTGGAGGAGAAAGCGGCGAGTGAACGTGTATCGGACCACTCCATATCGGGTTACTCCATATCGAGTGTAATCCTTATCATAGTATAGGTTTAGATTGGTTTGTCACCTTGGCCGGAACGACAACGAGAAGACGATAGGCTAGGCTTACCTTTTGGATGCTCACCTTTACGGCTAGGTGGATGTGATCCATAAATACTTTAATGTATGTTTAATCTTTATGCGATCTACGCTTCACATAGGGTTAGACCGGTAGGTTAGATAGAGAACCTTAGTGGTTTTCTTCCGATCCTTGGATTGACAAATCTAGGGAGGACCCTCCTTGGTGAAAAGGCGCCAAGTCACCCGTAGGCTTGCGGTGAACTTGAGCACGGTTTTGAACCGTCAACAAGACCCTTTTTCTGGCGCCGTTGCCAGGGATCGGCAACTCAAACCCTAGGAGATATATCTTTCTTTTAACTAACCCTAATTTTATCATTGCATATACGCTTGCTTTCTTGTTTGTGTCCTTGAAAGTAGGTGGAAAACTAGACATAAAGCGATCGAGAAAAGTTTTCAACATTCAGACTTCAACAAGTCCAACCTCGCTCAACCAAGTTGATGGCTACACATGTTTTGCTCTTTAGTGGTAGGTTCTAACCTTGGTTAGTGGCCCAACATCCGCTATTAAGCCCCCACCCAAAGCAAACGAAGATGAACAAGGTATACCTATGTGTCGATTAAGTTTTTCGACTAATGTCTTTTGGAGGATTGTTTGTTCAAGCTATAGGTTTCGGAAGCGACCATGCCAAGCACGACGGAGAAGGATTTCATTACCATCATGCTCATGCAGCGATGGTAATGACTTTTGAAGCCAAGGATGCTCGACATGGTGCCCTAAAAGACTTCAAAATAAAGACCACACGTACATCTCCGGATCGATGGACGAAAGGATAACGATGTCATCACGATTTTTGCATGAGCCTCAGCGGAAAACAACAAGAAATATTTGGATTTTCAGAAGCTCCATGAATTCTATGTTCAAACGAATCAAGTGGCAAGGCAATCGGAGGTTCCTACAAGCGGATATGGCAGAATCACCGAAGGTTGCACATGCTGAAATTCTGGACAGCAAGCAATGTTGAAGTGAAACAGCCATAGCTCCCTCATTCGGACTCCGATTAAGGCGAATGAGTACCAGTTGGAAAGGTAATTTTATAAACTTTTCAATAGAACTATATTTTTTTATATGTTCAGTTCTGTATGCAGGGGTAAATCCACGAAGATGAGTCAGCAACAAGGCGATGACGACAAGATAGAGGAGATGGACATGGTGTCAATAAAGAGAAGATGGGGCAACGGTTCCACAACACATACATGATGAAATTCAGAAGCTAAGGACTAAAACAAACCCTCTAGAGCTTGGATGAATGAAGACACAAGAGGCACCACTCAACACATGATGATGTTGGAAGCGAACCGCTAGATTAAGTCAACATCAAGCTGCATGGATGCTTTGGATTCTCACACAAAGAACCATGGCTTCGTGACGATAAAAAAGGTACGTGAGAAAGTCGAGCTCTGTGACTTTAAATGGAGCGTTTTGCAGGAGGCAACCCGATCTTTTTATAAATCTATATAAACTATGACAAGTCTACATTGTGTTCTTTATTTCAAAAATTCAAGTAACATTACTCTAATAAATATCACAACCACATGATGTATGCTTTAATATATATTGAGGGAGCACTTTGCTACTTGATTTTTGGAAAACTTGTAGACCCCTTTTTTGTGTGCTTATTAGTGTTTAGAGTCTTTCTGTTTGTGTCTCTAGAGAGAAATATGAAGTATGATCCCTTTGATTCTAAACTTGTGGCTAGTTAACTTAGGCTAACTTTTGCTTTTGGTTTAGATCACCACCATATTATGTCATTTCTTTTTGTTCATTCATATCATGTTGCACTTTATTCCACATTGTTCTCAACCCCTGCATTTTGTTGCATGATGCATACCATATCTAAAACCCTATTTAAAAAAATCTCATCTTAGCCTAAACCTTCCAATCAAACCACACCTAGAACCTAGGCCAACAAAGGGAGGAATCGACTTATGGCAAGTCGACAAAGTGTATCTGTATCCCTTTTCTAAATTTTGACTGGCCTCGTTATAAACCCTTAGGAAAAACCTCTCAAACCTTTAGTAGTCCTAAAACCATAGGTTTGTTTTTCATCCAAAAATCTTACCCTTGTTTTCTTTTCTTCTTTTTCAAAACAACCTTAGATAGAATTTCTTCACTCGACTTATCTTTTCAAAATTCTTATCTTAAGCCAAAAATATAGGATACCCATAAGCCTTACCTTAAAACCTTGTTAGCGTGTTTTAGGTATTTTGATAAAGAACAACATCGAAAGACTTTTTCCAACATTGCTGCCCCTTTTACTAACTCCTTTGCATTTTGCATTTTGCATCAACCCCTTTGTTCTATCATGCATAGGTTAGCTTGGTTTATTTGTGAAACTTTTTGATGAATGTTTTATTTCCATAATGGTGCTTCGTGCACATGAGGCATTTTCTTTTCCAATCATGTGTAAACATGGTGTTTAGACATGATTGGAGATCACCATCATTCAGTTTTATAAACCTTGCTTTCACATTTTATTGGTTGGTTTATAAATTTTGCAATGTGTCCTACTTCTCTTGCACTTTAAAGAATTATTAATCTTGGGATGAACATGGTGTTTTGACCTTGGTTAATAAATCTTTGTAGGAATGGAAAGTATGGCAATCACTTTGTAAGCATGGAGCTTAGAATTTGGTGTAAACATTGTTTTGTTTATATCCCTTTATTTCATTTGCATTTTCACCTACACGCATGTACACTCATTAGGTTCTCTTTTCTTTTTACTAGGTAAGTTATGCCGCAAGTTAAGATCTTAGGGATGCATTTGGTTTGTTAGCAATTGTTTCGTTAACACCAAAATTTGGTAAGGAGTCTGACCTGTGGGTCCGGTTCGATGAAGAGTCCGTCTGGTGGAAGGAAGGATATTTTCAGAAGATATTCGGCAAAGAGATCTGCGGTCGGCTATTTGTTCCGGTTCGGCAAAGGAACAGTAGAGCTGATTTTGCGGGATTGGACGGTGACGTGGCTCAATCAGGGGAGACGAATGGATGGATAGGCGATCGAGCTTAGTTAGGCAACGAATCCATTCGCAGTTGTACTCAACAGGGTATAAATACGACCCCTGAATGTATGTAACAGACACAATCATTCCTCAATACACACCGGCCTTACGCCAAACCCTAGAGTCCTTTGTCGTGTCGTCGAGTTCTTCGAGAGGGCTTATCGATCCGTCGACCTCCGTGAGTACCGGCAACCTTGTATCATGTCTAGTATCATGCGGTGGATTTAGATCTGATGCAAGTAGTCTTGTTACCATGCTTCGTGTCATGCGGTAGATTCAAGCTTGGTTCAAGAAGGTTTCCTGTTAGATCATGAGCCATGCGGTAGGCTAAGATCTAGCTTGAAGCTAGTTATCGGCTCTATTGGATTTTGGCGAGATTCAATAGATTCATTAAGTTACCCCGTGTTATCTTGAGTTCTACTTTATGTTTTAATTCATGTAACACATCTTTGCCCAATCTAGATGGGTTTGGATCGGCTATATCTCTTTTATGATCCTTGTTCGAGTAGATTTCATATTTTAACATGTGGATCTTATGCTTTCCGATAGCCGAAACCGAATCGATCTAGGTTGTTACGTGTTGCGGGTTCAAGCTTGCTCATGTTTGTATAAATCTTGAAAGAGTCGGGTATCATGCGGTAGATGCGAGGTTTTTGGGTTGTTTTGGAGCTAGTCATCCGGTGGATTAGTTTCCCAAATCAATCGATAGATTTATTCACGTGGTAATGTTTGTTCCTTCTTCATGGATCCCGAATCGGTACTGTTCGGCCGCATTCGGTTATGTTTCTTCGCGAGTAGAACACGTGCGTTATTTATGTTTTAAATGATGCATGCTTTTAGCTTTCCATATTTAGATTGTATCATGCGGTGGATAGATCTATTTATGGAAAGTGGTACGGTCTTTCATGCAAGTTCTATCATGCGGTGGATAGATTTGTTTGATGTTGTACCCGACGGGTTTTAAAGTAACTAGACATGCGGTAGACTAGTGCTTTGGATCTATGCATGCTTGTTTAATACATGATCATGTCCGTGCTTTACTTTATTCATTTATTTAATGTTAATCTTCATGGGGATCGGTCATGGTCTCGTGCACATGCATCCTTGTTCAACAAAGACCGATCGCTGTTATGCTTACGTCATCCATTCGGCAGTGTTACTTTTTCCCCTTTGCAGTCTCCCGAATGGTCGTAGTCCGTTGGAGATAGCTTTCCATAGCTATGTGTCATCTCATTTGGCTTTTTAGCCGTAAATATGGAACCTGTTCGTTACCACCGGCAAGTTCCAAGCTTTGATATCTAACTGCCTTATCTTTTGTTAATTTTCAGGAAAAATTGACTGGCACGTCTTTCGTTCTCTGTGCGTGTGAAGCCAGCTTTGTTCGGCTTGCTGTGTGATTGGCGTTGAGTGCACTTTTCGCGTCAACACACTTTTGGCATGCCCGGTGGGACCAACGGCCGAATAGATTCAAGATGCACGAAATCTCGGACCTCATGGACGTCAACCTTGAGGACCTTTCTCCGGAGACGGCGGCAACAACTCCAAGATGTCGTGGACCGTTTCGGCGAAGTGTCGATGTCGTTCAAAAAGAATAGAAGCGGCGTTCCGTACCGAAGAACGAGATGCCCAGGGTGCTGCTGCCAGGAGAAAGCGATGCCACATCTCAGCAGGAAAAGGAGGAATGCGCGCGAGTATTCCAAGAATCAGCAGATTACATGCTTAGCAAGCACAACAAGGCTTTCCTCGGATCGCTCCAGCAGATGATGGTGGCCATCTTTGGCCCGGGCATGGAGCAAGCGTTCGGCAAGGCGCCCGTCCAGAGGAGCACCGTGGAGCTGGGTGAGTCAAGCTCTCAGCCGCCGCTACGGGCCGCCCACGGCGGCCTCCTCCTCAGAGCTCCGGAAGCCAAGCGTTCCAACCTCCTCCTCCGCAGGCGCGGGGGGGCGGCCGGTTCGGCCCCCGTTACAAGCTTCGGGGAAGTCGGCCGGTCCCGCCGCCACCACGGAGCAAAGCACGGGTCGGCCGTGCAACAGCGGCCGAATCCGTACCAGCCTACGTACGGAGACCTAGCGTTCGGCTCGTCTGGGGCCCCACTTGATCCCGGCCGGAGGATTGCTCCGTCTACCAACTGGCTGCAGAAGAATTTGTACGGCGGTGGGTATCATGAAGTGGGAAACTATGGAGCGTTCGACGCCTTCCCGCACCCAGGATACGCGCCGGTTGCGGGCGCACAAGAAGAGGACGCCCTAGCGCGCAAGATGGCCGAATTGATGCGGGAATCGGTTCGGCCTCAAGCCAAAGATGCAAGGACCCGCCTATAGGCCGCCGTTCCCAGAATGGTACTACAATGTGCTCTTGCCGCGAAGGGTGAAGCCGCCAACAGAATTCACAAAGTTCTCGGGGCAAGACGAGACGAGCACGGTCGAGCACATCGCTCGTTACCTCATGCAACTTGGGGAGTGCTCAGCCGAGGAGACGTTCAGGGTTCACTACTTCCCCGCCTCACTGACAGGTCCAGCGTTTCAGTGGTTCTCGTCCCTGCCTCCTGAATCAGTGGCCAGATGGAAGGACTTGGAGCGGAAATTCCACGCTCATTATTTCAGCGGCAGCTCTGAGAAGAAGCTGATTGATCTCGCCACCCTGAAGCAAAGGCACAGCGAAACACCGCTGGAATTTCTTAGAAGATTCAGGGAAGTCAAAGGCATGTGCTTCTCGCTGAACTTGCCAGACGATCAGTTGGCTGATATGGCCGTCGCCGGGATGTTGCCGGCCGTGCGCGAGAAGTTATTTGGGATGGAATTTGAGAACACTGGGCCGGCTATCACGAAGCTATCTGCGATGAGCAATCGGGCATATGGCCTCAAGAAGGACCCCAAATTTGGCAAGCGGCACGACGTCGGCGACATCTACAACCGGTTCTGGACAAAGTTGATCCGTTCGAATATTCCGAGGATGAATTGGATGTAGCCGCAGCGAGAGATCATGTGGGGTAAGGAGCCCTTGACAATGAATCAGCGCTGGGTCAAGCAGACCAAGGGGACTTATGACTTTGATATCACGAAGGCTGATAAATTGTTTGAGCTCTTGGTGAAAGAAGGCCGAATCAAGCTGCCTGAGGGGCATTCTATGCTTCGGCCCGATGGAGTTAAAGCAAAACGTTACTGTGGCTTCCATGACAGGGATTCACACTCCATCAATGATTGCAGGGTCTTCAGGATGAGGATCCAGAAGGCCATCCAGGAGGGTCACCTCAAGTTCGATAACAAGATGAAGCTGGATGGCCACCCCTTTCCTCAGAACATGGTGGGCTTTTCTGTCAATGTGATAACAGCCGAGGAGAAGGGAAAGGTCAAGGTCCTGACCTCAACCAGGTCCAAGCAAGGTGGAGCAGTGGACCCAGAGCGCCAAGTGACTCTGGAGCAGATGCAAGGTGACGCCCCCCGCGTTCTTAAGAGTCACATTGAGGTTGGGGAATCATCCAGAGCTAAGCCCAGGGTGACATCGCGCATTCTCCTCAACAAATGGCAGCGCCAAATAGAGAAAGAGCGTTACCAGAAGCGGCGCTACGAGGAGGAGCAGCGCAGAGCGGGCGCGAGAGGCGCGCGCGAAGGGACCGGGGAGCAAGACACGCGCGGAGCGGGAGCGCGCACACTGGGGATGCGCCTTCTTCGGACACTCGCCGGAATGAGGGTTTAAAGCTGCCCACATTGAAGAACTATCCCGAATGCGGCGACGGGTATGTTGAATACGGGCGGGAAAGCGCAATCGCCGATCCGTCCACGAGAGACTTGGAAGGATCCACCCTAATGGGGATCGGCGCCAAAAAATTGAAGTCATCGATCATCCCAGGAAGCGCCAAGCTGATCTCAGGTGGGCTGATCAAGAAGATGACGAGGTTGACTACATCTGGCAGAAGGGGCAGTGGTGCCCACCCGGCCTACGCAAGAGTCAGAAGAGACGGGTCCAGCGCTTGAGGAACCGTGAATTGAAGCAGGCCGGGGTCCAGACGAGGCAGATGTGGCGCCCCAAGGACCAACCTGAGGGATCGAAGCGTTCGGCTCCAGCATGCATGGTATACTTTCTGCCGAACGAGTTCATGGCTCCTGCTAACCAGGTTATGCAGGAGGAAGCTTCCTTCGACGATGAGCGGACCGAGGGGATGATGGCACAACCGGTGCGGCCAAGCGAGGCCATCTTCGACAAGCCGGCCAAGAACCGTCACATGAGGCCGCCGTACTTGAGGGGATACGTCAATGGCAAGCCATTGACCAATATGTTCGTCGACGGTGGAGCGGCGAGTCAATGTAATGCCGTACACCACCTTCGGGAAGTTTGGAATGGGCCCGAGCGATTTGACGCCTACAAGCATCATCTTGAACGACTTCGCCGGGAACCCCTCAGACACCAAGGGATGTGCTCACGTGGACTTGATGATCGGGTCCAAGACGCTACTCACCACCTTCTTTGTCATCGAGGGCAAAGGAGCCTAGAGCCTCTTTGCTTGGGCGGGATTGGATTCATGCTAAGCGTTGCGTCCCGTCTACCATGCATCAACAACTTATCCAAAGTGGGTGGACGATGAGATCGAGATCGTCCAGGCAGATGACTCCGTGAACGTGGCCAACATGGAACCAGCCTTCTGGGAATACCAAGGCATTAATTGTTTCTCGGGGAAAGTCCGGGGAGAAGGTCCTGTTGAACCCGTCGGCGGTGATCAACAGCCGATTCAAGCAGTCGGCTCTTATAGTAATTTTTAATGGAGAACCCCGTAGATGGCACTGATGGCAAATTAGGGCGAGGATTCATGTCGGCCGATAAAGGCGGAAGAAGTTGATATTGGAAGCGGTGATAAGCCAAGGCCGACGTTCATCGGTGCAAATTTGCGGCCCGGACTTCGGGGGGATTTAATTGAGCTTCTCAAAGAATACAAGGATTGCTTCGCACGGGATTACTCGGAGATGCCGGATTGGATCGTTCCATCGTCGAGCATCGGTTGCCGATCAAGCCCGGTTTCAAACCATATAAGCAACCACCCGGAAAATCTACAAGGATGAAGTATTGGCCGATGTGAAGAAGGAAGTTGAAAGATTACTTGATGCAAACTTCGTTCGGCCATGCGGATATGCGGAGTGGATTTCTAACATCGTCCCCGTGTACAAGAAGAATGGAAAAATGAGCGTTTGCATAGATTTCGGGGACCCGAAACGAGCTACTCCGATGGATGGATACCCGATGCCTATTGCCGATTTGTTGATTGACGTCGCCGTTGGACACATGGTGATTAGTTTCATGGATGGCAACGCGGGATACAATCGGATCTTCATGGCAATAGAAGACATATCAAAGACGGCCTTTAGATGTCCTGGTCATATAGGCCTATTTGAGTGGATAGTCATGACATTTGGGTTGAAAAATGCCGGTGCAACGAGGAATGCGAGAGAAATCTTGAAGACCTTCCCATTGGTAACTCTACAAAGACATTCCTAGAGAACACAACGAGGAAGCCAACGGGTTGGCTCGGAGCGCCTCCGGTTACAAATAGAGTCAAGAAGCGTTTGCCGCGAAGTGTGCGCACTAGGGGCGGATCTTGCGGAAGATGATTGGAGGAAAGAAATCGTTGATTACTTGAAGGATCCATTCCGAAAGGTCTCTAGGAAGCTAAGGTACAAGGCCATAAAGTTCGTTCTTCCGGATGACAATTTATTCTATAAATCAATAGATGGGGTATTATTGCGATGCTCGGGTCCCGGAAGAAGCCAAGAACATGATGAGCGAAGTGCACGATGGGATATGTGGAGCACACCAATCGGCCTACCGCGTGAAGTGGGTTATTAGACAAGCTGGATGCTTTTGGCCGACGATATTAGAGGACTTGCTTTGAGTATTACAAGGGATGTCAAGATTGCCAAAGGTTTGGGAATATTCAAAGGGTCCCCGCATCGGCATTGAATCCCATCATCAAGCCATGCCCATTCGGGGGCTGGGGTATAGACTTGATTGGCCAAATTAATCCACCGTCTAGCAAGGGGCATAAGTTCGTGCTTTTGGCTACAGATTACTTCACCAAATGGGTTGAGGCGATCCCACTGAAGAAGGTGACGTCAGAAAACATGATTGAATTCATCAAGGAGCACATCATCTATCGATTTGGAATCCCTCAGACAATTACCACTGATCAAGGGGCACAATTCGTGTCACCGGAGTTCGGAAGAATTTGCCGAAAGCATGGGAATCAAGTTGTTTAATTCCTCTCCCTATTATGCCCAAGCTAACGGTCAAGCGAGAGGCTTCTAATAAGATCATGATCAAGCGATACGAGAAGAAGATCGATCGAAGCCAAGAAGGTGGCATTCGGTACTCGGTGAAGCACTATGGGCTTACGGATGGCCCCCCATGGAGCTACAAAGACTTCTCCTTACGAGTTGGTTTACGGGCATCACGCGGTTCGCCTTGGGAGATGCAATCGAGATTCAAGGAGAGTGGTGCTACAAAAGGACTTGAGCTCCAAGGATTTACGGTGGCCTAATGATGGATGAGCTAGAAAATTTACATATGATCCGTCTCGGGGCCCCGGAAAACATCGAGAAAAACAAGCGCGGGTTGCCAAGTACTATAACAAGAAGGTAAAAATAAAGCAATTCGCGAGAAGGCGATCTAGTTTGGAAAGCGCTATTGCCGATTGGAACTAAATACATTGAATTCGGCAAATGGTCCCCTAACTGGGAAGGACCTTTTCGTATGGTCAGATGCGTCCCTGGTAATGCATACATATTGAAAACTTTGCTAGGAGAAGAATTTTCCGCTGCAATAAATGGAAGATATCTGAAGAAATATTATCCTAGCATTGAGATCGATCGATGATTACACGCATCTGGTACGGAGATAGCCGGCACTCAAGAATGAGGCCGCCTTCAGAACAAAAAATCCGTGAACAGGAAAAATGGCCAGTGCCTGGATGCATTTCCCTTAGCACAAAAACTACATTACAACTGCTTCTTACAGGATTACATCTAACGCCACGGTGGTCGGATCCTCAAGGAGGAGGGAAGCGAGAAGGCGTGGAGGAAGAAGCGAAAGTATAATGCAATCTTTTCTTTAATTCTTCGGTACGCTCCCTCTTCGGTTGTTTCGGGACCACTGTGACGGCAACTTGGAACGCACGGGGGTGACCATGGTTGGCGGCCTCCACCAAGCTATCCCGGGCCGTCTTCGGGTTGTTGTACCGTCGAGACATCGCGCGAGAGAAATCAAGCTTAGGGGCGAGAAACCCAAGTGCAAGCACGAGGTCAAGAAGGAGTCGAAACGTTTACCCCCTACTAGTGCTTCCCGAGCCATGCGACGCTCGCGCTCGGCTTGGCAACGGGCGGACATGTCCCCGAGGCCGTGCTCTAGATGCGGACGCGGCGGCGCGGTACCGATGGTTGGTCCTCTGTTCAGGCGTGGCATCCTCTGCTTCGAAGGAGGAATCGGAGGAGATGTACTCAGGCACATCTTCGGTCCCGATGATTTCTTCGGGAAGCAAATCAAGGCTGAAAGAAGACAAGAGGAAAACATGAAGCGCAAGATCATGCGGGAGAATGAGGAGCAGATCAAGAAAGAACTCACTTCCGAATCGTACGCTTCTTTGATGAGCTGCTCTCCTGGGGTTGCTTACCCTTGTCCATGGCGTTGGGGTTTTCTCCTCTAGAGATAGGGGAAGAGATGAGAAGTGATGGATGCGTGTGCGAGTGGATTTGCAGAGCATCCCCGCAGGCTATTTTATTGACCGAAGAGGCGCATTGGGAGTAATGATCGGCCGGTACACACCGTTGGAATACCAAGCGGCGGGGGTTTTCTACCAAGTGCGAAGGGTTTTTTCTTGAACGGTGTTTATGGATTGCCGAATTGGGATCCTCTCGTGGATTTTGCGCCAAGGAGCGAGCTTGTTCTCGCGCGTTCGGCTCAAGATAGTTCCCGGATGCATTCAAAGAAAACAAAATTCGCAGATGCAAAATGCAAAGGGAGTCATCACGAACGGGTGCGGAATTCAAAAGTTCTTCATTTATTGCCGATATTTACACATCCCTAGTACAATCTAGTCGAAGAGCCTCGTTCAACACGGATTGGGGATGAGTAATTTCGGCAATGGCGTCGCCATGGCCATCAAGACGCTCCGGGATGAGCTCAATCTCCTCAATGTCCTGCGGCGCGCCGCCCGGAAACCGCGCGGCCTGGTGGAGTAGTCGACGTCCGTGTGCGTCGCCATGGCGGCCGGGGCCCAAGGTGGTGCCCGGACGGACGCCGTGGACGACCACCTCATCAACGCGGCGCTCCACCGCGGCAAGGCGCTCCACCGGCGTATCGCCGTGGGCGTTCACCTTCTCGGCCACCGTGCTCCACCGGTGCCTTCGGTGGTTGAGCTCCGCATCGCGGGCCGCAAGAAGCAAGAAGAAAAAGATTAGCGCCAAAAGCCGAGGTGGGATCAAGAATTAATCTCGGAGCCGTACCATCAATGGTTTCCGGCGGTATGTCCGCGCCGGTCCTCCCACTCCCGGCTCGGCTATGCCCGCTTTCTTGGAGACGTCCTCCAGCTCACGCGGGACGCCTCCAGCTCCTCCTTGAAGCGGAGGGCGTCTTCTTCCCCGTACGGCACCGGGGAGTGGCCATCGGACTCGAGGAGTCATCTGGGAGGGGTTGATTGGCCGGCGCAGGAGGCGGATTCCACTGAATCAATCTAAAAAAGGGGAATGATCGTCAAGGCAAGAAAAAGATCAAAAGTAGAATCAAAGAGGAGAGATCAACGATCATTACCTCCGCGCGCGCGTTGGTGCCGCTCCCCTCGGCCTCGTCGGAGGCGCGGCGGTGGTTGAGGCGGCGCACCATTGTGGTTTGGGGTGTGCCATTGTTGCGAAGGGCTAAGATTGGCAAAGATTCGAGAGCTAGAAGGCCCGGTGGAGAGCTAGGGGCACCTATGGTAACATTTATAGGCCTGGCGGGGATGAATCGTGGCTTCGAGTCGTGGCTTTGGATCGTGGCGCATATCCCAAGAAAATCGGAAGGTGGAAAGGTTTCCTTGGCCGGCCCCGCCGACGGGTCGCTTGGAGTTCTAGGCCGAGCCGCGTTCGGTTGATGGGTTCGGCTAAAGAGAATCGAAGTGCCGTTCGGGAGTTGGCGTTTCTCTACCAAATGGGTCGTTCGGCAATGCATTTAAAGGCGCGCAGAAGAAAGGAAACAAATTGCAAATATTACAAGAACGACCAATTCGGTTATACATCAATAAGGACATTCAAACATTCAGAAGCTTTGCAATCACACCACGAGCATTAGATGTTATCAGGTGGGAATTGCCCAGCAGCTCCTGGCAATCTTTTTGGGTACCAGACAAGTCAGTGAGTTCTGCATCGCATTACTCTATCTTGGTGATAGCCGATTTTGCTTCCGCTTGGGTCTTTTCTATTAATCCAGGGAGCTCGGCTATTTTCTCTTTGTCAGCCCTCTATCTCCGCCGACAGGGCTTCTCGATCCCGCTTCTAGAGCGACCTTCCCGGCAATTTTCGGATCATAAGAAGCTGCGGAGTTAGCCAATGTATCCTTGTGGCTCTCTGCTTGGGATTGTGCCCCGTTCATGGCATGTTCAGCATCGGCTTTCCTCTTTTCAATGGCCGGGCGGGAGCGCAATTTCCTCAAAGCATGCTTTACGGGTGCATAAAGGGTTTCTAAGCCATAAACAGATGATAGAGAAGCTCTGATGTCTTCAGGAAGTTCTTGGCTGATGGATTCGAACATCTCTTCGAAGTGATCAAGATCTTTGAACTGATCTTGAGCATCCTTTTCTAGCCAGGCAGCGATTTCTTTAAGCTTTGACAATACTTCATCTGGCGAGAGGCCGGTGTACTCTTTCCGTCACCTCGGAACTGGATTGCTCTCGATGGCGAGGCTTGATGATGATGGGGCCCGATCCCGAGAAGCAAGCATTGCCGAGTTAAGAGTGCTAAACGTTGAGATAGCAGAGTTAAGTGCAGATGGATACCTCATGGCTGGTTTCTTGAGCAGGGGCAATCACAGGTGAAGGAGGTGCTCCGGATAGAGCCGAAGTTTCCAAGCCGGGGGGTGCCGATGCAACCGCCGGTGGCTCGTGGGCTTCGGGCCGATGAGAAGTAGGACCCACCTCTCGTTGGAATTGTGGTCTCTGCATGACCAACGGGTGATTGTGCCCTTGGGGGGCTTGATGGTTCCTTTGGATTGGGAGATTCATCTCTGGAGAATTTATTGCTTCTCGCGGAGAAGGTGATGAAGATGAGATCTCCACCGGGATGGGTAATTCAACCCCGGGTGGACTTGCTTGTTGAACTACCGGAACATCTACAAGCTGTTCTTCCATGGCTTCTTCGCAAATGTCAAATTGAAAGGGTAAATGCCGGTGTTCATCCTTAAGAAAGAACATGAGAGGTCATACCGGTGGATGGAGCATTGGCGAGTGCGGTTACGAAGAAGGTCGTTGGGCTCGGTCCGAAAATGCACAATGATATGATTCATCAAGAACGAGTAACCTGGTAATCAAGAAGGTAAAGGGTTTTACCTCAACAAGCACTTTCTTGACAGTTCTTCTCCTTTTAGCACTTGGAGGGGCAATCGGATGCGAGACCTTGCCTCTGTCGGCGGCAAGGCTAGAAAGGCCGGGATCCGTTGTAGCATACCCGGCCATTAGTTGATGCGAGTTGTGGATTTGAACCCCGGTCTTTGAAATTGGGCCTTCGACATTGTAAGCAATTTCCCGGCTCGAGGGGCGGTGCACCGTGTTCGTAGACAAGAAAGTAAAGGTCGGAATCATGAATAAAGAGGAAATGTCGATCCAAAGGTTCATTGTATTACCTGCGAAGTTGGTAAGAAATCGGGCACCAACTCGCACAAAACACATGGACAAAGCTCACCGAAGATGTGATCGTGGAATTCTTGCCACCGGGAGTTAAAGGTGGGGTGAGCTATGACCGTGGGCACGAAAGGACATGTGTAGACAGGTGGGACCGCACACATAGTTAAAAACCCCGCCGCCCGCATCGGCTCTTTGATTTCCTCTCCGGGCTTGAGGAATTCATGCGGGAACAATCTTGGGGGTATACGGCCGCATCCAAGTTGCCCGGCCATTACATTGGGCCGATAATATTCGTAGGTGCTAACATTCGGCCTTCCTCCATTGAACTCGGCCGGCGGTATGCATGGGCGGATTACGATGTTAAAAATCTCTAAGAATCTCCCATCTTGATGGCCGGGCTCAAAGGAAAATTCAACGGGGGAAGGTCAAGGTGTCGTTGCCCGGATAAGGAAGCCGAGAGGATTGGGGAAACCTTTGAAGAATAGCTCGAAGAGCCGGGCCGATATCCTGTCGAAAAAGAACAGTTGAAGCCGCTTCTCCGTAATTTTGGCATCCTCTCGGTAGCTTGGGGCTCTCCTTCGGGATGATTGGATAAGGGGAAGAACCCGGAGTTCAAATCGACACCAATGATCCGATGCATGTGAAGCCGCAGCCACATTTGAACAAACCACCAAGGGCCATTGACACATGCTATCCTTTGGCCGGTATACATCCGGGTGACGATCCGGTGAAGCATATGGTATACACGCCCAAGAAGAATTTTCCCCGAGAGGAAGGCGGTTGCCGCCGCCGGATGAGACGCCATTGCAATATGGTTCAAGGTGGGCTCGTTGGCTTTCCCACGGAAAACAAATCGCACGGCCACATATTCGAAAGGCTCTGTATTCAACATCACCAAGGGGATTGTCTTTCATATGCTTCAAGATGTAATTCTTGTATCCGTTCCCCGGCTTTACCCCCCCGTCTAGCGTGAAGAACCTTTGAAGTTCCGGGGCGGGACGGACCACTCGTGATGTCAAGGCCGGTGATCATATATACATCGGCCAAGGTGGGAGACATTGGACCGTGGCCAAAAAGGAAGGCGTTGACGCCATTTGACCAAAAGTGACAGTTGCTATCGGGGAGGTCTTCGTTCTTGGGGGTCTCGGCCACGGACAACTCCGGGCACCGGGCGATGCGGAGACTATCCGGGTTGGTCAATCCACTCTTGTCCGCAAGAATCCTCCGGTACCAAGCTTTCCGGCCACCGCAATTAGAGGTAAAGGCCAGTTATTGAACGCGTCTTGCCATTGAGGCAGTGGAGACAAAGCTGCTTTGAAGGGGATTCTCTGAGATTCAGCGGCAATGAAATCTCGAGGGTCAGAGTTCCCCACAGGACCAAGATAATAAGATCTCGAATTGGCCTCAGTACGAATCAAAAGCTCAGTAGAGAGCTCCTGGAAGAAGAGCGGAAAAGGAAATCTCAGGTGAAATTGAAAACCTAAATGCCGAACTAGGCGTACGGGGGATGAATTTACCTGAGCGTCTTGGTTCTGAGATGCCATTGGAAGTTTTGAGCTCGGAACAAGGGGATCTAGGGTGGGATCTGGATGAAGATTCCGGCGGATTGCGAAGAACAGGTGTTGACAGATTTGATTGAAAGTATTCGTGGCTGGAGTCAATTGTGGAACAAAATTACTTTTATCCCACAATTGAAGGGGCATGTGTTAACACCAAAATTTGGTAAGGAGTCCGAATTGTGGGTTCGGTTCGATGAAGAGTTCGTCCGGTGGAAGGAAGGATATTTTCGGAAGATATTCGGCAAAGAGATCCGCGATCGGCTATTTGCTCCGGTTCGGCAAAGGAACAAGAGAGCTGATTTTGTGGGATTGGACGGTGACGTGGCTCAATCGGGGAGACGAATGGATGGATAGGCGATCGCGCTTAGTTAGGCAACGAATCCATTCGCGGTTGTACTCAACAAGGTATAAATACGACCCCCGAATGTATGTAACGGACACAATCATTCCTCAATACACACCGGCCTTACGCCAAACCCTAGAGTCCTTTGTCGTGTCGTCGAGTTCTTTGAGAGGGCTTATCGATCCGTCGACCTCCGTGAGTACCGCAACCTTGTATCATGTCTAGTATCATGCGGTGGATTTAGATCTGATGCAAGTAGTCTTGTTACCATGCTTCGTGTCATGCGGTAGATTCAAGCTTGGTTCAAGAAGGTTTCTTGTTAGATCATGAGTCATGCGGTAGGCTAAGATCTAGCTTGAAGCTAGTTATCGGCTCTATTGGATTTTGGCGGGATTCAATAGATTCATTAAGTTACCCCGTGTTATCTTGAGTTCTACTTTATGTTTTAATTCATGTAACACATCTTTGCCTAATCTAGATGGGTTTGGATCGGCTATATCTCTTTTATGATCCTTGTTCGAGTAGATTTCATATTTTAACATGTGGATCTTATGCTTTCCGATAGCCGAAACCGAATCGATCTAGGTTGTTACGTGTTGCGGGTTCAAGCTTGCTCATGTTTGTATAAATCTTGAAAGAGCCGGGTATCATGCGGTAGATGCGAGGTTTTTGGGTTGTTTTGGAGCTAGTCATCCGGTGGATTAGTTTCCCAAATCAATCGATAGATTTATTCACGTGGTAATGTTTGTTCCTTCTTCATGGACCCCGAATCGGTACTGCTCGGCCGCATTCGGTTATGTTTCTTCACGAGTAGATCACGTGTGTTATTTATGTTTTAAATGATGCGTGCTTTTAGCTTTCCATATTTAGATTGTATCATGCGGTGGATAGATCTATTTATGGAAAGTGGTACGGTTTTTCATGCAAGTTGTATCATGCGGTGGATAGATTTGTTTGATATCGTACCCGACGGGTTTTAAAGTAATTAGACATGCGGTGGACTAGTGCTTTGGATCTATGCATGCTTGTTTAATACATGATCATGTTCGTGCTTTACTTTATTTATTTATTTAATGTTAATCTTCATGGGGATCGGTCATGGTCTCGTGCACATGCATCCTTGTTTATACAAAGACCGATCGCTGTTATGCTTACGTCATCCATTCGGCAGTGTTACTTTTTCCCCTTTGCGGTCTCCCGAATGGTCGTAGTTCTTTGGCAGATAGCTTTCCATAGCTATGTGTCATCTCATTTGGCTTTTTAGCCGTAAATATGGAACTGTCTGGTACCACCCGGCAAGTTCCAAGCTTTGATATCTAACTGCTTTATCTTTTGTTAATTTTCAGGAAAAATTGACTGGCACGTCTTTCGCTCTCTCGCGCGTGTGAAGCCGCCTTTGTTCGGCTTCTTTGTGTGATTGGCGTTGAGTGCACTTTTCGCGTCAACAGTTTCTACTCCCGACCATCACCCTGGGGGTAGAATGTGCATTTGATTTGTTTTGTAGGCATGACAAAGTGTTCCCATGAGTTCTTGATCTATTGCAATCAAGGTCATTGGTCACCTACAAGGCTTGAGAAAGAAGTCGTTGTTTCCATCAAGATTTGAGCACATGTTCAGAGATGTGAAATGGAAGAAAACCTAATATTCAGAATCTCGTTCAAACCTTCTTTCCAACGCATCAAGAATCATCAATTTTGAAGAGTCGTACAAGGAGATATGGCAGAAACATTGAGTGTTGCGTGTCTGAAATCACTTTGGGAAGATTGCATCGCCGGAGTAAAATTGGCACAACCCTCTTGTTCGGAACCTGTTTCATGCATATGATGGCTCGTTGAAAAGATAATTTCATGAACTTAAACTTGGAGGGTGTTTCAGTACATGTTCTGTTCTGGAGGAAAAAGAAAAATTGTGGAAGATTGTCACACCTTGAAATTTCCCAATTTCAAGATGTGAATAGAAAGAATAGTTAAATAACGATTTTATCATAATTTTAAAAATTTTCCAACATTTATTTTTCTTTACAGGAAATATAGTATAGGGAAAATCTTTGTTTGATTTTTCTGAATCAAATAAAAAGTTGTGAGTGTTGCATTCATGCTAATGCAGCTAGTGGTTCTTGAGTGCAAAAGGTTTCAAAGATGCATTTAGGAGTTGTCCAACTCTCCCGAGAACTTTCCGGATTTTTGTGGAATTTATTCTCATTTTTTCCTTGCTATTTCTATTTATTAGAAGGCTCTAAAATCTTTTTCATGAGCTCCAAATGCTTTATTTGGATTGTTCATGTCTTAATCTATCTTTAGGAATTTTCCTGGAAATTTTGTGATTTTCGGAGTATTTTTCGTGCCTTTAAACAATTTCTAGACTTTTTTGGAATTTGTTTTCGCATTAAAAAATAAATTCGAAAAAAAGGAAAAACCTATCCTAGCGGATTGGGCCGAGCCCATGGCCCGACCCAACCCGCTTCGCCCCGCCCGGCCCGCCGATCCGCGCCGGGCCCACCGAGGCCCATGCGGGGCCCGGCGAAGCCCGACCGGCAGCAGAGGCCGCGGCTCCCCGATGCCGCCGCCGCCGATCCACGGCCCGGGCATGCGCGCCCGGCCCCCGCGCCCGCGCCCCTATAAAGCGGGGCAAATCGAGCCCCGCGCGCCCTAGGCCGCCTCCTCACCTAGCGCCGCCACCGCCCTACACCTCCCCGCACCGAGCGCCGCCGCCTTGCGGGAGACCGTGTCGGCGAGCTCGCCGCCGCCGCCTTGCGAGGAGACCGTGTCGGCGAGCTCGCCGCCGCCGCCGCCACGATTCGCCGGCTAGGGGTCCTCCCGGAGCAAGCCGACGACACCACTAGCATCCTCGCGTCGAGCTGAACGTATTACGCCGCTCCCCGTCACCGAAACCTGCGAACCGCCGTTGCCGCGTGAAGGTCGAGCCGGCCGCCTAGCCGACCACCGCCAGCCGGATTCCGGCCGTGCCCCTGCGTCTCCGCCGCCGGTGAGCTACTTCCCGAGGTCTCCTCCTTCTCCTCTACCTCCTGCACCCGCCAATCGAGCCCTAGGCCACCCAATCACCGGCGCCGCCCCCCTGAGCCGCCGGCCTCCCCTGCCCCCTGTTCGGTCTAAGGTAGGAGATGAAGTGAGGCAGTTTTTCAGTTAGGCCCCTGTTCAATTTCGAAATCCTTATTCTCTTTTGTGTGTCTCAGCAAAAATGTAGGAAACCCCTTAGATCTATCAGATTCCCTAGATCCAATCCACCCACGCTCTTTTACAAATCAAACCCCGAGTTTCATCCTTTTCTCGAGCACTGTTTCCTGTGTCTCAGGAATCTTTTCAGCTACTCCCTGAAATCTATAGATAATTGTGAATAGGTCCTCCAATCTTCTTTTGCTCATAAAATCTTCGTTTTAGCTCTGTTTTAATCCGTTCAAGTTGCGTTAGGTTCATAATAATGTAAAGCATGTGTTAGTGGTGTGTTTTCACCATGTTTTGTTTTCTGAAAATAAAATTAATATTAATTTTGATTAATGTCTAGTTATACATGACTTTTATAAATAAAAGCTATATAGATCTATACATCGTTTTTCATAAGCAAATTTAATTTGATTAATGTTTCTATCACATGTTTTTGTACATAAAATCTAATTAGATCTTTATCTCGGTTTTCGTAAACCAAATGTTAATTTGCTTAATGATTTAGTTAATCTTTTCTAATTAAAATTTGATTAGGCTTTTACATCGGCTTTTATAATAAATGTTAATATGATTAATGTCAGTTCCATAATGTTTTCAATAATAATATGATCTACTCGAATTACAAAGTTTCGTTTAGATTCTTCATATAGTTTAGTTTTCTAAATTAAATGTTTAACTGGTTAATTCATATATGAATCTTTATAAGTAAAACTTGACTAGTTCGTTACACCGGTTTTGTAAATAAAGTTTAATTTGCTTTAACTCCAACCTAGGGTATTTTATTTATATCCTTACATATTTCATTAATTAAAATAAACCCAACTCATAGTTTGATCTCTCATTAATTCAAATAATTCGTTAGATGTTCTGTGTCAGCTTTATCTTAGTATCTCTTTCGATCAAGTTTATCAGAAGCTCTAAACCTTTCTAGTGTTAGCCCGAGCTAAACCGTGTGCATCTAATCAAGCCTTAGAGTTTCTGCTTAGCTTAGTAGCTTTATCTGTGTGAGTAGTTGCACTTCTCATTTGCCTATCAAGTAATCTTATCACTCTTGTTTCATGTTTATCTTAGAATCTTGTTTATCAGCATCTAATTAGTTGATGTCTATCCCATCTCTGTTAGGTTGTCTTTTTATAAATCAGCTATGTTCTTATGCCCAATCTTTCGTAGCTATACCTTTCTTTAGAGCTAATCTTGTTATCGGTTCCTTTACCATAGCTTACCTTTGTTTAGTGTCCTCCCTTCAACCTAGTTCTCTTTGTAGACTAGTTCTCCTAAACCTCGCTTAAGGTTTCTTCTGTGCTTGATAGTTCGTTGCTATCATTCTAGTTCGTTTCACCATAACTCATGTGTTAGCATGTGTATCACTTGTTACTTGTTTTAAACATCAAACTTGCATGTTAATCTTGACTAATATTTATTCCATTACTTTTCTTAATAAAAGAGATTAGGTTCTATTCCAGTTTTCTTTAATCATGCTGTAAATTGGTTAATGCTTATTTATAACTAGCTTTTATAAATAAAAGATGCTTAGTGCTACATATCGGTTTTCATAATAAATTTAATATGCTTAATGGTATTATAATTATCTTTCAATATTAATATGCTTAGTTGAACACGAAATATAAAGTTACTCGATTAGATTCTTTCACATGCTTTGTCTTTTAATATTAATTGTTAATTGGATATAACTTGTACTTAAATATCTGCTAATAAATATGATTAGGTTTACCGTGTTTTCTTAACTAAACATAACCTGCTTTGTAATATTCTTGCCACATTATTTTATAATTAAAACATATGAAGCATGTAGTCTCTTGTTGTTGATAATGATTTTTCGATAGCTTCGACCTTAGTTTCGTTTTCAACGTTCCTTGCTTTTGCGTAACCATAGAATCGAGTCTATCCTTTAGTGCGCTCTTTTAAAGTTTTCTTTTGATTGGTTCATTGTTCTTAGTTATACTTGTTTCTTTGTATGTTTTGCCCGATGTTTGCTTCGAGTAGAAGAAGGATCGTTGTTCGTTGCTTTGAAGATAAGGAGTTTCAAGGGAGCAAGTGTTGAAGAGCAGTAAGAGTACCTTTCCGTTGGAGAAAGGCAAGTGTCCCTAACCACCTTCTTCCTATGCTTTATTTACAAGATTACTATGCATTAATCGAAACATGGAGAACCACCCAGGAAAACAGTACTACCACAAGACATATGGCTCTGTCTTGGCCAATTAATTAGAAAACCTGGTGTTAGGTATGCTTTACCCGATAGGGGTTGGGGGTTGCCGGTAGTTGGTGTATAGCCCGGCCCTCAGACTGATATGCTCTATGGTACTTCGCAGCTGAGAGAGGTTTATGCATTGCACTGTCAAGTAACCTAGCGAGCAGTCTGCACCGGGGGATCTTTGTAAAGGCCTCGTAGCGTCCATATGCAATCACACCTCGGTAGTGTGGTATGGTGTCTTGCAAACACCGCATGGTTGGGTCTAAAGTTCTTCGGGACTTTTACGCGACTTGTGGGTAAAGATGTACAACCTCTCGCGAGTGTAAAACTAATCGATTAGCCGTGCTCACGGTCAAGAGCGGCCTGGACCCTCACATGATTAATTAAACTTAAAGATGGACTTTAAATCATTTCTGGTTAGTTATTGTGGCCTTGCTGAGTACCAACCATAAGTGTACTCATTCTTGTTTACTGCTGCTCAGAAGCAAAAGGTGTAAAGCTGTTGAAGATGGTGTTGATGCTAGGCGTACGCAGCTCTCTGTCGATTGCTTGTGGAGTTGGCGCCTCCGTTTCCAGGACTGAGCTGTATAACTCTGATAGAATAGTAAGTTTGTTTATGTTTTTATACGGATATTGTTACTGTTATTCACTTATGTCTACTATATGCATGAAACATGATCCTGGCATGCATATAGGTATGCACTTGGTTTGCTTTTCTAAAACTGGGTGTGACAAAGATAAGGCAGCGACAAAGGATGGCATTGAAGTCGGTGATGACAATGTGATGAAGGATTGGAACCATGGCTCGATGATAATAAGAAGAAGTTGAAGGACAAATGAGTCATAAAGGCAAAGAAGTGAAGACGATTCTCAAACACATGGCAATAGGGGATTACGAGCAATTCAAGTTCTTCCACACTTAGCAACACGCTAAGCATGGGGGAGGATTTGAAGGACAAAAGGGAAAGAGGCCACGTGGAGTACAAGGATCACCTTCACAAAGATGCTCATCATTCTTTTTCCATGCTAAGCACATTGCTTAAGCATGGGGGAGGCATCGCTGCACTACATTACGAGCATCGAAAAGGACGGTAACTCTCCCTTAAATTTATCTTTGTTCATCGCCTTTTAAATGCTTGCACATATATGCTTTCAACCATAAACAACCTTTGTATTTACCTCTCGATCAATATCATGGCTACTAGGAGGACAACCTAGGTTTGTTAGTTTTACATTTCAATAAATAAATCACCATCTCTTTTGAGCTTACCACAATGATATCTTTCCATGCCTTGCTTATTAAAAATGATGAAAGTTGTCACCTTGTTTAACTTGCATGATGTTTTATATAACATGACTATTTGCTCTCTATTAAAAGGAAGTTAAATTGAATTAAATACCAGCTCTTTCATTTGTGGAGGTTAAATGACTAATTTCTAAGACCCACATACTTTATGTTGCTCTTTGATTTAAGTTTGCCGATGACCTATGCCTTGTACTTGTTTTATTTAAAATCATTATGCTATCTACATTTGTGAATCTCTTGCGAGGCTCTACCTACCAAAGCCTATACACATACAAGTACTTTAATGATATAACCTTTAGTTGGCAAACTTATATCTTGATGAGTTAGATTAGGATTGATTTCTGTGGTACGAGACTAAGAAGCTAGTCATTCCTTTGCGTATCTTTTTCATTCTATCCATTCTTGTCCATGCATTGTGAGTTTCTACACTGGAAATTTCACAAACTTCGCTGGGCATCCACCCTAAACCCAAAACATCTTTTTGTGATTACTTCCTTGACCACAACCCAAATTGAGTATGGATGATCTTTCGACGAATTTTCTGAAGATTTTCTGGCAAGATTTCAAGACATATAACATATGGAGGGACTCATCAATGATCATGCAAGTTTCGACATGGAGGATGCCCTTGAAAATTTCAAAAGATTTATAAAGGAATATAAGGATTTTGTACTTCATTAGCAGCCATAGGTCCCCTCACTTCTATGCTCGAGGACGAGCAATAATTTAAGCATGGGGGAGGATTGCTATAGCAAGTACTATGTTGATTAAATGTTCGGAGGAGGATAAAAAATGAAGACTAAAAAAATAAAAAAATATAAGAGAAAAAATGAAGGAAAGAAAGAAAAAACTAAAGAAGAAAGAAAAAATAAGAAAAGAAAAGAAACGAAAAAAGAGAAAAATAAAAATGCTCCTCGGTTCTTTTTAGCTTCATTTAAATCTTAGAGAGTTTTGAAGACAAATCCATACTCAATCTTTTCCAACCATGTGCAATCTGATAACGAGAACTTCATTCGTGTATCGGGATCACCCATTTGCCACTTGCACATGTCCACCTTTCTACAATGTGTGTGTTCCCTCTCTCTCTCTTTCCAACATTTATTTTCCATGGCCTTTTTGACTAGTCGGTAATTCCAATAGATCTCTCTCTTAGTTTGACAATATTTCAAGTATAATATTTTGCTAGGATTGTTTTTACCTACCAAGCTCCACATAAGCTTCCACTTTCATATATGAATAGAATAGGTTGAGATTAATCTAGTGTAGGCTTGAGTGACTTGACGAGATGAGTGTTTCCATGAGCTTTTGCAAGAGAACCTCACTTATGTTAGATGTGCAACTTTTTTAGAACTCTTCGCGAATCAACAAGGTAAGGGTTTAAAGTTTGCTTAAGTTTGAGAGCACTATATTTGTTTTATTGTGGCATGTTCTTTAATGATAGTCTATCTTCCATAATGAAGTAGCCGGTCAAAACTTGAACCTTAAATGCTAAATACTTGAGAGAGCAATATGTCTTGTTGTATATAACTAAGTGCAAGAAAGACATTGAAGGGCAGCGCTAATTTCCAAATTAAGCAAAGATCTTGGACTTGCTCGAGGACGAGCAAGGTTTAAGCATGGGGGTATGTTGACGGTCGATTTTGGTACACCTAGCTATAAGTTTACCATCAACATTTGCACGTATTTGATATTCTAACCAATGGTACTACCCCCCCCCCCCCCCCCGAAGGTATCAAGTTCACTCTCGCATATCGATTTTGGAGTTTGTTTTTTACGCAGGAAATTAACATTAAAGAGGAGACTTTCGGGATAAGTTCATCAAGCAATTCAAGAGACGATCATGAAGCCCGGCACAAGTCAAACACATCAAGAACATGACTCCAAAGGGACTAGGGACCGAAGCATGAAGCCAGAAAACTCAAGAGATCTGGACAGAAGATGTTGAAGCTTGCGCGACAAGGAGCTCTGTCTAAACCGTGGAGAAGACGCCGTCAAGGGTCCACATGCATAAGGGAGCAAGTCAACAATTGACCGAGAAGCATCAGGGAGTGAGACAGGGCCAAAACGGGCCTAGGCCGATCGGCCCAGGCCGGCTGGCCTGGCCTATTTCGGGCCCGGTTCGCGCCCCCCTTTGCCCTAGGTGCTTGTCCATTTATTGCCTTTGCCTCCGCCGTCCGCTACATCCATCCATTGATTAGAGAGTCGCCGACACGAAGGAGAAGCACCGGGAGGAAGCCGACGGTCCCCGCAAGTCCTCGAGTTGCTTAGGAGATGGCCTAGGTCATGCCCTAGCCACCATGATTGGCGCTGCGTGGTAAAGCCATGGTGGAGTTCTGGAGCCGCGACTTGAATTCGTCAAGTCATTTGTACCTTCAACATTCGATGGTGATACAAATCTATTCTTGTCTTTACTTTGATCTACTACGAGTAGTGCTTATTCATATGTGTAGCTACCAGATGCCTTTAGTAGGATTAGATCGAATCATGGTGATTAGTCTTGTCTTGCGGAACACCGTAGTAGTGCACAGACCTAGGTTGTTGCTCGGTGATGAATATCATTGCATAGTGACAGTACGGTGGAGGAGAAAGTGGCGAGTGAACGTGTATCAGACCACTCCATATCGGGTTACTCCATATCGAGTGTAGTCCTTATCATATTATAGGTTTGGATTGGTTTGTCACCTTGGCCGGAACGGCAACGAGAAGACGATAGGCTAGGCTTACCGTTTGGTTGCTCACCTTTATGTCTAGGTGGATGTGATCCATACATCCTTTCATGTATGTTTAATCTTTATGCGATCTACGCTTCACATAGGGTTAGACCGGTAGGTTAGATAGAGAACCTTAGTGGTTTGTTTCCGATCCTTGGATTGACAAATCTATGGAGGACCCTCCTTGGTGAAAAAGGCACCAAGTCACCTGTAGGCTTGCGGTGAACTTGAGCACGGTTTTGAACCGTCAACACCTGGCAATGTCGACCCTTTCGGGATGCAACCGTTGTGTTGCGCGGCTTGCCGTCACTCCATCTCGGAGCTCTATGCATCAGTCGACGAGTGTTTCCAAGCCATGGAGGCGATGAGGCAGCGCATGGAAGATTTGGAATGCGTGGTCGAGGACAACTATAAATTTCTGAACCGGAACGTGCGGAAGTTGTTCAGCATGGTGGGGAACATGAGGAGCTAGTGGTGCAAGAGCTGCGGGATGTTCCACTAGGGAATAGAGTTTCCCCCTAGGTTTCTGGTAAGATACGATGAGGACGTCGTATGGTTTTAGCGTGGGGGAGAGCTAGCTAGCTAGCCTTTTGCTTTAAGATTAGTTTGGTTTGGTTTAGTTTTCATGAGAGTGTGAGAGTCTTAGAGTCTTATGTTTTAAGAGTGTGCTTTTTAAAGTTTTCGAAAGTTTAAAGTGTCTTAAAGTTAGTGTTCGTGTAAAGAAAATCAAATAAAAAGAGTCGTTTAAATTTTTGTCTCTTGTGATGCTTTTCTTGCTTTACTTATTTGTTCGTCTTTAATTTTTGATAAATAAGCATAAGTGTTTGGTTTGAAACATATACCGTGGTGCTTAGTGGAGTTTCTACCTCTAAAAGTACCCGCATCATGCTTTGTTCTAGAACTTCGTTTTGGTTGTGCTATGTTTGATGCTTAGATTTGGAGGAATTTAATTCTGAAAATTATTAAAAACCCTTGTAATAAAGGTTAGTAAATTCTCTTTTTCCAAGTTGAGAGTTTAAGAAAAATCCTATACAAAGCCAAATTTAATTTTCATTCCACCATAAGTGTGCTTAGCATAATGAGTTGGGCTAGGATCCTTCTCTCTTGGAAGTTTTAATTTCGAGCAATGATCATGTCCTTGTGTTTATCTTTTATTGCTAGCCTCGTCATGCATTCGGTAACGTGACTTTCGCATCGAAAGTCTCGTACATCGCCGAATTCCATACCCAAACCATTATATCTCTTTTGTACATCAGATTCCTTGAACATAACCTATTCTTGAAGTTTCGTCTCGTCTCTAGCATAGTTTTTATTTTTAGTTCAGATTATGTTTATGCAAGAAAGAGATGAGTTGAGAGCTTTGAAAAGAGAGATAAATATGTTAGGAGAGAGAGAAGTAAAGAAAAAAGAAAAAAATGTGTATGGAAAAGAAAAGAAAGAAAAAGAAAGAGAAAGAGAAAGAAAAGAAAAAAGGGGGAAAAGAAAGAAAAAGGAATGGCAAGAAAGATATGAAGAGGGATGAATCAAGTGAAAGATAAATAAAGTGCAAAGAAGGATGTCACGTTGTTGTTAAGAGACGAAACTTCCATCCTTTTTCCAACCATGTGCAATCCGACAACGAGGACGTCATCGGTGCCTCTTAGTCTTCTTTTCTTTTGCCCTTGAACATGTCCACCATTATATATCTTCTTGTCCTTGATATCCCTACATTATGGTTTAATTCTCATGATCATTGGCTTTGAAAGGTAAACAACCATTAGAGGAAGTTCTTAGCTTGACAATACTTGTGTTGATTGTACTAGCCATACCTATAGCTCCACTTTACATGTTATATGAGAGACTTATGGGAGGTGAGAATTTTATGAGAATTGTTTAGGATAGCCACTTCATATGAGCGACATGTGAGAACTTGGAGAAAGCTTTTTGTCTAATACTTGCTGCAAGAATTTTACTTTTGAAAAATCATGAAAACCCTCCTATGGAAGCAAAGAAGTAAGCATGGTTGAAATTGAAGACCTCGAGTGAAAGGTTTGAGTTGTGGGGTAAATCTTGATTTAGTAAAAATTCTGAACCCCCATGTTTATTGTATTAAAGATAAAGGATTGAGCACGATCTCAACGCCTTGGACAAAAGATCTTTTAGGAGTACTTGCTCGAGGACGAGCAAGATCTAAGCAAGGGCGATATGTTGATGGTGTATTTTGGTACACCAAACATGTTCATTACTCTTTGGTTTGGATTTGATTATGCAACTAACCCGCCACTAGGCACACTAATCATATCACAAGTTCATCTTCATGTGTGCATTTGGAAGTGTTATGTTTTTGTAGGAAAAGATGGACATTAAGGACGAAGTCACAACAAGTTCAAAGGAGCAATTAAGGAGTCTTGTTCGTGTTTATAAGCTTGATGAAATCACTCCCAATGGTTGCAAGTACCGAAGTGTTACAAAGGAACATCCCTGAGGATTGAAGCGTAAAAGACCGGACTTCATGCAAGGAGAACCTCCATCTTGGATGCGAGGATGAAATCGTCAAAATGGTGCAAGTGGAGGGGCAAAGTGCATAAATACATGAGGACCCACTGGAGCGAAGGGGCGACCGAACCGAGCCGGGATGGGCCTGGGTCAGTCGGCCCAAGCCGGCCGGCCTGGCCCACTCCGGGGGTCGGTTCGGCCTCCCTTTTCTTGCACCTGAAGATCCTTCAACCCTAAGTTGTTGGAGGTGCCGCCATTCGCAAGAGAGAGAGCCATTCGCATGAGAGGCCATCCACAAGCTAGAGAGAATAGGAGGGAGATCATTCGCGAGAGGGATCGCTCAACTCGAAGGAAGCACCCACAAGTGGAGACGAAGAAAGACACTGTCGGAAGCATCACCATGATCAACGGTGCCATGTCTAGCACCTTGATGGGGTAATCTTCTCATTTGTCCATGGGTTGTAATCGAACTTGAAGATGTAATTGCTACTTTGTTTGGTATCTATCTATCATCTAGTGTTGAATAAGTTGTGATGTGTAAGGTTAGCTACCATGCCATGAAGGGAGTAAGATCTCAATGCTTCCTTGGATCCATTCAATACACCATGTCCATCATAGGTCTAGTCACGAATACCTCCGTGTAGTGACAGTACGGGGGGGAGGGAAAGGGCGAAACCATGGTCACAATCCCCGATAGATTAGATCGGTTTTCATATCTTAAGAGGTTGCATGTTCAAGTATCGTAGACCCTTGGGCAAGTGTCTTTTACATATCTTGTTGGGTTAATCGTTCTCTGTAGTGTAACGTAGTTGTTCTCTAGTTTAATTGTAGATTAGGGTTTAGATAAGTTAGTGAATAGTGCTAGATCAAACGTGTGTAATCCCCTTGCTCCGCGAATTGACAAGAACCTAGGGAATCCCCGTGGTGAAAAAGGTGTAGGTCCGTACGCTTGCGGATCATAGGTGGATACGAGATTTATCCGTCACCAATCATCTAAGAAGAAGAAGAAGCATTCGTACATAAAACGTCGAAGCGTACACACCACAAACAAACGTACACAACAAAACGCTAACCACGACCACCTGAGAGAGGAGCTGAAAGCAAGTCGTCTAGTTGCATTATCGTCACCAACGTTGTGCCACACCAAAAGATGTAGCCTACTACAAGCCCAAGCAACTACCTGAACTCCTCCAGCATAGGACTATCCTCCTCAAACCACACACCCATGAGCATTGATCTCCTTGCTCTAGTGATGCATTAGGGAAGAAATTCTGTCATGACACCATTGAAACTCACTAATCCCAGCCACTCTGTGTGGGAGCCTCGCCTCTCCCACCGCCCCACACTCCTCTGCCAAGAACTTAGATATCTGAAACTGCTTATAGGGCATCACTTTTGCCTAGCCGTCACTGAGATCACTACGCATGCCAACTCAAGACCTTCAGCACCCATGGGCCCCTCTGCACCTTTCCACCAACACATTGACCTTGCACACCTCCACTACCGCTGCACACAGGCCATCCAACCTCCTACACTACCACAAGCCGACATGAGTTCCATAAGTAGTGCCTCCAAAGAGGGCGCGATGTCGATGCCGCTACCGTCGCTCGTCCAGCAGTAAACCGGGTTTTCATCCTAAGACCCCATGCTTCAAGACACGGTGCCCCTAACGGGGGAACAACACCCCAAGGACGCTCCCACCACTACCATCAACATGGGTGCCAATAGAGTCTTTCGCCCAGACAACACTACACCCTACGCACGCTCTCAGATAACGAGTAGCAAACAAGTTCTTTGTCTCCTCCACATCTTCTTTGCCGGAAGATGGCTCGGGCATACCAACAACCAGAGGTGGACCTACCCATACGGCAAGGTGGGGCAGCTGCCCCAGCGACTGCCAGAGTAAAGCTTCACCTCCCTTGGAGTTTTTTTTGCGGCTAGAGGAGAGCAGGAGGTCGCAGGAGAGCGGTGACGGTGTTCCTAGCGCATCTGGTGGCTGGAGGAGGAGGAAAGAAAGAATAGAGCCATGTTGGGTTGCTCCTGGTGGTTAAGTGAAGGCCCAGTTAATTTATCCCATAGTAACTCTATGTCTCCATTTTCCCTCTGGCCTCGTACAGTCGCCTCTCGCTCGGTTGATTGGCTCAACCCCATGAAGCCGCGATGGCCCCACACGCGCCCCATCCCTACTGGTAGCCACCAAGCACCAAAACCCTAGCCTCTCTCCACAACTACATGTCAGGTGCCCTAGCGTCGTGTGGTCCTTGTCCGTCAGCCACTGCAACTCCTATTGTGGCTCCGTGGGAGTCAGGATGGAAATTTCATGAAGAGGGGATGGGATAAAAGGCAGTGAGCGACGCCACTGTTGCTGAATGCGATCGTGGAAAAGGGTGGCAACAGAAACTCCTGATGCTAGCTATCAGTTCACGAAGATCAACTAATATGCCAACCATCTAGGTGTTTAATTCATACATGCTAGTCAATTACACATGCACAAAAAACACTTAGAAAATAGGCACCCACTTAGAAACCTTCTAGGGCCTTTTCTAACCTTGTCTACTGTTGTGATTCTACAAAATTTCACATGTGAATGTATTTTTTTGTTGCAATTGCAATTATATTCATTGTGGAAATCCGCCCCAGCTAAAATTTTTGGACAGGTCCGCCACTACCAACAAAGACACCACGACACCGCAACGACAAACAGTTGATATGTAACACCCCGAATTTTCGGTAAGGAAAACCTAAGTCCCTGTACCTTTGCAATAGTCCCTGGATCAGTGGCTATCGCGTACAGAACGCATCACAGAAGGTAAATCACAACCATACATCGCATCATACAAATTTTAGTACATAATTTATTACATGTTCATAATGGAGTACAACATTACAAGCCTCTTGGCTAAATCAGAGTGAAATTCTACGCGGCGGTAGCTAGCATTTCAGAAGGGTCTCCATCTTTTATTCTTCTCACCCACAGGCATCCATGAGCACAGTGACGCATCCCTCAGTCGTACCATCCCTCGGCGTGGTTATCGTAGTCGGACGCGTACCCTGCACACCCAAAGTCTATCCCCAAGGAGTGAGATAGGTCTACGTCACCAACTGTATGCAGCTTTAAGTGGCCTAACTTCTAAAGGGTAAGAAAAGAGACAAGGTGGAAGCTCGGCTTTCCTATGCAGCAGCAACAAAGTATAAAAAGAATCATCTCCATATAGGTACCAACCCATACTCTCAACACAGCTTGGGAACACATAGTACCCCATGGCCCCGTCTCCACAACCTATCTTCATCTAGGGTCAATGCGAGAATTTCCTCTCCTCACACCTCAATGATTGCAATCGGGTCAGTGAGGTAGAGGGAGCTACTCTCCTCTTCCCGACTGCAACCACGGCTCACCACACTCTCAACTATAAGGGGAGGTAGAAATCCCAAAACATGAGGACAAAGCTATCAAAGGACATGTCCATGACTGAGGACGCGTCTATACGTATAGATCAAACAACTCTGCAGAGAGTGTACACCTGTACCCAACTCGGAATGGAACCCGGCGGTGATCAGCCAACCGAGCCCATCCTACCGTGTGAACTCTCGGTAGTTACGTCCCATCCTGTATCCGACCCTCAAAGTGATCCCCCTTGCAATGGGAATTGCAACGGAACTGTGAAATGCCCCCGTGTACCCACACGGGAGACACACTGATAGAAGGTGGTCTCACTCCCACTCCTCCCCCACTGATACCCTCTATCCTGCTGGCAGTAGGGTTTTTTTTACCGTCGGTAACCGCTCCGGTTACCGCGGTAACCATTGTTACCACCGGGGTACGGTAATGGTCTTGAGTGGTAGCAACCGCTACGAATTTTCAAATTTGGATTTGAATTCAAAAAATGAAAAAAAATCAATAAAAATCTCCAAAAAATAGTTCATGATTTGTAGAGTCTGATGGTGTTGAAAGTTTTAAAATTTGAGTGCATTTGGTATTTATGTCGAGGTTTAGAAGTTATATGAAAAAAGAAAAAGAAAATTCATGGGCCGACCTGTTAAGGCCCATGAAGCCCAAATGACCTGGATGACCTAGAAGCCGCTCCAAGCCGACACACCGTGACTCCAGTCGCCTCCATTAACCCCGTCCGCAATGAGGGAGCCAGGGTCCGCCGCCCTAGCCCGCGCCGCCGTCGGTGGTATACTGCGGCCAGGGCGCGGTATACCACACGGTAGCTGCGGTTAGCCGCCCCGCGGCCGGATCCGCTCGCTCCCACTCGGCCGGGGCGGCTTACCGCGCGTGAGGTGCGGTATACCGCGGACAGGTATGTAGTTTTTTTTATTTGTGTAGCTTCAGGATTTAGGATTTGTGTTAGGATTTAAGATTTGTGTTAGGATTTAGGATTTGTGTTAGGATTTAGGTTTATTTTGGTTTAGGATATTAGGTAGGATTTAGGATGTGAGGTAGAGGTAGAAATAGAATTGTTGCTTTAGGTAAAAATAGAATTGGTTCCTTAGGTAGGATAATTTGTGGTAGGAATGTAGGATTTGTGGTAGGATCCAATTTTAGTTAGGATTTGTTTTAGATTTAGGTACATTTAGTTGGTGAATGGCAGTGCCACACAGGTGGCTATAAGCCATCTCCAGTACACATGGCGGATCACATGGCAGTTGGGTGGCGGCCTCAAAAGATCCGACCAGGATCTGGTGCGGACAAGGGTTGTGTAGGCAGCGGTGTGGTGGAACACCATTGGCTGGGCGCATGGGATCCTTGGGATCCGCGATGGCCAGCGGCCGGTGTGGACGTGCATGCAGCACGGGATCCAGCGGGATCCGCTGCGGTTGGGGCGGCGTGCGTGCCCATGTGTGAAGGAGAACCCCACCTGGGTTTTGGCATGCCCGCTAGGTGTTCGATGCCCTGCCCCAAAGGGAAGGCGGACGGGAAATGCTCGCCGGCGATGTGGCGGTTCGGCGACGGGTCAGTACGTTCCACAGCGAAGACGGTCAGACCCTAGGGCTCGGTTTAGGCAAGGAAAAGGGGCGGTCCTGACTGGGTTCTTGGCACGACAGCGATGGGGTGCGGGCGCGATGCGGCGAGGTTCAACAAGGGTTACACGGCGGCGAGTACTGGGGTGTCTACGCCGGTGAGCTCGCCCTCTCGCGCGCGTGCATGCGTGCACAGGTTGGACAAGAAAATCTACGGGTTCGGCCACTCAGGTGTGTGCATTCACGTGTGTGCAGACGTCAGCGGCGTGGCCATGGCGGCGACACGAAGCCGACAGCGCATGCATAGCGACGACACAGAGAAAGGAGAACGACGAGCAGGCTTAGGCTGGGCGGTGTTCAGGGTCGAGGTGGCCGAAAAGGCTCGGACTTGGGGTCGATGGCTTGACGAGCACATGTGCGCCGGAGCGTTAGGGTTCACGGCGACAGCACGACAGAACGTCAAGCACAGTCACGGATAGGAAACAGGGGCTCGGCCCCTCGGGCATGTGCATGAGCGCAGGCGCGGGTGTGCGTGTGAACACATGCTTGTGAACCGCTGCCAGGGAGGTGTGCAACGAGCGCAAACTGGCGGCCTGGCGTGCTTCTGCTCAGCGAACATCGGCGGACCGGCCATGGTGGCGGCTCGACGGGGACACGCAGGGGGACACCCCAGGCGAACAGAAGAGCAAGACTGCGAAAAGGGGGGCGAGGCGGCCAGAAGGCTCGACCATGTGTGCATCGGCACGACGTGTACGCAAGTGCCGGCGAGCTGGGGTGCACGACGGCGGCGTCGTGTCGCAGCGTGCGCGATGGCAAACAAGACCAGGGGAAGGACCGGGATGTGGTGCACGTGCGGCATTGAAGGCAGTGGCACCTGCAAAGGCGACCAGTTGTGACGGAGGCAACCAGGGGGCAAGGGGGGCTCGAGCCCCCCTACGACACGCCGGCACGTAGAGCCCCCGACCCCCTTCTCAATTTTTACTCATGTGTATACAAGTATGAGAGGTTGAAAAAATACATAAGACGTATTTTGGTATATTAGTCCAACATTTTCTCCTAAGCCCAAACTCAAAGCCTGACAAATCAAAACCCTATCCAACTGAGGCATCTCGTTCCTGTCTGCCGTCTCCCGGTCGCTTCCTCCTTGCGCCATCTCTCATCACGGCATCGCCCCCCAAACAAGCAACCCCAATCCTCTCTCCCGACTCCCCTAGTCCCGCTCTCTACTCTCCCGGTCTTCTGAGGTCCTGCCGTCTCTGCCTCTCCGGTCCCTAGTCCCTCCCCTCGGTCTCCCCGGCCCGGCCTCCCGTACGCGGTGCTACCCGGGGCAAGCACTGGCAGGCGGTGGGGCAGGTGCCTCCGACCTCCCTGCCCAGACGGGCGACGGTGGGCGAGAAGCCCGCTTGCCACAGCGGCACGACGTCAAGCGGCCACAAGCAGCAGTCAACATCGCATCAGCCTGGCCAGCAGGTGATTTTTTTATTTTTTTACAGCAAAATTGAATATGTGAAATACTGAAGTAGTGAAGTGTGATTTTGCCTTTGCCTTTTTGGTATGGATAAATTGCAACCTTTATTTTTCATGATGTATTTTATGATTTTCATTGTTCATCGATGCTTCAGTATATATAACTCTTTTCAACTATTTTAAATTGTTATATTGTCTACTTTAAGAGGTCATAATGATATTATGTTGATATGGCTTTATAGTTCAACCCCTCCTAAAATTTTTCCAAGATCCGTCCTTGACGACCGGCATGGCTCGATGGCCAACACTCAAACGATGGCGGGTCTACGCGGCAGCAAGCAACCGGCAAACGCGCGAGCTCACAAGCCTCGGCCAACCATGGCTCGAAGGTCGGGTCCTCTGCACGGTGATGGGGGTCGTGGTGCTCACCGGTGCTCCGGGGACGCGGCGGCGGAACGGTGGTGAAGAGGTGCGGCGGCGGTGGCGACCTAGAGCAGAGCAGAGGTAGCAGGGGTTCAGTGGGCGTGGTTCTCGGCTGGTCTGGCTCCGGCTTCACGACGATCTCCTCCACGCAGCAGCTCCGGCTCCTTCTCCCTCTCCCCTTCTTCTTCCCCCTCCTTTCCTCCATCTTCCCCTTCACGAACGGTGATCGTGCCTGCGGGATGCTTCACTGCACCGGCTGCCAAGGGTGCTTGGCGCGGGGAGGCGGCCCTATCTTCCTCCCCTCCTCCTTTCCCTTCTCCCCTCCTCTCCTTCCTTGGTTCTCGTGTATGCGGCGGATTTGGGGGGAAAATCCCCCATGGTGCGGCGGCAACCAGGGATGAGGTCGACGGGAGGGATTTATAGGGCGGCGCCCTAGGATTTGGGGGAGATGGATGGACGGCGAGCGGACCTTGGCCTCCGCACCTCGGGCACACGGCGGGCATCCGGCGGCTGCGGGCGTGCTCGGTGCGGGGTGCGCCGGTCCCCCTTCGTACGGCTGCGAGCGTCGGCAGGAGGAAGAAAGGGAAACATGGATTGGTGATGGCTAACATGCAGGGCCCACCTGGTGGTGAAACAAGAAAGGGGGGTTGGTGGTAGCTGGGCTGACGGGCTGAAAGATGAGTTGGGCCGGTGGGTTAGGGGCAGCCCGATGCAGAGATTAGGGGGTGTCGGCGGACTTATCAAGCGAGGATAAGGCCCAAAACTAGTTTATGGTTTTCCTATTACCCTATCACCTTAGCTCCTATTTAAACTATGATTCGAATTTGAATTTAGAATTCAAATTCGAAACCCACTCAAATAGGATCCAAACAAAAACCAACAAACTCCAAAGTTTTCCACACTAGCACTTTATAATTCCTAAATTTATGATTTTGCTCAAAATAAATCTAGGAAAATCAGGGAAGGTTCAAAGAAGACACCCTTATATTTTAATTAAGCACTCAATTTCAAATCGAAATTTTGAAATCCACATTTTTGCATTGCTAACATTTCGGAGAAATTCTGGGATGTTACAGCAAGCCACCCAGCCCCGCACCAAAGCGATGCCGAAACTGCACAGCCATCGAACAGAAGAGACGAGGAGCACCACCATCTCATGTCTGCCCCCATGCCCACACGCATATGTACGCCAACACCACCTCCCGACCACCATGGCCAAGAGCGGCTAGCCACAAGGAGCGCCCCCCCACAAGGCCTCCCGTGACGTGACCTTGAGAGGTCGCGCCCTGCACCTCACAGGCCGCCAAAGCCGTTGTCGCCGCCGTCCCTGTGCAGGTTGTGCCGGTACGCCCCTAGCCCCTGTGCAGGTCGCCGTCTTCGTCCAGCGCCGACGTCAGGCATCCGACCATGGCGCCCACCGTCACCACTGCCAGCGCCGCTTGCGTCGGTCATGGCTCCCGATGCTGTCTTCAGCATCTCCCACCGTCACCGCACCCCCGCCACAGAACCGCACGCTCCCGACATGCAACCACCAGATCCGGCCGAGGCGACATTGGATCTGGGGCTTCTTCTTCCGTCGCCGCTAGCACACCGACGACGAGTTCCGAGGCAGTGTTTTTCCAGACGGAAACTGTAGACAAGTCGGTCGGCCATCGTTTAGCGTTTAATCTGTTTAAACGTCTATTTAAACGGGGCTAAATAGTGTTAAAATGGGATAAATGGTGTTTAAACGGGCTAAATGACATAGACGGTGGTAACCTGTTTAGCGTTTAAACCCGTTTAAACCGCCCATCTAGGCTGTTTAGGATAACACTATTCCGGGGAGACAAGACGGCTGCACCCGCCCAAGGCACCAAAGAGAGGGAGGAGGGCCTCGCCGCAACCTTGCGCGCGGGCTACACGAGTTGTCGGCGGTCTGCTTAGACTGTCTCCAACAGTCACCCCACCCATTCTCCATCTGCAAAATGCAGATAGAAAACAAACTGTAGCACCTCCAACGGTTGCCACAACACGTTCTGCAGTTTGCGCTCGTCGCCCGACCATGCTACATTCATGGTATATCGAGGTCCTTCTGCATCCCAACCGCTCCCTCTCACCCCTCGTCTCTCTCTTCTGGCGCTCCGCCTCTCTCCCCTGCCTCGTTGCCCGAGCCGCCACGAGCTCCGTCCTGCACCGTCGGCGGTCCAAACTCGAGATCCATCGTGGCCACGACATCCTCGCTCCTTCCATCACCCCCGCCGGACGCCTTCTCCTCCACCCGTCGGCCGCCTTCTCCTGCCACCGCCGGCCGCCTTCTGCAGCCTCCGCCAACAGATCTGGCCGCCTTCTTCTCCCTCGCCGGCCACCTCGACCAGCCCTGCCCGACCACGACGGCGGGCGAGCCGCGGCGGCCTCGGGCCCCTGCGGCAGAGGGAAGCTGTGGTGGGCTCGGAGATTCGGCGACAGGCAGTGAGCAGAGCACCGGCGGGTGACCGGCTCCGACTCCGGCGGCACGCGTTGACCGCCGGGAGGCAGCCTCCCCGGTGGCAGACGAAGGCATGTCCCTCCTCCTCTTCCTTCGGCCGGCCTGCGGCGACAGTGAGTTGGTGCTCGAGTTCCTCCAGCCTCGAGCTTGTCGCGCGGACGCGAGGAGGAGGCGGCTCCCCTCGGTGCAGCGGGATCCTGGGCTCGGGGCGGCCACGAAGCTCCGCGGCCGGCGCGGTGACCTCCCCAGGCCCGAATCCGGCAAGGTGGGAGGCGCATCGGTTTCTTGACGAAGCTGCAGGCACGGACGGCGAGGTGGGAGGCGGAGCTGCAGGTGTGGACGGCGAGGCGGGAACGACGGAGCTGCAGGCGCGGACAGCGAGGTGGGAGGCGGAGCTGCAGGCGACAAGCCTTCCTCCTCTTCTCCAGTTCTCCACGGCGGCGGGAGGCAACTGCCGAAACAGTTTGCGCAAGGGAAGCGGCTGCACTGCTGGAGTGCTCACCCTTTTGAGCGGCAGACGCATGGGCACCATTGCCCGAGACAGTCTTAGGTGGCAGGGGGGGTGGGTGGGTCGACTCGAGCAGGGAAAGGTGTCCGCGTCTTTTCCTTCTGCAGACGCCATGAACCTGCAGCGCACGGTCACCCGATGAGCTCGCGTGCTAGGAGTAGTACCAGTAGGTAGGAGTAGGACTACCCGCCCCCTTGCTACGTCTCGATACCCGGAGGGCCGCGCTCGGCCGGCGTCGTCCTTCCCCGGTCCACGGCGCGAGCACGCCTCGTTAGCCGCCCATCCTTGGCCCTTGGCCCTTGGGTGATGGCACCACGCCTGCATGCGTGCGGTGGCGAGGCCGCGAGGGGCGAGTGGCCGCGTGCCGTGTATCCTGGTCACCTGGTGCGCACGGCGCCACGCGGGCGCCTGCTTGGACTAGGACGACGACGACGCAGAG
Source organism: Cenchrus americanus (assembly GCA_947561735.1). NCBI lineage: Eukaryota > Viridiplantae > Streptophyta > Magnoliopsida > Poales > Poaceae > Cenchrus > Cenchrus americanus. The sequence continues at coordinate 92,930,312 of OX387244.1, read as the reverse complement.
AGGGGCTCTCATGAATGCGGCGCAGAGGCAAGGCGCGCGCCAATCGGCCGAGCTCGCTGCCGCCCACCGGCCACGGCGCGGTGGTCAAACTCACTGCCACACCCCTGCTTCTGCTGGTGCCGCTACTTCTTTTTTCACTTTCTCCCACCTACCTCCTTAAATTCCCTGATCTACGGCCACTACTGGACCACCACTACTCGTCCACTCCGCCGTATACGCATCTTGCCTCTCTCTATATATAGGCACGTTCCCTTCAACGCCCCTGCACTGCACCACACCGCCCCCTGGCACTGCCTGGAGCCTCGTCCCCCACTCGGAGTTCCCCACGCTCTCTTCAGCATTTTTGCAGCAGCAGCAGCAGCGACAGAACAGGCTCTGCCTTGCCGAGCTACAAGCGGAACCATCTCCACATACAGGACGGCACGTAGCCTCCTACTACTCTCTGTAGGCAGGCCTGAAGTGGTCTAGAGGAGCAGCGGCGTTTATGTGCTCTGCCTAGGAAAGGAAGAGACACGCAGAGAGGCCGGAGATGGCGCTTCCAGCCGTCCTCCCCAAGGTGGCCGCGCAATGGCTCTTCACGTTCCACCGCGCCGCCAGGAAGCTCAGGCGCCACGCCTTCCAGCTCTACCGCAACGCTGCCGCCGCCAAGCCGTCGCCGTCAACCGCCAGCTCGCCGCAGCTGCAGGGCCACGCCGCCGCCAAGGGCGCCGCCATCCTTGACGACGACGCCGCCGCGACAGCGGTGACGGACGACGGGACGGTGGTGTGCAACATACACGGCGCACTGCTGCGCTCCACCGCGCTCTTCCCCTACTTCATGCTCGTGGCCTTCGAGGGCGGCAGCCTGCTCCGCGCCATGCTGCTGCTCTGCGCCTTCCCGCTCGTCTGGGCCCTCGGGGAGCGCCGCCGCGACGCCGCCGTCCGGGTCATGGCGCTCGTCGCCTTCGCCGGGCTCAGGCCCAGGGACATGGACCTCGTAGCCCGCGCCGTCCTGCCTAAGCACCACATGGAGCAGATCAACGCGCTGGTCTACGAGCGCCTGTGGCTCCCCTCGAGGAGGAAGGTGGTGGTCACCAGCGCGCCGAGGGCCATGTCCGAGTGGTTCCTCAGGGAGTACATGGCCGCCGACGCCGTGGTCGGCCCCGAGCTGCAGGTCGTCACGGTCGGCGGCCGCCGCTACTTCACAGGGCTGCTGACCGGGCCCGCGCAGGGGGGTGAGCTGAGACAGATCGTACTGAAGGAGGCGCTCGGGGACGAGGGTGCAATGGCCGACGTGGGCGTCATCAGCAACTCCGACCCGTTCGACCAGCATTTCGTGCCCTACTGCAAGGTGTGTGCTTTACAATTACACGTAGCCTTTTTTTTTGTTTGTTCTTTTTTGCTTTGCCATAGGAGAGACCTGCTGCTTGGTTTGAAGCAACTAATAACTGCATAGTACCGATAAGCATCATTAATAACGACTCATGTACTAGCCACCAATAATTAGGATTGTTTTGCTATTTTTAAGGGATTACAAATCTTTATTTGAGAAGATGTTTTCTTATTTTCTTTAGGCCATATATGCACCACCTAAGGCTTTTTGATTACATACGATTCAACGGTCGGGAATGATATCTTCATGGGGAAAGGTTTCTAAAGTGGAAGGAAAGGGGTAGGATAAATAAATGTTTCTTTAACTACCATTAGCTGGTGCTTTAGATAAATTTTATCGAACTAATTTTTTTCTGAACTTTAACTAGTTAAATTTTAGTTGAGTGGATCCAAATAGTGGATTATTTAGGATTGCTGAACACGACGTGAATTTACCGCACCCAGGGCGCCTCCACAATTTCCAATTTGCTAGGAATACGATTACATGTACTGTACGCGAATATAAGTACTTGGAACATGTGAAAGTTATCTGTACATCATATTTTTGCATAATCAGCAAGCACTCCCTTATCATTAGTTTTATGAGGATTTTTAAGGTAGTTGTTTTTTATGAACCGTCCATCCGACGAGATCCAACGGTGGAATACCCAGGAAGTATCAGGAAATTTCTACTAGGAAGTATTAGGAAGTATCAAAATGGTGGGACCCACAAGGAAATTACTATAACACCCTTTTCTTATCTACTTTAGTTTTTAAATTAATTAAGATGATACTTCCTGATACTTTCGAATACTTCTCAAGTACCGTAAAAACCTCTAGTTTTATACTTGGTGATTACTTAGGTAGGTGTTAATTAATTGCATCTCCTATAGAGAGAGTACTATGTGATTGATTGAGGAGCGCCAACACCATTTTTATTCCTTTTCAATTTATCCTGAACATAACACCATATTTATTCCTTTTCAAATTGTCCTAAACATATTATAAATGGTCCCATAAATAAATAAATGGCTGGAAAACAACTAACAAACTTTGAGACATTAAAAAACTCCGAGACGCGTGGTTTTCAAATCACAACAGAGACCGTCTGAGTACTCGCACTAAGGTCAGTCTTAGTGGGGTTTCATAGACATTAAATAGGCTGTCATGTGAGCACTTTTGATGATGGGACAGTGTATTAATGAAAAGAGAGATAAAATGAGTTTTATTAGTATGACACTCCCTATACACAGTTACCTAGACAAATTGTATCTTGCATGTAACCTAGAAAACAACAATAGATGAAATTATGCATTGAGAGTGAGGTGTTTCATTATTGTTTCAAATGTTTTTAAGATGATGTGTCACTCTAGGTAATCGTGTTGATGATATCTGCACGCACACAATAATAATTCTATAAGCACAATAAATTAGAGATCATACTCTTCTTTCGAAAGAAAGAGACCATACTAGAATGATGATCACAACTTGTTCCCAGTAGTGGAGGACACATCACCTACAACTTGTTAATTTTTGAAATAAATTCAGAAAAATGCAAGCACCATGATGATGAGTCGACGACGATTAAATTCGGTAGAGACCTTGAAAGGGGACCCAAAGTTTCACCTAAGACGATAGTGTTGCTAGATCACCATTAAAGGGGCCGGCAATAGTGATGGCTACTACTAGTACAAGTAGGAATATCGATCGGTAGACTGGGAAATAGTGATACATACTAAAATTTATCCCTATTCTTTGTCATCGTAGATAGAGATGCCTGTAATTAATTTAGAGAAGAGAGCGATGGCCGTCAAACAACGGTGCGTAGACCAGCAAATGTCCTACTCCCACTAGCATATATGGAACTTCCGATGTATAGTGTTCGCTGTCACGAATACAGTACTCGCACGGTCCAGTTGGGGTGGGCACTGGTAAAACGGATCGATCCACGAGACTTTGAGGCTCTGGCCACCTAGGTACAGCGCGAGGGGTACTAGAAAATTCCAGGGCAACCAGATTTTGATCGACCGTGTACCTGGTGTGGGCACTGTGGATCCGCAGAGTTAGCCTGGCGTCCAGTGTGTACGGACACGCGAGAGCTGGGAGCAGCCACGCACGGAGGGAGGACCGCCGGAGCAGCGCGTGGGAGCCTCGCACAGGAGCCACCAGCGGCGGACGACGGCCGGCGCAGCTGAGCAGCACGGGCATTGTGTGTGTGCATGCAAGCGCACGCCACCATTGAAGGCACATTCACGGCGCGTTTGGTGGCATGCATGCGCGCTCTATCCATCAACATACATCTCGTCTCTCCCGACCGGCAGGAGGCCCGGATTGGACCCCTCCTGTGCCGTGCGCACCTGGCCACGAGCGTGGCAATGACCGCCGGCATGCATGCATGGTGATGAGCGGCCACGGGCAAAGGGATAGAGGCCGTAAGGGCTAAGGACTACTCCCTCCCGTCGTTTTTTTAGCCGGCAAAACAGACAGACACACTTTCCTGCCCGAGGGAGTATATTTTCGGCCTGTTAGTTTGGCTGGTGGTGATGGTAGTCTTTGGTTTGTTTAAGAGAAAATCTTATTAAATTTGGTTCTTTGGTGCATTGGTTTTGTTCACGAGAGAAAAATCTTTTGTTACGTGGTGTCGATAAGCCAAAGCGAGCAGGTTTTTGTCTTCCTGCCGGGGATTTTCCCTGCCACGCAGGCCGGGGCCGTCCGTGCGACCGTGCCCACTATCCCCGGCGTCCCCGGACAGCCACGGAGTACCCTTCCTTTCCTTCGGTCGGCAGTAGCTCACCTCGGTGCACCTGCTCTGGGTGGTGGCACGGAAGTTGCAGGCTGGCCAAGGACCAGTCTCCCTCGCTACTTTTACTGGTACAATCTGGGCACCGGGGATCGGCTCCCAATGAGGCCGTCCGACACGGGCTATTATTGTACACTGGCACCTACTCCCCATGCAGCTGGAGCCCTAGCAGATTGCAATTCAATTTTGCGAACAACAAATTGGTACTATAGCGAATTTGCAAAAAAGAAGTACTATAACGTTATCAAAAAGGAAAATGGTACTATAGCATTTGGAGTACTCACCTCAGCCGGTTCGTGGTCTCCAGATCCACTAGCTTTATTCCACGCAACTAGTTCTTGTGGCAGCGGCCAGCACAGCGAAAAGCAACGGCGGAGCTAGCACCGGGGCGGTTGGGACTCGAGCCCCTCGGACTGCTGAAAATCTTGTGAAGTCCTCTTAGTCTACCCTGCAATTTTTAGGAGGAAGAAAGATAGAGAGCGAGAGGTGGAAGAAGGAGAGCCCCGTGACCATGCGGTAGATCGTGGCTTCACCCCTGGCGACAAGCGCCAAACCGTCCTAGGAACGATGTGTAGGTAAAACCGGTTGACAATTCTGCTTAGGGGTTGAATTAACCTGGTATGGATAGATGAGTGAGTAAATTAAGCCACAATTTTGGTTGGAAGGTAGGATGGACAAAATGAATAGATTAATTGAGGAGTAAAATGGATTTTTCCTTTTTCAAATTACGGATGCAGGAGTGTTTGGCCGGGAAAGGAAAAGGTCCGAACCTTTGAGATGCATTCACGGGTGCGTGGAAATTTCGACACTGGAGTAGTTGGCACTTGGCACCCTCATTTAAGAGTTCGCAGTAGCTCGCTTGCTGAATTTTGAAAAACTAGTACAAATGATTGAACTAAAGAGATTTAGAGGTGCACCTAATTAATACCCCTTTGCACCCTTACCCACAGTGCACACGACAGCGTTGGGAATGATCATCGACTCTCGACAGCCAACACAGCTATCAGTAAATTTGATTTCTGTGTTTTCGTTACTGCCTACTGGAATCGGAAAACGAAAACTCCGCCAACCTTGTCAAATTAAGTCGCGTTGCCAGCCATCGATGTTCAAGTCCGAAAACGAAAACTTAGCCGATCAACACGGGACGAACAGCATCTTATTATTGTCAGCATAGATCTTCCCCTCTCTTTTGACAGTGTCTTATTATTTATTTTTTTACATATAATTTGCAAATGCTCAATTAGATTGGCGCAGTGTTAATGTTTGTTTACGGGTATTTAGTTATCATCAGTTTTCAACATAGGTCTAGTATTTCTGGAAAATATAATTGCTAGTTATTCAGGGATTGATAGATGACGACGCTACTTGTACTCTTAAATCGTGGGTGACTAGTCCTCCTTTTATGCAAATAAATGTAGATGTATCATCCTCCTAATGTTGGAGGAGTAGCCGGAAAAGGCATTTATGGATAATTTGACCAATCTTTTAAGGAAATAAATGTGATGTGTACATGCCTTTTCTGAGTGCTCAGGGGAAATCATTAATGAATAGTTGGACCTTCTTTTTAGCAACTAAATGTTGTATTGGGTCCAGATAGGGCGGGACAAAAAGCTCGAAGAGTGTTAGCTCGCTCGAACTCGTTGGTTAGTGGCTCGACTCGGCTCGTTAGTAAATTTGAATCAAGCTAAGCTCAAGTTTTAGCTCGCTACGATAACGAGCCGAGCTCGAGTTAGCTCGCGCGCCCTAACGAGCTAGTGCAACAGCTAGCAAACGAGTTGATTGTAATTTTCTTGAGTAATATATTGCTTGTTGGTTATGTGCTTTCATGGTTTGTTGGCTTGTAAACATATTGTATTTGTTGATTCCATACTTATCTATTAGCTATGATTTTTTTGATTTTTTTAATTGTTAATGAGTTGGCTCATGAACTTAACGAGTCAACTCGACCTTCTTAACGTGCAGAGCCGAGCTGGGTTTTTAGCTCGCTGAGATAATGAGCTACAATGAGCCGAGCCTTAATGAGCCGAGCTAGGCTTGATATCCAGCCCTAGGTTCAGACAATCATCGATGAGGATCATCTCGGTGACGATTCTCAACCTTAACAGATTTTAGATTATTGTAGGCACCACATGCCTTCCGAGTAATCAACATACTGTGATAAAGACTAACGGCACCTGTGAATTTTGACGCAGTCAGGTTCATACTTCAGTTCATGGAATCTAAACAAGTTTTAGTTATGTGTTAGTACATCTTTAAATAGTGGGAAAGTTATTATTGACTAGTCAATTTGATTATCTAGGGAAATTTTTGTAAAATAATAACTAAGTAAGTGATGAAATACTATTAAACAAATCGAACAAAATGGAAGTGATGAAATCTCATTGTAAAGATGGAAAACGTTAATCTTTCTTTTCTATGCCAAAACCTGTTTGTAATGAGCCTTGAAGCTAAATCACCAATATATACTTCCTGTTTTACTTAAACAGAGTAATTTGAAATCTCATAGAACTAAATAAACTTTTCCTGATGAATCCTTGGGGTAAGATGCCAAATCGAATCATTTCATTTCTCACAGGAAGTCTACCTTACTGACCGGCTCTGTTTCATTTCTCGCAGGAAGTTTATGTCGTGAGCAGAGAGAGCACAAAGAGCGCCAAGCTACCGCGGGACAAGTACCCGAAGCCGCTCATCTTCCACGACGGCCGCCTCGCCTTCCTCCCCACCCCTGCCGCCATGCTCGCCTTCTTCCTCTTCCTGCCGCTCGGCCTCATCCTCTCTGTCATCCGCATCAACATCGGCATCGTCCTCCCTTTCAAGATCCAGTTTGTAGCCGCCGCCATCTTCGGCGTCCGCTACCGCACCTCCGGCCTCCGCACCCCGCCGGCCGATGGCAAGCAACGCAGAGGTGTCCTCTACGTGTGCACACACCGGACGCTGGTCGACCCCATCATGCTCTCCTCGGCTGTGCAGAAGTCGGTGCCAGCCCTGACGTACAGCCTCAGTCGGCTGTCGGAGCTGATCGCGCCCATCAAGACGGTGCGGCTGACGCGCGACCGCGCGCGGGATGCCGAGACCATGTCGAGGCTGCTGACGCAGGGTGACCTCGCGGTATGCCCCGAGGGCACGACGTGCCGCGAGCCCTACCTGCTGCGGTTCAGCCCGCTGTTCGCGGAGCTCGCGGACGACATGGAGCCCGTGGCGCTGGACGCGCAGGTGACGGCGCTCTACGGCACGACAGCGAGCGGGCACAAGTGGCTGGACCCCGTGGCGTTCTTCGCTAACCCAGCGCCGTCGTACCGGGTGGAGTTCCTGGGCGCCGTGCCGCGGGAGTGGACGCGCGCCGGGGGCAAGACGGGCGTCGAGGTGGCGAACTGGGTGCAGCGGCGGCTCGGAGAGGCGCTTGAGTTCGAGTGCACCGGGCTCTCCCGCCGCGACAAGTACATGATGCTGGCCGGCAACGACGGCGTGGTAGCCAAGTAGGCAGCACCGGGCATGCGCTGCAACTGCGACAGTTGAGTGTGTTTTTATGCACACTACATGCTGAGTAAAATATTGTCAAAAGTTAGTTACTGTAATTTGCGTGCAAGTAATGGATCTTTTGCTTACTAGTATTGTAAAGAAAGTTTGATTACCTCAAAAGGCTAATCAAACAGTAGATGCTTGGAATGAAGTTCGAATCAAATGGTGTATGTTTGGTTAGTACTTCCTCTGAAGTTCGAATCAAATGGTGTATGTTTGGTTAGTACTTCCTCCGTTTAAATTATACTCCCTCCGTCTTGAAATATAAGGCACTCTAAAATTTTTAGAACAAATTAAAAAGGTGGGAAAATATCACATATACCCTTAGCCAATGATAATTGAAGGTAAGTTTTCTAGTTAACAAGTGCAATATTTGGCAAGTTTTTAATTGAGTTGATTGAGTACTTACCAAAAACTCTTAGGATGTCTTATATTTAGGGAAAAATTTTAAGCCCTTAAATGGCTTATATTTCAGGATGGAGGGAGTAGGTCGTTTTGACAAATCTAAATTAGTAGTTGTTATTATGTATCTAAACATGAGTATATATTAAGATGCATAGCAAAAATAATGAACTTTGAAATGTCAAAACGACATACAATTTGGAACGGGAGAAGTGTCAGACAATTCTACAGCTAATCTTAAATGAGACAAGTGCCGAACAATGCAGTGCTAGTGATGTGTCATGCATACTTGTCAAAAAAATCACTCCTGCCTTATTCAGCTTGCATTGTGCAGGCCACCATCAGTACTCGATCGACCACTCCAGCTCGAATGACAAACACGACTTTTTTTTTTGATTTCCATGAAGCGCTCATGCCCCTAGCCATTTCTTGCCTTCACATTTATGTGCATCAGCCACCAACTTTGATAGCTCATCTGCTGAAATTCTAAAACCATCTAGTATTGAGAATCGCCTACTGCAATTTTTCCGTCACGGTAATAATCTCTGGCTCGACGTTGACACGCCATCAAAGCCTTGGCGGTCCGCCTTGGCAAATGACACAAGTGGCAACCTCCAAATTTGGAGCAGACGACAAGTCCAAGCTAACAGGACCATCCTTGAACAATGGAGTAGTTATATTTGGCCCAATTTAGAGTGGGGACAGAGCCCCTAAAAAGGCACACAAGCCCAATTTGTGGAAACAGCCCATCATTCTCCATAAAGGCCCATCAAAAAACATTCCATGCCGACGAATGGCCCGGCAGATTCCGTGCCTAGTCCACCATTGTTGGCGCAGATCTTTAGGCCCCGTTTGGTTCCTATAAGTAGGGTGACTTAAAGTGCAAAAAGTGCAAAAAAAGCGCTCCACCCGCGAAACCAAACAGCCCCGACTTAAAGCTGCTCCAACTTATAAGTTGCATAAGTAGCTCCACCCCTACTTAAAGTGACTTATTTCCACTTTTTTCCAAGATCGCGTGTGGAGCCCACCTGACTTATAAGTCACTACAACCAAACAGGGACCGACTTAAAGTGGTGTGAGCATTTAAGTCGGGTGACTTATAAGTCACCCTACTTATGGGAACCAAACAGGGCTTTAACCTCTCACTGATTGCCTGGGTCAGGATCGTTGCCTGGACTGGTGGACAAAAAGCAAATCTGGAAGCTTTGGCCACCATGATGATATCTGCACAGCGGAAAGGGAACAAAAGGAGGCAAACGGCATCGTCGTCTTTAGAGAGCGGCGATGAAGGTGATCTTCTGGGCCAGGCGGACCTTTTTCTCAGGCTGCTATAGTTGTTATCCGCCGATGGCTACTAGTTACTACAGTGAAAGGCGGCCGGACCGGAGCTTCTGCCGGCGAGAAAAAGGGCTGTAGTTTCTCTCTCTGCTCCAACCACCGGCACACCGTCGGTCCGTCGCTAGTCGGTGCTCCGGCCGGCGGCAATGCAAACCTTCCGCCGCCAATGTGTGTACGTAGATGATCGCATGGGAGAGCTCAGTGGCGACGAGAATGATGACTACGGACAGTTTTTTTAGATGTAGAGAAACATTCATTTCTCGTTATGCCCGTTTCTAGAAAGGCATACTACTGCACAATAGAAATGACTGTTTCTCTTTTTTATTTTTGGTGGAAATGGAACTGTTTTTAGAAAGGCATATCTGTCAGAAATAGTACTTGTATATCCACGATTTTATGCTGCACTTTATTCTGGTTTCTTTGATTAGTTTCAGTCTCGCATCATTAAGGTGCGGATTCCTGCCAAAGCCAAAGCTAATGTTCTGATTTCGAAACAGGCATCCAAAAATATGGCCAACAAACAATTTTCAAATCCACAGAGCTAATGAGCTATAGTAGTACTCTGTGAAACTCCATTAACAAACATGCAATGCAAGAACCTCGTACAGGTTCTGCGGATATTAAACCGCAAAGCCAAATATTCTCCCCAATCCCGATGCTCTCGCTCCGACCGATGCGATCAGGGGATTGCATCCGACATGAAGAATTCTTTCACCTCCAAAGTTCACCACTGCCCGTGCAGCTTTCCCTCACCCCCGTCGTCGATCGAGAGCTAGATCGACCGAGAGGCCTTTTGCTTTGCTCGTGCATTTCTTTGCCATATGTTATGTGCTCGCCCGCCCACCCACCCATCCGTTGCGTGCTCCAACCTCGCAAAGCTCCAATCCTCACCTCCCAAGTTTCCTCTTATTCCTTGTCGCTCTTTCTCCCCCTCTCCCTCCCCTGCCGCGGAAGGAACCTGTGATTCGACGTGACGGCGTCATGTTTATATATACGCCATGGACGCAGAGAAAGCAAGGCCCCTACTTTACACCTCTTCTTCGTCAGGTAGCTGTCCGTCGCTCTGCCTGGTTTTGTCTTTGGGTTTTGGAGGTTGCGAATTGGAGAGACGGGCGACATGGGTCATAAGCTGGTTGATCGCTTAGGCCTCTTTTTTGCCCTTGTTGCGCTCTGTGGCGGTGAGTTGCTTGCTGATTCATTCTTCGCATTCTTTTCAATCCAAATTGTTCGAGTTACAACTACGTGCTTGGTTAAGAATCATCAGGTTTTTGCAGCCAATGATGCGTAGCGCCTGTCTGTTCTGTACCGTTGGAACTTCTCTTGTGGAATGTGATGACGTGTCGTGTTACTCGACTCGTTTGTTGCTCTTCTTAATTTTGACCTGATTTTTGAGGAAACGTCTGATCCCAGCAGGAACGGAACAGAGAAGAGCAGAGGCAGCCCACGGAACGACGCCGCACAGGATGCTCACCACGGTCTCCGTGTCGAAGCCGTCTTACCCCACGGTCATCACTCCCATGTCGGCCTCCGCCGAACCGGGCTGGGCGCCGGGTAGTCCTTTCTCCACGTTCCCATCGTTGGCGACCGGGAACGGCGATGCCGGTGCCGGTGCTGGTGCTGGTGGTGGCGGCGGTGCTGGTACCGGTGGCGGTGCCGGTGGTGGTGGCGCCGGTGCTGGTGCCGGTGGCGGCGGTGCTGGTGCTGGTGCCGGTGGCGGCGGCGGCGGTGCTGGTACTGGTGGCGGCGGCGGTGCCGGTGGTGGCGGCGGGACGTGGTGCGTGGCGAGCCAGAGCGCGAACCCGACCGCGCTGCAGGTAGCGCTGGACTACGCCTGCGGCTACGGCGCGGACTGCTCCCCGATCCAACAGGGCGGGAGCTGCTTCAACCCCGACACCGTGCACGACCACGCCTCCTACGCCTTCAACAGCTACTACCAGAAGAACCCCGCCCCCACCAGCTGCGACTTCGGCGGCACGGCCACCATCACCAACACAGATCCCAGTAAGCTACTGCACACCTCAATGCTAGCTGCCTCTAGTCGGAACCGCAACGCATTTCTTGGCGTCCTTATTTGACCAGCGAGAGAATCTTCCAAAGACATTTCTAACGCAAACCATTTTGTTCCAACTTTACAGGTTCAGGGTCCTGCCAGTATCCGTCATCAAGGTAAAGTGTTCCCGCGACTCACAGAAAGGAATCGGAACAAACCAAACTATTGAGCATGTTTGGATCATAGGGATTGAAATTAGCCCGACTAAAATTAGTCTCTAGCAGAAGCTAAACTTCCAAACAGGTGAGGCTAAAATTAGTCTTGAGGCTAAACTTTGCTAGTAGGAGTGGGGGAGCTAAAAAAGGGACTAAAATCTTCTTTTCCGCTTTCCTCATTAATGACCACATGCATGCTGCCAATAACTCCAAGCCATGCCCACCTTGGGAGAGGAGATAGAAGAGAAAGGGAGACAAATAGGGACTTTAATGCTCTTTTAATACACTTTAGCTCTTGCTTCCAAACTAGGGGGTGACTAAAACTTTTTAGCCTGACTAATTTTAGTCATGAGACTAAAGGTGTTCCAAACATGCCTTATACTTCATGCTGGAAAAAAAACTGATTGTGTTGTGCGATTGCAGCGGTGGCGCCCAGACCACGATGCCCCCGCCATCCCCGACGACGACCATGCCGCCGACCACCCCGATGACCCCGATGACGCCAACCACGCCGGACACCGGCACCCCAGTCTACGGACTGTCCCCACCCGACTACGGCTCGACGTCCCCTCCGGGCTACGGATCGACGTCGCCCCCGGACTACAACGACGTCGGCGCCGCCGCGACGGCGGGGCAGGGCGGGGCGGGGGCGCTTGCGCTCGTGTGCGTCCTGGTCGCGACGATATCCCTGCACGGCTCCAAATGAGCAATTTCGTTGCATTGGTTGGTTCAGGCGTTTACACACGGCGCGCCCCGTACGTGGTGGCTGAAAGACTCAGAGTTGATAGGTTGCGCTGCACCAGGTAGGGGGCCTCTCCGTGGTGCACTGGTGCTGCTGCCCGGCGACGGGGAGATCAGCCGCAAATCAGCTTATGAGATGATGTTGTAAGAAGCGATTCGTGGCGCTGCAACGCCCCAGTTCTAGCGGAAGCATCAGATGTTTATATATATTGGGGATTATATTCTACTACTGTACTGCTTAGGAGTACAATAATCAGAAATTTGTTTCCTTGCCCACTCCATTTGCTTTACGCTGAATAATACTGTTACCAAGGAAATATCTTAGGTGATGGGCTAAGGATATTAGAGGAAAGACAAAGAAAGAAAAAGAAGCTATCAAATCTAGGATTGATATGCTAGATAACAAGCAGAACATTCAATTCTCTCTCTAAATGAGCAAGACATCACTCGATGTTTAAGAGACAGAATCTCTCATTTGCTGAGGGAAGAGGAAATTGCTTGGTTCCAGCGATCAAAAACTAAAAACATGTTAGAGCAACTCCAACAAACTAGCTATTTTTAACTCCATATTTAACTCTTTATCTGTCTTTGTAAAAATCTTCCTCTTCATTTTGAGCCTTGGTAAAGAGCTATAGCGAGGGATAATGAATAAAAATATTCGGGGATAACTAGACACACGCTAGGAGATCTAGATAAAAGACTAGAGAAGCGAGCTGGGAGGACAACGAGACGAGAAAGAATCCTTACACAATCTACCTATTCTTGTCAACTCTAGGCAAAGGGCTAAAGCAAAGGATAACCAAGGCAAACTAACTCAACAAGCTCTTCTAGTGCTGCAGGGGCATGCAAAGTCGTGCCCTCAGACTGGGATGACAAGGGACGACTACGACGCGCTGAATCCTACCGGCCCGAACTAACGTGGTGGACTACAAAGTCCATCTGGAGCTGTCACCTCCTTAGGGTACCACAACTATTCCGTTGCGCGGGACACCAATCTAAGACTAAGGTAAGCTATGAGCACTGTACTCACAACGAACCAAAGAACCTTTCCCCAGGTACCGCGAAGGAAGGTCTTTCTCCTGTGAAACACCGGAGATCAAGCGAAGAACGACCACAACACTATAGGGTTCAAGAGAGCTATGCTAACCAAGACTAAACTAACTTTAGTCTAAACCAAGAATAAAGCTTCTAGAGCAAAGTAAAAGCTGAATGTATTTGACTCGAAAAGTAAGATAGAAAGATAATTTCTTAAATTGTACTTGAGTCTAAACAAATAAAGGATACAAGAGCAATACCAGAACTCTGAAGAAGACTCCTCCGGAACCCCGAGACTTGCTCGACTCGACTCTAACTCCCAAGCTGCACTAATCCTACTCTAAGTGAACAAAAGAGTGGAAATGAGATGCTCCTGCGTTGTGTGTTCAATCCAGCCGGTGTGAGGCTCCTTGTATAGGTAAGTGAGGTCGGTTGAGCGCGTGGGCCCATTTTCATAGCTGCGGCCAGATGAGGAGGTGCGGTCGGCCCTATGATCCACCGCCTCTTGACTTGGACGCTCCTGATCCTTGCTCCTGAGGCGGTTGAAGGTCGATAAGTTGAGTCGGTTTCGGTCGGCACGACGGTTGGGAGGTGCGGCCGGGCCACCTCTAAGCCGTGGGATGAACCGCCTTCGCCTGGTGACAACTCATGGAACTTTATTAGTATCAAAAAATGTGCATGAAACTTGTTGTATACTCCTCTCGAACCCAAGGTTTTGACGGTCGGATCTTTGTTGTAAGGACCGACAACAAACTCCCCCAAGCTAAATGTTTGCTCGTCCTTGAGCAAAGCCTAGACTTGGTCTCGGTGGATCAGGGGTTGCATGGTGTTATCACTCGGCAAGTACCTGCGCACAAACTCCATGCTCTTCTTGCAAATTTGAAAAGGTTTCTACGGGAGAAGCTTAGCCTTACTACCCTTGGGGCTTTTAGCTTTCCACCTTGCCTTCAGAGGTTGAAAAGTAGAATGTATTTTGACTTTGCATCTCTTACTCTTCTTCTTTTCTGGATCCTATCTCGGAGTTTTTGAAAATTTTGCAAAGAGAGACAAGGTTCCTCGGATGGTTCCCTCGATTGCTCAAGTGGTATTTGTTACCTCACTAAAGGCTTTAAGCGAGCCTCAACTTCTCACTTCTATGGCTTGTATGTGGAGTTTTGGGTAGAATAAGTATGAGACTCACTTGTGCCACATGATATTGTTGAGCCAAAAACCGGATCCAAGAATAAACTAGTCATGCAACTTGATCGAGATGTGCAAGTGTGTGGAAATTTTTTGTGTTTTTCTAAACACCCCTTGCTTTGAGATTCTCCTCTTGATTTTATTTTGGAGGGGGGTCGTGCTTTCTTTTTTTCTATGTTCTTTGATTGGAGCACATTTTTTTCTATGCTTCTTGAGCATATACTTTTTTCCTATGACCCCTCTCTCCTTTTGCAAGATTACAAGAAGAGAAATCTCTTTGAACTTTGGAGTATTTATTTTTGGTGGGTGGATAGCATGTTTTGCGTAACTCCCATTGTAGGAGTTAGCATGTATATGTGGGTGTACATGATCTCGATCATGGAAGCATGAAAAGATTCTACCAAGGGTCACAACAATTTGGCAAAACTCAATGGGTCACAAGCAAGCATATGTAAAAGGTTTGAACATTGATATCGACATATGGCTTTGGTAGGTAATATGACCATTGAGGAACTTGCTTTGTTTTATTTTCAAAAAGAAATCGTCCGAGATTTTCACCATACTTTGAGATAGAGCAGAACAACATTGTCGCACCATATCATACTAGTCAACAACCTAGATTTGGTCATAAGCATTTGATTCCCACAAAGTTTTATTTCAGGCTTTTATCTCAAAATATACCAACAAATTCAAAAAAGCATAGAGCACAAAGATATGCACTAGGTTCTTGCAAAGTTTTAGCATAGCAACCATTCATCATTTCCAAAGTGCGGGTATAGACAAGGTTCCAAGCACATGGTTGAAGCAAACATTTTTCTTTTATTCAAAAGAGATAAACAAGATGTTAAAGAGTAGTTTAGATGGACATACCTTCCTTGATTGAAAATGGGGTCTCCCCCAAGCTAAATTTTGGCTCTCTGGTTGGCATGTCTTCATTTTGGTGATGGGCGAGCACCTGGACGCTTGTATCGGTTGTGTTGATGGATCTGTGAAAAATCATAGGTACAGTGGTATCACTTGGTACGGTCGGTCCTACTAAATTTTTCCCAAGCACTCGTGCTCCCTCCTGTAAACATCCTACACCAAAATTTTGTCGAGGGGAGGTACGACCGTACCTCTAGGTTCGGCCGTATCACCAAAAATATCCAAAACTGCTTTTCTAAGCCTTGTTTACTTACTAAATGCAATGGTGAAAACAAATTTGAAATCTAAACATGCTTGATGCACGAAATAAAATGATTGAAAGGAAAATATGAGATAATTACCGGTTTACATCTCGGTGAGGGCTCGTAGTTTAGAGACCGTGAGCAGGACTCCTCTTGTTGCTCAATTAATTTTGGCCTCGTCCGGTCCCGGAGTGGAAGGATCGGACGATGCTCTCTTCACTCGCCACACCTTCTTTGTTTTCTTCGGTGGCGATGAAGTTGGTGAGGCTTTGGCGGGGGTGTCCTTGATTTCCGTCTTCTTTTCCCCTTTAGCTTTGTTCATTGGCTTCGACTTCTTGGGTTGGTGGTGCCCGTTGGATGCTTTATCTTGTTCCCAATGTTTCCTCATTGTTGTAATGAGGCTGTCCACTTTGGGCTTGGTCGGGGCTACCTTTTCTTTCTTATGTTGGGGTTGTGGCTTCTTCCACCCTCTATCTTCCTCATCTTGCACTAGGTAACATTGCTCTTCATTTGCTTGGAATTTGAATGTCATGTTCCTTTGCCCTATGCGGAATTGGATCTTCCCGGCACCGACATCAATCCCTGCATTGACATCTCTTAGGAATGGTCGCCCGAGAATGAGCGGAATTTCTTCTTGCATGCCGAGGACCACGAAATCTGCAAAGACATAAGAGCCTCTGACATTCACCAAGAGATTTTCTACTATGCCCTCTGGATATTTTATCGATGAGTCGGCAAGTTGGACTGTCATCATCGTCGGAGAGATAGTCAGATATCCCAACTCTTCAAACATGGCTTTGGGCATGAGATTGACACTCGCTCCAAGGTGACAAAGAGCATTCCTGATCTTTTGGTAGTATATCGTGCACGTGATGCCCAGATATCCATTGTCTTTCTTGTGCAAGACTGCTGATTCATCCCATGGGCCTTGGATTTGATGTATAAGCTTCCCTACATGGTTAGGTGCATACATCCCCCTAAATGGCTTACCCCATCTGGTGGATATGGTGCTAACATGCTCTTGGGTAGGCTCAGGTTGCCTCGGGATTCCACCCGACTCAGAAGAAGGTAAAGAAGCAGCAAGCTAAGCTAGTTGAGTTTCTATCATTTTATTAAAGCTAAGCTGATTCTTCATGGCAGAGGTGAAAGATTCTATGGTGGAATTAAGATTTTCAAGAACTTTCTCATTGGCGGCTAGCTTCTTGTTTAAACTTTCATTAATTCTAGCTTGGCCAAAGACAAGATCTTTAATGGAAGGCTGATTATTGAAAGAGTTAGAATAGTTACCTCAATTTTGATTGTTGAGTGGGAAGTTGGGCCTCGAGTTCCACCCTTGATTGTTATGGTTGTTGTTGTGGAACCCGTTGTTGTTTCCATTGTTGATGAAGTTAGCTTCTTTCCTTGTCTTGAGACAATCGTTGCCCGAATGACCAACATTACCGCAAACCTCGCACATCATGTGTGCGTCCATGATTTTGGCGGTTTCCATGTTGGTTGATGCCTCCAATTTCTTCATGAGGAGGTCCATCTTAGCGGCGATCATGTCAATTCCATCGACTTGCTTTACACCGCGGGTACGGGGTTGGAGATGATCTCCATCCCAACCTTGATTTGCCACCATCTTCTCGATTAATTCCTTAGCGGCTAGTACTTGTAGCGAGAAGAAGGCTCCTCCAGCAGCTGCATCTAGGTGCTCACGGGATGTACGCTTGAGCCCATGATAGAAGGTCTGAATTAAGAACCACTCGTGCATGCCATGATGCGGGCACACGGTGATGTACTCCTAGAAGCGTTCCCATGCTTCCGGGATACTCTCATCATTCTGCTGCTGGACACCCGAAATTCTTGCACGGAGGGCATTGGTTTTGCCCACCGGGAAGAACTTTGCGAGAAATGGCTTTGAGCACTTATCCCATGTGTTTATGGCATCTCGCTCCGCATAAAACCATTGCTTCGCCTTCTCGAGCAATGAGAATGGGAATAGACGAAGACGGATTGCATCATCCGTCACTCCATGAATAGTGAAAGTCCTACACACCTCTAGAAAATGTTGGAGATGTGCATTGGCATCTTCATTCGGCTTGCCGGAGAACGGATTTGCTTGCACCATGTTGATCAATGTCGATTTGAGTTCAAAGTTTCCGTCTCCCACCGTTGTGGTTGGTCCCGTAGGGACATTGGTGTTGGAGGGGGTGGAAAACTTGCGGATCGTCCCCTCGGCCATTGGTGTTGACGAGGTGCTGTCTACATGATCGACGGTGTTCGTCTCTTGAGTCGAGAGAAACTTCTGAGGGATAATGAGACGGTGTCACACTCTCCTCACAAGTGACTCTGGATTGTCGTTAAAGTTGGACGGTCGGTCGAAACTGGTCATGCACTACTCTGCGTACACAAAAGTAGAGCAAGGGTAAACCCGCTTAAATAGCGGTTCACCGAACCTTGATAATTCTATCACGATGTTTAAACAATATCTTATGCCTATTGCCTCCCCAGCAACGGCACCAGAAATGCTTGTTGACGCTCCTTAGCCTCACCACTAGGTTGGCACAAACGGCGACGGCGACATAAATGCTTGCTGGTGCTTACAAGCATCGCCGCTGGGTTCACACCTCTAGTAATGAGGCTAGGGAACGTCTAGGGTAAAACACACGATCACAGAAAGGTCCGCAAGCACACAGATTACCGTTGTAGCACTTCACCCGGTGGTATTCGGGCTGTCGATTTATATTTTCCCAAGGGAGGCACGACGACAAAGATGAACGAGTAAACGGTGGAGAAAAATCAAGACTTGGTAAAGAGCTATAGCGGGGGATAATGAATAAAAATATTCGGGGATAACTTGACACACGCTAGGAGATTTAGACAAAAGACTAGAGAGGATAGCGAGCTGGTAGGACAACGAGACGAGAAAGGATCCTAACACAATCTATCTATTCTTGTCAACTCTAGGCAAAGGGCTAAAGCAAAGGATAACCAAGGCAAACTAACTCAACAAGCTCTTCTAGTGCTGCAGGGGCATGCAAAGCCGTGCCCTCAGACTGGAATGAGAAGGGAGGACTACGACGCGCTGAATCCTACCGGCCCGAACTAACGTGGTGGACTACAAAGCCCGTCCGGAGATGTCACCTCCTTAGGGTACCACAACTATTCCGTTGTGTGGGACACCAATCTAAGACTAAGGTATGCTCTGAGCATCGTGCTCACAATGAACAAAAGAACCTTTCCCCGGGTACCGCGAAGGAAGGTCTCTCTCCTGTGAAACACCGGAGATCAAGCGAAGAACGACCACAACACTATAGGGTTCAAGAGAGCTATGCTAACCAAGACTAAACTAACTTTAGTCTAAACCAAGAATAACGCTTCTAGAGCAAAGTAAAAACTGAATGTAATTAACTCAAGAAGTAAGATAGAAAGATAACTTAAATTGTGCTTGAGTCTAAACAAAGAAAGGATACAAGAGCAATACCGGAACTCTGAAGAAGACTCCTCTGAAACCCCGAGATTTGCTCGACTCAACTCTAACTCCCAAGCTACACTAATCCTACTCTAAGTGAACAAAAGAGTGGAAATGAGATGCTCCTACGTTGAATGTTCAATTCAGCGGGTGTGAGGATCCTTTCTATAGGTAAGTGAGGTCGGTTGAGCGCGTGGGCCATTTTCATAGGTGCGGCCGGATGAGGAGGTGCAGTCGGCCCTATGATCCACCGCCTCTTGACTTGGACGCTCCTGATCCTTGCTCCTGAGGCGGTTGAAGGTCGGTAACTTGAGTCGGTTTCGGTCGGCACGGCGGTTGGGAGGTGCGGCCGACCCTCTAGGTGCAGCCGGCCCACCTCTAAGCTGTGGGATGAACCGCCTTCGCCCAGTGACGCTCAGGATGGTCTTGGAATGACGGTTGTGGCGGTTGATCCGCCGGAGAGGTGGACCCATTGATCCAAGTGACCACAACTTCAACCATTCGATCAAACCGACATTTCCTTGATCAATCTTGGTCATCCATGTTGTGCACGTGGGGAAGGACTTGACTCGGACCGGAGACGTGGCATGGGGCAGGTGCGGCCGCACCTGGCAGGGCCAACCACACCTGCAGGGCCAGCTGCACCTGCAGGGCCGACCGTGCCTGGTGGTGCGGCCGTGCCTAGTTCATGTGGCACGTTGGTTCCTTCCCCCCCTAAATGTGTACCTGTCCATAAAAATTGCAACACAACTCATGAAACTTTATTAGTATCAAAAATGTGCATGAAACTTGTTGTATACTCCTCTCGAACCCGAGGTTTTTGTGACAACCCCACCCGAGATAATTCCGTACTATCGCCTAAACCACTTCGTTTGGTCATTAAGCGATAATAAAGAAGTATCCCATTGAGTGTTATCAAGTTAACGCCTGGTAAATCACTTGACATCACAGAGAGGATCGAACGTATGCATTAAAACTCCCACGAAGGAGAGTCCAGAGTGCCTTACAAATTAACCATCACATCCCCGTAGGGTCCATTATTACAAACATAGTTCTTTGACATGAAAGTAAATGGTTCAGAGTTTATTGAAAATAGCAGAAGATAATTAAACATTACGATCACATCATAGGAGGCCTGTCCATGATGCAATCATTCTTCATCATCCACCCATTCCAGCTCCCAGCCGGGTGGAAGTTCTCCGGGCCACACATCAGATGCATCACCTGGAACAACATTTATAAAGCAAGGCTGAGTATACTAATACTCAGCAAGACTTACCCATCTAAAAGAAAGATTTTATCTCTAAACATGCATGGCTTTTGGCTAGTGGGTTTGTTTGCTAAAAAGCTACTAAGTAGTGAATCCTTACTTTCACATTTTTCTTGTAGAAGTAGTCATTACTAGATAAGCAACTATTGCACTCAAAGTTGTACAAACAATTAATCAAAGTAGTAATCTTCACAAAGTTCCATCATAAAGGGATATCATGGCCAGTCGAGTAAGTAGTCTCAGATGACGGTGAGAGGCCGACAATCGATTGATTCAAAAACCTTGCAAGGTGGACCCAAACACACGGGAGGTGCCCTCACTAAGAGTTGACCAACTAGGGGGTTCCCGTCATTCTTCGGTTTGGGGATAATAGCTCACAGTCTTAAGTACAAGGTTTATCTGGGCTACGTCACTAAGGTCACCCAGCCTCACGCATGCACTCGGGTGGCGAGCCCGGGGCCGCAACCCTAAGAGTAGTGATAGTAAAACCCTGTACTGCCTCATTTAGGTACTAGGCTTATCGTACTCATTTCTGACAAGTGTTTAGTACTTTCAAACACTTATCCAACGAAGCTATTGGACCGGAGCCCAAATCCCATGCTCTTACCACATGAGCAATCCATTAATCAATAAGGTGATTCCATAAAGGAGATCCTAATCTCGCGAGTGACAAACATCACTCGACTTGTACCGGATCCTTAAAGCATAGCAACTAGCGACCTAACATGCTTGTGAAAGATCATGGTACTTAAGGATCATGCAACTAGGGTTTCAATTCAACTCTTGAACGTAAATGCACATAAGATAACAAGAAGTAAATTCAGAAGTTTAAAGAAACACATAGGTTAATGAATAAACTGGGGCTTGCCTTTGTCAGCACAAGCAGACCCACCAACTTTCGGACTTTGGCCCGGGTCTTGCTCTACGATCACGTAGTGCACGTCTCCTCCTGCTCCCTCGTCCTCGTCAGCCGGCACGAGCGTATAGCTACCGTCGGGGACTTCAACACAGGGAATGCAATGCAGTGATTAGTAGTGCAATTGTTTTAATTTAATTCAAAAACAGTACCAAACAGCTACAAAGAGTATAAGGTTGGTCATATTCACATTAAGAAAAGCATTTAAACATTTCTCCTTTTAAAGATAATCAAAAAGCTTATTTAGCCTTCTCTTTAAGGTGATTGTGTGCACATCTATTAAAGAATATTTAATTTTAAATACAAACAGCAAGGAATTTTCTTTTGTACCACCATTTTACTTTCCTAACTCATTCCCTTAACTTATGCACAAGGGAATGTACTTTTCCTATTTTTCCCTTTTCTAGATTAATCTAGTTTACACTCTTTTACTCAACTAAACGCATCTCAAACTTGTCCAACAGTGCCCACTGTCCCTAATGACCAGAAACACTCCCTTGGACAGCAAGCCCCTAGTTTTTGCACCACTGAAATTAGAAGCACAAAATAGAGGCATTTCTAGTTAGCATATAAGGGATTAATGCATAATAAAAATAAATTTAACAGAAATGAATCCAAACTTTATCCTACACATGCTCTGGCCCTAAACAAGCCTAAGTAACCAGCAAATACACCTAGAGCTAATATAGATCTTGATCTAAGCATTTATGAATAAAAACAAGCATAAATTGGTAAATGATATTTCTAACAGAGATAAAATCATGGTAAATTCACCAAGGGTGCATTTTGATATAACATGACAATAGCTAGTAGTTGGGCTCAAGAATAGTTATATTGTAAGCTACAAAAATCTTCTAGGCAAATTTATCAATATCACAAGATAATTTATATAGAAAGATTCCTTCCGTAACTTTGTGCAAATTTTGGCACAGAACCTAAACATGCTAGTTCCCACAACATATCCAAAATCCAACTCAAGATCATGTATAGATTTTGCAGAATCACAGATCTAGTTATTTTACATTTAAATTTTTCAAGAAAAAACTGTAGCTCAAAAGTATATACATATTTGGAGCCAATTATAGTTCTAGTTACACTGAGCACAGCAAAATTGAGTTTGCTATTTTTGGATTTTTCTACGATTTTATACTGAATTTACAAGTTCCGGTCAAAGCACACAAAAGGGGAAGATCCATTTTGCAATCAGACCCTTGAAACTTTCTGAACCTCACAGATCTACCCTGGCTTTTAACACCCAGAACCCTACAAGAATGAAAACGCTGCACAGGGGTCCCGACCGCGCAAGGGAGCTCGCTGCCGGCGAGCGGTCGACGGAGCTGGCCCACAAGCGGCACTAGACGGCGATTGAGCTCACCACGGAGTGATTGGCGGTGGTAGCTCGGCCGGAGCGGTCGCCGGCGAGCGGCGGCGGCACGGGGGGCAGCACGACCGCGGCGGCACGAAGTCCGGCGAGGGGGAGGGCTCGGCTGAGCAATGCGTGGTGCACAGGGCTTCAGTGTGACCTAGGGGAGGTGCTACGAGTGCCCATTGGCTTGGAGAGCAGGCGGAGGCACGAGCTCGGCGAGGGCTGCCCGGCGGCGGCCGCGGGAGCTCGGGCTCCGGCGAGCTGGCGGCTTGGCCTGAGCAACAAGCAACAGGGGGAGCTACTGGGGATCCTAGGGCAGGCAGGAGCAACACACGCTGGCAGTGCAAGCGGCCGGAGGGTGGAGCTCGCCGTGGGCACCACTGGCGGCGGCAATGGAGACTCGGTGTCTGGGCAATGCGCGCGGCGGTGAGGTTAACTCCTTATATAGGCGCTCGTGCCTTGTGGAGGGGGTCACGGCCGTCCACGGTATGGGCACTGCAAGGCGGTGGCGAGGCACGATGGCCAATAGAAGTGCAGGGGCGGCGCGACGCACATACGACGACGTCACGGTTGGGTGGTCGGCGCGGCGTGCGGGACGCATGGCGCACGGGAAGAGGACCAGGATGGCGGTTCGGCAAGGGCAGCGACGGCGCATGGACCGGCGGTCCGAGGTCGGCCTCGGCGTGCGGGCCCGGCGGGGTCGCGGCGCGGCCGGTGCGCGACGCCGGCCGCGACGGCGCGCTCTGGACGCCAAAGGCCGAAAACCATATAGACTAGCACCCTTAGATCACGTTTTTCTCCAAATTTTCCAACTGAAGTGGACCAAGTGGATAATAGGAAAGTTGTAGATCTCGTATTCCTCTACAACTTTTGCAAAGGGCGTAGGGTCTTTTTCTCCACCATTTTTGCACAAATTGGATGCCAAGTTGGCTGTTTTCTGGGCGTCGATGAATAGTAATCCTGGGTGTTGACTTGAGTTTTTCACCCTTTTAAACTTCAAATCTCAAATGCCACTCAACATGAAAGTTGTGTCCCTCGACAAAACACACAACTTTTACGTTGGGAGATTTTGAAGTGTTTAGGTGAAATTTGGAGAACGCGGCAAACGTTCCGGCTAACATTGGGGAAGTCAAGAAGGGTTCAAGGGTTTTGGGTAGGGTTTTGACCAAAGGTTGACTATGGTTGACCAAAGGGGTCATTAGGGGTCATTGGTGAAGTTTTTGAGGTGATGGCCCAGGTTGACCGTCGTTTGACCAAAGTCAACACTGTTGACCGGATCATTAGGGTTAATTAACCCGGCCGAAAACCTAGGGCGTCACAGCCTACCCCCCTTAAACAGAATCTCGTCCCGAGATTCGACAACAAGATTAGAGCAACACTTTCTAGTAAGGCAAGGGTTACAAGTGGAAGACATACTCGCTTACATTTCTGGACAGCGAGAATTCAGATGAGCAAAAGATACATGGTGCTCTCCTCACTGCCTCAACGCAGTTCATGAGGAAGTGGACGATGAATATGTACATGGAAAACTAAAAGAAGACAAACTCCGCCGACGATGCAGAGGTACATCGCTGCAAGCGTCCAAGGGAGGGACTCGAACATCTCCATGAATTTAGCCATGGTCGACGATGGAGCTGGGGTTCTTCTCTCGGTCTTCTTCGAACTTCTTTCGGAGGTTGTCGACGAAGACGGCTAAACAGCTTGCTCGGCGAGTGGGCAGAGCAACAACAGAGATGGGCTAGTGGCGAGTTGGCCAAAAACTAGCCGGAGGGGAAAAACAAGAGTGGCGGCAATGTCGAGCTCGAAAGCAGGCGAGGCTTGGCAATGGCAACACCGCGGGAGGGTTTCACTTTTTATAGCTCAACAGAATGCAACGGTCATCCGAACTGACTGAGGTAGGGACTAGCGGAGCGATCCGGTGGTTGCCACACGGGGCTCGATAATGGTCGGCCCGTGAGGTCTCGACGACGTGATCGTGGTCGCGGGAAAAGAGATGGCAGGGCGACGCTACGGCGTCGTACCATCGTGGCACTGAAACGAATGGGGTCCAACGGCCTAAAGATCTGACCGGGATTTCTCGAGAAAACTTTGATCCTACTCCTTCAACTTAGCCGGTTGATTGATGTGAATCTTAAAGATTGGAGATTAGGCGGAAAGACTAAGTTGACAAAGGTGATTACCATAAAGATTTCTATGAAGAAAGGGAAGGCTAGTAAACAAATGTGTCATTACATTTGTTCACTAAGATCCCTGAGCTTAGTTCTTGCAAGCAACTAAAATGTGAGGATGGAGCAAAATTCCATCATCAAAGTAAACAGTAAGGAGGAATGCTCTCGGATAGAGAGGTTACCCGTGAAGTTAAGCTGACCTTGCTTCACTTAAGGTGAAGCAGGTCCAGTCTCCACTCCAGATTCTCCTTGAATCTCTTCGGGATCTTCTTCCTCTTCGGGATTAGGCGGTGGAGCTGCTACAGCTTCTAGTTGATTCTCTAAGTCAAGCGTATATTGATCATTATGTTGCAACAAGAAATTCTTCTCATGAATGACTTCACTCAATTCTTGTATTGTTGCTTTATCCTTGCGTCTTTTGTTCTTAAGACGGGCTATCATTGCTCGAGCTTCCTTCAACTCTTGGGTGATAGCTTCTGCACCATTAACTTGTTGTCTATAAACTTGGTGTCTATAGAACATGCTTTCTCCAACCATCACTTGATATGTGTTAAACATAGCTTTGGAGAAACGGACTGAGGTGACAAGTTCAGGACTATGGTGATTGTCCTGAGCGGAGAGAAAAGCTTCGCGCTCAATTCCATGTCCGGAATGTTGCTTAGGTAAAGGAATCACCTTGGCTGCAGTGCTAGCTACCAAATCAGCATGCTTCTCACAAAAAGTTGTGAGTGCTCCCAAAGCAGCCTTTTGCACGGTGTCAGCCAAGTTCAACCCTTGTGTCTTCACCTCCCACTCTTCCCAAGTAGGATACGCCGGGCACAGGGGGATCTTCACCTTCACTTCGCAACGAAGCAGTTGGCCTGTGCTCATGAGTTCACATGCGAGTACTCGGGATACACTGTGTACCCAAAGTCCTTTAGGGTGTCCCACAAAAGTGCAGGAAAACCACCCTCCTCGAGCAGTTCAAGTGAGTCCACGCCTGCACATCAACGGTCATGGATCCGGAGGCAGACATCTGGAATCAGTGACAAATGTCAGAACCAGACGCGGACACGTGCACAAAGATAAGTTCTCACGGCTATAAAGGAAGGTTGCATACACAAACCACTACTAAAGGTTTCAATTTTCCACAAGATTTCGGTGAGCAAAAGGAATCGTTGATCCTCAAGTGAGTAACATTTTGGGTAGCCATTCGCACAAGGTGCAAGGATATGTCCGGACTCGAAACGAGTACGCATAAAATCATGGCGTAAAGTTCGGAGGTTGTGAATCAAAAATTCATAACTCTGAACCTATGAACCCAA
Organism: Cenchrus americanus; assembly: GCA_947561735.1. NCBI lineage: Eukaryota > Viridiplantae > Streptophyta > Magnoliopsida > Poales > Poaceae > Cenchrus > Cenchrus americanus. Next base: position 92,904,099 of record OX387244.1, on the reverse strand, counting down.
AAATGACCAAATTTTGGTAGAAACTCAGTGATATTATTGTGCACACTTTTGCTATTCAAAGGTAGATCTATATTGGATTGGAGCATGCTCGAAAAATTCCATTTTCCGAGGAAGGTCTCCCAGAAAAAACAGCAGGACAGAGACTTACTAAACTGAGCATAACTATCTGCAGAAAATTCCTAAAATCCTGAAAAATTCACAGCAGATGCTCAATTTGGTAGGCAACAACTTTCCTAAAGGATGTGTAGTCAGATTCCTTACAGGTTTGGCTACCTAAATTGAGAAATGGTAGCAACAGAATCTGCCAGAAATCTGCCAAAGATCAAAAGAGAGGAACCTTATCTAAGATCAAGCAATTCACCCTAGGAAAATTACCCAAACAAGCAATTACCAATTTTAGGTTCATCAAGATTTTAATCATGAATGCACACGTCTTAAACGACCTCACACACATGGATCCAAAAAGACGTAGTTAGTGCCGGTGGCAAGCTTATAATCGGTTCTCCTTAATAATAACTAGTCGGAGCTACTCAATTCGCACTTAACGACTTACGAAACGTTGTTAGTGTACCTGCAGAAAACGAACCTTTCGTGCCAGCACGTCATGAAAGCATCCACATACATTACCGTTCGCTTATAGAAACGGTATCCATGCGTCAAGCCGCTGCATGGACAGCGTACAACCTCGGACACCCTCCGTTTGAATGGAGTGTATCCTTGCCTCGCATGATCGACATGCGGAATGCACACGTATGATAAACGTGGCGACACCACAACTCATAACTAGACGCGGAGATGGGATCCGTGGAATGGATCACTCCATCAACCCTCGCAATTCCCGTGATGCGGAACAACACACATATGAAACACGTGGCTCATCTAGTTTGGTTGTGCAAAAAAGTAAGTCTGGCATAAAGTAAAGTGCTGGAAGTTAGCAAACTAAACCATAGATTCTTATGCCACCATAAAGAACCCAAAATTCCCTCTAGGGCCTCTCGATCTAGATCATTCCTTAATGATCCAACAGATTTTCACAATCCAATCAATCTTGGCAAGTTTTATTGTAAATCATGTGATTAGTATTAATCTAATCACTCCGGTACATAGGGATGCTCTGATACCAACTGTGACAACCCCAGCAGAGATAATTCCGTACTATCGCCTAAACTACTCCGTTTGGTCATTAAGCGATAGTAAAGAAGTATCCCGTTGAGTGTTGCCGGGTTAACGCCCGGTAAATCACTTGACATCACAGAGAGGATCGAACCTATGCATTAAAACTCCCATGAAGGAGAGTCCAGAGTGCCTTACAAATTAACCATCACATCCCCGTAGGGTCCATTATTACAAACATAGTTCTTTGACATGAAAGTAAATGGTTCAGAGTTTATTGAAAACAGCGGAAGATAACTAAACGTTACGATCACATCATAGGAGGCCTGTCCATGATGCAATCATTCTTCGTCATCCACCCATTCCAGCTCCCAGCCGGGTGGAAGTCCTCCGGGCCACACATCAGATGCATCACCTGGAACAACATTTATAAAGAAAGGCTGAGTATACTAATACTCAGCAAGACTTACCCGTCTAAAAGAAAGACTTTACCTCTAAACATGCATGGCTTTTGGCTAGTGGGTTTGTTTGCCAAAAAGCTACTAAGTAGTGAATCCTTACTTTCACATTTTAGCCCATGTTTTAGTAGAAGTAGTCATTACTAGATAAGCAACTATTGCACTCAAAGTTGTATAAACAATTAATCAAAGTAGTAATCTTCACAAAGTTCCATCATAAAGGGATATCATGGCCAGTCGTGTAAGTAGTCTCAGATGACGGTGAGAGGCCGACAATCGATTGATTCAAAAACCTTGCAAGGTGGACCCAAACACACGGGAGGTGCCCTCACTAAGAGTTCACCAACCAGGAGATTCCCAGCATTCTTCGGTTTGGGGATAATAGCTCACAGTCTTAAGTACAAGGTTTATCTGGGCTACGCCACTAAGGTCACCCAGCCTCACACATGCACTCGGGTGGCGAGCCCGGGGCCGCAACCCTAAGATTAGTGATAGTAAAACCTCGTACCGCCTCATTTAGGTACTAGGCTTATCGTACCCATTTCCGACAAGTGTTTAGTACTTTCAAACACTTATCCAACGAAGCCATTGGACCGGAGCCCAAATCCCATTCTCTTACCACATGAGCAATCCATTAATCAATAAGGTGATTCCATAAAGGAGATCCTAATCTCGCGAGTGTCGAACATCACTCGACTTGTACCGGATCCTTAAAGCATAGCAACTAGCGACCTAACATGCTAGTGAAAGATCATGGTACTTAAGGATCATGCAACTAGGGTCTCCTACACATGCTCTGGCCCTAAACAAGCCTATGTAACCAGCAAATACACCTAGAGCTAATATAGATCTTGATCTAAGCATTTATGAATAAAAACAAGCATAAATTAGTAAATGATATTTCTAACAGAGATAAAATCATGGTAAATTCACCAATGGTGCATTTTTATATAACCTGACAATAGCCAGAAGTTGGGCTCAATAATAATTATATTTTAAGCTACAAAAATCATCTAGGTAGATTTATCAATATCACAAGATAATTTATATAGAAAGATTCCTTCAGTAACTTTGTGCAAATTTTGGCACAGAACATAAACATGCTAGTTCCCACAACATATCAAAAATCCAACTCAAGATCATGTATAGATTTTGCAGAATCACAGATCTAGGTATTTTATATTTCAATTTTTCAAGAAAAAACTGTAGCTCAAACGTATATACATATTTGGAGCAAGTTGTAGTTCTAGTTACACTGAGCACAGTAAAATTGAGTTTGCTATTTTTGGATTTTTGTACGATTTTATACTGAATTTACAATTTCCAGTCAAAGCACACAAAAGGGGAAGATCCATTTTGCAATCAGACCCTTGGAACTTTTTGAACCTCACAGATCTACCCTGTCTTTTAACACCCAGAACCCTACAAGAATGAAAACGCTGCACAGGGGTCCCGGCGGCACAAGGGAGCTCGCCGCCGGCGAGGGGTCGCCGGAGGTGGCCCACAAGCGGCACTGGACGGCGATTGAGCTCACCACGGAGTGATTGGCAGTGGTAGCTCGGCCGGAGCGGTCGCCGGTGAGCGGCGGCGGCAAAGCACGGGGGGCAGCACGGCCGCGACGGCGTGAAGTCCGGCGAGGGGGAGGGCTCGACTGAGCAATGCGCGGCGCACAAGGCTTCAGTGTGACCTAGGAGAGGTGCTACGAGTGCCCATTGGCTTGGAGAGCAAGCGGAGGCACAAGCTCGACGAGGGCTGCCCGGCGGCGGCCGCGGGAGCTCGAACTTCGGCGAGCTGGCGGCTTGGCCTGAGCAACAAGCAACCTGGGGAGCTACTGGGGATCCTAGGGCAGGGAGTGCAACACACGCTGGCAGTGCAAGCGGTCGGAGGGTGGAGCTCGCCGTGGGCACCACTGACGGTGGCAATGGCGGCTCGGTGTCTGGGCAATGCGCGTGGCGGCGAGGTTAACTCCTTATATAGGCGCTCGTGCCTTGTGGAGGGGGTCACGGTCGTCCATGGTATGGGCACTACAAGGCGGTGGCGAGGCACGACGGCCAATAGCAGTGCAGGGGCGGCGCGACGCACGTATGACGACGTCTCGGTTGGGTGGTCGACGCGGCGTGTGGGATGCGTGGCGCACGGGAAGAGGACCAGGATGGCGGTTCGGCAAGGGCGGCTGCGGCGCATGGACCAGCGGTCCGAGGTCGGCCTCGGCGTGTGGGCCCAATAGGGTCGCGGCGCGGCCGGTGCGCGATGCCAGCGCGACGGCGCGCTCTGGACGCCAAAGGCCGAAAACCAATCAGACTAGCACCCTTAGATCACATTTTTCTCCAAATTTTCCAACTGAAGTGGACCAAGTGGATAATAGGAAAGTTGTAGATCTCGTATTCCTCTACAACTTTTGCAAAGGGCGTAGGGTCTTTTTCTCCACCATTTTTGCACAAATTGGATGCCAAGTTGGCTATTTTACGGGCGTCGGTGAATAGTAATCCTAGGATTGACTTGAGTTTTTCACCCTTTTAGGGCGTGTTTGGGAGAGCTCCACGCAGCTCTCCGCATCCACAAAAACAGCTCCACTCCATTTTTTTCCCCGCCAAACACCCCGGCTCCAAAAACTCCGGATCCACCAAATCCATGGATCTAGCTCCCAACTCCACCAAATCCATGGAGTGCCTCAAAGGGTACTGCGAAAGCCCTGTTTTGTACTCACTCGTGGAGTTGGGTGGAAATTACCCACCATTGCCACCCATTACACAAACGTACGGTTCGTTTCTATTTTTTTCTCCTCCCCGCGCGTCATCCTTTCGGGTCTCGGCGGCGCGGTCCTCGCACGCGCCGGCCGACCGGAGTTGCGCCGCCCTTGCCCACCGGACCGGAGCAGTGCTGCCTTCACAACTTGGGCCGCGCCATCGTGTCCTTGCCGACCGTAGCCCGAGAGCTCGTGTGAGTACTAGGGATTCCTGCCGCCACCCGCCATGCCGCGCGGCAAGGTCCAGATGGTACTCATCGACCAGGCGGTGGCGCTCACGAGGTCCTTCAACACGAGGAAGAAGGGGCTGAAGAAGAAGAAGGCGCACCAGCTCGCGATACTCTGCGACGTCGACGTCGCGCGGGTCGTGTGCGCCGGCCACCGCGGCGGCGGCACGCCCGCGGACGTCTAGGAGTTCGGTAGCACGGGGGTCATCGACGAGTACCGCAGTCGCCGGCGGACAAGCGGGCGAAGCACGCGCACCTCCGCTACCTCAACGTCGAGCCGTCCAAGGCCCGGTGCGGCGGCGTTGGTGGGCGTGGACCCGGAGGAGCCGCTCGGGTCCATCCACGCGGCGCCGCCGAAGGTCCACGACGCGAGAGGTAGAAGGCGAGGGCGGCCCCGTGGCCATGGTCGCGCTATAGGTCTTCTTTGCCGTCGGGTCGCCTTTGCACTCGCCCTCCCCTTCGCCGTGATCGTGATGGCCGGCCGCACGGCCGGGGCGGCCATCGACATCGAGGCCGTGGAGGTACGGAAGGGGGAAATAGTGCCTTTTGTGGATTCAGCTTTGCTCGTGCGCGGCTCCGAATTGGAGTTGTAATATGAAAATTGGAGACATTCACTGCATCAGTGGTGATTCCTGTTCTTGATATATTGCGTTTGTTTCGCAACCGCATTAGGCGTCTTCTCCGAAAAGTTCTGCAGCGTGACGGAGTGAGCAGAGCAAGAGAGAGGAGAAGAGAGAAGAGAGAAGAGAGAGGAAGAAAGGAAAAAAGAAAAAAGAGGATGACATGTGGGTCTGTTTATAATGGGTACAATTGACTTTCACAACATGATCTCTGTTTCTAGAGCCGGAGTCGTTATTTACGCCAAACACATCTCTTCAACTCCAAATTGTGAGTCCGGCTCCACGGTGAAGCCGCAAATTGGTAGAGCAGCGGCTCCCGAGTTAGTTTGGCGGAGGCGGGAGCCCTCCCAAACACGCCCTTAAACTTCAAATCTCAAATGCCACTCAACATGAAAGTTGTGTCCCTCGACAAAATACACAACTTTTACATTAGGAGATTTTGAAGTGTTTAGGTGAAATTTGGAGAACGCAGCAAAAGTTCCGGCTGACATTGGGGAAGTCAAAAGGGTTCAAGAGTTTTGGGTTGGGTTTTGACCAAAGGTTGACTATGGTTGACCAAAGGGGTCATTAGGGGTCACTGGTGAAGTTTTCGAGGTGATGGCCCAGGTTGACCGTCGTTTGACCAAAGTCAACACTGTTGACCGGATCATTAGGGTTAATTAACCCGGTCGAAAACCTAGGGCGTCACAACTTTGATGGTCGGATATTTGTTGTAAGGACGTGTCGGGCATACACCCCGGGTACCCATGCAAGGAGGGATGAAGACGGACTCCTACTAGAATTCTCGTGTAATCCTACTAGGACTTGTTCCGTGTAATCCTACTAGGACTCCTACCTTGGGCATACACCCCGGGTACCCATGCAAGGAGGGATGAAGACGGACTCCTACTAGAATTCCCCTGTAATCCTACTAGGACTTGTTCCGTGTAATTCTACTAGGACTCCTTCCTTGTAACCGACTAGGAACCCGCCCCCTGGACTATATAAAGGAGGGCCGGGTAGCTAGCCGGGCACCCTGAACAACCCCACACCAAGCGCAGGGCACCATACTTGATCCCCCAAATAGGACGTAGGGCTCGCCACCTTGGCGTCCTGAACCTGTATAAATCTTGTGTCCCGTGTCCTTGTGCACACCTTCGAGTTCTCGGTCTCCCGATCACGATTCTCCACCGCATAATCTACTACCTCGGGTACCCCCTTGGTAGGTTTGTCGGTCTAAAACACCGACATCTGGCGCGCTAGGTAGGGGTGATCATCACCACCAGGAGATTCGAAGGCTCGTCAAGATCAATCCACTGGACGTGAACAAGTTGTTGTTCAGTTCCATCTATCGGTGATGCTTTGTGGAATCCGAGACGGGTTCAAGCGTTCTCACCGAATTCGAAATCGCCGAATTCGAAATCAAATTAATCTACATGACCATTGGATCATCAACGTTCCCAGGAAGACGCTTCCGGCCAACACACCGACTCGACATGGTTCAAGAACAGAAAAATCGGCGCGACGCCAAATTCCTGCGAGGGCGAAAACTTGGTTGCCAGTAAATTTTTTTTGCCGCCATCGTTGCCGGCAGAAAAACAAACCGCACAAGGTGCGGATTCCACATCCAGCGGTCACCAGACTACCTCGGTCTCCTAAGCCGAATCGATTAATTGCTTTTCCGTTCGAAGTCACCAGGCTGATTTACAGCTGTCTGCATACAAGAGGGGCATCTGTCGGAATCCAATCGAGCTCCTGTCTCAAAAATTCAATCAGCATGCACGTGAAGTCCAAGGAGTGCATTTGCTCATGGCTACGTGCACACCAGTTGTGTACTAGGAGTTGTTAATCAAGATATTTGCTTGATGCACACGGCAAAACATATGCGAGTACAACATCTACCACGCTGTGCGTTGTGACTACTCGCACCCGGTTGCACCGGCTCTACTGCGCTTATGTCGTGCATCCGAACGCCACGACTACTCTCCTGGCCGCAGCGGCTCCATGTCAACTACGTTGTGCGCCACGACTGCTCGTCTCCCGGTTGCATGGGCTCTACCTCAACCTTGTCATACGCCGTCGTGCCGCTCGACTTCTCGTCGGTCGGTCGCACTGGCTCTCGCCATAGAGGTGGAGCCATTGATCCAAGTGATCACAACTTCATCCATTCGATCAAACCGACATTTCCTTGATCAATCTTGTTCATCCAAGTTGTGCACTTGGGGAAGGACTTGACTCGGACCGGAGACGTGGCACGGGGCAGGTGCGGCTGCACCTGGCAGGGCCAACCACACCTGCAGGGCCGACCGTGCCTAGCTCGTGTGGCACGTTGGTTCCTCCCCCCCCTAAATGTGTACTTGTCCATCAAAATTGCAACACAACTCATGAAACTTTATTAGTATCAAAAAATGTGCATGAAACTTGTTGTATACTCCTCTTGAACCCGAGGTTTTGATGGTCGGATCTTTGTTGTAAGGACCGTCAACAAAACTGAGGTAAAAGAGGCTATTTTTCAAATGGAACATAACAAGGCTCTGGGACCGAATGGTTTCCCAGCTAAATTCGATCAAGTATTTTGGGAGGTAATAAAAGCTGATTTGATGACTTTGTTTCATGACTTCCATAAAGGTGAACTACCTCTTTTCTCACTCAATTTTGGTATTATTAATTTATTACCAAAATGCCAAGATGCCATCAAAATTCAACAATATAGACCAATATGTCATTTGGATGTGAGCTTTAAGATTTTCACAAAAGTGGCAACAAATAGAATCAATTTGGTGGCACATAAGGTCATACGACCCTCACAAACAACTTTTCTACCAGGTCGATATATCTTAGAAGGTGTTACAATTCTCCATGAAATGATCCATGAGCTACATAGGAAGAAATTAAGTGGTGTCGTATTTAAGGTGGATTTTGAGAAAGAATATGATAAAGTTAAATGTCCTTTTATTCAACAAACTCTCAGAATGAAAGGATTCTCACCTTTGTGGTGTCAATGGATCCACTAGTTTGTCTCTGGGGGTAGCGTTGCTATAAAAGTAAATAATGATGTGGGTCGTTAATTTCCAAACAAAGAAAGGCCTCCGACAAGGAGATCCTCTATCACCCATTCTTTTCAATCTAGTGGTATATATGTTGGCCATATTTATTGCTAGAGCTAAGGAGGATGGTCAAATTCAAGGATGTATACCACATTTGGTAGATGATGGCCTTTCAATCCTATAGTACGCTGATGACACCATCATTTTTATGGAGCATGATCTTGAGCAAGCAAAGCATATGAAAATCCCGCTATGTGCTTTTGAACAACTTTCAGGGTTAAAAATTAATTTCCATAAGAGTGAAATCTTTTGTTACGGGGAGGCTAAGAATTGTTCAGACATGCATATCTTTGGTTGTGGTATGGGTTAGTACCCTTTCAGGTACTTAGGCATTCCAATGAACCATAGAAAACTGGGATTAGAAAGTCATGGAAAAACGCTTTCAAAAAAGTTAAGTAGATGTAAAGGAAAACTCCTATCTTATGGTGGTCTATTAGTTTTGATCAACTCAGTTTTGAGTAGCCTTCCTATGTACATGATGTCTTTCTTTGAAGTACCAAAAGGTATTCTTAAGAAGTTAGACTTTTACCTATCCAACTTTTTCTGGCAAGGGGACAATCATAAGAAAAAAATATAGATTAACAAAATGGGAGATTTTATGTCTACCAAAAGAACAAGGTGGCTTAGGTATTATAAATCTGGAGGTACAGAATATTTGTCTGCTTATTAAATGGCTATTCAAATTGATAAATGAAGATGGGGTTTGACAAGAGCTTTTTAGGAAGATGTACTTAAAAAATAAAACAATTGGTGAAGTTCATTGGAAGCCATGAGATTCACACTTCTGGTCAGGCCTTATGAAGGCTAAAGACCATTTTTTGGAATTTTCTACTTTCAATATTCATAATGGTGAACAAATTAGGTTTTCGGAGGACAATTGGCTGGGAAACTTTACTCTCAAAGAACAATACTCATCTTTATATAACATTGCAGGAAAGAAGCACATATCAATTGCTCATGTTTTTAGGTCTGCACCACTAAACATAACGTTTAGAAGAGCATTAGTGGGGGAAAAACTACAGAGGTGGAATGATTTAGTCGCAAAAGTTGCATTTGTGCAATTATATGACAAACATGACTCCATTAAATGGAACCTTACAAAACAAGTAACTTTGACAGTGCAATCAATGTACCACAAAATCTGGTAAACCAGATTGCTTGTCCTCTAAATAAATCAGTATGGAAACTGAAAATAACCCTCAAAATTAAGGTATTTGTTTGGTTTGTGCTAAAGGGGGTCATTTTAACTAAACACAACCTGTTAAAGAGGAATTGGAGAGGTGATGACAAATGTTGTTTCTATAGCAACAAGGAAACCATTCATCACTTATTCTTTGATTGCCATGTTGCATAATTTGTTTGGAGAGTGGTTCAATTTTCTTTTGGTTTACAAGCACCAATTAATATAACGGATATTTCTGGAGTTTGGCTCCAACAAATAAACCGAAAAATGAGACCTCAAGTTTGTGTGGGAGTATGTGCAATTTTCTGGTCTATCTGGTTGTGCTGCAATGATGCGGTTTTTGATGAGAAAATATTATATTCTTATTTTCATATTATTTTCAGGGTCACTTATTGGACACAGTTCTGGACCATCCTTCAAAAGGAGAAAGACAGATCGAGTTTGAAGCATGCGTGTCGCATGTTGGAGATTGTGGCTATGGAGGTTTGTGCTAAGCATGGGTTGTTGTCATATAATAGGCTTAATTTGTAATTGGAATTATCATTTCATTTGTTGGGATTGCTTTTTGAAAGCTCATTCTCATGCAGCCAGAGGCTGAGACTGTAATAATGAATGGTTAGGTGCATAACTTATGCAGAGGCCAAAATAAGAATTCCTTTTTCTAAAAAAGGGAAATAGTCCAAAAGAAGGTAAGCAGAAGAAAAATCGATGTAAGTGGCAAATCAAAGAAAATAATGTCAATTGATAGAGGTTTAGGTTTGGACCTTATGGTTCAGGTTTTAGGTTGGAGGGCCAGAGACAACTGTACTGCCAGGGCCTAGAGAGGTAGTAGGCAAGGACAACTGGTGGGCCAGGGTCACTATTAGTATGGAGGTTCATGATGATCTTAGTGAGTCGGCTTGGTGTAGTAGCTTAGCAGCGGATGGTACGGTAATAGTGGATCTTTCTTCCCGAGCACCTTGCGTTGAACCCATGGACCTGATGATGGGGCTGGTTCAACCCACCCATCGACCTCTCCCTAGTAGGATTTCTTCTCAGTGGTAATGGGTTAAATTACTGGTCTTACCATTCCGGACCGGTAGCGGTTACCGACTCGAGAGAACTGGTCTAAGACCGGTTACCGATTGGAGGTAGCGGTAAAAAAATCATGCTCCCTAGGTGGCGGCCCCACAGACCTTAGCTTACGTTTCAAAATGGAGGTGACCAAGAAGAAACCGATATGTTGGCCGGGCCCATATAAGCCCATATTTTGCAGATGGGCATGACAAAATGGGCCCATAGAGCCCACCTAATTCTTGGGCTACACAACTTGCCATGTTAGGCCTTAATTGTTGTTGTTTGACCTTTTTTCCCCGACTTGCGTCCGTTCGTTTGGCTTATCAGCCACCAGCCAGCAGTACTTTTCCCTCAGAACAAACCAGCTATCAGCAACCAGCCAATAGTACTTTTCTCTCAGAACAAATCAGTACCAGTCATCAGCCACCAGCCAAACGAACAGGCTGTGTTGTCTCTAATCTTGCCAGTCGGGGTCGGTCCCACCCAGGCCGTTATTGTTGTTCACGCCCAAGCAAGGGCCCAGCCTATGGCTTTTCGTTTGTTGCAGGCAAAGTAAGTTTGTTGGTCCAGCCCAACTTAGGTCTGTGGGCCCCTCAGCTGAAAGGATCAAACGAATGTTGAGATCAAAGTCTGGGAGAACTTGATTGAAATCATCAGGCAGGATTTGGTTGGTTTGTCTAGTAGGCGAGTTCAATTGATTTTTTTATCAAGTATGCCCAGGGGCATATACTGAATCCGTAGGCGATGCGAAAACTTGGGGCCACCGGCTCCAAGGGTTTCCGGGTCGGCAAAATGGCAACTCGATCATGTGGCGCTGGCACGAGAGGGAACGAACAACACACAACTCTATTGTTGGTGATATGCCCAAGAGCCCATCATCACAATATGGTTTAAAGGCCTAAGAGGATATTGATCCAAGAGGGATTAGGATTACTAATGGGACTATAAGATAGAAACCCATTAGTACACCCTATATATATGTAGCAGGGGCAAAAGAGGCGCCCCGACTAGTTAGTCGCACCTCCCCTTTGCTGCCGCCCTCCTCTTGCCGCCGCCCTAGTCGAACGTGCGGTGCTAGCACACCGACGTCTGGCATTCCATCCCCGTACGTGTGGACTCTGTAGAGGCGCTGCTACTACTGCTGCGCTGATCGGCTGCTGGGATCAAGGACGAGGAGCTCGAAGCGTGGGACGTGATCGACTACTTCCTCTACACCGACACGCGACTCCTTCCGCTGCGCTGCGCGTCTAGTGGTAATGATCTATGATCTCCTACTCGCAAGTATCTTGGGTGCACGCGGTAGATTAGCTAGCGTAGCCTACCCGTTTACCTTCAGTGGTACCAGAGCCATCTTGTGTAGTTTTTGGTCTAGATCTTTAACATATAGGTGATATGTTGTTGTAGTAGATTGGATCTATTACTTTTGCACGGTTTGATTATATCAATTGGTCATAAGGGGTTAAAACTGGAGCGAGTTGATTGCGGCATGTGACCAAAAAAATTAGTTCGTGTTCCTTCTCTGTTGTGCATACGACATGTCCCTACCGGCTGGAATCACCATAAGGGACTAATTGTGTGCATATTCAGTAGATTGAACCAACAGATCGAGGTCATGTGTAGATGCAATCTTCTCAGGTGCAAAGGTTGCACAATCAAGTGAAAATTGAGGCATTATGAATGGCTCAGATTTGGGGTGATGCGATCACTCCGATGAGATTTTCAAAGGGACCGCCGTTGCTTCCTTCTATAATGGCTTCCTAAGCACGCCTTTGTTAGAACACGTCGTACACCTAACTTGTTTTTGCAGGGTGTGATGTGAATGGTATGGCCTCAATATCATGTGATGATGTATGTGATAATTTGTGCGGCCTGCGTGTTGCAAGTTAACACAACCGGGTTGAGGTTGCACCATTATTGTATAACGACCTGCGTGTCGACTTGTGATGTTTGAATCCTCATGTAATCTTTTCACTAGCTATTAGATGTAGTAGCTTAGTATCTATCCATGGAGGCTTCAAGCATGATGGTGATGATGATCACCACAAGACAGGAGGGATGGCAATGGAGGTCACATTAGAGCCATGGCGATGGAGCCAATTGTGATGCATGAGGCCATACTATTCACAAATAATATAATTATATGCCTATGATGTTTATTTTCCTGTCATACTATTCTTTCATGCTTTACATATGGTGGATGTTTTGGTCATGATAGAATAGCTCCCCTCAAAAAAGTTGAGATTTTGATGCCTTTTACCAATAGCTACAACTACAAAATTTGATCGTTATGTGGTAGGTTTACCAAAGTAGAGTACCCTCAGCTATCTTTTTTGTATAGGGTGGATGTCGGACATTCACAAGTATAGTATTGGTTAACTCAGCAAAGCTATCAAAATGGTTTTGGGCTTTAAGGCATAGTGTTGGGGCCGGGGCATTGGATGCCACCCGACAAACAAGAGTCATATAGAGATATGATTAGCAAAAATTGTTGCTTACCTGTGTCACTACTTTTCTAGCCGTGATGCTAAAGCTCACTAGGATTTTAGTGACTATGGATCTTGAACTACTATATGCCATTAGAGGGAAGATGAATTTTCATATAGTAGGTTGTCTTTTGTTAAATCAGTTAATGAAAGTCTTTACATAAACTTAGTGCTGAAATCTTGCTTTACTTTAATGTTGTAAATCATGTCTGCCAGTAACAATTCCGTTTATTGAATGGAACAAACTTTATTGATTGGTAGCACAACCTGAGAATTGTTCCCAGACAAGAGAAAAAGGAGTATGTTCTTGAGTAGGTGTAACAACCCCGGATTTTCGGTGAGGAAAACCCGAGTCCCTGTACCTTGCGATAGTCCCGGGATCAGTGGCTATCGCGTACAGATCTCATCACAGAAGGTAAATCACACCCGTACATCGCATCACACAAATATTAGTACATCATTTATTACATGTCCATAATGGAGCACAACAATACAAGCCTCAAAGCTGAATCAGAGTAAAATTCTACGCGGCGGTAGCTAGCATCTCAGAAGGGTCTCCATCTTCTGTTCTTCACGCCCACAGGAATCCTTGAGCGAAGCGACGCATCCCTCAGTCGTACCATCTGTCAGTGTTGTTGTCGAAGTCAAACTCGTAACCTGCACATTCAAAGTCTATCCCCAGGGAGTGGGATAGGTTCACGTCACCGACTGTATGCAGCTTTAAGTGGCCTATCTTCTAAAGGGTAAGAAAAGAGGCAAGGTAGAAGCTTAGGTTTCCTATGCAACGGCAGCAAGCATAAACAGAAACCATCTCCATATAGGTCCCAAACCAATCTCTCAAACACAGCTCAGAACCACCTGGTACCCCAGGGCCCCGTCTCCACAACCTATCTCCATCTAGGGTCGATGCGAGAACTTCCTCTCCTCGCACCTCAATGATTGCAATCGGATCGACGAGGTAGAGGGAGCCACTCTCCTCTAACCGACTGCAACCACGGCTCACCACACTCTCAACTACAGGGGGTAGAGATCGCAAAACATGAGGAACAAACATGTCTTCAAGGTTTGTCCATGACCGAGGACGCGGCTATACGTATAGATCAAAACTCTGCAGAGCGTGTACACCTGTACCCAACTCGGGATGGCACCCGGCGGTGATCAGCCAACCGAGCCCACCCTACCGTGCGAACTCTCGGTAGTTACGGTCCCATCCTGCATTCGACCCTCAAAGCGAATCCCCCGCAGAAGGAATCGCACCGGAACTGCGAAATGCCCCCGTGTGGCCACACGGGAGTCGCTCTGAGAGGGTGGTCTCTCCTCCACCGCTCCCCCACTGATACCCCGCTATCCATCCTAAGCAGGTATGGTTCCGCACTTGCTGAGCTCAACTCGGCCCTATCCCCACGCTCGGCGAGGTGGTGTGTACGAAAGTCCTATCGAGAAGTTGATCCACTCGGTTTCAGACCGGGGTAAGCTCATGTCCTCCATCCGCAAGTAAAACCCCAACACCTAGGCTCCAAAAACCGTCAAAGTAGGGATACACTGAGGAATGCACCCCTATCCCCGATCCCAGATCGGTTGTTTCGAGCTCACCCCCACCAAAGTACCCAAAACGCCTTCTCCTGCCAGTTTTACCCCACTCACGCCAAGAACCACTATTCCCGTCCCAAACACATGCATCGCGAAGCTCAGCGCATATACACGCTTATATACATATATAGTAGTAGGACAATCAAGGACAGGATAATTGAAGAAGGTAGTGCAAGGTTCATCATCATCATGCATTTAAAGTAAAGCGCTAGCATACTACATAGCAATGCCTAATAAGTATTTAGAATCAGTCGGGCATAAACACCTGCGTGTGCGTAGTCGTCGGCGGCGTAGTCGTCGGTGTAGTCGATCTCCGAGCTCAGCTCCCCAGCTCCAGCTGCTCCTATTAACGTGTAATTAAAATAAAGGCGGGTCCTATTGCAATTAACTCCAAAAGAACAACAATTAAGAGCCAAAAGAGAGCGAACACTAGCCTAACACGGAGTTTATAATTTTAGAAGAGCTTTGGAAAAAGGTTTCACAATTTTTGGAGTTGAAATGGATTTTCTATGATTTTCCCAAAGATAAAATAGATTTCTGAAATTAAAATACGCATACACAATACACTTAACTATAGGCTAACTACTGGCCGGCTCAAAAGGGCTCTAATCTATCTAAAGGCTGGCTGCAAGCTAGCTCTTCGAGCTCACATGGCTGCCACATAGGTAGCTATAAGCTGACCCATGCACAAGTGGCTGCCCACATGGCTGAAGGTGTGGCTGCCACAAATGGTCTCAGTCGGATATGCTGCGGCTCGCAGCTGAGTGGCAGTGTGGTGCTTTTGTGGTTGGTTGACCGCACTAGATCCGACAGAATCCACTACGGTAACGAAGACGTGTGGGCGCGTGTGTGCAACTATCCCCTACGGGGCTCTGGCGTGGGCGCCAGGTGCTCGATGGTAAGTCCCAGAGGAGCGACGGGCGGATAAGGGGCTCGTCGGCGGTGAGGTTGGTCAGTGACTCGACCTCACGCGACTCGACGCGGTTCTGGTACACCTAGGGATCCATCTAGGCAAAGAAAAGGGTTGCCTTGGTCGGAAACTCGGCACGACGGTGACAGAGAGCAGCTTGGCGTGCGGTGCAAAGTAGAAGGTTTCAGCGACGAGGCTAGGGTGGTCGGCGTCGATGAGGTTGTATGCGCTTGCGTGCCTGAGAGAGAACGCGTACACGGGTTGGCCCGGCGCTCGCGCGCCTCGGTAGAAAGGATGCTCTTGACGACAGGGTTCCGGCCGCGACAGGCTGAGCAGCGGTCAGGTTCGGCTCACACGCGCGAACGTGTTCACCGGACTCGAGCAAGGAGAGCAAAGTCGATAGCTTGGTCGAGCGCATGCACGAGCGTGCGGCGGTGAGATGAAGCTCCCGAACGAGCACGGCGGCGCGATGGTAAACGGCTCGGTGCGGCTCGAGCTCTGCGGCGTGGCGACTGGGGTGTCCGCGGCGGCATGGCAGCTCGCTTGGGAGGGCGTGCGTGCGCGTGAACATGTGCGTGCACCACTTGGACAGGGAGAGCAGGGCTCGACTCCCTCGGGTGCGGGTGTGCGTGAGCAGAACGCCGGCGGCGAAAGAGAGCAGCCCGACGCGGATAAGGTCGGGCGGCGAGGTTCAATAAGGGAGGCTCGAATGCCTCAACACGTGCTAGGTCGCGTCTTGGCTTCGCTTGAATGCGGAGAAGAAGCGTGCGCGGTGGTGAGCATTGGCTGGCCAAAGGCGTCGTCCATGTCCTCACTTGGGCGCGCAGGCATGTCGGTGGCTTGGCCACGGCGGCGAGCTCCGCAGTGGCACACCAGGGTGTTCGCCTGCGTGTGTGCGTGTGGACGAACACGTGCACTGACTTGGCCTGATGCTCGTGCGCCTAGGCGGAAGGACGTCCTCGGCGGTGAGGTGAAACAGAGCGACGAGATGGTCGCGATCCGGGTGCTTTGGTTTCGCTCAAGGTGTGCAAGGTGACGGTTGGGTTGGCGCGGGTGATTGCCGGTGGCTCGGCCACGACGGATAGAGCAAGAAGGACGGCGACACAGTCACGACAAGGGCAAAGCCCCGGGAGACGAAGACAGCTCGGCGGCACGGTTCCTCAGGCGGCGTCGGCGTCCCTCACACGGGCATGTGTGCGCACGGTTGGACAAGGCAAGACACGGAGCATGAGAAGAGATGCTAGGGCACTGATAGGGTAGATAGAAGAGCAGTCTTGGTCGGCGTCAACCTACGGCGACGAGGTCACGGGACGAACGGGAAACAGAGATCCCCGACGACGGACAAAGCGCCGGCGTGGCGGCGGAACGAGAGGTGCGCGTGCCAGCATGCGAACAGAGCATCAACGGCTCGCCCGACAAGCACAAGGGCGTGGTACGGGCGACATGCGCGTTGTGCAGTTGTGAGACTAGGTGTAGCGCGGCGGAGTGGGGTGACACGACGGCGAGTACTGGGGCGAGATGGGGCTCACCGACGCAATACTCTTGTGCGGCGTCGGTGAGGATCACACGAATACGTGCGGGGATCGAGCGTGAGTGTGCGCACGGGTATGTGTGTGGTTGGACAGGGAGAGCAGAGGGGTTCGACCCCTCGGGTGTATGCGTTCGCATTTGTGCAGACGTCAGCGGCCTGGCCACGGGAGCGACACGAAACCGACGGCAGGTGCATTGTGACGAAACAGAGACAAGAGCACGACGAGCAAATTTAGGCGAGGCGGTGTTCAGGGTCAAGGTGGCCAAAAGGTTCGAAATTGGGGTCGACGGCTCGACGGACACACGTGCGCCGTTGCGTAGGGGTTCGCGGTGACGGAACGGCGAAAGGTCGAGCACGGTCACAGATAGGTGAAGCAGGGGCTCGGCCCCTCGGTTGCGTGCGTTTGTGCGCGTGCCGAACGCCGACGGCACGGCCATGGCAGCGACACGAAATTGGTGGCGTGCACTAGGCAAGGGAACAAAGAGAGGGGAACGGCGAGGAACGGCCCGGCGGCGCTGGTTGGGGACATATGCCGGCGAACGACCTCGCGTGCGCGTGAGTGCGCGTGCACGGTTCGACCAGGAAGAACAGGGCCTCGACCCGGTGTTGGTGTGTGCGGGTAAAATGTCGGCGGCACAGCCGTGGTGATGGCACAACACCGACAACATGTGCTCGACAAGGGTTTGTGCTCACACGACTCCAGGCCAAAGAAAGGCAGGGCCTTGGCTCGATGGTGCGTGCTCAGCTGTGTGGGTGCCGGCGGCAAACGGGAGCTCGGTGACGCACGTCGAACAAAGGAACGACTCAACTGCAAGGCAAGGGAGTGCGCGCGGCGACGACGGCAGCGGCACCTGCAAAGCGACCGGCTCGGCTCGATGGCCGGCTCTCAGACGACGGCGGGTCTGCGCGGCGGCGTGGTGCGGGACAGCGGGCAACATACAAACAGCGAGCTCACATGGCTCGGTCCAGCCTCGGCTCGAAGGCCGGGTCCACAACAAGGGAGGGCTTCAGTGCTCACCTCGCGCTCTGGACGCGATGACGAGGTGGTGGAACGAGCAGCGTGGAATGGCCTGGAGCAGAGGAAGCAGAGCAGCATGGTCCATGGCTTCCACAGCGATATCTTCCTTGTGCAGCAGCCCCGCTCCTTTGCGTTCCGGTGAGGCGGCGAACAGCACGGTGAAGAGGAAGCAGGCGGTTCGGCTCGGTGAAGGGGCGGTCGTTCTTGGTGGTTCCAGCTCCGGCTTCACGACGACAACAGCTCCCGCGAACGGCGATGGAAACAAGGCCGCAGGCACAAGGTCAAGGCTAGACATTGGCGGTGCACATGTGGTTCGAAGACCACCACAACTTCCATCAGGCGAGGGAGAAGGACTCACCTGCTTTAGAGGCGGCGATGGGTTGGTGGCGTCGCGGCGCGCAGCAAAAGAGCAGGGGTTCGGCGCGATGCGGTTCCCGGCCTGAGCGGCTCCGGCTCATTTGCGGTCCACGCACGGCATCCCCTCCTCAGGCGGCCTCGCCTGTAGGCCGGTCGGTGACGTGGGGGTCCAGCTGCGCGGCAACCTCGGGTTCTCCCACGGGCGGCCTCCAATTCCCTCTCCCCCAGCTTCCCCTTCTCCCCCTCTCCTCCTCTCTTCTTGCGGTGGACAGGGAGAAATCACCAAGGGGCGGCGGCGGATTTTGGGAGATGAGGCTGGGAACCGGTATTTGTAAGGCGGCGCTAGGGTTTCCGGGCACAGGAGCGGGCGGCTGGGATCCCTCGGCGTTCGCTCCCCTGGCCATGCGGCAACATCAGGGGGGGTCGCGGGCGAGCTCGGCGCGGGGGCGCGCCGGTCGCTTTCGCGACGCCAGCCCCTGCGTCACGGTGGGGAAGAGATATAGGGGAAGGGGAAAAGGTGGGGATGAGGCTGACCGCGGGCCCCACATGGCAGTGAGAGAAGAAGAGAGGTGGGTGGTAGACGAGCCGGTGGTTAGGTGGGCTGAAAGGCCTGGCGGGCTGGCGGTTTAGGCGAACTAGAGAGAGCAGCTTGAGGTGCTCTAGAGGACTTAGTGCACTGAGATGCGGCCCAAGGTGCAAGGGTTCCTTTCCTATTTTCTTAAACCCTAGCTCCTATTTAAACTATGATTCGAATTTGAATTAGAATTCAAATTTGAATCCCACACAATTAAGATGCAATATAAATCCCACGAAACTCCAAGGTTCCCACACTAGCAAATTATATTTCCTAAATTTTATGTTTTTGCTCAAATTGAATCTAGGAAATTAGGGAAGGATCAAAGAAGACAGCCTTACATCTTAATTATGCACTCAATTTCAAATCGAAATTTTGAAATCCACATTTTTGCATTGCTAACATTCCGGAGAAAATTCCAGGATGTTATAGTAGGCATATCCTGATGATCTCCCTGACAATGCAAATGCTGCTGAACGCAGAGCTTATGAGAAGCACTGCAATGACTCACTTGACATCAGCTGTCTGATGCTGGCCACCATGTCCCCTGATCTGTAGAAGTAGTATGAGCATGCGGATGCTTACACCATGATCGAGGGGCTGCGTGGGATGTTTCAGAACCAAGCTAGGACTGAGAGGTACAATATCTCAAAGTCCTTGTTTGCGTGCAAGCTGGCAGAAGGTAAGCCGGTTAGTCCTCATGTGATCAAAATGATTGGTTACATTGAGACTTTGGACAGACTTGGTTCTAAACTTCACCCTGACTTGGCTACTGATGTTATTCTCCAGTCGCTCCCGACGAGCTATGAGCCTTTTATCTTGAACTTTCAGATGAATGGCTTGGATAAAACATTGAGTGAGTTGCATGGGATGCTAAAGACAGCAACGGAGAGCATTAAGAAAAATCCCAATCATGTGATGATGATCTAGAAGGGGGACAAAAAGAGGATGCGTTGGACGCCTCCTAATCCCAAAGGTAAAGGCAAGGAAAAGGGTTCCGGCGGTGAGTCCTCGGGCTCTAAGCCAAAGCTAGCACCTAAGGCCAAATCTGGCCCTACTTCTGAGGATGAATGCTTCCACTGTCATGAGAAGGGACATTGGTCTAGGAATTGCAAGAAGTACTTGGAAGAAAAGAAGAAGAAGAAGAAGGGAAGTGAGACTTCCACTTCAGGTATAAATGTTATAGAAATTAATATTGCATTATCTTCTAGTGAATCATGGGTATTTGATACCGGATCCATGATTCACACTTGCAAATCATTGCAGGGTCTAAGTGAGACTAGAAGGTTTGCAAGAGGCGAGTTGGACGTTCGTGTCGGTAATGGCGCAAAGGTTGCGGTGTTGGCGGTCGGCACCTACCAATTGTCTCTACCCTCTGGATTAGTTTTGGAATTGAATAGTTGTTATTGCATTCCTGCTTTGAGCAAAAACATTATTTCCTCTTCATGTTTGGAACGAGTTGATGGTTTTAAGATTGTAAGAGAGAACAAACGTTGTTCTATTTTTTACAATGGAATCTTTTATGCTCATTGTCCATTGGTGAATGGATTATATGTTCTTGATCTTGAGGATAAATCTGTCTATAACATTAATGCTAAGAGGCTTAGACCAAATGATTTGAATCCCACTTTTATTTGGCATTGTCGCTTCGGTCATATAAATGAGAAGCGCATCGAACAACTCCATAAAGATGGTTTGTTAAGTTCATTTGATTTTGAATCATTTGAAATGTGCGAGTCTTGTTTACTTGGGAAGATGACTAAAGCGCCTTTCACTGGTCATAGTGAGAGGGCGAGTGACTTGTTGGGACTTGTACATACCGATGTATGTAGAACAATGAGCTCAATAGCCAGAGGTGGTTTTCGGTACTTCATTACTTTTACTGATGACTTTAGTAGATATGGCTATGTCTACTTGATGAGGCACAAGTCTGAATCGTTTGAAAAGTTCAAAGAATTTCAGAATGAAGTACAAAATCAATTAGGCAAGACAATTAAGTATTTGCGATCTGATCATGGAGGAGAATATTTGAGCCTTGAATTTGGTGACCATTTGAAGAAATGTGGAATAGTTCCGCAGCTAACTCCGTCAGGAACGCCTCAATGGAATGGGGTATCCGAACTGAGGAACCGAATCTTGTTGGACATGGTTCGGTCGATGATGAGCCAAGCTGATCTTCCATTGTCATTTTGGGGTTATGCTCTTGAAACTGCTGCGTTCACACTGAATAGGGTTCCAAGTAAGTCTGTTGAGAAGACACCATATGAGATATGGACTGGGAAACGTCCTGGATTATGTTTTCTCAAAGTTTGGGGATGTGAGGCTTATGTCAAACATTTGATATCAGATAAGCTCACTCCAAAGTCAGACAAATGCTTCTTTGTGGGGTAACCTAGGGAAACCAAAGGATATTATTTTTATAATAAAGCGGAAGGCAAAGTGTTTGTCGCTCGCAATGGTGTTTTCTTAGAAAAGGAGTTTCTATCAAAAGGATTAAGTGGGAGCAAAGTGCAACTTGAAGAAATTCAGGAAACTCTTGAAATTGTTTCAGCACCCACTGAAGATCCACGGGATGTGCAAGATGTTGCACAAACCGTAGTTGAGGCACCAGCCCCACGAAGGTCTATACGGGCACGTCGTGCAACTGACAAGCTCAACCTCCTTATTACGGAGGAGCGCCACATATTATTGATGGAAAATGATGAGCCCATGACCTACACAGAAGCAATGAAGGGACCCGACTCCGACAAATGGCTTGAGGCCATGGAATCCGAGTTAAATTCCATGCATGACAATCAAGTTTGGAACTTGGTTGATCCAATTGAAGGTGTTAGACCTGTCGATTGTAAGTGGATTTTTAAGAAAAAGTTAGACATGGATGGAAATGTTCACATCTATAAGGCACGATTGGTGGCAAAGGGTTTCCGACAAATTCAAGGCGTTGATTATGAGGAAACATTTTCGCCCGTCGCAATGCTAAAGTCTGTTCAGATTCTCCTAGCAATTGCTGCATATTATGACTATGAGATATGTCAAATGGATGTCAAAACCGCTTTCCTTAATGGACATCTTAGTGAGGATGTGTACATGAAACAACCTGAAGGTTTTGTCGACCCTGAAAATGCTGGGAAAATATGTAAGCTTCAGAGGTCCATTTATGGATTGAAGCAAGCATCTCGGAGTTGGAATATTCATTTTGATGAAGTAGTCAAAGGGTTTGGCTTCATCAAGAATGAATAAGAGCCTTGTGTTTACAAAAGGGCTAGTGGGAGCGCACTTGTGTTTCGGTCCTATATGTGGATGACATATTGCGATCGGAAATGATATTCCAATGCTTGAAGCTGTTAAAACCTCATTGAAAAGGAGTTTTTCGATGAAGGATTTAGGAGAGGCGGCTTATGTTCTGGGGATAAAGATCTATAGAGATAGATCAAAGAGGCTAATTGGATTAAGCCAATATACGTACATTGACAAGATATTGAATCGGTTCAATATGCAAGATTCTAAGAAAGGTTTCCTGCCAATGTCACATGGAATCACTCTAAGCAAGAGTCAGTGTGCTACGTCACCTGATGAGCAAAAGAAGATGAGTGTTATTCCTTATGCTTCAGCCATAGGATCCATCATGTATGCTATGCTTTGTACGCGCCCAGATGTCTCCTTTGCTCTAAGTGTTACGAGCATGTACCAATCAGACTTTGGTGAAGATCACTGGACAGTTGTAAAGGGTATCCTTAAGTACTTGAGAAGAACTAAGGATATGTTCCTAATATTTGGAGGCGAAGATGAGCTCGTTGTAAAGGGTTACACCGATGCTAGTTTTCAAACAGATAAAGATGACTCTGCATCGCAATCCGGATTTGTTTTCTGCCTCAATGGTGGGGCAGTGAGCTGGAAGAGTTCCAAGCAAGATACGGTGGCTGATTCGACGACAGAGGCCGAGTATATTGCAGCTTCCGAAGCTGCAAAAGAAGCTGTTTGGATCAGAAAATTTGTTTCTGAGTTGGGTGTTGTTCCTAGTGCGTCCAGTCCAGTGGACCTCTATTGTGATAATAGTGGTGCCATTGCGCTTGCAAAGGAGCCTAGATCACACAAGAAGTCCAGACATATACTACGGAAGTATCACCTCATCCGTCACTTTGTTGAGAGAGGTGATGTGAATGTTTGCAAGGTGCACACAGATTCAAACGTTGCTGATCCATTGACAAAGCCTCTCCCACAACCAAAGCATGAGGCACACATGAGGTCTATGGGTATTAGATACTTACATCAGTGATTCTAGTGTGCGTGGGAGAGTTTTGTGTCATGAGTATGTTTATGTAATAATGAATAATAGTTATTTGTTCCATGGATGATTATCATTTATATTGATTATCGAGTACGTGACTTGATCATGAAACTCTTTGTTTATAATGATGTTATTCTAAATTATCCCTAGTTTGGGTCGTTATGTGGGACAATAACGACGGAGAGACTAGCACATGCATTAATGATGATCATGTTTCACGGATCATAGATATGGAGATATCAGATTAATGATGTGGACACATGTTAGTGAACATGGTGTTGGATTGACCCACTCCAAGACAATGTTGGGATTCTTATTTTAAATGTGCCATCAGTTGTTCTTGAGTGTTATACTTACTGGATCCTTAGACCTGAGATCGCCATTGTTTCTCACTGTGTGTAGTGGTGCATCTTGGGGCTGCCAAACGCTATTCCGTAAATGGGTAGTTATAAAAGTAGCTTACAGGTGTATCATGAAACATGGAATGGGATGTGTGCGGATCAAGATGGAATTTGCCCCTCCTAGATAACAGGAGAGATATCTCTAGGCCCCTCGAGATAGTTGGATTAGAAATTGCATGGCCATGCCAAAGTGATTAAGGAGTTAATCAAAATGACTAAAGGTTAGTCACAAATAGAATCCGCTATTAGATCGAGAGAATGGTCGAGCTATCACAAGGGTGGCACGCATCTCACTTTGAGCTTGACTGGTATCATGTGGCAAAAGGATCAGTGTACGAGTACATCTAAGATTTGACTGATATGATCTTTATGTGTATTTGTGAGTCTATATGCCCTGCTAGGTGCCGCTTTTGACTAGTGATTCGGAAATGGTTTCCACTCACGACCATCTACACATGAACCTAACGGGTCTCACACTTAAGGGGTTTTTGGAATGTTTGAAAGCTTGCATAGATGATTGTCTCTAGTGCAAGTGGGAGATTGTTGGTGATATGCCCAAGAGCCCATCATCACAATACGGTTTAAAGGCCTAACAGGATATTGATCCAAGAGGGATTAGGGTTACTAATAGGCCTATGAGATAGAAGCCAATTAGTACGCCCTATATATATGTAGCAGGGGCGAAGGGGGTGCCCCGACTAGTTAGCCGCGCCTCCCCTTTGCCGCCGCCCTAGCCGAACGTGCGGTGCTAGCACACCGACATCCAGCGTTCCATCCCCGTACGTGTGGACTCCGTAGAGGCGCTGCTACTACTGCTACGTTGATCGGCTGCTGGTATCAAGGACGAGGAGCTCGAAGCATGGGACGTGATCGACTACTTCCTCTACACCGACGCGCAACTCCTTCTGCTATGTTGCGCGTCTAGTGGTAACGATCTATGTTCACCTACTCGCAAGTATCTTGGGTGTACGCGATAGATTAGCTAGGGTAGCTTACCCGTTTACCTTCATATATCACCAATCAGCTTGATCACATCCCATCACAATCCACAGGCGAGAGCCGAGAGAGGCCTGGCCTGCAAATTAGCTAGGCCGATGCACACATCATCGGTCGGGCTCATCATCATGCTCCGTCGCGCAGCACACGATGACGACGACGTCGAGCGTATGAGGCTAGCTAGATACGCCTACGCTAATCGTATCGGCGTGAGCTGGCTGTAGCCTGTAGGTGACGATCGAGGCGTACGTGTACCAGCAGTACACATACGCCGCCCACCTCTGGGCACCACCACACACACGCGTCCACTGTGCCAAGAGAAGACTACTACTGTGCGGCCATATGCGGGAGGTCGCTGTTGCTGCCAGCCTGAGGCCCCCGCCCGGACACTGTAGGATTCTTGTCAGCGTGGTGCCCTTTGTTGGATTGATCT
Organism: Cenchrus americanus; assembly: GCA_947561735.1. Classification (NCBI taxonomy): domain Eukaryota; kingdom Viridiplantae; phylum Streptophyta; class Magnoliopsida; order Poales; family Poaceae; genus Cenchrus; species Cenchrus americanus. Next base: position 92,879,029 of record OX387244.1, on the reverse strand, counting down.
CTCCACCAATGGGCCCAACGGCCCATTGGGCCCTTGACTCGCGTCCGGATCGGGGACGCCCAGCCCGTTAGAAGGCTGGTGGGCCCCTGTCGCGCAACACTATAAGAGGGAGTGGGGGCCACGGGATCAGAGGACGAGGTTCACCGCCGGCACTGTAGCCCCACTCAAGAAACCCTAACCGTCCCAGACGGTCGTGCTGAAGCGATGGGATGCACCACCGCCGCCACTACTCTCGACCTCTACTCCGACCGTCGCTGCCCGTGCGCAGATCTTCACTGACAAACCAGTGAAGGATGTGATAGTAGAGGTGAAGGTATGTGATTTACAGAGTTAAACCTGCCTGATCTACTCCTAGATGGTCCACAAATACTATCAATGGTATCAAAGCCTGCTCTAGTGAGTAGACAGAGTTCGGGAAATAATGGATTCGGAAACGAATCAGAAAAGAAAAGTCGAATGTTGAAACCCTAACCCTAGATCTAAAAGAAAGACATGAACATGGAAAGGCTATAGAGGACCTCACCTGCCGTCTTCAACACCGCCGCCGGCGCCGTTGTCACGCGCACCGGTTGGACAGACAAGGTGAGTCGCATGCTCACCTGACCTCCGCTGTGAGGGACAGGGCAAAGGGCACCATCGAGAAACCGCTTGACGGCGGCGCGCTCACCCTCGCGGGGAACGCGTACGCCGGCGAGGGGACCCGTGGCGGCGCCGCCACCCTCTCTGGCCACACGGCTGCTCTCTGGATCTTGCGGTTGCAGGGCTATAGGAGGGAGGGGAAAGAACAGAAAGAAAAGAAGGGAGTCCGCCGCAGCTTTGGGCCATCGGCGCTCATCCCTGCCGTCGCCGGTGGACCGCCGGCCACGGGTGCTCCTCCGCTTACTCCCTGTGCCGCCGCGGTGGAAACCACCGCGCGTCCCTCTGATACGGGTGAGACAAGAAAGAGGGGGCAAGAGAGAAGAGGGGAGGAGCAGGCCTCGGCCTCGCGCCGGCCATGGCGCTGCTCCTTGCCGGCCGTCGGCAGACCGCCAACCAAGGGCGCTCCGCCCACTGCCGCCCTTGCGTGCGAGAGATGCGGAGGAGACAGAAGAATTTGAGCTAGGGTTTGGAAGGCAGGCTTGGCGGTTTTGTTCCCGCGAAACGGCCGGCCAGCCGTCCGATGCAGATCAGAGGAGATCGACGGCCAGGAGCGACCGGTGGCTGCTGGGCTGATTTTGGCCCAGGCGGGAGCCGATCACAGGCCAAAAAGGTGGCCCGCCCGTCAGTTGCTGGGCCTCGGGCCCAGGCGGACGCGGGTAGATAGGCCGTGGGCCGTTTTCCCTACTAGGCCGAAGGAAAGGATGTGAACAGTGTCCATTCATAAATTGTTGTACTAATTTCAGAAGATTGTTTAGGGATCAGAAAAGTGATACAATGCTTCTGAATAGTATGTTTTTTCATGAATTTTATTCATGTTTTCCTCTGCAAAGTTTAAATTGTTGCTCTTTTTAGTTTAATTTGGAGATTAAATTAAATGGAAAAGATGAGTAGAGAAAATTTATGTTAAAAGGAAAGATTATTCTGTTTGAATATTGATTCAAATCAAAGTTGTGACATTTGTCAAGGTTTTAACCTCTACTCAATTTTGAACCAACGGGATGAATTGTTTAGAGAGTTGACCGATATAAAGAAAAGTTTAGAAGTATGATTGCTTCTAAAAAGAAAGAAAAGTTTTCCGCTGCAAAGTAAAAGTTTTAACCTCTAATTAAATTTAATTAGTGGAGTAGAAACATATTTATTTAAAGTTAATTATGGTATTGTTATTTTCTGACCAACGTTGATGATAACAATATTATAATTAAAAATGTACCCTATGTTTAAAGTATAAAGTCTCTGATATTTGCATCAAAGTGATCAATGTTCAGAGAATTCAGAGAATAAGAAATGTTGTTCTATTTCTTGATTTCTGTTGTATAGTGATACTGATTTTTCAATTAAATTGGAACCAACGAGAAGATTTAATTGAAAGAACAGTTTGAAAAGTTTCCCTGTGGGTTGTATCCACGTTAAAGTTAAAGTCAGCTTCCGCTGTATAAAGTTCAGATAAAGTTGCATTGGTTTTGATTGCCAATTTCTGTTCAAAGTTTATGTCTCTACTCAACTATGCACACAGAGGATATTTAGAAATACTTTTGATGAGTATTGATTCTAAATATAAAGTTTCATGATGTTATCATTTTCTGACCAACGTTGATGATGACAACATTGTGATATGATGTTTTTGAATTTAATATAGATGGATGATGTTTTATTCTATTTTCTGCCGAACGGTGATATGGAATAAAAGATAAAGTTTTAAAAGCTTCATAAGCTTAAAGTTTGGATTATTATTGACAATTTTCTCAGAGAAAAGATCCTTATGTTTTCATTCATGAAAGCATTAAGAAAAGTGAGCTGAGCACTTGTGGCTCAGGAGATGACAAAGAAAGAAGGACATAATGTGAAGGACTATGTTCTCTTTAAAAGAATGTCTTTCAAAAGTAAAGATTCTTGGGTATTAATCCAAGAAAAGAGATAGATCATTGAGAGTCTTGAGAAGTGTCTTTCATGTACTCTCTATGACAAGGAATTTATTTCTAGTTCAGTCATCATGATAAAAGTTGCACGAATTCATATGCATGTTTAATTTGACTAATGTCGAATTAAGCATGTGAGTGTTACAGTTTTATTCAGATTTATTTTCTGAATTTGATGATTGAATGCAAGCCAAAGTTGGCATGCATGCCCCTTTTTAGGTTATTACCTGAATGGAGAGGAAAGGTTGTGATACTCTCGCACGACGAAAAAAGATCATAATAATACCCGCATGGCGGGAAAGGCTCTCAGAAAATAACCGCATGATTGGCTAAAGTTGGCATAATGTTTATGTTAGACGATCTTACATGGTGGCAAAAGTTTTGTCAAAGGACTAATCCTGCATGGCGGGAGAAAGATATAATGACTCATGTGCTTATTGTGTATCCCACACTGGGAAAGAGAATTTTTGGAGTATCTCCTGTGCTATTCTAATATTGTTTGTACATATCGTACTATAGTCATTAAGCACTTATGAGTTTAAAGAGAATCAAAGGTAATATGCGAAAATAAAGATAAAGAATGATACACAAGCTAGAGTTGCTTGAGTTTTTCAAAAGCATGGAAATAAAGAACTCTGTTGAGTTCTTAAAGTGAAGTGAGGAAAATGTACTCCCGTACATGAGTTAAGTAATAGTCTTGTTTTTGTATGATATAATCATGCAGATAAAGGAAGTAATTGAAAGTGTTCTCAAAGTTTCCTCACTGATAATAGTTCTGAATGGTTTCGAAATTGTGACAGGAAAGTCCATGCCACATTTCAAGGGGGAGAAAGGTGAAATCCCCTATACTTCAGGAAAGAAATGCATTGTATGCATTTAGAGTGTGATCTAAATGTGATTGTCTGGGGGAGTACGACAGTCATAAATGTGATACCCCGAAAAGAAAAGGAATAGCTAAAATCCTGGACTTTTATAAGTTCGATAGGATGATAGCGATGTGACTAAAATGGTGAAAGAACAAACCCAAAAATGAGAAAGTTTAAAGATACTCTATTATTTATAATAGATTGAAAGATCTGGGGGAGCCATTTAGTTGGCCATCCGGATGAAAGAAAAGGATGATTTGGAGAGCCATTTTATTGGCAATTCAGATAAAAGAAAAGGTTCTTTTATTTCTAACGAGACACATTGTCTTCTTGGAATACGAGAGCAATCAGGGGGAGCATGGTGGCTCGAGAAATTGACTTCGAGGAGAAGTGGGTATATACGCCCACTCTGATGATCCGGTAGCTATTTCTCTCAACACTCATGGCAACAATATGTTAGATGATATGAAACCTCTCCTTCAGGAGCCATTGAAACTTGTTGTTGTGCATGGGGAGAGCTGTTGCTGCCCCTTATGGTAGACGTACCAAAAGTTTAGGCACACAATGTGCCAGAGGTTGAGATCTCTAGTAGGTCTCAAAGAGTTAAAAGTATGATGGTTGCAAAGTTTGCAATATAGAAAAGTTCACATTGAGGTTTATTCAATCTCATGTGTTAAAAGAAGCACTTGTTTATGGAAAGTAGAACTGATGAATCCCGAGGAAACTTGGGACTCGTAAGTGATTCTCGATGGAGCCAACACAGTAGGCTGTAATGGGTCTACAAGTCGTGACGTGACTCCAAAGAGAATATGTGAACACACAAAGCGCATCTTAAATCAAAAGTTTTTGTGCAAAGAGAATGAAAGGACTACAATGAATTTTATGGCACGTCATGATCTGAGTTCGATCGGATGAAAGTATTTCATGGCACAATCTAAGGGTTTTGTCATGTAAATAAAAGAGGAAAAGAAATGTTGCTTAAAGAAATCATTTACGAATGATAACATTCAAAGATAAAGGATTTGGTTTTGGGTTTTAAAGGTGAATATGAGGACAACATTTGAACAATGTTATACAATGGGAATTCATTTCCTAATCATGCTTATGTGATTGACATCTTGCATGGTAACAGTAAGGTCAATCTATTGTGAAAGAAGAAGAGTTTCTTGTCCTCAAAGATCAAAAGGAAATTCTCAGTGAATGTCTCTCAATTATAAGGATCGAGATTAACCGAGATAAAAGAAAAGGGGTATTAGGACTATCGCAAGAAGCATACTTAGAAAAGTTGCAAAGAAATACAGTATGCATGCGAGTAAACCTTCGCCTGTTATTATTGTCAAGGGTAATGTTTTTGGGAACTTTTATGTTCCAAGTATCAATATGGAATGGATTAAAAGAATATGGTACCATATGCTTCAGCTGTTGGAAGCCTAATGAATGCAAAAGATAGAAGTTACCTTGACATAGTTTGTATATCCAGGTTGCTTTGGCAATGTCCAATCCAGCTATAGATCACTGGAATGGAATTAAGTGTATCAGCCTCATGCTAAGTTGAAAAGATCAAGTGCTCTCAAAAGGTTGTGAGTACAAAGATAATTTGTGAAATGGGTAGCGAAATCCACAATTGTCTCTAACTTTCACACTTGGAGCTTTTGTGGAAATGCTCCAAAGGGATTAACACAATTGTCATCAATGTGATGCAAAGATGTGATATAGCATGATACGAGGCTGAGGGACAGGCAAAATAGTTAATGGAACCTGTACCCGGAGTTGATAATGGTTGTCAACAGCAATCACCATTAAGGTAGTTCACTCCTATGACAACAAGTCAAGTGTGCAGCCAAACACATTGACACAAAAGTTATATGTTGTAAAGGAGTAAGTCCGGAATCATATTAAAGATATTGCGCATACAAGAGACAAGCAAGTGCTTGAGGATCCTCTTACGAAAAGTATATAACCCAGTGCACTTAGAGAGCACATGTGCAACATGGGTTTATGTCATAGTTTAAGATTTCGGATCATAAAGGGCCCAAGTCTAAAGAATTTGTTTCAGTACAGAGATGTGTATTGTAGCTATTGAATCTATCGGAGATTGATAGAAACGAGATTGACCGTGACGATAAAATATGCTCTATACAGTGATCTGTAATGGAATGAGAAAAGAAGTTGAAAGTATATGGTGAGATCAAGGGGGAGAATGTTGGATTGATCTCTCCACCAATGGGCCCAACGGCCCATTGGGCCCTTGACTCGCGTCCGGATTGGGGACGCCCAGCCCGTTAGAAGGCTGGTGGGCCCCTGTCGCTGAAAGGATCTTGATGTCGCCTAGAGGGGGGTGAATAGGCGAGTCCTGAAAATCACCACTTAAAACAAATTTATCAGTGAAACCCGGATACTTCGGACTTTTCTCCGGAGTCTCTGGAAAGTCCGGAATCTCTGGAAAAATCTCCGGAGTCTCTGGACTGGCGCCTTCGCAGCGGAATGAACACACTGCCCAAAACCGTGCAAATCCGGTGCCACCGGGTTTGCCTGGCAGTGACTCCCCTCTTCTTCTCCTTCTTGTTTGCTTGTTTGGCTTGAACTTAAACTTGATGAATAGCTTAAGGATCAGTTATTTGAAGAATATGGAGTGCCTGCACTTCACAAACACTAACAACCAAGTAGCTCCACCAATATGACAAAGACAAGCAAGGAAAGATATGAAGGTAGATGCAAGGTAACCAACAGGAGACACAAAGATTTGTTTTACCGAAGTTTGGATTCACCACCGTGTGAATCCTGGTCTCCGTTGGGTGCTTCTCCTACCGAAGCCGGGTTGCATTCAACCCTTTTCCCGATCCACTAGATAGCTTCTTCCCTTTCGGAGGCGAAGCAAGACCTTCACAAACCGTCGCACGACTCACCACACCTTGGGAGCTTGTGGGCGACGCCTAGCCGTCTAGGAGGCAATCCTCCAAGAGTAACAAATGCTTCACACAAGCTTGACGACGTGCAACGGTGCTCAAGGGATACAAGTGCTCTTGAAATGCTCACAAAGGTTTCTCTCTACCACCCAACTCACTAGATCTAGCAAAGATCAAACAACCTCACAAAGAGGGGTTGGGGAGAGCTAGAATGGCTTTGGCTTAGCAAGGAATAGCAAGGAAGCACTCTAGCAACCTCGGGAACGGCGACTTGCAACAAGTAGAGGTTGAAGGGTATAAATACCCGACTCCCCAAAAACTAGCCGTTGGAGTTAAAACCCGGAATCTCCGGGAAAAACCCCGGATACTCCGGACTTCCCAAAACTAGCCGTTGCAAACTCCAGTGAAAACCGGTGCCACCGAGTTCCCAAAACCGGTGCCACCGAGTTTTCAAAAACTAGCCGTTGGGATGGCTGACACAAAACCGGTGCCACCGGTTTCCCAAAACCGGTGCCACCGGGTTTGACACAGGGTCAAACCCGAAGACGTGTACGTGTGGTTTTTGTGTCTCTCTCTACTCACATGAGTTACTTGAGCACTGAGACATTATCAAAACTCCTTGTGATGCATCCCTCTTGATAGTACGGCGTACCTATACTCAAGATCAAATATAAATGTAATAAAAGAACTCTTGAGCTTCTTCTTCAAGAATAGCCATACTTGATCAATATATCCTCGTGAGAGATCCATCCATTAATGTCTCGTTGGTTTGAGCACTTCTACCTTGAGCTAGTGACTTTGATCTTTATATAAGAATGAAACCCAATTCTTGATTAAGTCACCATTCGCATGACTCAACGAATATGTAATGCTTCTTCATTGCTTCACTCGGTTAGGCTCGACTTGATACCTCGAAACTTTCCAAGCTATAGCCACTTCACCCTAGCCAAGCACATGGTCCAAGTCACTACTTGGCCAATCTTAGCTTAGTACCTCGTTGCTAATCCCTTGCTTGATTTCTTCATCCATTCATTGCCAATTTGAGTTAAGCTTTGATTCAACATCAAGAGTGGAATTCTATTGAGATCATGCTTTCTTTTAATTTAAATATCCTTATAGCAAGCTTCTTCCTTCAATAAGAGACCATCAAATGTTTCAAAATCAATATGCCTCTTTCTTATCCTTCATTAGCTTGTCATATACCATCTATATGTTCCATGGGATCGTACATATCAAACATCATGACATTCATCATTAAGTCAAGCCATTTCACAATATGAGGCTAAAACCATGCCTCAACTTATCTTGTATACACATAGCTTGTTTTCACCATGTAGATAACCAATGTCATATATTATGCCTTGTCATTTATATGTTACAACCTGCTCACATGCTTAACAAGGACATTAGATCTTTAATCTAGTTGTCAATCAATACACAAAAACCCACTAAGGGCCTAGATGTCTTTCAGTCGCGCAACACTATAAGAGGGAGTGGGGGCCACGGGCTCAGAGGACGAGGTTCGCCGCCGCCACTGTAGCCCCACTCCAGAAACCCTAACCGTCCCAGAGGGTCGTGCTGAAGCGATGGGATGCACCACCGCCGCCACTACTCTCGACCTCTACTCCGACCGTCGCTGCCCGTGCGCAGATCTTCACCGACGAACCAGTGAAGGATGTGATAGTAGAGGTGAAGGTATGTGATTTACAGAGTTAAACCCGCCCGATCTACTCGTAGAAGGTCCGCAGATTCTATCACCCTTGCCTTTTTTGGCGGTGGGCGCGACGGGAAAACAGCTGCGGGCGGCGACAGCGCGGTCCTGTCCTGGCCCCCCAAATAGTGCTCCCATCGCCGAGGACGTAACATGCGCTTCCTGCCCTACCGAGACCGATCAGGATCGACTAGCTTCATTCGTACTGCGATCGATGGCGGCGCTACGGCGGCCGGGCGCGCGCTAGCTCGGAGACGGAGGCCTGCCGTCGTTGGCGCTTGTGGTGCGGTGCCTGCCCTCGGTCCACCGACGTGACTGCGAGAGGACACGCGCGTACGCGCCAGGAGGCGTCGCGGCGAAAGGAGGACAAGAAGAGGCCCCCAAGTGCTCCCCCGGTTTGGGGGATTCTGTACCCCGGTTTGGTGTCGATTTTCAGAGATCGGGACACCGGTTGTCTGGTGCTAGTTAGTAATCAACATTATTGGACGGAAAATCAAAAGGAGCACCAGCAATTCCGCGGAATTCATGTTTATCTAGTGATGATGCCCGGGGGGGCCTGCGCGTGTCACCGGTAGAGAGACATCGCTGGTGCCACTACCAGGGAGAGTTTTCATGCACTCCCAACACAGACTTCATCATGGATTTTAAGTCTATTAATTACCCTATCATTTATAGATTTTTGCTGATGTGGTGCTATAATTATTGAAGAAAGAGAGGGAAAACATAAAGACTCCAAGTCTAACTAAGAAACCAAGTCTTCACGCAAATCAAGATGAGTTGTGAGAGACAAATGGATCATGTGATGTTATGATAGAAATTGCATTGCGAAAGATAGTTTCTTAACACGAAATACTAAAATATAGAAATTATGATAGTTTCTAGCATTGAGAGTGCCCTTATGGGACGGGAGGAGGCAGAGAGACAGCTCAGTGATGGTTATGGTTGGGTCGCATTCCTAACAGTAGATGGACAACGGGAAGCAGCTACTGCTACGCTACTAATAGTGGATTAGTTGTAGCACGTACTGATGGTACTTTTTTTAATTATGTACTGATGGTACTGTGTCGACTGTGGAGTGTTACTCTGAAAATCTGATCCGATCAGATGTCCATCCACTATTACGGCGCCTCGTACAACTCCTAGTCCCTGCTACAGGCTACCGCTAAGCGTCGTCGTGGCACTGCCACTTCTGCAACCGATCGACCGAGCGATCGAGCTGTTCGGCGGCGCCGCGGCGGCCTCCACTTCCTCGGCACCCCCCGCGCGCCCGTGTCAACAACCACCAGCCTCCAGCCCCCATGCCCTGGTGGCTGTCGAGCTCGGCAAAACGACGCGCGCCAGCCAGGCGGAACAGCCCAACCGGAAAGCGGCGAACCAGCGGCGCGTCGTCGCGATACAATCATCGGCGAACATCAGAAGGGAAAAAACGGAACAGAATCCCGCCGCGCGGACCGTAACCTAACCCGGTGGACCACAAGGGCCCGCCAAACTCTCACTCTCACTCTCACAGCACGGTCTCAGGCTCTCAGCATCGGCGAGACGGCGCGGTACCGATGATTTTTGGAACTAAGATTCTATTCTATGTACCGTGATATTGCATGGGAGTTATCCTGTTCGCCGATTTGTGTACTGTGGATGTACCGAGATGTGTGCCCATGTTAGGTGGGAGTGATTATGTCCCATCACTTTGTATAATACGGTCTGCGGTAACTAACGAATACATACGAACGGAATCAATTATCAGGAAATCTTTAGGGGAAGAGAGTACATAATGCAACTATCTTGGTACAGAATCGAAGGGGTTTGAATATATGTGCGCGGTATGAATCAACGCCGTCTCCCCCGAGCCGATTCAAAATCATTTAGGGCTTGTTCGCTTCCGTGGGACTCAATCCGGTCGGAATAATAAATGTATGAAGGAAATTGTGATATGGACTCGGATTTATTCCGGATCAAAAATTAATTTACCAATCATGATATGTAGAACAAGAGACCGTAGAGCCGGATTGGTTCCGCACCTCTTGACTAGTGGATTGATTCCGAGCCTTTTGGTGTACCTATCATGAGCAAATTAATTTTCGACCCGGAATAAATCCGGATCTCTTATAATAACTATCATGATTTTCTTGTTGTATTTATCCATTCCGATCGGAATTGATCCCGTGGAAACGAATGAGGCCTTAGGGCTTGTTCGCTTCCGTGGGATTCAATACAGCCGGAATAATAAATGTATGAAGAAAATTATGATAGGGAATCGGATTTATTCCGGATCAAAAATTAATTTACCAATCATGATAGGTAGAACAAGAGGCCGCAGAGCCAGATTGGTTCCACACCTCTTGACTAGTGGATTGATTCCGAGCCTTTTGGTGTACCTATCATGAGCAAATTAGTTTTCGACCCGGAATAAATCCGGATCTCTTATAGTTACTATCATGATTTTCTTATTGTATTTATTCATTTCGATCGGAATTGATCCTGTGGAAACGAATGAGGCCTTAAATCACAATCTTCTCTCTCCTCCACTTTGCGCCCTATTCGCTTGGCTTATCGGCCACCGGCCAAATAAAGACATTTCTCTCACAACAAACCGGCCACCAAGGCAATCGGCCCGGCAGTACTCTTCTCTCAGAACAAACCAGCATCAACCATCAGCCACCAGCCAACCGAACAGACTCTTGCACAACTCCGGCTACCACGCGTGGGTAAAGGTGTCGGCTGCGTGGGGAACAGGCCACCTCGTCGCAGGTCTACAGCAGCGCGGCTGCTAGCTGGCCGTGCCTGGCGGCCTCACCGTCGACTGCTCCCGAAGTAGTGCATCTCCGTGCGTACCACCGGTATACGGCGACGGCACTCGTGCATGGAGTGAGGCAGTGACGACCACGAGCAAGAGGCCCGCGTGGCAGCCAGCTTTGCTGCCCCCCCCCCCCCACACCAGGTTGGCCCTCGACGCAACTCCCGGCGTCACCTTCACGGCACGGCCCTACACCCGCCGAGGCTCGGCGCCGTCACTGCGGCAACATGTCTCGGTCACCTAGAAGGAAGCGGGTGCCTCGCCATGTCGGATCTGGAGCAACAGGCTTACCCAACGGCGATGGATCTAGGCGAGCGCCGCACAACTAGCAATGGATCGAGCAGCAAACGCGTCCTCATAGGCGGCGGGGGCGGTGCTCGGGCGCGAGGTGGTAGGCGGCAGAGACGACGGGGGTGGGGACCGTGACAGCGAGGGAGGTGGCGTAGATATGGTAGAGTGGGGAGGCGGCCGTGTGGACCATGAACGGGCCGCCATGGAAGAAGACGACGACGGGAAGCCTCTTGTCGGGCTCCTTTCCACGGCAACGTGAGGCTTCCCCATGCCTTCGGCGCCGGCGGCCACATCCTCCCTCCTTGAAGATCCGGCGCCACTCGTGACGCTGCCGTCGCCAAGTACGCCCGCACGCCGCCGTTGATGCCATGAATTTGAGAAGTAGATAGATTTTTTTAGTTCGTGTGTTAGCTTGGTGACATGAATTAGTTAATCAGTTTGGTTTCCCTCGCGTTTCCGCTCCAAATGTAGTGCAAAGATAATCTTAGATTTTTCCCCTATAGCACTACATGGTTCTTGCTTCATTAATTTTTTATTTCTACTTAGGAGCACTAAATGTAGCGTTTTTTTGAGGTCTGATGTTTTTTCTCATCGATGTATAGCACCTCTGCTTGCGCATTGGAGCTTGATATGGCTCCAGTGCCAACTGAAAGGACCTTGATGTCACCTAGAGGGGGGTGAATAGGCGAGACGATCGATTTAAACTTTTCGTCTCCGAAAACTTGAGCTGTCAGTGTCCACCGGTCAGATCGGTCGCTCACTAGGCTTCACATGAGGCATCGGTCAGACCGGTGTAGCACAGAGCACCTGCAAAAACAACTTCAAGCTCCTCTTGACTTCTAGTGCGAACTGTTGACGGTTAATAATTGTATCAAAGTTCGTTTGTGACTCGCAAGCGTACAAGTCTCCCGTCGTAGTCAAGGGACCCTTCTTCCCTCGAGTGGTGAACCCAAGGTATCGAATCCGTGGAACAAATGTGTGACGCAAAACTTAATCTATTAAAGCCAAGTAACTTCAATCTTCGATAAAACCCTAATGCATCTAAGTAAAAGACACAAAACGAATCTAATCTACTAAAGACCGGAGAAAACAAAGTAAGATTAGGTAGATAAACCGATCTAGAGGGATCGGGGTAAGCCTTTTGTTGAAGTTCCAAGCAAGAGAAGAAGTAGCAAATCGAATCTTAATAGAAGCCTCTTTAAATCGTGGTTTCCCGTCCAAATCCGAAAACATCCGCCTTTCGAGACCCCCGTTCGTCACAACGTATCCCTATTCATGCGGGGAGCTTAGGGCGAGTCAAAAGACAAGTCGAGATTCTTTCGGAAGATCCGGTGTGTACCTCTAGCCACCACGGCTACAAGAACACCCTATGTAATCTATCGCGCGAATAGAATTGGAATAAGCAAAGCCGATCGAAAAACGAAATCTTCGAGGAAACACTTGATCGCTAAGAAAAGATTCAACTTGATAATTCAACTATGACAATGATACATACACAAGATCACCACCGGGATCCTTCCTTGATCTTGCTTCTAGCTCGGGAACTCCGACGTGGTCTTCCATGCAAGGTTCCCACGTCGGCTAGGGAAACCCTAGTCAACTAACTCGACCCTCTCCTCTCCGAGATGGTGTCCCTCTCTTCTCTCGCTCCTCGGCGGCCGAAGACGAAATCCTTCTCCCCAAGGCTCTCGGTCGGGGGGCTATAAATAGCCCGATTGGCGACTAGGGCAAAGGAGAGGGCGTTTGGGCCCTAAATGGGCTCGGGCCGACCGGACCGGGCCGGCGGCCCGGGCCCATTTAGGCCCGGCCCCGAGGGCTCCTTCGCTCCACGTCGGTTCCCTTGCTTCCCGGATGTTTCCCCCTTCCGCATGTAGGTCCATGTCGTCGGTTTCTCTCCGAATTGGACTCAACTCCTTGTCTTACAAGATTCGGCACTTTTCCGGTCGGGTCCCCGGAGTCCGTCGTCTTCCGGATCAAGTCCCGGCTTCTTGGAGTTAAGTTTGCTTCATTGCATGACTTGTACGGGGCTTCAAGGTCTTGTCATGAGGTGCTTGATGAACTTATCCCGAAAGTCTTGCATTCAACACTAAAACCCTTCATAAACATTAAACTCCAAAACCGACATGCACACGTGAACTTGTTATACCACGGGGGTTAGTACCAATGGATAAGGTATAAAACTCATGCCAACACCGAAGGTAAACTCATGGCTAGGTTGACGGATTTTCACTGTCAACATCTCCCCCATGCTTAAACCTTGCTCGTCCTCGAGTAAGCCTTCGATGGATATCATCATTGCCAAACAATGTTTAAACTTTGCACTTGATCACACATGAAAAAACATAATGCTCTCAAAATTTTAATTCATTAAAGTTCCATAATGTACTAGCCTTCATCTCTACAGAGGGTAGATTCTTATTAAGCTTATCCCACAAGTATTAACATGCTCACAAAGTTTTAAATAGATCTCAGAATTTTTGAAATAAAGAACGAGATAAAGAAAAGCTAAACCAAGTTCACAAATTTAAATCATCTCGTATATTGCTCATGAACTCTCATCTCACTTGTCTCTCAAGCCTATATATTCTACTCCTTTCCCTCTCATATATATGTGGTAGGCTTTATATGGAGCTTTGGGAAAGTTTAGTCCTAACAAGATTTTATAAATGAGGTGTTGTCAAAACAAGACAAGCTTCTCATGGTCTTACCGAGACTCGTCAAAAAGGTCATTGGAAAATAATGTTAAATCAAGGAGGGGAAAGAGAAAAATACACACACTTTTAGATGAGTGGACATGTGCAAATGGCAAAGAGTGATCCCGAGGCACAAAGGAAGTCCTCGTTATCGGATTGCACATGGTTGGAAAATGAGAATGGATCTTTTTAACTTGAAGCCTTGAATGCACTCTTAGAGAACCGGGGAGTTTACTTTATGCACATTTTTTTCTCTTTCTCATATTTCTCATTCTTTTCTTTCTTTCTTTCTTTCTTTCTTTCTTTCTTTCTTTCGTTCATTCACTATATATATTTTTTTTTCTTTCTTCACCTTGGAAGTCACGTATATCGCCGAATTTTTTCTTTCATCATTATATTTTTTTTAAATACTCCCTTTTGAACTCTAAAACTGCACCGTACCTACCTCCTCCCCCATGCTTAGACGTTGCTCGTCCTCGAGCAAAGAGGCGAAAAATAAGGTAGGTACCGGAAATATTTTTCCTTGGAGAGATACTTGAAATCTTCAATGTCGGCACCGTCTTGCGATCTTCCTTGAATTGATGATCCATTCTCAACGATAGGTTGTGGTCAAGGAGGTAATCACAAAAGATGATATTTGGTTTAAGGGTGGATATCCGGCGAAGTTTGTGAGATCTCCGATGCGGGGATACACAATGCACGGATAAAAGGCTAGCAAAAAGATAGATACGCAAAAACGGAATGACCGGCTTCTTAGTCTCGGGCCAGAGAAATCATGGCCTGCAATAACTCACTCAAAAATAAATCTTGTACACTAAGGTTTATGCACTCAAATATATATAAGGCTTTGGATAGGTTGAGCAACACACAAGTGATATTTGTGTCAAGGTTAACAATATTTTTGAGCATAAAAGACATCTTTAATCTATTCATAACTTGAGAGCACATAAAACACTATGGGTCTTTATTTTAATCATAACCTCCGCTGAAAATTAAGCTAGCGTTTAAATAAATTCAGATTTGTATTTTTAAGAGAGCACTAGCTTAAACATGCATAAATCAATTACAAAGATGAACAAAGCTGCAATTATAATCATATATCATCATGGCACAAATTTTTATAACTTTTCCAATGATATAATCAAGGTGGTGTCTTTATTAATGATGACATCAAGTTGAAATACAAACTGAAAATAAACAAACATGCTTGCTGAAATTTAAATAAAAACAGAAAATACTACGCAAACACACATAAGCAAAAGCTGAAAATTACGAGAGAAAAAGAAAAGAAAAGAAAACTAAAGTTCCTAAATCTTCCAGTCCTCCGCCGGTGGTTGATGTTGATGATCTTGATAATAATACCCTTGCTCATAATATGATTGGACATTTCCTCCGACGAAATGATTTGGCTCCACAAGGTGAAGGCGTCCAAGTTCAAAGGCAATATTTGCATTGCCTTCACCAAGTTGAGCTGCGTTAGCTTGGATGGCTGCGATGTTTTGAGCGTTTCTTGCAGCATACCCTCCAATTATGGCCATGCTTTGTTGTGGTTGGGGATGATGAGTGTAGGATTCCGCGAAGTTAGCGTTGGGCACAACATAATTTGGTGGGGGTACCGGTGTACCACCCCCCCATGCTTGCTCTTGTGGCCCTCCGTAATAACTTGGCGGAGGAGGGATCCCGCCGAATGGTTGCACATTGGGTTGTGCTCCACTCGCTTGTGTGGAGGATGTTCCCTCCTCTATGATTCTTCCTCTTTTGTTCTTCCTTGCAGGGACAAGTAGTCCCTCTTCCAACCAATCTTCTCTCCCTTCGTTGAAAAGCCTAAGCCTCTCGTTGGGAAGGGGTAGGTTCACTATGGCCAACCGATAACCTCCTCTCTCATCTCCACTAATGTATTTGCCTTGCCGCAAATACTCAATGCCGAGAGAGGTACCACGCAAAAGGTGGTCGGGGTTTCTTGCGATCCCCGGCCGCAAGGAAAAGGCCAACATGGAGAGGTAACACCCCGAACCAATATTACCCGCCCCCGATGTTGCTTCACAACACCAACGGTTGATCATGAGGTAAGAGGGGTCTATTGGCTGCCTGGCAATTAAAGCCGAGTATAGCCAATTCAACTCCGTGTCGGTCACCTTTGTCTCCTTCATCCTCCCCAATACCCTCTTGCACATCCAAGAGTGAAATATCCGGATAATGGGGTTGCGGATGCAATTGCGTTGTTGATGGGCTTCTCCGGAGATCATATTCCAAAATCCCGCTAACATGCCGGGTGGCACGTCAACTTTCTTCGGAGCTCCCTTGTGGAATCCAAGTAGCTC
Organism: Cenchrus americanus; assembly: GCA_947561735.1. Classification (NCBI taxonomy): domain Eukaryota; kingdom Viridiplantae; phylum Streptophyta; class Magnoliopsida; order Poales; family Poaceae; genus Cenchrus; species Cenchrus americanus. The sequence continues at coordinate 92,862,892 of OX387244.1, read as the reverse complement.
CCTAACATGCTCGTAGGGAACCACTTGTTGGACTCCCTCCAAACGGAATGACAAGCTTTGCACCCCATCATCATCAACAATGGGTGCAATAGTCATCAAAATTTCCAAGGCGAACCCCAAATGGGTATCCACCGATACTCCGTTGGAGAACCGCACCCATCCAAGGTGCCCCAACATATAGTATATGTCGGTGCCAAAACCCAAGGTGTAGAGTGCTTGGTCGTCGAACTCGACGTTGGGCACAAGCCTCTTCTCAAGATTAGAGAGCCTCTCCTCCTCCTCTCCGCCGACAAGATGATGAAGCCGTACGAAGAGTATGTCGGGGTGTAAGGAGGTGGCGCGGTTGAGCGGGTCGATCGTCGTGGTGGCGCGGGTTGCTCCTCCGTGTGCCCACGAGGTTCGGTAAACCTCATGGAAGTGCTTCTTGCAGCCCTCATACCACCAAGGAGGAGAGCATCGTTCCTCCTCGGTGGTGCCGTATCCGTCTCCATGCTCTGGGGAGACTCGGAAACCGAGTGCCTCCTCGAAGACGTGGTTGATGACGGCTTGGACGACGACGAACTCTTCTTCTTGGAGAAGAGACTTGTGGTCTTCTTCCACATGGTTGCTTGCACTCTTTTCTTCAACTAAAACTCCGGGTTGCAACCGGTAACTAGGCACTTAAACTCTTTACTTCGGATGTGGACTTTGAGTGGATTAAGGATGTGGATTTTTTTTTCTTGAGCTATCAAGCTTGGGAAGGTTGGCTATGTCTACGGAGGTTTTGAGCACACAAACTTTAACACACAAACAAAGGAAGGAGAGGGAAGCTTGCTGCGAGAAAACGGGAGCCGGGGGGGGGGCTCCTTATGTAGGGGAGGCCGGCCTCGGTGCTCCTCCCCGCCTCGTCTTTCTTCCACGCATGATCATTTCACCTCCGCAACTTTCCCCGCCCGCGTGCTCCACGAGTTGCACCGCCCCAAACGCTCTCGTCCACTATTAGTCCTTCCACTTGATGCTTCATGTTTTGGGTCATGTCCATGCTCCCTAGCTCCACTTGCTTCACATGCCACCATGAAATTCCTGCAAAGTTGATTCTTGCTGCCCACCATGCTTGTCCTTTGTATGTGGAATTGGTGAAAGTTGATGAAAGGGAATCCAATGGTGCATGCATGATTACTAGATTGCCTCCATTAAGGTGTGTTTAAGGTTAAGCACTCCTCTAATTCGAAATTTAAAATATTTTTCAGAGCCATGCAAGAGCTCAAACACAATTTTAGAGAAGTTTTTAAACCATTAAAAACAAATGTAAGTCGAAAATGTTTTTCGACTACGTCGATTTCGGTCTCACCGGTATAGTTTGCCTTCATCGGTTGAGAGCAGACTTTTTTCCGGCTTGATCATGGGGGCATAGGTTTAGGTTCTAATTTTGGCTAAATAAGAAAGATTTTGAATAAAACAAAATTAGAATAGGCTTAGAAAAATTCTAATCCTAGAGAAACCAAGGATATAGATTTTTAAAACCAACCAAAAGTTTTGATTTCTAGGTTCACGCGAGTCCTACCACGTGCTGAATTTTATTAACACTTAAACATAAATCGTGGCTCTACTCGTGTGGTTTTAGCATGAAAAATAAGTCAACCTCAGCACCATAAAAAGGTTGAGTTAGGTTCTAAAATTATTTGGTTGAGGTTTCTCGAAAAGAAAAGAACAAATAAGCACATAGGAGGGTTCATGCAAAGGGTTTATGATAAAGCAAATATTCAATCAAGAATTATGTCTCTAATATTGTTCAACCACTTCTAAGTCTAATGTATTTGCGTAATATAACTCAAAAACTAAATTATTAAAAATACTCGAAAAACCTGGAATCGGGTTGTCCTCCCGTAGCTTATTCTTGACTCGACGAAACGGGTTGCCTCCCGCCTAGCGCTTCGTTTATAGTCTATAGCTAGACTTCTTCACTTGATTACTCGGATCAACGCTCTTTGCGGGCGTTGCAATCTTGGGTACCCATTTTAGCTTAGTCATTTTTTTTGGTCTTCACAGTGGCTTTGTCCTTTGGTCTTGACGAATGCAACAACTTCCTTGTGGCTCGGCATCTCGAACTCGGTCTTCGGTTGTGATCTTCATGGTCTCTAGTGTGATTCTTCACTCCGGAATGAGCTTGAGTAGCTATCGCCGTCTTGGGACCTTGGAGTTGTCTCCGAAATTCTTCTTTGTTACCCATCGGACGCCGGCAAGTTGTCCCACTTGCGTCTAGCATCTTCATCACGATGAACACTTCACATGTGGATCTTGCCTTGGCGGCCTTTAGGTGTTGAGCTTCTTTCTCCATCTCCATCTTCTCCATCCTCCTCTTGATCTTGAACGGCCTTCCGGCGTCTTGACTTGGAGGTGGTGATTCCCTTGGAGATTTCGACGGTCCTTCGACTTCAACTTTTGAATCTAGGGTTTCCACCCCTTTAGCTTGTGTTGCACGTCACCTTTGCCTGTAAAGTTTTCCTAGATCATCCAAAAAAAGTTTGGGTTTCTTGGAGAGGTAGCCAACCATCTCCGGTTAGGGTTAGCAATAAGCAAAGTATGCAAAAACTAGAAAGGAAAAATGAATCTATGAAAACTAGGGTTAGACAAACTAGATTAGATGTATTTTGAGGATGATCAAAGTTTAGTAGATGCAAAAAGAAAAACAAAAAGAAAACTGAAAATTACAAAAAGGAAATAAAAAATCAAATCTTGATCACTTATTCCCCGGCAACGGCGCCGGAATAAGGGGCTTGTTGACGGTTAATAATTGTATCAAAGTTCGTTTGTGACTCGCAAGCGTACAAGTCTCCCGTCGTAGTCAAGGGACCCTTCTTCCCTCGAGTGGTGAACCCAAGGTATCGAATCCGTGGAACAAATGTGTGACGCAAAACTTAATCTATTAAAGCCAAGTAACTTCAATCTTCGATAAAACCCTAATGCATCTAAGTAAAAGACACAAAACGAATCTAATCTACTAAAGACCGGAGAAAACAAAGTAAGATTAGGTAGATAAACCGATCTAGAGGGATCGGGGTAAGCCTTTTGTTGAAGTTCCAAGCAAGAGAAGAAGTAGCAAATCGAATCTTAATAGAAGCCTCTTTAAATCGTGGTTTCCCGTCCAAATCCGAAAACATCCGCCTTTCGAGACCCCCGTTCTGTCACAACGTATCCCTATTCATGCGGGGAGCTTAGGGCGAGTCAAAAGACAAGTCGAGATTCTTTCGGAAGATCCGGTGTGTACCTCTAGCCACCACGGCTACAAGAACACCCTATGTAATCTATCGCGCGAATAGAATTGGAATAAGCAAAGCCGATCGAAAAACGAAATCTTCGAGGAAACACTTGATCGCTAAGAAAAGATTCAACTTGATAATTCAACTATGACAATGATACATACACAAGATCACCACCGGGATCCTTCCTTGATCTTGCTTCTAGCTCGGGAACTCCGACGTGGTCTTCCATGCAAGGTTCCCACGTCGGCTAGGGAAACCCTAGTCAACTAACTCGACCCTCTCCTCTCCGAGATGGTGTCCCTCTCTTCTCTGCTTCTCGGCGGCCGAAGACGAAATCCTTCTCCCCGAGGCTCTCGGTCGGGGGGGCTATAAATAGCCCGATTGGCGACTAGGGCAAAGGAGAGGGCGTTTGGGCCCTAAATGGGCATCGGGCCGACCGGACCGGGCCGGCCGGCCCGGGCCCATTTAGCCCCGGCCCGAGGGCTCCTTCGCTCCACGTCGGTTCCCTTGCTTCCGGATGTTTCCCCCTTCGCATGTAGGTCCATGTCGTCGGTTTCTCTCCGAATTGGACTCAACTCCTTGTCTTACAAGATTCGAGGCACTTTTACGGTCGGGTCCCCGGAGTCCGTCGTCTTCCGGATCAAGTCCCCGGCTTCTTGGAGTTAAGTTTGCTTCATTGCATGACTTGTACGGGGCTTCAAGGTCTTGTCATGAGGTGCTTGATGAACTTATCCCGAAAGTCTTGCATTCAACACTAAAACCCCGCATAAACATTAAACTCCAAAACCGACATGCACACGTGAACTTGTTATACCACGGGGGTTAGTACCAATGGATAAGGTATAAAACTCATGCCAACACCGAAGGTAAACTCATGGCTAGGTTGACGGATTTTCACCGTCAACACGAACCAAACTTGGTGAGTGGCCTTTGTAGATGATCACAAGCAGGGTAATGAGCACTCATGTGACACTTATCTTGTACGAGTGTCACATGAGTGTTCACGAAGAACTGAGAGTGACTTAGACTCAACAAAGAGCACTAGTTATTAAGATGTCATTGATTTCAAGATTTATATGAATTTTCTCTTCATAAGGCCAAATGATCAAAAGTGATTTCCAAGTCTTCTAACCATGTGATCAATGCATCTCTTTCAACTTGCAAGCTCAACAAGAATTTCTTGGTACCCAACACTTGTTGGGTCCTACAAGGTTAGCCACAAGGTGCTTAGGAACCCAAATGGTTCTCATGCTAGATTGGGGTGAACTAATCTCCCTCATAGCACAAGTCCCATTCTTATCGTTCCTAAGCTTACAGAAATCATAATGGACAAGGTTTGATTTAGGAACATTACCATTTGGACAATCTTTGCCCATGTGACCCTTTTGACGACATTCATAGCAAATGTGGCTTTTGTTCTTGTTGGTCACATCATTCCTTGTAATTTCTTATTCATGCTTGCTTATGAGCCTTGATCTTGGAGAAGGAGTCTTCCTTGCCTTGTTTGCTTGAGGTGGGGTTGCCCTGGCCGGCACTGGTCTGACTGGTCTCGGTTAGTGCCACCGCACATCGTCGTACTTGGGCAAGCGTCGGCAAAGTGATCGTTCTCTCTGCAATTATAGCACACTCTCCACTTGTTTGAGATTCTAGGCTTATTGGAGAGCGATTCTTGCGCCTTGTGCTTAGTTGGGTAATGTTGGGACTTGACTTGCCCAACTTTGCTCTTTTCTTGAATCTTGTGCTTATGGGTCTTTGTATGTTGTTGAGGAGTCGAACTAGCGATGGTTGATTCCTTCTCAAGCTTCTTCACCATGTCTTCATGGTTATCTTGAGAAGGTTGCACTTTACTCTTCTCCTTCAACACATACAAGTCTTTTTGAAGCTTTTCAACCTCTTGCTTGAGTTCATCATTTTCTTTAGCAATGAGGTAATCACAAGATTCTACAAGTACATGCTCAATGCTAGATTGGCTTGCTTGAGACAAACAATCATTAGCGCAAGATAAATCAATTTGAACTTGTGAGCATGTGCATGTGTGAGATAGAGGCTGCATAGATTTTACTAATGAAAGCACAACCTCATGGGCTATCTCTAGTGTTCCATAAGAATAAACAAGCTTCTCATAGGAACACTCAAGTCCCTTGTGATCGGCTTGTAGAGCCATATGCTCACTAGTGAGTTTCGCTAGTTGAGCTTCTAGAGCATCATTGACTTCTTCTTCTACCTTAGCTCTATATGAAAAGGATTTGATATCATGATCATATTTGTTAGCCAATGATTCATACTTACAAACCAAGGATGTGAGCTCAGATTTGAGAAGTTCAAGTTCTCTTGTCGGAGAGCTTGAGGCTTCAGTCTTCTAGCTCTTTGCTCCCTTGGCCTGCCTCTTCTTCTTGCTCTTCTTTTCCTTCTTGGCCATCAAGCAAGTTGTTGTGCCCCTTCCAGCACCGGTCTGACCGGTCCCTGCAAAGGGACAGCGTATTTGCTTCTTTGATCTTCTCTGTTCGGGGGGTATCCGAAAATCCAGATAAGTTCCCCGAACACAGGAGAATAGAATGCGAAAACGTTCAAGTCAGAAGCACAGATGACGCAAGAGGAGACAAAGAATCTCCAAAAGACTGCTCTCACCTCAAAAGTTCTGAATCCTTTTACACGTGCCCTCGTGCCCCCTTTTATAGGGAGACGAAGGGACTTACATTTCGAAAATACCCTCGAATCTAGGGAATATTCCTAGTGTGAATATGTACATGAACGTCTTTTAAATCCCGTGATTTGCGGGGCTGATTTCATACATTTACAAGCCTGCCACTAGTTCACACGCCAAACCCGGACTTTTTGGGTAACGTCTTTGACTATGCTTCTTAGTGATTCCCGAATCCTCCATCCGTGACCCCCGAATTTCGAAGATCTGAACACGTGGGTTCGCAGATCCGTGATTACAAGGCTTCGCCGGTCCTCGATCCCCTGACTCCCGCCACTTCCTGATTCCATACTTCCGCGATCTCCTGACCCCAAATTCCCGAAAGAATCGCATATCCTGAAACAGATCGAAAGTTCGAATACAAGAGCCTTGTTCGACTATTAATTCTGTGTTAGTTCAAGAACTCGCAAAACACCAAAAACTCATCTGGACTCTTCACTTCGCCCCCTTTTCACAAACGCTAACTTTTCTTCATAAAGCCACTTCGCGAACTTGCTTCATGAATTTCGGCAATCCGACTTTTCGAGGGTGACAAGGTTTTACTGAGTTCCCCAACACTAGCCCCTCGGGGAAGTGGGTTGACTCCAACGATCCGTTTCCACGAAAACCAACGAACTCTGGTAAAAAAACGTCACCCTCGGAACGTCAGAGTGGACAAACATCCTCCATATATCTCGCAACGGTCGAATCGAGGCTCGTTCTTGAAAGTGCCCCCTCCTCCCCTATAAATAGTGTGCCTTGGCCGTAAAAATTTTTCACCGCTCTCCCGACTTTCAGGAGCACCTTCAAGATTTCTGCTGAAGTCGCTCTCGTTTTCACCCACGCGAGTTTCAGGTTTTTCTTTTGATCTGCAAGGTACTTTCACATTTTGCTTGAAGTCTTGCTTTTGTGAATTTTAGTTCATATTGTTTCGAAATATTGTACCTATGCCCACGATTTCGTATATTTCAACCAGGTGGCTCGAACTAAGAGTACTGCTAGACCAATGACTTCCGAAGAACTGGCCACTTCCGGCCTGTCGCCGAACAGAGATGTATCTCACGAATCTGAAGATATTCATGTTCGTGAGAGTGACTTGGACAACGCCAGTGCTTGCGACTCAGAAAGTCGTGAAGAGGGGGAAGTCGGATCAGAAGAAGATCTCGAAAGTGTTGAAGCCGATCTCAGAGATCTTGTCTCATCGAAGCGATCAAAGTCCCTCCCCGCCTCATTCAATTTCGGCGAATCCAAGGTTACTACTAACATGATTCGGGAGTATGAGGTTGCTGGTTACTTTCCTACCAGTGACGGTCGTGCTCCTCATGACGAGCAAATCCCTACTCCTGCACCCGGCGAAGTTGTGGTTTTCCGAGACTTCTTTACATGTGGACTCAGATTTCCCTGTGATCCTATGCTAGTTGCTATTTTGGAGAAGTTTTCGGTGAAGATCCATCAACTTTCACCAAACTCATTCTTGGAGTTATCAAAGTTCTTTTGGATCATGAGGACCTTCAGGTGCAATTTCAGCACCGATGTGTTCGCAAGGTTATTTGAATTGGTCATTGAGCCGAAGATTATCAAGCTAAGTGATGGCCAATACCGGGAATCGCACTTCAGTTGTTGTACATTCAACACTCGCCGACAAAATACGCGACAAGGGCTCACTCAGATTCAGATTGCGCCTTGCTGCAAGACGAATTTCGCCAAAGACTGGAATTCTTACTGGTTCTACGTGAAGGTAGACATGTCAAAGATTCCTGGTTACGAAGGTCCAGCCTTTCCTCTTTCTTCGCCTATCGCAGAGCTGACTGCTACCTGCACCGCTCCCTACAATTATCACACAGTTGGCTTCAGGAACTGTGAAAGTGCCTTTCACTTAGCCAGTAAAATTCTTGGTGGCCGGGACATCATCGAAGAATTTGTTGCCGCCAACATTTGGCCGATTTCTTATGGGTGAGCTCCGACTGAAATTTTATTTTTCAACGTAAACTGGGCGGCTCAAGAAGTTCCTTTTCCTTGATTTGGGATTCAACTTCCTGAAGATCAGAGCGCTGATGATTTTATGGATGAAATTGAGAAGAAGGTGAGCGCAATGATTGACGAGTCTACTATGAACAAATACAAAGCTTTCAAGAACTTGGTGAAACATAAGAAGAGAATCAATCGAGTCTTCTCTGAAGTCTGTGGTGACAAATCCTTCCTCTCCCGCTGCCCAGGAATCAAGACGAGAACCCCAGCTGTTGTTGTGGCTAGCTGCTCATCTGAACCTTCAATGATTTCTAGGAGGTCATCTTCGAAGAAACGGAAGGGCAGTGACGACGGAACTCCTTCTGTTGTTGTCTGTCCTGAGAAAACCAAATCTCTAGAATCCAACAAGCGAAAGCATCAGTCAACTGAAGGTGTTACACATGTTGAACTTCAAGCTGCCACAAGTCTCGCGGGGCTTAGCCGAAAGAAGATGAAGAAAGCTGTGAAGAAGGTTGCGACTGCTGAAGTTCGCCGTGTTCCTGCTGCTTTCGATGATGAATTCCCGGTGGAGCTTGCACAAAAAGGTTTTTCCTCTTGGCCTTTTCTACAATTCTTCTTTCCTAACCAGCGTACTTCAAGTTCTGAAAATGAGTTCGTGGATATTGACTCTTTTTCAGATGTCGCTGAAGAAGCTGCTGCAAAGGCTGAGTCATCCGTCGTTGTTGTTGAGGCTGTTGTTCCTCAGCCCGTCCATCACCAAGAGGAGGTATCTCACGAATTCACTAGAGATCTTGAGCTAACCATTCACAAGGGTGAAGATCCCGTCCAAGATGTTCCCTTGCTTGAAACTCGCGAAGATCTCCCTGAGGGTCAAGATCCTTCTCCTTCCGTAGCTGCCTTCAATAAAAGCTTCGGTACGTCACACCGCGGTGAATTGCTAAGTGTTAGCTGTGAAGTGGCTAGAAACAGAGGTGGCGCACCCAGGATTTTAACACTTTGGAAATCGTCTGCGCTTATTGATGAAACAGGAGAGGGAGGTTCAGAACAATCACTTCACTCGCTCGGACAAAATGTTCGTGATTCAGGAAAGGAACCTCGCTCTTCTTCGAAGAAAACTTCTGTCTCTTTGGCCAAAGCTTCTGCGAGTTCGGGGAAGAAGGTTACCATACAAAACCTCAGCAAGAAAGGTTCATCTCTTTTCGTTAATCTTTTAGCCTCAAAGTTTTATGATTTTCTACTTATGAATAATTATGGGATTTTTTAGAATTTGAAGATCTTCTTTGCTCATACCCAACATCTAAAATTACGAACTATCAGAAGGATTATGCTTTGAAATCCTCCTTGCTTGGAAAGATTGCTTCTGAGCGCTTGATTGAACAAGAAAAATCCAATAAACAGCTATCTCAAGAGTGTAAGGAACTTAGACGCAACTTTGATCTTGCTCAAGCTGCGAATCTTGACCTTGAGAAAAAGGTAGCCGAGCTGGCAGAAACCCTTAGGCAGTGCCAAGATGGCAAGAAGATCGCCGAAGAGGCCCTTGAGCAATCTAAGAAGGATTTCGAGAAACTACAAAAATCTCACGAGGACGATATGAGTTTGATTGAAAATCTTCGTAAAGATCATGACAAATCCTCGAAGGCTGTTGAAGATCTTCGTCATAACAATGCTGATCTTGCTAAGACACTGAGCAGCAAAGAGCAGAAGATCCAAGATCTTGAGAGAGCATTGGCTGAACAGAGAGAAGCCTCGGGAAGAGATATCTCTGAAATCATTAACAAACTACATCTTTTGTTCAACGAATATGAGAAGTCTTTGATGATTTTTGGTGTTCGTCCTGCTCCACTTCCTGCCGATATAAGTCTTTCCGATTTCATGAGTTGGATTGAGACTGAATTTAAAGCACTTGCTGAAGTTATCACTGGTGCTAGTGATTTCGCTGCGGCCTTTTCAGCCGAAAGTATTTTGAAGCTGCTTCACGATTTTGAATGCGCTGATCTTGTGAAGTTCCGCGAAAAACTTCCACAATTTCCTGATGCTTCGAGCACTTCAAGACTTTGACCTAACGAAGATGTCCTCGTTATCAAAACTAAGTTTGCAAGAGAATTTTGGTTTACTAGCGGGAGGGAATTCGTTAAGAACGTCGCCCGTGCTAAGCTTACCTAGGTTGTTTTTCTTAGAAAAGCTGCTAATTCTTGCGAATTTGCGGAATTTTTTCTTTTTTTCTGGCATTTCTTCCATTGCTTTCTTTAGTTGCTTGAAGAGGAGGAGCAGGGTAAAGACACTGCACCACCAGAGTCTTCTTCCGATGATGATGAAGTTGAAGGATCTACAGACTCGGACGGGGAAGGTTCTGGCGACAGCAGCGACGATGGCAGCGACGCCGATCAAACCTCCAAACACGAGGAAGATTCCCCGAAGGTTGACATCACGGGCTAAACATTGCTGAAACATTTGCCCTTCGTGGCGATTTGTGTAAATTCATTAAGTCGCTATGCTTTTGTCTGAAACACTTTGTCTTTGTAAACTTTAACCTGCGCAGGTCCTGCAAGTTGGGCCTGCGCAGGATGTGTTTCCAACGCGGATTCATCGTGGAAATATGTTTGTCAGTGGTGAAGCATGGCGTTTGTTCAAAGAGGCTCATCCAGAGCAAGATTTCTTCGATTTTTGGCTTGAAGTTTCGCTTAAATTTTCAACTGGTTGTTTCGATCTTTCTTCGCTCTTCCTTCTTCGCAGAGACGAGAACCCCACTGCTGTGAATTCAAGCTTTTCGAAAGTCGTGAAAACGGAGCCCCTTAGCCCCATCACTACTGGACTTGACTTCGCCTATGCTAGTGATATTGTAGAAAATAATAGCCGCGAACCAGGACATGTTGTTGAACTTTCATTCTAGAGATTGTAATTCTCAATGTAATTGTGATGATATTAAATCAAAATTTTTATGCAACTAAGGCAATAAGGATGTTTTCTTGAGAAAAAACGTCACCCTTCCCCACCTTGCCGTTTTGCATGAAAATTTCGAGGCGGGTTAAGGAAATTCTTGTGTTATGCGGATATCTTGATCATCTGTATTTTTGAGAAATTTTCGCGAGTTTTGAAATCAGGAGTAATGTGATGCAAGTCGACAAAATTTGTTTACGAATTTTGTGGACTTGGCCCGCTTGGCATACTTGCCCTGGTTGATATTGCAACCCTCAGTTGCTTCAACCACGATTTTTTATGAATCTTCACTCAAACCCCTTGCCTTTTTAACGGAAAATATTCATCGCGAAAATACTTCATGAACCTTCGCAAAAAATTCTTTAACAAGGACATATATGTTCGCCTAGTCGCAATTTCCATTAATTATCATGGCAGAAACTTAGGCTACAACTTATTGTTGTCTCGAGCCTTTCGGTGGGAATCCCTTTGATGGTGGGATTTAGGCCACAACTTGTTGTTGTCTCAGGCCTTTTGGTGGGAATCCCTTTAACGGTGGGATTTAGGCCACAACTTGTTGTTGTCTCAGGCCTTTCAGTGGGAATCCCTTTGACAGTGGGATTTAGGCTTTAATGGAGCCTCTGGCTATCACAAAGCCCTTTCACAAACTCTTCGTCTTTCATGATGGAATTCTGGCTATCACGAAGCCTTTCATACGAACTTTTTTATTTTTTCACTGTGGAATTCTGGCTATCACAAAGCCTTTCATACGAGCTTTTTTCTTTTTTCACGGTGGAATTCTGGCTATCACGAAGCCTTTTCACACGAACTTTTTTCTTTCACATAATGGAATCTTGGCTTTCACAGAGCCTTTTCATGAATTTTTCTTTCACATAATTGAATCGCAGCTATCACGGAGCCTTTTCACGAATTTTTCTTTCACATAATGGAATCTCGGCTATCACGGAGCCTTTTCACGAATTTTTCTTTCACATAATGGAATCTCACCAAATGCACGATTTGGGGGAAGACTCTTTTCATATATATCACAAAGAGTATTTACATAGGATCTGCCTCATTAAAAACCTTGCCTCTTGATTTAGAGTCCCTTTGCAAGGAAAAGAGTACGGTCCTCCTTATTGTAATGAAATTGCGGAAAAGAAAGTAAATGTTTTTGTTCCCTAAATCACTTGTAAATTCGTGATTCGGATTTTGTTTTTCTAGAATGTAAACTCGCAAAATAGAAGAAAATACTCTAAAATAAATCTATATAACTCTAGAATTCTCAAGGATAGTACCTTTTCATACTGTCAGTATTCCACGAATATGGCAACTCTTCGCCAGTCTGCTCTAACAAGCGAAAAGCCCCTGGCATGTCTGTTTCTTTTGCTATGTATGGCCCTTCCCAGAATTCATGAAGTTTCCCCAGGTTTTTCCAGTTCTTCTTTCTTTTCAACACCAAATCGCCAGTTTTGATGTCTTTTCTAACCACTATCTAGTCTTTCCATGCCTTAGTTTCTTTTTGGTACTTCTCAATGTTCTAAGCAGCTTCAAGGATTGTCAGTTCAATCATGTCTTTTTCTACTTTCTGGTCAACTTCTTCAATTTCTTTTGCTTTCAACACTCTCATGCTTTCATTCTTGATTTCCTCTGGTGTCATTGCTTCAGTGTCGAAGAGTAGGCGAAAAGGTGTGAAACCTGTTGCTCTTGACACAGTAGTGTTGTGGGACCAAATTACTTTTGGTATTTCATCAACCCATTTGCCATTCTTCTGATCAAATAAGCACTTCTCGATTCCTAAAAATATTAGCCCATTTGCCCTTTAAACTGCTCCATTAGATTGCGGATGATACACTGATGAGAATTTCGCATGAGTGCCCAAGGACTTGCAATATTCTTTGTAAGTGTAATAGTCGAATTGTCTCCCATTGTCGACAGTTAGCTCTCTCAGAACTCCGCATCTGCAGATTATGTTCTGCCAGAAGAACTTATGAATTGTTGATGCCTTGATGTTCGCGAGTGGTTTTGATTCTACCCACTTCGTGAAATAATCCACAGCGACAGCTGCGAATCTGCAGTTTCCTTGGGCTGTTGGTAATGGACCGACCAGATCCATTCCCCACCTTTGCAAGGGTCACGACGGTGGAATTAGATGAACTGGCATAGAGGGTAAATTTTGCTGATTTGTCGTTTTCTGGCATGCTTCACATTGCCGAACTAACGCTTTCGCATCTATGTTTATGGTAGGCTAATAGAATTCTTGCTTTATTGCCTTTCCCGCTAGAGCCCTAGTGCCTATGTGTGCACCGCAGAATCCACTGTGGATTTTTTTTAAGAAGTTCAAGGCCCTTTTCGGAGGTGATGCACCTCAACCATGGCTAAGTGACTCCCGATTTATACAGCTCTCCGTTTACCACTGCATAGCCCCTTGCCCTTTGTTTCAATCTTTTTTCCTGCAACTCATCTTGTGGTTCCTAGTGGCCTCTCAGATAAGCCATGATTTCTGCTCTCCAATCGGGAGTTTCTACAACATTCACGATTCTTGGCCTTGATTCTTTGATAGATGGTTCTTTGATGATTTCGAAGAACACATCGGGAGGCATTTCTTGATTTCACGGTGCCGCTTTCGCCGCCTTTGTCTGCTTCATTGTTGTCATCTCTCGGAATATGCTGCACCGAATAACCTTTGAAGTGTCTCTCCATTTCTCTGACTTTTTCCAGGTACTTCATCAAAACGGGATTCCTTGCTTCACTTTCTTTTTCAATATGTTCTAGAATAACTTTTGAATCTGTTCTGATTATGAAGGTTTGCTGACCCAAGGCTTTCATCTTCCTCAGTGCTAAGAGTAGAGCTTCATACTATGTTGTATTGTTCATGGAATGCTCGTTATTCGCGAATATGAGTCGAGCTTCATATCTTATCACAACTCCCGCCGGAGATGTTACGACTGCTGAAACTCCGACTCCCTTGTGACACCAAGCTCCGTCGCACTGCACTATCCAAGGTGTAGGTATTTCTTCATCAAGATTTTGAGTTGGTGAAGTCCAATCCACGACAATATCTGAGGACCAGGAGCGTCCCAGTGGTCGATGGATGACCGCTCCTTAGTGATGAGTGATTGACAACGGGTGTTGGACTAACTCTTGGCTTAGTGCGCAGGTGTAGGCTGCGGCCTAGTTTGTGTTGTTGCAGGTGAAGAACGGGCGCGAAAGGTCTTCATCCTTGAGTGGCCTCCGGGAGATGGAGAGACAAGTAGGCTTGATTCGAGGGACCGGTGGACGACGGGACCAGTGCGGGCCACATGGTGGCGATACAAGCAAGACGAAGTCATGGACAATCGAGCCGGTGCACGGTGGCGGTCGAGTCAAGTGGTTTGGTGGGAGGCCGGACCGAGCACGCGGGGTTTGGTGGTTTGCCCACGGAACCATCGGAGGACAGTTTCTTGGTTTAGGCCTCAAAACCAAGTCCGAGGGCCCAACACGACGGAGACGGGATCCGGCGTGTCGGGAAGCTTCGAAGCGGAGGACATGCGGTGGGATCGCATGGCTTGCATCGGGAGGACGCGGGGGTGCGGCAAAGGCGTGGCCGTCCGATGTCAAGACCCACAAACATTACCTAAATGCCCCTACATGGGTTGTATCACCGTAATTAAGTTAGGGGTAGTCGAGTCATTTACCACTCCGGCGGGACCTGATATATAAGCCATGAGTGTGTGTGGATGGCTCTCTCTCTCTCTCTCTCTCTCCACGACTTAGGGTTTCATTTCCCCCCTCCCATTTCTCATTTTCGTAGCTATTTTCTTCTCCTTTTTCTCTAGGCTAGCATGAGAGCTTCATGAGAGATTTGTTGAGAGGGATGGATGCTAGGGCGGCATGCTAGACCTTGTGAATCTTTCCTGGTTTGTATAGAAGATTCGGAGTTGTGTTTTTCGTGGTCTTTTTGTGCTTGCTTTCGTGCCTTTGTTCTCGGTGTGATTCCGCGGATTTGAGTGGGTTTCTCCCCGGATTTCTTTGAGGGAAACATGGATGGATGTCTCGTGCATCTTTGTGATTGATCTTGTACCCTCAAACGCCGGGAAACCACTTCGATTCAAGGATTTTCGTTCGGTGCTCTAGCTCTTGATGGTGCTCAAAGGATTCGCGATTCCCGGTGATTTAGGGAGTTAGGAGGCAAGATTTTTGGGCTATAGCATCCTTGTGTGACGCTCTTCAAGTCCCCAAACCCTTTTCTCTACAGCTTCTCTCTCGTTTGGGAAATCCGATGATGATTTGGGGGGGTTGACTTTCGGGGTCGGGTCGTTTTCGCCCGTCCGTGCTCGGTGGACGGTCCGCGAGGGTCTGGCGGATGGTCCGTGTGAACAGTGTTCTTCGCGTGTTCTTCGTGTTCTTGCTCGGCTTCGCTTTCGATCCGTTTTGGTTTTGAGTTTTGGTTGAAAGTGTTTTCATATAGTCCACAGCAGCGGGCGGACAGTCCGCGGGTGCCTGGCGGACAGTCCGCGTGCTCCCCGCGGACGGTCTATTTTTTGAGGTTCGCTACTGGAGGTTCTGTTCGCTTTAACGGACAGTCCGCGGCTCAGGCCGGACAGTCCGCGGCAAGGGTGCGGATAGTCCGCGGTACCCTGCCGGACGGTCCGCGCGGCCCATCGCGGACAGTCCGCCCTACCTGGCCGGACAGTCCGCCAGAGGATGAGTGCTTTGCTTCTTGGTTTGATTCCTTCCTTCCTTTCTTGTGCTTCCGCGTGTGCTTCAAGGAATCGTTCCTAAGACTGGAGGTTGATCCATAACCTTGTTGTCTTGGCAATTGGTGTGTGATTCGATCCATCGCTTGTGTGTGATCGGGAATTGTCTAGGGTATAGGCCGGGTTCTTTGAGAAGAATTTTTACCGGCTCCTATTCACTCCCCCCTCTCTAGTCGCCATCCGATCCTTCAATTGGTATCGTAGCTTGGTCTTTGGATTCTTTGCGACTTTGACAAGTCTTGAATCCTAAGATAGCGTACGTTGAGCGGGGCGGTCCGCCGCACTTCGATGGCAAGGGTTACCACAAGTGGGCGGCTTGTATGATGATCTTTCTTCGTGGCAAGTTGTTGGATTTCATTGTGCTTGACAAGACCTATGCTATTCCGGTCAACATCCATACTCTTATGGTGACCGATGCCGTTGCTAAGGCCAAGTATGAGGCAAATGCAAAAGACGTTGATCACTTGGTCCGGAGCTTGTGTGATCCCGAGATTGAGCATGTTCGCCATTTGAATCTTACTTGGCAAATTTTGGAGAAGTTGTTGGTTGCTCACGGTGGTGATAACCATGTGAAGGCTCGCCTCTTTGTCTCTTACAGGATGCAATATGAGAACTTCACTCAACTTATCGGTGAGGACATCGATGCGATGTTTCAGAGGTTCACCGCCATCGTGAACAACATGAAAGCTAATGTTGAGGATTTTCCTTACACCGAGCATGATCGGGCTTTGATGCTCTTGCATGTCTTGGATCCAAATGTTTGGGGTGCTAAGGTTGAGGCCATCAAGGAGTCCGGGCGTATTTGACTATTGAGTTGGATGACCTCTTTTCTAAGCTCAAGTCGGCTGAGGTTGACAGGAAGTTGCAATCCAAGCATGAGGGCTCGACTGACCATAGTCTTGCTCTTGTGGGTGGATCAAAGGGCAGAGCTAACCCTTCATGTCGATAGTTTTCCTTGTCTTCTCTTATGTCTATTCCAGATGAGGAGTTTGATGTGCTGGGCAAGGAGGAGCTGACCTTGCTCTCAAGAAGGTTTGATCGACTACACGAGAGTCGGAGGAATGCAAGGCAGAGCTCAGGGATGTCCTACAAGTGTGGCAAGCGTGACCACTTCATCGCCGAGTGCCCGGAAGCGGAGGAGAACAAGTACAAGATGAACGAGTACAAGGCGCACCCGAGGCGTGAAGACAAGTACTCCTCCAAGGGCAAGCACTTCAGCAAGTCCAAGAGCAAGGACAAGGACAAGCGGCGACCGAGCAAGGGCGGCTACAAGAAGGACAAGGCAAGAGCCATGGTGGCCGGTGCAAGCGACGTCGACTCAAGCTCAAGCGATGCGCAGTCAAGCTCATGCAGTGAAGATGAAGACGTCGGGAGGCGCAAGGGCAAGAAGAGTGCAAGCCGGAACCTCAGTGGATTGAGATGTGTGGCACTTGAAGGCTTTTGTGGCATGGCCCATAGCTCGAGCAGCAAGAAGAGCGACAAGGAAGACAGCGACTCCGATTTGGAGGATGAGGTAAATCGTGACCCCGACTCTTTGCTTGCTAAGATCACTAGGTTGAATGGCTTGATTGACAACCGTGATAGTGTGTTGAGAGATGCTAAGAAGATGAGGAAAGATCTTAGGGCTCAACTTGAGAATGCTAGTGAGAAAGTAGGAGAGTTAGAGTCTAAATTGCTTGAATTGAAACTTGAGAATGACTCTTTGAAACTTGCTCCTACTACTCCTGATGATGTTGAGTGTCTTGAGTGTGATGCATGGTTGAATGAGATTAAATTGCTTAATGAGAAGAATGCTTCCACTTTGGCTAAACTAGATGCTCTTAGGACTGAGTATGATGAGCTTAAGGCTAGACCCACTTTGCTTGGTGCTTGTAAATCATGTCCTACTATGCATGCTAAGCTTGTTGATGCTCGTTCTACTATTAGCTCTTTGGAAGCTTCTTTGAAATCTCCTATTGTCAATGCATGCACTAGCTGTGATGAAGTACTTTGCGCAATCTTGAACTTACTTCCCGCTTGGATGTCATCTATGAGGAGAATGATTATTTGAGGAAGGTGTTGGGTTGGTTGCCTGGGCAGGAACCTCAATTGAAAATCATGATTGAGGAGTTCAAGAGAGCTGATGGTCGTGGTTTGGGGTTTGAGAAGTTGGGTGAGAAAGTGGGAGAGAACAGTGGGGAGAGTGTGTATGAGAAGTGTGTTGAGTCTAACCCCGAGTTTGAGGTGATCGGAGACATCCAAGTCCCACTTCCGAAAGCACCCAAGAACTATTTCACACCAAAGCCCAACCACCTTTGCAACAAGCTTGACACAACCCAAGATCCACCCAAATTCCCACCTAAGACAAATGACTTCCGAAACCCGTGAAGTTTGTGAGTGAGAAGGGTGAGAAACCCGAGAGAGAGCCGAGCCAAAACCAAAACCCATCCCCTTCGGTGTGTGAGTATTGTGCAAGGAGAGACACCTAGCGAGTTTTGCTATAAGAGGAAGAGGGATGAGAGACTTGCTAGGGAGCAAGCAAACTAGGACAGGTATCGCCAGTCTCATGGTATTCCTGAGCCTAGAGGGCCACTTCCACGGGGTGCGGGAAGTGTGAGGAGTGTTGGTAGAGTTGGAGCTCAGGGTGGTAGGTTCCCACAGAGAGGTGGTGGTGAGAGGTTTGATAGGAGAGATGATGGTGTGCGTGCTGGTGAGAGGTTTGGTCGGGCTCGTGGTGGTTTTCTTTGGACGTCCCCCTACTCGTCCTCAATACGGGTTTAGGGGAGATGATCGCAGCTTTGGGTTCCGGAGGAACTACGGGCCATGTTTTCCCCCTCGTGGTGCTCGTACTCCTCCCATGGGACATGGGAAGTTTGGTGGCAAGGGAATGATGTTTGCTAACCCCTCTTTTGAGCGAGATGGCTCGACATCGGTTTAACTTTCTTTTTGCTAACCCCAGTGTCGAGTCGTTAGCTCACTCTCGTTCTTGTTTCGACTACGGGCGGGGAGGCTTGGAGAACATTTGGTTGATCGACTCCGGATGTTCCCGACACATGACCGGAGGTAAGGAGTGGTTCTCCAGCCTCACCCCAGTGAAGGAAAAGATGAACATCCCATTTGGGGACAATGGATGAGGAAGGGTGATTTCTGAGGGTGTTGTGCATGTGAGTGACAAGGTAACGTTGAAGAGGGTTGCTCTTGTGAAGTCTTCGGGTTTCAATTTGCTTTCGGTTTCTCAGTTGCTTGATGAGGGTTTTGAGGTGCGTTTCAAGTCTGGTGAGTCGCGTTTGCTGGATTTTCGAGGTGATCTTGTCCGTATGATCATCCCCGAGGGTCGATTTTCGGGCCGATTACTCTCGTTCTTTGGGCCCCGCTCGCCGTTTGATGGCCGGTCCTTCTTCGATTTGTGGAAATGGCATAGGCGGTTGGGACACTTGAGCTTTGATTTGGTTTCCCGCTTGAGTGGTCTTGACCTTGTCCGAGGATTGCCGAGGTTGAAGCTCGAGAAGGATTTGGTTTGTGCTCCGTGTAGGCATGGCAAGATGGTAGCCACTCCCCATCCACCCCTGACCGATGTCATGACCGAGCATCCGACGAGCTATTGCATATGGACCTTGTTGGGCCAGCTCGAGTTCGCTCGGTGGGTGGGAAGTGGTATGTCCTTGTTGTGGTGGACGATTACTCTCGCTATGCCCGGGTGTTTTTCTTGGAAGATAAGAGTGAGACATTTGGTTTTGTTCGAGATCTGATCATGAGGTTGAAAAACGAGAGGCATGGGAATGCTATTCGAGCTATCCGCAGTGATAATGGCTCAGATTTCAAGAACTCTCGTTTTGATGCCTTTTGTCGTGATCTAGGTCTTGAACATCAGTATTCGACCCCTTATGTGCCCCCTCAAAATGGAGTTGTGGAAAGGAAAAATCGGACTCTTTGTGAGATGGCTAGGACGATGCTCGATGAGCACAGGACTCCTATGAGGTATTGGGCTGAGGCGGTCAATACGGCTTGTCATGTTTCCAACAGGATTTTATTGCGAACTTTCAAGAGGAAGACCTGTTATGAGCTGATGCATGGTCGGGCACCCAAGGTGAGTCATTTTCGAGTCTTTGGCTGCAAGTGCTTCATTCTTAAGAAGGGAAAACTCAACAAGTTTGAGGCTAGGTCTAGTGATGGTATTTTCTTTGGATATGCTAACCACTCTAGAGCCTATAGGGTGCTTAACCTTGAGACTAACAAAATCATGGAGACTTGCAAGGTAACCTTCGACGAGACAATGCCATGTACCTCTCTTGGCTTTGAATGTGCGGGTGATGAAGAGATGGCCGAGGACCTCTTTGAAGAGGAGAAGGATGAAGCCGGAGATGATGATGGAGAGAACCATGCGCCGAAGCCGAGTGTGTACCCACTACTTCCCCTACGACCACTATGGAGCGTGGACCGTCTACTTCATGGACAACGACGATGCGACAAGAGGACCAAGGCGAGAGAAGCCGAAGTTGAGGGGGAGGTAGTCTCGAGGCGTGAGGCTCCCCGGCGGATTCAAGAAGTGCATCCCCCGTCGAAGATCATTGGGGACATCGACGAACGTACTACACGGTCAAGGTCCGGGAATTCCTCTCATTTTGCTCATCGTTGCTTTTGTTGCCACCTTTGAGCCCAAGGACATTGGACACGCTTTATCCGATGCAAACTCGGGTCAATTCTATGCTTGAGGAGTTGGAAAACTTTGAGAGGAACCAGGTGTGGGAGTTAGTTGAACCACCTCCAAATTGCCATCCCATAGGAACCAAGTGGGTTTGGAAGAACAAAGAGGGAGAGAATGGGATGGTTGTGAGGAACAAGTCTAGACTTGTTGCTCAGGGGTTTAGTCAGAAGGAGGGGATCGACTATGAGGAGACCTTTGCTCCTGTGGCCCGTCTTGAGGCAATTCGGATCCTTCTAGCCTTTGCCGTGGCTAAAGGGTTCAAGTTGTTTCAGATGGATGTGAAGAGTGCCTTTCTGAATGGGGTCATAGAGGAGGAGGTGTATGTGAAGCGACCCACACGGGTTTGAGAGTGAGTTGTACCCACACGGGGTGTACGGGTTGAAAAGGGCTCGTATGGGTTGAAACGGGCGCCCGTGCTTGGTATGGGAGATTGAGAGGTTTTTACGTTGAGCGAGAGGGTTTGTGATGGGTACGCGTGGATAGGACCTTGTTTCTCCTCAAGCATGGAAATGACTTGTTGATTGTTCGGATATACGTGGATGATATTGTCTTTGGTGGCTCGTCACATAACCTTGTTGCCAAGTTTGCGAAGAGATGAGCGGGGAGTTCGAGATGAGCGTGATGGGCGAGTTGCGGTACTTTCTCGGCCGCGAGATCAAGCAAGTGAAGGACGGAACATTTGTACATCAGACCAAGTACACGAAAGACATGCTGAGGAAGTTCCAGATGCAAGATGTGAAGCCGATATCAACTCCCATGGGGAGTACGGTCACTTTGGATGCGGACGAGGACGGAGAACCAGTGGACCAGCGGGAGTACAGGAGCATGATCGGCTCCCTCCTCTACCTGACGGCAACGAGGCCGGACATACGGTTTAGTGTGTGCCGTGCGCTCGTTTTCGAGCTTCGCCGAGGACATCACATCGACGGGCCGTCAAGAGGATTTTCGGTACCTACGATCCGCCCCTGGTCTTGGCCTTTGGTATTCTTCCTCCTCGACTCTTTCTCTTCATGGTTTTTTCGATGCGGATTTTGCGGGTCGTCGAGTCGAGAGAAAGTCTACTTCGGTACTTGCCGGTTTCTTGGGTCTTCGTTGGTTTCATGGTCTTCCCGCAAGCGATCAAGTGTAGCTCGGTCTACCACCGAGGCGGAGTATGTTGCGGCCCGCGAGTTATTGTTCCCACCGTTGTGGATTTCATACACTTTGAGAGACTTTGGTGAGGAGTGCACCCGAGATCCCACTTCTCCGTGATAGCACCGATTGCCATAAGCGTAGCCAAAAACCCGAGTGCTTCACTCCCGAACCAAACACATAGAAGTGAGGTATCATTTCTTGAGGGACAATGTGGAAAAAGGAACCATTGTGTTGAGCCATGTCCCTACCCAAGATCAGCTTGCAGACATTTTCACAAAGCCTCTCGACCAAGCTACATTTGTGCACTTGGGGGGGAACTTGGGGTTTGTTGCCCTTTCTAGTTGATTCTTGGGGTTTTTCTTTTGTATCATATGTATCATACCATGTTTTACTTTGATGTATATACATGCTTTGCTTGATGTACAAACCATGGTAGGATAGCCATCTTGTCATATATCATGTTGCATTTGTATCATATTGCATTTTAGGATGATGAGCTTCTTTCATATGCCTTATTTGAGTCTCTTTGGCTATTTGTGAGATATTGGTCATATGTGTGGAGAAATGGTGATGTGAGGCTATGCTCTTGGAATATTTGAGATATATGTGTGGTGAGATAGCCCTTTTTGAAATAAATGCTAATCTTGACTAATTTTTGGTGAAATGTGCTCCACTCATGTGTAGTAGTATATCCATGTGACGTTTTGGTCTAAATGTGCTTTCTATGCTTAGATTGTGCTTGGATGTTTTTTTCTTGCATTTGGGCCAAAGGCCGAATATCATTATGAATGTTTAGCCTATGTTGCATTCATGGGGGAGCATAAGCTTCTTTTTGCCGCAAAGGCACTTCATGTACCATGAAATGAATTAATCTTGAAAAGAAGTGTGTATGCTTGAAAAATGCTCCATCCATCATGTCTATGCTTAAAATGTCTTATCTTTCACATATGGGTGCAAAACATGTTGCATGATGTTCACCAGTGGAGAAGTCTCCCCGAAGTGGACACATGGCTCATGAGCTTTGACATGACATGCTTTGCTTTATGGGTGTTTGCCATGATCTTTTGCTGAGAATTTAATATCCTTGTATGATCTTTGAATGGTATGCATGTTTGTGGCTCAAGTGTGACATGGATAGGCTTTTACATGTGAAGCGAGCCTTCTTTTGGTAAAACTGCTTAAATCTGAAAATTTTGCTTTGTCACATGCTTGTATTTTCATATATTACTTGTGGCAATGATTTGTCTATGCTATGATTCATATGTGTGATTTTTGTCTCATTGCTAGCCTTTGACACTAGATTTGGCCTATTTGAGAAGCTCATGTAGATGTTTATATGCTTTGCTTTGCATTTCTGCATTTTCACCTTGATTCCTACATTGTCAACAAGGGGGGGAAGAGGTGAGCTTAATGAAAATTCAGAAGAGGTGAGCTAAAATTTGGAAGTTTGCATCCACATGTTCAGGGGGAGCTTGCATTTGTTCGGGGGGAGCTTTCTTGCGATTTCAGTGTGGAGTTTGTGCTTTGCTTGGCTTGTGACCTTTCTTTGCCTTTCCTTGGTTTTGGTCATGAGTTGAGCTTCTTTGTTTTTCTTTCTTCTTCCTTTCTTTCTTTCTCCGAATTTCATTTCGCGTTGAGTGTTGTCAATGCACTCATCAAGGGGGAGATTGAGGACCAGGAGCGTCCCAGTGGTCGATGGATGACCGCTCCTCAGTGATGAGTGATTGACAACGGGTGTTGGACTGACTCTTGGCTTAGTGTGCGGGTGTAGGTTGCGGCCTAGTTCGTGTTGTTGCGGGTGAAGAACGGGCGCGAAAGGTCTTCGGCCTTGTGTGGCCTCCGGGAGATGGAGAGACAAGTAGGCTCGGTTCGAGGGACCTGGTGGACGGCGGGACTAGGTGCGGGCCACATGGTGGCGATACGAGCAAGACGAAGTCATGGACAATCGAGCCGGTGCACGATGGCGGTCGAGTCAAGTGGTTTGGCGGGAGGCCGGACCGAGCACGCGGGGTTTGGTGGTTTGCCCACAAAACCATCGGAGGACGGTTTCTTGGTTTGGGCCTCAAAACCAAGTCCGAGGGCCCAACACGACGGAGACGGGATCCGGCCGTGTCGGGAAGCTTCGAAGCGGAGGACACGCGGCAAGATCGCATGGCTTGTGTCGGGAGGACGCGGGGTGCGGCAAAGGCGTGGCCGTCCGATGGCAAGACCCACAAACATTACCTAAATGCCACTACGTGGGTTGTATCGCCAGTAGTTAAGTTAGGGGTAGTCGAGTCATTTACCACTCAGCGGGACCTGATATATAAGCCATGAGTGTGTGTGGATGGCTCTCTCTCTCCACGACTTAGGGTTTCATTCCCCCCTCCCATTTCTCATTTTCGTAGCTATTTTCTTCTCCTTTTTCTCTAGGCTAGCATGAGAGCTTCATGAGAAATTTGTTGAGAGGGATGGATGCTAGGGCGGCATGCTAGACCTTGTGAATCTTTCCTGGTTTGTATAGAAGATTCGAGTTGTGTTTTTCGTGGTCTTTTTGTGCTTGTTTTCGTGCCTTTGTTCTCGGTGTGATTACGCGGATTTGAGTGGGTTTCTCCCGGATTTCTTTGAGGGAAACATGGATGGATGTCTCGTGCATCTTTGTGATTGATCTTGTACCCTCAAACGCCGGAAACCACTTCGATTCAAGGATTTTCGTTCGGTGCTCTAGCTCTTGATGGTGCTCAAAGGATTCGCGATTCCGGTGATTTAGGGAGTTAGGAGGCAAGATTTTTGGGCTATAGCATCCTTGTGTGACGTTTTTCAAGTCCCCAAACCCTTGTCTCTACGGCTTCTACCGTTTGGGAAATCCGATGATGATTTGGGGGAGTTGACTTTCGGGGTCGGGGGCGTGTTTCGGTTCGTCCGTGCACGGCGGACGGTCCGCGAGGGTCTGGCGGATGGTCCGTGTGAACAGTGTTCTTCGCGTGTTCTTCGTGTTCTTGCTCGGCTTCGCTTTCGATCCGTTTTGGTTTTGAGTTTTGGTTGAAAGTGGTTTCGGACGGTCCCGCGGCGGCGAGCGAACGGTCCGCGGGTGCACGGCGGACAGTCCGCGTGCTCCCCGCGGACGGTCTATTTTTTGAGGTTCGCTACGGAGGTTCGTTCGCTTTAACGGACGGTCCGCGGCTCGGGCCGGACGGTCCGCGGCAAGGGGTGCGAACGGTCCGCGGTACCTGCCGGACGGTCCGCGTGGCCCATCGCGGACGGTCGCCCCCTGCTGGCCGGACGGTCCGCGGGGGGCCGAGTGCTTTGCGATTCCTCCCTTCCTTTCTTGTGCTTCCGCGTGTGCTTCAAAGAATCATTCCTAAGACCGGGAGGTTGATCCATAACCTCGTTGTCTTGGCGATTGGTGTGTGATTCGATCCATCGCTTGTGTGTGGCCGAGAATTGTCTAGGGTATAAGCGGGGGTTCTTTGAGAAGAATTTTTTCGGCTCCTATTCACTCCCCCCCCCCTCTCTAGTCGCCATCTGATCCTTCAATATCTGCCAGGACTTGCGATTTTATCGCGCTTCTTCTTTCGAAGTCGACGATGTATTCTGAGAGTTCAGCGCCCCACTTGATTATTCGGGTGGATGCCTCTCTATTTGCGAACAAGTCGTTCAGTGGTTGATTGGTGATGATTCTTATTCTGTGACCTTCGAAATAGTGTCTCAACTTTCTTGCAGCCATGATGACTGCGTATGCTATCTTCTCCAGCTCAGAATAGAAGATTTTTAAACCAGAGAGGGCTTCTGAAGAGAAATACACTGGGATCTGCTTGAGCTTTCCTTCTTCTTCTTTTTCTTGCACTAACACAACAGTCAATGCCGAATTTGATGCAGACACATATAGCAGAAGTGGTGATCTTGGTTCAGGAGGGCACAACTTGATCATGTTGGACAGGTAATCTTTTAGTTCTTGGAAAGCTTGCTTCTGAGTTTCGGACCATTGAAAATTTTTAGTGCTTCTGAGAACTTGAAAGAATGGCAGACTTCTTTCTGCAGCCCTAGGAATGAACCTGTTGAGCGCAGCTACTCTTCCTGTCAATTTCTGCACATCCTTCATGGAAATTGGATCTTGCATTTCTATCAGTGCCTTGATTTTGTCGGGATTGGCCTCTATGCCTTTTGTCAAGACTAGGCATCCGAGAACTTTCCCTTTGTGAATGTCGAAAACACACTTCTTAGGATTCAACTTCAAATTCGCTGCTCTCAAGTCCGCGAATGTCTCTGCTAGATCACTAATATGATCTCTTCTTTGGACACTCTTGACGACTATGTCCTCCACGTATGCCAAAATGTTTCTCCGAATTTTATAATGGAGGACTATTGCTATCATTCTTGAAAAAGTGCATCCTGCGTTCTTCAGCCCCTTCGGCATTCTCACGAAATAAAACGTTCCAAAGGGGGTGATAAAGCTTATCTTTTCTTCGTCTTCTTTACGTACTCTTATCTGATGATATCCTGAAAACATGTCCAGGAGTGAAAGCATCTCACTGTTGGCTGCATCATCAACGATTTTATCTACCCTCTCTAAGGGAAAAATCGTCTTTCTTCCATGCCTTGTTCAAATTCGTGAAATCTACACACATTCTCCACTTTCCGTTCTTCTTTTTCACGGGTGCAGTGTTGGCCAGTCATACTGGATATTTCACTTCTCTAATTACTTTCGCGTCTTGTAGCCTTTGCACTTCAGCTTCAACTGCTTTTACTTTTTCTTCAGACATTTTCCGAAGATTTTGCTTTTTTGGTGCTATTTTTTCATCTGTTTCCAGGGCATGTTCGATGATGTCCTTGTCGACGCCTTGCAAATCCTTGGCTTACCAGGCAAAAACATCCTTGTTCTTATTCAGGAATTGTATGAGCTCTTTCTCTTCTTCGGGATTGAGGTGAGCCCCAATTGTGACTGCTCTATCGGGCATATCATCCAGGTATACTTTCTTGGTTTCACCATCAGCTGCTATCTCAATCATTTCTTTGTCTCACTTGGCCTCTTCGTAAGGTTCCTTCCTTTCTTCGATTGTTTTCAGCTGGTACAGGTTGACTTGGCCCGGAGTATGGCCTTTTCTATGTTTCTGGCCTCTTGCTGATCGCCGAACACTGTGATAACCCCTTTGGGCGCTGGTATCTTCATACAAAAGAATTGTTGTCTTATGACTGCATCAAATTTGTTCATGAAACCTCTGCCAAAAATCGCGAGGTACGAGTGATAAATGTCAACCACATCAAATGTGAGTGTCTCTGTTCTGGCGTTGTCCAGATCTCCGAAAGATGCTGGAAGTGATACCTTTCCAACTGGCTTGATTGGTTTTCCTCCGAAACCTTGCAATGGGTACTCTGGCGGGTGCATCATATGCTGACTTGGGTTCATTTTCTCGAATGTTTTGAAAAATAGAATGTCTGTCGAACTTCCATTGTCCACCAAAATTTTCCTGATAACCCATCCAGCTATGTTCACTTCGATGACCATGGCATCATTGTGATTCGCGGATTTCAATTTGAAATCCTCTTCAGTGAAAGTGATTGGCACCTTGGCCCACTCTGGTCGGGCAGCTGGACCGTCGTTGATGATGGTGTTCACAGACCTGAAGTTATTGTTTCTCTTTTTCTTAGTTTCAAATTCCATGGCTGACCCTCCCGAAATTGGCACGATTGGCCCAAAAGATGGCAAGGCTTCTGAGCTCTGAGGTCTTGAACTTGATTCTGGCATTGACGAACTGTCAGGTGGTGGTGGCAGAATTTCTCGAATTGGCTGCGGTTGCTGTATTGACTGAATTGCCTGCGACTGAGGAAAAACTGCTGAGAGGGTTGCCATGATGATTGTGGCTGTTGAAATTGCTGCAGGGCAACTGGACTTGGTTGAGAGTTCATGAATTGTGGCTGCCAGAAATTCGGGCGAAGTTGGTTTGGCATTGAGGATGCGATGCTCATCATAGCTTTCTCTTGCTGAATTCTTGCGATGTTCTTCTTCGTTTCCGGGCACCCTTCGGTGCTATGTCCTCTACCATGATACTGACAATAGAAGTACGGGTCTCTTGGGTTGTGGTTCGTGAGTCTCGGGGGTCCTCTTCCTCTTTCCCTTCCTCTGGATGCGAATCCTCCTCTTGTGCTTGGTCTACTGTTCTGGTCAGGCTGAGTATTTTCCACGTTGTTGATGTTTCGTGGATTCTGGGATTGTGGTCATGTCATTTGTCTATTGCCTTGCCGTGCTTCATTTCGTTCGGCCACTGTTCTGCGATGATCATCATCGGACAAGATGTATTCTTCTAGTTCATGAAAAAGTTCTTCAACTGTCTTGGGTTTCTTTCGTGTCAAATGCGAAGCTATTGGTCCTGGAGTCAGACCCTTGATTAGTGCTTTGATCGTTGTTTTGTCATCCGCCTCAGGAATCTGGGATCTCTGCTACATGAACCTTCTTATGAAGTTCCGTAATGGCTCTCTATCTTTCTGCTTGCAGTTGTAGATATCTGATGACTCGGCTGTTGTGTCATGGAACATCTGAAATCCTTGCATGAATTTTGTCTTGAGGTCAACCCAGTTGCAGACTGAATGCGGTTGTAGCAGAGAATACCAACTCAGGACTGGTCCTTCGCAGGCAATGATGAAGGATTTGGCCAGTGCAACATCGTCTCCTTCTGCTGAATTCACAGCTGATTCATATCTCATGAGGAATTGCCTAGAGTTTTCGAAGCCATTATACTTCAGGAGAGAGACCGGTTTGAACTTGGGTGGCCATGGTGCAGTTTGCAGCCCTATGGATAGTGGTGACTCAGAATCTACGAACTGTGAGATTTCGTTTCCTGCGAAGAAATTTTCTTTCGGGGTTATTCTGATTGGTCCAGAGTTCTGGAGTGGTGATTCTTTGCCACAGTGAACTGTTTTCTTGTTCTTTCATTTCATCTATCTCTCTTTGTATTGCTTCAATTTGTTCTTTTGCCTGATTGAGTTTTTCTAGTTTTTCAGAGGCCTTTCTTTTTTCTTGCAATTGGCTTGCGAATTTTTCTTTTTCTTTCTACAGCTGCTGTATTTTTTGTTGAACTCTTTCTAGTTCTTTATCTATGGTTTCGTCATCATCATCATCGTTTTCATGTGTTTGTTGTTCAGTAGGTTGTTCTTGAATGTGCGCTGCCTTCTCAGCTCTTGCTTTCATCAGAGCTTCAAGTTTTGCTCTTCGTTCTTGATCTGTGATGTTTGATGGTTCAGGGGCAAGAGAGATTTCATTGCCTTCGACATGATGGTGCTCTTCTTGGTCTGTCTCAGCTGGAATGTTCTTCTTCGACCTCTTCTGTGGTGGCATCGTGAGTTGCTTTTCGGCTGAAACACGGTGGCCGTCAATGTTGGGGGGGTATCCGAAAATCTGGATAAGTTCCCCGAACACAGGAGAATAGAATGTGAAAACGTTCAAGTCAGAAGCACAGATGACGCAATAGGAGACAAAGAATCTCCAAAAGACTGTTCTCACCTCAAAAGTTGTGAATCCTTTTACACATGCCCTCGCGCCCCCTTTTATAGGGAGACGAAGGGACTTTTACAATCCGAAAACACCCTCGAATCTAGGGAATATTCCTAGTGTGAATATGTACATGAACGTCTTTTACATCCCAGGATTTGTGGGGCTGATTTCATACATTTACAAGCCTACCACTAGTTCACACACCAAACCCGAACTTTTTGGGTAACGTCTTTGACTTGGCTTCTTAGTGATTACCGAATCCTCCATCCGTGACCCCCGAATTTCGGAGATCTGAACACGTGGGTTCGCAGATCTGTGATTCCAAGGCTTCGCCGGTCCTCGATCCCCTGACTCCCGTGACTTCCTGATTCCATACTTCCGCGATCTCCTGGCCCAGATTCCCGCAAGAATCGCATATCCTGAAACAGATCGAAAGTTCGAATACAAGGGCCTTGTTCGGCTGTTAATTCTGTGTCAGTTCAAGAACTCGCAAAACACCAAAAACTCATCTGGACTCTTCACTTCGCCCCCTTTTCACAAACGCTAACCTTTTTTCATAAAGCCGCTTCGCGAACTTGCTTCAAGAATTTCGGCAATCCGACTTTTCGAGGGTGACAAGGTTTTACCGAGTTCCCCAACATTCTCCTTGCTTGAGAGTTGATGCTTGATAATCAGTAGATGTTGTAGAGGTTGTGGGACATATCTCCACTGGTTCATCTTCCTCATCACTCTCAACTTCATCCCATTTGGTGTGAAATATCTCAAATAGCAATTCCCAAATGAGATGAGCATCTTCACTAATTTATTTGCTTTTTAGGATGAGATGCTTTAATTCTCTACATACACAACTACACAAAAGGTTAGTAATAACGACATTGAGTTGCTTATTCTCTAATTCCTTAGGAGAGACACACGTCTCATCCTCTGGAAGTATAGTCGCAACCATAATGCCTTCAGCGGTGGGATCCAAAACCTTAAGAGCAATGAGAACATTGGAGTGCCACGAAGAGTAGTTTGAGCCATCTAGAGCTAGAGGCTCAAACGGTACCTCACAAGTTGTCGACATCGAAGAACTCCAAGCGATTAAGCTCAAATCGGAGCACCAAGCTCTGATACCAATTGAAAGGACCTTGATGGCGAGACGACCGGTTTAACTTTTCATCCCCAAAAACTTGAGCTGTAGTGTCCACCGATCAGACCGGTCGCTCACTGGGCTTCACAAGAGGCACCGGTCAGACCGGTGTAGCACAGAGCACCTGCAAAAACAACTTCAAGCTCCTCTTAACTTCTAGCGTGAACCAAACTTGGTGAGTGGCCTTTGTAGATGATCACAAGCAGGGTGATGAGGCCTGCACACACAAGTAGAACGAAGCGGAAGCAAATCAAATATGCTAGAAAAACAACTTAGAGAGGCAAACCACACAAAGAAGCAAGGATTTGTTTCCCGAAGTTCACCGCCCCTAAGGAACGGATATGTCTCCGTTGAGGAGCTTGTAAGGGACAATTCCCACAACAAGTCGGGTCTCTTTCAACCACTTTCCTCCTTTCCACTAAGATGATCTTTTCCACGAAGAGGCAAGATCACAGTCGTCACAAACTTTCCGCTGCTCACTACTACCTTGGGAGCTAGCCGGCGACGCCTAGCCTCCTAGGAGGCAAACCTCCAAGAGTAACAAATGCTTCGAAGCTCGTAGACACAAAACCGAAGTGCTCAAGCTATGGGAATGTTCTTGTTAGCTCACAAAGTCACTCTTAAGCTCACTCTATCAATCCAACACAAAGAATATGGCTTGAATCCACAAATCTCACAAAGAGAGGGTTGGCGAGAGCCACTAAGGCTTAGGGCTTGCAAGAAATGGCTTAGGACCTTAGCACAAGCACTAGAAATAGCAACCTTCAACTGAAGAAGGCTTCGGGTATTTATAACCCTCAAAGGAGAAAACTAGCCATTAGCCCTTGGGCGGCACCAGTCAGACTGGTGCCCCACACCGGTCAAACCGGTGTTTGAAAAACTAGTCGCTGGGGCTAGCGGCACCGGTCAGACTGGTCAGGCCCGAGTTACCCCCAAACTTCACCAAAGAGATGAAGTCACTCAAGTTAGGTTAGGAGGGTTTGTTAGCACACTCTAAGGCTCTCAAGGCTATATCTCACTTAGATCAACTAATGATCACTTTGACTTGGTCAACTCGATAATGTTGCATCCCTCTTGATAGTACGACATACCTATACTCAAGAATAAATAAAAACACCTTGTTGATCTCTTGAGCTTGAATGTCTTCAATCTTGCCATACTTGAGCAATATTCGCTTGAGGGCTTTCAACATAGCTTTTGACTTCAGCACGTCCATACTTGAGCTAATGACTTAGGATCTTTCCATCTAACATAGGAATGCACACTTTGATCCATAAGTCACTCCATATTGCCAATCATAACATGTTGATGACCTGCATTGCTTCCCTCGGTTAAGGTTTGGATATGATACTTGGACCCCACGGATGCTAGAACTTCACCTTAGCAAAACACTAATGGTGACTTAGCTACGGGCCCCAAGATTGCTTAGTCCCTCACCCTAAACATCTCGGTTGATCTCTTCATCACTTATCCAATCCACTTTTGAGTTCTGCTTTGCTTCATACATAATTAATCTTCATTTGAAATTCCGCTTCAAATGATTGATCTTGATTGACAACGAATATGCAAGCTTCCAAATAAGGACCACCGCATGTACACTCATCCTTGTGTCCTCTTTCAATCAACACATGAATTCTTAGTATGGGAGACTATGAATTGACCTTCTCAAATTATCTCAATATTTATCTTCCTTTATTGCTTGATATTTGTCACTTATGCATTAGAATCATCCATATATTTGCCTTCTCCAATGTGAGCCATATAATATTCATCCACAAATAAATACTCTAATAATTTCTCATGAATAAATAAATAAAACCTGCTCACAATCTTAGACAAAAACATTAGTCTTTAATCACTTTGTCATTCAATTCACCAAAATCCACTTAGGGGCCTAGATGCACTTTCACCAGTGATGGTGGAATTTGAGGAACTATGATGGGGAAAACCGTGCTTAGGGACGACATTTATGGTGTTGTGATTGTAGCACAGCGGCTCATCCTGACAACCTCCACCTCGCATTCGCTGTCACTGGACTATGATGAGCACGAAGAATCATCTTCATCCACGCACCATTCATTGAGGACATGGCCATCTTCTTCTCTTCCTTCTCCATCTTCATGGCCTCCTCCTGCTTCTTCTCCATATTCTTCCCGACCTTCTTCCGTTCCTTCTCCATTTTCTTCACAGCCTTAATTGCAGCCTTCTCGCACTCCATTGTGGATTTTTTGTTTTATTTCTTTTGCGACGTACCGATGTACTTGAGGTGGAGGGAGCGCATTTGACATCATCTAGTCTGAATGTTTCTTTTTCCCCTTTTTTTTTCTTTGAAGGTGAATGCAAGTGGTGCATACTTCTAGTACATTTGTATATCGCTCATTAATGATCTTTACGAAATGTTCTGAGTAGCCTCTTTTTTATTCTGTTTTTTAAAGAAGCGAATGTATATGTTTCATTTTGGTCATTCCATATTATGTTTACACATATGCAATTTTTTGTTAATCTCAAAAGATTTTCTGAAATATTTCTCATATGCACTATATGAGCACACTGTTGTTCTATGATGTATTGATGTAGGTACAAGGATCAACACACTAATGTGAAAGGTGGTCCTAGAGGTGTGTGGATGTACATGTGAGCACAACTGAATGTATGGAGGGGTACATGGCTGTGCACAGCCAAAATGAGGGTTTGGATGGATTTGTATGTCTCGGTAAAGCTGAAGGTGTTAGAGAGGTGAAGCCAATGGCAACACACGCACGTGTTCCAGTGGGTGGAGTATGCGGTACACAATGTGAAAAAAAAGTAGTATGAACTAGCACTGTTGGTGCACAGACCATCATGAGGGTTGACCAAAACAGCAAAACAGGTGGGGACGCCGGTGTAGAAACAACAGGTGGATGGGACAGAAAGTGACCTTTTCTCTGCGTTTTGGACATCATGAATGACAGGCGAGATGAGAAAATGGAAATACAAAGTGCAATACCGATGACTAGGACAGAATTGAACACATCTCAAGATGAATCGAAGGACGGGATAACACCCCTTGCGGCCTTGTTCGGCTGCATGGGGTCAATTCCCTAGGCTGTTTGATTACCAACCCGGAATGGGTGGATCCCTTTGCAGCCACCCAATCCCTGGGCGGTTTAATCCCTAGCTAACCCCTTCTTCCATACTCTATTCGGTTTGGCAGGGATTGATAGGAAACTGGGGATCAACAATTAATTATAGAACAACAAGCTGTGTAAAGACACTTTAACAATTGATAGCACTTAGAATGCAAACACATACGAGTTCAGCCAAGGCATCATGGATTCATCATCTCTGGTCCAAAATAAAACACACAGCTTGCAAAGGGAATGTGGCCCAGTAGTCATAACATGTGCACACACTCTGATTTCAGTTTACACATAATTAAATATCTTTTTTGGAAGCAGCATCTGCTCTGCAATGGGAGGTTGTGCATAAACAATAGGTTCATAACAATTATTGCCAGGAGGTGATCTAGCAGACTTGACACCAGGATGTTGATTGAGATGTACAGCCACAACAGTTGGTCGGATGGAAATGGGTTCTGTTCATGTGTTGGTGCAGTGGTGTCCTACAGAAGGAGTACAAAATACTCATCAGTATTTACTGGTTTCTGAATTTCTATATATGTGGTGAACATGCAAGTAGAAACAATTCATAACTAGATATATGGCACAATCTGATACAATGAGGCAATGATGCTATACTTGCCAGATGATGCAACACAGCATGCCATGTATACTGCATTCTTCCTGTGACAGATTCAACAAAAAAAGTGACAGATTTTCAAAGAAAAAATCTGACAAACACACAAAAGGGATAATGAGTGTTAACCTGTCCAAAAAAGTATCTGAATCCCCGCTTATACGAGAATATAATGAGTGTTAAAAGGTCCAAATTTTACAAATAAACAAGATAGTGACAAAACATGAATAGCACTCACATGCCGACCATGCTGTGGACATACGAGAAGGAAACCATTCTTAAGCTAAATGAAGTCAGTGGCAACTTCAAGATTATATGAAGTAAAGCTAATACATTCTCATTCGATAACTACAAGCTACTCAACAGAGTGAAAAATGTTAACTGAAACTTGTCAGAAACAGACTCAATGATATGAAATTCAGTCACTCCAATTTATTTTATCACAAATCTATCTAAGATAGTAGTCCACTTCCGCATTTCTAAGTATGAAATTCAGTCACTCCAATTTATTTTATCACAAACCTATCTAAGATAGTAGTCCACTTCCGCATTTTCAGCACAAATCAATTGAAATCCGCACTGAACAACAGTCCAACAGCAGTGCAATGCAGCCAGTGAGAGATCCAGAGATACATGAGTGAACAATAGCACCTCAGTTGCAGCAACTGGGTGGGTCCAATTCATCTACAAGCAGGTGTGGTCTCTGTACAAACTAGGTGGGTCCAATTCATTAGATAACATGACAGAATAATTAACCAACATAGGGAGATCCCTCTGTATAGATTCAGAGAAAGCCCAGATATCTCATTTCCTAAAATTCAGAGAATTGAGGCCATCTACAAACTAATTGACAAGGCAACTATCATTGCCTAGTATTAGAACCAAGGAAAATACAACATATCATTAGAACAAATAGTAGCTTATCTGTACAGAGGGATCTGAAAGCCTATTCAACAAAACATAGATGTTCAATAGTACAGGGACAGGTAGGAGATGAGATAACATCAGTTTCAGATATTAGGAGAGAAGATAATAGTGCCTAAAGGCATCTCAGGGTAAATTACTACTACAAATCAAAGTGGATAAGGTATGGAAATACTGAAAACAGTCACATATTTCAAAAAGAAAGGTTCATACTCATTACAAGAGCAACAATGTGTGAGAAAAAGGTTTAACATCTCTGTTTTACTGAAATTATACAGAAACAAATTATTATTTCTGCATTTCACTATGGGCCACAAAAACATATAAAACTCAGCCTTGCACACTGCCAACACAGTCTAACACCAAAGAAATTAAGCAAAATGACAGGTTTGGTAGCAGCACATAAAGCTTTTTTAATTTTATTATCCCTGCAGCGCAGCAGCCAAAAGTATACGGTAAATGCACTGGTCGTATTCCACCATCCTTAAACACCAATGACAGGCCACATAACAAACAGTCAGCCAAATCCCAAACAGTTGCAGCGGCAGTAACAACATTCAAGACATGATACATTTTTACACTCATCCAGTTGCTTGCAATATCTCTTTAATTTGGCCCAATTCTAGATTCTGGGACATCATTGCACGACACCGTACCTACAGCAACATATATAAACAGGAAGAGCAGAGACTTGCAATGTTAACGAGCTATATCTTACATAATTAAGATTCCCTCCTGCAAGCGCTTGTGTAAGCAGACTCATGAGGTTGGATTGCACTGCAGCTACGGGAAAAGAAAGCATATTTTTTTTTGCACGAACACACTCCTAGACTAAGGTCCGTACCAACCGGTGGATTCGATAATGGTGGTGGTGTTGCTGTGCAGATGACGCCCGACGCGCGCCGCCCCGCACCCGGGCCGGGCAATTAGAGAAGGCGAAGCCGCTCGTCGGGTAGCCGCAGTACCAAATCAAGGAGGCCGAATCAAGAAACCCTAGTTCTTTTCTCCTAGTACCGAATCAAGAAGCCTAGACAAGGGAGAGAAGAGGCGAAGGGCAAGGATGGATGTGCCTCACCGGAGAGAAGATGACCGCCGGAAGGGATGGATTGTTGAGTGGAGAAGGTCGTGCCGGCGTCACCGCCGCCGACTAGCTGTATGCCACCGCCGCTACCGAGGAGATGCCGTTGGGACGGCTGACGCTGGGAGGGGTCGCCGTCTGTAGCCGTCCTTCCGTCCTCCTCCTCCACACCCGCTCCGCCGCCGCCCGCGGAGCCTCGCGCGTCGCCGCCGGGATTTTCTCCAAGAGCTCGAGCTCGATGTTCTGTTCCCGGTGTCCACAAGGCTAGGGTGAGGGGAAAGTTGGGGTTTGGGCCGATATTGGGTTTCTCGGGGGGTTTAACCGAACACAGAAATATTTTTGGAGTGGAATTCTTCCCAGGCCGGTTGTCCCTCGTGGGTTGGGCCGCATTCCCAGCCAGGAAGGGAATAACCGAACAAGGCCTGCAAGTGCACGGTGCACGGACCATTTTGCCTAATTTTTGTGCTTTCCCGATCGGTGATCCAGCGGCTGGGTTCGCCATGCGCCCACCCTGTGACAACCCGCCCAGGAAAATACCGTACTATCGCCTAAGACCGATACACTTTGGTCATTAAGCTATAATAAAGTATCATCCTATCGTTAGTTGCCGGGTTAACGCCCGGTAAATCACTTGGAAAGCACAAGGATCGAATATATGCATTAAAACTCACTCGAAGGCGAGTCCAGAGATACAAC
The DNA here is from genome assembly GCA_947561735.1 of Cenchrus americanus. Classification (NCBI taxonomy): domain Eukaryota; kingdom Viridiplantae; phylum Streptophyta; class Magnoliopsida; order Poales; family Poaceae; genus Cenchrus; species Cenchrus americanus. The sequence goes on along the minus strand of OX387244.1, from coordinate 92,826,496 downwards.
AACATTGATATCCAAATTTGTACCCCGAGGGGTTTATTTATTACAAACCATAATTTTTGTCACGATGAAAAGTCCAGAGTTTTCGAAAGCGACGGAGAATAAACTAACGGAAGCGAAGACACCACGGGAGGCCATCCATGATGCTTTCGGTAGTTGTCCTCCACCCACTCCGGCTCCCGGCCGGCGGGATCTCTCGGGCCACACATCACCGAAGGCATTACTCGTATCAACACATTATAGCAAGGCTGAGTATACTAATACTCGGCAAGTCTTACCTGTCGGTGATAACTACTTCACCAAATCTAGATCATGAAAGGCTTTTTGGCTCTTGGGTTGCTTTTGCTAAAAAGTAACAAAGAGTAGGTCCTTACTTTCAAGATTTTAGCACAAGTTCTAGTAGGTTTAATCTTTACTACATTAGCCAACTAGTACAAACAAAGTTGTACAATACAATTAATCAAGCATTATATTCATCAACTTCCATCACTAGGGATCTCATGACTAGTGGAGTAAGTAGTCTCGGGTAACGGTGAGAGGCCGACAATCGATTGATTTAAACCTTGCAAGGTAAACCAAACACACGGTAGGCTGCCCCCGCAAGGACAACTTTCCCCGAGCCGTCCCCATAAATCCTCGGGTCGGGATCGAATCTTACGATCTTTGGTGCGAGCTATCCGCATACCCCGCGAGATACCCGGAGTCACCATACACCACCGGTGGCGAGCCGTGAGAGCGAATCCCAAGAGTAGTAACGGTAGGATCCCTTGCCGCCTCATTAAGGTACTAGGCTTACCGGTCCCATACCCGACATGTGCTTGGTACGTTCAAAGACTTAACCCACATAACCACTGGACCGGAGCCCAGATCCCATGCTCTTACCACGTGAGCAATCCATTTAAGGATATATTATGATTCCTATCTAGGAACCTATTCTCGCGAGTGAGGTCATCACTCGACTTGTAACGGTCCTATAGCTTGGCAGCTATCGACCTAGCATACTAGTAAGGACAAAGGTACCTATGGGTCATGCATCTAGGGTTTCATTCAACTCCTGAACGTAAATGCACAATCATCCATAGATAATTGAATAAAGAATTTGAAAACTGGGTTAGATGCACTGGAGCTTGCCTTCGTCAGCTAGGTTAGCCTGGGCACCCTCGGTGTCGAGCACTTCCACGTACTGCAGCGAAGCTTCCGCTCCTACTTCCTCGTTTTCCGGGACAAGGGAGTAATCTCCGCCCGGAAGATCTACACGGAATGCAATGCAAGTTCAGGTGATGTGATAGTTTGTGTCTTATCCAACCCTGGGTTGGTCATATTCACCTTAACAAGCATTCATCTAATGTTTCTCTTTTAGGAAGGTTATTGGGTGTACAGGGTTTACTCTTTTATTTGCACATGGAATAAAGGTTTTTATTAAGCTTGTCATTTCATGTGAAAGCTTCAACTCCCTTTATCTTCACCAACAAAGGTGTAATTAATATTTTTATTTATGAATTAATTTCTTATCAGTGATGATATTTAATTAGCTTTTAATGATATAAATTAATATTTCCCAAAAAGGAAAAAGGATTAATTAGGGGTTTTTCTTTATTTAAAAATCCCTTTAATATAAAAGGGCTTTTAAGCTTTTTATTAAACAATTAAATTACCAAGAATTAAAGGAGTGATTCTTAAGCCTACTAGCACCTATCCTGGTCCATTGGACCCGCATGTAAGTGTTGGATGCTAGGAAATTAAATATTATTGAAAATAACAAAGGCTAGCTAGTGATTCCATTTAAATGCATTCAAAAATAAATAAGCATCAAAATGATCTAAACTTTCTCATGCATGCTCTCTGGTCCTAAACAAGTCTAAATAACCAGCATATATATCTAGGAACTTCACTGAACTTGGTTTATTAATTTACAAGGGAAAACATGCATAAATCAAGAATAATTATTTCTGTTAATCCAAAAATCATTATTCATTCACAAGATGTGTATTTTGACATTACAAGACAGTGTGCACAAGTTGAGCTCAAGAACATAAATATATTTAACAAGAAAAATCATTTAGGCAGTTTCTGCAGGAATGGAAAAGAATTTATTTAGCAAGATCTACTGCATAACTTTGTGCAATTTGTGGCACAGCAACTAGTCATATCCTAACACACAACATATCCAAAATTGAGATACAGAGGAGTTATGGATTTCAAGTTATGACAGATCTAGGTTTAACACATTTGTATTTTTCATGCTAAAACTATTTAGAATCCAGCCATGAGTAAACAACAAAAGTGGTGGGATTTCCTTTCCTGAACCCTACAAAATTGGTTTGGGATTTTTCTGATTTCTCTATGAATTTCTAGGTATTTTACAAGGCAGTGGACTAATCTGCAAGAAAAGCTAGATAAAGATCTTTACAACTAGGCCCTGCAATTTTACCCTAAACACCCTAACAAGATTCAGATCGAAGCAATTGGGTCCCTGGCCGAGGGGGGCGGCGCGGGTCCGGCCAATCCGGCGGCGGCGGCGATCCCGACCGGCAAGCGGCCGTGGGGGGACCATCGGCTCACCTAGGGGTGGCGAGGGAACCGGAGGGGGAGGCGGTGGGTTGACCGGCGGCGAGGTTTGGCAGTGGCCGGCGGCGGTGACCGCGGCGGCTCGGGAAAGGGTGGCGGGAAGGCGAAATGTGGGCAAACAAGCGAGCGCTGGAGCTTCACCAGAACCTAAGGAAGCTACTAGAGCAGCTGGCCGGCGACGAGCACGGGCGGGAGAAGCTAGCACCAAGCGGCGACGGCCATGGCGGCGGGTGGTTCGGGTGGCGCGCGGAGGGGGGGAACGAGGAGGGCTTAAATACGTGGCTCGGCGTGATCGGGATGACGTACGGGTGCCGGGGGAGATGCCGTCGTGCTACGGCGGCTTGGGGCTCGCGCGTACGGCGGCGGCACGGCCGACGGACCGCCGGTCGCGCGGCGTGCGCGCGCGTACGGCGGCGCGGGCCTCGGGGCTCCTCGGGGCGGGCGCGCGGCGGGGGTGCGGGGCCTCGGGATAGAGCACGCCTCGGCCGGTGTGGCCTCGGGCGGCGCGGGCGTGGACGCCGGGGGCAAGGCGGCGGCGGGCGGCGGACGGCGGCGCTCGGGTGCGCACCACGTCGCGCGTGGCGGCGCTCCGTGCTCAAATGTGTTGCTGGTGCCCGGTTCAAAACGATTTTTCTCAAAATTTTTGAGTAGAACTGGACCAAGTGATGAATACCACAGTTGTAGATCTAGCTACCAACAACAATTTCTACAAAAGCCATATAGGGTTTTTCTGCCCAGATCAAAAGTTATTTGAATGCCAACTTTGAATGTCAGCAGGGTTTTGCAAACAGTGATTTCTGGCTTGCAAGGGATTTTTCAAGTTTTTCCCCTCAAAATTTGAAATGCCAATCTATATGAAAGTTGTGTCCCTCATCAAGATCTACAACTTTCATAAAGGTAGAATTTTAAGTGTTTAGGTGAATTTTGGAGAACGCGGCAAAAGTTCCGGCAGACACTTGTGGACACTAGGGTGGCAATGGGTTTGACCCAACTTTTGACCATGGGTGGGCCCCACAAGTGTGTTTACTACTCAATTAGGGTCACTAGAGTGGGTTAGTGAGTTTTTCGAGGTGAGGGCCCAGGTTGACCTAGGTTCGACCACGGTTGACCATTTGACCGGCTGTTAAGGTTAATTAAAAACCTGGGGCGTCACACACCCGTAGGCCTATTGTTTTTATCCACTATCCATATTCAAATCCACACCCATCTCAAATGGGGAGGGTATGGGTAGAAAATAATTATCCATTGAAAAAATGGGTAGGGTGGGTGCGGGGAGGGTACAAATAATCCATTAGGTATGTATATAATCTAGTACAAAACTAATTATCCATTGGGTATGGGTGGGATTGGGGAGGGTATGAAGTGGATAATAATTATTTGGATTTGGGTATGAACAAGAGTGGATTTATCCATACCCTCCCCAGTGGCAGGCTTACACACCCGCGGCGCCCTCGCGCCTCCTCTCCTCATCCCTCCGGTTGCGACGCGGCCACGCGGGACCATGCCAACTCGCGTCCGGCTTGGTGGTGCCTGCGACCTGCCTTCTTGTGACATGCGGAGCCCTGCCCGTGCCCCCTCTACCCTCCTTGCATGCTTTTCCAGTTCGCGTCACGTTACTTACGGGGCCAGCACCAACATCGTGGCCCGCCCGCTGGGGGCCGGTACTTCGCTTTGAACGGCCCTGTTTGGATACTCCAGCAGGGTTAGAGTTAGAGCTAGTTTCTAACTCTAGCTCTAGCCCTAAACTAACTCTAGCTCTAGAGGTGTTTGGATGAAAGGGTTAGAATGACATTAAATGTACTTTTTCAATCATTAGGTGTGGGTGGAGGGAGAGAGAAAAGTCACTTTTTGGTGGACCTGTCGGGCATACTCCTCGGGTACCCATGCAAGGAAGGATGAAGACGGACTCCTATTAGAATTCCCCTGTAATCCTACTAGGACTCGTTCCGTGTAATCCTACTAGGACTCCTGCCTTGTAACCGACTAGGAACCCGCCCCCTGGACTATATAAAGGAGGGTCGGGTACCTAGCCGGGCACCGGATCTCAACCCAACACCAAGCGCAGGGCGCCAAACTTGATCCCCCAAACAGGACGTAGGGTTCGCCACCTTGGCAACCCGAACCTGTATAAATATTGTGTCCCGTGTCCTTGCGCATACCTTCGAGTTCTTGGTCTCCCGATCACGATCCTCACCGCACAATCTACTACCTCGGGTACCCCCTTGGTAGGTTTGCCGGTCTAAAACACTGACAGCTGGCGCGCCAGGTAGGGGATCTTGCCCGAGATCACATGGCGAACTCGATGGCTCCTGTCTACATCAAGCCAACCGTCACCTTCAACCGCGGTGACACCTTCGTCTTCGGTGCCTGGGTCTGCACTGCTGACGGCGCCGGATCCTTCCAACACCGCCTCACCATGCCACCCAACCCGGAGACCGGCCTCATGACACTTCCTGAAGTAGTCACGGGCGAACTCGCCGGCAAATTCGGCGAAATTTCGCTTTTCGACCAACACGCCGACTTCGAGCTTGGATTCGCCTCCAACTCGAGCTTGACGTCCCTGTGGGATATCGTATGCGAGACTGCTACTCAGCCATCGCATGTGGAGTCCCCACCCCGCGAGCGCTTCACGTGTGGCCCCCGCAACGTCAGCAGGGCCCACACGAAAGCTCCCACTACACACCGGGCCGGCAAGGAGCCCGTACCCGAGTGCGACTCGGACTCCGACAGGCTTCGCCTCCGCCGCGCATTCGGGTGCCTCGGCACGTCGCGCGGCATGTCGCGCGGCTCGTCGGCGCTCGTCGTCGACTACTGCGCCTCGCGCGAGCTCGTCGTCGACTACTTCGCCTCCGCGCGCATCCGGGTGCCTCGGCACGTCGTGCGGCTCGTCACGCGGATCGCGCGCGCGAGCTCGTCGTCGAGTACTTCGCCTCCGTCGTGCGTCCGGGTGCCTCGGCACGTCGCGCGGCTCGTCATGCGGCTCGTCGCGCGCGCTCGTCGTCGACTACTCCGCCTCGCGCGAGCTCGTCGTCGACTACTTCGCCTCCGCGCGCGCGTCCGGGGTGCCTCGACACGTCGTGCGGCTCGTCCGCGCTCGTCGTCGACTAGTCCGCCTCGCGCGAGCTCGTCGTCGACTACTTCGCCTACGCCGGCGTTCGGGTGCCTCGGCATGTCGTGCGCCTCGTCACGCGGCTCATCGCGCGCTCATCGTCGACTACTGCGCCTCGTGCGGGCTCGTCGTCGACTACTTCGCCTACGCCACGCGTCTGGGTGCCTCGGCACGTTGCGCGGCCCGTCACGCGGCTGGTCGTTGACTACTCCGTGCGTCGCGACTTCCTCCCGCGGCAACACTGGCTCTACTTCGAGTACGCCGCGCGCCGCCGCGACGTCGTGTTCCGGTCGCACCGCGTCGACCATTCATCTCAACTAGTTTTCGAAACTAGTCGAGAACGGCAGTCACACCCCCAACAACTAGTCGGAATCAACCCTGACTAGTCAACTTCAGCAACAACTGTCGCGGCTCCATCACCGATCGCCACGGCTTCATCAACGGTCCGCTCAGCAAAGCAACAGCTAAGTCATTTATTTAAATGATTACTGTTTTCTTTTGTTGGCTTGTTCTCCTCATCATGTAGGACTACTTGCCGACTACTCATTTGTGTACGCTTCTCGACGGGTTTTCACGGGAGCTACACTCTGCTAATTACTCTTGGGGTATATCAATCAAGTCATCATGAGTCTACTTCATCAACTCGGGGGCTATCCCTAGGAGGCAGCTTCTAAAGTCCGCTACGCGTGGCAATCTAAAGTCGACTTCTAAAGTCGCATTCTAAAGTCCGCCCCGTGCGGCAACTTAAAGTCGACTACGGTCACATCTTCGCCTGCTTCGGTGGCATACTACGTGTGTAAGCTTCGATGGAACCTAGCTGTAAGTGGCCCTCGGGTCCTGGCGATGATGGAACCTAGCTGCACGTGATCTTCACGCTCTGTACCATGGGTCCAAGTACCCTAAGTACTTGCGCTCCGTACCTTGGGTCTGAAATCCATGGCCCAGGTACACAAGTCGACTCCAGTCGTACCTTCAAGTCCACTACGGTGGCAACTGTACCTTGGGTCTGAAATCCATGGCCTAGGTACACAAGCCGACTCCGGTCGCACCCTCAAGCCCGCTCTAGCGGCAATCGTACCTTGGGTCTGAAATTCATGGCTCAGGTACTCAAGCCCACTCTGGTGGCACAAGTCGACGCTAACGGTCGCACCCAAGCCCACTCCGGTGGCACAAGTCGACGCTAACGGTCGCACCCAAGCCCACTCTGGTGGCACAAGTCGACGCGAACGGTCGCATCCAATCCCACTCCGGTGGCACAAGCCGACTTCGGTCGCAATCTTAAGCCCGCTTCGGCGGCAGAACTATTCGTTTTCTCTAATTTTTTATTCGCTTTCGCTTTCCGGAAAGTACTTTTTCGTTTTTTTCATCTTAAGTCCACACCGCGTGGCACAAAGTCGACTATTGTAGTCGCATCTCAAAGTCCGCTCCGCGCGGCATCCTTAAGTCGACTTCTAAAGTCGCATATCAAAGTCCGCCCTGTGCGGCAACTAAAGTCGACTTCGGTTTTTAAGTCGCGTCTCAAAGTCCGCTCCGCGCAGCACAAAGTCGACTTCGGTTTTCAAGTCGCATTCTAAAGTCCGCTCTGCCGGCATCTAAAGTCTACTTCGGTCGCATTTAAAGTCCGCTCTAACGGCATGACTACTTCTCATGCTCCACGGCTCGACGCCAAACTACTATTCGGAATCTCTCCAACTCGGGGGCTACACTCAACATACTACTCGAGGATAACTTCAGCATGCTTCGCTCAAGCTCGGGGGCTCCGCACCAATAACTACTCGATGTGGCTAATACGGCTCTCTTATCTCGGGGGGTTATACGCCGCAAGAGTACTCGGATGATGGCTTTCGCGAACACCGAAGACCCTTGGATTGATTACCTAATCATTTCAAGGCTCGGGGGTCGCTATGCTACACCCATCATTCAAATTTTTTCAAGACGGAAGATTCGGAATCAAGATTGGCCCTCGGCTAGAGTCTAGGACTCAACCTAAGGCTCGGGGGCTACTCCATATGGAGTGCGATTTTACAACCGCACATCCATATAATCTCGACTTCAAGACCGATGAGCTGGACCACCTTCCGGCCTCGCGGCGAGTTCAAGTACTATCAAAGACTTCTCCAGTGAGTACTCGAGGATGCTCAAGAACTAGTCGTAGAGGCTTCAAGACTACTCGGACTACTACACTCGACAACAATTTGCTCGGGGGCTTGTCGAGCATACCCCCGGGTCCCAATGCAAGGAAGGATGAAGACGGACTCCTACTAGAATTCCCCTGTAATCCTACTAGGACTCGTTCCGTGTAATCCTACTAGGACTCCTGCCTTGTAACCGACTAGGAACCCGTCCCCTAGACTATATAAAGGAGGGCCGGGTACCTAGCTGGGCACCTGATCTCAACCAACACCAAGCGCAGGGCGCCATACTTGATCCCCCAAACAGGACGTAGGGTTCGCCACCTTGGCAACCCGAACCTGTATAATCTTGTGTTCCGTGTCCTTGCGCATACCTTCGAGTTCTCGGTCTCTCGATCACGATTCTCAACGCACAATCTACTACCTTGGTTACCCCCTTGGTAGGTTTGCCGGTCTAAAACACCGACAGGACCCAACATGAACTAGCCCCAATAAGCACCTCTTGGGTGGGATAGTTTTTTGGGGTGGGTTAGATGCAAACTAGCTCAATCTAGGCCTCATGTTTGGATACTTAGCTCCAACTAACCAAAACTAACTCTAGCCCATGGATCCAAACAGGTCCGTTGCTAGCACGTTTTACCACGAGTTCTGTATAATCGCAATTCGTTTTCTCCTTTATTTCGCAAAGCTATAGACTTTAGAACTAACTGAAAGGTAATTATCATATTACTTCCTAGACTAACTAAAAAGAACTTGTTAGTGTGATGTGTGGACGGCTCAAACACGGGACCAAACGTTGGCACGTTGCCCCCGTCCCAAAAAAAACACGGGACCAAACGTGCCCCCGTCAGGAAGTTTACTTGCTAGCTTTTTACTACATGGATTGCTATTAAGAGCAACTCTAAGAGTCTCTTTAAAACTCAGTAGCTAAAATCCTAGTATGTAAAATGAAATAGCTAGCAAAAAGTTGTTGATATCCAACAACCTCTCTAAACTGAACTATCTATATACTCCACCGCCTGTGGGTCCCGCCTGCCATACTCATGAAAATCAGGCTAGCTAGTCACTAACCACTAGCCAAAGATAGCTAGCGGGGTAACGGATTTAGCTAGTTAGGATAGCTAGTTTGGCAGATAGCTAGTCTGTTGGAAGAGTGTTTTTCAGATTTTTTCAAAAATTTAGCTAGCCAAGTCATTTTAACTTGTCTATTAGAGTTGCTCTAAGAACTAGATACCTAAAAAACAACTCTAAGAGAATTGCTATATGGATTGACATCCTTAAATTTTGCAGACGTGACCTAAATTTCTTTCTTCTATATGCAAATATATCAATCCAAAGAGTGTATTGCTAAATCTTCATTCCCTAGCTTGGAGAGCCAACAGCTCCCGATTTAGGCTTCAACACCGCCTCCATCACCCCCTCCCCGGTCGTTGCCACCCTTCCCGTCACCGACCTCCGACACCACCATGGAGGAGAACAAGCCTCTTCCTGCAGTCCCTTCACCACCCGTCCCATGCTCTACTGACCTCAAATCGATGGTGATTTTGGGGCCACAACTCATCTATTTGGTTGTCAGCCTGTGCAACGCCTCCAAAATGACATCGCACATTACCTCTAGCAACTATCATGAAGTGCTCCGATCCGATAGCCAAGGCCGCCTCTGGCGCACCACCTTCGTTTCACTCCTTCCCAAGCTTCGGCGGTTGCCGTCATGGATGTGAAGTGTTGGAGAAAATGGCCTTCAGAAGCTTTTACCACGTCCGGCTGGGCTGTCGTTTCGGCTCATGCGCGGCTTCGGTTAAACGGGGGAAACTTTGCAATGGTGATCTAATGAAAACGTTGATGCTGCTCGAGTCATGTGAGTTTTGTTGTGCAGGTGCAGCCCATCTGAGCGGTGCTGGCCTTCGGTGCCGAAAGCACGGACAGTTGCTTTTCGGCGCCGAAGGTTTGGAAGAGCTAGAAGCGCCGCGCGTCGAGTGCACCTCGGCCGGGGCTGGAGGCGGCCCGGGCGAGATGTCCCAAGAGGCACGATGCGACCAGGGCGGGATCGTGGGCTGCTTCGGCGCCGAAGATGCGATGCGCTGCGACACGTGGCTGCTGCGAACGTGTAAAGGGGGCACCGTACGAGGCAGAGACAAGGGGCGCCGCGTGTAAAGGTGTTTCGGCCGTACGAAGACACGCTGGAGGCTTGTACGACACGGGGAGTTACTGTTATACCCTTGTACAGTGTTTAAAGCCGTTTGTCAGGAACGGAAAAGGTGTAATTGAGGCAGATGGTCATGCCCAGGGGTCTCCTATAAATAGTGAACCCCTTGTAATGAAACGGACACACTGTAATGAGAAGAGAGTGCCGAAGGCCCCTACAACTCTTTCGGTTTTCGGTTCGCTGAGTATTTCCTTGTTTTCCTTTCTTGTTTCCTGTTAGTATCAGTAGCGACGAAGGGTAGAGTCGACTGGGAAGGAGCGAGTCTCTAATTTCTCTGCCCGCTTCCGAGGTGGCCTTCCGGCCGCTATCCTACGAAGGGGAGAGAAGTTTTCAGGGGGTTGTTGTGTCGGCGTCCACCTTCGGGCCCGATTTCCACCAACATGAAGCATGGGTCGATGTCGATTTGAGTTGACGCGGGGACGGGCATGGCCAACATCGATTCAGGGCAGTGCAGGCTCATTGATTCAAGAGGAAAAGGGGGGCAACAAGGAGCCTTGTTGGTGGAGGAGGAGGGGTCGCGGTATGGATACAATGGTGGCTTGAGCAAGGAGGGGAGGGAGCACAGGACGGTGGAGAGGAGAGGGTAGGTGGTGGAGGTTGGCGGCAAAGGGGGAACATATAACGGTGGGGGATATGCGGATGCAACAGGGAAGCAATTGGAATTACATAACATTTCATTTTCGGATTAATCTTTGAAAGAATTAGTAAGATTTACAAAAACTATCGGAGAAGAGTAAAAGAGTATCTAAAATCTTATATCTCCTATATCTAAAATAAATATTATTACCAAAGCTGCTAGAAAGGTATGTTTGCTTGGCTTGTGGGTGGTTGCTAATGTTTGTTGGTGTTGGTTTGTTCGAAAAAAAGTACTGCTGACCGGTGGTTAATGACTAGTTTGTTGTGAGAGAAAAGTATTACTAACTAGTGCTTGATAAGCCAGGGTCAACTTGATTGTGTCGGGTCTCCAAGGAGTGGAAGTGTGCCTATTGCTTAATCTCTTTGAAAAAATCTGTGGTGGCCACTCGTTTTTTCTTTCGGAAACGGTTCCCGCTTCGTGTTTTGACGGGTCAGAGAAGTGGATCCTGGTAGGCCTAATCTGGCAGTAATTGATGGCTCCCAGCCCAACATGTGCGCAGATTCCTAAACATCCATCCAGTCACCCACTCGCCCAAGCATCAAATCGCCGACCGCAGAGGATCCGGGCGAGCCCAGGCGAATTTCATGAGCAGCGACAGCTGTGACCCGGCATGCAACCAAGAACCATCAGCTGTGGGAACGAGATCCTCTGACATTTGCTTCGTATCGGCAGAGGGACATTCGGCGCATCCGGAACGTCGACAACGCATCCGATGGCAAGAAGATATACTATGGAAATATAGTGGACTCGTTGGCCGGGTACTTGATGCGGCCCGGTTCGGTTGCGGTGTGCGGTGTACCAATGAAAAAAGGCGCGAGAGTGACGGAAAACGGCGCCGACCGACGCGAAAAGGGCGCGAGGCGGACAAGAATTTGCGCGAGGACGAGAGAAGCGGCGCGTAGGAGATCGCCGGAGGGAAGAGCTGCTTCTGTGCTCTTCAATCTGATACGTAAGTATTAATCCACCTTAATTCTTCTATCATCTCTTCGGTATGGACACCGCCTAATACTAATAGAAGTTCCATCGATTGTTTGAACTCAATCGACCTCTCCCTTTTATCATGAAAGAAGCAGCTTGTTGAATCTGTTAAATTTGTGTTACCTAGCATTCATATGGAAGACGGGGCTAATGAAGATGCTTTCAATACGTAAGTAATACCACCCCACTTTAGTTTTTATTTTTGACATCAAATTGATTTTAGTTGTCCTAAATCTCAATCCCAAGTATTGTTACTCTTTGCTTTTGTTCTCTCGAAATTGCATGTACCCCGCTCATATTTATTTTCTATTGTCGAGCTATGCTGCCTAGCTTTGTACCTCATGTTGCCATGGAATTTAGAAATTCGGATGAGGCTTGGGCATATTGGCTTAGTTATGGTGGACGAAAGGTTTTGAGGTTAGAAAACGGTACACAAACGAGAAGAAAATCGATGGGAAGATTACATCTTGTAAGTTTGTTTGTGCAAAAGAGGGTCATCGATTGAAAGATAAAAGGGATCATTTAACAAAGTGCCCTCGAGCCGAAACTAGAGGCGATTGTCAAGTGCACATGATTGTTATAATGGACAAGAAGAAGGACATTTTGAAAGTGATCGATCCGGTTTTGGAACACAATCATCAACCGCACCTTCCACAAACCTTGCACTTAATGGTGTCACAAAGGAAAATTTCAGATTTACAAGCATTTGAAATTGAAATAGCAGATGATGCGGGAATTGGACCCAAAGCCGCACATGAGTTGGCTAGTCGCCAAGTTGGTGGACCACTCAATCTTAGCTACACCCTTCGTGATCACAAGAACTATTTGCGGTTCAAGCGACGGCGAGAGATGGCATATGGCCATGCCGGTAGCATGCTTAAGTATTTTCAAGACAAAATTGCTGAAAATCCATCATTCCAATATGTATTGCGGATGGATTGTGATGAACAAATAGCAAACATATTCGGGTCGATGCTAGAATGATCATGGACTATGCATACTTTGGAGATGTTGTTAGTTTTGACACTACTTTTGGAACAAACAAGGAGAGCGAGGCCTTTTGGTGTCTTTGTCGGGTTCAACCATTTTAGAGAAACTCGTAGTTTTTGGTGCCGTTCTCTTGTATGATGAAACTTTTGAATCTTTCAAGTGGTCGTTTGAGACATTTTTACAATCTCATAATGGGAAGCAACCTAAAACATTTTTTACCGATCAAGATACCGCAATGGGAAAGGCGATTCTGAGAAGTGTTTACGAAGCATGGCATGGATTATGCACCTTTCACATCATGCAAAATGCTTTGTCAAGCATCTACATGAAGAGAACGATGATGAGAAGAAAAAAGAGAAGAAGAACCAAAAGAGAAAAGAGAAGAAGAAAGAGAAAAAGAAGGAAATCAATGAAGAGGAGCTTGAAGAAGAAAGTATTTTATCGATTTTAGTGCATGCATGTTTGAGTATGAAGACATTGCGGAATTTGAACAAAACTTCACCCTCATGAGGCAAAAGGTGAAAAAGCAATCTTGGTGGATAGTATATACAAGTTGAAAGAAAAATGGGCTGAATGTTACATGAAAGATGTTTTCACATTAGGAATGAGAAGTACACAATTGAGTGAGAGTTTGAACAATGATTTAAAAATACATTTCAAATCGATTTTGACATCATCCGATTCTTTAAGCACTTTGAAAGAGTGGTCCAAGGAAAAAGGAATAATGAATTGGATTCCGAATTTGATTCAAGGAAAAAATTGCCTAAATTCTCGTGTAAGGACACCACCACCCATGTTGGTGCGGGCTAGCAAACCGTACACACCACCTATATTTGAAGCTTTTCAAGGTGAATATGAAAGATCTTTAGCAGCTTGCGAAGCAAGGCATTGGATGGTGATATTACATATCTAGTTGGAGACTTTAGCTATGAGGAGGACTACAAAGTTATCGGTGACCCTTTGAAGCAAACAAGTTGAGTGTAGTTGTCGGCAGTTTGAGAGAATTGGGATATTGTGCAGCCATGGTCTTAAAGTTCTTGATTTGATGAGTATTAAGTTATTGCCGCCACAATATGTCTTAAAGCGATGGACACGAGAAGCACGAATTGGAACTATACAAGACAAAGAGGGAAGAAATATAATTGAAAATCCAAATATGGATGCTTTGCTTCACTGCGGATATATGTCTAACAAATTTCTTAATTTGGCATATGAAGCGACCAAGTTCCCTCAATGCACCATGTTAGTGGACAAGACACTTGACATCCTTTGTAAGCAAATTGAAGAGATGATCATTACATGTCCAAGCACTTCGTAAGTCCATCTGCAGTTCCCACGGATGCTACTCCATCAAATGATGTGTTGAGTAATGCACGCCTAAAGAAAAAGGAGGTTGAAACGAAAACTTCAAAGAGAAAAAGAAACCGGCTTGATAAGAAGCGCAAGTTTAGAAAAAAGAGAGAAAATAAAGCTACATCACGAGTTTGGGGAAGAGGCAAATAATGATGTTGCACATTCAGAGGTGCAAAATATTTAGTGGCATGATGTTGTACAATTTTATTTCTTGTGTTACCATTCGTCCATTAGTTCTTAAAACCCTCCAATTTTGATACGGGAGGGAGGGCAAGAGGCGGTACAAGCAAAGCACCAAAGACAAGCACTAGTTGGAGATGGTACTAGTTCTAAAGATTACATGGGTGGCCTTAGCTTCACCCAAATGCTAGTGGTAAAACTGCTAATATAGTTAGTTTACAAATTCGGATATGACATTCTAGAAAATCTTACATCTTTATTTAATTTTTTTGCGGGGACCAATCGAGAAGATCTTTTTTACTAGATCTTTGGTGAAGTACTTTTGTTTTTGAGCAATCCTTGCTCTAAGTACATTGCGACTTTTGCAGTTTTGTAATGTTCACTTCTCGGAGCAATTATGCAATGTTCACTTCGGAGCATTTTGCAATTTCCGTAATGCTCTAAGTGATGATTCATCAATGCATTCTGTCTTATAACCGTGCTGAAATATATTTCACAAATCAATTATTACATTCTCAATTTTGCCATCCCGAATGCATAAACCGAATCGGGCTCAAAGTTTGCCTCTCGAATGCATAAACCGAATACTGTGCTTTGAAATACATTTGACGAAACAATATGTTACATTCTCGGTTTGCAATCGTGATGGTAACCATCACTACATTCCCAATTACGATAATCATATTCCCAAATTGACACAATAATCGGGATCAAAGTACCAAATATGGCTACTATCCGAAGTTTGGCTTCTCGGTTTGTTTCCTTTTGCCCTCATGTACAAGCGAGGCTCCTCCGTTGGGGAGCGGCGCCGCGGGATATGCGGCCCTTCCTCCTCGGTGGTTCAATCTTGGTAGCACCGGCGAGTCCTCCCCATGGGTGCGACCCCTCGGCGCGCGAACCCCCTTGCGAGCATGGCCCATCGGCGGCGGTGGTGACATCGCCGGTCAAAACGGCTACGTGATAGCGGCGTCGATGGACGGAAGAGAGAGAGAGAGAGAGAGACGCGGCACCCGGCGGTGATGGGCGACCACGAGATAGCCGCGGCACCCGACGGTGGCAACGATGAGAGAGATGCATACCCGGCGGCGGCGGAGACGGTATGCCGGCGCTCTCTCTCTCTCTTAAGCCGGCGCCATCTTTTTTCTCGCGAGCTGGAGGAGCTCGTGTGTGCAAATGGACTGCATGATTTTGGGCCGGTATGTGGGCCGAATAGTCATGGTTTCCTTTCTGCTGCGCCGTCGGATGCGCCGTCGACGTTCCGGATGAGCCGAATGTCCCTCTGCCGATACGAAGCAAACGTTAGAGGATCTCGTTCCCAGCTGTGGCCTGGCCAATTAAAAAAACACGCAACGCAACAACGAAACCGGCCGCAGCGCAGAATTTCAGGCAGAGAGAGAAGAGGAGGCGGTCCAGTTATCGAGGTGTGCCGTGCCGAGGTGGTCTGGTGGTGAGCCCAGCAGGGAATGGTGGTGGCATGGCAGTGGCACAAGGCTGCTGAGGCTGAGCGGATCCAGCCCGAATCCAAGAGACTGGTTGGTGTCATGCTGATGCGTCCTCAGTTAGTATTCTACAACTCTGCTCTGCCAATTGACCAGAAGGGCACGTTCTTTTCCCGTTCATCACAAAAACGGTCGCCTCCTTGTCGTCGACGATGATCTCCTCCCCCCCGGTTTTCACCGCTTTTACACCCTACCCCGCCGGCCGTCTCTTTCTTTGACTGCCGCCTTCCCCCCCACCCGTTTCTCTTTCGTTTCGGCACCCCTCCTTCACTCCTCGCTGATCCAGCCATTAATGCCCCACCAGCTACGTCCACTACCTCCCTCTTCCTCCCCCATTTTACTCCCCCAACCCTCTCCTCTCTCCGCCCCGTCCCTCTTCCTCCCCGCACGCGATTGCTGGTACGATCCCTGTCCTGATTCCAGTTTCGACCTGTGACTGGGTTAATTGCGCGATTCAGTCTGCCGCCCCCCCCCCCCCCCCCCCCCTCTTTTTTGTTTCAGGTTCTTTGCTTGAGGGATGAGTGGAAGGAGGCCTAGTTGCAGAAAGAGGTGAGCTTTTTACGCCCCGATGGGATTCGTGTTCGCAAAGGCAATTTTGAGCCCTGTTTTCCTCTGGCCTGGCTGTAGAATTCAGTTCAGCACCCTGTTTTTATCGATGTATCTCGCCAAAAGAGAAGATGAGAAATTGTGGTATCTGTATCTCTGAGAAGATAGTTCTTGCAGGGAGCAGAGGTTGTTCGTAGTTTCTCTTGATTTGCAGGGGCGGCGTAGTCTGCATTTGTTCATACACAGAATTTTAGCATCCGCATAAATGGCGTTCTAAGTGTTTCATTCGCGTTCTGCGGGAAGAAAACTTCAACTGCACCTCTTGCTGATGTGCGTTAGGGGATCTGCGCTAGTAATACACAGCTCAACCTCGCGAGCTTGGCTGAATCGACTCTCTCAGCCTGACAGCACCATGGGTTCCGGCGATTTGAGCTCGGACATGAAGAGGACGGTTCTTGGCCTCACGCTCTGGGTCTGGATTGCCATCGGTGTCGTCGCCCTTCTCGTGGCCATCCTGCTGATGATCTGCATTTGGGTGGCGTCACGCCGGAGGACGAAGAGAACCATGGACAGCCTGAGGCAGACGCAGATCCCCATCTACTCCAAGGAGATCCCCGTGGACCGTGTCACCGGCCGCAGCCTCGCCCAGACAATGCACGAGCGCGAGCAGCCGAGCTTCCCGCCGCCGGACAAGTACGCGAACCGAGAGCCGGCCGGGGCGACGCTGGGCCACCTAGCGCTCAGCAAGTCCTCAGATCATGATAACATGAGCCAGGGGAGCTCGGTTTGCAATGTGGACCGAGCCACCAGTGTGCACTCTGGTGAGGATGGGGGCTTAGGGCCACGGAGGAAGCCCAATTCGCCTGCAACGTTTGTGTCCGCGTCACCTCTGGTCGGCCTTCCTGAATTCTCTCATCTTGGCTGGGGTCACTGGTTTACTCAGCGTGACCTTGAGCTTGCTACCAACCGTTTCTCCAAGGAGAATGTGCTTGGAGAAGGTGGCTATGGAGTTGTGTACCGTGGGCATCTGGTGAACGGAACTGAAGTTGCCATCAAGAAGATATTTAACAACATGTAAGCTTGTGTTGGTCTTTATAATTTGTTTGCTCCAGTCAGGCTAGCATACTTTAGTTATGAATCACATACTTACATTATATGTGGGTTTGCAGGGGGCAGGCAGAGAAGGAATTCAGAGTGGAGGTTGAGGCTATTGGCCATGTCCGACATAAGAATTTGGTTCGGCTGTTGGGATACTGTGTTGAGGGTGTAAACAGGTATGTGAACCTGCCAATAATGAATATGATGTCAAGCCTTGGAAGAAGTATGATAAAATAAACTATTTTCTTTAAAGTTTACTTGTAATAAGTCAATGGAATAAGCTACATATTTGATTCCTATACACTATTAGCACCTGCCAAGAAAATATTTTAGTAGAGGTTCTGCATTTTTAATTTCTGGAAACTACAGATAACTTATAAAAGATGCAACTTTGCTAGTATATTTCTGGTTGTGCAAAAGGGAATCGAGTTGATTGGTCACCCGTTAAATTGTATTACAGGCGTTCTACTATCGGCATATAATTTTGTTAATTATTTGGTAGCATATTTTTCATTCCTCACAAACTAAAGAACAATGACGCATTTCAGAGTTTCAAGTTCTTTGTAGTTTGTATAGTTCAGTATGACATACTGGGAACATAATGGTACAATATGTGAATACCATAGTTCACTGAAATTTGTTTTTTTCCTGTGATATGTATACTTTCATCCTTTTCGCAGTAGCCCAAATAGCTTATCTAGAAATTTAGTTTTCTATCCTCAGAAATGTTATAGCACTTTTTTCACCCATTATAATAGGATGCTGGTGTACGAGTTTGTGAACAATGGTAACTTGGAGCAGTGGCTTCATGGAGCTATGCGTCAGCGTGGTGTTTTCAGCTGGGAAAATCGCATGAAGGTTGTAACAGGCACTGCAAAAGCGTAAGTCTCATCAGCTTCTCAGACTACAAATTTTCTTTGTGTATTTTATAGGTATCTAAATTTGTTCCAATATTTTTGGCTAATTGTGTTGGTTCCAGGCTTGCTTACCTTCATGAAGCTATAGAACCAAAAGTTGTACACCGAGATATTAAGTCAAGCAATATATTGATTGATGATGAATTCAATGGCAAGGTCTCCGATTTTGGATTGGCTAAGCTTTTGGGCTCAGATAAAAGCCACATTACCACTAGAGTGATGGGAACGTTTGGGTATTATTTTTTTTCCTTTCCACCAATGCTTGTGCATTATTAGCTCTGTTTCTTCACAATTACTCATGGATTTTAACCTTCTTCTTACTTGTGTTGCTTCAGATATGTTGCACCAGAATACGCTAATACTGGGATGTTAAATGAGAAGAGCGATGTCTACAGCTTTGGTGTTCTCTTGTTGGAAACTGTGACAGGAAGGGGTCCTGTTGACTACAGCCGATCTTCCAATGAGGTAAATTATTGATACCTTTTTGTTCCATCTGTTTGGGTTTCATATCATTCTGCTCGAATCAACATTCCAATGTAATGGCAACTAAAGT
Organism: Cenchrus americanus; assembly: GCA_947561735.1. Classification (NCBI taxonomy): domain Eukaryota; kingdom Viridiplantae; phylum Streptophyta; class Magnoliopsida; order Poales; family Poaceae; genus Cenchrus; species Cenchrus americanus. Next base: position 92,807,733 of record OX387244.1, on the reverse strand, counting down.
GTATGTTTGGCAACAGAGTTGTTTGGGACAGTTCCATCGGTTTTTCATTTTAGCATCCTTAGGCTTTTATTGTTCCATCAAATCTCCATATATATTTTGTGTTTGACAAAAAAACAATTTTCCACCCATTAAATGATGACCCACCTTTGATTAGGTCAATCTTGTTGAATGGCTCAAAACAATGGTAGCCAATCGAAGGGCAGAGGAAGTGGTTGATCCAACCTTGGAAGTTAGACCATCTATTAGGTCTCTGAAGCGGGCTCTTTTAGTGGCACTAAGGTGTGTTGATCCTGACTCTGAAAAGAGACCCAAGATGGGCCAGGTTGTCAGGATGCTTGAGTCTGAAGAACTTCCGTACCGGGAGGTAATAATAATTGAAAACCCTACCTTGATGTATACTGAAAGTAGGATATCCGATTATCATAACACATTTTGGAAAAAAAAAACAGGACAGGAGAAATCGGAAGAGTCGCACTGGAAGCATGGATATTGAGTCTATTGCAGAAGGTTCAAACTCCTCCGAGTTTGGAAAGAAGGTAGAGAGGACTGGCAGCGCGACATCAGACCGATCTCAGCCTTGAGGCCTGCAAATACATGTTGTATCATGAACAGTCTGAGAAATGATGTTGATCACCAAGGTGATTGCTGCCCTGATAGGGTATGTTGGTAGGTGGTGGAGTCAGGGCAAGCCCTGATGTTACTACCTGAATCTTAGGTCTACTAGTATCAGGTGGAGTAGAAGCATTCTTGGATGAAGAATCTCCCGGTCTCCTGTTTTCTGTATAGGTTATATGTTGGTGCCTAGGGAATTCCCTTGGTTGGGTGTTTTAACAATTGGTCGGTTCTTTTGGTTCTTGCACTGTTACCTTCTCAAATCGGAGTTCACTTCTCCCTGCATCTGCAGTGCTGCACAAGAGGTGCTGTTAGTGTTGCTGGCTTGCTACTTGTCAATATTTCTCTGATTTGACTACAGCCACAAGTTTTGTTTGGCAACGATTGTTGATTTTCGCGACTAGGCAGGTGCTCGAGTAGTTCAAAATGGTGTCGTTAGTGTTGTTTGCAGGATCATTTGAGCATATATAAATCGCTAACGAATGAGGATTGTTTTGATGCCACACACCAAGGGGGATCCTATATGCCTTCCGAAAGGTGAATAAGCCTACGAACTTCCAACCCACTAAGGCCCATCACTGTGCTTCTTCTCTAACGAGTCGTCGCCCCCGCCACCTCCTCCCACCACCTCCCCCCGTAGGCGGCCGCCGCGCCACCCGCCCGCAACCCACCGCCGCCCGCGACCCCCCGCCCTTCCTAACCCGGCTTGCCTCGTCGCCGTCGTTCGCCGACCCACCGCCGTCCGGCCCCCGCCGCCGGGCGGTCCTCCGGCCGCCCCCTCCCCCTTCTAGGTCCGCCGGACATGGACGACCACCGAACTCGAATCCCGAAACCCTAACCCTAAGGTCCGCCGCCTCCACCACCACCCCGGCCGCCGCCGCCCGCCCGCCCGCCCGCCCGCCCCGCCCCGCCTCCCGCGGGGCAACCCCGAACCCTAACCTAACCCACCGCCACCTCGACCACCACCCCCCGCCGGCGGCGGCCTCGCCGCCGCCGCTTCCCCCACCTCCCGCCCCCGCCCTAATCTCGCCGGTGGCCAAGCCATGCGAGCCCGCCCAGCCCTACCTCGCTGGCCGAGAAAGAAGGAGATCATGCGGCTCCTGTGAGCCGCACAAATCTCAAACACCTGAAGGTTGGTGGGCTTTCCACATTCCGGAAGGTATATAGGTTTTGCCGACGCCCACAGATGTCATGTAGGCCTGTGTTAGGCCCAAGTATGTTCTTTTAAAATAAAGCCCAAGTATGCAATGCAGCACATTTAGGCCCATCCTTGATTGCAGAGTTCCGGGCTGACCCAAAACTCCGTCCGGCAGGCTATTGTACTTTTTGTGTGCCTGACACAAAAACTTTTGAGTGCTGCTGTATTTATCATTGAACAAAAAAATGTTGATAAGGTATTTTCAATTGTTGAATTAGGTTTTTTTAAGTTCTCGAACAATTTCCATTTTTATGTAAGTAAAATATTATAAGTTTAAATTCTAGAGAAGAAGTGATAAAGAAAAAGGATCAGAATATAAAGGTAAATATACCCGAGAAGAAGCTAATCAAAAGGATAAGAAAAAAAGGGAAAGTAAATACTCCACGTGCGAACAGGTTGTGTAGATGGGTGGAAACCAACCAAGTAATGTCAATGATGAGGTACATGTGCTTCTAGAAACAAGCTGCAAACTTTTCGCAAAAACAGAGAAAGCAACAAACTGCAAAAACCGCGATGAGATATGTCTAGGTCTCTAGGAACGAACTGTTCAGACAAAAAAAGGAAAGAAAACGCATCTGGTCTCTGTATACCCACATATAGACAATCTTACTGTTAGGTGTTAGCAGCTACTAGCAGCCCTCTTGCCATCAGAGCCGAACGTTCCGACAGTATCCTCGCGCGCGTCAGAGATGACGAACCGATCAACCAAACCGGGCGGCGAAATTTGACTCCATCACTACCGAGCAATGGCTTTGCACTGATTATTATAAGCTCGAAGAAACGGTTGCTAATCATCTCAAAATCTTCTGACCCCCTTTCCCAAGCTATCGTGTCCGTATTCTAAACCATCCGCACGGCGGCGACTCCGAGCAGAAGCTTCCGTGCAACTGCCTCCAGGCATGCTGACCGAGGCGGGCACCGTTTGACTTTGAACCGTCAAGTTTTGTCCTCTCGCGAGTGGCGACTAGTATTTGCTGTTCCGTCCCCATCTGTGCAGACAAGGCCGCAGTGGCAGCATTACTGCAACTACTACTAGTAGTCACAGCACCTGCGAATTGGGGGAAATTCGAGTGAAGGTGGCGGATGGCGTCGTCAACTCTGCCAGCAACCGCGTGGCGTCGCAGGATAAAAGGCTTGGCGGGAGAAGAACTGGAGACCGTGCATTTGCATAGCAGTTCGTTGCAGAGAAGCTAGCAGACCAGAAAAGGCAGGCAGGCAGGCGGCGGCGCTCAGTTGGAAGCTTGTGAGGATCGGAGTCGCACCGTTTGGAGTTGGATGGCGGGCATGAGCAAGAGCAGCAAGGTGCGGGAGTGGATTCTGAAGCGGATGGCGCCGAGGAGGAAGGCGGCCGGGGGCGGTGACGACGGCGTCGTCAGCAGCGAGGACAGGTCGGCGACGGAGACGACGCCGGCGTCCGCACCGTCGTCGCCGGGGCGGAAGCTCCTGGCGGGCGCCGCGCTACCGTCGGCGCTGCGGTGGAAGAAGCCCCGCGGGAACGTGCTGGCGGCGCTGTTCCACCGCGTGGCGTACCACCTGTTGTGGTTCGTGGAGTCCGTCGTGGTGGTGGCGCAGCTGCTGTTCTTCTTCCTGCGCTTCGGCTTCAGGCTCTGAGAAAGACTCTGCCTGAATCGTGCTGGGACTGGGGGCGCCAAGTGATGGTTGATCCCGCGATTCTTTCATTTCATTTTATTTGTTTGCCACTTTTCAGTGGCTCTTTCGATTTCCATCACCACAAGCTGTAGATAACTTTTGTTCTTGTGTGTTTGGAGAATGTGTAAATTCCTCCCGTAAATGTCTTCTCAAGAATCTGTATTGAAAATATTCTTGCCCAAGATAACTACTTGGTACTTTCTCTTTCCCCCCAGTTCAATTGAAAATATTCTGGCTCATATCATATGAGACTAGAGTGCCACGTCAGAATGCTCTTTCTGTATTGCCCAAGAAAACGGAAATGCTCCGGCCGGACGCCGGAAGACAAGTTGCTGACGCCTTTGCCATCCGGTCAGAAGGACCAAGTAGTAGATACTAGGTAGAGTAGTCTGCATTTCACGCAAACGGAGGCATTTTGCTTTGCGCAAATGGCTCGGTCCCGCTTGCCTGCCAGTGCCAGCGAACACCAAAGCACAATCATTCTTCAACAGCTTAAACAAATCCGTTTATCTGCCTAACTTAACGGGTTCCTCTCCGATTCGTCCAGTCAGAACAAACCTACGCACCCGTCTTTGCACGGCTGCTGCTGCTCCTGCGCTTTCGTGCTGTGCACTTGATCAGTGAAAACTTAAAACGATCACGAGAGCTATTTTGTATCCAAAGAAGAGACCCCTGGCTATATGCATCTTTTTGATGCAGATGCTGAATGCCAATATATTCCCAATTCTAAAAAATGCCTGCCTGATCGCTACTTGCCCCTGATCGCTACACCCCGCCCGGGGACGTGAAGTGGAGCACAAGTTCAGGCCCCGGCGACATGGCCACATGTCGTACTACTGCCGTGCCCCCAAAGGCTTCCCTGCCCGCCACTCGCGCCGCCGGGTGCTTGGCTGCTTGAGCATCCCCCAAACCCCATTAGCCACGGTCGACATGACGCAGCAACTCTCGCTGCCATTTGCGCGCGGGAGGGCGAATCGTTGATCTTCGAAGGCACCGCAGCGACGATGGTCCGCAAAATGTAACGTGCCGCCAACCCTGCTTGCTCTGAATCCTTGCTTACTGCTTGCTACAGCGTCATCGTGTTCCCGTCCTGCCTATAAATCGCTCATCAAACGCCGCCGCCAACTCTCGGGCTTCCGCATCCCCTTTGCTAGCTGCCGCGTCGATCTATCCATCGCCCCAGACAAGGCAAGCGGGTGAGGAATGTGTCAAATCTCCTCGCTTTTCGCTCTTGAACTGTACGTGCAGCTGAAACGCCTTGCTTGCAGTTGCAGTCCTGCTTGTCGAGATGATGGTGGGGCACCGAGCACGCGGGCCGGCGATCTGCATCCTTCTCTCCGTGCTCTCTACGTGGGCAGTGCTCGTCGCGTCTTCGAGCACCGATGGCCTGATCCGTATCCCGTTGAAGAAGAGATCGATAATGGAGAGCATCTACGGCGACCTCCTGCCGAGGACCGCCAGCCAAGCCGCGGCAGTGAGAGAGGTCTACGATCCGGTGCGCTCAGCCATCGTCCAAGCCCGCGAGCGGGAACACCAGATGCTAGTCGAGGCTGCGGCCACGGAGCGGAGGCGCAAGTACTACTGGAGTTACAGGGGGAGCGGGGGAAACGATAGCGGCGAAGCTGTTCCGCTGAAGAACTTCCTGAACTCCCAGTACTTCGGGCAGATTGGGGTTGGCTGCCCGCCGCAGAACTTCACCGTCGTCTTCGACACCGGGAGCGCCAACCTCTGGGTCCCTTCTGCCAAGTGCTTTTTCTCGGTACGAATGATGTAGTGTGCACTGTGTGCTTTTGTTTTGGAGGTGTTCTATTGCTTTTTTTTTTAACGAACCGGCAAGAGATCTGAGGTGTTCTATCATTCTGAATGGTTTTGTCATGATGATTGTTTTTTTTTACCGATTTCGGTTGCTCTGGAAACAGCTTGCATGTCTCTTCCATCCCAAGTATGAATCAAGTCTCTCCAGCACTTACAAACCGAATGGTATAGTACTATTTCACTACAAGTTGGTCAAAGTATCCAGATTTGGATAAGCTTTCGATTTTTTCAACAGAGGTAGTGACATTACCATTGCTGCTGGTCTGAGCTCTACGTTTCTTTGCGTATCCAGGAACGCCGGCTTCTATTCACTACGGGACAGGAGCAGTTGCTGGTTTTTACAGCGAAGATCAGGTCACGGTTGGCAATCTAGTAGTTCAGAATCAGGTGCTTCATTTCCCATGTTGTTATTTGTTGACTTCATTTCACCTGTGAGATATGCAGGACTGATTTACTTGAACTCAATTGTACCACCCACAGGAATTCATTGAAGCTACTCATGAGCCTGGTTTCACCTTTTTATTAGCGAAATTTGATGGCATCCTTGGGCTTGGGTTTCAGGAAATTTCAGTGGAAGGTTCAGTCCCTGTATGGTATGATAGTTGGCAGTTACTGTTGTCAAACCTGTACTACTAGTTTTTCTGCGACACCTTCTGATCATTATTACTACGACAGAGTGCACCTTAGATTTCATGCCTGGGACAACAAGTATATTGTTTAAAATGTAAAAAAGAAATTAGCCACAATTTACTGACAAATACATTGGAAGTTAAATATTAATTCAGCTTTCATGGTCATGGTATTAATAACATTATTTTCAAACAAATATTTATGTTCACTGTAGCTGTTCTGATGAAACAATATGTTGTTCATGAATAAGTGAAGACTCTTATCAAGAATTTCGCCATACATATATAGTTGGTAATTGGGTATTACTTAGAGTAAATTGTTTTCTAGTTTGTGGCAACTGCCATCTGCAATGTCCTATCAGGTACAACATGGTGAACCAAAGACTGGTGCAAGAACCTGTTTTCTCCTTCTGGTTAAACCGAAACCCAATCGAAGGGGAAGGAGGTGAAATTGTGTTTGGAGGTGCTGATCAGAAACACTATACAGGCAGTCATGCATACACCAGAGTTACTCGGAAAGGTTATTGGCAGGTTGGCCTCTCTTTTATTTCCTAGGTCTGCTTTCATCGCTGACACCAAATTTTCCTCCAAGCTTACTTGTTTTTTGAGGAAACAAAGCTTGAGCTTACTTGTTCTACTGTTGATGTTTGCAGTTTGAAATGGGTGATTTCCTTATCGGTGGCAAGAGCACTGGTAGTGCATTAACTTATTTGTTGTTCCAACCACAATGTATGCTCATGGTCACAGCAATTTGTTTCCCTGATAGATAATGTATGTCATGATAGGAATTTGTGTGGATGGTTGTGCTGCTATTGCAGACTCCGGAACGTCGCTGATCGCTGGTCCTCTGGTAGGCAATAAATGGAATAAAAGAGATCTTTTACGGTGCACAATACTAGTCTATACTAGTATTTGAAAAGGATTAGTACAAAAATATTCAACAATCAAAATTAATTGTACACTACTAAAAACTTCGCCTGTGGTATGGATAGTATACATGACTAGTATATATAGTATAAGGGTGTCATAGTAAAAGAACACAATATGGTATCACTATAATATTTTTTTACACTAGCATAAAGCTTACAAGATCATTCCATTTGCAATATCACTTTTTACAATGTAATAATTACTAAAATAAACATAATAATTTTTTGAATATATTTTCTCGATAATATATACCACTAAGTGGTAGTATTGTATACCGTAAAAAAGCTCAAATACATAGCCTTCCAATTGTTTCATCTTAAATCCTAATGCCTCTGAAGTGGAGTCCTTATGTTTATTCTGATCACAATAATAAAGAAGACTCAAAAGTCACAACTAGCGCTGAAGTACTACTACTGCCATGGCAGGGGTTTTGATTTGAGTACTTTGTGCTATGTAGGTTGCCATTGCCCAGATTCATGAAAAAATTGGAGCTGCTGGGGTGGTGAACCATGAGTGTAAACAAGTTGTTGCTGGGTATGGGCAACAAATGCTAGAGCTGCTGAAAGCTCAGGTTTTAGCTCACTCTCTGTTTAAGGCATTCAAGTTGTTGGCATCTTCCACTTTACTTACTTTGCTAGATAAATGGATACACTCTTCTGGTCGAGTAAATCACTTAAGTAATTCAACATCTGGTCACCTGCAGACACCACCGGCACAAGTATGTTCGAAGATTGGGCTTTGCACGTTCGATGGAGAACATGGAGTCAGGTTCCTGAATTCATTGGCAACCTACTTTGGCTTCATTTTTGAAGTCTTGGTTTGTAACAACTAACAAACTCTTCCGTTGTGCAAGTTTGCTTAATACCCCTGTTCTGTAAAATCATGCAGTGCTGGTATTGAGAGTGAAGCAGGATCTGTAGATGGCATGTCTGATGCTATATGCAAGGCGTGTGAGATGGTAGTCTTCTGGATGCAAAGTGAGCTCAATCCGAACAAGACCAAGGAGGGCACTTTGGAGTATGTCGACAGGGTGAGAGTCGATCTTGAGTCACTAGTTCATTTTGCATTGGTACATCAGACATGTCTAACCAGAAGGTGAGTTGATTGACAGCTCTGCGAAAACATGCCTGGTCCTGTGGGATCACACGTGGATTGCAGACACGTTGACTCCCTACAAACTGTTGCGTTCAGCATCGGTGGAAGAGCATTTGAGCTCCAGCCTGGGCAGGTAATTAACTTGCATGAATCGGTTCATAAAACCCCACTCCTCAATTCAGAGAGCAACGGAACGGAACGCGACTGAAGAAGTCCCCTACAGATTTGATCAGATATCGTCTTTCCTGTTGTCGAGCAGTACATTCTCAAGGTTGGCGAGGGATTCATGGCGCACTGCATCAGCGGGTTCACGGCTTTGGACATTCCCCCTCCGATAGGCCCACTCTGGTAAGATCGATAGGCCGATGAATATAAATTTACCTGGAAGAACTGAATCTTGGACATTCCCTGCACATCATGATTATCCACGTATACATTTTACGGTTTACTTTTTCGTGGGTGCGATCCCTGAATCCTATTCGTGAAACTGATGCAGGATATTGGGTGACGTCTTCATGGGAGCCTACCACACCATCTTTGACTACGGCAAAATGAGGGTTGGGTTCGCAGATTCCGCGTGACGTGAGCATCATTGGATGAAGTTCGATTTGAAATTTATCTTTGGTTTATATGTTACAGTTATTTTTTCCGAATCGCGCCAATCGTAATAGGAAAAACTCTACATTGTGTAGCATTAGATGTAGCTACACAATGCAAAGTTTTTCTGGAATTTTCATGAAGTACATCAGTGGAAATGTGTATCTTCGCATCAAGAAGAAATAAAAAGACACAGGCAATGAAGCAACTTTCAATTGTTCTTGGTTGTGGTCATGTAAAGCAAGTGATCAATAACAAAACAACTAAGATTAGGTCTCAGTTTTCTATCTTTGACGACCATATATAACAAAATCCAAAAAAAAATTAGGCCGGTGGGGTAGGGACCGCCCCACGGGTTTAATGGAAATGTGTATCTTGGCATCAAGAGCAAATAAAAAGACACACACACAATTAAGCAATTTTCAATTGTTCTTAGTTGTGGTCATGTAAAGCAAGTAATGGATCAAGAACAAAACAACGAAGATTAGGTCTCGGTTTTCTATCTTTGACGACCATATATAACAAAATCCAAGAAAATTAGTCTGGTGAGGTAAGACCGCATCACGGGGTTTCTTTAAGAAGGAATCTTCTCCCGGTCTACGAATCCATGTTTCATTGTCGAGGGGATTTTTTTAAAAAAAACAGCCTCTAATATGCTCCAATGAGATCGAATTTAGGTCCTATTTCCTGCCATTCCATCTAGACATCATAGAACAAGAAGTGGCGAGCATCAGCAGCATTTCTCATTGACAAGTATATAAGTGTCGAATGGCGTCGCCCTGCTGACGAGGAAGCATCGGATATTCAAATTGCATTTTAGACTGAGTCCAACAATGAAGTGCATTTTGGGAAGGCAATTTGGTGTTTGCCTTCTTTTCACAGTGTTTGCCTTCTTTCACTTATTCCACCCGCTCCAACAGAGGCAGGGCAAATGCATTTGATCGTCTACCGTTGGCCGTTGCCTGCGCCTCGCCTCCTTCTCCGCAGCGCCCGCTGCCCCTGCTCCTCCACCTCGCCTCCTCTGCCGGATGCACCTCGCCCCCACCTCGCTCCTCGTGTCGGCGCCCAACACGACGCCGGTCGCGCTGCTCTTCCCCTCTGTGTTCCGCCGCCATCGTCGATCCGCAGGGGCCGTGCTTGAGGAGGTGGAGATTGACACGGGAGGGCGGTACGACGACGACGGCGACGGGTACGGCCTCGCGTTCACACCACCCACGCGTTTGAGGAGCTCGATTCCGCAGCCTGGAGGTCGATTCTGCTCCTAAGGAGCTCGAATCGTTGATTCGCGGCCTCCTCGTGTCCTCCGCTCCTCGCCTCCACCCGCCTCGGTAGGAACGACAGCCTCAGAGACGACGACCTCGGTGCTCTCCCCTGCCTGGCGGCGGCGGAGCTCCACCCTTGCTCCCCGCGCCTGTCGTCGGAGCCCCCCTCCCCTCCCCTCCCCTCTCCTCCCCTCCCTCCCGCTCGGGCCGGCTGCGGTGCCCGAAGCTCCCTCCTACTCTGCTACCCTCCCCTGCGGTGTGATTTTGCCTTCGAGGAGAGAGGTGGTGATGCAACTTTGCCTCTCCTCTCTCCTCCATAGGCAATTTGCCTCATTTGATGCCTCTTCTGTCGGAGGAGTTCCTCTGCATGCACAATAGCCCAGCGCGAGGCAAATTTGCATTTACCTATGTTGGACTCAGCCTTAGCGTGGACTGTGCTGGAGCATAAATCAAACGGGAACCTGAATAAAGCAGCTCCCCCTGGCTGAACAAAGTGGGGGTTCCAAAAGCTATTTTTTGTTGGCGTCATCCTGGTCGTCCCAGCGGCACCCAAATTAAAATCTGAAAGGAGTGCTTTCGCTGGGGTCAGGAGCGGAGATGGCAGTAAATAAACCCGCGGGCCTCCTCCAGTCCTCCTTCTGCCGCACGGGAGGAATCATTGCATCGGAAAAGATGTGGAAATGCGTCTATATATATAACCAAATTAAAGTGTGTTAGCACTAGTGGATAACCAAAATTAACAATGCCTGCAGTGGCTAGTTGTACAATGTAACCTCTAGGTAAAGGAGTGGTACAGGGAAGAAGACTGAAGAAATTGGGAGATTTTGTACACCCCCAAAGTCCAAAGATAAAACGCCAGTGCCTGTTCTAGCCTATGCCCCGGGCGCGCGGCCAGGTCCGGGCCAACAGCACCAACAGTAGTGTGAGCCATGCATGTGGGCGTACGTAGTACGCGGTACGCGAGCGGTCAGGCACGCACGCACGCACGCTGGCTCGTCGTCGCGCGCACTCCACGCAAAGCCGGCCGGCCAGCCAGCCATGTCAAACTCAAACTCAAAACCAGTAACCTCCCTGCAGTGAATCTGGACGAACACGTACCACCGAAAAGCGGGCACGGACGACACACCGGTGAGGCGAAAAGGATTTGTTTACGTGCACTGCGTCGTCGCAGCCGCTGCGTGTAACGTACTCCGTGCGGTTCAGTGGTTGTACACGCACGCGTGCATGCATGTGTGTTCCGGAATTATTTTTAGAAAAAGAATTGTCATGCCGTCGTCCTGTCAGTCCTAAGAGAGGCAAATTTTATTTTCGCGGCGGCCAAAGAACGGTCATGTGATCATGTCAGTGCTTCTCCTCCGCTAGCTCCGGCAATAACCGCGACACGATAATCCTGCTCTCCGGCCGGCCGCCTGCGCCCTTTGCCTGCTGTGTGCTGTGTCCGGCCGGCCTCTCACTGCGCCACTCGCGCGCCTCCACCACCGCACGCGCAGCCTGCGCTGCGCGGCAACAGCACGGCCACGGCGGCGTCGCGGTTGCATCCGAGCCGAGTACGCGACGTGCTCGTGCCCCGCGCGGGGGCCCCTCTTTTGCGGCGATGCGGTAGAGTGCGCGTCCGCGCGAGCAAACCGTCCGCGCGGGGGGCCCTCACTAGAGGCTACGGCATGAACAGATTCGTGGATGGTTCGTCTCGTCTCCGCCGGAGACACGACATGATTAGACGGCTCGATAGCGCATAGACTCACTAGAGGCCGGGATTAGTAGGAGGAGGAGGAGCAGAGCGGCCGGGCCGGTCGGTTTGCTCGCGCAGACGCGCACTCTACCGATTAGGCCGTGCCAGTGCCACGGACGTTTCGCGTCGATCTGGATCGTGCGTATTATACGGTACGGTTTCAATCATCAGTAGATGATCTTTCGAGAATTGCCAATGGGATGGTGTTGCAGACTTGCAGAACGCATAGGAGGAGCTAGCATCGGCGGCCGCTGTTCAGTATCAGACTATAGAGCTAGCAGCATCCAGCAGTAGAGAACACAAGGGGAAAACTTATTCCGAATACGGTGGTGGAGAGCGAGCGAGGGACGACGAGAGGCAAAACTTGTTCGCTAAACAAGAGCACCACCACGGTTTCTTTACAAGACGCTAGTTTTGGGGTGCGTTGGCCTTGGCCCCCTGTTCCCTCAATCCTTTCGCACTCATCAGTCACCACGCTCTTTTATTGCAGCGGCCGCCGGCCAGGTCTGGTTTCCCCTGCTGCGTTACGCACGCAGCCGCTGATGATCGTCACTTCACCGCCACCACAGCTCTGGAGACCACCGCCCCGCCCCCGCCGCCCTTCCCGGAGGCTGCGGCTGCGGCGGCGGATTCCTCGCACTGGAAGCGCGCCTGCTGCTTGGAGATGTACGCGTCGATGTAACGCCGGAACGCCTCCTCGTCGTCGGTGCCAAGCTCCGCCGGCGACGCCTCCGGCTGCCGCTGCCGCCCGTTCTCCGACTCCACACGCCGCAGCTCCGGAGTCGCCTCCCGCCTCCGAAGAATCGCTCCGCCGCCGCCGCCGGTGGCCGCGGCGGTGGTCTTCTCCGACATGCTCCGCCGCGGGGCCTGGGCGCGCACCATCGTCACGTGCACCGCCTTCTTGTCCACGAACACCGGCTTCTCCTTGTCCTCCTCCACCGCCTCTGTGTCAGTGGCCACCGGCGGCGGCGGCAGCATCAGCGGCGCGCCCGGCGACGGTAGCATCAGCGTCGGGCCCTGCGACGGGAGGTGCCGGTCCTGCGCGTCGACGTCGTCGGAGGGCCACAACCTGCTGAAAAGGGGCGCGTCGGAGGACGAGGAGGCGTCGTCATCGCGACGGAGGAAGAGCGCGAGGAGGACCATCACGATGGCGTTGGCGGCGATGAACATGTACCACTGGACGGTGAGGGAGGCGGCGACGCGGAGGGCGGAGGACGCCGCGGCGGCGGCGCTGGGGAGGTTGAGGAAGCCGTAGTAGATCGTGAGCGCGGCCACCAACAGGAACTCCACCGCCCGCACGACGCGCCACGCCACGCGGAGCACCGCGGTCCGGGCACCGGAGGTGGCCATCGATCGATCGCAGCCGGCACTTTTTGGTGGTGGTGGTGGTGGGGTTTGTGGGGAGGCGCAGGGAGATCGAGGTCCGTAGGGCTATCCTGCCTGCGTTAGCCAGCCAGTGGGTTTAGGGGAGAGTGAGCTGGTGGCTGGTGGGGCAATGCCGGTCCGCTTATATGCAGTTCTGTCTTCTGTGGAGCTCACTCCACCGTCGGTCTGGAACACGGTGGCTGTGGTATGTGGATTCATACAAGGTGACGTTCAAGAAAAAAAATTGGGTGTAGCTTTTCATTTTCAGTTCTAACATCCTATTTGGTTTATTAGCAGTAACAATTAGTAGGGGACAATGTCGTGTATCGACTATCGACCTTTTAGCTGTGTCGTATCGCATGAGCTACGATCCGCGGAGAGTGCTGGGGAAAGCTAGCCAGCCAGAGAAAAGTAAGAAGTGATAACGGAAACGCTAGCCTTAAGCGTGATACAGATGTATCGAGATGGATACTTATTGCACTCTAACGTTGGATATCAGATAGCGTCGAGACATGTCAATTACTCTTTCGAATCCAAGAGGAGACGCAGACCGTTTAAATGCCAACTAAAAGAATGGCAAATCCCTCGTCACAACCTCTAGACCGACATGCTAGCGGGATAAAGCCATGATGTGTGTATCTAGAGCGGTCGCAAAGTGAAAGATAGATACTCCTCACCGAAATGCAACGTAGACAATTTATGACATTCTGGACAACGGTCAATAATCCACAAACCATAGGCAATAGGGGACAATGCTGCGTGTATTTATTTTTTAGCAACACGGTCCATGCGGGGAGCACTGGGAAAGCTAGCCTACCTGAGAAAAGAAAGATGTGATAACGGAAGTGACCTTAAGCCATGTAAAGAGACGTGTCGTGGTGGAGACTTATTGCACCCCTAAGAGCATCTCCAGCCTGGGCCTGCAAATTGGGACCTTCAAAACAAATTTGCAGGTCCAATTCAAAAATAGAGGACCTTCAAATTAGAGCTCAACTCCAGTGAAGACCTGCAAATAGGCCTCTATTTGCCTGTGGACCCGTCTCTCAGCATCATTCCAACTCAGCTCCACCTCATCCTCTGCATCGCCCCCGAGACCCCTGCATCGCCGCCACGTCGGGCAGCACGTCCTCGCGCCGCGGAGTTCACCAGAAGCTGACTCCACCTCTTGGCCATCGTCCCGGAGGCGCCGACCGCCGCGCGGGTGGAGACGACGTTCGCGCCGCGTCGGCGGGCATCCGACGCGCGCAGCGGCGCCGCCGTGAGGAACCCACCGGCCCCAAAGCCCGTGGCGAGGTTGCCGCGACGCGCATGGTGGGGTTGCCGCAGGCGCCTCCTCGTGCACGTAGGTAACGGAAAAGCCAAGGTAGTCACGTGTGGCGGCGCGCAGCTCCGGCAACGAGAACCGACACGGCGTCCCTGCTCCTCCTGCCGGCGTCGAGGAGGTCGGGGAGGCAGCGCCATCGGGAAGAAGAGGTTGCTCCTCCTCCATTGTCTTTGAGGCCAAGCGCCCGCCTCTCCCCCCACCCCTTCGTGGCCGCCACCATATCCTACGCTGTCGTGACGGGACAGGGAGTTGGGCAACGACGACGCGGGGGGCATGGCCTAGCCGTGCCGGCGCTCCCGACGCAGATGACCATCGTCTACGGCGAGTGTGTCCTGGTGCTCGACGGCATCCCCGCAGACAAGGCGGTCGACCTGATGCGCCTCGCCGCCGCGCGCCGAGCCGTACGGCCCGCCCGAACGGTGAGCGGGTAGAGCGCGCGCGCCGAGCCCCATCCCGACACGGGGCCGTGCGTGGTCCCGACCCGCGGTGCCGCCACCGTGCGGCAACTCGGGCCGGGTGCGCGGTGGTCCGTCGCCGGCGCCCTGACGAGGCATAGGAGTACCCATGGATGATGGCGCTGTCGTATGGACCTCCCTGGGCCCACTTCCTCGGTGGGTACCAGGACCGACTACTCGGTGGGCCCCTGGGACTACCCGACTTGCGCTGCACGGCACCTGCTGGCGTGAAGCACAAGGACTACATAGGAGAAGTACTCGGATAGGAAGCTGTACATGTCCCACACTGTATGGAGGACTTCTGGACGTACTCGACTAGTACTCTCTCCCTAAACCGACTTGTAACCCTGCCTCCCGGACTATATAAGGCGAGGCAGGGACCCTTCTCTCTTTCACGGCTTAAGATTACGCGTCATCTTGTAATCGCACCCAATCAATACAGAGCTACACAACATACAGGACATAGGGTATTACGCACCTCGCGGCCCGAACCTGTCTAAATTGTGTGCCACGTGTCTCTTCCTTCGAGTTACCGATCTCGGCGAGGCCACATTCATCTACTTCGGGTACTCCCCTTAGTAGGTTGACAGTCTAAAACACCGACAGCTGGCGCGCCAGGTAGGGGATCTCGACGAAGATCACATGGTGAACTCGACGGCTTCCATCTACATCAAGCCAATCGTCGCCTTCCACCGTGACGACACCTTCGTCTTCGGCTCATGGGTCTGCACTGCTGACGGTGCCAGATCTTTCCAACGGCACCTCACCATGCCGCCCAACCTGGAGACTGGGCTCGTGACACTTCCTGAAGTAGTCACAGGTGAACTCGCCGGCAAATTCGGCGAAATATCGCTCTTCAACCAACACGCCGACTTCGAGCTTGGATCCGCCTCCAACTCGAACTCGACATCCTCGTGGGCTATCGTATGCGAGCCGGATACTCAGCCATCGCATGTGGACTCCCCACCCCGCGAGCACTCCTCACGTGCCCCCCGCAACGTCAGTAGGGCCCACGCGAAGGCTCCCACTACCCGTTGGGCGGCAAGGAGATCGTACCCGAGTACGACTCGGACTCCAACACCGCCCCCGGCTACGCCCCGGACTCCAACCCCCTCTTCGTCTTCTACTCGGACTCTGCATACGAGTTCGACTTCAGGTCGGACCCCGAGGAGCCCGAGTCCGAGGACAACACTACACCGGCCTCTGGCCTAGTTATAACATCTACACCCGCTGGGAGATTCGTCTACTGGCCAGACCGCAAGCCCGCAGACCTGACAGACGGGAACTCACGCTAAGTCGCCTACCTCGACTCACTTTCCTTCCAGGAGGGAACACCACTCGCTCGAGCTGAGGAGTACACCCCAACAGAGGTGGCGAGCTCTGACTCCAGTCTTGGCAACCCCGATCGCCAAGTCTTCATGACTGCCGGCAACACACCAGGACCCTCAGGGACAGCTGGCGACCGATATCTCGAAGACATCTCCGCAGACAAGCTGTCTGCCAACGCACCCGCGGATGAGACCGACGCCAACAGGGACGCTCGACGTGAACGCAACAGAAAGCGGAACGAATGGCGTCGACGTCTCAGAGAAAACCTACCCATCCGGAACCTCGCAGAGGCTCTCGACCAAGTCGAGAGTCGGGCACACACTAACCCGGAGCAATGCCTCATGTCTATCACAGCGATAGCACGCCAAGCTCAGGGGATGTGCGCAGGAGAAGTCATCGCCAAGCTCGCAGAGGACACCTACTTCATGCGAGTTGACAACAGGGTCACCCAAGCACCCCCCGTCAGGAACCGCGACAACGAAGGCACAAGCCGTAGTGCGGACCTCGGTCGTAACCGTACTCGAGCGGAGTTACCAGCTAACCCCAACCGCACTCGGGCAACGGCCGGCGGATCCTCTCAAGGTGGCAACAGCGCCGGCGCCGCAGGCGGCGATCGCGAGATCATCCCTCACCGCGACCCTGGCGGCGGAGGCAGCGGCGGCGGGAGCTCCAACCATGGAGTGGCGGGGAGGGCCGGTGGCGGAGGCGATCGCGGCGGCTGAGGCCATGCGAACAGCCACGTCTCCGGAGCCTCACATGGCGGCTTCGACGCCCGCCAGAAAATTGAGGAACTGCGACGGAAGAAGTCCGCCACCGTAGGCGACAACGACGGCTTCCCCGCCTTCTCTCCTCGGCTTCGCAACCTACTCCTTCTGGACAAATTCAAACCTCTGGGAATCACTAAGTACGACGTGAAGCCAGACCCCATCCAGTGGCTCAGGTGCTACGCCCTCTCCATCGAGAACGCTGGTGGCAACAACGACACCAAGTGCCTCTACTTCCCCTTCTGTCTGGACCAAGCCCCGCTTACATGGCTCGAGTCACTTGAGAAGTACTCGATTGACAAGTGGGACCAGCTGAAGGAGCAGTTCACCAGCAACTTCGCAGGCGCTATGGGCCGCTCGGGTACTCCCATGGACCTGGCTATGGTGAAGCAGGAACAAGGAGAGACCCTTCGCAAGTACATGTGGCGCTTATTCGACAAGTGCGCTACCGTAGTCGACGTCACCGACAACGAGGTCATCGACCTCTTCCAGGACGGTCTCTACCACCGTCGCACCTTCGAAGACTTCGGTCGTCGCCGCCCCAGCTCCATCACCCACCTCAAGGACATGATCACCTCCTGGGCTGATGAAGAAGACAAGGCCAACGCCAAGTACGACGCCAGGAGCAAGCAGAACGCGGGCGGCAGCGGCAACAACAACAACAATGGGAACCAAGGGGGTCGCAGCAGCAACTACTCGGGTCCCAATCGCAAGCGCAAGCCAGACAACACTGTCGCAGCTATCCAGCGCCCTGCGAAGGAGAACTCGAAGAAGACCTCCGACGGCTTCAAGGACTTGCTGAAGGAGAAGTGCCCGTGGCATCTGGACGGCAACCACACCACCGAGTAGTGCTACCAACTAGGCGAGCACTCAAGGATACTCCAGAGCCACAGCACCCTCAAGACAAGAAAGGCAAGAAAAAGGCCGACGGCGACAACGACGACTTGCAGGAACCCGACAAGACGGTGAACGTCCTCTTCGGCGGACTTCCCAACCGACGGGCTCAGAAAGCTACCCGTCGAGAAGTCATGAGCATTGAACCAGCGGTCCCGACCCCTCTCAGGTGGTCGGAGGTACCCATTACCTTCTCCCGCGCGGATCAATGGACAAGCTTCTCCGAACCAGGACGGTTCCCACTCATCCTGAAGCCGGTGGTCGCGGGCTCCAAGCTCAACAACGTCCTCATCGATGGTGGAAGCGGGCTCAACGTCCTTTTCACCAAGACCTTGAAGAAGATGAAGCTCGACATCACCCACATGCTCACCAAGAGCACCTCGCCTTTCTACAGCATCGTCCCCGGGAATGCGGCTATCCCACTAGGCTCAGTGGTTCTGCCAGTTACCTTCGGGGAATCAAGGGACAACTACCGTACCGAGTACGTCAAGTTCGAAGTCGCAGACTTCGAAACGTCCTACCAAGCCATCCTCGGCAGACCGGCTATCGTCAAGTTCATGGCGGTACCCCACTACACCTACTTGGTACTCAAGATGCCAAGTCCAGCAGGTGTACTCTCACTGCAAGGGGACTTGAAGATATCGCACGACTGCGACACAGAAGCTATGGAGATTGCCTCCACGAATCAAGTACCCAATGCAATGATGGAGATCTACGCTGCATCGAAGAAGCTTACCCCAAGTGAGCTCGACATCCCAGAGAAGTCGGACAAAGCCAACAAGCCTCAGCCAGCTGAGGAAGTTCTTGTCACTGAGATGTGGTCTCCGTGACCTTCAGCTTCTTGGCCATGCGCTTGTGGGCCACGTTGCGCGGCCTCCTTGGCGGCACACGCAAACTAGCCTCCAGGCTAGTTGGCGGATCCTGAACGAGAGGGACATGCGGCAGTCCAGGGCGGCTGAATCTCGACCGCAGCTGGAAGCGCTCTTGCAGCGTCTCCTCATCATCTTCTTCCTAAGTGTCTTCAACGACTACGGTGTCGTCCCCTTCACCGACTTCGTGGCGCTCCTTGGCCTTCCCCTTCCCCTCATCCGGGATCTCGACAAGTCGAGGAGGCGACGCCGGCTAAGAGACGAACTTCACTATGTCGTCCTGCAAGAAGCACATTGGATGAGTACGACTACTACTACATAATTAGTACCCGACTTCAGTACAGCCACTAACCTCACTGGGTGGACGCGTAGCGGAGTACTCGGGCACGGGGCACGGCGTGTACACCGGCATGTCCTTGAAGATCCTGCCCAGTCTATCAACGATGTCGTCGTCGTCGACTTCACCCCCGGGCATCCGCGACGAGTCGTCGTCGCCGGTGTACTGGTAGCCCAAGGTGTCGCGGGCCATCAGCGGCTGCACCCTTCGCTTCATGAAGCTGAAGGCCACATGTTCGGCCCACTACCTGCTGTTCTCGCAGTACTCCCAGAACTGGTGATTGTTGAAGTTGGAGCCCAGGTCTGTGATGATGCGATGGGGTAGTCCGTAGTGATGTACGAGTTCATCCAGGAAGTCGAGTACTCTGTCAGCCTTGGGGCATGTGACCGGCTTGACCTCGATCCACTTGGTGAACTTGTCGATGGCCACCAATACTCTGTTGAATCCACCTGGCGCAGTTGGGAGAGGCCCAATCATGTCGAGCCCCCAGCAGGCGAAGGGCCAGGTTGGCGGTATGGTGACTAGCTTGTAGGCCGGGATGTGTTGTTGCTTGGCAAAGTACTGGCACCCTTGGCACCTTCTGACGAGTTCTTCGGCGTCGCCCAGAGCTGTGGGCCAATAGAAAGCTCGTCGGAAGGCCTTGCTGACCAGCGTGCGAGAGGACACGTGGTTGCCGCAGACACCCTTGTGGATCTCCTCCAAGATGCACTTGCCTTCTTCTCGGGGAACGCATTTCATGAGTACTCCAGAAGATGCGCCTCGCCTGTAGAGCTTGTCTCCAACTAGGATGTAGGACTTGGCACGACGAATGAGTTGCTCGGCCAAGTTCTTGTCTGAGGGAACCTTCTGCTCGCTGAGGTAGTCGATGAAGGGTTGCCTCCAGTCCACGTCGATCATCATGACCTCCTGGCCAGCCGGGGGATGTGCTGGATTAGTGGTCGGTGGTGCCGGCTCCGGGATGGATGGCGCGTGAAGCTCGTGAACGAAGACACCCGCTGGTACTTGAGCACGAGTAGAACCAAGCTTCGACAGGACATCCGCAGCAACGTTGTTGTCGCGGACGACGTGGTGGAACTCAAGACCTTAGAACTTGTTCTCCAGCTTGCGGACTTCTAGGCAGTAGGCGTCCATGTTCTCCTTGTTGCGGTCCCAGGACTTGTTGACTTGGTTGATGACCACTGCGGAGTCACCGTAGACTAGAAGCCGCTTGATGCCCAGTGAAGCCGCGAGGCGAAGCCCGTGTAGCAGAGCTTCGTACTCGGCTTCGTTGTTTGAGACCTTCCAAAAGATCTGCAGGACGTACTTGAGTTGTTCGCCCATTGGAGAGATCAAGAGTACCCCTGCACCTGCGCCTTCGAGCTTGAGCGAGCCATCGAAGTACATCACCTAGTGCTCTGGGCGCTCGGTTGGAGTAGGTAGTTGATTCTCCCGCCATTCCGCCATGAAGTCGACTAGTGCCTGCGACTTGATGGCTGTGCGTGGCTTGAAGTCGATGTTGAGGGCACCGAGTTCGACTGCCCACTTGGAGATTCTTCCAGTAGCATCTTGGTTCCGCAGGATGTCGCCGAGCGGGTAGTCGGTGACGACGGAGATCGAGTACTCCTGGAAGTAGTGTCGTAGCTTCCGCGAGGTGATGAGCACCGCGTACGGAAGCTTCGTACCGGGCCGGTAGCGTGCCTTGGATTCCGAAAAGACCTCACCGACGAAGTAGACCGGGCGCCGGACCGGGTATGCGTGGCCGTCTTCCCCGCCGCTCGACGATGATAGCATGATCGACCACGTGAGTAGTCGCGGCGAGGTAGAGCAAAGAGGCCGCCCGCCTTTGCGAGGAGCCGTGAGGACTGGTGGCTTTGATAGGAAGTCCTTGAGCTGGGCAAGGGCTTGGTCCACCTCTGGAGTACACACAAACTTCTCTTGGTGTTTGAGTAGTTTGAAGAAGGGGAGCCCCCATTCTCCAAGCTTCAAGATAAATCTGTTGAGAGCCGCCATGCATCCGGTTAGCTTTTGCACGTGGGAGCCTTCATGCTGGTGACGGTGGAGATCTTCTCGGGATTGGCTTCGATGCCGCGGTAGCTGATGATGAAGCCGAGTAGTTTGCTCGATGGTACGCCGAAGACGCACTTGTTCGGGTTGAGCTTCCAGCGGTACTCGCGCAGAGATGCGAAAGTCTCTTTAAGATCGGCGATGAGCGTGTTGGAGTTTCTGGTCTTGACGACCACGTCATCCACGTAAGCTTCGACGTTCTTGTTGAGTTGCCTCTTGAAGCAGGCCTGGATGGCTCGTTGGTAGGTGGCGTCGGCGTTCTTCAACCCGAAGGACATGGTCGTGTAGCAGTACGCGCCAAACGGGGTGATGAACGTGGTCTTCTCTCGGTATTCTTCCTTGATTGCGATCCGGTGGTACCCGAGTAGCGTCGAGGAAGCAGAGCGTGTCGCGCCCCCACCGTGGAGTCGATGACTTGGTCAATCCGCGGCAACCCGAAGGGGTCCTTGGGGCGGTGCTTGTTGAGATCGGTGTAGTCGACGCACATCCTCCACTCGTTCGAGTTCTTCTTGCGGACGAGGACGGGGTCGGCGAGCCACTCGAGATGGAAGACTTCTCCGATGAAGCCAGCCGCGAGTAGTTTGGTGAGTTCCTTCATGATGGCGTCCCGTCTGTCGTCGGCGAAGCGGCGGAGGTGTTGTCGCTTCGGGGTTGCTTTAGGATCGACGTTAAGTGAGTGCTCAATCGGCCCTCCCGGGCCCCCCGGCATGTCCGTCGGTCTCCACGCGAAGATGTCGCGGTTAGCCGGAGGAAGCCGATGAGTGCGTCTTCCTATTTCGGGTCGAGGTCCGCCCCGATGGTGGTGGTCTTCTTCGTTGTCGCTCGTCCCGAGGTCAATTGTCTTGACTAGAACTTCCTCAGCTGGCTGAGGCTTGTTGGCTTTGTCCGACTTCTCTGGGATGTCGAGCTCACTTGGGGCAAGCTTTTTCGACGCAGCATAGATCTCCATCATTGTGTTGGGTACTTGATTCGTGGAGGCAATCTCCACAGCTTCTATGTCGCAGTCGTGCGATATCTTCAAGTCCCCTTGCAGTGAGAGTACACCTGCTGGACTTGGCATCTTGAGTACCAAGTAGGTGTAGTGGGGTACCGCTATGAATTTGGCGATAGCCGGTCTGCCGAGGATGGCATGGTAGGACGTTTCAAAGTCCGCGACTTCGAACTTGACGTACTCGGTACGGTAGTTGTCCCTTGATTCCCTGAAGGTAACTGGCAGAACCACTGAGCCCAGTGGGATAGTCGCGTTCCCGGGGACGATGCCGTAGAAGGGCGAGGTGCTCTTGGTGAGCATGTGGGTGATGTCGAGCTTCATCTTCTTCAAGGTCTTGGTGAAAAGGACGTTGAGCCCGCTTCCACCATCGATGAGGACCTTGTTGAGCTTGGAGCCCGCGACCACCGGCTTCAGGACGAGTGGGAACTGTCCTGGTTCGGAGAAGCTTGTCCATGATCCGCGCGGGAGAAGGTAATACCTCCGACCACCTGAGAGGGGTCGAGACCGCTGGTTCAATGCTCATGACTTCTCGACGGGTAGCTTTCTGATCCCGTCGGTTGGGAAGTCCGCCGAAGAGGACGTTCACCGTCTTGTCGGGTTCCTGGAAGTCGACGTTGTCGCCGTCGGCCTTTTTCTTGCCTTTCTTGTCGTGAGGGTGCCGTGGCTCCCGCCATGAAGGCAGCCGGCCGGGGAGGCCACGCCTCAGTGCCTCGGCCGTGCCGCCCGCATGGTTCCTCGCGCCGCTCGCCGGGGAGGCGGATCGAGCCACGCGCCGGCGGGGAGACCGCCCGCCGGGGAGGCCGCGCCACCCACCGGGCAGGGAGGCCGCTCGCCTGGTCCTTCGCGCTTGCCCGCCGGAAGGCAGGGCTGACCGTGTGCTCGCTGTTGAGGCCGCGCCGCAGGCGTGGTGGGAAGGAGCGGAGCAGCTCAGCGTCTATGGGGAAACCATGGATGCGAAGAGAGAGGCGGCGGCGGCGGCGCCAGGGAGGACGGGAGTGTTGGAGGAGGAGACAGAGAAAAAAGAAAGGAGATGAGAGAAAAAAATAAAAAATGGTGGGTCCCACGTTTGGAGGGGGAAATGGAGGGCCTCCAAGAATGGAGGGTGGGAGGGGGAATTTGAAGAAGTATGTAAAATAGAGGCTTGTTTAGAGGCCTTGCTGGAGATGAGTTTTTGCACAAAACCTCCAAATTTTGGAGTAGAGGCCCATATAGAGGCCCCCACTGGAGTTGCTCTAACGTTGGATATCAGGTAGTGACGTGACATATACATCGAGTACTCTTTCAAATCAAGAGGAGCTGCACAACGCTTAAATGCCAACTAAAAGAATGGCAAATCCCTCGTCACAACCTCTGGATCTAGACCGACATGATAGCAGGATAAAGCCATGATGTGTGTATCTGCAGTAGTCGCAAAACGAAAGATGGATACCATCTTAGTAGTTATCCTCACAAAAATCCAACTGATACAATTTATAACACTTTGAACAAGGGTCAACAATGCACAAACCATAGGCGGTGCCATGCAACGTCATATAAAAGGATTTTATGAAGTTAAAGAGAATCTTTGGAGCAATTTACATTCAATTCTCACAACTTATTTGTTTATTAGCAGTAAGGTAGTGGGGGATGATTTGTAATATTTATATTTTAATAGTGAATTTTAATAGTGACATAACACATTATGAATTACAACCCACAAAGAGTGCTTGATAAAGGTAGGCTAGAAGCAGTGGGCTTAAACATTCTATTAATTTGTTGAGGCAAATATTTCTTATGCATTCCAAACATTGGATATCATATAATGTTGTGGCGTACCAATGAGTGTTATCCAAGAAAGTCGCGCCATGTGTATTTGCCAACTAATAGAATGTCAAACCCCCTTTGTCACAACCGCCACCACACATCGACACGATAGTGAGATGAAAGGAGCGATGACGTGTGTATCCGCAGTAGTTGCAAAATGAAAGGTAGATACCTTCCTACTACTTATCCTCACCGAAGAGGAATCGAGTCAATTTATGACGCTGGAGACATATCTTAGTAATGCACAAGCCATAGACGGCGTCATGCATCGTCACATAATTGGATTATGCGGAAGAGAAAAGACGGGAACATCTTACGCAATGCTTTGGTGGAATTTCAACATCTAGTTCTTATCATAGAGAACTCATCCACCAGTAGAATTTAACAATGTGCTTCAACCTTAGGCATGAAAATTCACTCAAACAACTTAAAGGATATCAACAAGTTAAACAAGAGGCTGTTATGTTACAAGTAGTACAAAGTTTTCACGGTAGAGGTGGACCGTTGGCAGAGACCAACAACAATGCGGCTATGAGTACTTTTGGAGATGAGAAGTGGACCAACCGAAAACGAGCTTCGATCGTGCTCCAATCCTGAGACCCCATCCACGAGACTGCTTGGGAGGGTGCAGTGCTCTGTGCTCTCATTTCTCAAAGAACTGGTCGTGTGATGGGCCAGGGACAATATCGTCTGTGGGGGGTGGTTATAAGTGGTTTCCGAATAAATCCTAGACATCACCTCCGCTTTGGGTCCATTCGTTCGCTCATCGTCACTTTGCAGCCTGCTTATGCTTACCACCAACTTACTAGGCAAGCTTTCGCACTTTGGCCGCATCCTTGTGTCTACACCTGTCTTAGTACCGATAATGCTGGCTCTAATGTCCACTTATAAGCCACTGGATCGAGTCATCCACCTGCTAGCTATTGACTTGACATAGTAAGTACTAGCATCTACAGTTGGTTCGCTCTCGCTCGCAACTCACACCACCACCAGGCGCCACACAATGATTGAATTTCGCCCCTGCTATGGGTAATTTGTAGACTTCTCTTCTTTACGAAAAAAGACATTAGCAGTAGGCTTTGGCCTTTATCCACAACTAGTATGGACGGACCATCATGCCAAAATGTTTCTTTTCAGGTGAGCAGCCCAATAAGGCAAGAAAAGCAACGCGATCGCGACCACATGCAAGACGCAGCAGCAGCAGCTGGCGCGCACACACGACACACACACCTGCTTGGGGTTGGAGCATCGACCAGCCATCGGCACTCGATCGGAAGCAGAGCAGCAGAGAGCACCGTACCATCAGACCACCACCACCGCATACACCTGCTGCAACGACACGAGCACCTTCTGAACCCGACACCCACTACTGACCGCTTCCTCTACTAGAAGGGATCGAGCAAAACCCCCTCCTGCTCGCAGTACCGTGCGGCCGGGGGAACCCGTCCGCGTCCGGGGAGAGGAGAGATCGACTTGAACACGGCGCGCGCGCTTCTGCTGCGTCCCCTGCATGGCAAGGTTTGGTGGAGCACTGGAGCTGAGTGGGGTGTGGTCACAGTCACGGTCTCTCATCAGAAGATCACGTGGAGCGTGGCATGCAAACTACACCTACTCTGCTCCTGTGCGACGGACAGCGTGGCCGGCCGGCGGAGTCGTCGTCGTCGTCGCACGGGCCACGGCCGCAGCCCGCAGGGGGCGAGAGCGACACGGTTTTATGCAAGGCGCACGGATTCTCAGGCGTCTGATGCAGGGATTCTGCTCGCCGGCCGGACCGGTGTCAGCGAGCCAGGCAGTGCCCTTGGCCCCACCTGAATCTTGGTCGCGTGGAGATCCGCGCGTGATTCGAGTCGTCGATCCATCACGAGACCGGCCGGGTGGGCTGGCTATAGGAGAGGGTCTCTGTCTGCCGCACTGCCGGCATATTCGGCTGCCCCGGTGGTGCCATTGGCTGGCTATTTGGTTTGTTCGAGAAAAAAGTATTCTTTGGTTAGTTCTTTGGTGGTTTGGTTTATTCGGCAGAAAAAAATCGTTGTCGTGCCGATGGGATAAAGCCAGCGAACAAGTGCGCGTGCAGACTGCTGCATCTGCATTGCACGGGGGCATTTTGGTTCGTCTCACGTTAAAATTCAAACGCCACTCCTCAAGCCTGGCCTGACGGACGTAAGTTTTTTTTATATAAGCGATCGACGTGCGTAGCGCAGGCACACGTGCAACCATTAATAGACCGCCACTCCGACGCGATCCGGTGCCACACGCACACGCAGCCGTGTTCTTGCCTGCTGCGACCGGGCCTGGCGGCGGCCGGCGAGCGGCGGGCGTCCACGGTTCAGCGGTCAGCGCACGGAGGCAAGGCGAGGGAAGGCGCTCGACCCCGTGCGTGATGTGACAACAACAACGTGAGACGGTGGGCGGCAAAAGGGCGCGAGGGCTTTCGAAAATGGAACCCTGAGGCTGAGACGGGCAGCGCGCGCTCGCGGCGCACATGAGTGCAACGCTGCTTTCAGCCAGCGCCCAGCGCCCCTGGCGGGGAAGAGCACGAGCACGAGCGACGGGAAATCATGGACGCAGCGCAGGCAGGCGGTCGCTTCAGGTAGCGTGGAAGCGAGCGCCCGCGGTGTCCCGCCGATAATCGCTGCGGCACCGGGCGTACGGTCGCGTAGGGATCGATGAAGTGCGCAGTTGCAGGCGTGCATGGCGTTGCGTTTGCGTTGCTTCGGCGCTGATGTTTAGGAGCAGCAGCACGGCAAAGGGCGGTGCTCGAGGCCACCAAATCAGGGACGCTCCCTTGTCGTGGTGCGGTCACTTCACTCCTCCAAACAGATGATGCGCCTGCACAAGACAGCAGATTGGCGCAAAAACAAGTCTTGAAACTTTGATCGGGATCACAGGATTCAGGATGGTCAATTGATCGGGTGATCCTCGTTATATGGATGATGGACTATACTTTTATCAGGGGATGTTTTGTGTGTCAAATATAGTACTCCTACTGTAGTACTCGATTGGCGTTTTTATATGATATATGACACAATGTGGTCAAAGTCGGACAGTCATCCGACTATTCTTTTCTTCCGCTAGTAGTACTAGGAAAAACATCGCTTGGAAGTGTGGTAGTACACTGTGGCGGTATGGCCTGACCGGTTCAACAGGGCTCTAAGAATTTTATGTCCTTATTCTTTAGAATTAAAAATTGTTATCTTTTCATCATATTAATTAACAACTCCAACAGTTTGTCAAATCAACTTGGCATCCATCTAATTTTGGCAAATGAGAAAAATTGACCTCCAACAGTTTGACAAATCAACTTGGCAAAAATAGAAACTTAGCAAAAATGTGCGCGGATCGTGGTTGTCATCGGCGTTTCCCTCTAGGTGGGAGGGTGAAAAAAAGAAATAAAGAATAGATAAAGATTCATGATGTAAGTTTCCAAGAGGTGGAAGGGCATAAACAAAAGTTAGTTTTCTTTCAGGAATCTTGATATAAGTTAGATCTGAGTTTGACAAGTGAATTATGCCAAATTATTGGAGATGAACACATTTTTTTTACTTGGCATACGTTTTTAGAGGTTGGCAAAACACAAGATTTGTCAAGTAAATTTTAGCAAACTCTTGGAGATGTAAAAAATAAATAGATAAATCATCATATGACCTTGCCTATGTTACTATCTTTTCGGGACATGGCAAAAACTTATACAGAATTTGCTGAACATTTCTTAGAATTAGACAACGCGTCGTCTCCATCTGTCCCAAATTATAGGTAGATGTACCATTTCTAGATTTGTAATTTTTGCTATACATCTGACTAAGTGCATAACCAAAATTATGAATTTAGAAATACTAATTAACAAAGCAACCTACATTTTGGGACGGAGAAGATAGTAATTGCTTGCTGCCTTGGGCGTTAGGCGTGTGCCTGCTTTGCAGGGAATCTTTGCACACATCAAAGTAAACAAACTTAATAAATTGGGGCCCTAAACATGAGGTCACGAATGGATGGCAGCGTCCGCCAAAAAGTAAAGCGAAAACCCACTTTAGGCCTTATTAGTAATAAATAAAAAATACTAGCAAACATACTAATATCCCCCGATAAACAATTAAACAATCTTATCACGCGGGTTGAAGTAGCCTTGTGAGTACCCTTTCCATACTAAAATTCAAATATGGTGCGCTTAGGTATTGTCTCGTGAGAGCAACTCCAAGAGCCTCTCTAAAAATCACTAGGTAAAATCCTGATTTGGCTAGTATGAAAAATGAAATAGCTAGCAAAAAGTTGGTGAAATCCAACAGACTCACTAAAATCAACTCTCTATATGCTCCACCGCTAGTGGGTCCCGGCTGCCATACTCATATACGAGGGGATAGCTAGTGGGACTGGCTAGCCAAAGATGGCTAGCGAAGTCTCCGGTTTAGCTAGCGGAGGATAGCGAGGGCAAGTTTAGCTAGTCTGTTGGATTGAGGTTTTGGACAAGTTTTCTATTTTTTATTTAGTTAAGCCAAGATAGCTAGTCTCTTGGAGTTGCTCGAGCACCCTTTCCATAAGCGCCCTTCTTTCATCAAGTACGCTTTCTGCCTTTTTTACTCCAAAATGAATGCAAACGCAGCTAATTTAGTGTGCATTCTGTGCATAAGGGGTCAATCAAAACCTTGTAAGAAAAGAAAGTCAAGTTGTACAACTTCTACTATGCTGATCATGTTGATTCTTCTAAGTACATATACATCTAGAGAGAGATATGTCTACAGTCTAGTCCTTCCGTTCCTTTACATAAGCATTCTCAAGGTTCAAATTCAACCAACAACATTGGAAGGAAATGACATCTACCCCTCATTTTACACTACTCACTAACTCTCCACCCACCATCAACCACATTCAACTTTGTCTTATCCCTAGGAATGGTTACGTGAGTAACACCCAGACTCGGGTTCGACTCCCCGTGAACAGGGTTATAAAAAAAATAGTTGAGACTTTCCCTGCTGACTTCAGTTAAAAAGAGTCAAAATGATTAATAATTTATAAATAGAGTACAATATAATGAGATACAGGTTTTTTTAAAAAATACTGAAAATAACGAGAGCATGAGAGAATTGAAACTGTTCTGGTCATGTTCCTTTTCTTTTTTTTGGAAAAGATTTGCTCTTTTTTTAACAAGTTTGGTGTTCGGTATTCCTCGGTCAATGTGATATGTATACTTTTAAAAGAACTGAAAGGAACCGAGAGCAGGAGAGATGCAAACACCAGTCAAAACAATAGTAAAAGATATACGCGCCAGGTAGGGGTCGAACCTACGGCCTTCTGCTTAGGAAACAGACGCTCTATCCACTGAGCTACAGGCGCGCGGTTAGAAGGCCTTGAACATCATCTTCTATAATTGCTATTATCTACAAGCAATGGTTCCATCAGACCATCCATCAGTTGCTGTCTATCTCCAGTTTTCCACTCTCCTGGCTTCAGCGATCTCCTGTACCAACTGCTGGAGCCACGAGTAATAACAGGAGGCCGATTCTCCTCACTTCACCGTCGGCCGCCGACCGCCGTCCCTATTCCAAAGACGTAGGCCGCGGCGTTGGGCGTCCCCGTCCCGTGTCGGGTACACTGGCACAGGCGCACAGATGGATTGCTGGAGGGCGGGGGCTCCAATAATTTGGGCAACCTAGAGCTGCCTTATGTTTTGTTGCGGGAAGGTTGATTGATGGATGGACCGGCTTCGAGTGGTCTTGACTTTTGGCCTGGATGTCGTGCGTGCTGCCCGTCAGGAATTCAGGATATGTACAGTAGGAGGAGGCACGTCCGGTTTCTTCAAGATCAGGGAGGGCTGTGCCTGTGCGGGCGGCCGGGCACAAGGTAACAGGGGTACAGCAGTACAACAGCACCGTGCTAATTTTCTTCTGGGCTCACGAGCGAATGCAAGGTGCAAATCAATTAAGTCCAGCATAAGTTGGGCCGTGTTTCCGCCGGGATGATGGAGGGAGGTTATATGGGCTCATCAATCGATTTTCTGGTTAGTATGTACTCTTTTCTTCGATGGATGGGAGTATCAAAAATCAATGTTTTTTTTTGATACTTCAAAAATCAATGTTGACGCGGCATGATCGAAGAACTCGAATACTTCAGCCGTGGTGGCTGTGATAGCCCGTGATGCCAGCGATTTGTTCATGGGACCTTCGACAGTGGTTTTAGAAGGAATCACAAATGCAGAGACGGAAGTGGCCCTGGCCCTAGCATGTAGAGAAGGTCTGGTACTAGCATCCGATCTTATTCAGAACGTCAGGTTGGCTAGCGACTCTACTGCAGTTATCAAAAACCTGAAAGGCGGGAGGACAGGGCGGGAAGCTTTTGAAAGTGTTTGAGTTCATCCACGAGAATCGCAGATTCAACGGAGAAGCTCATAGTTTAGCTAGAAGCTCCCTGCATAGATCTTTTGGTAGGCATGTCGCATGTGCTGTCTCCACCCGACTAACTCTCTTTTGTCTAGTCTAGTTAAAAAAAGACTTGTGTGGGGTGGACGGACAATGTGACTTGGCTTACCAGGCAAATTCAAGCTTATGGCTGAAATCGGATGAAAAAAAAGGTAGAGGACATTAAAGCTAGCCGGGTTGCAAGGTAGACGACGGGCTAGCTCACACACTAGCATAAGAAATGTCTATATCCTCAAGCTCAGTAATATTTGCTTCATTGCTTGTTTCATGTCTGGAGTCCGTCTGAAAATAAGTGTTCATTTGGCTACTGGTTGATATTGTTTTGTTGTAAGAGAAACTAATGTTGAATGGTTGTGCTGATTTGGTGCGAGAGAAAAGTACCACTGACAGGTGGTGGCAACCAGGTAATATCCCACACATCAATGATCAATCGATATGATCCTAAGAGTACCATGATTAGAGTTCATTGCACAAGCAATACAATACCACGTACTGGTGTAATCCCATTACGAAAAATGATCGAACACCTGGAGAGCATTGCAAACGAGCCAAGCCTCAAATTCAATCCACGAGAGCAAGATAAATAGGGACGGACCCGTGAGTCCGTGACCACGCACCGGGTGAAGGGGAAGAAGAAGAAGCGGGGGATATGATGAAACGGAGGCCGCCGTCGATCAGTTGTCCCCCTCGGGCTCGAACTCCGGGTCGCCGTCGGGGTGCATCTCCCTCCACTGGTCCTCGGGCCAGTACTCCTTGACGTGGCCCCACTTCTTGCGGAACTTCTCGATCTGGCTGTCCATCACCACCAGCGCCGAGGTGTCGCCGACGTAGTAGGGGTGGTTCCCGGACCACACGTCCACCGTGTACTCCGGCTTGGTGCCCCCCGTCACCAGCACCAGCTCGCCGTTGCAGTACACCTTCGCGTCCTCGTAGATCTCCGGGTGCAGGCCCTTCTTGCGCATCGAGCACCGCATCCCCTGCATCGCGCATCAGCCCGGGGTTTGGTTTCGTTCCAAGAGTTAGTGGCGGCGCCGACGGCGATTTCATTCGTGCAGGAATTGCGAGAGGGGGGCAGTCGCCGCCTGCGCGCGCGCGCATGTACCTGGGAGGGGACGACGGAGCGGAGGGTGCGGGCGGTGGTCCTCGCGGCAGCGGGTGTGGGGAGGAAGGAAGTGGAGAGGGAGAGCGTCATGGCGGATTGGCCTAGCCTCGCGCGCAGCAGCTGCGACGGTCGCTTCGACTGCTGGCTCTGTTCTTCCTCTTATCGCTTCGCTATCCTCTGGTTCTGGTGGTGCGCGCTGTCTAGGCTTTGGTTGGGCTCCAGATCCTTCTTCCATCTAGATTTGTGGTATGCTTTGGGCTACGTGGGGAATGCACCGGCCCATGGAAATTCCCAGCCATTAGTCTCCTTAATTTATTTTCCTTTTTTTTAGATCAGCACTATTTCTTGCTGACACACAGGCACATTGAGAGTGACAAGGTCTTTGCTCACGAAATGTTTTGCTCAAAATTGCTCAAAAGTTGGGGGCCATAATAATTCAGTTTTCTTCTGTAAAGTTAAATTCAACTTAACTTTCGTTCATTGTTGGACAAGTTTATGTGCACCAGATTTCATTACCATATATCCTTCAATTTCTAGGCAATAAATATGAGCAATTTAAATTATAAATGATCCCTTTTCCGCGTTCTCCTTCTCAAAAACCAATTACCTAGCTACGTTTGGCAGGACTTTTACTGATTTAGGCCTCATTCATTTCCACCGGATATATTCCGACCGGAATTGTTAAATGTAACAAGAAATTATCACAGCTACCATAAGTGATCGAATTTATTCCCGGTCGAAAATTAATTTACTCATGATAGGTACACCAAGAGACTCGGAATCAATCCACTAGTCAAGAGGTGTGGAATGAATCCGGCTCTTCGGTCTTTTGTTCTAACTATCATGATGAGTAAATTAATTCTCGATCCGGAATAAATCCGAGTCTCAATCATGATTTTCTCGATGTATCTATTATTCCGACCGGATTGAAATCGACGGAAGCATGCAATTTTATTGTGAGAGGAAAATACTACGTGCTAATTGAGTCGGCAGATTTTGTTAAATAAATGGGCCTAGGGCCATTTATTGTAATAATAAAAGAATTAAAAGCCCATGTGTTTAATGCTAAAGGAAAGATAGAAATACCATATGACTATTAAGGAGTCTCCCATCCAACTTATTAGGTAACCTTTCGGTACACCTCTTGTGAAGTTGAATAAAGGAGATAGGCGTGCCACACGCACGCGCGCTCGCTCGCCTCGCCGAGCCGAGGCCGAGGGCGTGGGCGTGACGAGCGTGCGGTCGGTCGGACGGACGGACGGACGTGATGTGTTGCGGGGCGGGAGCATCCTTTTGCTGTTGATGACTCCTTAATGGTGAACGTTACTGTTGCCTGTCAATGGCCTCTTAATCGTGACAATTACCAGTAGCCCTTAAACCGCGACAATAACTCAGAGCCTTAACCGCGACTGTTACTACCTGAGGCGCATTAACCGTTACGTCCAGGTTCATCCCCCTACGCCTGCTGCTCGCCTATATAAGGCACCCTCCTCCTCTCCCTCAGGTTGCCAATTCACAAACTATAGATACTCCTGTTTAGGAGACCTCTCTCTTCTCCCTCTGTTTGCTGCTTTCTTTTGCGTCGGCCGGACGGACGGACGTGACGTGTTGCGGGGCAGGAGCATCTTTTTGCTGTTGATGACTCCTTAATGGCGAACGTTACTGTTGGCTGTCAATGGCCTCTTAATCGTGACAGTTACCAGTAGCCCTTAAACTGCGACAATAACTCAGAGCCTTGACCGCGACCATTACTACCTGAGGCGCATTAACCGTTACGTCCAGGTTCATCCCCCCTATGCCTGTTGCTCGCCTATATAAGGCACCCTCCTTCTCTCCCTCAGGTTGCCAATTCACAAAACTATAGGTACTCCTATTTAGGTGACCTTTCTCTTCTCCCTCTGTTTGCTGCTTTCTTTTGCGTCTCCATCGCTTGCACCGCGCGCACGATGCGGCGAGAGCGAGCCTCCCGAACCTCGCTTGCTCGCCGAGATCCTCGCTCGAGATAGGCGGGCGAAAGGATCAAGATGTCGACTAGGGGGGGGGGGGGGGTGAATAGTCGAACCTAAAAATCACAAACTTTTTCGCATTTGTCGGATGCGGTGTCCGGAGACTCCGGATATTTTTCCGGATACTCGGGAAATCCGAGAATCCGGAAAAATGTCCGGGTAGTCCCGGCATGCTAAGGAGAGATTAAATCGACAGAAATTAAACTTGCTCAAAAGTAAATCTGTGAAAATAGGTTATGCACTGAGGTGAGACAAGTCTGTTTATCCACTCAAAACCTGTAGGAACCTCAACACGAAGTAGATCGGCACCAAACCCTAGAAACGTGTTCAAGCAAGAAACAAGCATACAACAAGATGAACAAGCACAAGATACACAGAGATTTGTTACCGGAGTTCAACCTCACACCTTGAGGTCTACGTCTCCGTTGAGGTACCCATGAAGGGTGGACCTTTACACCTAGGTCACTTTCCTCCCTCTAGCGACCACAAAGATCAAGCTAGAGTTACTTACTCAATGTCGGGGTGATACAAACTTCCTTGGGCAGCCACAACCTTTGGATGCTCCAAGGCAACGCCTAGCCGGCTAGGAGCTTAAGGCTCCAAGAGTAACAAACACGAATTTTGCCAACCAAGCGAAGAACGAGGTGCTCTAGAGATGGGAAATCGGCTCACTAGCACTATCCAAGCCCTTGCTCACAAATCCTCTTAAATCCCGAACCAATCTCACCAACTTTGAGCCAAAGGGAGAAAGGGGAGGAGTAAATGAGGTTTGCAAGCTGTTCTCAAAGCACGAAAAAGGCGAGGGGAGAGGAGTAAATGAAGGGGTGAAGGGGGCTTTTATACCCCCTCACCCGAATATAGCCGTTGAGGCTTTATGACCGGAGTATCCGGGTAAACCCGGAATCTGCGGGAAGTCCGGAGTTTCCGGGGTAAACCCGGACACTCCGGCCTTCCAAGGCCAGCACCCAAGAAAGGATCCCCGTGAATGTGTTGGTGCAAAGGTGTCTCTCATAGGTTTTGTTTTAGCAACTAGAGCACTTGTTCGACTCTTGGAAGACATAATTCCCGGCCCTCTTGATAGTACGGCATTCCTAGGACTCAAATTCAAAATTAAAAATAAATAAGCCTTCTTAGGAATCCTTTAGAGCACCACTTTCTTTTTGTGTAGTCAACGAGCTGTGCTTGATGCCATATATAATTTTAATACCTGCTAATGGACTAGGTAAATTCATTAGCCACTTAGGTGTGTGTCATTAAATCACCAAAACCCATTTAGGGGGCCAAGATACTCTTCAATCTCCCCCTTTTTGGTGATTGATGACAACACACTTAAGTCATACAAGAGATAAATAGTGAATATTAAACGCTTTTGTGATACTCCCCCTTAATATGTGCATTTTGATCTTGAATATCAATGGTCCTATTAGGGCCAAAATTTTGCACAACAAGAGGAACAAGAGAGTATTACAACAGTGGGGTGCTTGTGATGTGCAATAGATCGAAAGTGAAATGCTCATGACAGGTTATGCATTCAACAAGAAGGAAAAAGAATTCTGGTGCTGAGAGGTCCGGAGTCTCCGGGCCAGGTCCAGAGTGTCCGGAAAATCCGGATTCTCCGGGAAAAATTCCGGACTCTCCGGGCTTCAGCACAACAGTAGAAAAACAGACATCACACAGTTTTCAATCTATCATAAACTGTCCTTAGCAGATAAAAGGCAGAGAAAAACATCACAAGCACACAACCAACTTTCTCAAGCTCACATAGTCTCACACAAACGAAATTTAGAGTTATTACAAGCCGAGTTCCAAATTCAAATACAAGTTCATTGTTCCACAAGCACATAAATAGATAACTTCACTCCCCCTTTGGCATCAAGCGCCAAAAAGGAAGTGTGGAGCAGCGGAGTCACTCGAAGTCGTCGTCCTCCTCCTCTTCTACTTCATCATTGCCCTCCTCCTCTTATTCTTCTTGGGCACCTTGGGCGTCCCACTCCGCAAACGGGTCATCAAACTCGGGAAGCTCGCGGTAGGGATCGGTGGGAAGGCCAAGGTGAGACTTGATCTCGATGATGTCGCGGCGGTTCTCATTTGTCTCCGTGGATATAGTCTTGCACATGTTGAAAATGCTCTTGAGCACCCTCTTTATCATTGAGCCACGGTGCCGACGGGGAGGTGGAGAAGAGGAACGTGCAGCGGGTAAATCATCATGGGAAGGAGCTGCACTCGACGATCCAACATACTTACGGCCTTTGGGAGGCCTCTTTGCACGATCACGGAGGTGGCGAAGCGGCTCATGGACAACATCCTTGGGGTAGCGGACATTTGTCACTCTCTCAATCATGTACATGAGATAGGGGGCATATGGAAGATGTTTCATGGGATCATTCATGGCCCTCCTCAACTCATTCCAAATGAAGTCAAAGACACAAAATCCTTCTTCATCCAAGTGCCATCCTATGGAGAAGATTTGGAGCATAATATCTCAAAGTCGTAACATCTCCAATCTTAGGATCAATAGTGGCACGAAAGAATTGATTGAGATAGTAGTAGTAGGGATTGAGTTGGTCCGCCTTGCCCTCAATGGCCAAATCTCGGCTAGGAAACATAAAGGGGAGCTCCTTGGGCTTGTACTTGTTCTCATTGTGCACGGGGGAGCGCCTCTCATCCTTAGAGCCAAGACCCAGGAGCATAGAGAAGGTCATGTAATCAATGGTGCACTTTTGTCCTTGAGTTGTCCATGTGATGGTGTTGTCATGGGGATTGAAGTAGTAAGAGCAATGGAATTGAGCAAGAATTTCTTTGTTCCAATTGTACCTAAAGCCCATGATGTCATAGAGGCCAACTTCCTTACACTTGTCAATAACCGAGTTGAACACGGTGTTGTTTAGCTCTTCATAATACTTCCAATCAATGTACTTCGTTGGCACAATGGGAGTCATGTTCTTGGAAGCTAGCTTGGGATTGCGAATCACGAATTGATAAAAATCCCAGTGGAAGTCACACCAAAACCTTGCCTCTAGTCCCTCTCCCTTGAGATACAAATAGACATTCTCCTCTCTTTGCTCCCTCACTGCTAGAGAGTTCCTTGAGTAGTCCTTAATCATGTGTTCAGCAAATCCAAGAACTGAGCCGGGGTCCCTTAGCTTGATAGGGGTGTCAACTACTCGGACATTTGGTGGAAGGGTAGGAATAAGCCTAGGAGGGGTTTTGGGGCGGATGTGAGCGGCCTACTCCTTGCTTATGTTTAGGAGGAACTCGAGTAGCTGGACGGCTTTGATGGACATATGGGGCTTGATGGCTCTTTTTGGGATGGGGCTTGTAGCAGGGTTTTTCTTTTGCTGGCCCCTTTCCATGGCGACGAGGAGGCTCAGGGGACTGCTCATAAGTCTCATCTTCAACTTCATCATCTTCACTTTCAGTCCTTTCCTCTTCCTCCTCCTCCTCTATCTCTTCTTCACTCCTTTCGGCATAGGAGGAAGGAGGATCATCTCGCCTTGGTCGAGAGCTGCGCTGAGAACCTTCATGCCCTAAGGCTTCTTGCACGGCCCGTAGAGCGGCGGGGTCGTGCCTAGCCTTGGTCCTCCTTTGGGTGGAGGGCTCCTCATTGTCACGACGGACCTTCACTCTCACCATCTGGATAGGTAAAAGGATATGGAAGTGAGAGATTATCCAAGTTAGAGACACACGACACTTGTGGTTTAGGGTTGCAGTGCGAACCCCGGATACTCCGGGAAAAAGTCCGGAGACTCCGGAGATTCCGGAGAGTCCGGGTTCTTCGACCCCGGAGTGTCCGGGTTTCGCAGCCGAAACCCTAAATCACAATGCAACAAGATATATCCATCCAAACTGAGAGGAAATGCAGATCTAGAGTCTATGGAGTATTTCCTACCTATTCCCTACGAGGATACTACAAGGACTATACTAGGGAAGTAGATCGGGAAAAACTCCTTTGAATATACCTTGGGGAGAGAGGGGAGAAGACTTGAATCCTTTGAAACTTGAGTAGATCCTTGATCTTCACGCCTTGGGGCCTTCAAATTCTTACTTTCACGAGATTTGGTGGGTTGGAAGTGGAAATCGCCCAAGGAGGTGGAGAGAGGCGACGGGAGAGATGGGGGGCGCGGTTAAAACTGAGTGGGAGTGAAAGATGCCTTTTTCACCGCGGTCAAAGGTTTTTATACCTTTACAACCCGAGTCTCCGGCTAGGTCCGAGTGTCCGGAAACCCGAGTGTCCGGCCCCAACCCCCGGATACTCCGCTCCCCCCGAATCCGGTGAGCGGATTTTCAAGGAATTCGGTCTTGTATAGATTTGGAAGGTTTCTTATGTGATAAATGTGAGCCTGAGCAGTATCAACACTTTGGACTAGCCACAATCAAGCAAGGGGAACAATAGTCCAAATGTTGTACTCTAAAGATCCAAATTTTCAAAAACAAATTCAATACAATCTTTTCATAAATCTTTTGTTTTCAAAAATTCAATACTAGGTTACTCAAATATGTGCATGATCTCAAGCCAAGTTACGAGAATCCAAGATATTTAGCTCACTCCTCAAAGCACAAAACCTTAGTTCATCAAGAGGCTTTGTGAAGATATCGGCTAGTTGCTTATCGGTGCTCACATGACTTAAAGCGATATCTCCTTTGGCTTCGTGGTCTCTCAAGAAATGGTGTCTTATGTCTATGTGCTTTGTTCTTGAGTGGTTTACGGGGTTGTTAGCTAGCTTAATGGCACTCTCGTTGTCACACAAGAGTGGCACCTTGCTAAACTTGCAACCAAAGTCTCTCAAAGTGAGCCTCATCCAAAGTAGTTGAGAACAACAAGTGCCGGCTGCAACATACTCGGTCTCGGCGGTGGAAAGGGCAACGGAGTTTTGTTTCTTGGAACTCCAAGACACCAAGGACCTTCCAAGGAATTGGCAAGTCCCGGATGTACTCTTTCTATCTACTTTGCAACCGGCATAATCCGAATCGGAGTAGCCAAGTAGATCAAAAGTGGAGCCCTTAGGATACCATAAACCAAGGTTAGGAGTATGAACCAAGTATCTAAAAATTCTCTTAACGGCCATTAGATGGCACTCCTTAGGATTAGCTTGAAACCTTGCACACATGCACACACTAAGCATGATATGGGCCTAGATGCGCAAAGGTAAAGCAAAGAACCAATCATGGAGCGATATACCTTTTGATCAATGCTTTTGCCTTCCTCATTTAGATCAAGATGTCCATTTGATGGCATAGGTGTTTTGATGGGCTTGGCGTTGTTCATGTCAAATTTCTTAAGCATGTCATGGGTGTACTTGGTTTGACTTATGAATGTGCCATCCTTGAGTTGCTTGATTTGAAAACCGAGAAAGAACTTCAACTCGCCCATCATAGACATCTCAAATCTTTTAGTCATGATCCTACTAAACTCATCAACCCAAATTTGATTAGTAGAGCCAAATATAATATCATCAACATATATTTGACATACAAACAAATCATTGCCTTGTTTACGAGTGAAGAGAGTAGGATCGGCTTTGCCTATTTCAAAGCCTTTCTTTAAGAGAAATTCCTTAAGACATTCATACCATGCTCTAGGGGCTTGCTTGAGCCTATAGAGCGCCTTATGGAGCTTGTAGACGTGGTTTGGAAGTTGAGGATCTTCAAAGCCTGGTGGTTGCTCAACGTAGACTTCTTCGGAGATTGGACCATTCAAGAAAGCACTCTTGACATCCATTTGATGTAGCTTGAAGTTGTGATGAGTGGCAAAGGCTAAGAGTATACGAATTGCTTCAAGTCTTGCCACCTAGGTGCATAAGTTTCTCCAAAGTCTAAGCCTTCTACTTGAGTATAACCCTTTGCAACCAATCTAGCTTTGTTCTTGGTCACCACGCCATCTTCATCTTGTTTGTTGCGAAACACCCACTTGGTTCCAATCACATTTTGGTTGGGGCGTTCCACCAAGGACCAGACTTCATTCCTAGTGAAGTTGTTGAGCTCTTCTTGCATGGCCATCACCCAATCAGCATCTCCAAGGGCATCTTCAACCTTAAGAGGTTCCAACATGGAAACAAACGAGTAATGTTCACAAAAATTTGCTAATCTTGAACGAGTTGTTACCCCTCTACGAATGCATCCAAGTATGTTATCAACGGGATGATCTCGTTGAACATTTTGTCGAACTCTTGGATGTGGGTCAGACACTTCCTTTTGGATCAAATCCTCGGTTCTTGAGCGCCCGTGAGGCTTCAAGCGGCGGTCCGAGTCTCCGGACTTGTCTCCGGAGTTCCGGGAAAATCCGGAGTCTCCGGGTTTTTGTCCGGACTCCCCGGGTTGCGTAGGAGGCTGAGCTGCTGCATCTTCAATTATGCAGTCCTCATCATCTTCTTCTTGAGGCTTGATTTCTCCAATGGCCATTCTCCTTATAGCCTTTTGAGCAGGCACTTCCTTGCCTACACACAATTCATCAACTTGCTCCTCTTGAGAGCCATTAGATTCATCAAACGTCAAGTCACACGTGACTTCAACACAACCGGTGGTTTTGTTGAGGACACGATAGCCATGAGCGTTTGAGGCGTAACCAAGAAAGATACCTTCATCAACTTTAGATGCAAACTTAGAGCTTTTGGGCTTCTTGTTGAGAATGAAGCACTTACAACCAAAAACTCTAAAGTAAGAGACATTAGGCTTTTTACCAATTAGGAGCTCATAGGCGGTCTTGTGGCGAAGCTTGTGAAGATACAAACGGTTGATAGCATGACACGCCGTGTTGATTGCTTCCACCCAAAAACTATCCGAGGTCTTGTACTCATCAAGCATGGTTCTTGCGGCTTCAATGAGAGTTCTATTCTTCCTCTCTACAATCCCATTTTGTTGTGGAGTGTATGGGACGGAGAGCTCATGACCAATGCCTTCTTCATCAAGATACTCTTCAATGTTGGTGTTCTTGAACTCGGTGCCATTGTCACTTCTTACTCTTTTGATCTTGACATCAAATTCATTTTGGGCTCTTGTTGCAAATTTCTTGAATATTTCATGAACTTTGCTCTTGTCTTTCATAAAGAATACCCAAGTGTACCGAGAGTAATCATCAACAATGACAAATCCATACTTGTTTCCCCCAATGCTAACATAGGCTACCGGACCAAAGATATCCATGTGAAGTAGTTCCAATGGCCTTGTGGTAGATACAACATTCTTGGCGGGATGAGGAGCACCAACTTGCTTTCCGGCTTGACAAGCACTACAAATTCTATTTTTCTCAAAATGAACATTTGTTAGTCCTAGGATGTGTTCCCCCTTTAGAAGCTTATTGGGATTATTCATCCCAACGTGAGCTAGTCGGCGATGACAAAGCCAACTCAAGCTAGACTTTGCCAATAAGCATGTATCAAGTTGGGCTTTATCCGATGAAAAATCCACCAAGTAAAGCCTTCCCTTGAGCTCACCCTTAAAGACAACAGAGTCATCGCTCCTTCTAAAGACGATCACACCCTCATTTGTGAACAAACAATTGTAGCCCATCTCAAAAAGTTGTGAGACGGACAACAAGTTGTAGTCCAAAGATTCAACCAAATAAACATCGGAAATTGAGTGATTGATTGAGATAGCAATTTTACCAAGACCAACAACTGTTCCTCCGCCATTGCCTCCAAATGCAATGCTTTCCGAAGGATTTTCAATCATGTCAGAAGATGTAAACATTTTCTTCTCTCCGGTCATATGATTTGTGCATCCACTATCAATCACCCATTTTGTTCCACCGGAGGAGTATGCCTACAAAGCAAATTATGCTTGTGTTTTAGGTACCCAAGTGGATTTGGGTCCTAGAGTGTTAGTCACAAGAATCTTGGGCACCCACACATTCTTTTTCATCATTGTCCCTTTTGTGCGAGGTCCCACATACTTGGCAACCACCTTACCCTTGTGGTTCCAAGTCAACACATAATCGACATAAAAGCTATCTTGTGATGCATGTGGTTTGGGCGTTTTGCTTGACTTGTTTGACTTTGAAGGTGGTTCTTGTGTCGTCACTTGGGTGCTCTTGAACTTGATTGGGGTGTTGTATCTAACTTGGTTGTCATAGTTCTTGACACCCAATTGCTTCATGCCGTGCACCACGTTTCTTGTTCCCATACCTTTGGTGTGGTGGTTCTTGATGAATGGAATGGGGTCTTTTGTACCTTGTTCTTGCTTACCAAGCCCCTTCCCATCCTCAAAGCCAAACTTCTTCATGTAGCTTGACCCAAACCCTTTGGTGTGGTTTTCAAACTCACCTCTCTTGGGTTCTTTCTTCTTTTCAATTATGAGAGAGTTTGACAACCTAGCAATTTCCTTTTTCATGGCATTCATCTCGGCAACATTAGTAGCACAAGCATTTATATCAATTCTATAACATCTAGAACAACCTTTGCTTGTTGATGTTTGAGAGTTAGAGAAAGCATCATTAGATGAAGTTGTAGCATTGTTATTGAGGTTGTCAAGTTGAACTTCTAATGCTATGTGACTAGTCTTTAAGCTATCAAAGCTCTTTTGAAGTTCAAGATTTTCACCCTCAAGTTTCTTGCAAGCATCCTTAGCTAGGAAAGATTCCCTAGTTAATTCATCTACCAACAACTTATCTTTAGCTAGGGATTTCTTGAGGCTAAGAATTTCTATCTCCTTTTCCTTGAGCGAGTCCTCTTGCACCTTGAAACCCTTCTCTTCAATTACAAGGGCATCCTCAAGGGCAATGGTTTTCTCCCGCAGTCTAAAGAGGTCTTCTTGCACCTCAAGAGTCCCATCTCTATTCTCAATTTCTTTCATTAAAAACATAATTTTCTTTGTTGCCCTTTTGCCAAAGCTAGTGATCATTTTTTCAAAATCGAAATCATTCTCACTATCATCATCTAGGGGTGGGGTGGGAGTGTCTACCTTGGAGCCCCTAGCCATGAGGCAAGTGTGGGTGAAGTCATCTTCATCATCGGTGAGATCTTCAAATAGAGATGACTTGTTGATTGGTTCCCTAATGGTTATGGTAGCAAGGCCGGCTTCCATATCGGAGTCGGAGCTATCATCATTTGAATCCCACTCTTCACCCAAATGAGCTTCACCAACTTCCTTTTTCTTGTTCTTGTCAAACTTGTTGGTGTCTCTTCTTCTTACTTTTATGTTAGGGCACTCCGCAATGAAATGTCCCTCCTTGCCACACCCAAAGCATGGTCTCTTTGAAGTTCTCTTGGTCTTGATCTTGTCCTTGTCCTCGTTCTTGTTGAAGAATCCACTCTTCTTGAACATTTTGTTGAACTTCCTTACAAAGAGAGCCATTTGTTCGGGAGTCATGTCCATGTCACTATCTTCATCATCATCTTCCTCAACCATGGTCCTTGAGGTTGATGAGCTTGATCTTTTCTCCTTGATAGATGCCTTGAGGGCCACTCCCTTGTTCTTCTCAAGTTGTTCATGCATCTTTGACATTTCTTGTGAGAGCTTGGACTCCTTGACGGTGATAAGATGTTCTTCCATTCTTCCAATCACATCCGCCGGAGTGAACTTGTTGAAGCCTCTATTTTCCC
Source organism: Cenchrus americanus (assembly GCA_947561735.1). NCBI lineage: Eukaryota > Viridiplantae > Streptophyta > Magnoliopsida > Poales > Poaceae > Cenchrus > Cenchrus americanus. The sequence continues at coordinate 92,764,988 of OX387244.1, read as the reverse complement.
TTATGAGAGTAGGGAGTTGAACATCCCTTGCCATGTAAGCGGAGAGGATCTTGTCAACCACTTCTCTTCTTCCCCATCTTGTACTTCCAAGTGATTTGATTTTGTTGATGATCTTGTTCAATCGGTTGTACATGTCTTGTGGTGATTCATCATCCTTGATGACAAACCGGTTGAGCTCACTTTCCAAGGCTCGGATCCTTCCTTCCCTTACTTGCTTTGTCCCTTCATGATTGATGAACAAGGTGTCCCACACTTCTTTGGCGGACTTCAACCCATCTACCTTGTCATATTCTTCGGCCATGAGTGAACTCTTGATGATGCGTATGGCTTGATAGTTTCTTTGTATCTCATTTGCTTGATCTTGAGTTAGCGTCGCATCACCACTTGGAAAGGTAATACCCCTGTTCACAATAGTCCAAAGTGCGGGATTCACCGCCATCAAATACTCCTCCATCGAGTTCTTCCACTTAGAATAGCCGGTTCCATCAAATTGGGGTATCTTCCCAATGTGGCTAGAACCCGATGGATGGTTAAAGGATAAGCGAGAGTAATCGAAAGAGGTTCGAGTATAATCCCTTGATGGTCATCGAGCGGAGCGGGTGGACCTTGCATCATCGAACTCTTCGTCCTCACTATCGGAGGACTCATCACCTCGTCCATGCGCTTGATGACTAGTGCTTGCACCACGGGTGTTGTCTCCTCGAGGAGGAGGAGGCATGCCAACAACATTGTTGACGGGATCACCTTCGCCGAGAGGTAGGGCTTGATCATTTGGATTCGACATCTTCTCAACTCCAAGCGGTTAAGCTTCAAATATTGAGCACTTGGCTCGATACCAATTGAAAGGATCAAGATGTCGACTAGAGGGGGGGGGGGGTGAATAGTCAAACTTCGAAAATCACAAACTTTTTTCGCAAATGTTGTCGGATGCGTGGTCCGGAGACTCGGATATTTTTCCGGATACTCCGGAAATCCGGAGAATCCAGAAAATGTCCGGATAGTCGGCTCTCGCTAGGGAGAGATTAAATCGACGGAAATTAAACTTGCTCAAAAGTAAATCCGTGAAAATAGGTTATGCACCGAGGTGAGACAAGCCTCGTTTATCCACTCAAAACCCGTAGGAACCTCAACACGAAGTAGATCGGCACCAAACCCTAGATACGTGTTCAAGCAAGAAACAAGCATACAACAAGATGAACAATCACAATATACACGAGGATTTGTTACCGGAGTTCAACCTCACACCTTGAGGTCTACGTCCCCGTTGAGGTACCCACGAAGGGTGGACCTTTACACCTAGGTCACTTTCCTCCCTCTAGAGACCACAAAGATCAAGCTAAGGTTACTTACTCAATGTCGGGGTGATACAAACTTCCTTGGCTAGCCACAACCTTTGGATGCTCCAAGGCAACGTCTAGCCGGCTAGGTGCTCAAGGCTCCAAGAGTAACAAACACGAATTTTGCCAACCAAGCGAAGAACGAGGTGCTCTAGAGATGGGAAATCAGCTCACTAGCACTCTCCAAGCCCTTGCTCACAAATCCTCTTAAATCCCACAACCAATCTCACCAACTTTGAGCCAAAGGGAGAAAGGGGAGGAGTAAATGAGGTTTGCAACTGTTCAGCACGAAAAAGGCAGGGGAGAGGAGTAAATGAAGGGGTGAAGGGGGCTTTTATACCCCCTCACCCAGAATATAGCCGTTGAGGCTTTATGACCCGGAGTATCCGGGGTAAACCCGGAATCTCCGGGAAGTCGAGTGTCGGGGTAAACCCGGACACTCCGGCCTTCCAAGGCCGCACCCAAGAAAGGATCCCCGTGAATGTGTTGGTGCAAGGGTGTCTCTCATAGGTTTTGTTTTAGCAACTAGAGCACCTGTTCGACTCTTGGAAGACATAATTCTGTCCCTCTTGATAGTACGGCATTCATAGGACTCAAATTCAAAATTAAAAATAAATAAGCCTTCTTAGGAATCCTTTAGAGCACCACTTTCTTTTTGTGTAATTAACGAGCTGTGCTTGATGCCATACATAATTTTAATACCTGCTCATGGACTAGGTAAATTCATTAGCCACTTAGGTGTGTGTCATTAAATCACCAAAACCCACTTAGGGGGCCAAGATACTCTTCAGCGGGCGATAAGGTTTTTTGGGGAGCGTCTTCACGCGACTGCTCGCTCCCGAACGACTACTTCCTCTACGTCAACGACAAGCGAACGAACGACTACGAATGACTACTTCCTTTACGTCAACTACGAGTGAACGACTACTTCACCTACAGCGGGTCTGCACTGCGACCCTCTGCCTGCATCGACTGTGTACGGCTACACCGATTGAGGTCACTCACAATGGGTGATAACGGAAATTCGGGTGACGCCGTCACCCAAACTTCCACAGGGTACTTTCTTAACCAAATGTAATCATGAATATTGTTATGTTTAATTGTGATTTAAAAATTAAACATACACACTTGCACATGGATTGTTTCACTCACTATAATATTGAAATATCTACTAAATTATGGAATTAAAATATGCCAAAATGTTGCATATCATCTAACAATCCAAAAACCCTTTTAATGTTGATAAGACTATGTTTGGTGCAACTAGCTTTGCAAATGCAATTAAACCAAAGCCTTTTGATGGTTCCAACTTTAAGAGGTGGCATGAGTTGGCCATCTTGTGGCTCACTGCCATGAACGTGATGTATGTTGCCACCGGAAAAGCCCCCGAGGGTGTCTCGGAGAAGAAATTTAATGCGGATGATAACCTGTTCCGGGGTGCCATCATTAGCGTCCTAGTTGACAACTTGGTGGATACCTATCTTCAGAGGAAGACGGGAAAGAATATTTGGGAGGCTCTTGAGGCTCAGTACGGAGCTTCTGACGCCGGCAGTGAGCTGTATGTAATGGAACTGTTCCTAGACTACAGGATGGTTGAAGACCGTTCTGTGGTGGAACGAGCCCATGAAGTACGAGCGCCGGCTAAAGAGCTTGAGAACTACGGCAAAGAGGCCCCATGTGTGTTACCCAACAAGTTTGTGGCAGGAGCGATTATCACAAAGCTGCCACACTCTTGGAGGGATTTTGCTACCTCTCTAAAACATAAGAGAAAGGAATTCACTTTTGATGACCTTATTGCGACTCTTGATGTTGAAGAGAAGGCGAGAGCGAAAGACACACGTGGAAAGGCAACAGCCGATCCCTCAAGCGCAAACTTTGTGCAGAGGGCAATCCCAAGTTCAACAATAATCAGAACAAGAGGAACAAGCCTTCACAAAACCCGCCCAAGGCTAAGGAAGCCGACGGGCCTAATAAGAAGAAGAGAAAGCCGGGGAGGTGCTTGCTATACTTGTGGCAGTCCGGATCACTTTGTTGCGAAGTGCCCGGATCGTAAAGATCGCAAGGCTCCAAAGACAGCGAACATGGTTGTTAGCGAGTATGGTAATTTTTTACCTACAGTTCTTTCAGTGTGTTCTTCACCAGAGTGGTGGATAGACACCGGTGCTAATATTCATGTATGTGCTGACATTTCTATGTTTTCTTCTTACCAGGTCAGGGGGACTACCTCCTTGTTGATGGGGAACGGTGCCCATGCGCGTGTTCTTGGTGCTGGTACGGTCACTCTGAAGTTCACTTCGGGGAAGACCATACAATTGAAGAACGTGCAGCATGTACCTACCATCAAGAAAGAATCTAGTCAGCGGGTCTCTACTATGTAGAGATGGTTTTAAATTAGTCTTTGAGTCAAATAAATGTATCATTTCTAAGTTTGGTACTTTTGTTGGAAAAGGCTATGATAGCGGAGGCTTGTTCCGCTTTTCTTTATTGTTCGATAATAACATTGTGAACCATGTGATGAATGATGAATCAAATGTTTGGCATTCGAGGCTTTGTCATGTTAATTTTGGTTGTATGATGCGCTTAGCTAGTTTGAGTTTAATTCCAAAGTTTACCTCTGTCAAAAATTCTAAGTGTCATGTATGCGTTGAATCGAAACAAACTCGCAAGCCACATAAGGCTCGCCGAGGCGAGAAACTTGGCACCTCTAGAATTAGTTCATTCGATCTGAGCGAAATGAACGGCGTGTTGACAAAGGGTGGTAAAAGATATTTCATGACTTTGATAGACGATAGCACTAGATTTTGTTACATCTGCTTGTTTAAATTCAAAGATGAAGCGTTACATTACTTTAAGATCTATAAAGCTGAAGTAGAAAATCAACTTGAGAGAAAGATCAAACACCTAAGGTCGGATCGAGGTGGCGAATATTTCTCTAATACTTTTGATATATTATGTGAGGAACACAGTATTGTTCATGAGAGGACACCGCCTTATTCACCCTAATCCAATGGGATTGCCGAAAGAAAAAACCGCATGCTGACTGACTTGGTGAATGTCATGTTAGAAACCGCGGGACTGTCTAAGGAATGGTGCGGTGAGGCGGTACTGACATCTTGTCATGTCCTGAACCGTGTGCCTATGAAGAATAAGGAAGTAACACCATTCGAGGAATGAGAGAAGAAGAGGCTAACTCTTTCATATTTACGTACTTGGGGTTGCTTGGCCAAAGTCAGTGTGCCAATCAACAAGAAACGTAGACTTGGACCAAAGACGGTGGACTGTGTTTTTCTGGGGTATGCTTTTCACAGTGTCAGATATAGGTTCTTGGTAGTAAGATCTGGAGTGCCTGACTTGCTTGTCGGCACAATTATGGAGTCCAGAGACGCTACATTCTTTGAGAATATTTTTCCAATGAGAGATGAAACAAGTTCATCTAGGCAAGAGTGTGTCGAGAAGGACGACTCCACCAAATCGATGGAACTTAATGAGCCTACATTTATTGAGCATCCTGAGGAGGACAATGATGAGGCTCCTAGGAGGAGCAAGAGACAAAGGATAGAGAAATCCTTTGGAGACGATTTCATCATATACCTCATGGATGATACTCCTAAGACCATTGCAGAGGCATACTCTTCACCTGATGCTGACTATTGGAAGGAAGCAGTGAGGAGTGAGATGGACTCTATTATGTCAAATGGCACTTGGGAGGTTGTCGAACATCCTTATGGGTGCAAACCCGTGGGATGTAAATGGGTGCTCAAAAAGAAGCTTAGGCTGAATGGTACTATTGATAAGTACAAGGCTAGACTTGTGGCCAAGGGTTACACCCAAAAGGAAGGAGAAGACTTCTTTGATACTTACTCATCAATCGCTCGATTGACTACCATAAGAGTACTACTTTCCCTGGCAACCTCTCATGGTCTTCTTGTTCATCAGATGGACATTAAGACAGCTTTCCTAAATGGAGAGTTGGAAGAAGAGATCTATATGGATCAGCCGGAAGGGTTTGTAGTAAAGGGTCAAGAAGGAATGGTGTGTAAGTTAGTGAAGTCTCTCTATGGTCTCAAGCAAGCACCTAAGCAATGGCATGATAAGTTCGATAGAACTTTGATATCTGTTGGCTTTGTTACAAATGAAGCTGACAAATGTGTGTACTATCGCTATGGTGGGGGCGAAGGAGTGATTCTGTGTCTGTATGTAGATGACATACTTATCTTTGGCACGAACCTTGAATTGATCAAGGAGGTCAAAGACTTTCTTTCTCAAAAGTTTGAGATGAAAGATTTGGGAGAAGCTGATGTTATCCTTAACATAAAGCTGATAAAGGGAGAAAATGGTGGGGTGACTGTCACAGACTCACTATGTTGAGAAGATGCTAAGTCGGTTTGACTACAACAATTCTAAAACTGCACCAACTCCTTATGATGCCAGATTGGTTCTGAGGAAGAACCTGAGGATAATGGTGGATCAGCTGAGGTACTCCCAGATCATTGGTTCATTAATGTATCTGGCTAGCGCCACGAGACCTGACATTGCATATGCAGTTAGTAAACTGAGTCGATTTGTTTCAAATTCGGGCAGTGAACACTGGCGTGCTCTCAAGTGGGTAATGCGCTATCTAGTGGGCACTATGAACTATGGCATTCACTATTCCGGAGATCCCAGAGTCTTGGAGGGTTATAGTGATGCAAACTGGATCTCTGATGCTGATGAGTTAAAAGCCACAAGTGGATATGTGTTCACACTTGGAGGTGGCGCTGTTTCCTGGAAGTCTTGCAAGCAGACCATTTTAACCAGGTCAACAATGGAAGCGGAACTCGCAGCATTGGACACTGCCACTGTAGAGGCTAAGTGGCTTCATGAACTCCTAATGGACTTGCCGATAGTTGAAAAACTGATACCTGCAATCCTAATGAACTGTGATAATCAAACAGTGATTGTCAAGGTGAACAGTTCAAAGGATAACATGAAGTCATCCAGGCATGTTAAGAGGTGGTTGAAATCTGTCAGGAAATTGAGAAACACCGGTGTCATAGCTTTGGATTACATCCATACGTCTAAGAACCTAGCAGATCAATTTACAAAGGGTTTATCACGTATTGTGATAGATCATGCATCTATGGAACTGGGCTTGAGACCCAAGTGAGTTTTTCCATAGTGGTAACCTGTCTTATGTGATCGGAGATCCCGTGAATTAAGATGGTGAAACAAGCTATGGTTTGAAGAGAACCTTTGAGAAGGCTCGGTTCATGGAAAAGATGCATTTCTCTTCAAACCCGTATGGCGGTCGGTATTTATACCTTAATGTGACCCAAGTGGTTTTCATGGAACAAGGAAGTTGTTTCTTTGAAGCAAAGACATAGTCCTACGGTATGTCTTGAAGGAACACACCTATATGAGTATCGACCGCCTGGTCATAGTCTATGAGAGTTGGGTGATCTCTAGAAAACTCATGAAGAGGCACGGAGTGTGACCCATAAGCTCCAACCCGCGGGGATGCTATGTGCAGCCAAGTATCAGTAAAGGGTTCTAGCCAAGCTTAGATGCACAAAACTGTCAATTCAAAGAATAGTCCATTGTCCAGTTGCAAATAAGTGTAACTAGAGTTCCTAGTGGATGTTCAACTTAACAGTCTCCATCGTAGTACTGGTATATCAAAAACAAAACGAGAGCATTTCCAATATGGCTTGAAATTCTTGGTGGGGATTGTTAAATAAATGGGCCTAGGGCCATTTATTGTAATAATAAAAGAATTAAAAGCCCATGTGTTTAATGCTAAAGGAAAGAGAGAAATACCGTATGAGTATTGGAGGAGTCTCCCATCCAACTTACTAGGTAACCTTTCGGTACACCTCTTGTGAAGTTGAATAAAGGAGATAGGCGTGCCACACGCGCGCGCGCTCGCTCGCCTCGCCGAGCCGAGGCCGAGGGCGTGGGTGTGGGCGTGACGAGCGTGCGATGCGGTGCGGTCGGTCGGACAGACGGACAAACGTGACGTGTTGCGGGGCGGGAGCATCTTTTTGTTGTTGATGACTCCTTAATGGTGAACGTTACTGTTGGCTGTCAATGGCCTCTTAATCGTGACAGTTACCAGTAGCCCTTAAACCGCGACAATAACTCAGAGCCTTAATCGCGACCGTTACTACCTGAGGCGCATTAACCGTTACGTCCAGGTTCATCCCTCCTACGCCTGCTGCTCGCCTATATAAGGCACCATCCTCCTCTCCCTCAGGTTGCCAATTCACAAACTATAGGTACTCCTGTTTAGGAGACCTCTCTCTTCTCCCTCTATTTGCTGCTTTCTTTTGCGTCTCCATCGCTTGCACCGCACGCACGGTACCGGCGAGAGCAGAGCCTCCGGAACCTCGCCTTGCTGCTGAGATCCTGCTCGGGATAGGCGGGCGATAAGGTTTTTGGGGAGCGTCTTCACGCGACTGCTCGCTCCCGAACGGCTACTTCCTCTACGTCAATGACAAGCGAACGAACGACTACGAACGACTACTTCCTCTACGTCAACTACGAACGAACGACTACTTCACCTACAGCGGGTCTGCACTGCAATCCTCTGCCTGCATCTACACCGATTGAGGTCACTCACAATGGATGATAACGGAAATTCGGGTGACGCCGTCACCCAAACTTCCACAGGGTACTTTCTTAACCAAAATGTTCATGTTTATTAGTTGTATAATCATGAATATTGTTATGTTTAATTGTGATTTAAACATACACACTTGCACATGGATTGTTTCACTCACTATAATATTGAAATATCTACTAAATTATGGAATTAAAATATGCCAAAATGTTGCCTATCATCTAACAGATTTACCGTGAGATAAAACACTACAAAAATAAGCAAGCCGAACACTGCCCCTCTGAGAAGAATAAAGAACCTATTCTCTATGTCGTCGAATATAAATATTTTTTACTTTCTTTGATCATGCGGGGTGTTTGTAAGTTCTCTCATAATTACTCTTCTTGGTGCCTGTGTGTTTCCCCCCTCTAAGTATCTTATTGTTGTTTACTGCATCATCCTAAAAACCAGTTGTTTTAGGAACTTTAGAACAAATTTGTAGACAGTTGAATAACCATGCTAGTATCTATGCTTATTTATCAAAAAAATATGATCCCGTCTGCTAAAATTCGTAAAAAAAGAGTGCACTCAAAAATCAAAATAGCGGGAAAAAAATAAGAATAAAAGCACGCTAAAAAACACGGCCCAAACCCAACCTAGCGGCCCAGCCTAAGCCGTTGGCCTCCCCGGCACCGGCGGCAGCAGGTGCCGGTTCTGCAGCTCGCCGATGCCGGTTCTGCAGCCCCTCCCCTTCCAGTTCCAGGGATGCAGGCTTCCACTACACCTTTCTTTTTCTCCATCTACCACGTTCGAGCAGTGACCAAATGAAGGATCGGATGGCGACTAGAGAGGGGGGGAGTGAATAGGAGCCGGTAAAAATTCTTCTCAAAGAACCCGGCCTATACCCTAGTCAAAACCCGGTCACACACAAGCGTTGGAACGAATCACACACCAATCGCCAAAACAACGATTCCTAGAAACACACGCGGAAGCACGAATGAAGGAGGGAGGAATCGAACCAAAGAGCAAAGCAGCCAGGCTCTGGCGGACCGTCCGGACAGGAGGGGCGGACCGTCCGCGCAGCCTCGCGGACCGTCCGGCCTGCCCTCGCGGACCGTCCGCGCCAACCCCGCGGATCGTCCGGCCGTACACCGCGGACCGTCCGTTAAAGCACACGGAACACCGAAGCGACCGAGAAAAACGGACCGTCCGCCGAGGCCGGGCGGACCGTCCGCGCCACCCACGGACCGTCCGCTACCGAAGCCCGACCGTCCGCAAACCGGCCGCAACAAAAAGCAAAAGCCAAACCGGATCGAAAACAAAGGCGCTCAAGAACACGAAGAACACGCGAAGAACACCGTACACGCGGACCGTCCGCCCGGCCCTCGCGGACCGTCCGCCGGGTGCGGACGGAGCCGAAAACGCCCGACCCCGAAAGTCAACTCCCCCAAATCATCATCGGATTTCCCAAACGGTTGAAGCCGTAGAGACAAGGGTTTGGGTACTTGAAAAGCGTCACACAAGGATGCTATAGCCCAAAAATCTTGCCTCCTAACTCCCTAAATCACCGGGAATCGCGAATCCTTTGAGCACCACCAAAAGCTAGAGCACCGAACGAAAACTCACGAATCGAAGTGGTTTCCGGCGTTTGAGGGCACAAGATCAAGCACAAAGATGCACAAGACATCTATCCATGTTTCCCTCAAAGAAATCCGGGGAGAAACCCACTCAAATCCGCGGAATCACACCGGGAACAAAGGCACGAAAACAAGCACGAAAATAGCACAAAAAGAGCTCCGAAAAAGCAATAAAAGAAATTCGGGAATAGAAAGATTGGCACAAGATTTAGAGGATGAAATCACTATGAATATCTTGTCCAAACGATTACAAGCCACTCCTAGAAATCAAATCTAAGATGGCAAAAAGCTCCAATCAAAGAGCCACTCTACCCTCTCTCCCTCTCTCCCAAAGCACTCCAAAATGAAAGAGTACCGCAGCATCTAGCCCAAGAGTTGGCTGAAAATTCAGCCCCCTCCTTCTATATATAGGCCCTCCGGAAAAGACCGAAGTGCCCTACACTAGGAGTACAACACAAGCCCTCACGGGGGCGTTTTGGTCAACACATGAAGTTCACCATCGGACGGCCGCGCATCCATCAGGCCTTCACGTCCTCCCGACGCAAGCACCTAGATCATGCCGCGTGTCGCCCGCCTCGAAGCTTCCCGACGTGCCGGATACGCGTCTCCGTCACGTCAGGCCCTCGGGCTCGGTTTTGAGGCCCAAACCGAGAAACCCTCCTCCGATGGTTTTGTGGCCAAACCACCAAACCCCGCGTACACGGCCCGGCCTCACCACGCCAAGCGTCGAGCCCGCCAAGCCTTTCACCTCCGGCGCTCGGACGGTCTACTCAGTCTTGCCTCGTTCCTTGACTTGGCCACCACCGATGCACCGGCTCCATGTCCACGACTTCGTCTTGCTCTTCTTGCACCATGCGGCTCGCACTTGATCCCGTCGGCCACCGGTCCCTCGAACCAAGCCTACTTGTCTCTCCACTCCTCGGAGGCCCCGCAAGGCTAAGACCTTTCGCGCCGTTCTTCACCTCGCACCAACGCAAACCAAGCCGCAACCAACACCCGCAATACTAGGCCAAGAGTCGGTCCACACAACGTTGTCAACCACTCCTCACGAGTGCATTGACAACACACCACATAAACAATAAGGTAAATACACAAAATAAAACACACACAACACAACTCAACACTACACACACAAAGCTTCAAACCATCCGGTCAATCACTCATCACACACGAACCAAGGTACTTCTCAACTTGGTTCCTCAATCTCCCCTTGATGAGTGCATTGACAAAAGAAGGTCAAAAAGCAAATAAGAACTCATTCAAGCGCCACAAAGCCTATAAAAAGCAAACAAAAGGCCACTTGAAGTGAGAAGGGATAAAAGCATGCTCGACAAATTCCTCTCGAAACCAAAGCAAGCACAAGGCTAAGCGCAATCGAAGAGACACACTACCAACATGCAATCCCTAAAAGCCATCAAACCAAAATGCTCAACACAAAGTGCCATAAACCTCTTACCAAAACACTTGTCAACCGCTCATCACCATCAAATCAAGGTTCATATCAACTTGATTTTCCAAATTTCTCCCCCTTGAGGAGCGGATTGACAACAAGTGGGCACAAAGAAATGGTCCGAGAGGGCAAAGACCGAACACCTCATCCAAGTGAAAGAAACCACACAAGAGCAAAGAACAAGGGCACTTGGCATGAGAGAAACCACAAAGGCCAACTCAATGTCTCGGTCCCCAAAGACATGGGCAACGGCTCGACACAACCGAGACAAGAATGCATGATCCCTCAAGAAGAGGCACAAAGGGCTCAACACCAATCATGGACAAGCGAAATCACACGGTCCCTCAAGAAGAGGCACAAAGGGCTCAACACCAATCATGTGATAATCGAAAACATAAGTCAACCGTCGGCTCCTCAAGAAGAGGCAAAGGGGCTCAACACCACCGGCACAAGAGCACAAAAATCACAAGCTCCCCCTAAACACATGAACTAGGACCAAAGAGCATACAAAGCTCACCCTAAACTCATGAGATAGAGAAAAGAGCACACCAAGCTCACAAGCTCCCCCTAAACACATGCACTAGGGACAAAGAGCATACAAAGCTCACCCTAAACACACGTGATAGAGCAAAAAGCAACCACCAAAGCACAACTCGGGCAAACAAAGGAGACTCACCAAAGCTCCCCCTACACAAATGCGGGCTCCCCCCGAACATGTGGAGCAAATTCCCAAATTTTAAATGCGGTTTTCCGAATTTTTCATTAAGCTCACCTCTTCTCCCCCTTGTTAACAAGTATGAATCAAGGTGAAAATGCGGAAATGCAAAACAAAGCATATAAACATCTACATGAGCTTCTCAAATAGGCCAAATTTAGTGACAAAGGCTAGAAATGAGACAAAAAGCACATATATGGATCATAACAAAGTCAAAGCATTGCCACAAGTAATATATGGAAATATAGGCATGTGACAAAGCAAATTTTCAGATTTGAGTAATTATATCAAAAGATGGCTCACTTCAAATGTAAAAGCCTATCCATGTCACACTTGAGCCACAAACATGCATATCATTCAAAGATCATACAAGGATATCCAATTCTCAGCAAAAGATCATGGCAAACACCCATAAAGCAAAGCATGTCATGTCAAAGCTCATGAGCCATGTGTCCACTTCGGGGAGACTTCTCCACTGGTGAACATCATGCAACATGTTTTGCACCCATATGTGAAAGATAAGACATTTTAAGCATAAACATGATGGAGAGAGCATTTTTCAAGCATACACACTTCTTTTCAAGATTAAATCATTTCATGGTACATGAAGTGCCTTTGCGGCAAAAAGAAGCTTATGCTCCTCCATGAATGCAACATAGGCTAAACATTCACAATGATATCGGCCTTTGGCCCAAATGCAAGAAAGAGACATCCAAGCACAATCTAAGCATGAAAGGCATATTTAGACCAAAAAGTGACATGGATATACTACTACACATGAGTGGAGCACATTTCATCAAATTTAGTCAAGTTTAGCATTTGATTCAAAAAGGCTATCTCACAACACATATATCTCAAATATTCCAAGAGCATAGCCTCACATAGCTATTTCTCCACACACATGACCAATATCTCACAAGTAGCCAAAGAAACTCAAATGAGGCATGTGGAAGAAGCTCATCATCCTAAAATGCAATATGATACAAATGCAACATAGGTAGATATGTACATCAAAATGAACATGATATATGACAGGATGCGAGACACAAATGTCAAACCTACCAAAGTCTATACATCATGATATATGATACAAATGCAATGAAGAATGCATAGGGAGACAAGGAACTTGACTTAACACCAATAAAGCTCACGAGGGAACACACCAACCAAGAATCGCTCCAAGCGTGAGAAGAGCCACCAAAGGTCCCAATTGAGTACCATAGAAAAAGTACCAATTGCAAAGCGCAAAGATCCCAATTGAATACCATAGAAGGAATATCAATTGGAGGATCACAAAGACCGCCCAAAAAGCCACAACCCGTCTTGGAATCAAATTCCCTATCAAAAGAAGCCAAGCTCCCCCTCAACCAAGGGCAACTAACAAAGCAAAAGCTAGGAAAAGGAAGAGCAAGGAAAAACTCTAAAACCAACCGAAAAGAGGAACAACAACACAACTCGAAGACAAGACAAGCCCAAAACTCCAAGGAAAGCTCACAACATGCTACACAAAGCATTGATAATATCAATTAACATAAATAGAGCATTGTAACATGATTCCACAAATATGAATAAGCATGGGAAAGCAAGTATGTCAACAAGGTACAACACTAAACCAAAATGATACCAAAGAGTAACATGCCAAACAATATACAAGAACTAAACAAAGGCATGATACAAGATCACATGGATCATCCACCAACATATATTACAAAGCTAGCATGACAAGATATACATGGGGGACAAACATGCTAACGGAAAGGTACCATCGAGCTAGACAAACATGATATGAATGAACAACATGACATATCCGAGCAATCAACCATAAAGCATGACATGATGTTCATAAATATCACCCACCATAAAATCATACAAAGATAGCAAGATAGATATTCAAGATCACAAAGCTATCATGAACAAGGTGGCTAGCCTACTATGGTTTTCACACAAGCAAGACACAAGTATATACAAGAGAGTACAAGGGGAAAAGAAAACTCACTATACATGTGTACAAAGGCTTTCAAGAGCCATCCAAAACGGTGTGGAGAACCATCATGTCTCCATTGAGCTCATGTTCTCCAACCGCGTCTCCATACCTACACACAAGGAGACAAGAAAGACCGAGCCTTGGATCCCAAAGGGTTAGCAAGCACGTACTTGGGAATCCAAGATTTGGTCACACGGGTAAGTGGTGCACACAAACTATCATGTGGGTTAGCATGATGCAAATGCCGGTTGGAATGAAAAGTCTTTCGAACACCCTTGGAACCATGCCTCAAATAAGTCACTCGCGAGGAAAGTCGAGTGCTACCACAAGCAAAAAGGCAAAGATCCTTCGGGGTCGTAGGAGAAGAACCAACACAAGCACCACGGGAAGCATGTCGCGGACCAACACAAGAAACACTAGAAGCATGTCCACGAGCATGGCCTAACTCACTAGACAGAGTGTCATAAAACCCATCCACAAATCGCGCCTTCTTAGGCTCACAAGTGTTCATGCCATGAGAAGGGCTATGAACAACCAAAGGCCTAGAGGCACCTCCTCGCCGTATTCTCCTTGCCGGCGGTAGCAAAAGCTCTCTTGATGCCCATCCTTCCCACAAGTGAGAGCAATGGTACAAAGGCCTATCGAGAGGCACGGTCTGAGTAGATGAATTACCATTCTCTTGTAAGTGGGAAGTCCCTTGGGACTTAGAGCATGAAGCATCAACCCCAACATCCAACTTGGTGCCCACATTAGAATCACACGTGCCATGAGACGGGCTACGTGGCTTCTTAAAAGCTTTAGCACGCACACGTCGCTCGTGCTTGACACGGCGAAAGCAAAACTCAACGGTATGCCCATCCTTCTTGCAAAAGGTGCATTGGAACCTCGGCTTGGGAGTATGAGTTCCAAATATGTGGGAGGCACCCTTTCCATTCAAATCACCTTGGGCAACACCGGAAGAAGCAACAAGCTTAGGAGTAGCTATGGGAGAGCTATCCAAAGCACTAGCACACTTACTAGCATCCAAAGACTCACACTCAAGAGAAGAAGTCGACTCCGGTTTAGAAGAAGCAAATTTAGAAGCATCAACATCGGAGTGACAAGTGAAGTGAGAATCCAAACCCTTGGCACAAAGACTCTTGCACCTTGTGCGCAAAAACTCATTTTGAGACTTGAGGCGCTCACAAGTACCACATGTCATATTTCTCAAGTTATTGATTTCTTCTTCAATGCATTTAGCATATGTGGTACGCAAGAGTTCATTTTCTTTCTCAAGGTTGGCACTCATCTCATCATGCTCAACCAACTTAGCGCTCATATCCTCGCGCATCTTTTTCAAAGCCAAAACTTCACTTTCCAAATCAATGCATGAGGTGCAAACGAAATCACATGAACAAGCAACATCATTTACATCTCGCAAAGCACTATCATCATTGCAAGAAGTATGGCAAGCATCCTCAACCAGCAACAAAGAGCACTTGCTACAAGGCATGGATTTTATATCACAAATTTCAGCCCTAGCATGCTCAAGATCATCTACACATGTGGTGTGAGTCAATTTTAATTCATTAATTTCAGCACGCAAAGACTCACAAGAAACACATGGTAAAGAAGCACTTGTCTCTAAAAAGGCAATCTTACTCCTAGCCATATCAAGCTCATCATTCAAAACACTACAAGATTTGCAAGGCATAGAAGCATTGGATTTCAACAAGTCAATTTCAGATTGCAAGTTAGCAAGAGATGATCTCAATTCATCATTCTCAAAATCAAGATTGTCGCATGCTCTTCTAAAAGCTTCAACATGCATTTTGCGACAAGTAAATTCATATTTTAATTTCTCATTTTCAGCACACAAGGCATCGCAAGATTTGCAAGGCAAAGAAGCTTTGAAATTCAACACCTTAATTTCAGATTTCAAGCATGCAATGGAAGCAATCAAAGCATCATTTTTAGCATGCATGGTGTTACAAGAAGTGCAAGAATTCAAAGCACGAGACCTCCAATGAGCCATACCACATTTCAACCTAGTAAGAGAGCATTTCATCTTCTCATTCTTCCTACGCAAGGCATCACACAAATCTATGTTTCTCCTATGCAAGTCTCCACAATCACACTCACAATCATCCAACCTATTGCATAGGATCAAGATAGCTTTGGCAAGTGTACCTTGGTTCATGCCTCCTAGCTTTTGGTAGAGCTTGCCTTTCTTGATGTCACCATCTCGATAGTCCTCGATGAGAGATATCATCTCCTCCACTTCGGCTTCCGCCTCAACCTCCATACTCCTCCTGCTCAAAGAACCACAAGGAGAAGAACTTGGTGCCATAAACAAAGTACCGGTTAGGATTAGCCGAAACCAAGCTCAAGGAACAAGCAACGATGCAAAGAAAGCGCTCAAAAAGCCTCAATTCTCTAACAACTATTGACGAGTTCAATAGCAAAGGATCTTATCTTTTTCCCAAAATTTTACCACTAAACAAGGAGCACCAAAGATAGAGGCACAAAAAATTTCAGCTCAAGATAAGGTGAAATGAAGCCTAGAGAAAATCCAGAAGAAACAAGACAAAGCCGCAAGAGACATAAATGAGGATTTTTCAATTATCTTGTTGATTTTTTCTGAATTTTTGAAGACCCATTTTGGATCACCTACAAATGGAGTCACGAAACCTCTGTAAAAATTTGAGCCAAAACGGAGCACCGAGCGAAAAGTTATGCCCGTTTTACTGAAGGTACCTCAAGTTATGGTTTTCCAAGGGCACAACTCCAAATCGTCGGACTCAAAGCGTGCAAACCAAGGTCGCAAGCAAAAGCACCTCTTTCCTCTAGTCACCCTATGGATTCAAGACTTGTTAGAGCCAAAAGAATCCACAACCGGCTCGATACCAATTGAAGGATCGGATGGCGACTAGAGAGGGGGGGAGTGAATAGGAGCGGTAAAAATTCTTCTCAAAGAACCCGGCCTATACCCTAGTCAAAACCCGGTCACACACAAGCGTTGGAACGAATCACACACCAATCGCCAAAACAACGATTCCTAGAAACACATGCGGAAGCACGAATGAAGGAGGGAGGAATCGAACCAAAGAGCAAAGCGGCCGGGCTCGGCGGACCGTCCGGACGAGAGGGGCGGGACCGTCCGCGCAGCCTCGCGGACCGTCCGGCCTGCCCTCGCGGACCGTCCGCGCCAACCCCGCGGACCGTCCGGCCGTACACCGCGGACCGTCCGTTAAAGCACACGGAACACCGAAGCGACCCGAGAAAAACGGACCGTCCGCCGAGGCCGGCGGACCGTCCGCGCCACCCACGGACCGTCCGCCACCGAAGCCCGACCGTCCGCAAACCGGCCGCAACAAAAAGCAAAAGCCAAACCGGATCGAAAACAAAGGCGCTCAAGAACACGAAGAACACGCGAAGAACACCGTACACGCGGACCGTCCGCCCGGCCCTCGCGGACCGTCCGCCAGAGTGCGGACGTAGCCGAAAACGCCCGACCCCGAAAGTCAACTCCCCCAAATCATCATCGGATTTCCCAAACGGTTGAAGCCGTAGAGACAAGGGTTTGGGTACTTGAAAAGCGTCACACAAGGATGCTATAGCCCAAAAATCTTGCCTCCTAACTCCCTAAATCACCGGGAATCGCGAATCCTTTGAGCACCACCAAAAGCTAGAGCACCGAACGAAAACTCACGAATCGAAGTGGTTTCCGGCGTTTGAGGGCACAAGATCAAGCACAAAGATGCACAAGACATCTATCCATGTTTCCCTCAAAGAAATCCGGGGAGAAACCCACTCAAATCCGCGGAATCACACCGGGAACAAAGGCACGAAAACAAGCACGAAAATAGCACAAAAAGAGCTCCGAAAAAGCAATAAAAGAAATTCGGGAATAGAAAGATTGGCACAAGATTTAGAGGATGAAATCACTATGAATATCTTGTCCAAACGATTACAAGCCACTCCTAGAAATCAAATCTAAGATGGCAAAAAGCTCCAATCAAAGAGCCACTCTACCCTCTCTCCCTCTCTCCCAAAGCACTCCAAAATGAAAGAGTACCGCGACCTCTAGCCCAAGAGTTGGCTGAAAATTCAGCCCCCTCCTCCTATATATAGGCCCTCCGGAAAAGACCGAAGTGCCCCTACACTAGGAGTACAACACAAGCCCTCACGGGGGCGTTTTGGTCAACACATGAAGTTCACCATCGGACGGCCGCGCATCCATCGGGCCTTCACGTCCTCCCCGACGCAAGCACCTAGATCATGCCGCGTGTCGCCCGCCTCGAAGCTTCCCGACGTGCCGGATACCGTCTCCGTCACGTCGGGCCCTCGGGCTCGGTTTTGAGGCCCAAACCGAGAAACCCTCCTCCGATGGTTTTGTGGCCAAACCACCAAACCCCGCGTACACGGCCCGGCCTCACCACGCCAAGCGTCGAGCCCGCCAAGCCTTTCACCTCCGGCGCTCGGACGGTCTACTCAGTCTTGCCTCGTTCCTTGACTTGGCCACCACCGATGCACCGGCTCCATGTCCACGACTTCGTCTTGCTCTTCTTGCACCATGCGGCTCGCACTTGATCCCGTCGGCCACCGGGTCCCTCGAACCAAGCCTACTTGTCTCTCCACTCCTCGGAGGCCCCGCAAGGCTAAGACCTTTCGCGCCTGTTCTTCACCCGCACCAACGCAAACCAAGCCGCAACCAACACACCGCAATACTAGGCCAAGAGTCGGTCCACACAACGTTGTCAACCACTCCTCACGAGTGCATTGACAACACACCACATAAACAATAAGGTAAATACACAAAATAAAACACACACAACACAACTCAACACTACACACACAAAGCTTCAAACCATCCGGTCAATCACTCATCACACACGAACCAAGGTACTTCTCAACTTGGTTCCTCACCAAATCCGGTGAGTTGTGAGCCATATGCGAGCATCATTGGGTACAACTTGGCCTTCATTCGCCGGATTCGTCCTCCTCGGCTCCTCCTACCCATATCTAGCAACTTTTGATGGGGACCCTTTGCTCTCTTCCATCTGGATGTTCTCCCCGTTTGGAGCACTATGGAGGGACGATGAGGTCCGTCGCGTGTCATCGCTGTCGGAGACACGCGGTCAGAGCCGCGCTTGGTGATCCTCAAGGCTACCCTGATGGGGGTCCTGTGGCAGGACAACGAGGTCCGCCGCGTACAATGTTGCATCGCCCGGTGGTCGTGCCGTTCCCGTTCTGATGACATGGGTCTTCGGCGGCTAAACGCGCTGTTGTCAGCGCCTCCTTCCACACTTCCTTGCTCTCCTCCCACATTAGTGTCATCAGCTCATCAAGGAAGAGCTTCAAAATGTGCTCAAGATTGAGCCCAAGAGCTTCAACGGCTCTGCGAATGCTGCACCTGATGTCCGGGGTGCCTACTACGTCTAGCGTGGATCTTAGAAGCCGGGAACATGGAACGTGGACACGTTCCTCGTTCCGGGACCGGGAACGGCAACATCCCGGGAACAATTTAGTGTAAAAATCATTCATAAGTGTTGTTCCTCGTTTTGGGAACGTTCTGGCTCCGGGGACGGGAATGGGAACATGGCTACTAAGGTGTGGATGAACGTGATGATGATGACCGAGGCCAAGGAGCCGAGGAGGTATGCGTCCTGCAATTGGGTTTGTGGTTTATGCAAGTTGCAGGGGCATCCTGACAAACTTCTCGGCTTTCACCGGTGCAGGTGATGGTGACGCTCTTCTCCCTTGGACTTGAGACGTTATCGCGATGCCCCTGCTTCCCCATCATGAGAGTTTCTCTGGGTGAAACCCCAGCTCTGGTCTACAGATGGCTAGTGTGCCTTCCTTGGAGGCGTTGTTAGTGAATTTGTGAGTTCCTTTCTCACAATGGACGGTTGTTTCCTGCTCAGATTATTTACTAGTAGGTGTCAATGAGGAGGCCTAGCTTGATAGTCAGTCTGCCATTAGTGGTTCTAGTTTTAGTCTGGTTTCCCAAAACAAATTAGCATTGTAGGGTTTTGCCTCAATTTTTATAAAAACGAGGTTGTTGATCTGTGGTTGTGCCGCAACCTATCAATGCAAATTTTCCTTTACGACCATTTAAAATAAGGGAAAACATGTATTTCATGGAATCGTGGTGAAATGGTGCGATGCACAAGAAATTAGATATGTGCTTCCTATTTTCCCCATACACCACTTACTTTTTAAAGTTCCAGACAACCATCAAACCGTAGGCATTCTATCTTGGGCAGTTTTGTGTTTGCACCATTGTTAATAATAATTGAAAATGCACCAAACTTGGATGACAATGTGCAATTTAGGAATTTCTGAGGAATAATTAGGCATGTTTGATTAGGGCCGCATTTGCTCGTATAAGGAAAGATCCCAAAGAAGTACAGCTTATTACACCACATATAGTTGTCTCCTGCTAGGTATGCTACATTATTTACTTTCTTGTTTTTAGATCCATGCTTTAGATCCTATGAACCCATACAACATAAATGGAAGGTGAACATCGGTACAGGCATAACTAAAACCTAGGAGAAAATAAACAGGTTATGGATGTTATAAGAAGTATGTATGCTAATGCACTAACTAGTATTTGTTTTCAAAATTTGATTTGCATTTCTATTTTTAAGCAATAAAATACAGCTCTTCTAGGAGTTGACTTGAAAAGGTATATATGACCTCAATAAGACAATAACTCCGCTATTGGGAAAACTTAACCTACTATACTTACAATTATTTTTTATGTATTGTAAGAATTGCAGTACATTGTGGAATCATAATCTTAAATTTAGTTTGACTAGAACGTGTAATAGTTAGTGACATTTCTACAGCTAGTCAAAACATTTTGTTTTGGACATTTGCAGGTCGAGTGTTTCCACACTCATCCTTTATAAAGGATGTATAGTTCCTGCAAGTTGTAGATCTTAGTTGTGAGAGACTTTTATACATTTGTTTTGTTATGCACCTAGATATATACTTATGTTTAGATACATAACAGAAGGAATGCATCTATAAAAAAGCCAAAACGACTAGTAATTTGGGATAGAGGGAGTATTACTTTATATTGCGTGAAGCATTCTTGCCAGCTCATAAAAGTTAGTTGTAAAAGATTTCATGTGTACCGTGGGAATTGTTCCTGACAATTGTTTCCAACTCAAGCACCTTCAATATGTTGTTTGCACGCAAATTTGTTTGTTGTGTTTAGTCTTGTAGCTAAAAAGAGACTAAAACTATGGATGGGTTGCAGAAAAGTGAAAACCACAATTGTCAGTAGAGGGGAAAGCCGCACGCTGAAGTTATCTGCTCATGAACAGCTTCAACATACAATTGTCTGCTTTATGATGGTGTCGCCACCCACCATTACCCCTCTCACGTGCCTGATTATTTTCGTGCCCTTTCCGCTCATCAAAATTATTATGAAGTTACAAACATTGTGCATACAATCAAATCATCTTCTTTGTCTATAGTTTATTTATTGTTTGAAAACTATGTCATGCACCAAGGGAGCTCATACACAATTACCTATGCATCTTCATTAAATATGAACTTAAACAAAGAAATGGAAAAATGAACATACTTTCACAAATGTAATCTGTTCTATTATGATTATGCCAAAGGCCAAGGGCAAAATTGGTATACTAATGATGGTGGCTGGTGGGTTGTGTGAGTCCGTATGAGGCACTTGCAAAATATGTGAAGCCGGTTTTGTTTCTATACGTGGACATAATGCCAAAGGCTGCCAGCTTTTTTTCACAGTACTTGCAAGAACTGTGCACCCCTTTCATTTCTGTTCATGGATGTAAGTACATACCGTAAAAGGCATCCTACCTTTCACGTTTGTTGATGCCTTCACACAATTCCTTTCCGCCAGCTGGTCCTCCTACTCTTTATAAGCACATCTATAGCATCACAATTAGACATAGAGCAGCAGTTGGTGCCACAAGAACACTTGGGGAGGCAAGTGTGACTTCAATCTCGGAGTTATTTTCGTGTCTATTGTAAGTACATAGTTCACTGATGCCATTTTCGTAGCCATTTTGAAAGTGTTAGCGGAAAGATGGTGAGATGCAATCATCCATGTACTCTGCAAATGCATCTGGTATTTGAATGGTTGCTTTATCATAATTTGGACTGCTCATTCTTGCCAATAATAGAGTGTGCGGTATATGTATACCTGCATTAAAACTCTTAATTTTTATTTAAATTTTATAATCATGCTAGTGGCTTGCAATTTTGTCAGCCGGGATGGGGTGTTCTGTTTTATAACTTTGCTCGAGGAGCATTCATTATGAATCCAGTTTTTAGGAAGTAGTAAAATCTCGGTTTGGTCATAAGAGGCCATATTATAGGGCAAGCATATATATGTCTATATGACAGAAAGTTGTTTTACTTCAGTTCATCGTAAATTTTCTCTTGCTGTAAAATAATTACCTACTCATTTGTTTTATTTGCAGGTGTGTCTAGTTGTTTGAGTAGATATGCAGTTTGCACTAGCATTCGATGGGAACACAAGTCCTCACCTGATGAGAAAATCTGGTGACGGTGGTGGGAGTGAGAGGTTGATGGAGAGATTGAATATTGGGGTCATCAATCAGGAGAAAGCTTTGCGGAATAGGTGCTTCAGTGGTGGCAGTGCTAGAACCACACAATGTGTTCTTAACCCTGATGCTTGTTCTGAAACTCTTGTGAGCATCTAACTCCGTTATTACTCTTACATGGTGGTTTACTATATCTTTTATGGAAATTATACTTTATTTCTTTGTGAAGTTTACTGTACTTCTTAGGGAAGTATACTGTGAATATTATGAATTAATTATTGTATAGATTTGTTCAAATAAGCTCATTGTAAGTATTTGAGATTCTTGGGGAACTATGGCTCTACTGCATTCAGGAAAACAAAATTCATGGTTACTACATGAATGACCTATGGAAATAAACCTTAGTTGCTGAGTGGCCATCACAAATCATTGGTATGATATCTATTAAGTGATAATATATATCTGCTACTCAGACCAATGTAATCTTTCCTGAATGTTATTTATTGGCATGTATAAATGCACTACTTATGTACTGATTTAGGATTAATTTAAGTAATCTAACTTTTGGTCACATATTTTGCAGCATTTTGAAACACATTCCTCCAGAAAAAGTTATGCTGACGCAAACCGTGTGTCTGCTATTATTTTGGGTGGAGGCATTGGAGCTCAGCTCTTTCCTTTGACAAGCACTAGGGCTACACCTGCTGTAAGAGATAATGTTGAACGTCCGACATTGATTACTCTGTTGTAATATTATCGATAGCAATCTTCAAATTTTATCTTAGCCTGTGCGATATTTAGTAGATTCATCTCAATTTCAAGATACACTGTTAACCATCAAATTATAACATACATAAGACCAAAAAAAAGAGGTGAAAGTTGCACTCGTTTTTTTTTTCTAGACTTTCAGCTAAATCTTCTCATAAGCTTTTGTTTCTGGTCCATATGTCCCAAAGCATTCAACTTTACTCTGACGTAAAATATTCTCTTTCTTTTTTTGTTCTTGTTGCATTACTTAGGTCCCTGTTGGAGGATGTCACAGGCTTATTGATATCCCTATGAGCAACTGCTTCAACAGTGGTATAAATAAGATATTTGTGATGACTCAGTTCAACTCTGCTTCTCTGAATCGCCATATTCATCGTACATACCTTGGAGGCGGGATCACCTTTACTGATGGATCTGTACAGGTAATTAACCTTATCTTGTTGTTGTGTAAATAGCAGTAACTTCATGTAGAGAGAATAATAATGAGAAACCAATATTCTAAGATCCGAAGGCATCGTGGTTCAAAACATAGACTACTTGCGATGAACCATCAACCATTCATGTCATAACTTTGTCTTGAATTCCATAAAATGGGCAAACTATTGATTTCATATGAGATCAGTTGTAAAACTAATTGTTCTGACACACAGGTATTAGCGGCTACACAAATGCCTGAAGATCCTGCTGGATGGTTTCAGGGTACAGCAGATGCTATCAGAAAATTTGCCTGGGTACTTGAGGTACTTAATATTTTTCTTTGTGGGTGGTCATTATCTCATTCTTGTAACATTTCCTTTGGAATCTTAAGTTCTTTTGTACCTTTTCAGGATTATTACAATCATAAAGATATTGAGCACATTGTAATCTTGAGTGGTGATCAGCTTTATCGGATGAATTACATGGAACTTGTGCAGGTACATTGTACTCTCGTTCCTTAAGTTTTGTTTATGTCCTGATTTAGGATTAACTGACTATTTGGCATGTATTATTTCCAGAAACATGTCGATGACAATGCTGATATCACTATATCATGTGCTCCTGTTGATGAGAGGTAAATCAATTGTTGATCCTCCTAGCTCACGAACATCTTATCTAGTCATTCAACACAACATCGCTTGGTCTCATTTGTTTTTTTTCTATGGGAAGCCGAGCTTCTAACTGTGGGCTAGTGAAGTTTGATTGTACTGGACGTGTGCTTCAATTTTTTGAGAAACCAATGGGTGCTGATTTGGAATCTATGGTTAGCAATTCTCTGAGTACTTATTTTGTTTCCTTTGTCTTCAGTGAACCCTTATTTTCGTGGTCCATCTCTACTTGTCTTGTTTAGAATTGATTATCTGTTTTGCTATAGAATGAAAGTCTGATGGTACTGTTATTGCAGAGAGTCGATACCAACTTCCTCAGCTATGCTATAGGTGATACACAAAAATATCCTTACATTGCATCAATGGGCGTTTATGTCTTCAAAAGAGATGCACTTTTAGACCTTCTCAAGTAATTACTTTCCTACAATTTATTTTTATTCAAATCCTAGTTTGTCTTCTAATAGTGTCAATTTTTAGGTCAAAATATAATCAACTGCATGACTTTGGATCTGAAATCCTCCCAAGAGCTGTACTAGAGCATAATGTGCAGGTAACTCTGATCTATCGCACTATGTGCAATTTTGTATCATGAAGTCTTCATGTTTAAGAGTTGTTTTGTTTCCAGTTTCCACAAATTGAGCTAATATTATCAAGTAGGATTGTACTGTAAATATCAATCCACAATTTATGAATTATCGCCTCCATGCATCATACAGACTAACAATATGTTGAACTATTGTGTTAGGCATATATTTTCACGGGATATTGGGAGGATGTTGGAACAATCAAATCATTCTTCGATGCAAACTTGGCCCTCACTGATCAGGTATTCTGTTATATATGTATTGTGTCCTGGATATATATTGCATGAAATTCTGTGCATGAACAGTTTCATTCTGTTCTTCAGTTGACTTGTATCATATAACAATTTGGTGGCTAGAATCTGAACACAAATTTACCTCATGTATTTCTCTGTTCAGCCTTCCAAGTTTGAATTCTATGACCCACAAACACCTTTCTTCACTGCGCCCCGGTACTTGCCTCCAACGCAACTGGACAAGTGCAAGGTATAGATTTTGTGGAACACAATTGTTATGTCAGCGCGTGATGTACACATATTTGAGGTCTATATTTTCTCCTCTGCAGATCAAAGATGCATTTATCTCGGATGGTTGCTTGTTGAGTGAATGCACTATCAAGCATTCAGTGATTGGAGTTTGCTCACGTCTTAGCTCTGGATGTGAACTCATGGTACATACTTCACCTAGATGCATGCTGATGTTTTATACATGCTTTTGCATCAGAACATTGATTTGAGCCACTAGAGTTATTGCAGCAACCATGTACAATTTGGTATACCATACACCAGGGTTCACAAAATCACAAATAATTTTTGCGACCCTGGACAAATTCATCAAAGTACTTTTTTTAACGTTTTTTCAAAACTTTAGACTTCATTCAGCTTGTATCACTAATATCATGTCCCATCTGCTTAGCATGTGAACACCTCAATTCTGATGCTTACTGTACACTAGGAAATCTCAGATTTTTCAAGCCTGAATATGACAGTAATACCGAACTAGATGAAGACTTGATCTATTCATTTTTACATTAAAAAAATGTCATTGATTCATTTCTTTATGCGCGTTGTAATTACTACAGGATACCATGATGATGGGTGCAGATATATATCAAACTGAAGAAGAAGCTTCAAAGCTACTTTTAGCTGGGAAGGTCCCAATTGGGATAGGAGAGAACACAAAGATAAGGTGAGGTTTTGAAACAACATTGCATAGACATGATTACTGTTAACTCCCAAATATCACGCTTGCGGACACCTGATGGTATTTTCCTCTGATGATTTCTAGGAACTGTATTATTGACATGAATGCGAGGATCGGGAAGAATGTGGTGATCGCGAACAGTAAGGTGAGCAAGCGCACCTACATGGCTGCATAAACTTGTGTGCTCGTGTTTCCAATGCTGGTTTTGTGACCATGGGTACCACTTTTCATGGCAGGGTATCCAAGAGGCCGATCACCCGGAAGAGGGATACTACATAAGGTCCGGGATTGTGGTGATCCTGAAGAATGCAATCATCAAGGATGGGTCGGTCATATAGATGGTGTGCGCCTACAAAGCAAGAGCCTGCAATGCTATACATTGATGTATTGTGCAACTATGGTTGGGAATTGCTGCCTGCCATAAAGTCTGCTCAGCTTGCTGACGCAAGATGCATGGCCTATCATCCTGTTTCTATAGTCTTTGTATTGCTACTAAGCCCGTGAAGTTGCAGCAAACCTTTTATGTACCTTTGTATTCCCGTTGGGAATTCTATTCGGAAATAAATACAAATGACATACAAATATCATATTGGTGCTGGAATCATATAATCTCTGCCAAAAAAAGAAGTCATCCTGTGATTCAAAATTTATATTATATATCGTATTTAGTATGTGTATATGTGCGTGCATGAATCATTAGTGCCAAATATGATGAATAAATAGGGCAAATAAGGTTATTTTATCTCCTTATTGATCTTTACCGAAGCTCCTTTCTCACCGCACTTTTTGCTTCCATGTTGTCCGGCTCCGTTGCTTTTTTACGGCATCACATCCCAATTTTTCTCCGTCGGTTCCTGTGTTGTCCAGTGCAGCTTTTCCTCCTGTCTCGCCGCTCGTCGCCTGATCCGACGGCTGTGAGCTGTCCTCCCTGGGCCCGCGGCTGCGGCCGACGCGGGGAGCCAAAAAGTGTGCGGTGCACCTGCGCAGGCACAAGATGAGGTGCCGCTGCCGTTCCTGTGCCCGCAGCCACGGCTGAAGTCGATCGAGACGTCGGGCAGCACCCTCGTGGCGTGTGGCAATTTGAGGTGTACTCCCTCCGTCCCGGTTTGATGGTCGCCGGAGTCTGGAACCGGAAACCAATGTGATGGACAAAAGACACCGATAACCCTATAAAGCAACGCATAAGGCTATGAGTAAGGTAATGCTGCGCTGTGCAAAGCCTAGACTAGTAGCTGCTGCTGCCATAGAACAATGTGCAAAAGCCTACACTAGTAGGTGCTGGTGCTATGAAACGACAATCAATTGGGGACATCAACCTGTAGCTTCAACGACTATGAAATAGGAACAGAGGGAGTAGTTTTCTAGTATTGTCCAACTTGAAATGCAAGTTTTCCAACTCGGACGAACGGCGCTAATTTTCGATTCCCTACTGGCTTTCGCCCTGTTTGGTAATGCCATCCTGCACCTGCTGCTGCGTCGCGTCAGGTCAGGGTAGGGAAACGGCCCCTAGGCGGCATACAGGAGTACTACACACATCACAGTTTTTTTTTTGAAAGAACACACATCACAGTCTCACTCTGACAATTCGCTCCTCCTCCTCCTCCTCCTGACTCCTGAGTCCCGAGTCCCATCCCAAACCTCAGTGGTGTTGCTGCCCGTCGTCCTGTACACTGGTGGCGCTGCCAGCCTCCCAGCGCTGGGGTTCGGATCGGCGTCCTCCATTCCTCCGCCGTCTCGCTCGCTCTCCAGCGCCCCTCCTCCTGGCGGCTTGGCGCTCTCCTCCGCCTCCTCTTCCTTGGATTGGTTTGCGGCGGCGCCCCCGCAGGCACCTGGACTGACTTCTCTCTTCTTGGTAAGGGACCGACCCTAGCTCGTGGCATTTGGTTACAGCGAGTTTTGATCTGGCCCTCCGTATTCTGTTCCCCGGGAGTAAATCCGAGCCCAAATATCTGCTCCCCTCCGTATTTCTTGACTGCATGGCTCGATTAGGCTCTTCTCCATCTTGCAAATATTGTTATTCTCCCCCTCAATTAACCCGGTAGGCCTGATGAAGAAGGTGCGGATAGATCCGCTCATGCCAAGTGCTGGTGCTTGGGTGTCTACTACATCAGATCGGCACAATCTATGTGCTACTGATTTTGGGTTGTTCCACACTAGCAAGTGCTTTGCACCCATTCTGACAGGGTTCGGATTGCGGTACCAATTGATGTTAACTTAGAAGATAAAATAATGTGATCCGGAAACTGTATCCAAAGTTCGGGCCCTGCTGTCAAACCTTCTGAATTTGTAATTCAATCCTCATGGATGCATGTAGTAGCTGATCCTGCCATCCATATAATATTGTAAGTTGAAACCACCATCATATGCACCAAACATATGCATATGCTTTGGAATAGACAGTTGGAACAGAAAAGGCTAAACCAATGGGTTTGGGCTAAACAAGCAATAATCAACACTCCAATATTTAGCCTTTTATGATCTTTCCATTCCTTCTTTTTTTTGTCTGTTATCCTTCCTTTTTTTGCACTCAACAATTACATTCGTTTTCTTCTATCAGTCCACTGATCAAGTAGACAATGACAAGGGAGTGTTTTTCCTTTCTGTGTCTGTCTTGGGGTGGGGTGGGGAGTTTAGTCGCCATAACCGTCCAGCGATTAGGATGCTGTTTCTATAGCCTGCCTATATGGTCTACGCTGTTTGTAGCTCTATACTAACGTGTTACCCGTCCTATACTCTCTCCTTTTTGAAAATTGAATTGCTTGTTCTTGACCTTTTATTTTCCTACTTTATCGCTTCGCATTGGAGGTCATGACTTTGGCATGTTTCTTTCCTTTATGGATTAATCTGACTGAACTTTCAGAATAATTTGTGTCACCTATATGGTCTTGCAAGGTGGATAAGGTTAGGTGATATAGCATTCTACTTCTACTCTTTGTACAATTTAAGGACAAATGGTTTGAATTCTTTAACATGAGAAATTGCAATGTGCCTACTTATCTCTGTTAAACTGTGCTGATTTTGCAATGCATGTGATACAATACAATATGAAGAACCACAAGTGCACTAAGCACATCCAGCCTATTGTGTATTGCTAAAATTGTACAGATTACTCAAATCTAGTGTATGATATCTAGAACCAAATCAACAGACTATATGGATTGTGGCTTACGAATGGGTTCCAAATGTAGAAGCAGTGCTGCCCTGGCTGCCGGGTTAATCCTTGTAGTTAAAATGAGGATGAATGTCCAAGTGAATTCTTATGCCATCTGTAGGGTCATAGTTGTGTCACCCATGTGCTAGGGTGGTATATGTCCGTATTCCATGCTTTACTGTGTTTTTTAATATACTTTCTAGTATTATGAGTTATAATGCTTATTGGTATCTCAAAATGTAAACTGAGTTCAAAAACTAGACTGGATATTATGTTCTTAATCTTCTTTCTTTTTCCTGGTTAGGCTATCAGTATTTCCTTTTCCCTTTGAAATGGATCATAGTTCTGATGAGGATACAGAAATCAGTGATTCTGAGATTGATGATTATGAAGGAAAAATATATGCAAGGCTGATGTCAGGAGATTTAATGGTTAAGAAGAATGGAGAGAGTTACAGCTGTCCCTTCTGTAGCAGCAAGAAGAAGAATAATTTCAGTATAAGTAGTCTGGTTCAGCATGCTTCAGGAGTAAGTGCAGCACCTAATCGCCAGGCAAAGGAAAAGGCAACCCACCGTGCCCTTGTCAAACATTTGAAGAATGACCTAACTAAATCACCTGAGCCACGACCACAGGTGATTCCTGTGGAACCACAACCTCTTCAGAACAGAGATGAGAAGTTTGTGTGGCCCTGGATGGGCATCCTAGTTAATGTGCCTACTGAATGGAAGGATGGGCGCCAAGTTGGAGAAAGTGGAAATCGTTTAAAGGGACAATTATCAAACTTCTGCCCACTGAAGGTCATCCCTTTATGGACCTTTAGAGGTCATACAGGAAATGCTATTGTTGAGTTTGGAAAGGACTGGAATGGTTTCAGAAATGCACGAACATTCGAAAGTCACTTCGCAGCTGGAGGACATGGTAAAAAGGACTGGATAGGAAAAAAGAATAAAGGATCAGAGCTTTATGGATGGCTTGCCCGGGCAGAAGATTACAATTCTCCAGGATTGATAGGGGACCACTTGAGAAAAAATGGTGACTTAAAATCTGTCAATGATCTTGCAAAGGAGGGAGCACGTAAAACTGACAAACTTGTGGCTAATTTAGCTAACCAAATTGAGGTAAAGAATAGGTACTTACAGGAGCTTGAGTGCAAATACAGTGAGACAACTGCATCTCTTGAGAAGATGATGGGGCAAAGGGAGCAACTTCTCCAGTCATACAACGAAGGTTTACTTTACTGTTTTCCTACCCCCCTCAATAGATATCTAGTTCTATATCCAGTTTCTATGTTCAGTAGCTGCAAAGTTTCATTTACTTAATGATCAATTAATAAGCATAGCCATTACCAGAAATTCGGAAGATGCAGCAACTAGCTCGTCAGCATTCTCAGAAGATCATTGATGACAATCAAAAGCTGCGCTCTGAACTTGAGACCAAAATGAAAGAACTTGATGTGAGATCCAAGCAGCTTGATGAGCTTGCAGCAAAAAGTGGTTATGACAGAAGGAACCTTGAGCAGGAGAAGCAGAAGGTGAGTCATTTGTCCACTTTTCTTTCATTCTCTTTAAAAGAGTGTAAAGAGTTGATTTCCTGAGTGTCTTATTACTTTATTAGTATGTACATTGTAGGTAATATTGTTTTCTGCTAGCAACTCCATATTAGTCGTCTTCACTTGTCCTCTTTGTTCACATATTAGTTTGCACTACAGTGCTAGGGTACTATAGGTGCAACTTATGTGCTTTGTTGTTGCTTGAACTCAGAATGCCATCAGATCCAGCCATCTTAAACTGGCGACATTGGAACAGCAGAAAGCTGATGAGAATGTGTTGAAGCTTGTGGAAGAACAAAAAGTATGTACTTGATCCCCCTTTTTTGTGATATGATGCTTTAAATTTTTAAGAATGTGTCCTATGGTAGTCTTACTGTATGGAAACTGCAGAGGGAGAAACATGCTGCTTTAAAGAAGATTCTGTTGTTAGAGCAGCAATTGGACGCAAAGCAAAAGCTTGAATTAGAAATACAGCAGCTGAAGGGCAAACTGAAAGTGATGGAGCATATGCCTGGGGATGAAGATTCGGCATCAAAGAATAAAATTAATGAGCTAAGTGAGGCATTGCAAGAAAAGATAGATGAGCTAGATGGAATGGAGTCACTGAACCAAACTCTGGTTATTAAAGAAAGCAAAAGCAATATTGAATTGCAAGAAGCTCGGAATGAGCTAAAAAATGTATGTTACCTTACATCAACTAACTGGTCTTGTTGACAGTTCGCTGTGAGATCTATGCGACTTATGTTGGCGATGAGATTTCGTTTTTATTCATCTTTTGTTCTGCGACATGCTATGCAGGGCTTAGTTAATATTTCAGGTGGGCGGGCACATATAGGAATCAAGAGAATGGGCGAGCTTGATCCGAAAGCATTTTCAAAGGCATGCCAAAAGAAGTGCTCAGAAGAAGATGCGGAAGTTACCGCTGCCTTCCTTTGTTCAAAGTGGGAAGCTGAAATTAAAAACCCTGATTGGCACCCTTTCAAGGTTGTCATGGTTGATGGAAAGGAGATGGTATGTATCTTCATTTGCTGCTACTTCTCTACACATTCCTAGCTTTAGAGCCTACAATTTTTAAGTTACTGGTAATCCTATCCTATCCAGTAAAGCTTTCTTGCATGATTATATCCTGTAACACTAACTTGCATGAATGACTTTTACCCCCTGTTCTATCTCACTCACTCAAAAAAGGCTACCTTCTGTTACACCCTCTTTTTGTTATAGATATGTCCAGGCAATGATATGGATGTTATCCCGCAAGCTCATTAAGAGTATAGTGTTTCTGTCATTCATTTCCCTATTTAATGTAGTGAACCATGTATCATCGGTCATTGTTCAGCTTTTTAAAGATGACTTCATTTTGAAAGTATTAGTGTGTTACCTAAAGTATGCCTTATTTGACATCAAGTGGCGTGTGCCGTGCTGTAGGAAATAATTGAGGATGATGCAAAGCTTCGACGACTCAGAGAAGAACATGGGGAAGAAATCTACACATTGGTGACAAAGGCACTCTGTGAAATTAATGAGTACAAGTCTAAGGGTAGTTATTCCGTGGGGGAACTGTGGAACTTCAAAGATGAACGAAAAGTGACCCTGAAGGAAGCTGTCCAGTTCGTCCTGAAACAGTGGCGAATGAATAGGAGGAAGCAGCGCTGAGTTAAATCTTCCGTGGGCTTCCATCTGTTCTGAACACTGCGTGTGGAACCATGATTGTTTACCTATTCCTAGTAGAACATAAGTTGATACTAGTGGCAGTATCAGCATCAGTGTTAGTGAACCTGAACACTCTTATTTCGCCTTTGTAAGTAATTCTGTTGAACTACGAGTATGTCCGAGTAGTAATATCTAGATGCTCTGTGTGTGTGTGTGTTCTGGAGATAGGGATTAATTCTGGGTATGCCGTGGAACGCTTAGACGTAATAAAGCATGCTTGGGCAATGGTGTACTCTCTCTGTGCACAAAGACTGTTCGTTTAGAAAATTTAGGACATACTCCCTCTGATTTGGTATTAGATGCTGTTTTGACAAATATATTGGAAGTATAAATTATTAATAACTTTTAAGTTGTTGAATTTGAAAATGTGAAAATATATACATAGATTTATATTGAAATTACTTTCATGAAAATATACATATATAACTTTTTCATAAATATTTTATAGAAAAGAGAAGTCAAAGTTGTGCTTTAGTGATTGTATCGTTGTTTAATACTGAACCGGAGGGAGTAATGGTAGTTGTGATAAGTGATCATACTACCTCTAATTATTTTGTTTGGGTTTCATTGGAATTAGAGAAAAATACCAATTAATCATTTCATTGACTTTATGCACTTTTTAATGCACCTTTTCATTGGGATAAGTATTTACTTTACTTACTTTAGTTTCACTACAAGCTAAATAAACACTCTTTGTGGGACAAAATTTGAAAACTAAATGAACGCTTTGTGGGACAGAGGGAGTAGTGACTACTCACTCTGTCCAAAAAAAGTATTCGTGTTTGTTTAACTTTCAAATTTTATCACATAAAGAGTGTTAATTTAACTTTTAGTGAAACTAATCTTTTTTCCGATCCAAGGGAGCCTCCCATTTTCATTGTAGGAACAGAAATATAGATGCTCGGAGAAATAGTAAAGACATAGCAGGAAAACCCCACGGCTCCCAAAACTCAATCACAACAACTTTCCCACAAAAGGCCTAACATTTTTCGCTCTTTTCTCCTTCTGACTACGCGAACGTGCATTAACTTCATATGGACTCCTTTGCTTTTCTTCTGCTTTCAGGCTTCATCCTTATCCTCCCGGGGTGATCCTCCAGGCCGACGGAAGCATCCTAACGGTGGGCCTCTCCTGCTGCGCCAAGATCATGTGAGCGAACGCCAGAATCTTCTTGAGCCCTTCTTCTACATCACCTTGGTAGTCGGTGCTGAACAGACCTGCTAGTAAAGCATGTACGCACAAGCATGAAGAATTATTTTAGCAGGATGTTTGATTAGCTTTTCATCAAACTTTCATATGGCCCAGCACACAACTGCAAAGCCAAAGTGATAGACTGCTCCACCATTGGGGAGCAAGGCCAATATCCAGATTTTGTAATGTGATGTATTGATGGGAGTGTTGTTAGCTCCCAAACATGCTCCTATGATACCCCATACACATCTTGCGACTGTGCATTGGAAGAACAAGTGTTCCACAGTTTCCACTTGTGGACAAAACATGTAAGATGGGTTGCCAACCCACTTTTTCTTTATCATGTTATCTTTTGTGAGTACGGCATTGTTTTCAAGCAGCCAAGTGAATCTTAACCTTGTATGAGATCTTGAATTTCCAAATGTGTTGGAAGGATATTCCAAGGTCATCCATGGTCAAATGATCATACACTGATTTAGTTGTGTATGTGCCTTTTGCACCCCACCTCCAACTAATGGTGTCCTCTTGGTTTTGGTATCTAAACTTGTAAGCATTGTCTACGATATCCAGCCAATGCTCAAAGAGGATCGGAGGAAGCCATCTATTGAAGTGTACTTGGCCATTAGTGAGGAATTGGAAGACAATAATGTCTTTATCAGAGCACAAATCAAAGATTACTATGACACAATGGGTTTGTCAAATAACCATATATATTTCCAGAAGAGAATTTGTTTCCCATTTCTTGTGCCAATCTTTCTCCCTCTCAACTATATGGGTCTCACCTTTAGTAAGTCTGTCCAGATAGAGGAATCACTAAGTATGTGTTTCACAATACTTATTCCCTCATCCGGCAAATATTTTGCTTTGATTATATTTTTGTCAAATCCTCTCTTCTTTTTTCTAATCTCCACCACCATTTACACAATAGACTAACATTCATCTTCCTAATGTCTTTAATACCCAACCCTCCTTTCTTTTTGCTTTTACAGATGATTTCCCATTTAACCAGCCTGTATTTTCTCTTCTGACCCCCCTGCTAGAAAAACATCCTTCTTTGTTTGTCCACAACATCAATCATGGTTTTAAGGAGAAGTACATAGACATATGGTATAAGTTGCACTTGATAGACTGGAGTTTATTAATGTAGTCCTACTGACAATAGACATGGTGCCTCCCTTCCACACTGCCAACTTATTTTCATTTTTCCACAACTAGCTTCTAGTCTTTGATATGCAGCCTGCTAGGGCTTACAGACACCCCCAAGTACTTTATGGAAAATGTCACAATTTGGCAATTGAATAATTCAGCCATCTATATGTTCTTTTCCTCAACCCAGAGCAAACACACTCTCTCTTGTCGCCATGCCGACTACCTTTGTCTACCTCTTAATGGTCTTTCTTTAGTAGCACATGCCTCAATCTGTGCAAAGTCTCGGCTCTCCTGTCATGCATTCATGCCCACAACTGACTATGGCTAAACAGAGACCTAACAGAGACCATGTGCTTAACCGCATCAGGATAACTACTCGGCGACTAATGACCGCAACAAGAGCATGACACATGAAATTTACATTTATATTTATATTTGTATTTGTCATTAGTATATTCAATTTCTACAAATATGCTACATAATGTATGCATCTTTACTTTCTAGTCAAGCTCTGGCGACGACTTTTCAGGACGCTCTGCGTACCTTCATCAGCGCGGCTAGTTCCCAAACTCGGGGGCTACGCACCAAATCACTACTCGACAACAACTCGAGTAGTCTCTGCTAGCTCTCTAGCTCGGGTCTCAGCACCAACAACTACTCGACGTGGCTCCTACGGCTCTCCTGGCGACGAGCTTGGGGGCTGAACACAACAAGAGTACTCGGATGATGACTTCTGCAAACACTGAAGACCGCTGGATTGATTCTTCAATCGTTCCAAGGCTCGGGGGCTACTAGGCTACACCCATCAGTTGATTTTTTCAAGACGAAAGCAGAATCAAGATTGACTCTCAGCCAGAGTTCACAACTCAACCTAAGGCTCGGGGCTACTGCATATGGAGTGTGATTTTGCAATCACACTTCCATATAATCTCGGCTTCAAGACAGATGAGCTGGACCACCTTCCAGCCTCGTGGCAGTTCAAGTACTATTGAAGACTTCTCCAAGAAGTACTCGAGGAAGATCAAGAACTACTCGAAGAGGCTTCAAGACTACTCGAACTACTACTCTCGACTACAATGTGCTCGGGGGCTTGTCGGGCATACACCCCGGGTACCTTCAAGGAAGGAGGAAGGCGGACTCCTCTTAGAATTCTCCTGTAATCCTAATAGGACTCCTACCTTGTAATCGACTAGGAACCCGCCCCCTGAACTATATAAAGGAGAGCCGGGTACCTAGGAACACATCCACAATCCCTCTGGGGAACACCCAAGCGCAGAGAGCAATATACTACACCAAACAGGATGCAGGGTACACTACTCTGGCTACCCGAACATGTATAAATCTTGTGTCCCCACGCATACCTTCTAGTTCTAGGTCTGGCGATCCCCACTATCTACTCTCCGACGGGTACCCCTATGGAGGTTGCTGGATATAAAACTCCGACAATCAGGACCTCGAGTGCTAAAACTAAGAAGATCCAGGGTCTAAACGAAGAAAATAGGACCTAGATGTACAAATCTTAACAGGTGGAAGAACCGGTTTGTGAAATAAAAGAAGTTTAGGGTCTCTTTAGCAAGAAGCCCTAGGTTGACCGGTATGGGGCTGGATTGACTTGGGTGCGAGAGGATCTGGGCCGTCGTTCCAATGATGGATGGTTGGCAGCGGCGGAGGGTGGACGGGCGGCGGCGACACACGACAAAACTGTCGACGAGCTCACTGGAGAAGCTCGAAAATGAGCTCCCAGCCACGGTTTCGAGCATGGTTTGAAGCTACATGAATCTAGGGAGACGGCGAACCTAACAAGGGTGTTAGGGAGGCAGGTGTGGGAGCTACAGGGCTCTAGATGCGAGGGAAACAAGGGGAGTGGGTTTCTCACAATGTGGTGAAACTCTGGGCGAAGAAATGGGCGACGGATAGGCAGGGGTGAGGGAGATCCAAGATGGTGGTCGGAGCTTGAAGACGACGAGAGGCGATGTTGCTCTGGTTGAAGGGGATGGCCGCCCTGGGACATGAATAGAGCTCAGGGGAGCGACGTATGCGAGTGAACAGATTGAAAAGAGAGCAAAGGGTACTTCATCGAAGGTGGAAGAGCTCTGGACGACCAACAATGGCATGGCGGCCAGAAACTTCAACAGCGACAGTGCGCGTGCGAGGATTGGAGTGGTGAGCTCGGTCGAGTGTGGAAAAGGGGTGAAACGGGAGCTCTGGCCCTGCTAATATAGAGCTAGGAAGGGAGGGGGAGCGTCGGCCGGTTTACAATGGCCATTGCCATGATTGCAATCAAGGGGTCGACTTGATTATGAGAAATAGAAGGGGACTGAAGGCAGGGGAGTGAAGGCCGAGGTTCAGTGCTCCTTGATGGCGGGCTGGAAGGCAGAGGGGCACGGTTGAGGCGGGAGAAATGGCCGGCGGCCTTTACGGCAGGCACGGTTCTACTGCTGCGGAGGAAAGGGAAAGGCCTGACGACCAGGCCCCACCTGCCAGCGAGCGAGAGAGAAGAAGGGGGAAGGAAAGCTGGGCCGCGTGAGCTACTGGGCCACGGAGGGAAACGAGTCCGGCGGCCTGCTGTTGGCCGAGTAGGCCCGGGGGAAAAGAAGTATGGGTTTGCTGGGCTGTGAGAGAGAAAGATTTGGGGTGGTTTTAGAACTTTATGATTTTGAAAACCACACTCATCAAACAAAAACCATGCAACCAAATATGATGCCCAAGCACTTGTTGCTTCTAAAACTATTCAAATGATGTTTAATTATTTAAAGTCCAATTTTATTTGATATTTTTAAATCCTTAAAAAACAAAATCTAAAACACCATGTTGCTTACATTATTTTGGTGATGGAATTGCAGACAAATTAATTCTGCAAAACCAAACTACTTTTATGAAGGGAAGAAACATAATATCAGGATTATGGCATGAAACAAAAATTTTTTTTGGAAATGTGGGGGTAGTACTCAAACTGGATTTTGAAAAAGCATATGACAAAGTATGATAAGGTGGGGGTAGTACTCAAATTGGATTTTGAAAAAAATCATGTTTGGAAGTTTGAGAATAAGGGGTTTTTATGGGAAATTGTGTGAATGGATTAAATAAGTAGTCACAGGTGGGTCTGTGAGTGTAAAAATTAATAATAAGATGGGACCCTACTTTGTGATCCACAAAGGAGTCGGGCAGGGTGACCCCTTGTATCCCATCTTGTTCAATGTTGTGGCGGAATGCTTGACAAGAATGGTTAGAAAATCTCAAAACTTGAAAACAATGGCCTCATAATCAGATTAGGTGATAATTTGATACCCAAAGGGAATATGCAGATGACACAATAATCTGCCTCAAATATAACACTGAAAATGCTAGAAACATGAAGTTGTTGTTGTACTTGTATGAGATGATGTCTGGCCTTAAGATCAATTTCTCTGAAAGTGAAGTAATAATTATTAATCTTGTTCCGCATGGCGGAGAGCAAGATTGCACAAAGTGCCTCCTCAGGGTGTAGCCGTTGTGCGCCTCCAACACTGAGTACACAGAACGTCATGGCAAGAGCCTCCTAATTTGGTGCATCAAGTCTGTGGTAGTCAGTCAACATCCCCAAGGAATAATTGGCACGGTGTAGCTCTGCTGACAGGTAACCATCAAGAGGCGTACACGAAGTAGTCTTCGGTGTTGGTTCCTGTATGTGGGAAACAAGCCAAAGAAAAAAAATAATTATTGAAATAAGTGACTTAGCTTGATTTGTGGACGAGTGTCGACGAAGCCGTGACGATCGATGATGGAGCCGCGATGGTTGATGCTGAAGTTGACTAGTCGGAGGTGGATACGACTAGTTGTTGATGGCACAAAAGCTGTTTTCGACTAGTTTTCTAGTTGAGATTAGTCGAGGAAAGCAGTGGTACGTGTGTTGATGCAACTTGATGTGGCTGTAGTAGTACTCGTGTACATCTTCTGTGTGCTTAGAGTGAAGGACACTGAAGTCTTTTGGTACATCTTCGTGTGCGTGTAACAGCCACCCTGAAATTGCCTTGGATGCGAATTTCAAGTAGAGCAAGCTTTCTGTCACACCCTGAAATTTTCAATTTCAGGATGTGAATAGAGATAATAATTAAATAACGATTTTCTCATAATTTTAAAATTTTTTCCAACATTTATTTTTCTTTACAGGAAATATAGTATAGGAAAAATCCTTTGTTTGATTTTCCGAATTGAAAACAAACTTGAGAGTGTTGCATTCATGCCGATGCATCTTGGTGCTTCTTGAGTGCTAAAGGTTTCAAAAATGTGTTTAGGAGCTGTCCTAACTCTCCCGAGAATTTTCTGGATTTTTCTGGAATTTATTCTCATTTTTCCTTGAGCTATTCTATTTATTAGAAGGCTCTAAAATCTTTTTCATGAGCTCCAAATGTTTTATTTGGATTATTCATGTCTCAATCTAGCTCTGGCACTTTTCCTGGAATTTTTGGAATTTTCTGAGTATTTTCAGTGCTTTAAAACATTTTCTAGGATTTCTTGGAAATGTTTTCGCATTGAAAATTAAATTCGGAAAATGGAAAAAGCTTTCTTTCTAGTTGGGCCAAGTCCATCTGCGGAAGGCCGCCCGTGCCCCCTCAATTCCTCCGCAGGCCGCAGACCACCAAGCCCGACCCACATCTTGGCTCGATCCAGCTGCCCAACCCGCTCCAAGCCCTATCGCCCGGCCCGCCGAAAGCCCATCTGGCCATGGCGTGCGCCGCCGGACTCGCCGGAGTCCCGCGCCTCCACTCCTCGGTGTCCGTGCCGTACCCGCCCGGACTCCGCACCGCGTCCCCTTTTAAGCCGCCCGCGCGCTCCGCCCGCCGCCGCCCCGCGCCTTCCTCGCCGCGCACCGCGCCGCTCGCCGCGGAGCGCCGCCGTCGCCATAGGAGCTCAGCTTCGTCGCGTCGTCCCGCCGGACGAGGTAGCCGCCGGAGCAATCCGTCATCACCAGGAGGTCTGCAATGTCGAGCTGCGTCAGAACACAGGCTCCCGACGCGAGTTGACCCCAGAGCGTCGCTCACCATGAAGCCCCGAGTCGGCCGCTAGCACCGCCGGCCGCCCCTTCGGATTCCGCTCGCGTCCGTTCGCCTCTGCTGCCGGTGAGCACCCCCACGTGGTTCCCCACACCTCCTCTACCCCTTGCGCCCCCGTAACACCCGAAAATTCCATCACAATAAAATATTGCTAGAAAACAAGGTTTAGTTTTATTTTCTAAGGATTTAATAAATTTGAATAAATAAATTTGACTTTAATTAAATTAAACATCATTTAATAATTAGAAACAATCAAGTGTTTGTGCATCATGTTGAAATGCATGAGTTTTGTTTATGGTGTGATTTTAAAAGTCTTAAAAAAAATTTGTGAAAAGTCCTTAGAAAAAATAATTGTGAAAATTGGTGTGAAAGTTTGAATTTAAAAAAAAATGCTTGAAAACTTGTTTAAAAGGTTTTCTAAAAAGTCTTAAAATAGTTGGTGAATTTGTGTTAAAATTTGATTTGAAAAAGATTTGAATTTAAAAGGTTTTGAATTTGGTTTGAAAAGGATTTGAAAAGAAAAGGAAAAAAAAGAAAAAAAAGAAAAAAAACAAAACTAACCTAACACCCAGCCCAGCTCCCGCGGCCCATCTTCTTTCGGCCCAAGCCAGCCCGCCAGCGCCTCCCTCCCCTCCCTCTCTCTCTCTTACCCGCTGACGTGTGGGGCCCACACGTCAGGGGCCATCTTCTACCTCCAGCGCCGCCTCCTTTCTCCGGCCGCGCCCCCCTTTTTCTTCCCCCGCGCCGCCGCCGGTCTCCCCGTCCCCGGCGTCCTTCCCTTCCCTGCGCCTCTTTCGTTTCCTCCACTGAGCAAGGATTCAATGCGCCAGCATACCCACGCGCCGCCTCGCCCTCTTCCTCTCCCGAAACGCTCCACCACCAGGCCATTCATGGCCGGCCACTGTGTTCCACCGCCCCACCGCCTTGCCGGCCCCTCCTCTTCCCCCTCCGCCCTATAAAAGCCGCCCCGAGCCCCTGCTCCTCCAGCACCAATCTCCTCTGCTCCTCCCCGCTCGCGCGTAGCGCTGTCGCCGTCGAAGCCTGGAGCAACGTCATCTCGTCCTCCTCGCTGCAGCTTCGAAATTCGGCCATCTCCATCCATCTCCATCACCGGTGAGTACACCCCCGAGCTCTCCTCCTCCTCCTCTTTTCGTTCTGCTGCTCACCAAAACCCTTATCTCTCCCAGTCGGTGCCGATTTTTGCCGGCCAGAAGCTCCATCCGCCGGCCACAAGTCTGTTCGAGCAAGCCATCGTGATCTAGTCTGTAAAGATAAGGCAGTTATGCGTTTAGGTCCTCAAGAAACCCTGAAACAAAAACTAAATGACTTGTCTCTTGCAACTTTACCCATAACCCCCTAGATTTATCCCACCTTTTGCACATAAATCCCACCCTTCTCTTTTACCTGCTAGCCCCCATCCTTTTATCTTTTCGGGAGCACTGTTTTGTGTGTCCTGCAGATCTTCCAATCTAACCCATGCGGTCTATAGTTAATAGTGTTTAGACCCCTGCAACCTTGTTTAGTCCATAGATTTTGCGTTTTAGCTCCGTTTCAAGCGTTTCAAGTTGCGTTAGGCTCATATAAACTCAAAGTACGCGATAAGAGCAATGTGACCATGTTCTTTGTTTCATAATCTTTTAAAATATTTAAATATGATTAAGTAATTATATACATGTTTTTCTAATTAAAATCTAATTAGAGTTGTATCTCGGTTTTCATAATCAAACTTAAATTAATTAATGTATACTCAATTTGCTTTCTAAATAAAAGCAACATAGGTTATATCCCGAGTTTTCTTAATTAAGTATTAAATTGATTTGTATGAACATAAATGTGTTTTTGAATTATAATTTGCTTAGTACAATTCAAAATGTAAAGATATACGTTTAGATGCTTTACATGCTTCTTTTAAATTAAAATGTTTAATTTGCATAAATAATACTTGAATATTTATAAATAAAAATGGAATAAGTTATACACCGTTCCTTTTATATAAATATAACCTGCTTAATTATTAAATAGGGTATTTCTCTGAAATAACCTATGCACATCTTTTTGAATTAAAATTTACCAAGCACATAGCCTTGGGTGATATAATCCAAATCTTCCGATAGTTCTGAGTGTTTTTACGTTCGTGGTCCTAGAACCAAACCTTGTCCTCTTTTAAAGCTTTTCATTCTTGGTGTACTGTTCTTAGTTGTTCTTGTTTGTCTGCTCTGCATGCTGTGCTCGATGTTTGCTTCGAGTAGAAGATCGAGCTGCTGATCGGAAGTCCTGAAGATCAAGTGAGCAAGAGCAGAAGAGCAAGAGTAGCTTATCGTTGGAGAAAGGCAAGTGACCCTAACCACCCTTCTACCTATGCTTTAATCAAGAACACTATAAATTAATCGGAACATGGAGAACCACCCAGAAAACAGGGCAACCACGGTCCATATGGCTCGGCTTAGCCAATTAATTAGGTGTGCGATTGATCCGATGGCCCTTTTCCGAAAGGAGCAGAGGGGGATCGGGTTGCGGGGGTATAGCCCGGTCCTTTTGGGGTAGCGGCCTTTGCTAAGGTGCCGACCACTAGGGAGGGTTATGGTCCGCCCCGATCCGTAACTATGCGGGTCGTTAGTCTTTTGCATATCTTTGTAAAGGCTTCGTAGCGTCCCTATGCAATCACACCTCGGAAGTGTGGTATTGTGCTCGATCAAGCACATGCGTGGTTGGGTTCAAAGTTCTTTGGAACTTTTACGCGAACCGTGGGAAAAGTGTGCAACCTCGCGAGTGTAAAGGCGATCGATCGGCCGTGCTCACGGTCAAGAGCGGCCGGACCCTCACATGATAATTGAACTTAAAGATGGATTAATATTGCTTTTAGGTTATTCCTGTGGCCTTGCCGAGTACCAACCATAAGTGTACTCATCCTTGCTTACGTCGTTCGAGAGAAGAATCCGGAGTGGAGTACTTCACCGACTACGAGGAGTTCGAGGATGCGATCAACCGATCGAAGCTTTCGTGGAAGATGAAGATGGAGTCGCGTCTTCATAGTTATCGATGTTCGTGTAAAGACCTTTGTGTCTACCTTCGTGAGTGTAATAAAAGTTAATAAACCTTTTCGTACGTTTTTGAGCGAGTGTCTTGTGATATTACACTCATGAGTCTATCATATGTGTGAAATTGTGATCCCGGCACACATATGAGATGCATTCGGTTTTCTACGGAAAATCGGGTGTGACAGAGTGGTATCGAGCATTGCGATCGTAGGACGCGACCTCGGATAGAAATGGTCGATATTAAGGACTCTTTATCTAGAAAACCTTTCCAAGGCATTCAAAATATCTTATTTACGCTTAAAAAAATATTTTATTCTTTATCCTTTATCAAAATCAAATCTTTTGTTTTTCTTCTACACTGAGACTGATTCTTGTTCTTCCACCTTGAACTACCACACGTGTTTTATAGGATAGATTCTTAGGATGCCTACCCTTTCTATCAGTTTCGTTTCGATAGAGCCGTTCTTGTGAGGACGTGCGATGTTAATGCTTGTTGATTGTAAACATGCATGATTTGGATCTTTGACTTGATTGGAATGTTTTTGTGGAGTGATGGCCACAAATACATCAATAAAATAATTAAAGTTAAAATTTGAATCTTAGCCCCTTTTCTCTGATTCACCTTTATCAATTCAACTTCCTATCGGAAAACTTCTCTCTCTAACAATCAAATGGTAAACATCGGGTCGGGGAGTTGGGCGGAGATATTCCGTTCGTGCTCACATCGTCCATCAGTTGAATCAAATTCCCTCCTCCACCACAAGAATTAGCGATGGATCCCGCGATGCAGCAGTTCTTTACGGAACAGATGCAATTAATTCAGAACCTCACCGCCACTGCCCAGAATCTACAAGCACAGCAGAACCAGCCACCACCTCAAGGACCCCCACCACCTCCACCACCAGTGAACAAGCATAGAGAATTCATGAGCCACAACCCGCCCACTTACTCTCATTCTGTAAATCCCCTCGATGCCGATGATTGGCTCAAGACCATCAACAAGATGCTGAATATCACCCAATGTAATGATCGTGAGAAGGTTTTGTATGCCTCGGGACGTCCGGGAAGGTGCGGCGTCGATTGGTGGGATGCTTACACCGTCGCGCATGCTTCGCTGCCGACACCATTACCGGCGGGGAGTTCCAAGAGAGTTTTCGTACACATCACATCCCACTCGGTGTGAAGAAGCTGAAGAAGAAGGAATTTCTAGCTCTAAAGCAAGGCAACATGACGGTTAGTGAGTATCCGGATCGGTTTACTCATTTGTCCCGCTATGCACCGGATGAAGTCAACACGGATGCCAAGAGACAAGAACGCTTTCTCGATGGTTTGATAGGTCCACTTAACTATCGGTTGCGAGCCACACATTTCTTAACTTTCGGATGTTGCTCAATAAGGCTATAGGCTTGGAGAATAAACGCAAGGAACTTCGTGAACGAAGCGCAAGTTTCAACCTCAAGGTCAATCTAGCAAGTAACACCCGCCCTCGTTACAACTCATCGCAAGACTCTCGGTTTCGTTCTAGCACACCGGGCGAGAGGCCATGGACAGAGTCGGCGGTATCGTTCGTTTGATGAACCCGAAGAATCCAACCCAATGACACCTCAGGCTCCAAATCCTCATCAGAATCGCTCAGGTGCACCAGTAAGGAACACTACTCCGTTCACCCCAGTGGATGCTTCAACTGCGGAGAATTGGGACACTATGCTAGTATTTGCCCTCAGCGCAATATGCCGACACCCCAGAGAGATAACAGAGGTCAACAGAACAATATGCATGGTAGGGTGAACCATGTGACAGCTGAAGAAGCTCAAGGAGACAAAGATGTTGTGCTTGGTACGTTTC
Source organism: Cenchrus americanus (assembly GCA_947561735.1). NCBI lineage: Eukaryota > Viridiplantae > Streptophyta > Magnoliopsida > Poales > Poaceae > Cenchrus > Cenchrus americanus. Next base: position 92,720,442 of record OX387244.1, on the reverse strand, counting down.
TTATCAACTCTGTACCTGCAACAGTTTTATTTGATTCCGGGGCATCGCATTCATTTATTACTGAACGATTCGTGACAAAGCATGATGTACCCAAGAGTTCCATGAAGACACATTTGCTAATTAGCTCTCCAAACGGTGAAATGAAATCCACCTATGTATGCCCACAGGTCAATCTTAAGATCGGAGAGATAGATTTTGAAGCAGACTTAGTGATTCTAACATCCAGTGGAATAGATGTGATCCTTGGTATGGATTGGTTAAGCAAGCATGATGGAATCATTTTGTGTGCCAAGAAGTCGGTGCTCTTAACTACCCCGCAAGGAGATAGGATTGAGTTTGCCGCCGCAAGCCCGAAGAAGAAGGAGAAGTGAGCAAGCTCGTGATAGTAAACCGTCATCTTTCAAGACATCTTGTATCTCCTCTTGTTTCCGATCCCTCCGAATCTCGGGACGAGATTCTTTTTAAGGGGGTAGGATTTGTAACACCCGAAAATTCCATCACAATAAAATATTGCTAGAAAACAAGGTTTAGTTTTATTTTCTAAGGATTTAATAAATTTGAATAAATAAATTTGACTTTAATTAAATTAAACATCATTTAATAATTAGAAACAATCAAGTGTTTGTGCATCATGTTGAAATGCATGAGTTTTGTTTATGGTGTGATTTTAAAAGTCTTAAAAAAAATTTGTGAAAAGTCCTTAAAAAAAATAATTGTGAAAATTGGTGTGAAAGTTTGAATTTAAAAAAAATGCTTGAAAACTTGTTTAAAAGGTTTTCTAAAAAGTCTTAAAATAGTTGGTGAATTTGTGTTAAAATTTGATTTGAAAAAGATTTGAATTTAAAAGGTTTTGAATTTGGTTTGAAAAGGATTTGAAAAGAAAAGGAAAAAAAAGAAAAAAAAGAAAAAAAACAAAACTAACCTAACACCCAGCCCGGCTCCCGCGCCCATCTTCTTTCGGCCCAAGCCGCCCGCCGCCGCCTCCCTCCCCTCCCTCTCTCTCTCTTACCCGCCGACGTGTGGGGCCCACACGTCGGGGGCCATCTTCTACCTCCCGCCGCCTCCTTTCTCCGGCCGCGCCCCCCTTTTCTTCCCCGCGCGCCGCCGCCGGTCTCCCCCGTCCCCGCGTCCTTCCCCTTCCCCTCGCGCCTCTTTCGTTTCCTCCACCGAGCAAGGATTCAATGCGCCGGCATACCCACGCGCCGCCTCGCCCTCTTCCTCTCCCGAAACGCTCCACCACCGGGCCATTCATGGCCGGCCACCGTGTTCCACCGCCCCCACCGCCTTGCCGCCCCTCCTCTTCCCCCTCCGCCCTATAAAAGCCGCCCCGAGCCCCCCGCTCCTCCGGCACCAATCTCCTCTCGCTCCTCCCCGCTCGCGCGTAGCGCCGTCGCCGTCGAAGCCCGGAGCAACGTCATCTCGTCCTCCTCGCCGCAGCCTTCGAAATTCGGCCATCTCCATCCATCTCCATCACCGGTGAGTACACCCCCCGAGCTCTCCTCCTCCTCCTCTTTTCGTTCTGTCGCTCACCAAAACCCTTATCTCTCCCGGTCGGTGCCGATTTTTGCCGGCCGGAAGCTCCATCCGCCGCCACAAGTCCGTTCGAGCAAGCCATCGTGATCTAGTACGTAAAGATAAGGCGGTTATGCGTTTAGGTCCTCAAGAAACCCCGAAACAAAAACTAAATGACTTGTCTCTTGCAACTTTACCCATAACCCCCTAGATTTATCCCACCTTTTGCACATAAATCCCACCCTTCTCTTTTACCTCGCTAGCCCCCATCCTTTTATCTTTTCGGGAGCACCGTTTTGTGTGTCCTGTGGATCTTCCAATCTAACCCATGCGGTCTATAGTTAATAGTGTTTAGACCCCCGCAACCTTGTTTAGTCCATAGATTTTGCGTTTTAGCTCCGTTTCAAGCGTTTCAAGTTGCGTTAGGCTCATATAAACTCAAAGTACGCGATAAGAGCAATGTGACCATGTTCTTTGTTTCATAATCTTTTAAAATATTTAAATATGATTAAGTAATTATATACATGTTTTTCTAATTAAAATCTAATTAGAGTTGTATCTCGGTTTTCATAATCAAACTTAAATTAATTAATGTATACTCAATTTGCTTTCTAAATAAAAGCAACATAGGTTATATCCCGAGTTTTCTTAATTAAGTATTAAATTGATTTGTATGAACATAAATGTGTTTTTGAATTATAATTTGCTTAGTACAATTCAAAATGTAAAGATATACGTTTAGATGCTTTACATGCTTCTTTTAAATTAAAATGTTTAATTTGCATAAATAATACTTGAATATTTATAAATAAAAATGGAATAAGTTATACACCGTTCCTTTTATATAAATATAACTTGCTTAATTATTAAATAGGGTATTTCTCTGAAATAACCTATGCACATCTTTTTGAATTAAAATTTACCAAGCACATAGCCTTGGGTGATATAATCCAAATCTTCCGATAGTTCTGAGTGTTTTTACGTTCGTGGTCCTAGAACCAAACCTTGTCCTCTTTTAAAGCTTTTCATTCTTGGTGTCTTGTTCTTAGTTGTTCTTGTTTGTCCGCTTCCGCATGCCGTGCTCGATGTTTGCTTCGAGTAGAAGATCGAGCTGCTGATCGGAAGTCCTGAAGATCAAGTGAGCAAGAGCAGAAGAGCAAGAGTAGCTTATCGTTGGAGAAAGGCAAGTGACCCTAACCACCCTTCTACCTATGCTTTAATCAAGAACACTATAAATTAATCGGAACATGGAGAACCACCCAGAAAACAAGTGCAACCACGGTCCATATGGCTCGGCTTAGCCAATTAATTAGGTGTGCGATTGATCCGATGGCCCTTTTCCGAAAGGAGCGGAGGGGGATCCGGGTTGCGGGGGGTATAGCCCGGTCCTTTTGGGGTAGCGACCTTTGCTAAGGTGCCGACCACTAGGGAGGGTTATGGTCCGCCCCGATCCGTAACTATGCGGGTCGTTAGTCTTTTGCATATCTTTGTAAAGGCTTCGTAGCGTCCCTATGCAATCACACCTCGGAAGTGTGGTATTGTGCTCGATCAGCACATGCGTGGTTGGGTTCAAAGTTCTTTGGAACTTTTACGCGAACCGTGGGAAAAGTGTGCAACCTCTGCGAGTGTAAACCGATCGATCGGCCGTGCTCACGGTCAAGAGCGGCTCGGACCCTCACATGATAATTGAACTTAAAGATGGATTAATATTGCTTTCCGGTTATTCCGTGGCCTTGCTGAGTACCAACCATAAGTGTACTCATCCTTGCTTACGCTGTTCAGAGAAGAATCCCGGAGTGGAGTACTTCACCGACTACGAGGAGTTCTGAGGATGCGATCAACCGATCGAAGCTTCGTGGAAGATGAAGATGGAGTCGCGTCTTCATAGTTATCGATGTTCGTGTAAAGACCTTTGTGTCTACCTTCGTGAGTGTAATAAAAGTTAATAAACCTTTTCTCGTACGTTTTTGAGCAGGTGTCTTGTGATATTACACTCATGAGTCTATCATATGTGTGAAATTGTGATCCCGGCACACATATGAGATGCATTCGGTTTTCTACGGAAAATCGGGTGTGACGACCCCTTGCCTGTGTCCTATCTCGCTGGAACCGGTAGCGATTTGGTTACCAGGGCCGCCGTCTGCCTCCAATCCAGAGGTAGGGGATGAGTTGTGGAAGTTTTGCAAAAAGGCCCCTGCAAGAGCCAGCAATCATTAGATCCAATTAGGTGTCTTGCAAATTCCCGCATAAACCCTAGATCTTTTTAGATCTTCACAATTAGATCCAACCAACACCCTTTTTCAGATCTAACCTCGACCTTTAACCTTTTTTTGCGAGCACTATTCAGCGTGTCTTGCATATCTTCTCAGCTAGCCCCTGAAGACTATGGTTAATCTCATTCAGGCCCCTGCAATCTTGTTTTCTCCATAGAATCTTTGTTTTAGATCCGTTTTATTCCGTTCAAATTGCGTCAGGTTCATAATAATGTAAAGCACGTGTTAGTGGTGTGTTTTCACCATGTTTTGTTTTCTGGAAATAAAATTAATATTAATTTTGATTAATGTCTAATTATGCATGCCTTTTATAAATAAAAGCAATATAGATCCATACACCGTTTTTAATAATCAAATTTAATTTGATTAATGTTTCTCTCACATGCTTTTGCAAATGAAATCTAATTAGATCTTTATCTCGGTTTTCGTAAACCAAATGTTAATTTGTTTAATAGTTAATTAATCTTTTCTAATTAAAATTTGATTAGGCTTTTACATCGGCTTTTATAATAAATATTAATTTGATTAATGCCAATACTATAATGTTTTTAATAATAATATGATCTACTCGAATTACAAAGTTTCACTTAGATTGTTCATATAGTCTAGTTTTTCTAAATTAAATATTTAATTGATTAATTCATATATGAATCTTTATAAATAGAACTTGATTAGTTCTTTACTCCGGTCTTTTGCAAATAAAAAGTAATGTTGCATTAATTCCAACTTAGGGTGTTATCTTTGTGAAATATCCCTGCATACTTTTTGTTAATTAAAAATAAACCTAGCTCATAGTTCGATCTCTCATATGCAAATAATTCGTTAGACGTTCGGTGTCAGCCTTATCTTAATATCTATTTGATCAAGTTTATCAGAAGCTCTAAACCTTTCTAGTGTTAGCCCAAGCTAAACTGTGTGCATCTAATCAGACCTTTCCCCTCTAAGCACGGTTTGTGTGCTTTGGTGATCCTAGTAGATATCTTAGAGTTTCTGTTCTGCATTTCTTTATCAAGTAATTCTGCCATGATTATTTCATGTTTCTCTTAGAATCTCGTTCATCAATATCTAGTTCATAGCTATCCTATCTCAGTTAGGTTGTCTCTTTATGAATCGGCTGTGTTCTTGTACCTAATCTATCGTAGCTACCTTTCTTTAGAGTTTACCCTGTTATCTGCTTCACCTGTCAGATCACCCTTGGTTAGTGTGTCAGCTGTTCATCCGAGTTCTCTTTGTAGACTAGTTTTCCTAAACCCACCTTAAGGTTTTCTTGTGCGTTGATAGTTCGTTTGTGCCGTTCTAGTTTGTTTCACAGTAACTTGTACGTTAGCATGTGTATCACCTGTTACTTGTTTTAATACTAAAGATGCATGTTAATCTTGACTAATTCTTATTCCAGTGCTTTTATAAATAAAAAGTGACTAGGTTCTATCCCGGTTTTCATAAGCTAAGATCTAATTTGGTTAATCCCTATTCATAACTAGTTTTTCTAAATAAAAGATGTTAGAGTAAACATCGGTTTTCACAATAAAGTTAATGTGCCTAATGACATCATAAATGCCTTTTCAATATTAAATATGTTTAGTTGAACACGTGACATAAAGTTAATCGTTTAGATATCTTATACTTGCTTTATCTTTCTAAAGTAATTGTTAATTTGACATAACTTCTACTCAAATGTTATAAATAAAATATGATTAGGTTTATCGCGATTTCTTTAATTAAATGTAACTTGTTTAATGGTAACATAGAGTATTTCTCTGAAATATTCTTTCACATGATTTCTTAATTAAAATATGCCAAGCGTAGTTTCTTGTTGTTTGATAATGATCTCACGATAGTTTCGAGCTTAGTTCTGTTTCAGCGTTTCTTGCGCTTGCATAACCATTAGAATCGAGCTCTACCTTAGTGTGATCTTTTCGGTCCTTGCTCAATCTTCCGCCACCATCTTTTCAAAGCTAACCAAGCCTTTCCCTTCCAAGCACACTTTGTGTTCTTTAGTGATCCATCTAATCAAGCCTATCCTTTAGTGCGTTCTTTTAAAGCCTTAATTTGATTGATGTATTGTTCTTAGTTATGCTTGTTTGTTTGCTTTGTGTATGTTTGTGCTCGATGATTGATGCGATTAGAGTCAACGTTGTTCGTGGTTCGAGAGCTTGGAAGAGTGTGAAGGTGAAGATTCTGAGCAACAACACCACTTTGGTTAAAGGCAAGTGTGTCCTTGATCTTTTGTCCTAAGAATTATATGTAATCACTCATTGCATTGCTTTGCATTAACTTTGATGGGTTCCTATTAAGGATGACTAGCCTCATTTGTCCATTATCTTGAACCTGGTTCTTAAATAAATATTGATGGTAGATGTTGCTTAGTGTGCTCAACTGGGTTAGTAATAATCAACATGGTTATCATTTTATGCTCTATGTTCCTTTATGATAATTTTAATACAAGATCACTGTGCATTAATCGGAACATGGAGAACCACCCAGGAAAACAGTACAACCACAAGAACTAATGGGCGATGGTCTTGGTGAATAATTAGGAACTTTGGATTGGGGTGATCTTACCGATAAGGACAAGGGATCGGCGGCTTGTGGGGTATGGACTTGCTCTAGCGGGGTGTTGGGTGAGTTATTCTTTTTATGGTGGGGTATTGACCTGCTAGGGGACTTTATACCTTGCTAAGCGATCCGGACCTTGTGGGTCACAACTTGTTGGAGAACCTTTGTAAAGGCCTTGTAGCGTCCCTATGCGGCCACACCTCGGTAGTGTGGTATGGTGCCTGATCAGCATCGCATGGTTGGGTCCAAAGTTCTTCGGAGCTTTTACGCTGCTTGTGGTGAAAGTGTACAACCTCTGCAGAGTGTAAAACTAATCGATTAGCCGTGCTCACGGTCAAGAGCGGCCTGGACCCTCACATGATTAATTGAATTTGAAGATGGGCTTAAATTGTGATGTTGTTATGGTTATGCTTGCCATGTGCTCATGGTGTATCTCTTATCTTTATGCTTAATTGTGGGTTGGTATATACTTATACTTGCTAGTAAATAGGTGCTAATAAAATTTGACCAACTAAAATGCTAAATTCTTATAGCCAGTCCACTATAAAGCCTTTGCATTCATACTTTCCCCACACTTGCTGAGTACGACAAGTGCTCACCCTTACTATAAACAATGTTGCTCAGAAGGAGGAAGCTACTCTGAAGTCTTGTGAAGATGTTGCTGGTTCTAGGCGTATGCAACCCCCAGTCGACTGCTTGTGAAGTTTGGTGCCTTCGTTTCCAGGATTAAGCGTAAACTCTGATAATCTCCATTTTTCTTACGTGATATTGTTTCTGTTATTCACTTATGTCAACTATATCCATGAAAATTGATCCTGGCATGCATATGGGTTTGCACTTGGTTTTCTTCGGAAAGTCAGGTGTGACACTTTCTCTCTTTTTCTTAAGACCACGTCAGAGGGCTTTTCCTCTATAGCTGCCGCTGCTTGACTCGAACTCACCCTTGGGATCTTGATTGTTGTACAACAGCACAAGACTTTGACTCCGAATTGAAAAAGATTTATTTCTTTGGAAATTAGGCTTGTGGAACGACAGACGACTGCTTGGTTCCGATTCCAAATCCATCTTGATCAGGGACACATAGCTCGTAAGAAAAATCTCGGCATAGATTCGTCTGCTCTGAACCTAGATTCGCCGACTCCCTTCTCCTTGCGTAGATTTGATTTTGAAGATAGGTCCTTCAAATTCGTCTAATGATGATGATGATCGCCCCACGGTGGGCGTCAATGTCAGAATTTTATATCTGACAACCTCCATAGGGGTACAGATCGGAGAGTAGATAGTGGGGATCGCCAGACCTGGAACTCAAAGGTATGCGCAGGGACACAAGATTTATATAGGTTCGGGTAGCCAGAGTAGCGTACCCTACGTCCTATTTGGTGTAGTATATTGCGCCCTGCGCTTGGGTGTTCCCCGGAGGGATTGTGGATGTGTTCTTAGGTACCCAGCTCTCCTTGATATAGTCCAAGGGGCGGGTTCCTAGTCGATTACACGGTAGGAGTCCTAGTAGGATTACAGTGGAATTCTAAGAGGACTCCGCCTTCCTCCTTCCTTGCAGGTACTCGGGGTGTAGCTCATTGGAGTTGATCAGGAATAGCTTTTTGAAGAAGAAGAAGAGTTTGTAGGTGAGGAAGGCAAGTGGTCTTCTCCCCCTGCATGTTCTACTTTGTCCTACATAATTGCATGATAATTAAGTTTACATTTATTATTGTTTTGCATAAATGACAGGAACACCTTTTTAAGGACATACCTAGACTTTTACCCATAACCCTTGGAACAGCGCAATTTAATAAATGCTTTTGGGCAGAGTAGACTATTGCTTAGTTGCTTATCTTGGGATGGATAAAAGTGGTTTTCTTGGCAAAGGCTTTTATGCTTAACGATCACTCGATTTAATCAGAACACGGAGAACCACCCAATAAAATAGTACAACCACAATCCATATGGCTCTGGATTAGCCAATTAATTAGGTGTGTGATTGAACAGATGACCTTATCCGAAAGGAGTAGAGAGGGATCCGAGTTGCAGGGGTATAGCCCGATTCTTTTAGGGCAGCATCTTTTGCTAAGATGCTGACCACTAGAGAGGGTTATGGTCCACCCTAATATGTAACTATGCGGGTTATTGGTCTTTTGCATGCCTTTGTAAGGCTTTGTAGCATCGATATGCATTCACACCTCGGAAGTGTGGTTTGATGCTTGGCTGACATCGCATGGTTAGGTTCAAAGTTCTTCAAAACTTTTACGCGAGTTGTGGGTAAAGTGTACAACCTCTGCAGAGTGTAAACTAATTGACCAACCGTGCTCATGGTTTTGAGAGGCTTGGACCCTCACATGATAATCAAACTCTGTTGATGGTGAAATTCTGTCAACCTAGCCATGAGTTTACCTTCGGTATTGGCATGAATTTTATATCCTATCCATTGGTACTAACCCCCTTGGTATAACAAGTTCGTTTGTGCATGTCGGTTTTGGAGTTTAGTGTTTATGCAGAATTTTATTATTGAAAGCAAGACTTCCGGGATAAGTTCATTAAGCACCTCATGACAAGACCTTGAAGCCTAGTACAACTCAAGCAATGAAGTAAACATGACTCCAAAAAGCCCAAGGAACAAACCCGAGAAGATGGAAAACTCTGGGGACCCAGTCAGAAAACTACCGAATCTTGTGGGACAAGGAGATTCATCTAATCCGAAGAGAAACTGACGACAAGGGCCCACATGCAGTTGGGGGAAGACTCTAGAAGACTCGGGAACCGACACCGGGCAGGAGGCCGCCGGCTGGGCCGAAGTGGGCCCAGATCGGCCGGCCCAGCCCATTTCGAGGCACAGTCGGCCCCCTCTTTGACCTAGTTGCCTCTCAGACTATTTATAGCCCCGAGGCCAGGATCCACGGGGGAATTCATTCGTCATCCGCTGCCAAGGAGTAGATAAGCTAGAGGGACGCCATCTCTAAGACGAGGGTCATGCTAGTTGTCTAGGGTCTCCCTAGCCGACGTGGGAACCTTGCATGGAAGACCACGTCGGAGCTCCAGAGCAAGGATCAAGATCGAGGTAGGATCCTGGTGGTGATCTTGTTCATGTAATCATTCATGGTGAAGTTTTATAGTGAATCCGATTTCTAGCGATCAAGTGCCTTCTCGATGATTTTGTTCTCCCTTGGTTTTGCCTCTTCTCCAATCTATACTTAAGATAGATTGCATAGGGTGCTCTTGTACCCGCGGTGGCTAGAGGTGCATACCAGACCGACCAAGTGTTTTCAACTTGTCCTTATCAAACTCACCCTAGGCTAACCCGCACGAATAGGAGTGCGTTGTGACAGAACGGTGGCTCCAAAAGGCGGGCATCTTCGGAATCGAACCGGAGGCCATGGTTTAAATATACTTTTACTTAGATTCACTTTTCTATCTTGTTTGGAGCTACAACATAAGCATGATCTAGACTCTCTAGATTGGTTATCTTTTGCTTTCTCTTGCTACTTCTTAGTAGATTAGATTAGATTAGATTAGATGTGTTCTCTTGATGATCTCTTAGATTAGATGCAACTTGGTTCTTCAACAGGTAGCTTTCCTTGCTTTACTAGATTGAATCCTTGCATTGCACATTGTTCCACGGATTCGATACCTTGGGTTCTCACACTTAAGGGAAGAAGGGTCCCCTAACTACGACGGGGGATTTGTCCACTTGCAAATCCATATGAACTTTGATACGAATATACACCATCAACAAACTAAAATATGAAATTAAATCATGTTGTTGTGGGTTTTGAGATGAGATGTTTTCTAAATGTTTAAGTGGATTGGTATGAACTTACATCTAGTAACTAGGCATTTGTTAAATAAAACTTGACTAAAATCAAAATGCTCACCGCTGCAAAACCTTGGCCTATCCTTGATAGCCTTGCATGTTCCCCCACTTGTTGTGACAACCCGCCCAGAAAATACCGTACAATCACCTAAACCAATCCACTTTGGTCATTAAGCAATAATAAAGTATCATCCTGTCGTTAGTTGCCGGGTTGGCGCCCGGTAAATCACTTGGAATTTCAAACAGAGGATCGACATATGCATTAAAACTCACACGAAGGCAAGTCCAGAGTACAAACATAAATTTAAGTCCAATTTACCCCTGAGGGTTAAATTATTACAAACCATTGTTCAAGACAATAAGTATAGGTTCAGAGTTCGAAAGCAGTAGAATAAAATAAACTAGTGCAATGGTAAACATCACAGGAGGCCATCCGTGATGTCATCACTTGTCGTCATCCACCCGGTCAACAACACCTGCACGACAGTTTTAAAGCAAGACTGAGTATACTAATACTCAGCAAGACTAAACCATCGGGTGATAACTACATCACCAAATTCCAGACACGAGAGGCTTTATGGCTGGTGGAGTTTGTTTTGCTGAAAAGCAACAAAGAGTAGGTCCTTACTTTAAATATTTAGCACAAGTTCTAGTTGTTTATCATTTCTAAGTGTGCCAACTAATTCAATCAAGAATTGCACGAACAATTAATTCATACAATAATATTCACCAAGTTCCATCATTACACGATCTCATGGCCAGTTGATTAAGTAGTCTCGGATAACGGTGAGAGGCCAACAATCGATTGATTTAAACCTTGCAAGGTAAACCTAAGCACACGGTAGGGTGCCCCCGCGAGGACAACCATCCAGGCAGTTCCCAAAAATCCTCTGGTTGGGATCAAATCTTACAGTCTTGGGTAGAAGGCTAACTGGCACACCCCGCGAGGCATCCAGTCTCACACAAGCACCCCCTTCCCGGTAGCTAGCCGGGTAGGTGATTCCTCAAGAGTAGTAATAGTAAGTTCCCGCACCGTCTCATTAAGGTAATAGGCTTACCGGTCCCATTCTCGACAAGTGCTTAGTACGTTCAAAAGCTTAGCCCACGAAAGCCACTGGACCGGAGCCCAAATCCCATGCTCTTACCACATGAGCAATTAATTTATAAAGATCTTATGATTCCAACATAAGAACCTATTCTCACGAGTGAAGAACATCACTCACTTGTACCGGTCCTATAGCATAGCAGCTATCGACCTAGCATACCAGTGATAGAGCATAGGTACCTAGAGATCATGCAACTAGGGTTTCAATTCAACTCCTGAAACGTAAATGCACTAGAAAAGGCAATGACAAATTTTAAAAGACGGGGTTAATGATCCGGGGCTTGCCTTCACTGGCAAGGTTGGCCTTGGGCCCTTCCGGACTTGGGTCCAGGCCTTGAGCTACGAACACGTACTGCAGCTCTTCGTCAGCACCTCCGTCTCCTCCTTCTGACACGAGCGTATATCTACCGTCGGGAAGATCTACACGAAGATGCAATGCAAGATTTATTTGACAACTTTTAATTTAACTAATTCAATCAATAAACGACAACCATGGGGTGCATGGTCGACCAAATTCACCTAGATAAGAAATACATTCAGCATACTCTTCTAAAAAGGAACAATATGCAGCTGTTTATTAATTATTCTTTTGATAGTGACTGTGTACATATATATGGAGATAATTTAATTTAAATTCACAAACAGCAATGGGTGGGTAACATTTAGCTTTTTAATAAGATTTACACACACAGAAGGTCATTAAAGGTGGGTTGGTGATTTTCCATTTTGTCGGGGACAGCCCTAGGGGTCCCCTTAAACAACTGGGAAATCCCCACTTAAAACCCGCAACAAAGCCAAACACGCCTCGCTTAACCATGCAGGACACAGCCCACGCCGCGGAGGCCCCCAACGGCCCACCAAGGCGGCCCACTCGAAGATCCCCTCGAGCAGGCTTCGCCTCGCTCGAGGGCGCGCGCCTCCCTCGGGCGGGCTCCGCCCCGTTCGAGGGGGTGCGCTTACCTCGAGCAGGCTCCGCCTCGCTCGAGGGTCCGCTCCGCCCTCGAACGGGGTCCACCTCGCTCGAGGGCACTCCGCACGCGCGCGCCGCTCCCGTACGCGGGCATTTAATGCCCCGACATCGGCGGGGCGGCGCCATCATGCGCACGGGGCTCGCGCCCGGTGCCGCCGCACCAACTCCCGGGAGGGAGCCCATCCCCGCCACGCGTGGGGGGGGACCGTGCGGCGTGGCCGGTGCCGGTCCCGTGACGCCGCGCCGCCGCTCCGTACGGCTAACGCGCCGAACCCTCGAAGGGGGCCGGCGGCACCCTCGACTTGCTTTCTTGTGACCTTGCGGGGTTAGGTGAAGGCGCTAGGCCGGTGGGACGCCATCCTTGCCACCGTTAACGGCATGGCCGCCGCCCCCCGCGCGTACGAACCCACGGCGGGGCGGCGGGCGCGGCCCCGACGCGTGGAGCGTGCGGGGAACGGGACATCGCCTTACCCGCCACCGTGCCCCGTACGGACCGACGTCGGCGGCTCCCTCGAGCCTGTCGGGGGACAGCCCTAGGGGTCCCCTTTAACAACCGGGAAATCCCCACTTAAAACCCGCAACAAAGCCAAACACACTTTGCCTAACCATGCAGATACGGCCCATGCCACGGGGACCTCAACGGCCCACCAAGGCGGCCCTCTTGAAGATCCCCTCGAGCGAGGCTTCGCCTCGCTCGAGGATGCGCGCCTCCCTCGGGGCGGGCTCCGTCCCATTCGAGGGGGTGCGCTTTCCTCGAGCGAGGCTCCGCCTCGCTCGAGGGTCCGCCCCCGCCCTCGACCGGGGTCCGCCTCGCTCGAGGGCGCCCCGCACGCGTGCGCCCCGCCCCCGTACGCGGGCATTTAACGCCCCGACACCGGCGGGACGGCGCCATCATGCGCCGGGGCTCGCGCCCGGTGCCGCCGCACCAACTCCCCGGGGAGGGAGCCCATCCCCATCACGCGTGGGGGGGGGGGGGGAGCGTGCGGCGGGACCGGTGCCGTCCCGTGACGCCGTGCACTCGCTCCCGGTACGGCTAACGCGCCGAGCCCTCGAAGGGGGCGGGCCGCACCCTCGATTTGCTTTCTTGTGACCTTACGGGGGTTAGGTGGAGGTGCTAGGCCGGTGGGACGCCATCCCTGCCACTGTTACGGTATGGCTGCCGCCCCCGCGCGTGCGGGCGCACGCCAGGCGCTGTAGCAACGACTCCAGCACTGTGGAACGTATTGGAACGGGACGCCGTTTTACCTACTCCTGTACCCCGTACGGACCGACGTCAGCGGCTCCCTCGAGCCTATCAGAAGACATCACAGCCATCCGCCGCCCTTCTACCCTCGAAGCCGCCACTGTTCGGGTACAAGATAGGCCATGATGGCCGGATCGCTGCAAGGATCGTCCGGACGGCCGCCCACTCTACAGCATAGCACGCCACGCCCCTTCACGTAGCTAAATAGCGCGGCGCGCATGTGATTCGCTCCCTCCTTGATCTATAAAAGGGGGACGAACCCCCCCGCGCGGGGGACGGACACAACACAACGGAGACGGCCGCGCCACGCACTTGCTCTCCAATTCTCCCACAACATCTTCGGCCACTACACCGGGGACTTGGAAGCCACGCTTCTTCTCCCGCCTTGCTTGTAGCGGCCCCACTACGAGCACCCCCGGTGCCGAGCAATATAGTGCCTTGAGCACACCACGCGCGGGACGTACGGCCCACCGGCCGGGAACCGGGATAAACTCGTGTCTCTTGTTGCTTAGCATCGACCATTGAGGGATAGACCCCGGTGCTTATTGCGGTTAGTGTCGGGACCACATTCCGCACCGACAGTTGGCGCCCACCGTGGGGCAATCGAGCGCCTAAGGTCGAACATCAACTCCCTCCATGGTGATCCGTACTGAGTACCGTGGTACACGCTACTGCATGGGCAGCTCGGACCCCCTCCCCGCCGGGTTCGAAATCCGGTTCGGGGGACTGAACTTTCAGGCCACGGGGAACGGCTACCTCATGCGCCTCACCAACCGTGAGGAGCTCCGCGCGTGGTGCCAGGGCGGGTCCGCTCCGGTCCCCGCCGCGCGCACCGTCACGGCGCATACGCCCGCCGGCACGGACGCCGCAGTCCTTCGGCGCCACGACGCCGCCACCGCTCGGCCGGCGTTCACGCCAAGCGCGGTCCGAGCGACGGCAAGCCGAGCGCGCCGCCTCTCGGCACGGCGCGCGCCGGCCGCCACGGCGGCCACCGCCGCCCGACGGGACAGCACACGGTCTCCGGACCGCGCACTCCCTTTGGGCTGCGCGGGGCCACAACGGCCTTCAACGCCAACGTCAACACCACGATGCGCAGGGTCCCGCCTGGCCGTCACGTCTTCGTCGCCAGGGATCCCGGCGCCTCAGCGGGTGACGAGTCGTTCCTAGGCTCCCTTGACGCGTTGCCACCCACCAACCTCCACGGGTACGCGGAGTGGGACTTCTCCGGCGTGCCGGACCCAGTCATGTTCAGGCGTTTCCTGGACGCTACGGACTGCGGTTCGGCTGCTCCGATGACTCCAACGACGGGAGTTACGATCCCGCGCGGGGAGTGCTTGCGTCGTCGTCGCCAACGACCCGGCCAACGCCACCGGCGCGGTGGGCGCCGGCGACGGGGGAGGTCACGCCCGCCCCGGGGGATCGCACCACGCCCGGCCGCGGGGCCAAGCACTCTCGCCGGGGCCGATGCCGACGCGCGCCGGCCCGGGCCCGCGAGCTCGAGGCTAAGGCGGCGGAGGAGTACCGCACGGTGCGGGCGCTCCGCGCCTCGATGGCCGGGGAAGCCTCCGCGCGCGGCGAACGCGTGCGGGAGGCCGGGCGAGACGGGCTCGCGACCGCATCAACGCCGACAACCCTGACGTGCCTCCACGAGGCAAGTCAGAAGCTCGTTGCCGCCACGACGCTACTACGGGCTATGCCGGCACCCTCGACCCCTGAGGCGCGGAACCTGCAGCGCGAGGTGCAGGCTCTCATCGAGCAAGCGGCCGTCCGGCGGGCCGAAAGCTCGGCCTCACGTATCCGCCGGCGGGGGGATGCACGAGGCGACGGGGGCCGCACAAGGGGGCGAACCCTCGGTCCACGCGAGGTGAGGCGGCGGGGCGCCCCCGCCAACTCGGGACGCGCGACGGCCAAGGAGCGGCTCCTTGACACTCGTAGGGCACCGGACGGTGGACGCCCGCAACGTCATCAACGCCCGCCGCACGAGCAAGGCGGATGCCGGCGGTGGTGGGCTACCACCCTCGGCGGGGCGGACGCTACGATAGCGGCGAGGACCGCTCCCCGACGCCGGAGCCCCCGAGGGACCCGTGTGTTCGGCCGGGAGATCCGCGCGGCGGCCGTCCCCCGCGCTTCCGCCAACCCTCGACCATCGTCAAGTACAACGGGGAGACGGATCCCCGCGTGTGGCTCAACGACTACCGCTTGGCTTGCCGGTGGGCGGGGCCACCGGCCGACGAGGTCATCATCCGCAACCCGCCCCGCACCTCGGCGATGCGGCCGGACATGGCTCGAGCACCCGCCCGCTAGCCGGATCCACAACCGGGACGATGCGGTCCGCACGTTCGTGGGTAACTTCCGGGGGCACGTACGTGCGCCATGGAAATTCTCGGGACCGCGCTCCCGCACTCGGAAGCCCCGGCGAGTCACCGCGGGATTTCATACGGCGCTTCTCCAAGCGCTGCACGGAGCTCCCGAGCGTGGCGCAATCCGAAATTGTGCACGCCTTCCTCGAGGGCACCACGTGCGGGACCTCGTCCGTGAGCTGGGACGCAGCCCGCCCGCGGACTCCAACGAGCTGTTCGACATCGCCACCAGCTTCGCCTCAGAAGAAGAAGCTGTGGGGGCGATCTTCGACGGCAAGAAGGGCAAGCGCTCGGATGACGCGCCCGCGGAGGGCAGCAAGTCCAGGGAGCCCCACCGCAAGGACAAGCGGGGCAAGAAGGGAAAAAAGCCGCGCCGCGAGGCGCGCGAGCAGGGGCGCGACGGCGGTGACGCCGAGGCTCTTCTTCGTTGACCCGGCTCGACGGGGCCCTCGACCGCCCCTCGAGGTCGGGGGGTGTTTGATGACATGCCGAAGAAGCCATGTCCTTATCACAAGACCCCGAGTAAACCACACCCTTGAGCAATGCGACATGCTCAAGAAGTTCTATGGCCGCGCCGCCGCAAAAGAGGCGAGAGGCCAAAAGAGACGGAGGAGACGGCGACGGCGGCGGCTTCCCCCGCCGTGGAGAACGTGTTCCTCATCTTCGGGGGGACCCACCGTCGACATGTCGACCCTCCCGGCGCAAGCGGGAGCGGCACGAGGTCCTCGCCGCGAGAGAAGGCGCCTCCCTCCTTCCTCAATTGGTCGGAGGACGCCATCACCTTCGGCGGGAGGACCATCCGAACCGCATCCCCAACCGGGCCGATGCCGCGGTGGTCGACCCAATCATCGGGAACGCGCGGTTCTCGAAGGTCTTGATGGACGGAGGCGGCGGCCTCAACATCCTCTACGCGCATACGGCCGCGCTTGATGGGGATCGGGTTGGACCGAGTTGCGGCCCGGCACGAAGCCGTTCCATGGCATCGCGCCCGGCAAGCGGGTCCGGCCCCTCGAGCGCATCGACCGCCGGTTTGGTTTGGCACCGCAAAGAATTTCCGCAAGGATATGCTCACCTTCGAGGTGGTGGGGTTCAAGGGAGCCTACCACGCTATACTTGGGCGACCCCTGTTACGCCAAATTCATGGCGGTCCCCAACTATACCTACTTGAAGATGAAGATGCCGGGACCGAACGACGTCATCACCGTCGGCTCGTCCATCGAGCACGCATTCGGCCGCGACGTCGAGTGCGTCGAGCACGCGAGCACCGGCGCCGGGATGAAGCGCCGGTGACCACTTTGGAGAAGATGGTCAACGAGGACCTCGACTCCACCTCCAAGCACACCGGCACCTTCGAGGCCGCGGAGCGGGACCAAGGAGGTGCCCCTCGACCCCACGGCCCCCGAGGGCAAGGCGTTGAGGGTCAGCTCCACCCTCGATCCTAAATAGGAGGTGGTGCTCGTCGACTTCCTCCGCGCCAACGCTGACATCTTCGCGTGGAGCCCCTCGGATATGCCGGGGCATCCCGAGGGAGGTCACCGAGCACTCCCTTGACATCCTGCCTCACGCCCGCGCCGTGCAACAATGGCTCCGCCGATTCGACGAGGAGCGGCGACGGGCAATCGGAGCGGAGCTGCGGAAGCTTCTCGAGGCCGGGTTCATCAAGGAGGTGTTCCACCCAACGTGGCTAGCAAACCCCGTACTTGTAAAGAAAAAGAATGGGAGGTGGCGGATGTGTATAGACTATACTAGTCTTAATAAAGCATGTCCTAAAGTTCCTTTTCTTTTGCCACGTATTGATCAAATCGTTGATTCAACGATTCGGGTGTGAATTACTTTGTTTCCTTGATGCCTACTCCGGTATCATCAAATAAAGATGAAGGAGTCCGACCAGCTCGCGACTTCGTTCATTACGCCGTTCGGAATGTTTCTCGCTACGTCACGATGTCGTTTGGCCTCCGAAACGCCGGTGTGACATACCGGCGCCGCATGCAGGCACGTTTTCGGAGATCACATCGGATGGACGGTCGAGGCGTACGTAGACGACATCGTCGTGAAAACCGAGGAAGGCGGACGACCGGTTGGCGACTTGGGCATCGCGTTCGGCCGCCTACGGGCCAATGGGGTCAAGTTAAACCCCGAAAAGTGTGTCTTTGGAGTGCCGCGAGGCATGCTCCGGGATACATTGTCTCCCAACGGGGAATCGAGGCCAACCCACGAAAAGGTCGCGGCCCTCGAATGAATGGGCCCGATCCCGGGACCTCAAAGGGGTGCAAAAGGTGCCGGGGTGCCTTGCCGCCTTGAGCCGCTTCATCTCGCGGCTCGGCGAGAAGGGCTCGCCCCTCTATCGCCTCCTCGGGAAGCACGAGCGCTTCTCCTGGACCACCGAGGCCCGGGATGCGCTCGATAAGCCGAAGGCGTCTTTAACGCATGCCCCGATCCTCATGCCTCCGCAGATGGCGAACCCCCTGCGGCTCTACGTGGCCGCGACCACCCGGGTGGTCGGCGCCGTGATCATGGTGGAACGCACGGAGGAAGGGGCACGCCCGCCGGGCCCGGCGGCCGGTCTACTACATCGGTGAGGTCTCGTCCGACACCAAGACGCGCTACCCTCAGGTCCAGAAGTTGTTGTACGCGGTAGTCCTTGCGCGGCGCAAGCTCCGCCATTACTTCGATGCCCACCCCGTCACGGTGGTCTCTTCCTTCCTGCTAGGGGAGATCATCCGCAATCCTGACGCGGCAGGCAGGATCGCCAAGTGGTCCGTGGAGCTGATGGGCGAAACGCTCGCCTACGCCCCGCGCAAGGCCATCAAGTCCCAGATCCTGGCGGATTTCATTGCTGAATGGACGGATACGCAGTTGCCGCCGCCACGGCATCCAAGCGAGGCCGGACTCGTTCTTCGACGGCTCGGTGATGAAAACATGGGTGGGCGCGGGCACTCGCTCTTCGTGTCACCCCTCGGGGAACACATGCGATACGCGGTGCGCCTCCACTTCCCCGCATCTAACAATATGGCTGAATACGAGGCCCTCCTCTCGCGGCCTCAAAATCGCCATTGAGTTAGGCGTCAAGCGCCTCGACGTGCGGGGGGACTCGCGCAGCTCGTAATCGATCAAGTCATGAAGAACGCGAGCCGCCATGACGACAAGATGGAGGCCTACTGCAAAGCCGTGCGAGCCCTCGAGGACAAGTTCTACGGCATCGAGCTCAACCATGTGCCCCGCCGGTACAACGAGGAGGCGGACGAGCTGGCCAAGATTGCGTCCGGGCGGATCACCGTCCCCCCAAACGTTTTCGCGCGCGACGTCGCTCAGCCCTCGGTCGTCTTCGAGCCCCACCCCTCGAGCCGCATAGAACCCTCGGGGGCTCCCTCGAATCCAGCGGGTGCGGAGCCCATGGATGAGGACCCCTCGAATGAGGCGTACGTGCTCTCCCTCATCGAGGGGTATGGCTCCTACGAGGCCGACGTGATGGACATCGAGCCCGCTCCTGTCAAGGCTGACTGGCGCGACAAATACATCGCTTGGATGGCTCGAGGAGAGCTCCCCTCGGACCGGGCCACGGCCAGGCGCATCGCCGAGGATGGCAAAGTCCTTTGGCTTCGTCGACGGCGAGGCCGTACAAGCGCGCCGCCTCCGCATCTTACGGCCGATGCGTGCCCATCCCCGAGGGGTGCGAGCTCCTACGGGATATCCACGCCGGGAATCTTTGGCCACCACGCGCGCCTCGCACCCTCGTTGGCAACGCTTTCCGCCAAGGCTTTTGCGGCCTACCGCGGTCGCGGACGCCGGCCGAAATCGTACGCACCGCGAAGGGTGCCGTTCTACGCCCGCAAGTCCAACCTTCCCGCTCATGCCCTGCGCGACCATCCCCATAACATGGCCATTCGCCGTGTGGGGGGCCGGACATCGTCGGGCCCTTGCGGAAGGCGCCGGGGGCTTCACCCACCCGTTGGTTGCAATCGACAAGTTCTCCAAGTGGGTGGAGGTGCGCCCCATCATGAATCTCGTGGCCGAGCAAGCGGTGACGTTCTTTCATCGACATCGTCTACCGCTTTGGAGTGCCAAACTCCATCATCACCGACAATGGGTCCCGGTTCACGGGCGAGAAGTTCTTGGAGTTCTGCGACAAGTTCCACATCCGTGTGGATTGGGCGGGCACCGTGGCACACCCACGGACCAATGGCCAAGTAGAGCGTGCCAACGGCATGATCTTACGGGGCCTTAAGCCTAGAATTTTCGACCGGCTAAACAAATGCGGCCGAAAATGGCTCCAAGAATTACCGGCGGTCGTGTGGAGCCTAAGGACCACCCCGAGCAGCCACCGGGTTCACCCCATTTTTCCTAGTCCATGGCGCGGAGGCCGTCCTCCCCACGGATTTAGAATACGGGTCGCCCGGGGGTTCGAGGCTATGACGAGGATGCCAAGCCGGCCGAGCCCGCGAGGACTCGCCGGACCGCGCGGACGAGGCACGCCTCGTGGCCTTGATGCATTCCGCAAGGTATCGGCGGTCCCTTAGGCGCTACCAAGCACGCAAGATACGCCGACGGGACTTCGGTGAAGGGGACTTGGTCCTAAGGCTACGCCAAGACAACCGAGGGCGCCACAAGCTATTGCCCCCATGGGAGGGACCCTACGTCGTGGTGAAAGTACTCAAGCCCGGCACGTATAAGGCGGCCAACGAAGACGGTGAAGAGCTCACCAACGCTTGGAACATCCAACGGCCTACGTCGCTTTTACCCCGGCTAGGATTTCCAAGTATTTTTGTTGTACAAATCATACGACCGACGCCCCAGTTGGTGACAACTATGTAAACGCCTCAAGTCTAATGAAAAGGGCAACTCAGCTTTCCTCTGAAACCCAAGTTACCCTCGGGGGCTACTGCGGGGGGCATCCCCCCAAAATGGTCCCATTTTCGCGCAAAAAATAAAACAACTCACACGTGCTAAGTTTGTTTTCTACTTCGACCCTGAGTAACGATTCGAACAGGGCGCAGGCGGCCTAGCGGAAGGAGCGCGCGAGCCAGAGATAGCCCACGCCGCGAGGATACGGCCCTTCTCTCTCGCCTCCAACCCAGCAGGCCCCCCGCGAAAATCGAACTCCCCTAACTAGAATCTACTCAGGAAGAAGGAGAAACAAAAAGCGCTGTAAACAAAAGACTTCATTTCGTATCAACAAATGCTTATGTCAAAACAACTTGTTTATTTACAAAGGCCGCGTGGCCGAATACTGATACACAAATAAAAACGGGCCAAGCGCCACCGTCTTCGGGGGCAGAGGAGCGGCGGCGTCACGGCGTCCGGGGAAGAGGAACTCTTCGAAGGCTTCGGCAAGCGACCCGGCGGCATCGGCGGCGAGCGCGTCCACGCGCTCCATCGCCACCTCGTCCTCGACACCCTCGGGGACGACGTAGCCCTCCGCGGCGCCTCGAAGTTGACCTCGTAGTGGGACCCTACCACTCCGAGGGCCTTCTCGGACGCCAAGACGCAACGCCCGGCGCATCCGTTCGGTGACGTGGCCGCCAAGGGCGTGCGGGCGGGCGGCCGGCCGAGCTTCCGACCGCGCGCTTCGCCCTCCTCCACCGGCCGGCGGTCTCGAGAGCCGCATCACGCAGCTCCCGCAACTCTGTTCGGAGGAGTTGTGGGAGGTGCGCGCCGCCTCGGCCCGCTCAACCGCGTGTCCCGGCGCGGCGCGCAAGCACGGAGTCACCAAGACAAGAAAGAAATCGAAAAAGGAGTGCGAATTCCCAAACGAGAAAACCAACCAAACGAGAGTCAAGCGGCGGCTCACCTTCAACTTGTTTCCTCTCCACCTCGAGGTCGCGGCGCTCGGCCTCGACCGCCGCCCTCGAGGCCCTTGACGGTCTCACCTTGCTCTGGAGGGCCGGCTCCGGTTTGCGTTTGTAATGCCGAGCACAATCGGCTCGCCCTCGGCCTTGGAGAACTCGGTGTTCGGTCCTCCCGAGCCATCCGCGCCACCTCGCGCGAGCGGGCGCGCTCCCGCTCCGAGGCGGACCGAGCGTCGGCGAGGGCGGCTTTGCTCTTGTTGGAGCCACCCCTCGGCTCCTTGGCGGGCGGTGCGCTCTGCGAGAGCCGCCCCTCGGTGACGGCGAGCGCCACGACCTTAGCGTCGAGGGCGGCCTTCAAGTCGTCGGCCTCCTTGGCCGGCTGCTCCCGCGCGCGCGCCCGCTCCTCGGCCCGGCGGCCGCCGCGCCTGTGCCCCCTCAGCGACGAGCGGAGCCCCCGGTTCTCGCCGCGGACGCCGGCCACCTCCGCCTCCCAGTTGGTCGCCAGCGTCCGCATCTTCTCCAGGTCCGAGCGCCCCGCCACAGCGCCTCATCACGATCGATGAGAGCTGTGCAGACCCGCTCGAGGCTAGAGCGACGCGCCGGGTCTTGCCTCGTGCTCTCGAGGAGTTCGTCGCGCAAGACCATGGCCCGGTACGCCAACCAGCCGTCCGAGTCCCGAGGGTGTCGGCGAGCATGTCGAAAGCGCCGCATCGCTCCCGGAGGCCGGTGGAGCTCGGCGTTCACCCGATCGAAGGCGTCGTACTTGTCGTGGGCGCGGCGCTCGAGCTCCCGGCACCCACAAATCAAAACTCGTAAACACGGGTGCCGCAAAGAAAGACGCGCGGAAACAAGGAAAAGGGGGAACAAGCTACGGCACCCCACCCCGGAAGACACGCCACGCGGGGCCGCCGTGGACCCTCGGCGCCTCGTTCGGCGCACGGTCAAGCGTGGTGCCGTGGCCGCGGAGCTCCCCCCGAGCCTCTGCTCTCCACGGGCGTCGGCGAATGCGGGCGGATCGCCACTGCCCCCTCTACCACGGGCGGAGTGGCCGGCGCGGGAGGGACGAGGCCTCGGCACCGTGTCCTCGGCCCCCGCCACCATGTGGCCCTCGCGCCGCCTCACAAGGGGCCCCCTCACGGGACCCACGGGGAGAGCGTGGAGCTCGCCCACGGGTCCCACCCGGGGCGGTGGGGAGTCGTCGTCCGGGACCTCCACCACCTGCGCGGGAACCGCCGGCGGGCGCCGGCCCTAGCACCGCCCCCGCCGGCCGCCTCCACTTGCGCCTCCGTAGCCGCGGCGCGCGGCGCGGCGCCGCGGCCACCGCCTCCGGCCGTGCCTCCGTGACCACGGGCGCCACCGCGGGCCGCACCCGCTCCGCCTCCTCCGCGGGCGGCGCCGCGGTCGCGCCTCCGTCGCGGCAGCCTCCGCGGGTCGCGCCTCCGCCACGGTCGGCGCCCGCCGCTCCTCGGCGGCTGCCGGCCGCGCCATGGCGGGCGATCCGCCGGCCAGAGGCCTCGGGGCCTCGGCCCGCGCCCGTGAGCTCTCGCCCGCCGCCGTCGTGCTTGTCCCCGCCCGCGACGCCCTCGACGAGCGCCGCCGGGTGGGGATGGACGCGTCCGCCCTCGGCACCTTGGCCGGTGCGAGGGGGAGGCACGGTTGGCACCACCCCGCACAAGCACGAGCGAAAAATCAAAATGCCCGGCCGCCGGAAAACCGGACCCCGCGAGAAAAACGAGCCCCTTACCTCGAAGAGGAAAAGACGCGCTTCCTTTTCCTCGAAGCCCCGGCCGGATGAGGCCGGCGCGGCGGCGCGCCCGGCCGGCGCGCCTCCCCGACGTCGCCACCGCGCGCGCGGGCCCCGCCCCGCGCGCGAGCACGACCCGCCGGTGATGGAGGAAGACGAGGACGCCCGCCGCGGTCGGCCCTTGCGCCGCGGGATCCTCGGGGCGGCCAAGACCGAGTCCCGCCGCCTCCGATGCTTGGGGCGTGGACACCCCGTAGCCCCGGGAGTCGGGCTTCTCCTTGAACACCCGACCGGGTGGGGGGGGGAGGCCGAGGCTCGGCGTTGCGCAAGTAAAAACCATCCCCGCTCCCGGCCGGCGTTGTTCGTCGTCATGGTGCGGGGGATGTAGTCGTCCTTGAAGCCGCCCTCGCGGGCGAGTGACATCCCGCCGGCGCGCACCGCGCGGCGGGTCCTCGGCTCCGTCGTGGGCTGCGTGAAGAGCTCCGCGCGGAAGAGGTGTATCCAGAGCTCCCAGTTGACTGGGATCCCCAGATACCCCTCGCAGACGCCCACGAACGTGGCCGCCTGTGAAATCGCGTTCGGCGCGAAGTTATGCAACTCCACGCCGTAGTAGTGGCACAACGCTCGCATGAAGCGGCTCGCCGGCGCGGCGGCCGCGCTCGTGGAAGCGGACGAAGCTCACCACGTAGCCTTCCGGTGGGTTGGGCGCGCGGTCCCCCGCCGGCGGCACTATCCATTCCGCCGGGCGGCCCTCCTCGTTTGCCGCCAGGCGGCCGGCGGTGACCCGCTCGCCAAGGGCCACTGGGTCACCGTCGACCGCTCCCGTGCGTACGGGTCGAGGATCATGAGGGGCGGAGGCGACGCCATGAGAAGAGACAAGGGATGCGAGAGCGGGGGGACAAGGAGAAAGAGAAGAGCTCTAATGGCGAAGGCACGCGACGGCGAGAGCAAATCGAAGGCGAGAGCGCAAAGGGCGAGAACGACGGAACACTAAAGTAAAAAACCGCTGTTTTTCCCTCCCCTCGCATTTATAAAGCCGCGGGCGAGCTCTCTCGGGCGGACGTCCCGCGCGCATTAGCTGCGGGGAATCTTCTCTTCTCGCCGATGAGCGGGTCCCACCACGGCCGCGGCGGCCACATCACCGCGAATGGGCCATCATCACGGCGAAGAATAGCGGGGGCCGTGGCGGGCGGTCATGTCCGCCCGCCCACGCCGCCCACTACGCGCGCGGCCGCGACACCCTAAAAAGCGCGCCCGCGATGCGAAACCGCAGCCTCTACCGTGGAGCATTAAATGGCCCGGTCCCTTGCAAAGCAAGGAGAACCCTCGAGCGGCACGAAATCTCGGCTCGGGATAATTTTAGCCCCCGAAAGGGTACGGGCGTGAGAAGGTCGCCTCGAGGCCCGTTTTGAAACAAAACGGGCATCGCAAGCACCCATGCCACGTAGCACCCTCGAGTGGCACGAGCCCCCGGCTCGGGATAATCTCAACCCTCGAAAGGGTACAGGTGTGAGAAGGCCGCCTCCGGGGCCCGTTTTGAGACAAAACGGGCATCGCAAGCACCCATGCCACGTAGCACCCTCGAGCGGCACGAACTCCTCGGCTCGGGATAATTTTAGCCCTCGAATGGGTACGGGCGTGAGAAGGTCGCCTCGAGGCTCGTTTTGAAACAAAACGGGGCGTCGCAAGCACCCATGCCACGTAGGACCCTCGAGCGGCACTAGCCCCCGGCTCGGGATAATCTCAACCCTCGAAAGGGTACGGGTGTGAGAAGGTCGGCTCGAGGCCCGTTTTGAGACAAAACGGGCATCGCAAGCACCCATGCCACGTAGCACCCTCGAGTGACACGAGCCCCTCGGCTCGGGATAATTTCGACCCTCTAAAGGGCACAAGCGTGAGAAGGTCGCCTCGAGGCCCGTTTTGAAACAAAACGGGCATCGCGAGCACCCATGCCACGTTGTATCAGCGATCGCCGCCTCGCAGGCCGGCTCACCCGGTGCCCCTCGACGGTCGCAAACGCAAAGACGGGGCCGCCCGGGCGCCACCCCCGCACGGCCCTGCGATCGGAGGTTCGAAGCCCGACCCTCGACGGGTTCGAACGGGCGCCCCGCATCACGCAGTCGGGGACGACGAAGGCACGCGCATTCGAGCCGTTCCTCGAGCCTCGCGGCTCGAGGGTGCCCTATATGTCGTATTCGAGAGCCGGGGCCGAGGGCGGCTAGGCGGGGGATCCCACCGAGGGAGAGCTTCCGCGCCCTCGGTCCCTATCGAACGGGACCGAGCCCCACCTAGCAAACCCATGCAAGCGCTTCTATGGACGTGTCTCCGGACCACGCGGCCTACCCTTATCGAACGGGGCATGGGCGTCCACTCGAACCACCCACAACGGCTCGACGAGGAATCCGCAATTCGCGACCCGACCGATGGGGGTTGCGGAAACCTCACCCTCCGTCCCGCGAGAGGGACGGCGAGGGCGCGCCAAAAAAAACAAGTCGTAAAGCTCTACCCGATCGCCTCGAACGGGCCCGTGCTCGGGGGCTTGACGCACGGCTACACCTCCTTGGATTGCACCCGCCGGGAGACAAAGCGGTGCCAGCCGCGTGCGTCACCGAAGCCGGCCGAGACATTGCCGACGCCGGTTGAAACATGTATCACGCCCTCCGACTCAGCTCTCGCGGTTAACCCCTACAGGAGCATCCACGCTCCCCGCAGGCTCGGGGGGCTAGACCCGCGGGTCGCCGACGCGGCCCCACGGAAAGCGTTCGCAAGACAAGAAGGGAAGAACGTCCTATCAGTAGGTTCCAGCATCTGCGGGAGCCTCAATGGCAAACCCACAGATGCTCGGGGGCTACTGTCGGGGACAGCCCTAGGGGTCCCCTTTAACAACCGGGAAATCCCCACTTAAAACCCGCAACAAAGCCAAACACACTTTGCCTAACCATGCAAGACACGGCCCAGGCCGCGGGGACCTCAACGGCCCACCAAGGCGGCCCTCTTGAAGATCCCCTCGAGCGAGGCTTCGCCTCGCTCGAGGATGCACGCCTCCCTCGGGCGGGCTCCGTACCGTTCGAGGGGGTGCGCTTCCCTCGAGCGGGGCCCGCCTCGCTCGAGGGCCGCTCCCCCTCGAGCGGGCTCCGCCCTCGCTCGAGGGTCCGCCCCCCGCCCTCGACCGGGGTCCGCCTCGCTCGAGGGCGCCCGCACGCGTGCGCCCTGCCCCCGCACGCGGGCATTTAACGCCCGACACCGGCGGGACGGCGCCATCATGCGCCGGGGCTCGCGCCCGTGCCGCCGCACCAACTCCCCGGGGAGGGAGCCTATCCCCTTCACCGTGGGGGGGGGGGGGGGCGTGCGGCGAGACCGGTGCTAGTCCCGTGACGCCGTGCACCTCGCTCCGGTACGGCTAACGCGCCGAGCCCTAGAAGGGGGCGGGCCGCACCCTCGATTTGCTTTCTTGTGACCTTACGGGGGTTAGGTGGAGGCGCTAGGCCGGTGGGACGCCATCCCCGCCACCGTTACGGCATGGGCGCCGCCCCCGCGCGTGCGGGCGCACGCCCGGCGCCGTAGCAACGACTCCAAAGACCGTGGAACGTATTGGAACGGGACGCCGTTTTATCTACTCCCGTACCCCGTACGGACCGACATCGCCGGCTCCCTCGAGCCTATCGAAGACATCATAGCCATCCGCCGCCCTTCTACCCTCGAAGCCGCCCGCGTTCGGGTACAAGATAGGCCATGATGGCCGGATCGCTGCAAGGATCGTCGGACGGCCGCCCACTCTACAACATAGCACGCCACGCCCCTTCACGTTGCTAAATAGCGCGGCGCGCATGTGATTCGCTCCCTCCTTGATATATAAAAGGGGGACGAACCCCCCCGCCGCGGGGGGACGGACACAACACAACGAGAGACGGCCGCGCCACGCACTTGCTCTCCAATTCTCCCACAACATCTTCAGCCACTACACCGGGGACTTGGAAGCCACGCTTCTTCTCCCACCTTGCTTGTAGCAGCCCCACTACGAGCACCCCGGTGCTGAGCAATATAGTGCCTTGAGCACGCCACTGCTGGACGTACGGCCCACCGGCCGGAACCAGGATAAACTCTGTGTCTCTTGTTGCTTAGCATCGACCATTGAGGGATAGACCACGGCGCTCATTACTGGTTAGTGTCGGGACCACATTCCGCACCGACAAGCCCGTCCGAAGACATCGCGCCCGTCCGCTGCCCTTTTAACCTCGAAGCCGCCACTTTCGTTCGGGTACGAGGATACGCCATGATGGCCGGATCGGCGCAAGGATCGTCCGGGCGGCCGCCTACTCTATAGCATAGCACATCACGCTCCCTCACGTAGCTAAATAGCACGGTGCGCATGTGATTCGCTCTCTCCTTGGTCTATAAAAGGAAGACGAACCCCCCCGCCGCAAGGGACGGACAGAGGGAGACACGGCGACGAACACACGACGCAACACAACACGAGACAAGCCGCGCCACGCACTTGTTCTCCAATTCTCCCACAACATCTTCGCCCACTACACCGGGGACTTGGAAGCCACGCTTCCTCTCCCGCCTTGCTTGTAGCGACCCCACTACAAGCACCCCGGTGCCGAGCAATATAGTGCCTTGAGCACGCCACGCTGGCTTGGACGTACGGCCTCCCGTCCGGAACCAGGATAAACTCTGTGTCCCTGATTGCTTAGCATCGACAATTGAGGGATAGACCTTGGTGCTTATTACTGGTTAGTGTCGGGACCACATTCCGCACCGACAGTTGGCGCCCACCGTGGGGCAATCGAGCGCCTAAGGTCAATCCACCGTTAACTCCCTCCATGGTGATCCGCACTGAGTACCGCGGTACGCGTTACTGCATGGGCAGCTCGGATCCCCTCCCTGCCGGGTTCGAAATCCGGTTCGGGGGCCTAAACTTTCAGGCCACGGGGAACGGCTACCTGATGCGCCTCACCAACCGTGAGGAGCTCCGTGCGCGGCGGCAGGCCGGGTCCGCCCCGGTCCCCGCCGCGCGCACCACCACGGCCGCGACGCCCGCCGGCGCGACGCCGCGCGGCCCGTCGACGCCGCGACGCCGCCGCCGCTCCGGCCGGCGTTCGCGCCGGGCACGGTCCGAGCGACGGCAGCCGAGCGCGCCGCCTCTCGGCGCGGCGCGCCTGCCACCACGGCAACCACCACCCCAGCGGGACAGCGCATGGTCTCCGGACCGCGCTTTCCCATTGGGTTGCGTGGTTCCACGACGGCTTACAACGCCAACGTCAACACCACAATGCGCAGGGTTCCCCCTGGCCGTCACGTCTTCGTCGCCAGGGATCCCGGCGCCTCAGCGGGTGACGAGTCGTCCCTGGGTTCCCTCGACGCGTTGCCGCCCGCCAACCTCCACGGGTACGCGGAGTGGGACTTCTCGGCGCACCGGACCCGGTCATGTTCAGGCGTTTCCTTGACGCTACGGACCACCGGTTCGGCTGCTCCGACGACTCCAGCACCGGGAGCTACGACCCCACGCGGGAATGCTGCGTTGTCATCGCCAACGACCCGGCCGAACGCCACCGGCGCGCCGTGGGTGCCGGGAGATGGGGAGGTCACGCCTGCCCGGGGATCGCTCCGCGCCCGGCCGCGCAGGCCAAGCACCCCCCGCCGAGGCCAACGTCGACGCGCGGCCTAGCCCAAGCTCGTGAGCTCAAGGCTAAGCCGGCGGAGGAGTACCGAACGGTGCGGCCGCTCCGCGCCTCGATGGCCGGGGAAGCCTCGCGCGCGCGGCGAACGCGTGCGGGAGCCGGCGGACGGGCCCGCGACCGCATCAACGCCGACTTTAACGTCGACAACCGGACGCGCCTCCGCGGGCAAGTCGAAGCTCATTGCCGCCGCGACGCCGCTCGCGGGCTATGCCGCACCCTCAACCCCCGAGGCGCGGAACCCGCAACGCGAGGTGCGGACCCTCATCGAGCAAGCGACATTACGGCGGCCGAAAGCTCGGCCTCACGCGTCCGCCAACGGGGGGGATGCGCGAGGAGGCGGGGCGCACGGGGGGCGAACCCTCGGTCCGCGCAGTGAAGTTGCGGGGCGTCCCGCCAACTCGGGACGCGCGCCGACCGTGGACGGTTAATAATTGTATCAAAGTTCGTTTGTGACTCGCAAGCGTACAAGTCTCCCGTCATAGTCAAGGGACCCTTCTTCCCTCGAGTGGTGAACCCAAGGTATCGAATCCGTGGAACAAATGTGTGACGCAAGAGTTGATCTAGTAAAGCCAAATAACTTCAATCTTTGGTAAAAGAGAAACCCTAATGCATCTAGATAAGAACACAAAACAAAGATAAATCTAATCTACTAAAGACCGGAGAAAACAAAGTAAGATTGGGTAGATAAACCGATCTAGAGGGATCGGGGTAAGCCTTTTGTTGAAGTTCCAAGCAAGAGAAGAAGTAGCAAATCGAATCTTAATAGAAGCCTCTTTAAATCGTGGTTTCCCGTCCAAATCCGAAAACATCCGCCTTTCGAGACCCCCGTTCGTCACAACGTATCCCTATTCATGCGGGGAGCTTAGGGGCGAGTCAAAAGACAAGTCGAGATTCTTTCGGAAGATCTGACGTGTACCTCTAGCCACCGCGGCTACAAGAACACCCTATGTAATCTATCGCGCGAATAGAATTGGAATAAGCAAAGCCGATCGAAAAACGAAATCTTCGAGGAAACACTTGATCGCTAAGAAAAGATTCAACTTGATAATTCAACTATGACAATGATACATACACAAGATCACCACCGGATCCTTCCTTGATCTTGCTTCTAGCTCGGGAACTTCGACGTGGTCTTCCATGCAAGGTTCCCACGTCGGCTAGGGAAACCCTAGTCAACTAGCTCGACCCTCTCCTCTCCGAGATGGTGTCCCTCTCTTCTCTCGCTCCTCGGCGGCCGATGACGAATCCTTCTCCCCGAGGCTCTCGGTCGGGGGGCTATAAATAGCCCGATTGGCGGCTAGGGCAAAGGAGAGGCCGTTTGGGCCCTAAATGGGCCTGGGCCGACCGGCTTGGGCCGGCCGGCCTGGGCCCATTTAGGCCCAGCCCGAGGGCTCCTTCGCTCCACGTCGGTTCCCTTGCTTCCTGGATGTTTCCCCCTTCTGCATGTAGGTCCATGTCGTCGGTTTCTCTCCGAATTGGACTCAACTCCTTGTCTTGCAAGATTCAGCACTTTTCTGGTCAGGTCCCTGGAGTCTGTCGTCTTCTCGGATCAAGTCCCCGGCTTCTTGGAGTTAAGTTTGCTTCATTGCATGACTTGTACGGGGCTTCAAGGTCTTGTCATGAGGTGCTTGATGAACTTATCCCGAAAGTCTTGCATTCAACACTAAAACCCTGCATAAACATTAAACTCCAAAATCGACATGCACACGTGAACTTGTTATACCACGGGGGTTAGTACCAATGGATAAGGTATAAAACTCATGCCAACACCGAAGGTAAACTCATGGCTAGGTTGACGGATTTTCACCGTCAACATCTCCCCCATGCTTAAACCTTGCTCGTCCTCGAGTAAGCCTTCGATGGATATCACCATTGCCAAACATTGTTTAAACCTTGCACTTGATCACACATGAGAAAACATAATGCTCTCAAAATTTTAATTCATTAAAGTTCCATAATGTACTAGCCTTCATCTCTACGGAGGGTAGATTCTTATTAAGCTTATCCCACAAGTATTAACATGCTCACAAAGTTTTAAATAGATCTCGAATTTTTGAAATAAGAACAAGATAAAGAAAAACTAAACCAAGTTCACAAATTTAAATCATCTTGTATATTGCTCATGAACTCTCATCTCACTTGTCTCTCAAGCCTATATATTCTACTCCTTTCCCTCTCATATATATGTAGTAGGCTTTATATGGAGCTTTGGGAAAGTTTAGTCCTAACAAGATTTTATAAATGAGGTGTTGTCAAAACAAGACAAGCTTCTCATGGTCTTACCGAGACTCGTCAAAAAGTTCATTGGAAAATGATGTTAAATCAAGGAGGGGAAAGAGAAAAATACACACACTTTTTAGATGAGTGGACATGTGCAAATGGCAAAAAGTGATCCCGAGGCACAAAGGAAGTCCTCGTTATCGGATTGCACATGGTTGGAAAATGAGAATGGATCTTTTTAACTTGAAGCCTTGAATGCACTCTTAGAGAACCGGGGAGTTTACTTTACGCACATATTTTTTTCTCTTTCTCATATTTCTCATTCTTTTCTTTCTTTCTTTCATTCATTATATATATATTTTTTTCTTTCTTCACCTTGGAAGTCACGTATATTGCCGAATTTTTTTTTCTTTCATCATTATTTTTTTTAAATATTCCCTTTTTAACTCTAAAACTGCACCGTACCTACCTCCTCCCCCATGCTTAGATGTTGCTCGTCCTCGAGCAAAGAGGCGAAAAATAAGGTAGGTACCGGAGTATTTTTCCTTGGAGAGATACTTGAAATCTTCAATATTGGCACCGTCTTGCGATCTTCCTTGAATTGATGATCCATTCTCAACAATAGGTTGTGGTCAAGGAGGTAATCACAAAAGATGATATTTGGTTTAAGGGTGGATATCCGGCGAAGTTTGTGAGATCTCCGATGTGGGGATACACAATGCACGGATAAAAGGCTAGCAAAAAGATAGATACGCAAAAATGGAATGACCAGCTTCTTAGTCTCGGGCCAGAGAAATCATGGCCTGCAATAACTCACTCAAAAATAAATCTTGTACACTAAGGTTTATGCACTCAAATATATATAAGGCTTTGGATAGGTTGAGCAACACACAAGCGATATTTGTGACAAGGTTAGCGATATTTTTGAGCATAAAAGACATCTTTAATCTATTCATAACTTGAGAGCACATAAAACACTATGGGTCTTTATTTTAATCATAACCTCCGCTGAAAATTAAGCTAGCATTTAAATAAATCAGATTTGTATTTTTAAGAGAGCACTAGCTTAAACATGCATAAATCAATTACAAAGATGAACAAAGCTGCAATTATAATCATATATCATCATGGCACGAATTTTGTAACTTTTCCAATGATATAATCAAGGTGGTGTCTTTATTAATGATGACATCAAGTTGAAATACAAACTGAAAATAAACAAACATGCTTGCTGAAATTTAAATAAAAAAACAGAAAATACTACGCAAACACACATAAGCAAAAGCTGAAAATTACAGAGAAAAAGAAAAGAAAAGAAAACTAAAGTTCCTAAATCTTCTAGTCCTCCGCCGGTGGTTGATGTTGATGATCTTGATAATAATACCCCTGCTCATAATAAGATTGGACACTTCCTCCGACGAATTGATTTGGCTCCACAAGGTGAAGGCGTCCAAGCTCAAAGGCAATATTTGCATTTCCTTCACCAAGTTGAGCTGCGTTAGCTTGGATGGCAGCGATGTTTTGAGCGTTTCTTGCAGCATACCCTCCAATAATGGCCATGCTTTGTTGTGGTTGGGGATGATGAGCGTAGGACTCCGCGAAGTTAGCGTTGGGCACAACATAATTTTGTGGGGGTACCGGTGCACCACCCCCCATGCTTGCTCTTGTGGCCCTCCGTAATAACTTGGCGGAGGAGGGATCCCGCCGAATGGTTGCACATTGGGTTGTGCTCCACTCGCTTGTGCGGAGGATGTTCCCTCCTCTACGATTCTTCCTCTTTTGTTCTTCCTTGCGGGGACAAGTAGTCCCTCTTCCAACCAGCCTTCTCTCCCTTCGTTGAAAAGCCTAAGCCTCTCGTTGGGAAGTGGTAAGTTCACTATGGCCAACCGATAACCTCCTCTCTCATCTCCACTAATGTATTTGCCTTGCCGCAAATACTCAATGCCGAGAGAGGTACCACGCAAAAGGTGGTCGGGGTTTCTTGCGATCCCCGGCCGCAAGGAAAAGGCCAACATGGAGAGGTAACACCCCGAACCAATATTACCCGCCCCCGATGTTGCTTCACAACACCAACGGTTGATCATGAGGTAAGAGGGGTCTATTGGCTGCCTGGCAATTAAAGCCGAGTATAGCCAATTCAACTCCGTGTCGGTCACCTTTGTCTCCTTCATCCTCCCCAATACCCTCTTGCACATCCAAGAGTGAAATATCCGGATAATGGGGTTGCGGATGCAATTGCGTTGTTGATGGGCTTCTCCGGAGATCATATTCCAAAATCCCGCTAACATGCCGGGTGGCACGTCAACTTTCTCCGAGCTCCCTTGTGGAATCCAAGTAGCTCCCTAACGTGCTCGTAGGGAACCACTTGTTGGACTCCCTCCAAACGGAATGACAAGCTTTGCACCCCATCATCATCAACGATGGGTGCAATAGTCATCAAAATTTCCAAGGCGAACCCCAAATGGGTGTCCACCGATACTCCGTTGGAGAACCGCACCCATCCAAGGTGCCCCAACATATAGTATATGTCGGTGCCAAAACCCAAGGTGTAGAGTGCTTGGTCGTCGAACTCGACGTTGGGCACAAGCCTCTTCTCAAGATTAGAGAGCTTCTCCTCCTCCTCCGCCGACAAGATGATGAAGCCGTACGAAGAGTATGTCGGAGTGTAAGGAGGTGGCGCGGTTGAACGGGTCGATCGTCATGGTGGCGCGGGCTGCTCCTCTCCGTGTGCCGACGAGGTTCGGTAAACCTCATGGAAATGCTTCTTGCAGCCCTCATACCACCAAGGAGGAGAGCATCGTTCCTCCTCGGTGGCGCCGTATCCGTCTCCATGCTCCGGGGAGACTCGGAAACCGAGTGCCTCCTCGAAGACGTGGTTGATGACGGCTTGGATGACGACGAACTCTTCTTCTTGGAGAAGAGACTTGTGGTCTTCTTCCACATGGTTGCTGCACTCTTTTCTTCAACTAAAATTCCGGGTTGCAACCGGTAACTAGGCACTTAAACTCTTTGCTTCGGATGTGGACTTTGAGTGGATTAAGGATGTGGATTTTTTTTCTTGAGCTATCAAGCTTGGGAAGGTTGGCTATGTCTACGGAGGTTTTGAGCACACAAACTTGAACACACTAACAAAGGAAGGAGAGGGAAGCTTGCCTGCAGAAAACGGGAGCCGGGGGGCTCCTTATGTAGGTGAGGCCGGCCTTGGTGCTCCTCCCCGCCTCGTCTTTCTTCCAAAGACGATCATTTCGCCTCCGCAACTTTCCCCGCCCGCGTGCTCCACAAGTTGCACCGCCCAAACGCTCTCGTACACTCCTTTTGCATTGGTCCTTCCACTTGATGCTTCATGCTTTGGGTCATGTCCATGCTCCCTAGCTCCACTTGCTTCACATGCCACCATGAAATTCCTACAAAGTTGATGCTTGCTGCCCACCATGCTTTTCCTTTGCATGTGGATTTGGTGAAAGTTGATGAAAGGGAATCCAATGGTGCATGCAAGATTAATTCAAACTAGATTGCCTCCATTAAGGTATGTTTAAGGCTAAGCACTCCTCTAATTCGATATTTAAAATATTTTTCAGAGCCATGCAAGAGCTCGAACATAATTTTAGAGAAGTTTTTAAACCATTAAAAACAAATGTAAGTCGAAAATATTTTTCGATTACGTCGATTTCGGTCTCACCGGTTATAGTTTGCCTTCATCGGTTGAGAGCGGACTTTTTCCCGCTTGATCATGGGGGCATAGGTTTAGGTTCTAATTTTGGCTAAATAAGAAAAATTTTGAATAAAACAAAATTAGAATAGGCTTAGAAAAATTCTAATCCTAGAGAAACCAAGGATATAGATTTTTAAAACCAACCAAAAGTTTTGATTTCTAGGTTCACGCGAGTCCTACCACGTGCTGAATTTTATTAACACTTAAACATAAATCGTGGCTCTACTCGTGTGGTTTTAGCATGAAAAATAAGTCAACCTCAGCACCATAATGAGGGTGAAAGGTTGAGTTAGGTTCTGAAATTATTTGGTTGAGGTTTCTCGAAAAGAAAAGAACAAACAAGCACATAGGAGGGTTCATGCAAAGGGTTTATGATAAAGCAAACATTCAATCAAGAATTATGTCTCTAATATTGTTCAACCACTTCTAAGTCTAATGTCTTTGCGTAATAAAACTCAAAAACTAAATTATTAAAAATACTCGAAAAACCCGGAATCGGGTTGACGTCCCGTAGCTTATTCTTGACTTGAAGAAACGGGTTGCCTCCCGCCTAGCGCTTCGTTTATAGTCTATAGCTAGACTTCTTCTCTTGATTACTCCGGATCAACGCTCTTTGCGAGCGTTGCAATCTTGGGTACCCACTTTGGCTTAGTCATTTTTTTTGGTCTTCGCAGTCGGCTTTTGAAGGACCGATACGGCGAACCAGAGAGGGGGGGAGTGAATGGGAGCCGATAAAAATTCTTCTCGAAGGAGATGAAGACTCCAACAAGACGAACACGGCTTCCAACACACGTCTCCGACTCACTACCCCAAGTTGGCCAAGCCCACGTAGCCACTGGAGTGCCACTGGACCTAGGAACCAACACACACAGCCTTCCGACTCGAGAACGCAGCGGAACAACAAACCCCGAGTCTACAGACCCACACCGGTCAGACCGGTGAGCACCACCGGTCAGACCGGTCCCTGCTGGTGAAACTGAGCAACTTCCACTAAGTGGCTCTACACCGGTCAGACCGGTGAGACACACCGGTCAGACCGATGGCAGCCTGAAAGCCCCCAAGACACCAAACAGGCCAACCGACCACCAAACGGACCCAAACTCGAAACAGCAGCACCACGGGACAACAAAGAACTCACCAAGACGTTCACCCGAGCAAAATCCCACAAGGGCTTCCACCGGTCAGACCGGTCAAGAGCACCGGTCAGACCGGTGTGGCCTGGGCAACTCGGGATGAACAGCACCCGCGGGTCAACTCCCCCAAATCCAAATCTCGATCTCCCGAATCGCTCCACGGACTTGAACAAGACTTTGGGGATATCAGGAACACCTCATGAGGAGTCCATAGCCAAGTTTAATCCCACCAAATCTCGTCCAAAAAGGAGGAATCGAAGAAATCCCGCCGAAAGCACTTCCAACCCAAGAACTCAAGAAACCCCAAAATCGAGCACTTTTTCTCACGGATTTGGGAGGGGAATCACGGCCCAAAGAACCACGAAGGGTTCCCACAAATTTCCCCCATCAAATCCCCAAGAGAAAAGCCCGAAAACACCCCAAAGAAATAACGAAGAGAGGGCTCCGAAAATCACCACCAAGAACAACCGGGAAAACACATCCAAACCTTGAGGAACCACGCCGAATCATCTATACATGAAACAAAGGTTCGTACAAGGTCTAGCAAGCCGCCCGATCATCCATCCCTCTCTACAAGATCTCTCCGTGAAGCTCTCTTGCTAGTCCTAGAGAAAACCTAAGGAAAATAGGTGGAAAATAGGAAAACTAATGAGCTAGGGTTCCAAGAGTTGGCTGCCATCCTCTCACCTCTTGGGTTATATAGGCGGCAACCGAATGTCTAAAATGCCCCTCTCTACTAACTAGGGATACAAGCCCCTCAAGGGCGGATTTGGAATTCTTGATGTCTTCACCATCGGACGGATGCCCGGCGACCGCACCCCGCGTAGCCTCGACGCAAGCCATGCGATCCCGACGCGTGTCCTCCGCTTCGAAGATTCCGGACCGCGTCGTCGCACGCCGGTCGGACCGGTGCTCCTCACCGGTCGACCGGTCCCCACGGCCGACCGGTCGACCCACCGGCCGACCGGTCCGTGCCGCCGCACCTCCGTCTTCGGTTCTCGGTCTTGGCTTTGTGGATCAACCAAGGAACCCGGTGGTTTTCGGTGAACCACCGGAAACCCCGCGAACTCGGTGTAGCCTCCGCCAATCTCCACTCATGACTTGGCTCCCACGTAGTCCCGGCTCGACCTTGGTTTTGAGGCTCAACCAAGAAACCGTCCACGACTTCATCTTGTCGTTCATGCCACCATGCGGCCCGCACTTGACCCCCGCCGGCCACCGGGTCCCTCGAACGAAGCCTATTTGTCTTCTCCACACACCGGAGGCCTCACCGGCGACGACCTTTCGCGCTTGTTGTTCACCCGCACCAACACGAGTCAAGCCGCAACCCGCACCCGCAATACTTAGCCAAGAATCAGTCCACACAACATTGTCAATCACTCATCACACAAGGAAGCAACCATCCACCGGTCCTCGAACCACACATGGTCCTCAATCTCCCCCTTGATGAGTGCATTGACAACACCCACACAAAGTAACAAGAGAGAAAAGAAAAAGGAAAGAAACGAACAAAAAGAAACTCCAACAAGCGATCGAAAGCCGAACAAAGGCAAAGAGCAAGATCACTTGAAGGAAACAAGTCTCGGACCCCTTAGGCAAGGGCAACGGCTCGACACATCCGAGACAAAGCAAAGCTCAAGCAAAGAGCACAAACCACCGAAACAAAGCTCGAAAAATCTCAAAGAGCTCCCCCTGCACACATGCAAACTCCCCCTGAACCAATGCAGCTCCCCCGGACGAATGCATGCAAGAAACCACATGAAACAGACAACCAAGAAGACTTTCACTCACACCGGTCGACCGGTCATCACCACCGGTCGACCGGTGCCTAACATATGTACAGGACCAGCACTCACACCGGTCGGAGCGGTGCTCATCACCGGTCGACCGGTGTACAACAGAGCCCGTAAATGGCTCGAAACCACCTCGAAAACCTTCTAAACGCGTCCAACAAGCCATTTCAAGCTCAAACTTCTCCCCCTTGTTGGCAATGCATGAATCAAGCCAAAAATGCAAAACTTTCAACCTAGAGCTTCTCAAATATACAAAATTCAACAAAGAATGCTACACATGTCCAAATGAGCAAGTTAGATACTCTACGGCTTCGTATCGATCTCAACTACATGATCACCAAGTTTCACAACCATTGGACGAAGCTAAGATGGATTTTGGCAATTTTGCGAAAAGCTTGCCTCTCATGAGCAAAGTCCTAAACATGATCAAAGCATATCAAAATGGCAAAGCCACACAAACTTCATGCTAGGACAACTATTCTAACCATAAGACCATCACAAACACCCACAAGCACCTCATGTCATGTCAAAGCCACCGAGCCATGTGCCTACTTCTATGTATGAGACTTCTCATTGGTAGGCATCATGCAACGGTTTAGCACCCAAAGCAAATTAAATTCAGCACATATGACATGGGAGCATATTTTTCAAGCATTTTTCATTTCATTTTCAGATTTGTAAATGGTACATGAAATGTCTTTGCGACAAAAAGGAACTTATGCTCCTCCACAAGATAAATCAAGAGGGCTAAACATTCATGATGGCAAATGAGCCTTTGGCCCCATATGATCAATAAACTAGCTATCCAATCCACAAATTAAGCATAGCAAGGCCACAAAAACATGTCAAGAGCATGTAAAGGCATTTACACATGAGAGAGCATACATGTGACATTTTTCAAAAGCATAGCTATCAACCATGGGTTATTCATCAAGATCATCAAGAGCTAAGCCAAACTAACCGTAGCATACCAAACAAGCTCACAAAGACATATATCTCATTCCATGGTGAACAATGTATATGAGAGAAGCTTTTCCTAACCAATGCATATGATACAAAATGCATGCAATCTAAGATGCAAGGATGCCTATACACATGTTACATATGCCATGCCAAATGCAAGAAATGCACAAAGGAAAGCTATACATATGCTACAAAGGAGCGCCCACACACAAAGCTCACAAACCACCGGCTCCTCGAGGGGAGGCAAAAAGGGCTCGACACCACCGCAAAAGAGCAAAGGAGCACCAAACTCACAAGCTCCCCCTAAACTCATGCATTAAGGCCAAAGAGCGTACAAAGCTCACTTCACACACATGAGATAAGGCAAAGAGCAAAAGAAACCAAGTGGCTTGACCAAGGCCACACACTCGAAGGTCACAAATACACTCACCTTTATCATTTCTTCACAATTCACTCATCCTTGTCCAAAGCATCCCCGAAAGCGATGTACCTCCATGTCACCACCGGGTATGAGGCCGAAGAACCACCCCCAATATCAACCAAATGTTCTCCGGCCATCCACCCGCAACTCAAAACCAAGAGCGAGAGCGAGCAATCGACTCAACACCGGGGTTAGTTCCAAATGTGTAAAACCAGGTGTCTAGCCATTTGCTCGAAAGTGGGGTTAGCATAAATCAAACCATCTTCCCTACCAAAGCTACCTCCACGAACACCACTACGGTAACCACCATGAGGGAACCAACCCTCTCTCGCCCGGAGGAGGACCAAAACCACGAAAGAAAGCCCGTGGACCATCTCTCCTCTCCTTCTCAAAGCCATGACTCCTCCCATCCCCGTAGTGAGCTCGAGGGGGAGAATGCCTAGCAACCGACCTTCCGTAAACTTTCCGGACCAACCACCGGAACCACGACCTCCGGAAACAACCCTCGCACCCGTACGAGCACGAAACCCAAGCTGCCGCCCGTCTGTGCCCGCACCGGCCCGACCGGTGCTCCACACGTCCGACCGTGTAGCTCCGGGCAAGCAACACCTCCAACAGCCCCTTCCGCTCTCCCCAAGCCCGAACTGACCTCACACTCGCCTTGGCCCTGGGCAACTGCACACGAGGCTCAAGTACACCATCGGAAGGGTGGTACTTGTCCTTGTTAGCCCACTCCTTCGCCATTCTCTCCTCACGCTTCCTCTTGAAGCAAAACGCTCTCTTGTGACCATCCTTTCCACAAAACTCACAATGGAAACGGATCGATCTGGGCTTAGGCTTGGGATGAGGCTCTTCACAAGGCTTCTCACTTGGTTTCTCACTAGGCGTTTCACTTGCCTTCTCACTCGATTTTTCTTTTGGTTGGTTTGGCTTGGATGCAAACTTGTATTTGGGTGTGGGTTGTGGTGGAACCGAAACATTCCCAAATTTCCTTTCTCTCTCACCACTGCCCTCACCAACCTTATCCAATCCCAAAGCCCAACCGTCAAAGCGCTTACGGCCTAGCAATCATCATACCAAGCCGAGGTTCTTGACTCGACAACCAACTCGCCGCTTCACGCAACTTATCATTCTCATCTTGCAAGCGACCAAACCATTTTGCAAGATCCAAATTCTTCATAGCATGCAACTCACATGTAGAGCAAGAAGTAGGAATAGGCACTTTCAAATCAGCCTCAAGTGAAACAATGCGAGAACGGAGCTCAAGAATTTTCTCATGCAAACTAGGGCAAGAAGTGCAAGCACCAAGCAAAGTGGGTCTAGATTGTAGCTCACCCAACTCAACCCTAAGCACATCTAGTTCCTCACACTTGGAGGCATACTTCTCCCTAAGATCACCAAGTCGCCTAGGAAAGCAGAGCAATCAAGCACAATCATTTTCATCGAAACAACAGGGCTAGCCTTGAGCGAATCAATTTCAAGCTTGCTATCAAGAACCCGTGTTTCTAGCTCGGCCCACTCTAGTCCTAGCATCCTCGAGCAAAGATCTAAGCTCCTTCCTAAGCTTCTTAGCCTCTCTAAGCATGTGATCGCGATTATCAAGCAAGTCAACCAACTCCTCATTCTCCTTGCGCAAAGAGGAGAGCTCATCACATACCTCATCCTCGGAATCCAAGTCCGAGGCGTCCCTCTCGGCTTCTCTTGTCGCTCGAACCGCGAGCCATGCCGCAGAAGTCGTCCTTGAGTCTTAGGCCCGTCACACAAAGGCCGTTGAGATACTTGCCAAAGTTCTTCTTCCTCCTCCTCTTCTTCTCATCCTCTTCGTCTTCATCACTCGAGCTTGAAGACGTGTCCTCGGAATCGGACTCGATGTCGCTCGATCTC
The DNA here is from genome assembly GCA_947561735.1 of Cenchrus americanus. NCBI lineage: Eukaryota > Viridiplantae > Streptophyta > Magnoliopsida > Poales > Poaceae > Cenchrus > Cenchrus americanus. Next base: position 92,679,278 of record OX387244.1, on the reverse strand, counting down.
TTCATCTTCTCTCGAGACCGCGTCTTCTTCTCATGTCCATGATCCTTCTTCCCGGACTTCTTCTTCTTGTCCTTGGACTTGTGCTTGTCGTGGTGTTCACCTTTGGACACTCGGCGAAATAGTGTCCGGTCTTGCCGCACTTGAAGCATGTCCTCGTGTTCCTCCTCCTCGTTCACGCGGTTCTCGTGCGGCCTCTCGAACCGCCTCGTCGGAGAGCGCCACTCGTCCTCTCCAAGCTCGTCGAACTCCTCATCCGGCATAGACATCAAAGAGGAGAAAGAGAACATCCCGGTGGATGGGTTAGAGTTAGCCTTTCCTTTGGAACCACCAATGAGGGCGAGACTATGGGAGTCGGTCGGACCCTCGAGCTTGGCGCTCATGCCCCTATCCACCTCGGCCCGACTTGAGCTTCGAGAACGGCTCGTTCACCGTCGTAGTATCATACCTCTCCGACTCGACTATGGCCTCGAACTTTCCGCCCCATATCATACGATCCGAGAGAGTGTAAGAGCTTGACGGCTCTATCATGATCATCGTACGGGAGCACGTCCACATTGGCCCTCATGTTGTTCACCACCACCGTGAACCTCTCGAAACAAGGCATCGATGGACTCACCGGGGAGATGAGTGAAGTTCTCGTACTCTCTCCGTAGGTCGCATACAACCGTGCCCTCGAACTCCGGGCGTTCCCAACATGAGCCTCCTTCAACACCGCCCAAATCCTACAAGCCAAGTGCTCGGTGTGCACCCGATCGAACTCGGCCGACACAAAGCACGAAACAAGTAGTCGACCGCCTTATTGTTGGCGTCGAATCCGTCCCCTCGACCCCGGAGCAAGGAAATCCATCGGCTGGACATAGCCTCGTGTCCACCGTGACATCCCAAAGCACCGACCCTTTCCGCGGAGGAACGCACCCATCCGCTTGCTCCACATCTGGTAGTTCTTGCCATCGAAGTGTGGAGGACCCGAACCCCGTTCCTGGGAAGGCCATCTTTGGATTTTAGACCGTTTAGAGTCAACAAGGACCCGAACCGGCTCGATACCACTTGAAGGACCGATACGGCGAACCGCAGAGGGGGGGGGAGTGAATGGGAGCCGATAAAAAATTCTTCTCGAAGGAGATGAAAACTCCAACAAGACGAACACGGCTTCCAACACACGTCTCCGACTCACTACCCCAAGTTGGCCAAGCCCACGTAGCCACTGGAGTGCCACCGGACCTAGGAACCAACACACACAGCCCTTCCGACTCGAGAACGCAGCGGAACAACAAACCCCGAGTCTACAGACCCACACCGGCCGGACCGGTGAGCACCACCGGCCGACCGGTCCCCGCCGGTGAAACCGAGCAACTTCCACTAAGTGGCTCTACACCGGCCGGGACCGGTGAGACACACCGGTCGACCGATGGCAGCCTCGAAAGCCCCCAAGACACCAAACAAAGCCAACCGACCACCAAACGGACCCAAACTCGAAACAAGAAGCACCACGGGACAACAAAGAACTCACCAAGACGTTCACCCGAGCAAAATCCCACAAGGGCTTGCACCGGTCGGGACCGGCCAAGAGCACCGGCCGACCGGTGTGGCTCGGGGCGGCTCGGGATGAACAAAGACCCGCGGTCAACTCCCCCAAATCCAAATCTCGATCTCCCGAATCGCTCCACGGACTTGAACAAGACTTTGGGGATATCAGGAACACCTCATGAGGAGTCCATAGCCAAGTTTAATCCCACCAAATCTCGTCCAAAAAGGAGGAATCGAAGAAATCCCGCCGAAAGCACTTCCAACCCAAGAACTCAAGAAACCCCAAAATCGAGCACTTTTTCTCACGGATTTGGGAGGGGAATCACAGCCCAAAGAACCACGAAGGGTTCCCACAAATTTCCCCCATCAAATCCCCAAGAGAAAAGCCCCGAAAACACCCCAAAGAAATAACGAAGAGAGGGCTCTGAAAATCACCACCAAGAACAACCGGGGAAAACACATCCAAACCTTGAGGAACCACGCCGAATCATCTATACATGAAACAAAGGTTCGTACAAGGTCTAGCAAGCCGCCCGATCATCCATCCCTCTCTACAAGATCTCTCCGTGAAGCTCTCTTGCTAGTCCTAGAGAAAACCTAAGGAAAATAGGTGGAAAATAGGAAAACTAATGAGCTAGGGTTCCAAGAGTTGGCTGCCATCCTCTCACCTCTTGGGTTATATAGGCGGCAACCGAATGTCTAAAATGCCCCTCTCTACTAACTAGGGATACAAGCCCCTCAAGGGCGGATTTGGAATTCTTGATGTCTTCACCATCGGACGGATGCCCGCGACCGCACCTCGCGTAGCCTCGACGCAAGCCATGCGATCCCGACGCGTGTCCTCCGCTTCGAAGATTCCGGACCGCGTCGCCGCACACCGGTCGACCGGTGCTCCTCACCGGCCGACCGGTCCCCACCGGTCGACCGGTCGACCCACCGGTCCGACCGGTCCGGTGCTTCGCCGCACCTCCGTCTTCGGTTCTCCGGTCTTGGCTTTGTGGATCAACCAAGGAACCCGGTGGTTTTCTCGGTGAACCACCGAAACCCCGCGAACTCGGTGTAGCCTCCGCCAATCTCCACTCATGACTTGGCTCCCACGTAGTCCCGGCTCGACCTTGGTTTTGAGGCTCCACCAAGAAACCGTCCACGACTTCATCTTGCTGTTCATGCCACCATGCGGCCCGCACTTGACCCCCGCCGGCCACCGGTCCCTCGAACGAAGCCTACTTGTCTTCTCCACACCTGGAGGCCTCACCGGCGACGACCTTTCGCGCTTGTTCTTCACCTGCACCAACACGAGTCAAGCCGCAACCTGCACCTGCAATACTTAGCCAAGAATCAGTCCACACAACGTTGTCAATCACTCATCACACAAGGAAGCGACCATCCACCGGTGCTCGAACCACACATGGTCCTCGCCTTTGTCCTTTGGTCTTGACGGATGCAACAACTTCCTTGTGGCTCGGCATCTCGAACTCTGGTCTTCGGTTGTGATCTTCATGGTCTCTAGTGTGATCCTTCATCTCTCCGGAATGAGCTTGAGTAGCCTTCGCCGTCTTGGGACCTTGGAGTTTCTCCGAAATTCTTCTTTGTTACCCATCGGACGCCCGGCAAGTTGTCCAACTTGCGTCTAGCATCTTCATCACGATGAACACTTCACGTGTGGATCTTGCCTTGGCAGCCTTTAGGTGTTGAGCTTCTTTCTCCATCTCCATCTTCTCCATCCTCCTCTCAATCTTGAACGGCCTTCCGGCATCTCTACTTGGAGGTGGTGATTCCCTTGGAGATTTCGACGGTCCTTCGACTTCAACTTTTGAATCTAGGGTTTCCACCCCTTTAGCTTGTGTTGCATGTCACCTTTGCCCGTAAAGTTTTCCCGGATCATCCACAAAAAGCTTGGGTTTCTTGGAGAGGTAGCCAACCATCTCCTAGGTTAGGGTTAGCAATAAGCAAAGTATGCAAAAACTAGAAAGGAAAAATAAATCTATGAAAACTAGGGTTAGACAAACTAGATTAGATGTATTTTGAGGATGATCAAAGTTTAGTGATGCAAAAAGAAAAACAAAAAGAAAACTGAAAATTACAAAAAGGCAATAAAAAACCAAATCTTGATCACTTGTTCCCCGGAAACGGCGCCAGAAAAAGGGGCTTGTTGACGGTTAATAATTGTATCAAAGTTCGTTTGTGACTTGCAAGCGTACAAGTCTCCCGTCGTAGTCAAGGGACCCTTCTTCCGTCGAGTGGTGAACCCAAGGTATCGAATCCGTGGAACAAATGTGTGACGCAATAGTTGATCTAATAAAGCCAAATAACTTCAATCTTTGGTAAAAGAGAAACCCTAATGCATCTAGATAAGAACACAAAACAAAGATAAATCTAATCTACTAAAGACCGGAGAAAACAAAGTAAGATTGGGTAGATAAACCGATCTAGAGGGATCGGGGTAAGCCTTTTGTTGAAGTTCCAAGCAAGAGAAGAAGTGGCAAATCGAATCTTAATAGAAGCCTCTTTAAATCGTGGTTTCCCGTCCAAATCCGAAAACATCCGCCTTTCGAGACCCCCGTTCTGTCACAACGTATCCCTATTCATGCGGGGAGCTTAGGGCGAGTCAAAAGACAAGTCGAGATTCTTTCGGAAGATCCGGCGTGTACCTCTAGCCACCGCGGCTACAAGAACACCCTATGTAATCTATCGCGCGAATAGAATTGGAATAAGCAAAGCCGATCGAAAAACGAAATCTTCGAGGAAACACTTGATCGCTAAGAAAAGATTCAACTTGATAATTCAACTATGACAATGATACATACACAAGATCACCACCGGGATCCTTCCTTGATCTTGCTTCTAGCTCCGGAACTTCGACGTGGTCTTCCATGCAAGGTTCCCACGTCGGCTAGGGAAACCCTAGTCAACTAGCTCGACCCTCTCCTCTCCGAGATGGTGTCCCTCTCTTCTCTCGCTCCTCGGCGGCCGATGACGAATCCTTCTCCCCGAGGCTCTCGGTCGGGGGGCTATAAATAGCCCGATTGGCGGCTAGGGCAAAGGAGAGGCCGTTTGGGCCCTAAATGGGCCCGGGCCGACCGGACCGGGCCGGCCGGCCCGGGCCCATTTAGGCCCGGCCCCGAGGGCTCCTTCGCTCCACGTCGGTTCCCTTGCTTCCCGGATGTTTCCCCCTTCTCGCATGTAGGTCCATGTCGTCGGTTTCTCTCCGAATTGGACTCAACTCCTTGTCTTGCAAGATTCGAAGCACTTTTCCGGTCGTGTCCCCGGAGTCCGTCGTCTTCTCGGATCAAGTCCCCGCTTCTTGGAGTTAAGTTTGCTTCATTGCATGACTTGTACGGGGGCTTCAAGGTCTTGTCATGAGGTGCTTGATGAACTTATCCCGAAAGTCTTGCATTCAACACTAAAACCCTGCATAAACATTAAACTCCAAAATCGACATGCACACGTGAACTTGTTATACCACGGGGGTTAGTACCAATGGATAAGGTATAAAACTCATGCCAACACCGAAGGTAAACTCATGGCTAGGTTGACGGATTTTCACCGTCAACACCGGCCAAGGAGCGGCTCCTTGACACGCGCAGGCGCTCGACGCCGACGCCCGCAATGTCATCAACGCCCGGCGCACGAGCAAGGCGGATGCGCGAGTGGCGGTAGGCTACCACCCTCGACGGGGTGGACGCTACGACGCCGATGAGGACCGCTCCCCGACGCCGGAGCCCCCGGGGACCCGTGTGTTCGCCCGGGAGATCCGTGCGGTGGCCTTCCCCCAACGCTTCCGCCAACCCTCGACTATCGTCAAGTACAACGGGGAGACGGATCCCCGCGTGTGGCTCAACGACTACCGCTTGGCGTGCCGGCCCGGGCGGGGCCACCGGCCGACGAGGTCATCATCCGCAACTTGCCCCTACACCTCGGTGATTCGGCTCGGACGTGGCTCGAGCACCTACCCGCCAGCCAGATCCACAACCGGGACCATCCGGTCCGCACGTTCGTGGGCAACTTCCGGGGGCACGTACGTGCGCCCCGGAAATTCCTGGGACCTACGCTCCTGCACCCAGAAGCCCGGCGAGTCGCTGCGGGACTTCATACGGCGCTTCTCCAAGCGCTGTACAGAGCTCCCCAGCGTGGCGCAATCCGAGATTGTGCACGCCTTCCTCGAGGGCACCACGTGCCGGGACCTCGTGCGGGAGCTGGGACGCAGCCCGCCCGCGGACTCTAACGAGCTGTTCGACATCGCTACCGCCTTCGCCTCGGGGAGAAGAGGCCGTGGGGCGCGATCTTCGACGGCAAGAAGGGCAAGCGCTCGGACGATGCGCCCGCGGAGGGTAGCAAATCCAGGGAGCCCCCGCCGGAAGGACAAGCGGGGCTAGAAAGGAAAGAAGCCGCGCCGCGAGGCGCGCGAGCAGGGCGCGACGACGATGAGGCCGAGGCTCTTGCCGTTGATCCGCTCGACGGGGCCCTCGACCGACCCCTCGAGGTCCGGGGGTGTTCGATGACATGTTGAAAAACCATGTCCTTACCACAAGACCCCAGTAAACCACACCCTTGAGCAATGCGACATGCTCAAGAAGTTCTATGGCCGCGCCGCCGCAAAGGACGCGGAGGCCAAGAAAGACGGAGGAGATGGCGACGCCGGCGCCTTCCCCGCCGTGGAAAACGTGTTCCTCATTTTCGGGGGACCCACCGTCGACATGTCAACCCACCGGCGCAAGCGGGAGCGGCACGACGGTGGGTTGACATGGCGTCGCGCCCGGCAAGCGAGTCCGGCCCCCTCGGCGCATCGACCTCGCCGGTTTGGTTTGGCACCGCGAAGAATTTCCACAAGGAAACGCTCACCTTCGAGGTGGTGGGGTTCAAGGGCGCCTACCACGCCATACTTGGGCGGCCCTGCTACGCCAAATTCATGGCGGTCCCCAACTACACCTACTTGAAGATGAAGATGCCAGGACCGAACGGCATCATCACCGTGGGCTCGTCCATCGAGCACGCATTCGACTGCGACGTCGAGTGCGTGGAGCACGCGGAAGCACTAGCGCTGGACGAAGCGCTGGTGACCACCCTGGAGAAGATGGTCAACGAGGACCTCGACTCCGCCTCCAAGCACTCCGCAACTTCGAGGCCGCGGAGCGGCACCAAGGAGGTGCCACTCGACCCCCGCCGCCCCCGAGGGCAAGGCATTGAGGGTCGGCTCCACCCTCGATCCAAAATAGGAAGTGGTGCTCGTCGACTTCCTCCGCGCCAACGCCGACATCTTCGCGTGGAGCCCCTCGGATATGCCGGTGCATCCCGAGGGAGGTCGCCGAGCACTCCCTTGACATCCCGCCTCACGCCCGCGCCGTGCAACAATGGCTCCGTCGCTTCGACGAGGAGCGGCGACGGCTATCGGAGCGGAGCCGCGGAAGCTCCTCGAGGCCGGGTTCATCAAGGAGGTGTTCCACCCTACTTGGCTAGCAAACCCCGTACTTGTAAAGAAAAAGAACGGGAAATGGAGGATGTGTATAGACTATACTAGTCTCAATAAAGCATGTCCTAAAGTTCCCTTTCCTATGCCACGCATTGATCAAATCATTGATTCAACGACCGGGTGTGAGTTGCTTTGCTTCCTTGATGCCTACTCCGGGTATCATCAAATAAAGATGAAGGAGTCCGACCAGCTCGCGACTTCGTTCATCACGCCGTTCGGGATGTTCGTTACGTCACGATGCCGTTTGGCCTCCGAAACGCAGGTGCGACGTATCAACGCTGCATGCAACACGTTTTCGGAGATCACATCGGGCGAACGGTCGAAGCGTATGTGGATGACATCGTCGTGAAAACCGGAGAAGGCGGACGACCCGGTTAGCGACCTTGGCATCGCGTTCGGACCGCCACGGCCAATGGGGGTCAAATTAAACCCCGAAAAGTGTGTCTTTGGAGTGCCGCGAGGCATGCTCCCGGGATACATCATCTCCCAACGGGGGATCGAGGCCAACCCCGAGAAGGTTGCGGCCCTCGAACGAATGGGCCCGATTCGGGACCTCAAAGGGGTGCAAAAGGTGCCGGGGGTGCCTTGCCGCCTTGAGCCGCTTCATCTCGCGGCTCGGCGAGAAGGGCCTGCCCCTCTACCGCCTACTCAAGAAGCACGAGCGCTTCTCCTGGACCGCCGAGGCCCAGGATGCGCTCGACAAGCTGAAGGCGTCCTTAACACACGCCCCGATCCTCACGCCGCCGCAGGACGGCGAGCCCCTGCAGCTCTACGTAGCCGCAACCACCCAGGTGGTCAGCGTCGTAATCGTGGTAGAGCGCGCGGAGGAAGGGCACGCCCTACCAGTCCAGCGGCCAGTTTACTACATCAGCGAGGTCTTGTCTGACACCAAGACGCGTTACCCCCAGGTCCAGAAGCTGCTGTATGTGGTGGTCCTCGCACGGCGCAAGCTCCGCCACTACTTCGAGGCTCACCCCCGTCATGGTGGTCTCCCTCCTTCCCCGCCGGGGGAGATCATCCGCAATCCCGATGCGGCGGGGGGGATCGCCAAGTGGTCCGTGGAGCCGATGGGCGAGACGCTCGCCTACGCCCCACGCAAGGCCATCAAGTCCCGTGTCCCGGCGGATTTCGTCGCCGAATGGACGGATACGCAGCCGCCACCGCCACGCATCCAAGCGCAGAGGCCGGACTCGTATTTTGACGGCTCGGTGATGAAAACAGGGGCGGGCGCGGGCCTGCTCTTCGTGTCACCCCTCTGGGAGCACATGCGGTACGCGGTGCGCCTCCACTTCCCCGCGTCGAACAACATGGCCGAATACGAGGCCCTCCTTTGCGGCCTCAAGATCTCCATTGAGTTAGGCGTCAAGCGCCTCGACGTGCGGGGGGACCGGCGCTCGTGATCGACCAAGTCATGAAGAACGCGAGCCGCCATGACGACAAGATGGAGGCCTACCGCAAGGCCGTACGAGCCCTCGAAGACAAATTTTACGGCATCGAGCTCAATCACGTGCCCCGCAGGTACAACGAGGAAGCGAGACGAGCCGGCCAAGATCGCGTCCGGTGGATCACCGTCCCCCCGAACGTTTTTGCCCGCGATATCGCCCGGCCCTCGGTCGTCCTTGAGCCTCACCCCTCGAGCCACGCGAGAACCCTCGGGGGGCTCCCTCGAACCCGGGCCGGGGCGGAACCCATGGATGAGGACCCCTCGAACGAGGCGTACGGGCTCTCCCTCCTCGAGGGGTATGGCTCCTACGAGGCCGACGTGATGGACATCGAGCCGCCCTCCTGTCAAGGCCGACCGGCGCGACAAATATATCGCCCGGATGGCTCGAGGAGAGCTCCCCTCGGACCGGGCCACGGCCGAGCGCATCGCCGTGATGGCCAAGTCCTTTGCCCTCGTCGACGGCGAGCCGTACAAGCACGCCGCCTCCGCATCTTGCAGCGGTGCGTGCCCATCCCCGAAGGGCGCGAGCTCCCGCGGACATCCACGCCGGATCCGCGGCCATCACGCCGCACCTCATACCCTCGTTGGTAATGCTTTCCGCCAAGGCTTTTATCGGCCTACCGCGGCCGCGGACGCCGCCGAGATCGTACGCACCGCGAAGGGTGCCGCTCTACGCCCGCAAGTCCAACCTTCCCGCTCATGTCCCGTACCATCCCCATAACATGGCCGTTCGCCGTGTGGGGGCCGGACATCGTCGGCCCCCGCGGAAGGCGCCGGGGGCTTCACCCACTTGTTGGTCGCGATCGACAAGTTCTCCAAGTGGGTGGAGGTGTGCCCCATTACGAATCTCGTGGCAGAGCAAGCGGTGACGTTCTTCACCGACATCATCCATCGCTTTGGAGTGCCAAACTCCATTATCACCGACAACGGGTCCCAGTTCACGGGCAGGAAATTCTTGGAGTTCTGCGACAAATTCCACATCCGTGTGGATTGGGCAGCTGTGGCACACCCGCGTACCAACGACCAAGTAGAGCGTGCCAACGACATGATCCCACAAGGCCTTAAGCCTAGAATTTTCGACCAGCTAAACAAATCTGGTCGGAAATGGCTCCAAGAGTTACCAGCAGTCGTGTGGAGCCTAAGGACCACCCCGAGCAGAGCCACCGGTTCACCCCGTTTTTCTAGTCCATGGTGCGGAGGCCGTTCTCCCCACGGACTTAGAATATGGGTCGCCCAGGGTTCGAGGCTACGACGAGGATGCCAACCGGGCCGAGCCCGCGAGGACTCGCCGGGACCCACCGGACGAGGCACGCCTCGTGGCCTTGATGCATTCCGCGAGGTATCACCGCCCCTCGGGCGCTACCAAGCACGCAAGATACGCCGGCGGGACTTCGCCGAAGGGGATTTGGTCCTACGGCTACGCCAAGACAACCGAGGACGCCACAAGCTATCGCCTCCGTGGGAGGGACCCTACGTCGTGGTGAAGGTACTCAAGCCCGCACGTACAAGCTGGCCAACGAGGACGGTGAAGAGCTCACCAATGCTTGGAACATCCAACGCCTACGTCGCTTCTACCCCTAGCTAGGGTTTCCAAGTATTTTGTTGTAAAAATCACATGACCAACGCCCCAGTTGGTGACAACTATGTAAACGTCATAAGTCTAATGAAAAGGGCAACTCGGCTTTCCCCTGAAACCCAAGTTACCCTCGGGGGCTACTACGGGGGGCATCCCCCCCCCCAAAATGGTCCCATTTTCGCGCAAAAACGAAACAACTCACGCGCGCTAAGTTTGTTTTCTACTTCGGCCTCGAGCAAAGATTCGAACGGGGCACGGTGTAGCCTAGTGGAAGGAGCGCGCGAGCCGAGATAGCCTACGCCTCTGCGAGGATACGGCCCTTCTCTCTCGCCTCCAACCCAGCAGGCCACCCGCGAAAATCGAACTCCCCTAACTAGAATCCACTCAGGAAGAAGGAGAAACAAAAAAGCGTAATAAACAAAAGACTTCACTTCGCATTGGCAAATGTTTATGACAAAGTAATCTGTTTACTTACAAGGCCACACGGCCAGCATACTGATACATAAACAAAAACGGGCCTAGCGCCCGGCTGCCTTCAGGCGGGAGGAGCGGCGGCGTCAGCAGCGTCCGGGAAGAGGAATTCCTCGAAGGCTTCGGCAAGTGTCCCGGCGGCGTCGGCGGCCAGCGCGTCCACGCGCTCCATCGCCACCTCGTCCTCGACACCCTCGGGAACGACGTAGCCCTCCGCCAGCGCCTCGAAGTCGACCTCGTAGTGGGATTGCACCACCCCGAGGTCCTTCTGGACGCCCAGATGAAGCGCCTGGCGCATGCGCCCGGCGACGTGGCCGCTAAGGGCGCGCAGCGGCCGGCCGGCCGAGCTACCGCCCGTGCCTCGCCCTCCTCCACGGCCCGGCGGGTCTCGGGGGCCGCATTGCGCAACTCCCCGCAGCCTCCCGGCCGGGAGGAGTTGTAGGAGGTCCGCGCCGCCCGGCCCGCTCGGCCGCGTGCCCCGGCGCGGTGCGCAAGCCCGGAGTTGTCGACAAGAAAGAAATCGAAAGCGGGTGCGAACCCCTTAAGAGAAAACCAGCAAAACAAGAGTCAAACAGCGACTTACCTTCAACTTGCTTCCGCTCCATCTCGAAGGCGCAGCGCCCGGCCTCGACCGCCTGCTCGAGGCCCCTGACGGTCTCGCCTTGCTCCTGGAGGGCCAGCTCCTGGTTCGCGCTCGTGATACTGAGCACTATCAGCTCGCCCTCGACCTTGGAGAACTCGATGTTCCGGTCCTCCAGCGACATCTGCGCCACCTCGCGAGCAGCGTGCTCCCGCTCCAGGGCCGACCGAGCGTCGACAAGGGCGGCCTCGCTCCCCGCCGGGAGCCATCCCTCGCCTCCTTGACGGGCGGTGCGCTCCCCGTAGGAGCCGGTCCTCGGCAACGGCGAGCGCCGCGAGCTTGGCGTCGAGGGCGGCCTTCAGGTTGTCGGCCTCCTTGGCCCTTGCTCGAGCGCGCGCGCCCGCTCCTCGCCCGACGCCGCCGCGCCTGCGCCCCCTCGAGCGACGAGCGAAGCCCCCGGTTCTCGTTGCGGACACCGGCCACCTCCACCTCCCAGTTGGCCGCCAGCGTACGCATCTTCTCCAGATCCGAGCGCGCCTGCCGCAGCGCCTCATCCCGATCAATGAGGGCTGTGCAGACCCGCTCGAGGCTAGAGGGACGCGCCGGTCCTGCCTTGCGCTCTCATGGAGTTGATCGCGTAGGGCCATGGCCCGCACGACAACCACCGTCCGGGGTCCTGAGGGCGTCGGCGAGCGCGTCGAAGGCGCCGCATCGCTCCCGGAGCTGGTGGAGCTCGGCGTTCACCTCGGTCGAAGGCGCCGTACTTGTCGCGGGCGCGGCGCTCGAGCTCCCCGTCACCCACAAGTCAAAACCCGTAAGCACCATGACGCAAGGATCGCGCGCGAAAACGAGAAAGAGAAAGAAGCAAGCAACGATGCCCTACCCGGAAGACGCGCCACGCGGGGACGCCATGGACCCTCGGGCCGCCTCGTTCAACGCTCGGTCGAGCGTGGCGCCATGGTTGCGGAGCTCCCCCCATAGCCTCCTGCTCCCCCCGGGCGTCGGCGAATGCGGGCGGGTCGCCGGCCGATCCCCTCCACTCGGGCGGAGTGGCCGACGCGGGAAGACGAGGCCTCGCCGCCATGCCCTCGGCCCCCGCCACCATGTGGCCGTCGCATCGCCTCACGAGGGCCCCCTCCCGGGACTCGGGGAGAGCGTGGGGAAGCTCACCCACCGATCCCACCCGGCGGCGGGGAGTCATCGTCCGGGATCTCCACCACCGCCGCCGGGAGCCGCCAGGGCGCCGCCCCGCGTCGCTTCCGCCGGCGCCTCCACTTGCGCCCTCCGTAGCCGCGGGCGCCGACGCGCGCGCCACGACCACCGCTTCCGGCCGCGCCCCGCGACCACGGGCGCCCGACCGCCCTCCTCGCCCACCGCCGCCCACTCGCCTCCACCGCGGCCGGCGCCACGGACCGCGCCTCCGTCGCGGCGCCCACCACGGCCGCATCTCCCCCCAGCCGCCGGCCGCGGGCCGCGTCTTCGCCACGACCGGCGCCCGCCGCTCCTCGACGACCACCGGTTGCGCCCGCGGCAAGCCGATCCGCCGCCGAGGCCTCGAGGCCTCGGCCCGCACCCCGCGAGCTCTCGCCCGCCGCCGCCGTGCTCGCCCCCGCCCGCGGCGCCCTCGACGAACGCCACCGAGTGGGGACGGACGCGTCCGCCCTCAACACCTTGGCCGGTGCGAGGGGGAGGCACGGTCGGCACCACCCCGCGCAAGTACCCACCACGAAAAATCGAACGCCCGGTCGCCAAGAAACCAAAGCCCGTAGAAGAGCAAGCCCCTTACCTCGAAGAGGAGAAGGCGCGCTTCCTCTTCCTCGAGGCCTCGGTGGATGAGGCCGGCGCGACCGACGCGCTCGTCGCCGCGCCTCCTGACGTCTCCGCCGCGCGCGTGGGCCCCGCCCCGCACGCAGCGCGCTTGCCGCGCGCGCCTCGCATCGCGCGTCGGCACCTCGCGCTCGCGCGCGCCGCTCCCGTTGTCGATTGCACCGGCGGCGGGCGCCGCCGCGCCCGCCCCGGGCGATGCCGCCCTTGCCGCCGGAGGTGGCTCCCGGCGACGGGGCGCAGGCTCCCACCTATCGAGGGGCCCCGCCCCCCGCCTTCTTCCTCTTCGTCCTCCTCCAAGGACGAGTACTCCTCGGTCCCCGGGGAGGAGAGCCCCTCGCCGCTCGCGCCGCCGTACTCCTCACTCCGCCGCCGCGGCGCCGCGGTGCCGCCGCGCGCTCCCTCTTTCGTGCCGCCCGCTCTCGCTCCCGTTGTCACGCCGCCCCGCCGAGCGCGCGGGAGTCGGGGGGTGGGCGGAATGGACTTCGCGGCGCCGAAGCTCACCACCGCCGGCGAGAACGTCAAAGGCGCGTCGGGGGCCGGGGAGCAACATCAAGAACAAAAACAGGGGCCAAGATTCATATTTACCGGCCGGGCCGTAGGGGACATCTCGAGGTCCCACCGGGGACCGATCCCCGGCGCAAAGATCCGGTGTCGACGGCGTTCCGCGCCCGGTGAGCGCATACCCCCGCTCGAGGGGGTCGGGAGCATCCGCGACCTCGCCGCCGCGACGGGGTCCGCCACCTCCGTCATCTCGAAGATGCGCAGCGGCCTCTCCATCGGAGGCACGATCCGCCGGTGGTGGAGGAAGGCGAGGACGCCCGCCGCGGCCGCCCGCGCGTCGCCGGGTTCTTCGGGGCGGCCGGGGAGCGAGTCCAGCCGCCTCCGATGCTGGACCGTGGACACCCCGTGGCCCCAGGAGTTGGGCTTCTCCCGGAGCACCAGACCAGTGTAGGGGGGGAGGCCGGGCTCAGCGTTGCGCAGGTAGAACCACCCCCGCTCCCAGCCGGCGTTGTTCGTCGTCATGGTACAGGGGATGTAGTCGTCCTTGAACGCGCGTCCGCGAGGCGAGCGACATGCCACCGGCGCGCACCGCGCGGCGGGTCCTCTCGCTCCGTCGTCGGGCCGCGTGAAGAGCTCCGCGTGGGAAGAGGTGTATCCGTAGCTCCCACCCCATCGGGGATCCCCGGATACCCCTCGCGGACGCCCAGAACGTGGTCGCTCGCGAAATCACGTTCGGCGCGAAGTTGTGTAACTCCACGCCGTAGCGGTGGCAAAGCGCCCGCATGAAGCGGCTCGCGCCGCGCGGCGAAGCCACGCTTATGGAAGCGGATGAAGCTCACCACGTAGCCTTCCGGCGGGTTGGGCGCGTGGTCCCCCGCCGGCGGCACGATCCACTCCGCCGGCCGGCCCTCCTCGTTCGCCGCCAAGCGACCGGCGGAGACCGCTCGCCGAGGGCCGGCCGGGTCACCGTTGACCGCTCCCGTGCGTACGGGTCGAGGATCGTGAGGGGCGGAAGTGGCGCCATGAGAAAAGACAAGGGATGCGGGAGCGGAGGAGAAAAAGAAGAAGAAGAGCTCTAATGGCGAAGGCGCGCGTGGCGGGGAGCAGAACGAAGGCGAGAGCACAGGGGGGCAAGAATGGCGGAACGCTAAGGTAAAAAACCGCCGTTTTCCCTCCCCTCAGATTTATAAGCCATGGGCGTGCTCTCCGGGCGGATGTCCCGCGCGCATTAACTGCAGGGAATCTTCCTTCTCGCTGACGGGCGGGCCCCACCACGACCGCGGCGGCCACGCCACCGCGAAAGGGGCCATCATAACGGCGAAGAATAGTGAGGGCCGTGGCGGCGCGGTCACGTCTCGCCCGCCCACGCCGCCCACTACGCGCGCGGGGCCGCGCGCCTAAAAAGGCGCGCCCGCGACGCGAAACCGTAGCCTCGACCGTGGAGCATTAAAAGGCCCGGTTCCTTACAAAGTAAGGAGGACCCTCGAGCGGCACGAGCTCCCGGCTCGGGAAAATTTCAACCCTCGAAAGGGTACGGACGTGAGAAGGTCGCCCTCGGGGCCCGTTTGAAACAAAACGGGCGCCTCAAGCACCCATGCCACGCCGTATTACCGATCGCCGCCTCGAGTGCCGGCTCGCCCGTGCCCCTCGATGGTCGCAGATGCCAGGCCGGGAGCGCTTAGCCGCCGCCCCGCACCATTTTTACCGATCGGCCGCCTCGAGGGCTGGCTCGCCCAGGCCCCTCGATGGTCGCAGATGCCAGGCCGGGAGCGCTTAGCCGCCGCCCCGCACGGCCCTACTGATCAGAGGTTCGAAGCCTGACCCTCGACGGGTTCGAACAGGCGCCCCAGATCACCAGAGTCAGGGACGACGAGGGCACGCGCATTCGAGCCGTTCCTCGAGCCCGCCAGCTCGAGGGTGCCCCACATGTCATGTTCGAGAGCCGCCGAGGGCAGCCCAGTCGGGGGATCCCACCGAGGGAGAGCTTCCGCGCCCTCGGCCCCTAGCGAACCCGGGACCGAGCCCCACCTAGCAAACCCACGCAAGCGCTTCAATGGACGTGTCTCTGGACCACGCAGCCTACCCTTATCGAACGGGGCATGGGCATCCACTCGAACCACCCACTAACGACTCAACGAGGAATTCGCAATTCGCGACCCGACCGATGGGAGTTGCGGAAACCTCACCCTCCATCCCGCGGAGGGACGGCGAGGGCGCGTTAAAAAACAAGTCGTGAAGCTCTACCCGATCGCCTTGAACGGGCCCAGGCTCGGGGGCTTGACGCACGGCTACACCTCCTGAATTGCACCCGCCGGAGATGGCGCCAGCAGCGCGTGCGTCACCGAAGCCGACTGAGACATTGCCGACGCCGGTTGAAACATGAACCACGCCCTCTGACCAAGTCTCGCGGTCAACCCCTGCAGAAGCACCCACGCTCCTGCAGGGCTTCGGGGGCTAGACCCGCGGGTCCGCTGACGCGGCCCCACGGAAAGCGTTCGCAAGACCAGGAGGGAAGAACGTCCTATCGGTAGGTTCCGGCACCGCGGGAGCCTCAATGGCAAACCCACGGATGCTCGGGGGCTACCGTCGGGGGCAGCCCTAGGGGTCCCCTTAAACAACGCGGGAAATCCCCACTTAAAACCCGCAACAAAGCCAAACACGCCTCGCTTAACCATGCGAGACACGGCCCACGCCGCGGAGGCCCCCAACGGCCCACTCGAAGATCCCCTCGAGCGAGGCTTCGCCTCGCTCGAGGGCGCGCGCCTCCCTCGGGCGGGCTCCGCCCGTTCGAGGGGGTGCGCTACCTCGAGCGAGCTCCGCCCTCGCTCGAGGGTTCGCTCCGCCCTCGAACGGGGTCCGCCTCGCTCGAGGGCACTCCGCACGCGCGCGCCCTCGCTCCCGTACGCGGGCATTTAATGCCCCGACATCGGCGGGGCGACGCCATCATGCGCCCGGGGCTCGCGCTCCGGTGCCGCCGCACCAACTCCCCGGGAGGGAGCCCATCCCCGCCACTGTGGGGGACTGTGCGGCGTGGCCGGTGCTAGTCCCGTGACGCCGCGCCGCATGCTCCGGTACGGCTAACGCGCCGAACCCTCGAAGGGGGGCCGGGCCGCACCCTCGACTTGCTTTCTTGTGACCTTGCGGGGTTAGGGTGAAGGTGCTAGGGCCGGTGGGACGCCATCCCCGCCACCGTGCACCCGCATGGCCGCCGCCCCCGCGCGTACGAACCCACTGCGGGCGCCGTGGCAATAGCCCCGCACCGTGGAGCGTGCGGGAACGAGACGTCGCCTTACGCCGCCACCGTGCCCCGTACGGACCGACGTCGGCGGCTCCTCGAGCCCGTCCGAAGACATCGCGCCCGTCCGCCGCCCTTTTACCCTCGAAGCCGCATCGTTCGGGTACGGGATACGCCATGATGGCCGGATCGCCGCAAGGATCGTCCGGCGGCCGCCTACTCTATAGCATAGCACATCACGCTCCCTCACGTAGCTAAATAGCGCGGCGCGCATGTGATTCGCTCTCTCCTTGGTCTATAAAAGGAAGACGAACCCCCCCTGCCGCAGGGGACGGACAGAGGAGACACGGCGACGAACACACGACGCAACACAACACGAGACAAGCCGCGCCACGCACTTGTTCTCCAATTCTCCCACAACATCTTCGGCCACTACACCAGGGACTTGGAAGCCACGCTTCCTCTCCCGCCTTGCTTGTAGCAAAGCCCCACTACAGCACCCCGGTGCCGAGCAATATAGTGCCTTGAGCACGCCACCGGCTGGACGTACGGCCTCCCGGCGGAACCAGGATAAACTCGTGTCTCCGATTGCTTAGCATCGACCATTGAGGGATAGACCTTGGCGCTTATTACCGGTTAGTGTCGGGACCACATTCCGCACCGACACATTTAATTGACTATTAAACCTTAAATTGCTTCCATAGCTCTTATTCACCAAATAAATTATTAAAATTCAGTGAGGGGTGTTATTAAGCACTAAGAATCTAAACAAGGCCACTGCACACACATGCACACTTAGGCCAGCTACGAATTTAATTATATCGAAAATAACAAAAGCTAGCTAGTAACACAAGGTAAATGCATAAAAAAATAAAAGAGCATCCAAAGGATTCAAACTTTCTCACACATGTTATATGGTTCAAAGCTAACCTAGGAATGCAGCATATATACCTAGAACTATTATGAATCTTGACTTATGCAATTACCAAGAAAAACAAGCCTATTTCAAGAATAAATATTTCTGGCAATTATAAAATTGTGATTAATTCACAAAAGGTGCACTTTGGCATAAAAAGATAACATGCAGAAGTTGGTCACAAAATTCTAATTTTTTTAGCTACAAAAATCATTTGTGCAGAATCTTCATAAATAGAAAACAATTTATATAAAAAGATTTGCAACATAACTTTGTGCAATTTTTGTTACACGGACTAGGAAAGACATGACACACCACATATCCAAAAATTAGCTACAGAGGACTTATGGATTTTGAGATACAACAGATCTAGTTTTTTTACATTTCTATTTTTCATGCAACAATTATCATGAAACAGCCTGGACAAGTTTAATAAAAGTTGTAGTACTTTTCACCAGGAGTCCAACAAAATTGGGTTTGCATTCGTCTGATTTTTCTATGATTTTCTACGCAATTTACAAGTTTCAGCAAAAGCTATTTACTATTAGAGATTCACTTTTGCGACCAGCCCCCTGACAGTTTTGATTCCTCAAAAAGATACCCTCAGTTCACACAAAACACCCCGGGAAGAAGGAGGGGGTTGCAATGTGGCCCTTGGGCATGAAGGGCGGCGCGGCTCGCCGGAATTGGGCAGCTCCGGCGGCGCCCTTGGCCGGGGAAGGGGGTTGAGGGAATGTGGAGCTCACCACGGTTCGGTTTTGGCCGGAGTTGTGGTTGGCAAGGCCGTTGGTGGGGGCCTGCGGCGGCGAAGGGCGGCGCCAGCCGCTGGAACCGTCGCTCCGGCGAGAAGACCGGTGCGGCTGGTGTCAGTGTTTTAGATCGGCAACCTACCAAGGGGAGTACCCGAGGTAGATGAATGTGGCCTCGCCGAGATCGGTAACTCGAAGGAAGAGACACGTGACACACAATTTAGACAGGTTCGGGCCGCGTGGTGCGTAATACCCTACGTCCTGTATGCTGCGTAGTTCTGGATTGATTGGGTGAGATTACAAGATGATGTGTATGAGAGAGATAGGGTCCCTGCCTCACCTTATATTACCCAGGAGGTAGGGTTACAAGTCGGTTTGGGGGGAGAGTACTAGTCGTGTACGTCTAGGAGTTCTCTACATGGTACAGGACATGCTCAGCTTCCTATCCGAGTACTTCTCCACCGAGATCCTTGTGTTCCACACCAACAGGTGCCGTGCAGTCCAAGCCGGGTAGTCCCAGGGGCCCACCGAGTAGTCGGTCCTGGTACCCACCGAGGTAGTGGGCCTAGGGAGGTCCATACGATAAGCCCCCGAGTACTTTGTAGTCGAGCATGATAGTTTCGAGTAGTCTTGATGGCCATGACGAGTAGTCCTCAGGCATCCCCGAGTACTACAAGTCAAAAGTCCTCAAGAATACTTGAAGCATCCCGAGGCTGGAAGGTACTCCAGCTGATCCCTGAGTAGTCTTGAAGTCTTCTCGAGTAGTTCCCAAGCGTCCCCGAGTTCTCCTCTTGAAGGTCTTCAATAGTACTCGTGTTGTCTTTGAAGAAGGAAACATATGGAAAATGCGATTCGAAGAATCGCATTCCATATGGAATGTAGTCCCCGAGCCTTAGGTCGAATCGTAGATTCAAGCTGAGGGTCAATATGAAGTTTTGCCAAGCTTATCCGATAAAATTCGGAGAAAAACTGAAGGACACATGGCATGAAGCCCCCGAGCCTTGAGTCGAGAATTTCCTCTCGAATTGAAGGGTCATCTTGACTGTAGAATTTGTCCTGAGTGGATCTTGAATCTCGTCGTCACCCATTAGATCGGGCGGATGTAGCCGAGCCCCCGAGATGGGCTGTATCGAGTACCGGAAGCTGAAGGGTCAGGAAGCCGCCGCTGAGTCACTCGCCGGTACTTATCCATCTGACCGTTGTGGTGCCGCTTGTTGGGTTATAAATAGATGCTGAAACCCTTAGGGTTTTTCATTCCTCGCAGTAGCAGCCGCTTGAATAGATTTATTCGAGTTTCCATTCACCGTCGCTTCTGCTGCCGCGCAAGAGATTGAAAATCCACGCATGCCGCCACCACTTGCCACCAGCGTAGCCCCCGAGCGGATGCGAGTGAAGAACCCCTGCTCTTGGAGGATGAAGCCGTCTCCGTCCAAGGGCTCGAAGGCTGGTGGAGGGAAAAAGAGGTCCTGCAGCGAGTCAGAGGGATCTTCTCAAGAGTCGTCACCGCCAACATCTCCCTCGCATCCCAATCCGTCCAAGGAGTGGAAGAAATCCAATCTGAAGATAGAAGATCTGCTGGCCCTGGTGAATAGCGGGTTCCTGCGGAAGAAAGAGATGGATATGTGGCGTGCCGCCGCGGGCGACCCATACCCAATGGAGAAGAATCCATATGAAGTTCCAATGTTCGCCAGGTTCATGGACCGTGGACTAGCACTCGCGACCAACAATTTCTTCAAGGGTCTTCTCAAGTACTACGGTATCGAGTACTTAAACCTGAACCCCAATGGCGTTTTCCACATCTCTGTGTTTGTGCATTTCTGCGAAGCATTCGTGGGAATCAAGCCCCATCGGATCCTGTTCCGGAAATTCTTCCGAGTGAAGCACAACCAAGCACCAACGACCCACGAGTAGTCGGAGGGGCTAGTATTCAGATGCGAGAAGACGCGGCTGACAAGTACTTGTCATACAAGCTGATTGAGTCGAACCAAGACTGGAAGGCCAAATGGTTCTATATTAGTAACCACCATCCGGAGCTGCCGAAGCCGAGCGTGAAGCATCCAAAGCACCGGTCGTGGTGGAACACCGAGCCAACGATGCAAGAGGGTATCCAATTACCCGAGTTGATGCAGAAGATCAAGGCCTTGATAGAGGTCGGACTGAGGGCCGAGCACGTGGCCTTAGCTTCATGAAGAGGAGGGTGCAGCCACTAATGGCTCGCGACACCCTCGGGTACCAGTACACGGGCGACGAAGAAACGTCAAGGATGCCCGGCGACGAAGTCGACGATGATGACATTGTCGAGTGGCTGGGCAAGATATTCAAGGATATGCCACCATACACTCCTTGCCCAGTCCCCGAGTACTCCGCGGCTCGTCCGCCAAACAAGGTTAGTAATTGTGACCTCTGCCTCTGAGTACTGATTGGCCTGGAGTAGTCGTGCTCACCCAAGTTGTTTACTGCAGGATGACATCGCTAAGTATGTCTCCGACCCAACTCCCCCTCCTTGGCTTGAAGATGTACCGGAGGAGGGCAAGAGCAAAGTGAAGGAGTGCCGTGAAGTTGGTGAGGGTGACGACACCGTCACCATTAAAGTTACATCCGATGAGGAGGATGGGGAAACGCTCCAGGAGCGGTTTCAGCTATGGTCCAGATTCAGCCGACCTGGACTGCCCCATATCCCCCTTATTGATGATAGACCGACTAGCTTGGAGGCTAGTCTTCCTACGCCGCCGAGAAGGCCGCGCAATATGGCATGAAAGCACGTCGCCAAGAAGCTGAAAGTGACTGAAACAACTGCCCACGAGGTGAGTTCCTCGAGTAGAGTAGTTGAGTACTTATTATAGAGTACTGCATGCTGACAGTTGATTTCGGAGTTGTCGCAGGATATTCCATCGTTTGACCTCGTGGATCAGGGGGAAGAGGACAACTGGGACACGGTGGGCAGAGCGATTGAGGGAAGCCTCAGTCCAGCCCCCACTGTAGAAGAGACCGTGCCAGAGATGGCACAACAGACGTCTGTTACTGCCGAGCCGCGAGCGTAGGCAGAAGAAAGGAGGCCAGAGCCTTTCGCGACTACTAGAACCAAAGAGCCAGTAGTAGCCCATACTAAAGAATAGGTGTGTTGAAGGTTAATAGTTGTATCAAAGTTCGTTTAGACTTGCAAGCGGACAAGTCTCCCGTCGTAGTCAAGGGACCCTTCTTCCCTCGAGTGGTGAACCCAAGGTATCGAATCCGTGGAACAAATGTGTGACGCAAAAGTTGATCTAGTAAAGCCAAGCAACTTCAATCTTCGATAAAAGAAACCCTAATGCATCTAGATGAAGAATACGAAACTAATCTAATCTACTAAAGACCGGAGATAACAAATTAAGATTAGGTAGATAAACCGATCTAGAGAGATCGGGTTAAGCCTTTTGTTGATGTTCCAAGCAAGAGAAGAAGTAGCAAATCAAATCTTATAAGAAGCCTCTTTAAACCGTGGTTTCCCGTCCAAATCTGAAAACATCCGCCTTTCGGAACCCCCGTTCTGTCACAACGTATCCCTACTCATGCGGGGAGTCTAGGGCAAGTCAAAAGACAAGTCGAGATTCTTTCGGAAGATCCGACGTGTACCTCTAGCCACCGCGGCTACAAGAACACCCTATGTAATCTATCTCGAGAATAGATTTAGAATAAGCAAACCGATCGAAAAACGAAATCTTCGAGGAAACACTTGATCGCTAAGAATAGATTCAACTTGATAATTCAACTATGACAATGATACATACACAAGATCCCCACCGGGATCCTTCCTTGATCTTGGTTCTAGCTCCGGGAACTCCGACGTGGTCTTCCGTGCAAGGTTCCCACATCGGCTAGGGAAACCCTAGTCAACTAGCTCGACCCTCTCCTCTCCGGGATGGTGTCCCTCTCTTCTCTGCTCCTCGGCGGCCGATGACGAATTGGATCATGAGTGGCTCTCGACCCTGGGGCTACAAATAGCCCGAATGGCGGCTAGGGCAAAGGAGGGGACGAACGGGCACTGGACAGGGCTGGGCCGGCCGGCCTGGGCCAGCCGGCCTGGGCCCATCCAGGCCCAGCCCGCGGCCTCCTTTGCTCTATGTCGGTTCCCGTGTCTTCTAGATGTTTCCCCCTTCTACATGTAGGTCCATGTCATCAGTTTCTCTCTGAATTGGACATAACTCCTTGTCTTGCAAGATTCAACACTTTTCTGGTTAGGTCCTCGGAGTTTGTCATCTTCTCGGATCAAGTCCCTGGCTTCTTGGAGTCAAGTTTGCTTCATTGCATGACTTGTACGAGCTTCAAGGTCTTGTCATAAGGTGCTTGATGAAGTTATCCCTAAAATCTTGCATTCAACGCTAAAATCCTGCATAAACACTAAACTCCAAAACCGACATGCACACGTGAACTTGTTATACCACGGGGATTAGTACCAATGGATAAGGTATAAAACTTATGCCAACACCGAAGGTATACTCATGGCTAGGTTGACTGATTTTTACCGTCAAAAAGGTGCCCGCGGAAGCTGGGCTTGTTGACATTGCCAGTATACTTGGCGCTCCGACCGTGACTGTTGTCCGGTCCAGCTTGTAAGTAAAATCAATCTTCGAGTAGTACAAGTAGGTTGGTAATCTTGCTTGGCTGATCACCAAATCTGGAGTGCGCAGGAAATCCACCGATCTGTCCTGGGAAGGCGAGGAACCAGTTGCAGTAGCTGGCGAAGAAAACCCATCGTCAGTAGGTCAGGAATCCGTTCCCCTTCCTCAGGCTGAGACTGCTGCGCAGGTCACGGAGGCTATGCCGTCAGTATCCACCGTGGTGGAAGGTACATAGACTGCACTGATGCCGTCTGCCCCGAGTAGTAGTCGTAGCCCCCAGATACTGACTTCATGTGCTTTGTGATGACAGAAACACAAGTCGAGGGGGCCATGATCCCCGAAGCTGTGCCAGTTGAGGGCGCTGTGCCGGAAGCCGATGTGCTAGAGGGAGCAACTACTGGGCCGGATGGTCCAATGGCCCCCCGAGATCACGGAGGAAGTGCATTACAATACGCTCCCGGATTCTAGCATAGTCATGCTGTCGCCGGAAATCTAAGATGTGGAACCAATTCATTCGGCGCCGATGTTAGAGACAGCGGTGACTAGTCGTGGCGGACTGGAGCTTTTGGCAGATGACCTTATCAACCCAGCAATGGTGGCTCGTAACTTGGAGTCGATGCGACGGGTTGAACAGTGGATGAAGGTACATGACAGTACCTTTGAGTAATCGATTTCCGTGAGAATTGAATACTCAATAATGATTGTTGCCTTGTGGAGGATGTCGTGGAGAGATCTCGACAAAAATTTGAAATGCTCCAGGGATATGGCGACACAGTGCTCCGAGCAGAATCGCTAGAGAAGGAGCTCAACAAGGCCAGGAAACATTTTGCCATGTTGCAATCCAAGCTGGATGGAGCTTTCGCCCAGTACCACAATGAGGTACAAGAAATGCAAGTGAAAAGCGACGACTTGATTTGGAAGAACAAGTCGTTGTGCAGAAGAACAAAGGTATGCCACCGTCAGCCTGTTAAGTACTTATTGAGGGTACCTTGTAGTAGTCTGTCGTGTGCTCTTGAGCTTTTGCAGATCTTGAAGCCCGAGTAGATCAGTTGAAGGCATCGGAGACCGATTTGAAGAACATTGTCTACCGGGAAAAAGATGCCCGTGAGGTACTTGAGTACGAATATAAGCGGCTGTCTCATGAGTGCGTTAAGCACATGCAGCTTCGCGAAGCCTCAGATCGTGATCTGGTCAATTGCTATAAATATCTGCAGAAGCTCAATGAAGATTGCGAGAAGCTGCACGACCAACTCAAGGAGCTTGAAGAAGCTGCACCCCCAATTGCGAGACTGCTGGTGCCTCATCCAAGCGGGCCCAAGATAGCTCTGTTGGTGGATCGACTGAAGGAAGCCCCCGGTCGTCTGGCGACTTATGTGAAGCATCTGGCAAAGTCCATGTGACACCCTAAAATTCCATCACTAAAAATTACCTAGCAACTGTTAATTTAGCCTTAAGGATTTAAATTGAATTTGCCATTTAAATTGAGCTCTAAAATATTAAACTTAATTTAATTAATATAGAGACAACAAGTGGTTGTGCATCATTATTTGGCTTTGCATAGTTTTTGGTTGCTTGAGTGAAGTTTAAAAGTTTATAAAATTTTGTGAAAAGGTTTGAAGAATTTTGGTTTGAATTTGAAAGGAAAAGTTTTAATTGGAAAAGTTTTGGAAAAGAAAAAGAAAAAGAAAAAGAAAAAAAGGAAACCTTCTTACCTTTCGGCCCAAGCGGCCCAGCAGCCCACCTCCTCCTTTCCGCAGCGGCCCGTCTCCCTCTTCTCTTTTCTTTTATTCCCGCGGACGCTGACATATGGACCCCACCTGTCGGCACCCCTTCCTCCTTCTTCCTTCCCTTTTATTTCCTCTGCTCTTTCCGTTCACGCGCCGCCGCGATCCCCGCCGCGCCTGGCCGCCTCCCTTCCTCTTCTTCCCCCGCCTGAGCCGGCCAATTAAGGCAACCATTCTCCCGCAATCAAACCCCCACCGTTTCTTGCCGTTTCCCCCCTCTATTGCTCAATTGCGCCGGATTGCCCGCCGACCATCAATGGCAAAGACGCCGGCCGATTATCCCCCTTCCGCTTCCCCTCCTTTCTCTCCTTGTTGCTATTTAAGTTCGAGCTCAGGCTCACGCCCTTCCCTTTGCACTCGAAGCGCACCTGTACACGCACTCGAGCACCAATCCCACCAGCATCGCCGCCTTTGCATCTCACTGCCGCCGGACGCCGTCGGTGAAGTGCTTCTTTGCCCCTATCTTTTCTTTCTCCGACGCGATCACATCCCTCACGTGACGCTTATTGTTCAGGGAAAATCGTCACCGGATTGTGGAACGTCTGGAGCTCTTGTTCCCGCCCACCGGAGCGCCGCCCGACCTGCCGCCGTCGTCGAACATCATCACCGCCGCCTTCCCTTCGCCCGTGAGCTCACCCGGCTCTTCTTCACGTGGTGAGCAAAGCCTCCCCGCTCACTTTTCTTTTCCTTGCGCACAATAGCCACTCCACGGGCTCACCGATGAGGCCGACCCGCCCCCTTCCGGCACCGGCCGTCGTGGATGCCCGCGCCATCCCCCTAACCTTCTGGACATGCTCGCGTGCTCCCCAGCTACACGTAGAGCCCACGCACGCGAAAAGACGCCCCGTGAAGCGATCTAGGGTGCACCGGTAATCTTCCGGGGCCGAGGCACCGCCGCGCCGCCCCTGCCTCTGGCGCGCTCGCCGCCGCGCCTCACACGCGCGAGTCCTGGGCCATGCGATCTGTGGCGGATGGTCTGGATCATGTACCCCTTCCCGTTTTAAGGCCGGTCCACCGTAGACTCGTGGACCGCGACCACGGCTCGGTCCACGGCTACCTCAGTCGTTGGATCAGAGATCCATGGCTCAGCCGAGCCGATTTCGTTTAAGAGCCCCTGAGTTTTCGTAGATTTGCATGCCGGTCCTTCCACCTAATAAGATTCTTTCAATCAGGTCCCGAGTTTTATGATCTAGCCCCTGTCTACCCTGGTTAATAGTGTTAGGGCCCCTTTTTCTTGAGTTTTAGCACTTTAGCCCTTCTGTTTTTATATGAAATTATGTTTTAGCCCCTCGTTTTGTTTATAAAGGCTCTGTAGAATTTAGTTTTATTGTAGATAGGTCCCTGTAACTTGTTTTGAGCATAACTTTCTTGTTTTAACTCCGATTTTAGCGTTCTATATATCGAAATGATCGTCACAGCGAGTAGAATCATTTGGACAGCAAGTTTTCAAGTTTTGCTAGTGTTTGGTGTACTGTTTATTTATTGTTTGTTGTATATGTTTGATGCGTAGGTGATCAGGAAGAGCCTGCTTTTGAAGAGGACTATACTCAGTTTGTAGAGGAAGGAAAGTGGCTTTGCCCCTCTGCATTTTCTTTTTTGAGCCTATAACACTGCATGCTTAAACAATATTTACTATTTCAGTTGCAATGCATTAATATGATGGGCAAACACCTTTTAAGGACTTGACTAGATGTTTTACCCTGTTACCTTGATCAACCATGTTTATCAAATGCTTGGGTAGACAAATGTTTAGCTTGCTTTACATGCGAATGGTTATGTTTGGTTATGAAATGCAACTCAGTTCTGTTTATGAAATGTGTACATGTTTAAGACAAGATAACTTGTAATTTAAATGGAACATGGAGAACCACCCAAGACAACAGTACAACCACAGTCCACATGGCTCTGGCTTAGCCAAGTAATTAGGAGAGTGGGTTAGTTGATAGCCTTTTTCCGAGAGGGGCACAGGGGGCTCGGGGTTGCAGGGGTATAGCCCGGTTCTTTTGGGGTAGCAGCCTTGGCTAAGGTGCTGACCATTAGGGAGGGTTATGGTCCGCCCGAGTCAGAATCGTCGGGAGCTATTGGTTTCTCTTCTTTCCTTTGTAAAGGCTTCGTAGTGGACCCCTAGCCACTCACCTTGGAAGTGTTTAAGGGTCTAGCTAACCCGGGCAAAATGGGGAACACGAACTGTGGGTAAAGTGTACAACCTCTGCAGAGTGTAAAACTGATCGATCAGCCCTGCTCACGGTCAAGAGCGGCTTGGACCCCCACATGATAATCAAACTTAAATATAAATGTAAATCGTGGGTCTTATGGGTTTTGGTTTGAGATATCTTTTAAGTTAAGTGGGTTGGTATACACTTACACCTAGTAATTAGGTGCTGTTAAGTAAAACTTGATCAACTTATAAAATGCTTACCGCTGTGAACCATAGCCTATCCTTGGTAGCCTTGCATTGTTTCCCCCACTTGCTGAGCCCCAACCATAAGTGTGCTCACCCTTGCTTACCGCTGTTCAGAGGAGAACATCGGAGGTGAGGAGGAGTACTGGAGCGACTACGAGGAGTTCTAAGGCATGCGGATCCCCCCGAGTCATCATGCCCGTGGAAGCCGAAGAAGAAGTCGCTCGTCTTTTTAGTTATCGTTTGTGTTTGGACCTTCGAGTCCACCCGTCTGAGTGTAATAAATAATATTGTACCAGTTTAACTCTCGTACGTTTTATTACTGCAATGGTATTATACTCTTTTGTCTATCATGTGTGTGTAAATTGATCCTGGCGCACATATGAGATGCATTCGGGTTTCCTTGTAAAATCGAGTGTGACAAAGTGGTACCAGAGCCGTGATGACTGTAGGTCGCAGCCTTAGTTAGAAATGGATGAAATTAAGGATTCATGTTCTAGAAAACCTTATCATGCTTGAAATCATCTTATTTACGCTTTAAAAATCTAATTTAATCTTGTTTATCATTTAAACTCTGTCATTTTGATTTATTCTGTACTCTGAGATCAGTTTTACTTTGACAGATGGCCAGAACCTACCTCACTCCTCGCAAGAGCACCGGTGGATGTGTTCCCACTGGACAGCTGGCTCCTCGTCACCGTTTGGAGGATGTTGAGGAGGAACCCGAGGAGATGCAGCCAGAGGCTGAAATTGAGGAAGATCTAGAGGAAGTGCAGCCTGAACCCGAAGAGGAAGATCCAGAAGACGTAGAGATGGAGGAAGAGCCATTGGAGCAGCCACAGCTGTATGATGGCACTGTGTTGGAGGCTGACGCTGATGGGGACATTGTGATCCCACCAGCACCTGTGGCAGATGATGAGGCACCTCCTGCGCATGTTGATCCTACACCTGATGCTGAGGGTGGTGATCCGGATGATTCTGGAGATGACAGCGGGGATGATGATGGTGACAACAATGCAGATGAAAATCCGGAGGAGGAAGAGGATGAGGATCCTCGCTATCATGGAGCGGGTATCACAAGCACTCCACTGAAGATGAGAACGGGTAGTTCTGTATCCTTCTGCGGGAAGTTCTACAGCACCTGGGGTACACCATGAAGCCTCTTTATGTTACAAAGCATTTCAGTGAACCAGGCATGAGAGACTATTACACCAGCAGGGTCTACATTCGGATGCCCTTGAATGATACTGATGGTTGGAGGTATCATTCATCACATTACAAGACAACTCATTTCTCTTTGGATGATGCGGCGGTTAATGATGCGGCGAGAAGGGCACTTTGGTCACTCTGCAACGCAAAGCGGGCACGTACGTATGGCTCGGAGTATCGTCATGTTCCTCGTCGTGCGAGTGGCACGAGAAGAGACTATAGTGCCGAGCTTTGGAGGAGATGATCACATTGACATCTTGGATCATGTGACTGCTCGCTTTGAACACCGATTTGGAGGGAGCAACAACCGAGATGGATAGGTATCATGAAGAGTTGCAGTCGCCCAAGCAAAGATTGCACGTTTAGAAGCACGGTGGCCGGTCGGCGACTCCCTCAAGAAGTGGTGCCATACCATACTACAGCCCTCTCCCCCACGCTAGAGACTCCGCTACGACGCCCGTCGAAGCAACGACTCGTCTTGGCTAGGATCTTAGGATGCTTGCCTTTACCATTTACGATTCCGTTAGATCGTTCTCGCGAGGACGTAATGCTTGTAATAAATGAATGTTGCTTGCAAACATGTTTGAGTTGGATCTTTGTTTGAATGTGTCGGTGCGGAATATGGTCCCGACACTAACCAGGTAGATAACGCCTAGGTCTATCCCTCGATGGTCGATGCCAAGCAACAAATGACACAAGGATTTATCCCGGTTCCCGCCGAGGGGGCCGTACGTCCAGCAGTGGTGTGCTCGTGGCACTATATTGCTCAGCACCGGGGGTGCTTGTAGTGGGGCAAATACAAGCAAGGCGGGAGAGGAAGCGTGGCTCCCAAGTCCCTGGTGAGTAGCTGAAGATATTGTGGGAGAATAAGAGAGTGAGTGCACAGTGCGCTGTGTTCTTCCGGGTTCGTCCGAACTCGTCCTCCTCTACCTCCCCGCGGCTGGGGGCTCGCCTCCCCTTTTATAGGCCAAGGGGGCGGCGAGTTACATGCACGCCGCGCTGCCTAGCTACGTGAGGGAGCACGTCGCGCTATGGTGTAGAGTGGGCGGCCGTCCGGTCGATCTTCGCTGCGATCCGGCCATGATGGCCTACCTTGTACCCGAACAGTGGCGGTTCGAGGGTAGGAGGCGGCAGATGGCGATGGCGCCCCCTGATAGGCTTCGAGGGAGATGCTGATGATGGCTGGTACGGGGTACAGGAGCGGGCAGAACGGCGTTCCTTCCCAATGAGCTCTGCGGTGGTGGAGTGGTTGCTGCAGTGTTCGGGCGTGCGCCGCGGAGTCGGGGCGTGCGCCCGCACGCGTGGGTACGGCGGCCGCGCCGTTACGCGGGGCCGGGATGGCCACCCACCGCCTAGCGCCCCTTACCTAACCCGCAAGGTCACGGGAAAGTGGAATCGAGGGGTGCGCCCGGCCCCCTTTCGAGGGTCGGGCGCGTTAGTCGCCGCAGCGTGCGCGCGGTGTTATGGGACCGACACCGGCCGTACCGCACGTCCACCCCACGCGGGCGGGGATGGGCTCCTCCCCGGGGAGTTGGTGCGGCGGCACGGGCGTGAGCCCCGGCGCATGATGGCGCCGTCCCGCGGCGTCGGGCGTTAAATGCCCAAGTACGGGGCCGGCGCACGCGTGCGGGGCGCCCGTGAGCGTGGCGGGCCCCGGCCGAGGGTGGAGCGAACCCTCGAGCGAGGCGAGGCCTCGCTCGAGGGGGAGCGGGCCCTCGAGCGGGGCGGGACCGCTCGAGGGGAAGGGGTCGCCCCTCGAACGGGGGCGGAACCGTTCGAGGAGGGGGGTTGCCCCTCGAGCGGGGCGGAGCCCGTTCGAGGAGGAGCGTACCCTCGGGCGGGCGGGGGCCTCGCTCGAGGGGTCTCGCGGTCGGGCTATCTTGGCGGGGCCTCCGAAGTCCTGCTCGCGTGGGCCACGTCCCGCATGGTTAGTTCCCCGCATGGTTAGGCCCGGTTCATTTGATGCGGGGAATTTAAGTGAGGGTTCCCCCATCGTTTGAGGGGACCCCTAGGGCGGTCCCCCGACAGGTAGCCCCCGAGCATCCGCGGGTTTGCCATTGAGGCTCCCGCGCATGCCGGAACCTACCGATAGGACGTTCTTCCCTCCTTGTTTGCGAACGCTTTCCGTGGGGCCGCGCTAGCGGACCCGCGGGTCTAGCCCCGAAGCCCCGCAGAGTGTGGGCTCTCCCGCAGGGGTTAACCGCGAGCAATTCGGTCGAAGGGCGTGGCACATATGCCAACCGGCATCGGCGGTATTTCGGCCGGCATCGGGGGTGCACGCTCCCCCGTCACCGTGTCTCGGGCGGGTGCAATTCCAAGGAGGTGTAGCCGTGCGTCAAGCCCCCGAGCCTTGGCCTCGTTCGAGGCGATCGGGTCGAGCCCGACGACTTGTTTTTTATCACGCCCTCGCCGTCCCTCCGCGGGTCGGGAGGTGAGGTTTCCACGACTCCCATCGAGCGGGTCGCGAATCGCGGATTCCTCTTCGAGTCGCTAGCGGGTGGTTCAAGTGGACGTCCATGCCCCGTTCGATAAGGGTAGGCCGCGCGGTCCGGAGACACGTCCATGGAAGCGCTTGCGTGGGTTTGCTAGGTGGGGCTCGGTCCCGTTCGCTAGGGACCGAGGGCGCGGAAGCTCTCCCTCGGTGGGATCCCCCCGGCTAGCTGCCCTCGCTGGCTCTCGAACACGACATGTGGGGCACCCTCGAGCCGGCGGGCTCGAGGAACGGCTCGAATGCGCGTGCCCTCGTCGTCCCTAACTCGTGATGCGGGGCGCCGTTCGAACCCGTCGAGGGTCGGGCTTCGAACCTCGATCGCAAGGCCGTGCGGGGCCGTGCCTAGGCCAGCCCCGTCTTTTTCGCGTTTGCGGCCGTCGAGGGGTCTGGGCGTGCCGACCCTCGAGGTGCTGGTTGGTGGCATGGCGCGGTATGAGTGCTTTCGGTGTCGCTCTATTTCAAGCGTGACCTGGGCGATCCTCTTATGCGCGTGCCTTCTTTAGGGGGTCGACATCGTCTCGAGTTGGGGGTCATGCCGCTCGAGGGTCCTACGTGGCATGGGTGCCCGCGGTGGCCTGCTCTACATCGAGCAGGTCCCGGGCGACCTTCTCACGCTGATATCCCGTCGAGGGTCGCCCTGTTTCGAGTTGGGGGTCATGCCGCTCGAGGGTCCCACGTGGCATGGGTGCCCGCGGTGGCCTGCTCTACGTCGAGCAGGTCCCGGGCGACCTTCTCACGTTGATATCCCATCGAGGGTCGCCCTGTTTCGAGTTGGGGGTCATGCCGCTCGAGGGTACTACGTGGCATGGGTGCCCGCGGTGGCCTGCTCTACATCGAGCGGAGTCCCGGCGACCTTCTCACGCTGATATCCCATCGAGGGTCACCCTTGTCTCGAGCCGAGGATTCGCCTCGCTCGAGGGCTCTCCTTGCTTGGCAAGGGGCCCGGGCATTTAATTGCCTTGCGGTCGTGGCCGCAGTTTTGCAGCGCTGGCGCGCTTTTTTAGGCGGCGCGGCGCGCGCGCGCGTAGTGGGCGGCGCTGCCGGCAGATGTGACGGTTTCACCTCGGTTGCTGCCGGTCTCGCCGTAATGATGACCCGCCTGCAGTGTTAGAGCTGCCGCGGTCGTGGTGGGGCCCGCTTGCCGACGCGACGGAAAGATTTCCCGCAAGTTAAATGCCGGCGGGGCGTCCGCTCCGGAGAACTCGCCCGTTGCCTATAAACCGCGGGAAGGAGTAGGCGGCGGTTTTTTACCTTGGCTCCTCACCGTTTTAGTCCTCCGCCTCTTCGCCTTCGTCTCACCCTTGCCGTCGCGCGGGCTCGCTTGCTTAGAGCTTTCTCCTCGTTTCCTCGTCCTCCACCTTCGTACTCGTTCGTCCTCCCTCATGGCGCCGCCTCGGCCCTCCGATCGGTGGTCCCGGGAGCCGTACGCCCGGGAGAAGTCGACCGTGACCCGGCTCGCCACGGGCGAACCGGTCGCCGCCGGCCGCCTCTCGGCCAACGAAGAAGGGGCGCCCGGCGGAGTGGATCGTGCCGCCGGCGTCGCACCACGAGCCCAATCCGCCGGGAGGGTTACGTGGTGAGCTTTCTCCGCTACCACGAGCGCGGCTTCAACGCGCCGGCGAGCACGTTCATGCGGGCGTTGTGCTACCACTACGGGGTGGAGCCGCACAACTTCGCCCCCAACGCTATCTCGCGCGCGGCCACATTCGTGGGCGTCGCGAAGGGTACCCGGGGATCCCGGTCAATTGGGAGCTCGGGGTACACCTCTTCCGCGGGAGCCGATCACGCAGCCCACGTCGGAGCCGAGGGACCCGCGCGCGCGGTGCGCGCCGGCGGGATGTCGCTGCCCCGCGGGGGCAGCTCAAGAACTTCTACATCCCCCGCACCATGACGACGAACAACGCCGCCGGGGAGCGGGGATGGTTTTATCTCGCGCAACGCCGAGCCCGGCCTCCCTCCTTACACGGGCGGGTGTTCAAGGAGAGGCCGGACCGCCGGGGCTACGGGTTGCCTACGGCCAACCACCGGCGCGCCAGAGTCCGTCCTCGCCGCCTGCGCCGGCCGGGCGAGGGAAGGGCTCAACGCGATGGGCGTCCTCGCCTTCCTTCATCACCGGCGAATCGTGCCGTTGATGGAGAGGCCGCCCGCATCTTCGAGATGACGGAGGCGGCCAACCCCGTCGACCGGCGAGGTCGCGGATGCTCCCCAACGCCGGCCGGAGCGGCCGTACGCGCTCACCCGGCGCGGAGCGCCGTCGACACCCGACGCCGGCGCCGCGGGTCGGACCCCGTGGGATATCGAGATGCTTCCCACCGGCCCGTTGGTGAGTGTGGTTTTCTACTTCCGTTTTGGTCCTCGTTCTCGTTTATGTTTCTTGACGCGCCATTGTCACTCTTGCGCGCGCGCTGGTGCGTTCGCATCGCCAAGTCCGTTCCACCCACCCCCGACTCCCGTGCGCTCGGCCGGGCGGCGCAGCCCGGGAGCGCGCAGGAGCGGGCGGCGCGCGCCGAGGGAGCACGCAAGGCGGCGCCGGGCGCGTCGCGACGCACGGTCCGCCGAGTACCGGCGGCGGGAGGAGCCGGGGCTCTCCTCCCCCGACATCGAGGGAGCCCTCGTCCTCGGATCGGGACGAAGAGGAAGAGTCCGAGGGGGAGGGCCCCTCGGACGGTGGCGCCCGCGCCCCGGTCGCCGGATCTCGCGCGGCGTCGGGGGCGGCTTCGTCCGGGGCGGGCGCGCCGGCGTCCGCCGCCGGGCGTCGTCGTCGGGGGCGGCACGCGCCGCGGAGGTGCCGGCGCGCGCCGCGGAGGCGCGCGCGGCGGACGTGCGCGCGCGCGCGTCGAGCGTGCCCGCACGCGGCGGGAGTGCGTCCGCGCGGCGGCGGCGTCGTCGTCGAGGGGCGCGTCGGGAGGCGTGCCCGTGCGCGGGGACAAGCGTGCCCCCGCGCACCGTGGCGCCGTCGGGGGGTGCGGCGTCGGGTGCGCCCGCGCACGGGGGCGAGGGCGTGCTCGCGCGTGCGGCGGCGCCATCGGGGAGGCGCCGCGTCGGCGCGACCGCTACGCCGGCCCCGTCCGAGGCCTCGAGGAAAAGGAAGCGGGCCTTTTCCTCCGCGAGGTACGTAGCCTTGCCTTCCTCCGTGTGGCTTTGGTGTGCCGGGTGGTTAGATGTTCTAACTCTCCGTTCGTGATTGCGCAGGGCGGTGCCGACCGTTCCTCCTCTTGCACCGGCCAAGGTGCTGAGGACGGACGCGCTGATCCCCACCCGGCGGCGCTCGTCGAGGGGGTCGCGCCAGGGAACGAACGCGGCGGCGGGCACGAGCTCGCAAGGCCCCGCCGAGGCCTCGGGGGCCCGGCCGGCGGATCAACCCGCCGCGGCGCGCGCCCGGGAGGTTGCTGGGGGCGACCGGCGCCGGCCGCCACGGAGGCGCAGGCCGCGGCGGTGGCTACGGTGGAGGTGCCGCCCGCGGTGGCGGCCACTACGGAGGAGGCGGAGCGGGCGCGCCGCGGGAGCGCCCGCGGATGTGGCGGCGCGGACGGTGGTGGCGGCCACGGCGCCACGACGGGCGCCCGTGGTCGCGAGGCGCGGTGGAGGCGCCGGCGGGGCGGCGCGGTGGCTCCGCCCGCCGGCGGTCCCCGTGCGGAGGTGGTGGAGCTCTCGGATGACTCCCCGCCGCCCGGGTGGAACCGGGGGGCCCGGCCCGCGAACTCCCCCGAGCCCCGGGAGGGGGCCCTCGTGAAGCGGCACGAGGGTCGCATGACGGCGGGGGGCCGAGGGCACGATGCCGAGGCCTCGTCCTCCCGCGCCGGCCGCCCCCGCCCGGGTGGGGGGCCGTGGAGGATCCCCGGCGTTTGCCGACGCTCGGGGGAGCAGGGAGCTCGGGGCGAGCTCCCCGGGGCCATGGCGCCACGCTCAACCGCGCGTTGAACGAAGCGCCGCGGGTCCACAGCGCCCGGCCGGGACCGTCTTCCGGGTGAGCCACGGTTGCTCGTCTCCCTTCCTTATTTCGTTTTCGCGCGCTGTATTCAAGACTTGGCGCTTACGGGGCTCGATGCGTGGATGCCAGGAGCTTGAGCGCCGCGCCCGCGAGAAGTACAGCGCGTTCGACCAGGTGAACGCCGAGGCCCGCCAGCTCCGGGAGCGATGCAGCGCTTTCGACGCGCTTGCAGATGCCCTCGGGACGCCGGGACACCGTGGCCGGTGTGCCGGCGATGGCGTGGTGCGACGTGCTTCCCGAGAGTTCGGGCGGGGACGCGGCGCGTGACCCGAGCCTCGGGCGGATCCGCGCGGCCCTCGTCGATCGTGACGAGGCGCTGTGGAACGCGCGCGAGGACCTGGACAAGACGCGAACGCCGGCCGCCACCCGGGAGGCGGAGGTGGCCACCGCCCGCGCCGAGACCCGGGAGCTCCGCACGTCGCTCGAGGGGGCCCGGGGCGCGGCGGCCGTCGGGGCCGAGGAGCGGGCGCGCGGGCGGGAGCAAGCCGCGCCAAGGAGGCCGATGACCCGAAGGCCGCCCTCGACGTGAAGGCCGCGGCTCTCGTCGCCGCCGAGGGGCGGCTCCGGCGAGAGCGCATCGCCCGCCAGGGGGCTGAGGGGCGGCTTCAGCAGGAGCAGGCTGCCCTTGGTGACGCCCGGACGGCGCTGGAGCGGGAACGCGTCGCGCGCGAGACGGCGGAGAGGTCGCTGGAGGAGCGGAACGCCGCATTCTCCGAGGTTGAGGATGAGGCGCCGGCGCCGCATAGCAATGCCGCCCAAGAGATGGCCCTCGTCGAGCAAGGCGAGACCGTCCAGCGTCTCGAGCTGGCGCTCGAGTCCGCGCGCCGCGACCTCGATCTGGAGAAGAGGCAAGTCGAGGGTAAGTTACTGTCTGACCCTGCTTGTTAGTTTTTGCTTTTAGAGGGTTCGTTTCCCCCTTTCTGATTTCTTGTCGTCTTGTCGCTTCCAGGCCTGCGCACAGCTTTGGGGCACGCTGTTGGGCGGGCCGAGGCCCTGCAGCCTCCTACAACTCCTCTGAGCAGGAGCTGCAGGAGCTGCGGGACGCGGCCCTCGAGACCTGTCACGTCGTCGAGGAAGGCGATGTCCGGCCGGCAGCTCGGCGGGCCGGCCGCCGCGCGCGCTCGGTGGCCACGTCACGGAGCGGGTGCGCCGGCGTTGCACCTGGGCGTGCAGAAGGCCCTCGGAGTGGTGCGATCCCACTACGAGGTCAACCTCGAGGCGGTGGCGGAAGGCTACATCGTGCCCGTGGGCGTCGAAGACGAGGTGGCCATGGAGCGCGCGGACGCGCTTGTTGCTGACGCCGCCGGAACGCTCGCCGAGGCCTTCGAGGAATTCCTCTTCCCGGACGCCGCCGACGCTGCCGCTCCCTCTACCTGAAAGCATCTGGGCGCTAGGCCCGTTTTTTTTGTTTGTGTGTATCAGAACTCTGGCCTCGTGGCCTCTTGTAAATAAACAAGTAGTTTCGTGAACATGGTCAGTTTGTAAATGAAATCACTTGCTTATTGCGCTTTTTGCTTCTACTTCTTCCCCGAGTAGATTCTAGTTAGGGGGAGTCCGCCTTTCGCGGGGGGCCCGCCGGGTTGGAGGCGAGAGAGACGGGCCATAGCCGCGCGGCGTAGGCCGGCGTCTCGGCTCGCACGCTCCTTCCGCTGTGCCGCCTACGCCCTGTTCGAATCATGGCTCGAGGTTGAAGTGGGGAACAAACTTAGCGCGTGTTGTTACGTTTTTTGCGCGAAAAAATGGGACCATTTGGGGGGGGGGTGCCCCCCCGCAGTAGCCCCCGAGGGTAACTTGGGTTTCGGGGGAAAGCCGAGTTGCCCTTTTATTATACTTGGAGTATTTACATAGGTGACGCCAACCGGGGCGTTGGCCGTGTGTTTGTACAACAGAAAATACTTGGAAATCCTAGCTAAGGGTAGAAGCGACGTAGCCGTTGGATGTTCCAAGCGTTGGTGAGTTCTTCGCCGTCCTCGTTGGCAAGCTTGTACGTGCCTTGTTTGAGCACCTTCACCACGACGTTGGGTCCCTCCCATGGGGGCGATAGCTTGTGGCGCCCTCGGTTGTCTTGGCGTAGCCTTAGGACCAAATCCCCCTCGCCGAAATCCCCGCGACGTATCTTGCGCGCTTGGTAGCGTCGTAGGGACCGTTGATACCTTGCGGAGTGCATCAACGCCACGAGGCGTACTTCGTCTAGCCGATCCAAAGGAGTCCTCGCGGGCTCGCTGGTTAGCGTCCTCGTTGTAGCCCCGAACTTTGGGTGAACCGTATTCCAGATCCGTGGGGAGGATGGCCTCCGCGCCATGGACTAGGAAAAACGGGGTGAACCGGTGGCTCTGCTTGGGGTAGTCCTTAGGCTCCACACGACTGCTGGCAGTTCTTGGAGCCATTTTCGGCCAGATTTGTTGAGCTGGTCGAAAATTCTGGGTTTGAGGCCTTGTAGAATCATGCCGTTGGCACGTTCCACTTGGCCGTTAGTCTGCGGGTGCGCCACAGCTGCCCAGTCCACTCGGATGTGGAACTTGTCGCAGAACTCCAAGAACTTCCGGCCCGTGAACTGGGACCCGTTGTCTGTGATGATGGAGTTTGGCACTCCGAAGCGGTAGACGATGTCGGTGAAGAACGTAACTGCCTGCTCGGCCCTCAAATTCGTAATGGGGCGCACCTCCACCCACTTGGAGAACTTGTCGATTGCGACGAGCAGGTGGGTGAAGCCCCCGGGCGCCTTCCGCAGGGGCCCGACGATGTCCAACCCCCACACGGCGAACGGCCATGTGACGGGGATTGTTTGTAAGGCGTGAGCGGGCAGGTTGGTCTTGCGGGCGTAGAACTGGCACCCTTCGCAGGTGCGCATGATTTCGTTGGCGTCCGCGACCGCGGTAGGCCAATAGAAGCCCTGGCGGAACGCGTTGCCAACGAGAGTGCGTGGCGCGGCGTGGTGGCCACAGATTCCCGCGTGTATGTCCCGCAGGAGCTCGCGCCCCTCGGGGATTGGTATACACCGCTGGAGGATGCCCGACGCGGCGCGCTTGTACAGCTCGCCGTCGACGAAGGTGAATGACTTGGCCATCCTGGCGACACGCCTGGCTGTGGCCCGGTCTGCGGGGAGCTCCCCTCGAGCAATCCAGGCGATGTACTTCTCCCCGCCAGTCCGCCTGGACGGGAGCCGGCTCGATGTCCATTGCGACAGCCCTCGTGGGGAGCCGTACCCCTCGAGAAGGGAGAGTACGTACGCCTCGTTCGAGGGGTCCTCTTCCATGGGGTCCGCACCCGCCGGATTCGAGGGAGCCCCCCGAGGGTCCGTCGCCGCTCGAGGGGTAAGGCTCGAAGGTTACCGAGGGCTGCGCGACGTCGCGCGCGAAAACGTTCGGGGGAACGGTGATCCGCCCGGACGCTATCTTTGCCAGCTCGTCTGCTTCTTCGTTGTACCGGCGGGGTACATGATTAAGCTCGATGCCGTAAAATTTGTCCTCGAGGGCCCGCACGGCTTTACGCAGGCCTCCATCTTGTCGTCGTGGCGGCTCGCGTTCTTCATGACACGGTCGATCACGAGGCGCGAATCCCCTCGCACGTCGAGGCGCTTGATGCCCAACTCGATGGCGATCTTGAGGCCGCGAGAGGAGGGCCTCGTATTCCGCCATATTGTTGGATGCGGGGAAATGGAGACGCACCGCGTAGCGCATGTGCTCCCCGAGGGGTGACACGAAGAGCGGTGCCCGCGCCCGCTCCGGTCTTCATCACCGAGCCGTCGAAGAACGCAGTCCAAAGACTCGCTTGAATCCGAGGGGGCGGCACTGTGTATCCGTCCATTCGGCCGACGAAATCGGCTAGGATCCGCGACTTGATGGCCTTGCGCGGGGCGTAGGCGAGCGTCTCGCCCATCAACTCCACGGACCACTTGGCACTCCCCGCCGCCGCGTCGGGGGTTGCGAATGATCTCTCCTAACGGGAAGGAAGAGACCACCGTAACCGGGTGGGCCTCGAAGTAGTGGCGGAGCTTGCGCCGCGCGAGGACTACCGCATACAACGCCTTCTCGGACCCGGGGGGTAGCGCGTCTTCGTGTCCGACGGACCTCGCCGATATAGTAGACCGGCCTCTCGCACGGGCGGGCATGCCCTTCCTCCGTGCGCTCCACGACGATCACGGCGCCGACCACCACGGGTGGTTGCGGCCACGTAGAGTTGGAGGGGTTCGCCGTCTCGCGGCGGCGTAAGGATTGGGGCGTGCGTCGGCCGATGCCTTCGCCTTGTCGAGCGCTTCCCGGGCCTCGGCGGTCCAAGAGAAGCGCTCGTGCTTCTTGAGCGGCCGGTAGAGGGGCAGGCCCTTCTCACCGAGCCTCGAGACGAAGCGGCTCAAGGCGGCGAGGCACCCCAACACTTTCTGCACTCCTTTGAGGTCCCGAATTGGACCCATTCGCTCGAGGGCCGCGACCTTTTCAGGGTTGGCCTCGATCCCCCGCTGGGAGACGATGTATCCTAGGAGCATGCCCCGCGGCACTCCAAAGACACATTTTTCGGGGTTGAGCTTGACCCCGTTGGCCCGCAGGCAGCTGAATGCGATGCCAAGATTGCTGACCAGGTCGTCCGCCTTCCTGGTTTTGACGACGATGTCGTCTACGTAAGCCTCGACCGTCCGCCCGATATGGTCCCCAAAAACGTGCCGCATGCGGCGCCGATATGTTGCGCCCGCGTTTCGAGGCCAAAAGGCATCGTGACGTAACGAACGTCCCGAACGGTGTGATGAACGAAGTCGCGAGCTGGTCGGACTCCTTCATTTTTATTTGATGATATCCCGAATAGGCATCAAGGAAACGAGTAGTTCACACCCGGCAAAGTGGAATCAATGATCCGATCTATGCGCGGCAAAGGAAAAGGAACTTTTGGACATGCTTTATTGAGACTCGGTGTAGTCAATACACATCCTCCACTTCCCGTTTTTCTTTTTTTACAAGCACGGGATTAGCTAACCATGTCGGGTGGAACACTACCTTGATGAATCCGGCCTCGAGGAGCTTCCGCAGCTCCACTCCGATCGCCCGTCGCCGTTCCTCGTCGAAGCGGCGCGGCCGCCGCCGAAGCCGCCGCGAGCATTAGGCAGATATCAAGGGAGTGCTCGGCGACCTCCCTCGGAATGCCCGGCATGTCCGAGGGGCTCCACGCGAAAACGTCGGCGTTGGCGCGGAGGAAGTCGACGAGCACCGCTTCCTATTTAGGATCGAGGGTCGTGCCGACCCTCAATGCTTTGCCCTCGGGGGCCGATGGGTCGAGAGGGACCCCTTTGGTTTGCTCGGCGGCCTCGAACGTGCCGACGTGCTTGGTGGCGGAGGCGAGGTCGTCGTTGACCATCTTCTCCGCCGTGTTTACCGGCGCTTCATCCCGGCGCTAGCGCCTCTCGCATGTTCCACGCACTCGACATCGCAGGTCGAATGCATGCTCGATCGATGACCCGACGGTGATGACGCCGTTTGGACCCGGCATCTTCATCTTCGTGTACGTGTAGTTGGGGACCGCCATGAACTTGGCATAGCATGGTCGCCCAAGGATGGCATGGTAGGCCCCTTTGAATCCCACCACCTCGAAGGTGAGGGTTTCCCTTGCGGAAATTCTTGGGGGTCCCGAACCGGACGGGCGCATCGATCCGCCCGAGGGGTTGAACTCCTTTCGCGGCGCGATGCCGTGAAACGGCTTCGTGCTCGGGCCGCAGCTCGGTCCGAGCCCAATCCCCATCAGGCGCAACGTATGCGCGAAGAGGATATTGAGGCTACTGCCTCCGTCCATAAGGACCTTCGAAAACGGGCGTTCCCAATGATGGGATCGACCACCAGGGGGTACTGGCCCGGGTTCGGGATGCGGTTTGGGTGATCATCCCGGCTAAAGGTGATGGCATCCTTCGACCGATTGAGAAAGGCCGGAGGTGCCCTCTCGCGGCGAGGACTTCGTGCCGCTCCTTCTTGCGCCGCCGGGTTGACATGTCGACGAGTGGGTCCCCCCAAAGATGAGGAACACATTTTCGACGGGCGGGGAAACCACCCGCGTCGCCATCGCCCCCATCCTTCTTGGCCTCTCGCCTCCTTCGCGGCGGCACGGCCGTAGAATTTCTTGAGCATGTCGCACCGCTCAAGAGTATGATTCACGGGGGTCTTGTGGTAGGGGCATGGCTTCTTCATCATGTCATCGAACACCCCCGGCCTCGAGGAGCGGTCGAGGGCCCCGTCGGGGCCGGGTCACCGCCGAGGGCCTCGGCGTTGCCGCCGTTGCGCCCCGCTCGCGCGCCTCACGGCGCGGCTTCTTCCCCCCCTTCTTGCCCCGCTTGTCGTTGCGGCGCGGCTCCTTGGACCCGCCGCCCTCCGCGGGCGTGTCCTCGGAGCGCTTGCCCTTCTTGCCATCGAAAATTGCCCCCACGGCCTCCTCTCCCGAGGCGAGGCGGGTGGCGATGTCGAACGGCTCGTTCGAGTCCGTGGGCGGGCTGCGTCCCGGCTCGCGCACAAGGTCCCGGCACGTGGTGCCCTCGAGGAACGCGTGCACGATCTCGGATTGTGCCACGGCGGGGAGCTCGTGCGGCGCTTGGAGAAGCGCCGTATGAAGTCCCGCGGCGAGTCGCACGGCTTCGCGTGCGGGGAGCGCGGATCCCGAGGAGTTCCCGGGCGCACGTATGTGCCCCCGGAAGTTGCCCACAAAGGTGTGGACCGGATCGTCCCGTTGTGGATCCGGGCGGCGGGCAAGTGCTCGAGCCATGTCCCGGCCGCGTCGCCCGGATGCAGGGGGCAAGTTGCGGATGATTACTTCGTCGTTGGTGGCCCCGCCCACCGACGAAGCCGGGCGGTAATCGTTGAGCCAAACACGAGGGTCCGTCTCCCCGTTGTATTTGATGATCGTCGAGGGCCGACGGAAGCGGCGGGGGAACGCCGCCGTGCGGATCTCCCGGCCGAACACGCGGGTGCCGGGGGGCTCCGGCGTTGGGGAGCGATCCTCACCGCCGTCGTAGCGTCCACCCCTTCGAGGGTGGTAGCCCCCCGGCCGCTCGCGCGTCCGCCTTGCCGGTGCGCCGGCGTTGATGACGTTGCGGGCGTCACCATCCGGCGCCCTGCGTGTGTCGAGGAGGCGTTCCTTGGCCGGCGTGCGTCCTCGGTCGGCCAGGTCGACCCGCATGCACCGAGGGGTTCGCCCCCGGGTGCCGGATCATCACCCCCGCGCGTCCCCCCGTTGGCGGATGCGTGAGGCCGAGCTTTCGGCCTTGCCGGACGGCCGCTTGCTCAAGGAGGCTCTGCACCTCGCGGTGCATGTCTCGAGCCTCGGGGGTCGAGGGGTGCGGCATGGCGCGCAGCGAGTGTTGCGGCGGCGATGAGCTTTTGGCTCGCCCGCGGCGGAGTATCCGCGTTGTCGATGTTGGGGATGGGGTTGAGGCGGTCTCGGACCGTCGGCCCCGGCTCCCGCGCGCGTTCGCCGCGCGCGAGGCCTCTCCCCGCCATCGAGGCGCGGAGCGGCCGCACGGTCCGTACTCCTCCGCCGGCTTGGCCTCGAGCTCGCGAGCTTGGGCCGCCGCGCGTCGACGTCGGCCCCGGGGCGGGAGCGCTTGGCCCCGCGGCCGGGCGCGTGGCGATCCCGGGGGCCGGCGTGACCTCCCCATCTCCGGCGCCCGCCGCACCGGCGGCGTTGGCCGGGTCGTTGGTGATGACGGCGCAGCATTCCCGCGTGGGGTCGTAGCTCCCGGTCGGGAGTCGTCGGAGCAGCCGAACCGCAGTCCGTGGCGTCGAGGAAGCGCCCGAACGCGACCGGGTCCCGGCACACCAGAGAAGTCCCACTCCGCGTACCCATGGCGGCTGGCGGGTGGCATCGTGTCGACGGAGCCCGGGGGACGACTCGTCCGCCGCCGAAGTGCCGGGATCCCCGGCGACGAAGATGTGCCGACCGGGCGGAACCCTCGCGCATTGTAGTGTTGACGTTGGCGTTGTAGGCCGTAGTTGCGCCACGCAGCCCGATGGGGACGCGTGGTCCGGAGACCGCACGCGGTCCCGCCGGGGCGGTGGCGGTCGTCGTGACGGTGGACGCACCGCGTTGGGCGGCGGTGCGCTTGGCACCGCCGCCGCTCGGACCGCGCCCGACGCGAGCGCGGCCCGGTAGCGACGACGGCGTCGCGGTGTCGACGGTCCCCGCGGCATCCGTGCCCGCGGTGCCTCGCGCCGGTGTCGTGCGTGCGGCGGTGACCGCAGCGGACCCGGCCTCCCGCTCGCGCGCGTAGCTCCTCACGGTTGGTGAGGCGCATGAGATAGCCATTCCCCGTGGCCTGGAAGTTCAAGTCCCCGAAGCGGATCTCGAACCCGGCCGGAAGGGGGTCTGAGCTACCCATGTTGTAGCGGGTGCTACGGTACTCGGTGCGAATCACCATGGAGGGAGTCAGCGAAATGACCTTAGGCGCTCGTTTGCCCCACGGTGGGCGCCAACTGTCGGTGCGGAATATGGTCCCGACACTAACCAGTAGATAACGCCTAGGTCTATCCCTCGATGGTCGATGCCAAGCAACAAATGACACAAGGATTTATCCTGGTTCCGGCCGAGGGGGCCGTACGTCCAGCAGTGGTGTGCTCGTGGCACTATATTGCTCGGCACCGGGGTGCTTGTAGTGGGGCAAATACAAGCAAGGCGGGGAGAGGAAGCGTGGCTCCCAAGTCCCCGGTGAGTAGCGAAGATATTGTGGGAGAATAAGAGAGTGAGTGCACGATCTTGCGCCGTGTTCCTCCGGATTCGTCCGAACTCGTCCTCCTCTACCTCCCCCCGCGGCTGGGGGCTCGCCTCCCCTTTTATAGGCCAAGGGGGCGGCGAGTTACATGCACGCCGCGCTGCCTAGCTACGTGAGGGAGCACGTCGCGCTATGGTGTAGAGTGGGCGGCCGTCCGGTCGATCTTCGCTGCGATCCGGCCATGATGGCCTACCTTGTACCCGAACAGTGGCGGTTCGAGGGTAGGAGGCGGCAGATGGCGATGGCGCCCCCGATAGGCTTCGAGGGAGATGCCGATGATGGGCGGTACGGGGTACGGGGAGCGGGCGAACGGCGTTCCTTCCCAATGAGCTCGCGGTGGTGGAGTG
This sequence comes from Cenchrus americanus, assembly GCA_947561735.1. NCBI lineage: Eukaryota > Viridiplantae > Streptophyta > Magnoliopsida > Poales > Poaceae > Cenchrus > Cenchrus americanus. The sequence continues at coordinate 92,635,427 of OX387244.1, read as the reverse complement.
GTTGCTGCGGTGTTCGGGCGTGCGCCTGCGGAGTCGGGCGTGCGCCCGCACGCGTGGGTACGGCGGCCGCGCCGTTACGGGCCGGGATGGCCACCCACCGGCCTAGCGCCCCTTACCTAACCCGCAAGGTCACGGGAAAGTGGAATCGAGGGTGCGCCGGCCCCCTTTCGAGGGTCGGGCGCGTTAGTCGTACGGTAGCGTGCGCGCGGTGTTATGGGACCGACACCGGCCATACCGCACGGTCCACCCCACGGTGGCGGGGATGGGCTCCTCCCCGGGGAGTTGGTGCGGCGGCACGGGGCGTGAGCCCCGGCGCATGATGGCGCCGTCCCGCGGCGTCGGGGCGTTAAATGCCCAAGTACGGGGCCGGCGCACGCGTGCGGGCGCCCGTGAGCGTGGCGGGCCCCGGCCGAGGGTGGAGCGAACCCTCGAGCGAGGGCGAGGCCTCGCTCGAGGGGGAGCGGGCCCTCGAGCGGGGGCGGGACCGCTCGAGGGAAGGGGTCGCCCCTCGAACGGGGGCGGAACCCTTGTTCGAGGAGGGGGTTGCCCCTCGAGCGGGGCGGAGCCCGTTCGAGGAGGAGCGTACCCTCGGGCGAGGCGGGGCCTGCTCGAGGGGTCTCGCGGTCGGGCTATCTTGGCGGGGCCTCCGAAGTCCTGCTGCGTGGGCCACGTCCTGCATGGTTAGTTCCCTGCATGGTTAGGCCCAGTTCATTTGATGCAGGAATTTAAGTGAGGGTTCCCCCATCGTTTGAGGGGACCCCTAGGGCGGTCCCCGACAGAATGTAAGTTGTATAGTGGAGTGATGGCCACTATACAATCAAAAATTGTTAAGTTAATTAAAGTTGGTTTGGGTTTCTATTCCCGTTGTCTTTGATTAATCTCTTATGCAAGTTTGAAATGAATCAAATCTGTTCTTGCAGTCATTTGACATATCAGTGATGTTTTGTTTATATCTCGAGCTACAGACCTCCAAATGACATGAAATCAGTTGGGTTAGTTCACAAATTTTTAGGATGATTTTCTTTCAAAAATTCAACGTTATACAGTATATATTCTGGGAGTTATGAACAAAGTAATGAACATGTCAGAGTCTGTAAATTTCTGCTGATACAGCTGCACTATTTGAATTTTATCTCGAGTTGTTGATGTCCAATTGAGGTGATTCCAGTTGGGATAGTTTTATAATTTTATCCTTCACAATCTGGTAAAAATTCATGATCGTTTGATAAGTATACAGAAAGTTACACATAATTCTTTGAGGTTAGCAGAATCTGTCCTAGTTGGAGAACATGTTGCTTATTCATTTTGAGTTATCTTCTTATGCATTGATTCAAGTACATCTTTCTGAAATATAATTTTTCTAACAGTCAGATGGTAAACACCAGGTCCGGAGGAGGTCAAGACGTACCGCCTGTGATCCATGCTCATATTGCAAATCAGCAGAATCCTGCACCACCCCCACCGGTTAATTAAGCAATGGATCCGGCTATGCAGCAGTTCTTTGAGGCACAGGTGCAGTTGATCCAAAACCTCACCAACACTGTGCAACAGATGCAAGCTTAGCAGAACTAGCCGCCACAGCCAATTCCTCCACCGCCTCCGCCACCCAGGGACAGGCACAAGGAATTCATGAGCCACCATCCTCCTACATTTTCTCACTCGTCTGATCCACTGGATGCAGATGACTGGTTAAAAACAATTACCAAGAAGCTGGAGATTGTGCAGTGTACTGACAGAGAAATGGTCTTATACGTTGCTGGCAGACTTGTGGGACAAGCTGCAGATTGGTGGGATGCATATTCAACTGCTCATCCCAACAGGCAGAATATCACTTGGCAGGAGTTCCGCGACAACTTCCGTACTTACCACATCCCTTCAGGGGTAATCAAGCTTAACCAGAAGGAATTCTTGTCACTGAGGCAGGGCAGCATGTCTGTGACTGAGTATTTGGACAAGTTCACTCATCTGTCTCGTTATGCACCGGATGAGGTGAACACTGATCCTAAAAGGCAGGAAAGGTTTCTGGATGGCTTGATTGGGCTTCTTAATTATCAACTGTAAAGCCACATCTTTCCGGACTTTCAGACACTGGTGAACAAGGCAATTGGCTGGAGAGCAAGAGGAAGGAAATGGGTGAACAGAAACGCAAGTTTCGGTCATATGGACGATCCCAGGCAGCCAACACTCGTCCTCGTTTCAGTTCTCAGCAGAGTCTGACTCAGTACCGCCTTGGTGGTCATGGTGGGAGATACCCACAGAACATGCAGCTGCAGCGTTCGTTTCAGCCACAACGCTTCAACTCACAGACACCCAGAGCTCTTACTCCTCAGCTGAGTCGTCCCAACAATGGCTCTGGAGCGCCTGTCAGAAACAATAATCCTGTTCAGCCTAGTGGATGCTTCAAGTGTGGTGAGCTGGGGCATTATGCTAACAATTGTCCCAAGAGAGTGATGCAGACTCCTCAGAGAGACAGTGGTAACAGGTCTGGGCAGTCATCTTCATAGGCTCGTACTCTGCAGACTCCTAGCAAGAGAGGCCAGCGAGAATTATGTGTGTGGCCGGATGAATCATGTATCGGTGGAGCAAGCTCGGAATGACTCGGCGTGGTATTGGGTACGTTTTTCGTCAACTCTGTACCCGCTACAGTATTATTTGATTCAGGAGCATCACATTCATTCATAACCGATCAATTTGTGACAAAATATAACTTATCTATGAGCTCAATGAAGAACCCACTGATAGTTAGCTCCCCGGGAGGAGAAATGAAAACTGGTTATATATGCTCACAAGTAAGATTAATATCATGGGGGTAGACTTTATTGCTAATCTGGTAGTTCTAAAATCATGGGGAATAGATGTCATTCTTGGGATGGATTGGTTACAAAAGCATGATGGAGTTATTTAGTGTCGAAAGAAGTCAGTGTTGTTAACTAGTCCACAGGGAGAGAGAATAGAATATGTGAGTACACCCTCATCCAACAGTGGAACTGTGAACTCAGTTGAGGGCAAGGCCTTGGAGGATATAAGGGTAGTGAATGAATTTCCTGATGTGTTCCCAGAGGATTTGCCAGGTATGCCACCTGACCGTGACATTGAATTTAGTATTGAACTTATACCTGGTACTGCTCCCATATCTAAAAGACCTTATAGAATGGATGTTAAAGATTTAGCTGAATTAAAGAAACAAATTGAAGAACTACTTAGTAAAGGGTTTATCCGTCCTAGTTCATCACCATGGGGAGTCCCCACACTTTTCATTGATAAGAAGGATGGATCTAGGAGGTTGTGTATAGACTATCGACCACTTAATGAGGTTACTATCAAGAACAAATACCCTTTACCTCAGATTGAGGATTTGTTTGATCAGATGAGAGGAGCTAAGGTATTCTCTAAGATAGATCTTAGGTCGGGTTATCACCAGTTAAAAATTCGAGTGGAGGATATACCAAAGACAACATTTACATCTAGGTTTGGGTTATATTAGTTCACAGTGATGTCTTTCGGTTTGACCAACGCTCCGACATACTTCATGTATTTGATGAACAAGGTATTCATGGAATATCTCGATAAGTTTGTGGTGGTGTTCATTGATGACATATTGGTATTCTCTCGGAGTGAGGAAGAACACGAAGAACATCTGAGACTTGTGTAGCAGAAGCTTCGGGAACATCAGTTGTATGCCAAGTTCAGCAAATGTGCTTTTTGGTTGAAGGAAGTCTCATTTCTCGGGCACATTATCACATATGGAGGGATTGTAGTGGATCCAAGAAAGGTTCGGGATGTATTGAACTGGAGTCCACCTAAGAATGTACCGGAGATCAGAAGCTTTCTTGGACTTGCAGGATACTATCGAAGATTCATCGAGGGGTTTTCTAAAATTGTGAAGCCACTTACCACTCTGCTTGAGAAAGGAAAATAATTTAAGTGGGATGAGAAGTGTTAGGCTAGTTTTGAAGAATTGAAGAAGAGATTGACCACAGCTCCTGTGTTGATCATGCCAGATATGCACAAAGGGTTTGATGTGTATTGCGATGCTTCTCGGCAAGGATTGGGTTGTGTGTTGATGCAAGAAGGAAAGATAGTAGCTTATGCTTCAAGACAGTTGAGGAAACACGAGCAGAACTATCCTACTCATGATCTTGAGCTAGCCGCGGTTGTTCATGCATTAAAGATTTGGAGACACTACATGATTGGGAATAAGTGTCAGATTTTCACTGACCACAAGAGTCTGAAGTACATCTTTACCCAAAAGGATTTGAATCTGAGGCAAAGAAGGTGGTTGGAGTTAATCAAAGATTATGATTTGAACATTCAGTATCATCCAAGAAAGGCAAATGTAGCGACGGATGCTTTGAGTCGGAAAGGTCAGACCAACATGCTGATAGGACACTTGCTACCTCAGGAGTTATGTTGGGAGATGGCACAACTCAACTTGGGAATAGTCGCTTCGAATGAGACTTTGACATTGGAAATTGAATCGACACTTGAGCAGGATATTAGAAAAGGCCAGATGACTGATGAGAAGATTGCAGAGTACAAAAAGCTGATCACGTTGGGCAAAGTTCCGGATTTCAGGGAGGATGAGCAAGGAACTGTGTGGTTCAAGAACAGAATCTGTGTACCTGAGATTAAGGAGTTACGAGAAACTATCTTGAATGAAGCACACGATTCAGCTTACTCTATTCATCCTGGAAGTACTAAGATGTATCAGGACTTGAAATAGAGATATTGGTGGTATGGAATGAAGAAGGATGTAGTAGCTCATGTTGCTTTGTGTGACGTGTGTCAAAGAGTGAAGGCTGAGTACCAAAGACCAGCAGGATTGCTTCAACCTCTAAAGGTACCTGAGTGGAAATGGGAAGAAATTGGTATGGACTTCACAGTGGGTTTACCTCATACTCGTGATGGGTATGACTCTATATGGGTTATTGTGGATAGATTAACCAAGGTAGCACACTTTATTCTAGTGAAGACGACTTATACAGGAGTTAAGCTGGCTGAATTGTATAATTTAAGGATAGTGTGTTTGCATGGGGTACCGAAGAAGATAGTGTCAAATCGAGGCACACAGTTTACTTCACGGTTTTGGCAGAAGTTGCATGAGTCGATGGATACAAATCTAAATTTCAGTTCAGCATACCATCCTCAGACAGATGGGCAGACAGAGAGAACAAATCAGATTCTTGAGGATATGCTGAGGGCTTGTGCGTTGAAGAATAGTGGCAGTTGGGACAAGAGTTTGCCATATGCAGAGTTTGCTTATAACAACAGTTATCAGTCCAGCATCAAGATGGCACCTTTTGAAGCTTTGTATGGAAGGAAGTGTAGAACACCGTTATTTTGGAACCAGACCGGTGAGAGTCAACTCTTTGGACCAGATAGCATACGGGAAGCAGAAAAGCAAGTTGAGATCATTAGAGAGAATCTCAAAGCGGCACAGTCACGTCAGAAGAGTTATGCTGATCCTCGGAGAAGAGAGGTGGTTTTGGAAGTCGGTGATTATGCATATCTCAGAGTGTCGCCTATTCGTGGTCTACGGAGGTTTAATGTCAGAGGGAAGTTATCACCTCGATCCATAGGACCTTTCAAGATAGTGGAACGGAAAGGAGAGGTAGCTTATCAGTTGGAATTGCTAGCACAGTTATCAAGACTTCATGATGTGTTGCATGTATCACAATTGAATAAATATACAAGTGAAGTTAAGATAGAACCGGTGCAATTGGAGGATATTCAAATGGAGAATGACTTGACATACAAGGAATATCCTGTAAAGATCTTGGATACATCGGAAAGGGTTACCAGAAGTAAAATCATTAGGATGTGTAAAGTACAGTGGAGTCATCATAATGAGGGAGAAGCAACTTGGGAAAGAGAGGATGAACTTAAGGAAGATTTTCCTCAACTGTTCTCTAAATCTTCTGAATCTCGGGACGAGATTCTCTTTAAGGGGGTAGGATTTGTGACACCCTAAAATTCCATCACTAAAAATTACCTAGCAACTGTTAATTTAGCCTTAAGGATTTAAATTGAATTTTCCATTTAAATTGAGCTCTAAAATATTAAACTTAATTTAATTAATATAGAGACAACAAGTGGTTGTGCATCATTATTTGGCTTTGCATAGTTTTTGGTTGCTTGAGTGAAGTTTAAAAGTTTATAAAATTTTGTGAAAAGGTTTGTAGAATTTTGGTTTGAATTTGAAAGGAAAAGTTTGAATTGAAAAGTTTTGGAAAAGAAAAAGAAAAAGAAAAAAGGAAACCTTCTTACCTTTCGGATCAAGCGGCCCAGCAGCCCACCTCCTCCTTTCCGCAGCAGCCCGTCTCCCTCTTCTCTTTTCTTTTATTCCCGCAGACGCTGACATATGGACCCCACCTGTCGGTGCCCCTTCCTCCTTCTTCCTTCCCTTTTCTTTCCTCTGCTTCGTCCGTTCACGCGCCGCCGTGATCCCTGCCGTGCCTGGCCGCCTCCCTTCCTCTTCTTCCCCCGCCTGAGCCGGCCAATTAAGGCAACCATTCTCCCGCATTCAAACCCCCCGCCATTTCTTGCTGTTTCCCCCCTCTATTGCTCAATTGCGCCGGATTGCCCGCCGACCATCAATGGCAAAGACGCCGGCCGATTATCCCCCTTCCGCTTCCCCTCCTTTCTCTTCTTGTTGCTATTTAAGTTCGAGCTCAGGCTCACGCCCTTCCCTTTGCACTTGAAGCGCACCTGTACATGCACTCGAGCACCAATCCCACCAGCATCGCCGCCGGACGCCGTCGGTGAAGTGCTTCTTTGCCCCTATCTTTTCTTTCTCTGACGCGATCACATCCCTCACGTGACGCTTATTGTTCAGGGAAAATCGTCACCGGATTGTGCAACGCCTGGAGCTCTTGTTCCTGCCCACCGGAGCGCCGCCCGACCCGCCGCCGTCGTTGAACTTCATCACCGCCGCCTTCCCTTCTCCCGTGAGCTCGCCCGGCTCTTCTTCACATGGTGGGCAAAGCCTCCCCGCTCACTTTTCTTTTCCTTGCGCACAATAGCCCCTCCACGGGCTCGCCGGTGTGGCCGACCCGCCCCCTTCCGGCACCGGTCGCCGTGGATGCCCGCGCCATCCCCCTGACCTCCTGGGCATGCTCGCGTGCTCCCCAGCTACAGGTAGAGCCCACACGCGCGCGAAACGACGCCCTGTGCAGCGATCTAGGGTGCGCTGACGATCTTCCGGCGAGGCACCGCCGCGCCGCCCCTGCCTCCGCGCGCGCTCGCCGCCGCGCCTCACACGTGCGAGTCCGTTGACGGATAAAACTCGTATCCACCTACGATCCGCAAGCGTACGGACCTACACCTTTTTCACCACGGGATTCCCAAGGTTCTTGTCAATCCGCGGAGCAAGGGGATTACTAGCGCTTAACCAAGTACTAATCTAGTTGACTAAGGAAACCTTTAAAGAGAGTATTGATTTTAAAGTTAAGACAATCTAACCTAAGTTAATCTAAGTTAAGTTGACCAAACAAATCTAGGGTTAAACTAGATGGTAAAGGGGTGAACACAAGAGAGTGAGTAAGAAAGATAAGCATTCCCTCCCTAGGATCTAGGATAACATGGTATGCATCTACTACACGAAAGCGGTAAACCAATCTACGGGGGGTTGTGACCACGGTTTCGTCCTTTCCCTCCTCTCGTCGTCACTACGCGAAGGTATTCGTGACTAGACCTATGATGGACACGGTATGTTGATGGAATCTATGGGAGTAGCGGATATCATACGCCCGAAAAACACGGTGGCCTACCTTAATCATCAAAGCATCATCAACATGAAAACAATAGATTGAAACCACGAATCAAGTAGCGATCACATAGCATGTATCCATCTAATCCTAGGGATGAACGGAGACATTACCCCATCATCTTACACGGATTGAAGCACATAGGGGTGATGGAGACTCCGGAGAACGTCGTCGATGAAGATGGCGGCGATGGAGCTTGGGAACACCCCTAGGCCAGCGGCTTGGAGTCCTCCTCTTGCTTCCTTCTCTCCGCCGGTGTTGATCCTTGCGACGAGCTCATCTAACTCTCTCCCTCATCTTGCGGCGGCGGTTTTTTGGTGAATGGCGTCGGTAGAATGATTTGTTCGATGGGTCACCATCTTGGGGCGCCTAGGGGGTTGTATTTATGTCCTTGGGGTGCCTTTGGGCGTGCTCCACCTTGCCTTGCACGAGATCCTCCTTGGGAGAGAAGCAAACTTGGTTTCCATAAAATCAGCCAGATTTTCCTGATTCGCAGTCCTTCCTTGCCAGGGCCATATCTCCCACGTACGGACTCCAAATAATGCAAATTCGGTGTCCAGGTTGTGTGCCACGAAATTATCTTCAACTTTGTTATTAATTTCTTTCCTTAAAAACGAAGATAAGATCTCCAAATCGGCCATGGAAGATAATCTGTTCTGATTTCGGACTGACTGTGCAGCGAGAGATTTCGGGGGCTATATCTCCTAGCTCCCTTTTTCTGTATCCGAATTGGGCCTTCCACATGTCCAAATCGAAGGTATCGTCGAGGCCCACAACTTTGGTAGTCAAACTTTTGCCATTAAAGACCTTTTAAGTCTCCGAATCTGTACCGAAAGATCATGCTGTCTTGAGCTGCGAGAATATCTCTCGGGCTGAGTTGATCTCGTTGGTAAACATCCAAGTCCGCGGAGTTTTGCATGTTGATTCTTCGGTCCTTGGGTTCTTTGGAGTCTTATTCACTTCGTGTCTTGACTTGTGACGGGCTTCATGATCTTCTCTTGAAGTGCTTGATGAACTTATACCGAAAGTCTCCTCTTTAACGTTAATTTTCTGCGTACACAACAAACTCCAAAATCGACATGCAATTGTGAACTTGTTACATCATTAGTATGCCTAGTGACGGGTTAGTTGCAAATCATAATCGAAACCAATGTATAACAAGTACTCTAGGTTGACGGAAATTCACCGTCAACGAGTCCTAGGCCATGCGTTCTGTGGTGGATGGTCCGGATCGCGTATCCCTTCGCGTTTTAAGGCCGGTCCACCGTAGACTCGTGGACCACGACCACGGCTCGGACCACGGCTCCCTCAACCGTTGGATCAGAGATCCATGGCTCAGCCGCCGATTTCCTTTAAGAGCCCCTGAGTTTTCCTAGATTTGCATGCCGGTCCTTCCACCTAATAAGATTCTTGCAATTAGGTCCTGAGTTTTATGATCTAGCCCCTTTCTACCCTGGTTAATAGTGTTAGGGCCCCTTTTTCTTGAGTCTTAGCATTTTAGCCCTTCTGTTTTTATATAAAATTATGTTTTAGCCCCTCGTTTTGTTTATAAAGGCTCTGTAGAATTTAGTTTTATTGTAGATAGGTCCCTGTAACTTGTTTTGAGCATAACTTTCTTGTTTTAACTCCGATTTTAGCGTTCTATATATCGAAATGATCGTCACAGCGAGTAGAATCATTTGGACAGCAAGTTTTCAAGTTTTGCTACTGTTTGATGTACTTTTTATTTATTGTTTGTTGTATATGTTTGATGCGTAGATATCGTCCCTGTTTCGTCTAAGCTCCCCATCGGAGGTGATCAGGAAGAGCCTGCTTTTGAAGAGGACTATACTCAGTTTGTAGAGGAAGGAAAGTGGCTTTCCCCCTCTGCATTTTCTCTTTTGAGCCTATAACACTGCATGCTTAAACAATATTTACTATTTCAGTTGCAATGCATTAATATGATGGGCAAACACCTTTTAAGGACTTGACTAGATGTTTTACCCCGTTACCTTGATCAACCATGTTTATCAAATGCTTGGGTAGGAAAATGCTTAGCTTGCTTTACATGGGAATGGTTATGTTTGGTTATGAAATGCAACTCGATCCCGTTTATGAAATGTGTACATGTTTAAGACAAGATAACTTGAAATATAAATGGAACATGGAGAACCACCCAAGACAATAGTACAACAACAGTCCACATGGCTCTGGCTTAGCCAAGTAATTAGGAGAGTGGGTTAGCTGATAGCCTTTTTCCGAGAGGGGCACAGGGGTCTCGGGGTTGCAGGGGTATAGCCCGGTTCTTTTGGGGTAGTAGCCTTGGCTAAGGTGCTGACCATTAAGGAGGGTTATGGTCCGCCCGAGTCAGAATGTCGCAGTCGTTGGTTTCTCTTCTTTCCTTTCCTTTGTAAAGGCTTCGTAGGGACCCCTAGCCACTCACCTTGGAAGTGTTTAAGGGTCTAGCTAACCGGGCAAAATGGGGAACACGAACTATGGGTAAAGTGTACAACCTCTGCAGAGTGTAAACCGATCGATCGGCCGTGCTCACGGTCAAGAGCAGCTTGGACCCCCACATGATAATCAAACTTAAAGATAAATGTAAATCGTGGGTCTTATGGGTTTTAATTTGAGATATCTTTTATGTTAAGTGGGTTGGTATACACTTACACCTAGTAATTAGGTGGTGTTAAGTAAAACTTGATCAACTTATAAAATGCTTACCGCTGTGAACCATAGCCTATCCTTGGTAGCCTTGCATTGTTTCCCCCACTTGCTGAGCCCCAACCATAAGTGTGCTCACCCTTGCTTACCGCTGTTCAGAGGAGAACATCGGAGGTGAGGAGGAGTACTGGAGTGACTACGAGGAGTTCTAAGGCATGCGGATCCCCCCAGTCATCATGCCTGTGGAAGCTGAAGAAGAAGCTGCTCGTCTTTTAGTTATCGTTTGTGTTTGGACCTTCGAGTCCACCCGTCTGAGTGTAATAAAGAATATTGTACCAGTTTAACTCTCGTACGTTTTATTACTGCAATGGTATTACACTCTTTTGTCTATCATGTGTAAATTGATCCTGGCGCACATATGAGATGCATTCGGTTTTCTTTGTAAAATCGGGTGTGACAGTCCATCCCCAACCAGGTCTTGGCGTATATGAAGTCGTACTTCCCCAAGGCTCCGGTAGATGTAGTCGCGGGAGGACTAGCTGCAAATTGCACAGACGACCAGTACAAGGAGCTTCTGGAGAAGATGGCGCCAATCGCGGAACTAGTCGCGGAGAAGCTGAACCTTCAGTAGTTATCCTTTAGGGTTAGCTCTTTGACAGCATATGTAATATAACGAAGTTATGAATAACTTGTTTAAGTTTGAATGAAAATCTTCCATGATATATGTTTGAAATGAGTACTCGTTGTCATTGTATATATGTGCGGAGCGCTCATCATGGAGGTGTCGCGAGTAGTAATACTCGACAGTAGACCCATTGCAGGAGACACAATAAATGAGTTGATTGTAAATCAGACTTTATTACTGAGAAAAAGGGTACACCTTGATGGCTAGGGCCGTTTACAAGTGTAGTTGCCTAGACCCGGAGGCCGCCTACGGCTCAAGTAGTGCTAGGACTGTTGGCCGCTTACAGCTGGAGATCCGTTAGTAGTCGTATAGGCTGGATCTAGAGTACATGGTCTTGGAGACCTCCACTAGAGTCCTTGACGCTCTAAGCAGCCCGAGATCCGTTAGTAGCCGTTGACGCTGGATCTTGGAGTAGAGTAGTCCGGAGACTAGAGCCTGGACCTGGAGGCCGCTTACAGCGAAGAGCCCAGGAGTAGTCGTATAGACTTGGACCCTGAAGTAGTCGAGAGACTACGCGTAGAATCGACAGATCTAGTCGATATTCCACGAGTTGCTGACATTGTTGCCTTCAAGTGTCTAGAGGCGGTATGAGCCTGGTCCAGTCACCTTTGCGATTGAGAAGGGACCTTCGAGGACCATGTGTGGTTCGAGGACCGGTGGATGGTCGCTTCCTTGTGTGATGAGTGATTGACAACGTTGTGTGGACCGATTCTTGGCTAAGTATTGCGAGGTGCGGGTTGCGGCTTGACTCGTGTTGGTGCGGGTGAAGAACAAGCGCGAAAGGTCGTCGCCGGTGAGGCCTCCGGGTGTGGAGAAGACAAGTAGGCTTCGTTCGAGGGACCCGGTGGCCGGCGGGGTCAAGTGCGGGCCGCATGGTGGCATGAACAAGCAAGATGAAGTCGTGGACGGTTTCTTGGTTGAGCCTCAAAACCAAGGTCGAGCCGGGACTACGTGGGAGCCAAGTCATGAGTGGAGATTGGCGAGAGGCTACACCGAGTTCGCGGGGTTTCCGGTGGTTCACCGGAAAACCACCGGGTTCCTTGGTTGATCCACAAAGCCAAGACCGGAGAACCGAAGACGGAGGTGCGGCGGCACCGGACCGGCCCCCGACCGGTGGGTCCGGCCGGTCGGCCGGTGGGGACCCGGCCCGACGGTGAGGAGCACCGGTCGACCGTGTGCGACGACGCGGACCGGAATCTTCGAAGCGGAGGACACGCGTCGGGATCGCATAGCTTGCGTCGAGGCTACGCGGGGTGCGGTTGCGGGCATCCGTCCGATGGTGAAGACTTCAAGAATTCCAAATCCGCCCTTGAGGGGCTTGTATCCCTAGTTAGTAGAGAGGGGCATTTTAGACATTCGGTTGCCGCCTATATAACCCAAGAGGTGAGAGGTTGGCGGCCAACTCTTGGAACCCTAGCTCATTAGTTTTCCTATTTTCCACCTATTTTCTCTAGGTTTTCCTTAGGACTAGCAAGAGAGCTTCACGGAGAGATCTTGTAGAGAGGGATGGATGATCGGGCGGCTTGCTAGACCTTGTACGAACCTTTGTTTCATGTATAGATGATTCGGCGTGGTTCCTCAAGGTTTGGATGTGTTTTCCCCGGTTGTTCTTGGTGGTGATTTTCGGAGCCCTTTCTCGGTGATTTCTTTGGGTTGGTTTCGGGGCTTTTCTCTTGGGGATTTGATGGGGGAAATTTGTGGGAACCCTTCGTGGTTCTTTGGGCGTGATTCCCCTCCCAAATCCGTGAGAAAAAGTGCTCGATTTTGGGGTTTCTTGAGTTCTTGGGTTGGAAGTGCTTTCGGGCGGGATTTCTTCGATTCCTCCTTTTTGGACGAGATTTGGTGGGATTAAACTTGGCTATGGACTCCTCATGAGGTGTTCCGATATCCCCAAAGTCTTGTTCAAGTCCGTGGAGCGATTCGGGAGATCGAGATTTGGATTTGGGGGAGTTGACCCGCGGGTGTTGTTCATCCCGAGCCGCCGAGCCACACCGGTCGACCGGTGCTCTTGACCGGTCGACCGGTGCAAGCCCTTGTGGGACTTTGCTCGGGTGAACGTCTTGGTGAGTTCGTTGTTGTCCCGTGGTGCCGCCGTTTCGAGTTTGGGTCCGTTTGGTGGTCGGTTGGCCTGTTTGGTGTCTTGGGGGCTTTCGGTGCTGCCATCGGTCCGACCGGTGCGTCTCACCGGTCGACCGGTGTAGAGCTACTTAGTGGAAGTTGCTCGGGTTCACTGCGGGGACCGGTCGACCGGTGGTGCTCACCGGTCGACCGGTGTTGGTCTCGTAGACTCGAGGTTTGGTTTTTCCGCCGTGTTTCTCGGGTCGGAAGGTTGCGTGTTGGTTCCTAGGTCCGGTGGCACTCCGGTGGCTACGTGGGCTTGACCAATCTTGGTAGTGAGTCGGAGACGTGTGTTGGAAGCCGCGTTCGTCTTGTTGGAGTTTTCATCTCCTTCGAGAAGAATTTTTATCGGCTCCCATTCACTCCCCCCCTCTCGGTTCGCCGTATCGGTCCTTCACCTTCCCATGGCGAGCTGAGCTTGTGTAGTCCTTCTGTGTTCTGGATGCGTCGGAGGACTAGGTCACCAACGTTGAAGGAGCGTTCCTTGACGTTGCGATCGTGATAGCGTCAGATACCCTCAAGGTACCATGCTGACTGGACGAGGGCGGCACAGCGAGCTTCTTCGAGTCCATCGATATCAACTCGTTTGTTGTCTTCTGATATGCCTTCGTCGTACTGCTCTACTGCCGGCGATTCCCACATTACGTCGGCAGGTAGGATTGCTTCGGAGCCGTAGACCAGAAAATAGGGTGACTGCCCTGTCGGCTTGGTGGGTTGTGTATGAAGTCCCCAGAGTACATTAGGCAGTTCCTTGATCCACTTGCCTCCTTTTGTGTTAGCAGCGTCATGCAGTCGCTTCTTGAGAGCGTCGAGTACCATCCCATTGGCGCGCTCGACTTGTCCGTGGCCTGTGGATGGGCGACTGAGACATACCGAATGTCAATCCCGCTGTTCTTGCAATACTCCCAGAACTGGTGATTGTTGAAGTTGGAACCCAGGTATGTGATGATGCAGTGGGGTAGTCCGTAGCGGTGCACGAGTTCATCCAAGAAGTCGAGTACTCTGTCGGCCTTTGGGCAGGTGACCGACTTGACTTCGATCCACTTGGTGAACTTGTTGATGGCCACCAGAACTCTGTTGAATCATCCCGGCCCAGTCGGCAAAGGCCCAATCATGTCAAGCTCCCAGCAGGAGAAAGGCCAAGTTGGTGGTATAGTGACTGGCTTGTAGGCCGAGACGTGCTATTGCTTGGCAAAGTATTGACACCCTTGTGAAGGACCGATACGGCAAACCAGAGAGGGGGGAGTGAATGGGAGCCGATAAAAATTCTTCTCGAAGGAGATGGAAACTCCAACAAGATGAACACGGCTTCCAACACACGTCTCCGACTCACTACCAAGGTTGGCCAAGCCCACGTAGCCACTGGAGTGCCACTGGACCTAGGAACCAACACACAACCTTCCGACCCGAGAAACGCAGCGGAAAACCAAACCTCGAGTCTACAGACCCACACCGGTCGACGGGGTGAGCACCACCGGTCGACCGGTCCCTACCGGTGAAACTGAGCAACTTTCACTAAGTGGCTCTACACCGGTCGGACGGTGAGACACACCGGTCGGGGACCGGTCGCGGTACCGAAAGCCCCCAAGGCACCAAACAGGCCAACCGACCACCAAACTGACCCAAACTCGAAACAGCAGCCACACGGGACAACAACGAACACACCAAGACGTTCACCCGAGCAAAAACCCACAAGGGCTCGCACCGTTCAGACCGGTCAAGAGCACCGGTCAGACCGGTGTAGCCTGGTCAGCTCGGGATGAACAGCACCCGCGGGTCAACTCTCCCAAAACCAAATCTTGATCTCTCGAATCGCTACACGGACTTGAACAAGACTTTGGGGATATTAGGAACACCTCATGAGGAGTCCATAGCCAAGTTTAATCCCACCAAAACTCGTCCAAAAAGGAGGAATCGAAGAAATCCCGCCAATAGCACTTCCAACCCAAGAACTCAAGAAACCCCCAAAATCGAGCACCTCTACTCACAGATTTGGGAGGGGAATCACAGCCCAAAGAACCACGAAGGATTCCCACAAATTCCCCCATCAAATCCCCAAGAGAAAGGTCCCGAAAACAACCCAAAGAAATCACTGAGAGAGGGCTCCGAAAATCACCACCAAGAACAACCGGGAAAAACACATCCAAACCTTGAGGAACCACGCCGAATCATCTATACATGAAACAAAGGTTCGTACAAGGTCTAG
Organism: Cenchrus americanus; assembly: GCA_947561735.1. NCBI lineage: Eukaryota > Viridiplantae > Streptophyta > Magnoliopsida > Poales > Poaceae > Cenchrus > Cenchrus americanus. The sequence goes on along the minus strand of OX387244.1, from coordinate 92,620,009 downwards.
CAAGCTGCCCGATCATCCATCCCTCTCAACAAGATCTCTCCGTTAAGCTCTCTTGCTAGTCCTAAAGAAAACCTAAGGAAAATAGGTGAAAAATAGGAAAACTAATGAGCTAGGGTTCCAAGAGTTGGCTGCCATCCTCTCACCTCTTGGGTTATATGGAGGCAACCGATGCCCTTTCCTAATAACTAGGGATACAAGCCCCTCAAGGGCGGATTTGGAAGTCTTCATGTCTTCACCATCGGACGGATGCCCGGCGACCGCACCTGCGTAGCCTTGACGCAAGCCATGCGATCCCGACGCGTGTCCTCCGCTTCGAAGATTCCGGATTGCGTCGTCGCACACCGGTCAGACCGGTGCTCCTCACCGGTCGAGACCGGTCCCCACCGGTCGACCGGTCCCCACCGGCCGACCGGTCGGACCGGCCCGCGGCTCGCTGCGGCTCCGTCTTCGGTTCTCTAGTCTTGGCTTTGTGGATCAACCAAGGAACCCGGTGGCTTTTCGGTGAACCACCGGAAACCCCGCGAACTCGGTGTAGCCTCCGCCAATCTCCACTCATGACTTGGCTCCCACGTAGTCCCGGCTCGACCTTGGTTTTGAGGCTCAACCAAGAAACCGTCCACGACTTCATCTTGTTGTTCATGCCACCATGCGGCCCGCACTTGACCCCCGCCGGCCACCGGGTCCCTCGAACGAAGCCTACTTGTCTTCTCGCACACTCGGAGGCCTCACCGGCGACGACCTTTTGCGCTTGTTCTTCACCCGCACCAACACCGGTCAAGCCGCAACCTGCACCTGCAATACTTAGCCAAGAATCAGTCCACACAACTTTGTCAATCACTCATCACACAAGGAAGCGACCATCCACCGGTCCTCGAACCACACATGGTCCTCACCTTGGCACCTTCTGACGAGTTCCTCAGCATCGCCCAAGGCTGTGGGCCAGTAGAAAGATCGTCGGAAAGCCTTGCTGACCAGTGTATGAGAAGACGTGTGGTTGCCGCAGACGCCTCTGTGGATCTCCTAAGATGTCCTTGCCTTCTTCTCAGGGAACGCACTTCATGAGTACTCCAGAAGGGGCACCCTGCCTGTAGAGCTTGTCTCCGACTAGTACGTAGGACTTTGCCCTGCGGATGATTTGCTCGGCCAAGTTCTTGTCAGTGGGAACCTTCTGCTCGTGGATGTAGTCGATGAAGGGTTGTCGCCAGTCCACGTCTATCATCATGACCTCCTAGCCAGCTTGAGAAGGCGCTGGGTCAGTGGTCGTGGGCGCCGGCTCCGGGATGGATGGCACGTGAAGCTCGTGGACAAAGACTCCCATTGGTAGTTGTGCACGAGTAGAACCAAGCTTAGACAAGACATCCGCTGCAACGTTGTTGTCGCGGACGACGTGATGAAACTCGAGACCGTAGAATTTGTTCTCGAGCTTGCGGACTTGTAGGTAGTAGGCGTCCATGTTCTCCTTGTTGCGATCCCAAGACTTGTTAACTTTGTTGATGACCACTACAGAGTCACCGTAGACTAGTCGTCGCTTGATGCCCTTAGATATTGTGAGGCGGAGCCCATGTAACAGAGCTTCGTACTCGGCTTCGTTGTTTGAGACCTTCCAGAAGATCTGCAGGACGTACTTGAGTTGTTCGCCGTTTGGAGAAATCAAAAAGTACCCCTGAACTTGCGCCCTCGATCTTGAGCGAGCCGTCGAAGTACATCACCTAATGCTCTGGTCGCTCGGTTGGAGTTGGTAGTTGATTTTCCTGCCACTTTGCCATGAAGTCGACTAGTGCTTGCGACTTGATGGCTGTTCGTGGCTTGAAGTCGATGTTGAGGGCGCCAAGTTCAACTGCTCATTTGGAGATTCTTCCAGTAGCATCTTGGTTCCATAGGATGTCGTCGAGCGGGTAGTCGGTGACGACGGCGATCGAGTACTCCTGGAAGTAATGTCGTAGCTTCCGCGAGGTGATGAGCACTGCATACAGTAGCTTCTGTACTGGTTGGTAATGTGCCTTAGATTTCGACAGGACCTCGCTGACGAAGTAGACTGGTCGCTGGACTGGGTAGTCGTGGCTATATTTTCCTACCACTCGACGATGATGGCAGTACTGACCACGCGAGTAGTCGCAGCGAGATGGAGTAGTAGTTGCTCGTTTTGCGAGGAGCCGTGAGGACTTGTGGCCTGGACAGGAGATTCTTGAGCTAAGCCAAAGCTTGATCTACCTCTGGGGTTCGCACGAACTTCTCTTGGTGCTTGAGTAATTTGAAGAAGGGTAGCCCCCATTCTCCAAGCTTCGAGATAAATCTGTTCAGGGCCTCCATACACCCGGTAAGCTTCTACACGTCTTTAATGCATGTGGGAGCTTTCATCTTGGTAATGGCGGAGAACTTCTCGGGGTTGGCTTCGATGCCACGATGGCTGATGATGAAGCCGAGTAGTTTTCCCGAAGGTACACCGAAGACACACTTGTTCGAGTTGAGCTTCCATTGGTACTCCCGCAGAGATGTGAAAGTCTCTTCAAGATTGACGATGAGCGTGTCGGAGTTTCAGGTCTTGACGACCACGTCATCCACATAAGCCTCGACATTCTTGTTGAGCTGTATCTTGAAACAGGCCTGGATAGCTCGCTGTATGTGGCGCCAGCGTTATTCAGCCCGAATGACATCGTTGTGTAGCAGTAGCCGCCAAACGGGGTGATGAACACAGTCTTCTCCTGGTCTTCTTCCTTGATGGTGATCTGGTGGTACCCGGAGTAGTAGTCGAGGAAGCAGAGCTGGTCGCATTCTGCCGTGGAGTCGATGACTTGGTCAATCCGCGGCAACCCGAAGGGGTCCTTGGGGCAATGTTTGTTGAGATCAGTGTAGTCGACGCACATCCTCCACTCGTTCGTGTTCTTCTTGTGGATGAGGACGGGGTTGGCAAGCCACTCAGGATGGAAGACTTCTCTGATGAAGCCGGCTACGAGTAGTTTGGCGAGTTCCTTCTTGATGGTGTCCCGTCGTTCGTCGGCAAAACGACGGAGATGTTGTCGTTTGGGGGTAGCTTTAGGGTTGACGTTGAGTGAGTGCTCGATCAGCCTCCTGGGCACTCCTGGCATGTCCGCTGGCTTCCAAGCAAATATGTCTCGGTTAGCCCGGAGGAAGCTGACGAGCGCGTCTTCCTATTTCGGGTCAAGGCCCACCCTGATCATGGTAGTCTTGCTGCTGTCGCCTGTCCCAAGGTCGATCACCTTGACTTGCACTTCCTCAGATGGTTGAGGCTTGTTGGTTGTGTCGGAATTCTCTGGGATATCGAGTTCAGTTGGGGCAAGCTTCTTGGATGCAACATAGATTTCCATCATTGTGTTGGGTACTTGATTAGTAGCTGCGAGTTCCACAACTTCTGTGTCGCAGCCGAAAGATATCTTCAAGTCCCCTTGTAGTGAGAGTACTCCGGCAGGGCTTGGCATCTTGAGTACCAAGTACGTGTAGTGGGGTACCGCCATGAACTTGGCGAGAGCTGGTTTGCTGAGGATGTCATGGTAGGAAGTCTCGAAGTCCGCAACCTCGAACTTGATGTACTCGGTGCAATAGTTCTCCCTGGTTTCCCCGAAGGTAACTGGCATGACCACTAAACCTAGTGGAATACCCGCCTTCTCGGGGACGATGCCGTAGAAAGGCAATGTGTTCTTGGTGAGGATGTGGGTAATGTCGAGCTTCATCTTCTTCAAGGTCTTGGTGAAAAGGACATTGAGCCCGCTCCCACCGTTGATGAGTACCTTGTTGAGTCTGGAGCCCGTGACTACCAGTTTCAGGACGAGCGGAAAATGCCCTGGATCGGAGAAGCTTGTCCATTGATCCGCGCGAGAGAAGGTGATGGGTACCTCCAACCACCTGAGAGGGGTCGGGACCGCCGGTTCAATTTTTAAGACTTCCCGTCTGGTGGCCTTCTGAGACCACCTGGTGGGTAGTCCCCCGAAGAGGATGTTCACCGTCTTGTCGGGTTCTTGGAAGTCGCCGTTGCCCTTGTCGACTTTTTTCTTGCCCTTCTTGTCGTGAAGAGGCCGTGGGTCTGGAGTATCCTTGAGTGCTTGCCGGAGTTGGTAGCACTGCTCGGTGGTGTGATTGCCCTCCAGGTGCCACAGGCACTTCTCTTTCAGCAGGTCTTTGAAGCCGCCAGAGGTCTTCTTCGAGTTGTCTTTCACAGGGCGCTGGATAGTCGCGACTGTATTGTCTGGCTTGCGCTTGCGGTTAGGACCCGAGTAGTTGTTGTTGTTGCGACCCCCTTGATCCCTGGTGTTGTTGTTGCTGCCGCCCGGGTTTTGCTTGCTCTTGCCGCGAATGGCGTCGTACTTGGCGTTTGCCTTGTCTTCTTCGTCGGCCCATGAGGTGATCATGTCCTTGAGCTTAGTGATGGAACTCGGGCGGAGGCGACCGAAGTCTTCGAAGGTGCGATGATGGTAGAGACCAACTTGGAAAAGGTCGATGACCTTCTTGTCGGTAACATCGACTACAGTAGAGCGCTTGTCGAAAAAGCGTCGCATGTACTTGCGTAGCGTCTCGCCTTGTTCATGCTTCACCATTGCCAATTCCATGCGAGTACCCGAGCGTCCCATGGCACCCACGAAGTTGCTGGTGAATTGATCTTTGAGCTGGTCCCATTTGTCGATCGGGTTCTTGTCGAGCGACTCGAGCCAGGTAATAAGTGGTGCTTGGTCCAGACAGAAGGGAAAGTAGAGGCACTTTGTGTCGTTGTTGCCACCAGCATTTTTGATGGAGAGGGCGTAGCATCTGAGCCATTGGACTGGGTCTTGCTTTGCGTCGTACTTAGTGATCCCCAGAGGTTTGAACTTCTCTAGGAGAAGCAGATTGCGAAGTCGAGCAGAGAAGGCGGGCAAGCCGTCGTTGTCGCCTGCCGTGGAGGACTTCTTGCATCGTATTTCTTCAATTCTACGGTGAGCATCATAGCCGCCGCGTGAGGCACTGGTGACGTGGTTGTCTGCGTGGCCTCGGCCTCCGCGATCGCCTCCACCACCAACTCTACCGCCGGCCCCATGTGAGGAGCTTCCGCCGCCGCTGCCTCCGCCACCAGCATCACCATGACTAGCAGCACCGCGACTGCCACCGGCACTGTTGCCGCCCTTAGAAGGTTCTCCAGCTGATGCCCTGGTACGGTTGGGGTTCTGTGGCTGCTCTCCCTCGAGTACGGTTGCATCCATTACCTGCTGGACTGCGGCTTGTGGCTTCATGGTTCTTGTGTTCACGAGTTCTGAGGGGAGGTACTTGAGTGACTCTGTTGTCGACTCTCATGAAGCAAGCATCCTCCGCGAGCTTGGCGATGACTTCACCCGCGCGTATCCCCTGGGCCTGATGTGCTTGTTGACGGTGAAATTCTGTCAACCTAACCATGAGTTTACCTTAAGTGTTGACATGAGTTTTATACTTTATCCATTGGTACTAACCCCCTTGGTATAACAAGTTCATTCGTGCACTTTTATGCTAGGTTTTGACGTAGAAAGCAAGACTTCTGGGATAAGTTCATCAAGCACCTTGTCACAGGACCTTGAAGCCCCATACAAGTCATGCAATGAAGCAAACTTGAGTCCAAGAAGCCCAGGGATAAAACCTAAGCAGATGACAAACTCCGAGGACCTATCCATAAAAGTGCCAAATCTTGCGGGACAAGGAGCTACGTCCAACTCGGAGAGAAACTGACGACAAGGGCCCACATGCAAAAGGGGGAAGTATCTAGAAGACTCGGGAACCGACGCCACGCGAAGGAGGCGAGCAGGCGGGGCGGGTGGGCCCGGGCCGGTCGGCCCAAGCCGGCGGCCCGGCCCATTCCAGGGCCCAGTCGCCCCCCCCTTTGACCTAGCCGCCAATCAGGCTATTTATAGCCCTGGGGTCGAGAGCCACGCATCGATCAATTCGTCATCGGCCGCCGAGGAGCAGAGAAGAGAGGGACACCATCTCAGAGAGGAGAGGGTCGAGCTAGTTGACTAGGGTCTCCCTAGTCGACGTGGGAACCTTGAAAGAAGACCACGTCGGAGTTCCCGGAGCTAGAAGCAAGATCAAGGTAGGATCCCGGTGGTGATCTTGTCCATATATCATTGTACTAGTTGATGCATCAAGTTGAATCCGATTTTTAGCGATCAAGTGTTTCTCTGAAGTCTTCGTTTTTCGATCGGCTTTTCTTATTTTAGATCTATTCTCGAGATAGATCACATAGGGTGTTCTTGTAGCCATGGTGGCTACAGGTGCACGCCTGACCTTCCGAAAGAACTCAACTTCTCCTTGGACTTGCCCTAGACTAACCCGCACAAATAGGAGTACGTTGTGACAGAACCCTCGTTGTGCATTAGGGTTTTATCTATCGAAGGTTGAAGTTACTTGGCATTATTAGATTATCTTTTGCATCACACATTTGTTCCACGGATTCGATACCTTGGGTTCACCACTTGAGGGAAGAAGGGTCCCTTGACTACGACAGGAGATTTGTCCGCTTGCAAGTCTAAATGAACTTTGATACAACTTTTAACCGTCAAAAAGCCCCTTTTTCTGGTGCCGTTGCCGGGGAACAAGTGATCAAGATTTTTTCTTTTATTTCCTTTTTGTGATTTTCAGTTTTCTTTTAGTCTTTTCTTTTTGCATCTACTAACTTTTGATCATCCTCAAAATCATTCTAATCTAGTTTGTCTAACCCTAGTTTTCTTAGATTTGTTTTTACTTTTTGTTTTTGTATATTTTTGTTTATCGCTAACCCTAACAGGAGATGGACGGCTACCTCTCCAACAAACCCAATAATTTTGTGGATGATCCAGAAAACTTTACAGGCTAAGGAGACGAGAAGCGCATCAAGCTAAAAAGCTGGATTTTGTAGATTCGAAGTCGGAAGACAAAGGATCAAAGGAATCTCTGAAGAATCCACCACCTCAAGGTCCTCGGGAGAATCGACTTCCACCAATGGGTGAACAACCGCCACAAGAATGCAAGATCGGGGTGCTATGCACCCCAGACATGATCGACCTACCAATCTTGAACCTTGAGGAGATCGGAAGGCCATTCGAGATTAAGACCTCAACAATCCGCATGGTGCAACATTCACCCTTCACCGGTAAAGAGGATCCGAACCTTCACCTCCAAGCATTCATTCAACTATGTCAGACTTTCAACATGGATGGGGTGACTCAAGACCAAATGAGGGCAAGGCTTTTTCCATTCTCACTACTCGGGAAGGCTTTGCAATGGTTCCACTCTCAACCGGCGGAGACGGTGCAAAATTGTAACGCGTTGATGAAGGCTTTCATGAAGGAATACTACTCGCCGGGTAAAACTTAAAGCTTGCGTAATAAGATTGCCACTTTTGCTCAATACCTACGGAGACTATCTCAGAGGCATTAGAGCACTTCAATGAGTACACTCAGGCGGTTCCACATCACAAGTTCCCGAAGGAAGACCTCGTGCAAAAATTCTATCAAGGACTCACCATGGCGTCAAGGACGATCATTGATGCATCGGCGGGGGGATCTATCATCGAGTTTACACCGACCGATGCTTTCACTCTATTCAAGAAGGTCGCAGATAATGACACATGGGCGTCATCCGGACGCCTACTTCTGGTTAAACCCACGGGGAACTTCAAAGGAGTCTTGCAAGTGGAGAAGTGTAATGAATCGGATGCCCGTTAGCCTAAGAGGGGGAGGGGGTGAATTAGGCAACTTAAAACCTTAACCTATGGCTTCACTAATTTTGCGCAAAGGTAAACTAGAACATACTATCTATATGTGCAACTACGGTTGTTCTAGTGTGAAACTCCCATCCCAAAAGAAAGTTTGCAACCTATAGCCAATCCTAGCATGATACTACTCTAGGAATGTAGAGACAAGCAAAGATTACAATAGAGTAAATGCGGAAATGTAAAGGGGATGAGAGGAAGCAAACTCTTGACACGCGATTTATCCCGTGGTATCAGTAGGCACTAAGACATCCCTAGTCCACGTTGTTGAAGCACTCACACAAGAGTATTGCTTCCCAGTCACCAAGTCTCTCCCAAGAGCACCGACTTGACTTGCCACAAAGGCTAGCCACTTAGGCACTTGTCAAGCTCCCTTGGTCACCTTGATGCCGCCTCCACTAAGGAGCTTCTCCACCAAGGAAGGGGGTCTCCACGTCCCCCGCACAAAGTGTCCTCGCCACTCCACACCAAGCCGGGAGGGTCGATGACGATTGCCGGTGAGCCACTTAGGCCCCAAGGCTTCTAGCGAACCTTGTACAACGAGATTCACTCAAGAATCACCTCACAAGGTTGGCACAACCTTGCACTCACTCAGCTCTAAGCTAAGCTTAGCACTAAGCACATACACAAAGCATGCACTAGTCTAAGGGTGAGCAATTAAGCACTTGGATGGATTGGATATGATCTTCAATGTGTCTTGAACTCCTCTCGCACTTCCACACAATCCAGCAACCTCAAATGAGTGAGTGGAGGGGGTATAAATAGCCCAAAGCATCAAACTAGCCGTTGGCTAACGTCCACCGAAAAGGTGCGTCGGGATGATCCGACGCTATGCTTTTCCGGGCGTCGGTTCATCCGGTGCCCCCGCCACGTCACGTAGCCGTTGAGGTTCACCGACACAATCGCTCCGACGCTATGCTCCTATGCTTCGTCGGATCATCCGTGCGCGAAGGCCTTGCGTCCAAGTCGGTGCATCGTTAGCTTCCAACGGACCGTCGGATAGACCGATGCTATGCCTTGACCAAGGTGTCGGATCATCCGAGGCCGAAGGCTCGTCTTGGCGCGTCTCTGTATGAATTCAAACTAAGCGTCGGATAGACCGACGGGGTCCTCACTTAGACCGTCGGATCATCCGGTGCTACTGTCTTCCGTGCTCTTCCTCTGTAACTCGTCCGACGCTACTAAATAATGGACCGTCAGATCATCCGACGGTACCTAGGGTTTGACCCAGTGCACCAACTCGTCTGACGATTGCACCGACGCTTGTATTTGAGGGACTGTCGGTTCATCCGACGGTGTCTTCTCTTTTCCTTTTCTTGCTCGGTTTTGACCCTTTGTTTTGGCATTTTTGCATGGGGTTTTCTTGCATCCTTGGGACCTAGAAATGTCTACAAAGACATGCTCAAACAATATGGTTAGTCCCAATGATCATGTTGTCATGAATCACCAAAATCAAACTCCGAACAAATGGCATATGAGGCCATGTTCGCTACAATCTCCCCCTTTTTGGTGATTTATGACAACACAACCAAAGCAAGCATAAATTTGCAAGAATTGACAAAATTAGAACCACTTACACTTGCTTGGATGCTTACCATCATCCAAACTCGCCCTAGATCAAACTTCCCCCTTTTTTATCTTCATGTTCACATTTTCTCCCTTTGGTCTCATACCTTGAAACCACCTGTAAGCATCCTTGAAACCACTTGTAGGCTTAAGCCACAAGCTTGCTTTGGTCTCACATTCTCCCCCTTTGGAATAAAATCTCCAAAACGTCCCAAAGCAAACGGGCCCAAGGAAACTAGCGAGATCTAGCAACCATAGCTCAAAGGAGAAATGTTAATGAAGCGTCCCCTCATCAGAGGTGACTAAATGTGACACAAATACCAGTCCCAGGAGGCTGGCAACACATTTATTACAACAGGTGGATCAGTCTTTTACATCACGGCGACACAGAGGGCACGGTAATGCCAACGCTACAAGGAACAACACAAACGCTAACGACCACACTACGATAGCAAAGGCTTCCATAGCCTCCTCAGAGTACCACACCATGGAAGCTTTCTGTGGGGGCCCTAGGTACACAGGCACGGTTAGGTGTAGGGCAGCGACCTACTCGACGTCTTCGGGAATATAATCGGGATCCTCCTCTGTAAAATAGTTAGTAAAACAAGGGTGAGCACATACGTACTCAGCAAATCCAACCCCACCCACGGAGGGGCTTATAAGCAGAATCATGCATAGAGTATAACAAGGATCGGAGTTAAGGTTCATTTTGCAAACTTACACATGCGGGGGTTTATTTCAAACAGGTTTTCACAAATCATTTCACAACCAAAGTGACTCACTTGTTTTAGAAAAACCATCGTAGAACTACCGGACTTCCCGTCCGTCGTAGCCCGAGCACACGACCACACACTTCACCCGAGAAAACAACTCATGCCGTAAATCATCCCATCCCAAACACTAGTTTTTGTGACCACACCGTGACTTGTCCAATACCGTGGACACGGCTATTCGAATAGGTTTGACACTGCGAGAGGTTGTACATCTTTACCCACAAGTAGGGTACCGTCACACGGACACCTCGGTGCCGGTACAGATCCTATCAAAGCCATTACCCACCTTAGCTAACGCTACGAGCCACCACGGAAGCACCCAAGGGGTTATCCCACATAACCAGGGCGTACCTCACACAGAGTGTACCCCTACTCCTTGGTCTCCCGCTGCTCACCCGCTCACCAGATGGCAAGTAGATTAACTAGTGGAGTTTATGCTAAGCCGTTGCCACATACAACGGTCGAGTGGTTGTACGATGATCCGGGTCGGGTGAGATGTCACGCAACCCGGTCCTTAACCGACAAGATGGACAACTCCCAACACGCTCAACCACACAGTACGAGGTCACTCATACTCCCGACACACATGTCCATCCGGTCTACCCAGTTCTTTACTCATTTTCCAAACATATCCCATTTCCGTTTTTAAAGCACTCACACATTTTGAAAGCACTCACACATATTTAAAGCACTCATTTAGGCCAAAACATGGTTCAATCATAGCAATCAAGGGTGGCTATCCTACCATGTTTTTGCAGTAAAACAATATGCAATTTATAAAACGGGTATAGGGTTATATTTATAAAACTAGGAAAAAAGCATGCATCAAAGGGTGAGATTGAACTTGCCGTCTTCAAAGTCTTCGGGGAGTGCCGGCTCGGCGTTCGGGACCTCGGGCTCATGCTCGCAGTAGTCGGCTTCGATCTCCGGCTCGGGGTACCTTCCTCCGTCTACTCCGTCGGCTATGCGCACACACAGGCAAGCAAGCAACCACCATAAGCATACACATCTTCTCCGGCTGAGCTCGTGGAAAATAACTAAATAAAGTAGGGAAATAAATATTATGCAAGGGCTTGGGTGACGGATGGGTGGCGGTATACCCGACACGGGTGTGGGGAAGGTTGGGCGCGATTGGGATTAAAACCGCGCATGAAATGTCGGGTTAAAGAGGTGTTTATAATTAACTAGGGTTGGTTAGTAATTTATTTTAAAATAAAAGGACCTAAATATAATATTTAAGTAGGGCGGGGGTTTAGCTAAAATAGCCTTGGGGTTTATTTGTAAAAGGGCAGAGGTTTTAGTGGGGTTTGCCTAAAGAGTGGGGGGCTAAATGAAAAGAAAAGGGAGAGAGAGGAATAGTGGCAGGGGTTTTTTGGGAAAAAGGAAATGGGGAGGGGGTTTTTGGCCAAACGGCCTTCTTCCTCCTCGGCTTGCGCCGCGGTCGAGGCGGGGGGAGGGGCTCGGGCGGCGGCGCCCCGCCGGCCTCCCGGCCACGAACGCGGTCAGCAAGAGGGGAAGGGAGGGGGCGACGAGGGGATCCTTCCCTCTCACTCACCTTGGACCGAGGTGGCGCGGGGAGAGAGCTCCACGGGCTGCGGTGGTCCGGTGGTGGTGGTGCTTGGTGGCGGCGGTGCTGTAGTGCTTGGGCAAGGGAAGAAGGTGGTCGTGGTGAGGTGCGGCGGCCCGGTGAGCGGCCGTCCCTTTTATAGGCGGTGGAAGGCGGTTCGGGCGGCCGATTTTTCGAGCTCGAGGAGCTTCTAGGGCCGGCAATGGAGGTGGGGAAAAAATCTTGTCGTTGACCCTTTTCCAGCAAGGCTGTGGCCGGAGACCGCGGTGGGGCTGTGGTGCTGTGCGATTAGATGTGTCGTGCAGGTGCTCGCGGAGGAGGAAGGGCGACACGGTGGCGTGTCCGGCGAGCTCGCCTTTAATGGCAGTCGCCGGCTCGTCCGGCCGTGCTCGGGCAGGGCCCCCCCGGCGGCGGCTCGGCCGGGGTGGCGTGCCGTCGCTCCGGCGCGGGCCCGGGCGGTGGGGGCGGGGGGCGCGCGCCGGCCCGGCCGGGCGCTGGCCGGTCAACGGCGCCAGGCGCAGGCGCGGCTGGTTGCGGGAGGAGGGAGAAAGGAGAAGGGAGGAAGAGAGAAGAAAAAAAAAGGAAAGAGGAAAAAAGAAAGAAAGGAAAAAGGAAGGAAAAGAAAAGAAAAGAAAGGAAAAGAAGGAAAAGAAAAATAGGAAAGGAAAGGAAAAGAAATAGGGAAAATGTTTAGAAAATTAGAAAATGGTTGGGAAATTAGGGGGAAGGGTTTTTGCGGGGTTTTATGATTTCCGGGCGTCGGCGTGCTTTTCGGAACGGTGGTGATGGCGAGGCGGACCGGCCGGTGGGACCGCAGCATGCGCGGGATTCCCGGCACGGTGGCCGACCGCGGCGTTGGGAAGGCACGCGTGGGTGCTGGCCCGGGTGCGGGCGGTGCCGGCGGGATTCGCGGCACGCGCGCTAGGGTGAGAGGGAGGGACGGTGACTAGGGTTTGAAGGGGGGTAATTGAGCTCAGCTGGACAGTTTTGAAAACACGCACGATTTATTAGGGGATTTATTTGGAGCTAAAAATGCGGGCGTTACAAACCTACCCCACCTAAAATGAATCTCGCCCTCGAGATTCGGCAAGGTTTCGAATAGGTGGGGAAACTCCTTCTTCAATGCGTCCTCTCGTTCCCATGTAGCTTCTTCCACCCCGTGTCTGCTCCATTGGACTCTGCACACCCGTACTTCTGTCGTCCTCGTCCGCTTGACCACTGTGTCCAAAATCTTGACGGGCACCTCCTGGTACCTAAGGTCTGGCTGTAGGTCGATGGTTTCCACCGGTACTCGCTTCTCCTCAAGAACCTTCAAACATCGGCGTAGCTGGGAGATATGGAACACTGGGTGTATATCTGACATTTCTTCGGGTAGCTCCAACCGGTATGCTACTGCTCCGACCCTCTTTAGTACTTTATACGGTCCAATATACCGAGGGGCCAATTTTCCGTGCACTTGAAATCTCCGAGTCCCTCGGATAGGTGAAACCTTGAGGTAAACGAAATCTCCCGGATTGAAGCTTGCTTCACGCCTCTTCTTGTCTGCGTAGCTCTTCTGTCGGGATTGGGCGGCTCTCAACTTTTCTCGGATATCGGCTACTCGCTCTTCGGCTTCCTTTATAAGTGCGGGCCCAACCAGGGCACGCTCTCCTACTTCTGACCACATCAGGGGTGTCCTACATTTTCTCCCGTATAGTGCTTCGAATGGTGACATTCCCAGACTTGCTTGGTAGCCGTTGTTGTAGGAAAATTCTGCATATGGCAGACTCTGCTCCCAATCTTTGCCATAGGTGAGGACGCATGCTCTCAACATATCTTCCAAAATTTGATTCACCCTTTCGGTCTGTCCGTCTGTCTGCGGGTGGTACGCTGAGCTGAAATCTAGCTTGGTACCCATGGCTTTATGCGAGGCTTTTCCGGAACCTAGAGATGAACTCGGGTCCCTCTATCCGAGACTATTCTCGCTAGGCACTCCATGCGCCTTTACTATATTCTCTATGTAGAGTTTTGCCAACTTCTCTCCACCATAAGTGGTCCGTACGGGTAGAAAGTGAGCGACTTTAGTGCGTCGGTCCAAGATCACCCATATGGAGTCATGTCCCTTCCGAGTCCTTGGCAACCCTACTACGAAATCCATACCTACCTCGTCCCACTTCCATACCGAGATTGGTAAAGGCCGCAACAGGTCCCGCGGGCTTCGATGTTCGGCTTTGATCCTCCGACAAGTATCACGTGGGCGACGAATCGGGCAATATCTCGCTTTCATCCCATTCCACCAATACTTCTGTTTTAAGTCCATGTACATCTTGGTGGATCCCGGGTGAATGGAATATGCCGAGTTGTGTGCCTCATCCATGCTGGTCTGTTGAAAATCTCCGCCTTCAGGCACGCATATCCTATTTTTGTACCACAGGGTGCCTTGGTCATCTACTCTGAAATCAGGGGCCTTGTTCTCTCCGGTATGCTTGCGGATCTTCATTAGATGCTCATCGGTTTCCTGGGCCTTCCGGATCTTCTCCTCTAGGGTAGGCTGAACACTCAACTGGCGGACGTAGCCTTGGGGGACAATGTGTACGTTGAGCCGCGCCATCTCCTCTTGCAACTGGGCACTCTTAGGTGCTGCCTTCTCGTAGGTTTTCCGGCTTAGGACATTTGCTACTACATTGGCCTTCCCCGGGTGGTAGTGAATCTCTAGTTTATAGTCTTTGACTAGCTCTAGCCACCTTCTTTGCCTTAGGGTCGGGTCGGGCCGGGTGAAGATGTATTTTAGACTCTTGTGGTCCGTGTAGATTTCACACTTGTTCCCAATCGGATAGTGTCTCCGGATCTTCGGGGCATGCACTACGGCGCAAATTCCGGATCATGGGTGGGATAATTCTGCTCATGGGGTTTGAGTCGAAGGGAAGCATATGCCACTACCTTCCCATCTTGCATGAGAACACATCCCAACCCTTGTCGGGAAGCGTCGCAATACACGACGAAGTCCCATTGAATGTCCGGCGGGGGTCGAGCACTGGGCCGTGGTCAATCTTCTCTTCAACTCTTGGAAACTTTTCTCGCAGACTCGGTCCGGTTGAACTTCTTCTCCTTCTTGAGCAACTCTGTCATGGGCCGGGCAATCTTGGAGAATCCTTCGATAAATCTCCGGTAGTACCCGCTAAACCAAGGAAACTTCGATCTCGCTCACGTTGGTCGGTTGCTTGCCCCGTTGGAGACTCGTTTCAACTTTCCCGGGGTCTACGCCTACTCCTTCGCAAGTCGAATATGCCCAAGGAAGGATATTTTCTCCGACCAAAATTCACACTTGTTGAACTTGGCGTACAGCTTGTGTACCCTCAATTTCCCCAGTACCACTCGAAGATTCCGCTCATGTTCCTCCACACTCTTGGAGTAAACAAGTATGTCGTCAATGAAGACTACGAAAACTTGTCCATCTCTTCCATAAACACCTTATTCATGAGGTTCATAAAGTATGCTGGTGCATTGGTTAGTCCAAAGGACATCACCGTGAACTCATACTGCCCGTAGCGAGTGGCAAAGGCAGTCTTGGGGATGTCACTTTCCCTAATCTTGAGTTGGTGGTACCCTGACCTTAGATCCACCTTCGAAAAATACTTGGCTCCCTTCAGCTGGTCAAATAGATCATCTATTCTGGGGAGAGGGTACTTGTTTTTGATAGTGACCTCATTCAGCGAGCGATAGTCCATGCACATCCTCATGCTCTTATCCTTCTTTTCCACGAAAAGCACTAGGGCTCCCCATGGTGATGAGCTCGGTCTAATGAACCCACTTCGCCGGGAGTTCTGCTAGCTACTTCTTCAATTCTGCCAACTCAGGGGCTGCCATCCTATAGGGTCTCTTGGCTATGGGAGAGGTTCCGGGGATAAGGTCGATTACGAACTCTATATCCCTGTCTGGTGGCATTCCAGGGAGTTCTTCGGGGAACACATCCGGGTATTCTCGCACTATCGGGACATCTTCAATAGACTTGGCTTCTATGTTGAAAACCATTTTGTCCGGCCTGTGTCCTCGGGTGTGGCGGGTCACTTGTATCCCGTCTGGGTTGGTTAGGTGCACTACTTTATCGGCGCAACTTATAAGGCCATGGTGCTGGCTTAACCAGTCCATCCCAAGGATCACACCTTTCCCCTTGGACTTCGGTACTACCAGGTCTGCTAGGAACTCTACCCCACTTAAAATAATCCTTACCCGGGGGCATCCCAGTTGACACTTAATGTCACCTCCGGTGTTCGAGTTAATCGGGGTGCTTTTAGTAGTATTGTGGGTATGCTATGCTTTTCCACAAAGCTTGAGGATATGAATGAGTGCGATGCTCCCGAATCGAATAGTATGGTAGCCAAGACTGAGCTGACCAGGAACTCACCGAGCACTACGCCTTGTGCTTCCTGTGCCTCCTGCGCATTGATGTGGTTGACCCGGGCTCGTCCATACGACTGCTGGGGCTGCCTCATCTGCTGGTTGCTGTTGTTGTTGCCGAAGTTATTGTTGCTGCGCACCGGCATGCGGTTGGCTCCTGACACAAGCGGCCTTGGCCCGTTCACCGAGTTGGAGTAGGTGGTGGTGGTTGGCTTTTTGGCATACGGGAAGTTGGCGATGAAGTGCCCGGTTTCTCGGCAGTTGAAACACACTCGGGAGCTGTTGTTGTTGTTGGCAGTGATCCGGGCCGGTGTTGTTCTCGTGGGGGTTTCATGGCACTCGGGTTGTTGTAGGGCTTGAACTCGGGTTCCGGGGGCTTGCGAGCTCGTGGCCCGGGATTGGGTTCTGTACCGCATGGGAGCTTGGAACCTGGACATGGGGTGTCCAAAGTTTCTCGGCCTCTGGGACCGCTCTTGCTGCTTGGCCTTGTGCTCCATAAACTTGCGCTTGTTTTCCTTCTTCTCTTCAGCCCTCGCTCTTTCCGTGAGTATTGCCATGTTCATGAGGGTATTGAAGTCCGGGTAGATCTGAGGGGTCAGCAGGGTCCTCAGTTCCGGAGTCAGCCCCTTCTTGAACATTTCCTGCTTCTTGGAATCTTTGTCCACTTCCTCGGGGGCATAGCGTGCCAGCTCTATGAACTGGTACGTGTACTCCTCCACAGACATGTTACCTTGGCGGAGTTCACGGAACTCATCCGCCTTCCGCTTCAGTGTGGCTTCTGGGATGTGGTAGCGGCGGAACTCTTCCACGAATTCATCCCAGGTGATGGCGGAGGGATCCTTGGCTGCTGCGCAGTAATTCTCCCACCGAGGCTAGGGCTGTCCCCGTTGAGCCGGTGAGCCGCCGGGGAGAATCTTGTCGCAATCCTTACAGTTGAAGGGCTCTAGCTCCCTCAGAATGGCTCTCAGCTAGTCGTCAGCATCTAAAGGATTCACCGACCCGCCAAAGGTGGGCGGCTTAGTCCTGAGGAACTCAATCAGCTTCTCGTTCATGCCCAAAACTCGGGGTCTTGGGCGGTTGACGACGTTGAAAATGGCCTCCATTAGGACAGTCTGATTGGCCAAGACTTGTGCCAAGTCAATGGGAGGGGGTGGCGGTGGCAGGACCACGTTCTCTCCTCCATCTTCATTTTGGTTAACTTCCTGGTCGTGAAGACGCTCCCTCCGATCGGCTTGCGATCCTTCAGCGTCCGATCGGCCGGGGCCTTGGTGGGTCCTGACAGGGCGCCTGGAAACCATCTGTAAAGAAGCGGGTTTTCTAAGAGATCTAGCTTTTTTGTGATGTTTAAGTGGATTATATCGGATTTCGTTTGAAAAGGCAGGGTCTACTCCTGCCGGTAAGCACTCAACAAGCACATAGCAAGCAAGCAAGCACAACAAGTTTTTATTACAAACCAGCGAGGAGGATACTTCCCGACTACGCGGACACACTACACGACTAAGGACTAAGGGTACGACTTGGACCAGTACGGCTTCATTCCCTGGGTCAGGTTCACTGGGGCATGCTACTCGCGAGGAGAGCCATCTTCCGGGGTCGAGTGTTCTTCCAGTGGAATGAGCAGCTCGTCATCATTCTCGCCTTCGGGGTTTCCGTTTTCCTGAGGCTGTGCTGCGGCTTCAGCGGTCGCCGTTGGGGGTTCGGCGACTACCGGTGGTGTCGGCGGAACTTCGGTAGTTCCTCCCCACCCTACAAGGGGTGTTCCCGAGTAGGACTTGAGCTTCTCCAATGGCCGGAACGGGTGTTCCGCTGTTGGTCCATTCTTGCATGCGTTGGTCCCGGATTCTCCCGAGGCTTTCCGGGCAACGACTTCATCGCTTATGGCGGCTGCGGTCCTTGCTTCGGCTTGAGCCACTCGGACTTGGTGCATCCTTACCGTGACTTCGGCTTGCTCGGCCCGACCGATTTGTTCCCTCATGTGCCTGGCCTGGTCATCAAAGAGCCTGTCCAGGGAGACAAGGTAGGCGACTACGTGGTACAGTAGGTCTTCTTGGTGGCGGCGTCGTTCCAGGTTTCTCATGCGGGCCTGCCAAACTGGGGTGCTGATGGCGGGAGGAAAGTACCTCATTGGTGTGGGGACGAGGTGTTCCTCGTAGATTCAGCACAGGTAGCGGAGGGCTTTTCTGAGGGCCATAGGATAGGTGTCTCGGTGTCGAAACCCTGTGGCGGTTACGCGCCACGGCTCGATGTTGGTGTGGCGGTTGCTTCTAGCGACGGAGAGGACCACCCTACAGCGGAGAGTGCCGAGTTGCTCGTACTCTCTATTGTAGTACCTAGGGCGCTCAGTGATACCGAGGCGCTCCAGGGAGTTGATGAGAAGGCGGGCGAAACCAGGCTCCTCCTGGCACACGCCCTGGGTCCATCCATCTTCCGCCATCTGAAAACAAAGGTAGAGTTGAACAGGTTGTGGTGGGTACAAGAGATGGATAACTTTATTTAGTAGCAAGGTTGGGGTACATTCTTCGGGGTACACTTATTATTACTAGAACAGCTTCTAGCCTAAACACCCTAGTCTTATCCTCATGGTGATTCTTCCTCTAGCTGGATGCGGCGCTTTTTCAGTGGGAGATCCTGCTCCAGTATCTCATCCTCGGTCTGGGTCCCTTTGTCCCAGTGAGTTTCTTCGGGTTCATCTTCCTCTACTCCAGCCTCTTCCTCTCTGCTCCTACGCTCCTTTAGTTTATCCCATAAGGCTTTATGGGCTAATAGAGTGTGTTCCCTTTCCCTAAGATACTCTTGCTTCGTGTTGTGTAGTTCAACTTCTGCCATGGTTGTCTTTATCCTTTCCAGTTCTATCCTCTGCTCCGCTCTTTCCGCTCTGTCAATCTGTTGCTTCAGTTGCTGGGCTTGCTCCTGATAAAGGTGGTCTAGGCCTCTGAGGTAGATGGATAGGTGGGAAACGCGCCTCTTCTAGGTCTTCTTCCTCTCGTTCTAGTCCTCTCATGCGATCAATCCACGAGCGTCCTCTTCCTCCGGAGGGTGGAAAGAATCCCATTGGAGTCCTTCGGAGGTGCTGTCTATAAACCACTCGTAGCTGTCGCAGGGCCTTCCGAGCAGCCTTGGGGTAGGTGTCGGCGAAGCAAAATCCAGTGGTGGAGACGAACCATGGTTCTATGTCGGGGTAAAGCGTGCTTCTTCCCACAAAGATCAGCAGCTTACACTGAAGGGTGCCGTAGCGTTCGTACTCCCGATAGACAAACTCCGGCGGATCCCTTACTCCGACGCGCTCTAAGCCGAGTAGCAACAAAGTTAGGGAGGCCGAGCCGGACGGGGAAGACTCCTCCGTTCCATTCGGGGTTAGCCATCCGGAAACGGGCAAGAATCAAGGTAAGGACTTGGGAAAAGATGAGGTTAGCAAAGGAAAGGTTAGAGAGGGCCGGAGGAGGTCTCGTATCCTAGGGGTCGTTTCCTTACGGTCAACCTATGGCTCCGATACCACCCGAAGCGTCCCCTCATCGAGAGGTGACTAAATGTGACACAAATACCGGTCCCGGGAGGTCGGCAACACATTTATTACAACAGGTGGATCGTCTTTTACATCACGGAGACACATAGGGCACGGTAGTGCCAACGCTACAAGGAACAACACAAACGCTAACGACCACATTGCGATAGCAAAGGCTTCCATAGCCTCCTCGCAGTACCACACCATGGAAGCTTTCCGTGGGGGCCCTAGGTACACGAGCACGGTTGGGTGTAGGGCGGCGACCTACTCGACGTCTTCGGGAATATAATCGGGATCCTCCTCCGTAAAATAGTTAGTAAAACAAGGGTGAGCACACACGTACTCGGCAAATCCAACCCCACCCACGCGGGGGCTTATACGGAATCATGCATAGAGTATAACAAGGATCGGGTTAAGGTTCATTTTGCAAACTTACACATGCGGGGGTTTATTTCAAACGATGGTTTTCGCAAATCATTTCACAACCAAAGTGACTCACTTGTTTTAGAAAAACCATCGTAGAACTACCGGACTTCCCGTCCGTCGTAGCCCGTGCACACGACCACACACTTCACCCAGAAAACAACTCATGCCGAAATCATCCCATCCCAAACACTAGTTTTTGTGACCACACCGTGACTTGTCCAATACCGTGGACACGGCTATTCGAATAGGTTTGACACTGCAGAGGTTGTACATCTTTACCCACAAGTAGGGTACCGTCACATGGACACCTCGGTGCGGTACGGATCCTATCAAAGCCATTACCCACCTTAGCTAACGCTACGAGCCACCACGGAAGCACCCAAGGGGTTATCCCACATAACCGGGGCGTACCTCACACGAGTGTACCCCTACTCCTTGGTCTCCCGCTGCTCACCCGCACACCAGATGGCAAGTAGATTAACTAGTGGGGTTTATGCTAAGCCGTTGCCACATACAACGGTCGAGTGGTTGTACGATGATGCGGGTCGGTGAGATGTCACGCAACCCGGTCCTTAACCGACAAGATGGACAACTCCCAACACGCTCAACCACACGGTACGAGCTCACCCATACTCCTGACACACACGTCCATCCCGTCTACCCAGTTCTTTACTCATTTTCCAAACATATCCCATTTCCGTTTTTAAAGCACTCACACATTTTGAAAGCACTCACACATTTTTAAAGCACTCATTTAGGCCAAAACATGGTTCAATCATAGCAATCAAGGGTGGCTATCCTACCATGTTTTTGCAGTAAAACAATATGCAATTTATAAAACGGGTATAGGGTTATATTTATAAAACTAGGACAAAAGCATGCATCAAAGGGTGAGATTGAACTTGCCGTCTTCGAAGTCTTCGGGGATTGCGGCTCGGCGTTCGGGACCTCGGGCTCCTGCTCGCGGTAGTCGGCTTCGATCTCTCGGCTCGGGGTACCTTCCTCCGTCCACTCCGTCGGCTATGGCGCACACACGAGCAAGCAAGCAACCACTATAAGCATACACATCTTCTCCGGCCGAGCTCGCGGAAAATATGTTGACGGTGAAAATCCGTCAACCTAGCCATGAGTTTACCTTCGGTGTTGGCATTAGTTTTATACCTTATCCATTGGTACTAACCCCCGTGGTATAACAAGTTCACGTGTACATGTCGTTTTTGGAGTTTAATGTTTATGCGGGGATTTAGTGTTGAATGCAAGACTTTCGGGATAAGTTCATCAAGCACCTCATGACAAGACCTTGAAGCCCCGAACAAGTCATGCAATGAAGCAAAATTAACTCCAAGAAGCCGGGGGACTTGATCCGAGAAGACGACGGACTCCGGGGACCCGACCGGAAAAGTGTCGAATCTTGCAAGACAAGGAGTTGAGTCCAATTCGGAGAGAAACCGACGACATGGACCTACATGCGAAGGGGGAAGCATCCGAGAAGCAACGGAACCGACCTCGGGCAAAGGAGCCCATGGGCCGGGCCTAAATGGGCCCGGCCGGCCGGCCCGGTCCGGTCGGCCCGAGTGCCCATTTAGGGCCCAAACCCGTCGTCCTTTGCCCTAGCCGCCAATCGGGCTATTTATAGTCCCCCGACCGAGAGCCACGGAGAGAAGATTTCGTCTTCGGCCGCCGAGAAGCGAGAGAAGAGAGGGACACCATCTAGGAGAGGAGAGGGTCGAGCTAGTTGACTAGGGTTTCCCTAGCCGACGTGGGAACCTTGCAAGGAAGACCACGTCGGAGTTCCCGAGCTAGAAGCAAGATCAAGGAAGGATCCCGGTGGTGATCTTGTGTATGTATCATTGTTATAGTTGAATTATCAAGTTGAATCTTTTCCCGGCGATCAAGTGTTTCCTCGAAGATTTCGTTTTTCGATCGGCTTTGCTTATTCCAATTCTATTCTCGAGATAGATTACATAGGGTGTTCTTGTAGCCGCGGTGGCTAGAGGTACACGCCGGATCCTCCGAAAGAATCTCGACTTGTCTTTTGACTCGCCCTAAACTCCCCGCATGAATAGGGATACGTTGTGACGAACGGGGGTCTCGAAAGGCGGATGTTTTCGGATTTGGACGGGAAACCACGATTTAAAGAGGCTTTTATTAAGATTCGATTTGCTACTTCTTCTCTTGCTTGGAACTTCAACAAAAGGCTTATCCCGATCCCTCTAGATCGGTTTATCTACCCAATCTTACTTTGTTTTCTCCGGTTTTTAGTAGATTAGATCTGTTTTGTGTCTTTAACTTAGATGCATTAGGTTTTTATCGAAGATTGAAGATTACTTGGCTTTAATAGATTAAGTCTTGCGTCACACATTTGTTCCACGGATTCGATACCTTGGGTTCACCACTCGAGGGAAGAAGGGTCCCTTGACTACGACGGGAGACTTGTACGCTTGCGAGTCACGAACGAACTTTGATACAATTATTAACCGTCAACAAGCCCCTTTTTCTGGCGCCGTTGCCGGGGAACAAGTGATCAAGATTTGATTTTTTATCGCTTTTTTTTGTAATTTTCAGTACTGATTTTGTTTTATTTTTGCATCTACTAAAATTTGATCATCCTCGAAATACATCTAATCTAGTTTGTCTAACTCTAGTCTTTATAGATTTGTTTTGTTTTCTAGTTTTTTCTGCATACTTTGTTTATTGCTAACCCTAACAGGAGATGGACGGCTACCTCTCCAACAAACCCAATAATTTTGTGGATGATCCGGAAAAACTTTACGGTGCTAAGGAGACGCGAAGCACATCAAGCTAAAAAGCTGGATTTTGTAGATTCGGAGTCGGAAGACAAAGAATCGCAGAAATCTCCGAAGAATTCACCACCTCAAAGTCCGCGGGAGAATCGACCTCCACCAATGGGTGACCAACCACCGGAAGAACGCAAGATTGGGGAGCTATGCACCCCAGACATCATCGACCTACCAATCTTGAACCTCGAGGAGATCGGAAGACCGTTCGAGATCAAGACCTCAACAATCCGCATGGTGCAACATTCACCCTTCACCGGCAAAGAGGATCCGAACCTTCACCTCCAAGCATTCATTCAACTATGTCAGACTTTCAACATGGATGGGGTGACTCAAGATCAAATGAGGGCAAGGCTTTTTCCGTTTTCACTACTCGGGAAGGCTTTGCAATGGTTCCACTCTCAACCAGCGGAGACGGTGCAAAATTGGAACACGTTGATGAAGGCTTTCATGAAGGAATACTACTCACCGGGTAAAACTCAAAGCTTGCGTAATAAGATTGCCACCTTTGTTCAATATCCTACAGAAACTATCTCGGAGGCATTCGAGCGCTTCAACGAGTACACCGGGCGGTTCCACATCACAAGTTCCCGAAAGAAGACCTCGTGCAAAAGTTCTATCAAGGACTCACCATGGCGTCAAGGACGATCATCGATGCATCGGTGGGAGGATCTATCATCGAGCTTACACCGACGGAAGCTTTCACGCTATTCAAGAAGGTCGCGGATAATGACACGTGGGCGTCATCCGGCGCCTACACCCGGCTCAACCCATGGGGAACGTCAAAGGAGTCTTGCAAGTGGAGAAGGAAGACATACTTGAAGGCAAGATCGACTCGCTCATGAGGAGGTTGGAGAAGATGGAGATAGAAAAGAAAGAGGCTCAAGACTTGAAGGCCACCGAAGCAAGGTCCACATGCGAAGAATGTGGAGAGTATGGCCATGTCCGCAAAGATTGTCCGGAGGAAGCCAAAGTGCTCGACTACATGAGGAAGGGAGAATTGCCGAACTTCCGCTACGGGCAAGGTAGGCCTCAATTTAATGCAAGCTCATCTATTCCTAACGCGGTTCCACTTCGAGATACAATTGAAGGAGTTCTTGGATGAGCAAGCTAAGATCAACAAGGACACCGTCACCAAGTTCAAGACCATAGACAAGGTGTTGGAGAACATCGATAGCAAAGTGACGGAGGTCGGAAGTTCCAATCATCAAGTGCTTAACATGATGAAGATGCTCGAGACGCAAGTTGGACAACTTGCGGGGCGCCTCACTAATGATGAAGGGAAGCTTCGGGACAACCCAAATGTCCCGAATCGGCGAAGGCCATTCAAACACGTTCGGGGAAGGAGACCGAAGATCCGGAACGTTCCGCGGGAGCAAGGAAGCTTAAACCATCCACCGAGGTGGAAGGAGTTGCTAAAGAGAAGGTTACGGGGGATCGTCACCGAGGAACCCGAATTCGAGATGCCGGAAGATGACACGAGGATACCGCAACTCAAGCCACGCTACTTCCGAGGTAAACTTGACAACCACTTTGAGAAGTTTGTGGAAGTTGTGAGTAGACTTAGCATCAACATGCCGTTACTAGATTCCCTACAAGTACCTACATATTCTCGTTACTTTAAAGACATACTTGCAAATAAATATGAGATAGCAACACTCGGGGTAGACCATGTCAAGATGTCCGAGGAGTGTAGTGCAGCTATTGCTTATGGGCTAGAGAAGCAAAAAGACCCCGGGTGCCCTACAATTCCATGTTCAGTTGGTTCTTTCAACTTCGAGAAGGCGCTATGCGACCTTGGAGCTAGTGTGAGTGTCATGCCGAGGGATGTGTTCGAGAAGCTACGCCTACCGATGGAGCCTACGGGAATATGTTTGGAGTGGGTGACAACTCCATTCGCTATCCCTTGGGCATTGCCGAAGATGTACCCGTGAAGATTGGACACCACTTCATCCCCGTCGACTTCGTTGTGCTCGAGATGGGAGAGAGGGAGAAGCCGCCGCTCATCCTAGGGAGGCCGTTCCTCAAGACCGTGGGAGCTACTATTGATGTTGGCAAGGGGGAGATCATGTTCGATATCAACGGAGAAAGGAGTTCCTTCAAGTTCCGTCCAAGGATTGAGGCATGCAACATGATTGGAGTGAAGGGAGAACCAAAACAAACGGAGGGGCTGAAAAAGAAGAAGGAGCCGAAAAAAGTGAACATAACGAAAATTAAAGAAGGTGTTGCATCCGTCAAGACAAAGGAAGAGAAGCCGCCCGTGAAAACCAAAAAAATGACTAAGCCGCCAAGCCAAAAGACAAGCCCGCGCCCAAGATGGTGCGGAAGTGGGTACCCAAGATTGCAACGCCCGCGAAGAGCGTTGATCCGGAGTAATCAAGTGAAGAAGTCTAGCTATAGACTATAAACGAAGCGCTAGGCGGGAGGCAACCCGTTTCGTCGAGTCAAGAATAAGCTACGGGAGGACAACCCGATTCCAGGTTTTTCGAGTATTTTTAATAATTTAGTTTTTGAGTTTTACTACGCAAAGACATTAGACTTAGAAGTGGTTGAACAATATTAGAGACATAATTCTTGATTGAATGTTTGCTTTATCATAAACCCTTTGCATGAACCCTCCTATGTGCTTGTTTGATTCTTTTCTTTTCAAGAAACCCCTCAACCAAATAATTTCAGAACCTTAACTCAACCTTTCACCCTCATTATGGTGCTGAGGTTGACTTATTTTTCATGCTAAAACCACACGAGTAGAGCCACGATTTATGTTCAAGTGTTAATAAAATTCAGCACGTGGTAGGACTCGCGTGAACCTAGAAATCAAAGCTTTTGGTTGGTTTTAAAAATCTTTATCCTTGGTTTCTCTAGGATTAGAATTTTTCTAAGCCTATTCTAATTTTGTTTTATTCAAAATCTTTCTTATTTAGCCAAAATTAGAACCTAAACCTATGCCCCCATGATCAAGCCGGGAAAACGTTCGCTCTCAACCGATGAAAGCAAACTTTACCGGTGAGACCAAAATCGACGTAGTCGAAAAATATTTTCGACTTACATTTGTTTTTAATGGTTTAAAAACTTCTCTAAAATTATGCTTGAGCTCTTGCATGGCTCTGAAAAATATTTTAAATTTCGAATTAGAGGAGTGCTTAACCTTAAACACACCTAAATGGAGGCAACTAGTTTGAATTAATCATGCATGCACCATTGGATTCCCTTTTATCAACTTTCACCAATTCCACATGCAAAGGACAAGCATGGTGGGCAGCAAGCATCAACTTTGCAGGATTTTCATGGTGGCATGTGAAGCAAGTGGAGCTAGGGAGCATGGACATGACCCAAAGCATGGAGCATCAAGTGGGAGAACCAATAATTCAAGAAAAGGAGTGGACGAGAGCGTTTGGGCGGTGCAACTCGTGGAGCACGCGGGCAGGAAAGTTGCAGAGGCGAAATGATCGTGCTGGGAGAAAGACGCGCCGAGGAGGAGCCGGAGGACCCCGGCCGGCCGGCCGGCCGTGCCGGCCGGCCGGCCTGCCCTATATAAGCAGCCCCCCGGCGCCCGTTTTCTCTGCAGCAAGCTTCCCTCTCCTTCCCTTGTTTGTGTGTTCAAGTTTGTGTGCTCAGAACCTCCGTAGACATAGCCAACCATCCCAAGCTTGATAACTCAAGAAAAATCCACATCCTTAATCCACTCAAAGTCCACATCCGAAGCAAAGAGTTTAAGTGCCTAGTTTACCGGTTGCAACCCGGAATTTTAGTTGAAGAAAGAGTGCAGCAACCATGTGGAAGAAGACCACAAGTCTCTTCTCTAAGAAGAAGAGTTCGTCGTCGTCCAAGCCGTCATCAACCACGTCTTCGAGGAGGCACTCGGTTTCCGAGTCTCCCGGAGCATGGAGACGAACACGGCACCACCGAGGAGGAACGACGCTCTCCTCCTTGGTGGTATGAGGGCTGCAAGAAGCACTTCCATGAGGTTCACCGAACCTCGTGGGCACACGGAGGAGCAGCCCGCGCCACCACGACGATCGACTCGCTCAACCGCACCACCTCCTTACACCCCGACATAATCTTCATACGGCTTCATCATCTTGTCGGCGGAGGAGGAGGATAGGCTCGCCAATCTTGAGAAGAGGCTTGTGCCGAACGTCGAGTTCGACGACCAAGCACTCTACACCTTGGGTTTTTGCACCGACATATACTACATGTTGGGGCACCTCGGATGGGTGCAGTTCTCCAACGGAATATCGGTGGACACTCATTTGGGTTACGCCTTGGAAATTTTGATGACTATTGCACCCATCGTTGATGATGATGGGGTGCAAAGCTTGTCATTCCGTTTGGAGGGAATCGAGCAAGTGGTTCCCTACGAGCACGTAAGGGAGCTGCTTGGATTCCACAAGGGAGCTCCGGAGAAAGTTGACGTGCCACCCGCATGTTGGCGGAATTTTGGAGCATGATCTCCGGAGAAGCCCATCAACAACGCAATTGCATCCGCAACCCCATTATCCGGATATTTCACTCTTGGATGTGCAAGAGGGTATTGGGGAGGATGAAGGAAACAAAGGTGACCGACACGGAGTTGAATTGGCTATACTCGGCTTTAATTGCCAGGCAGCCAATTGACCCCTCTTACCTCATGATCAACCGTTGGTGTTGTGAAGCAACATCGGGGGGCCGGTAATATTGGTTCGGGGTGTTACCTCTCCATGTTGGCCTTTTCCTTGCGGCCGGGGATCGCAAGAAACCCCGCTCACCTTTTGCGTGGTACCTCTCTCGGTTTTGAGTATTTGCGGCAAGGCAAGTACATTAGTGGAGATGAGAGAGGAGGTTATCGGTTGGCCATAGTAAACCTACCCCTTCCGAATGAGAGGCTTAGGCTTTTCACCGAAGGAAGGGAAGATTGGTTGGAAGAGGGACTACTTGTCCCTGCAAGGAAGAACAAAAGAGGAAGAATCGTAGAGGAGGGAACATCCTCCGCACAAGCGAGTGGAGCACAACCCAATGTGCAACCATTCGGCGGGGTCCCTCCTCCGCCGAGTTATTACGGAGGGTCACAAGGACAAGCATGGGGGGGTGGTGCACCGGTTGTCGTATGGACCTCCCTGGGCCCACTACCTCGGTGGGTACCAGGACCGACTACTCGGTGGGCCCCTGGGACTACCCGGCTTGCGCTACACGGCACCTGAAGGCGTGGAGCACAAGGACAACACAGGAGTAGTACTCGGATAGGACTCGTACATGTTCCGCACCGTGTAGAGGTCTCCTAGACGTACTCGACTAGTACTCCTTCCCTACTCCGACTTGTAACCCCGCCTCCCGACTATATAAGGCGAGGCGGGGACCGATCCCCGGATCACCTCATCCAATCTCAACTCACGGCGCACCATTGCACCATCCCGTAATCGTGCCCTATCAATCCGAGCTACGCAAGGCATACAGACGTAGGGTATTACGCACCTCGCGGCCCGAACCTCGTCTAAATTGTGTGCCACGTGCCTCTTCCTTCGAGTTACCGATCTCGGCGAGTCACATTCATCTACTTCGGGTACTCCCCGTAGTAGGTTGCCGGTCCAAAACACCGACACCGGCGCGCCAGGTAGGGGCTCTCGCTCGAGATCACATGGCGAACTCGACGGCTTCCGTTCACATCAAGCCAACCGTCGCCTTCAACCGCGGTGACACCTTCGTCTTCGGCGCCTGGGTCTGCACTGCTGATGGCGTGGGCTCCTTCCAGCGCCGCTTGATCATGCAACCCGACTCGAAGACGGGCCTTGTGACGCTTCCCGAAGTTGTCACGGGCAAGCTCGCCGGCAAGTTCGGCGAAATTTCGCTCTCCAACCTCCACGCTGACTTCGAGCTCGAGTCCGTCTCCAACTCGAACCCGACGTCGCCATGGGCCATCGCATGCGAGCCGGCTCCTCAGCCATCGCAGGCGGTCCCCTCTCCACGTCAGCGCTCTGTGCGTGGCCCTCGCGTTCCCAGCCGGGCCCGCACGGAGGCTTCTACGCCACGCCGGGCCGGCAAGGAGCCCGTAACCGAGTACAACTCGGACTCCGACGCCGTCTCCAACCGCGTCTCGGACTCCAGCCCTCTCTCCGAGTTCTACTCGAACCCGGACTACGAGTTCGACTTCGGGTCGGACCCTGAGGAGCCTGAGTCCGAAGACAACTCCTCTGAGCTTCCCTTGTCGGGGCCGCCCTGCGGGCCGGTTATAAGATCAACGCCGGCCGGGAGATACGTCTTCACCGGCCGGACCGCAAACCCGCCGAGCCGACAACAAGAGGACTCACGCTACGTCGCCTACATCGACTCGCTACCGTTCCGAGGAGGGAACACCACTAGCCCAAGCCGACTCAAGCACACCAACCGAGGTGGCACCTTCGAGCCAAGCTTGGGTACCCCCGATCGTCAAGTCTTCATGGCTGCCGGCGACACCCCGGGAACCTCGGTGCACGGCCGCGGACAAGTACACGGAGGACATCTCCGCGGACGAGCCGTCCGTCGATGCCCCCGCGGACGAGACCGACGCCAACGGGGACACCCGGCGCGAACGTAACGAGAAGCGCAACGAGCGACGCCGGCGGCTTAGGGACAACCTTCCCATCCGCAACCTTGCGGAAGCTCTCGCGCCGAGAGCAGAGTTCACACCACTCCCCGAGCAATGCCTCATGTCGATCACGGCGATCGCACGTCAGGCTCAGGGCATACGGGCTGGAGAAGTCATCGCCAAGCTCGCTGAAGAAGCCTACTTCATGCGGGTAGACAAGAGAGTCACCCAACCTCTCCCAGCTAAGCCTCGCGACAACGAGGCTACTAGTCGCAGTGTTGACCCCGGTCCCAACCGTAGTCGGGGCGACATCCCGGCCCGAACCAAACCGTCGACGCTCCCACCGCCGGCGGACCCTCACGACAAGACAACGTCAACCGAGAAGTCGTCCCCCACCGTGCCCTCGGCCGGTGGTGGCGGCAACGACCCCGACGGCGGCGGCGGGCGACGGCGGCGGCTCCAACCACGGAGCCAACAAGAAAGCCGGGAGGCGGCGGCGGCCGCGGCGGCCGCGGCCACGCGCACGCCCACGCCTCCGCGCCTCTCACGGCGGGTACGATGCTCGCCGGAGAATCGACGAGTTGCGGCGGAAGAAGTCGACGACCGCCGCCGAAGGCGACGGCTTCCCCGCCTTCTCACCCCGGCTTCGCAACCTCGCTCCTCCCCGACAAGTTCAAGCCTTTGGGGATCACCAAATACGACGCGAAGCAGATCCCATCCGGTGGCTCCGATGCTACGCTCTTTCCATCGAGAACGCCGGCGGCAACGGCCGACACCAAGTGCCTCTACTTCCCCTTCGCCCGGACCAAGCCCCACTCACGTGGCTCGAGTCGCCGGACAAGCACTCAATCGACAAGTGGGACCACTGAAGGAGCAATTCACAAGCAACTTCGCGGGCGCCATGGGCCGCTCGGGTACTCGCATGGACCTTGCCATGATCAGCGAGAACAAGGCGAGACCCTCCGCAAGTACATGCGCCGCTTTTTCGACAAGCGCGCTACCGTCGTGGACGTCACCGACAAGGAGGTCATCGACCTCTTCCAGACGGGCTCTACCATCGCCGCACCTTCGAAGACTTCGGCCGACGCCGCCCCAAGTCCATTCCCCACCTCAAGGACATGATCACGTCCTGGGCGGACGAAGAGGACAAGGCCAACGCCAAGTACGACGCCATCCGCGGCAAGTCCAAGCAGAACCAAGGTGGCGGCAGCAACAGCAATCCAAACCAAGGCGGCCGCAACAACAACAACAACAACAACAACAACTTCTCGGGTTCCAACCGCAAGCGCAAGCGTACAATACCGTCGCGGCTATCCGGCCGCCCTCCAAAAGGGAACTCGAAGAAGAATTCCGGCGGGTTCAAAGACCTACTGAAGGAGAAGTGCCCGTGGCACCCGAACGGCAACCACACCACCGAGCAGGTGCTACCGGCTCGGGCATGCACTCAAGGATACGCCGGAGCCACCGCACCCTCACGATCGAAGAACAAGAAGAAGGACGGCGACGACTTCCAAGAACCCGAGAAGACCGTCAACGTCCTCTTCGGCGGACTACCCCCGCAGGCGGGAGCGAAGGCTACTCGCCGTGAAGTAATGTCCATTGAACCGGCGGTTATGACCCCTCTCGGTGGTCGAGACGCCCATCACCTTCTCCCGCGCGGACCAATGGACCAGCCTTCTCCGAACCAGGACGTTTCCCTCTCGTCCCGAAACCAACAAGTGGCGGGCTCTAAGCTCAACAAGGTGCTCATCGACGGCGGAAGCGGGCTCAACGTCCTCTTCACCAAGACTGCGAAGAAGATGAACCTTGACGTCACCCCCATGCTCGACAAGAGCAAAGCATGCCTTTCTACGGCATCGTCCCAGGCAACGCGGCTATCCCACTAGGCTCAGTGGTACTGCCAGTCACCTTCGGGGCGTCTCGCGACAACTACCGCACCGAGTACATCAAGTTCGAGGTCGCGGATATCGAGACTTCCTACCATGCCATCCTCGGCAGACCGGCCATCGCCAAGTTCATGGCGGTGCCCCACTACACGTACTTGGTACTCAAAATGCCAAGTCCAAACCGGCGTACTCTCCCTCCAAGGGGACTTGAAGATCTCTCACGACTGCGATACAGAGGCCGTGGTGATCGCTTCGACAAATCAAGTACCCACCCCAATGATGGAGGTCTACGCCGCGTCGAAGAAGCTTGCCACAAGTGAACTCGACATCCCGTAAAAGTCCGACAGCCGCCAACGAGCCTCGGCCACCTGAGGAGGTGCTCGTCAAGCCGGTCGACCTCGGAACAGGCGACCCCCACCAAGACTACCACCATCGGGGCCGGCCTCGACCCCAAATAGGAAGACGCGCTCATCGGCCTTCCTTCGGGCTAACCGCGACATCTTCGCGTGGAAGCCAGCGGACATGCCAGGAGTGCCCAGGGAGCTGATCGAGCACTGCCTCAACGTCGACCCAAAGGCCACCCCCAAGCGACAACACCTCCGACGCTTCGCCGACGACAGACGGGACGCCATCAAGAAGGAACTCGCCAAACTACTCGCGGCTGGCTTCATCAGAGAAGTCTTCCATCTTGAGTGGCTCGCCAACCCTGTCCTCGTCCGCAAGAAGAACTCGAACGAGTGGAGGATGTGCGTCGACTACACCGACCTCAACAAGCACTGCCCCAAGGACCCCTTCGGGTTGCCACGGATTGATCAAGTCATCGACTCCACGGCGGGCCGCGACCCGCTCGCTTCCTCGATCGCTACTCCGGTACCACCGCATCGCAATCAAGGAGGAAGACCGAGGAGAAGACCGCGTTCATCACCCCGTTTGGCGCGTATCGCTACACGACCATGTCTTTCGGGTTGAAGAACGCCGGCGCTACCTACCAACGGGCCATCCGAGCTCGCTTCAAGCGGCAACTCAACAAGAACGTCGAGGCCTACGTGGACGACGTGGTTGTCAAAACCAGGGACTCCAGTACCCTCATCGACGACCTTGAAGAGACCTTCGCATCGCTACGCGAGTACCGCCGGGAAGCTCAACCCGAACAAGTGCGTCTTCGGCGTGCCTTCGGGCAAACTACTCGGCTTCATCATCGCCCAACGCGGCATCGAAGCCAACCCCGAGAAGATCTCCGCCATCACCAGCATGAAAGCTCCCACGAGCATCAAGGACGTCCGTAAGCCGACGGGGTGCATGGCGGCATTGAACGGATTCATCTCGAAGCTAGGAGAACGGGGGTCTCCCCTTCTTCAAACTACTAAAGCACCACGAGAAGTTCGTGTGGACGGCGGAGGCGGACCAAGCCCTTGCCCGGCTCAAGGACTTCCCGTCGAAGCCACCGGTCCTCACGGCTCCCTTCAAGGGCGAGCGCCATCGCTCTACCTCGCCGCGACTACTCACGTGGTCGCATCGCCATCGTTGTCGAGCGGCGAGGAAGACGGCCACGCCTACCCGGTCCGGGGCCGCCCGGTCTACTTCGTCGGCGAGGTTCTATCGAGTCCAAGGCTCGCTACCGGCCGTGCGATGCTTCGTACGCTCTACTCATCACCTCGCGGAAGCTACGACACTACTTCCGGGAGTACTCGGTCTCCGTCGTCACCGACTACCCGCTCGGCGACATCCCGAGGAACCCGCACGCCACCGGAAGGATCTCCAAATGGGGCCGTCGAGCTCGGCGCCCTCACCATCGACTTCAAGCCACGCACGCCCATCAAGTCGCAAGCTCTAGTCGACTTCATGGCGAGTGGCGGGAGAACCGCCTACCTACTCCCACCGTGCGACCGCAGCATTGGGTGATGTACTTCGACGGCTCACTCAACCTCGAGGGCGCAGCGCGAGGGTACTCCCCGATCTCCCCCAACGGGCGAACAACTCAAGTACGTCCTGGCGGATCTTCCGGAAGGTCTCGAACAACGAAGCCGAGTACGAAGCCCTCCTACACGGGCTCCGCCTCGCGGCTTCACTTGGCATCAAGCGGCTACTAGTCTACGGCGACTCCGCGCGTGGTCATCAACCAAGTCAACAAGTCCCGGGACCGCAACAAGGAGAACATGGACGCCTATCGCCTAGAAGTCCGCAAGCTCGAGAACAAATTTTACGGTCTCGAGTTCCATCACATCGTTCGCGACAACAACGTTGCGGCGGACGTCCTCTCGAAGCTCGGATCCACCCGCGCCCAAGTACCCGCGGCGTCTTCGTCCATGAGCTTCACGCGCCATCCATCCCGGAGCCGGCGCCACCGACCACCGTCCCGCCTAACCAACCAGCCGGGCGAGGAGGTCATGATGATCGACGTGGACCGGAGGCAACCCTTCATCGACTACCTCGGCGAGCGAGAAGGTCCCCTCCGACAAGAACGCGGCTCGAACAACTCGTCCGCCGCGCCAAGTCTTACGTCCTCGTCGGCGACAAGCTCTACAAGCGAGGCGCATCTTCTCGGGAGTACTTATGAAATGCGTTCCTCGCGAAGAAGGCAAGGACATCTTGGAGGAGATCCACAAGGGTGTCCGCGGCAACCACGCGTCCTCCCGCACGCCGGTCGACAAGGCCTTCCGGCGAGCCTTCTAGCGGCCCACGGCCCCCGGGCGATGCCGAAGAACTCGTCGAAGGTGCCAAGGATGTCGGTTCTTCGCCAAGCGCGGAACACGTCCCCGCCTACAAGCCGGTCACCATACCACCAACCCGGCCTTTTGCCCGCCGGGGGCTCGACATGATTGGGCCACCGCCAAGCCGCGCCGGAGAGGATTCAACAGGGTACCGGTGGCTATCGACAAGTTCACCAAGTGGATCGAGGTCAAGCCGGTCACATGCCCCAAGGCCGACAGAGTACTCGACTTCCCGGATGAACTCGTACACCGCTACGGGCTACCCCACCGCATCATCACGGACACCGGGGTCCAACTTCAACAACCACCGGCTTCCGGGAGTACCGCGAGAACGACGGAATCGACGTCGGATACGTCTCCGTCGCCCACCCACGGGCCAACGGACAAGTCGAGCGCGCCAACGGGATGGTGCTCGACGCCCTCAAGAAGCGGCTACACGACGCCGCTAACTCAAAAGGGGGCAAGTGGATCAAGGAACTACCCAATGCACTGCGGGGGCCGCGGACTCAACCATCCAAGCCAACGGGGCAATCCCCCTACTTCCTCGGTCTACGGCTCCGAAGCCATCCTCCCCGCGGATGTCATATGGAACTCGCCGGAAGTGGAGCACTACGACGAAGGCGTCTCGAAGACGACAGACGAGTTGACATCGACGGCCTCGAAGAAGCTCGCCGTGCCGCCCTAGTCCAATCGGCAAGGTACCGGAGGGTATCCGACGCTACCACGATCGCAACGTCAAGGAACGCTCCTTCAACGTTGGAGATCTTGTCCTCCGCCGTATCCGGAATACGGAAGGACTTCACAAACTCGGCTCCCCTCGGGAAGGGCCCTTCACCGTGGCTAAGGTGACCGGGCCAGGCTCCTACCGCCTCCAAACACTTGAAGGCGAAGAAGTCAACAACTCGTGGAACGTCGACCCCGGCTCGTCGATTCTACGCCTAGTCTACTCGACTACTCCGGGGTTCAAGTCTACACGACCGCATCAACACCCCTAGCCGCATGCGACCCTCCGGTCCCGGCTTCAAGTCTCCGGACTATTCTACTCCGTGTCCGGCCCGTGCGGCTACCTACGGACCCCCGGGCCGCAATGAGCGTCAAGGACTCTAGCAGCGGTCTACCAAGAAGACCACACCCCAAAGATCCGGACTGCGCGGCTACTTACGGACTCGCGATCCGGCCTACACGGCTACCTACGGATCACTCACCGTAAGCGGCTACCCGCTCCCGGTACTACTCGACCGTAAGCGGCCTCCGGTCCGGCGACTACTTGTAACTACGGCCCCGGCCACCCGGGTGTACTTCTTCGGTAATAAAGTTTGATTGTTCATCAACTTCTTTCCGTCTACTCCCCGCGACGGGACTACCAAGCCGAGTACTACTACTCGCACCTACTCCACGATGGGCGCTCCGCACTGCGAGATCGCGGTTACGAGTACTCATTGATGGAACTTCACAATTCATTGATATATGAGATAGTTCATTACAACTATTTCCTATACAACCATGGCTACTAGCTATCTATGCGGGGCTACCGGAGATTCAACTTATCGGCTACCGCTCCGCGATGGGAGCCATCCGCTCCAAAGCAACTCGCATACCGCTCGTCCGAGCCGGTTGGCGGCTACTCCGCCGCCGACTACCTCCACGGGGCCTTCGGGAAGTACGACTTCATGAAGGCCGGCACCGCTTCGGGATCGACCCGGCCATGTGCTTGACGTAGGCGGCCGGCCGGCTTGGCGCCTCACGAAGTCGATCGCGCCAACGGAGCGATCTTGGGGCCGCCGGGTGCGGCACCGGGAGCCTCGCGATCGGGGAGGGCGGCCTCTTCAAGGTCCTTCGACCGGGCCCGGAGCGCCTCGCGTCTTCGTTCAACTTCTCAAAGATTTGTAGCGAGTTGACGAGATCCCGGTCAGATGCAATTCTCAACTCCATGTGCTTCTCGCACTCGACGGCCAGCTCCTTGTAGTCGAGTTCAAGTACACCGGCGGGCTTCTTGCTCCCGGTAGAAGAGATTCTTCATGCTGATCTCCGAGCCCTTCAGCCGCTCCACCTGGCCTTCGAGTTCTGCAACACCGGAACACAACAAACGGGTCAGAGCTTGATGACTCCCAACAAGTACCCGACAAGTCAAGAGACATACCTTTATTCTTGTTGCGGAGGCCTTTGTTCTTCCGCACCAGCTCGTCGCTCTTCGCCTGCAAGTCCATCACATCGTTGTGATACTTGGCGAAGGCGGCGTCAAGCTTCGACTGCATGGCGGCCGCGTGCTTCCTCGACTTCATGAGCTGCTCCTCCAAGGCTTCGGCTCGCAAAGACCGTGTCCCCATAGCCTTGCGACAGATTGGACTTCTCGCGGGACCGCTCCGCGACGTCCTGCAGAGGACAAGTTCAAAATCAAACAGAGTACTCAACGAAAAGGATTGACTACTCGGGAGGCAACGGCTACGTACCTTCATCCACTGTTCGGCTCGTCGCATCGCCTCCAGATGCTGCGCCAACACCGCCGGCTCGACGAGGTCGTCGGCAAGCGCCTCAATCCCGCCACGGCTGCCCGGCGTGGCCTCCGTCATTGGCGCCGAGCGGATAGGCTCCGCGTCTTGGATCTCGGGAGACCGGATCGCCACCTCCAGGGCAACCCCTGGCGACGTGGCAGCCGCCTCCTCCTCGGCGGACTTCTCGACGGTTTCTCCCACGGGCTCGGGGGCACCTACCGCGGCCCTCCCGGGGCCTGCGGTGTCAACTCTTGCACGGGCACCCCTGCAGGGATGTCACCACCTTCAGCGCCTGTCACTAGGGAACACGCGCATCAGCATTCTCGACTACTCTTTTTGGGCTCTACAGCTTCAGGAAGAGTACTCACCTTCGACTATGACCGCCTCCGGCGCCGCCGCCCGGCACCGGGGGGCTCGGTCGTGGCTTGGGCTTCTGGAGCGGGTTCCTCGACGGGCGGCGCGGCCTTTTCCGCCTCTGCTCGTCGTGGGCTCCTCTCCGTCCCAGCTCAAGTCGGTGGATTTTCTGCACAAGTATCCACAAAGGTTCATCAGACAACATCGGCTACTACAATGAGTACTACTCATGAAGTGTGGTACTTACAAGTTCGACCGGACGATAGTCACGGCCGGCGCACCGAGGATGCTGGCGATGTCAACCAGTCCACACTCGGCGGGCGTTTCCTCCTCCGCCTCTCCGACTACCGCCTCTTCCACGGCGGCGGTGGCCGCGCGGACGTTCTCTCGCGCCCCCGCGGCTTCCACCTCTTCAGCGGCGGCGGCCGCGGGTACTCGCTCCTTTGCGGGGGCGGGGGGCGCGCTCCCACCGCGCCGAAGCTCTTCGACGGTGGGGAGCCGGACTTCGGCTTCCGGCCGGTTCCCCCACCGTGGGCCACGTGCCCTCATCGCCCTCCTCCACGGGCTCCGCCGGCGGCCTCTCCCGCACATGGGGATAACTACTCGTCGGCACCGTACTCGATCATTGGGTACTCGACGCCTTCTCGCTCAAGATGACTTACCTGCTGGAGGCGTGGTCTCCGAGACCTTCATCTTCTTGGCCACCCGCTTCTTAGCGAGGGTTGCGCGGCTTCCTCGGCGGCGCGGCAAGGCTAGCCTCCGGGTGCTAGCCGGAGGGTCTTGGATGAGAGGCACATGAGGCAAGCCCGGACGGCTAAACCTCGACCGCAGCTGGAAGCGATCCTGCAGCGTCTCCTCGTCCTCTTCGTCATCGGAGGTATCCTCCACGATGACGGGATCGTCGTCGTCTCCGACTACTCGGCGCTCCTTCACCTTCTCCACCGCTGGAATCTCAATTCCGCTCGGTGGTGGCTGCGGTTCGGAGACAAACCGCTTCACATCGTCCTGCATCAAAAAGACACAAAAGGCGTTAGCAACTCTGCTACAAGTGCCTACTACTCGACGAGGCGGGTACGGCTACTTACCTCGTTGGGCGGGCGCGCGGCGGAGAACTCCTCGACGAGGCACGCCGTGTACTCCGGCATGTCCTTGAAGATCCTCGACAACCTCTCGATGATGTCGTTGTCTTCAATTTCGCCCCCGCATCCGCGACGTGTCGTCGTCGCCGGTGTACTCGAAGCCCATCGTATCCCGCGCCGACGGCGGGCCGGATCCGACGCTTCATGAAACCGAAGGCCACATGCTCGGCCCTCGGTCCCGCATCACGCGGAGGCCTTGATTCGTCCCGGCAACTCCGGGAGCCGGATCCCCTCTTGCATGGTGGGTTCCGTGTTCCACCACTCTTGGTGCTTGGGCCGCCGTCCGCTCGGCTTCGGCGGCTCGGGATGGTGGTTCGTGGTATAGAACCACCTCGTCTTCCAATCCGTGTTGGAGTCCACGAGCTTGTACGCCGGGTGCGCTCGGCGGCATCTTCCCTCAGCGGATCCCGGCCCCGCCGACTACTGCGGGGTTGGAGGCGCGGGTCGCGGCTTCACGCGGAAGAATTTCCGGAAGAGAATCCAATGCGGCTTGATCCCCAAGAATGCTTCGCGAGAAATGGACGAAGACGAGAAGTGTGGAAGATTCCGTTGGGGTTCAAGTTGAGGTACTCGATGCCATAGTACCTGAGAAGCCCTTTGAAGAAATCGCTCGCTGGGAGCGCAAGCCCGCGCTCCACGAAGCGCGAGAACATCGGGATCTCGTCTTGCGCCTTCTCCATTGGATAGGGATCTCCCGCGGCGGATCTCCACATATCGATCTCCTTCTCCCTGATGAACCGGAGTTCAACGGGGTCGCAAGTCCTCGGTCTTCACCTTCGACCTTTTCCACTCGCGGCTTGGGTCGGCGCGCGGTGGAGACGTGGGCGGCGCCGCTCCGTACCGGCCGCGGCGGCTTCGCATGGCTCCTCTTCTTCCCGCCGGCCTTCAACGTCTTCGACGGGGACGGCTTCATCCTCCAAGAACGAGGAGTCTTCACTCGCATCCGCTCGGGGGCTACCCTACGGCTTTCGGGTGGCGATGCGCTTGGATCTACTGCGGCGGCAGTGCTCGTTGGAGTGGATCTACTTCAAGATTCAAGTGGCGAATGATTGCGGCTCACTTGGGTGAAAAACCCTAAGGGTTTCGGCTTGAATTTATAAGCCAAATCGCCTCCGTAACGGGCGGCCGGATAAGTCCGCGCGTGGCTGACTCAGCGGCTGCGCGTGACTCTTCGTATTCTACTAGTCGACGTGCCTCACCTCGGTGGCTCGGCTACTTCTACTCGACTACCTGGGACGCGGCTAGTCTCAAGAGCATCTCAGGACACATTCTCCAAAAAAGACCCTTCAATTCGAGAGGAAGTACTCGACTCAAGGCTCGGGGGCTCCGTGCCACGTGTCCTTCGGTTTTTTCTCTTCGGATTTTTTTTGGGATTTTCTCGCCAAGACTTCGGATAGATCCTCAGCCAGAGCCCGCGGCTCGAGGCTCGGGGGCTACTCCACGTGGATTGCGGTTCAGCAAATCGCATCTTCTTGACGGCTCCGGCTTCAAGACAAGGCAGGCATTTTTGAAGACCTTCGAAGGCGGATTTCAAGGACGCTTGGGACTACTCGAGAAGACTTCAAGATTGCTCAAACATCGCTGGAGTACATTCCAGCCTCGGGATGCTTCGACTACTCTTGAGGACTTTTGACTTGTAGCACTCAGGGACGCTTGAGGACTACTCGTTAAGGCCGTCAAGACTACTTGAAGCTATCCTTCTCGACTACAAAGTACTCGGGGGCTTGTCGTATGGACCTCCCTGGGCCCACTACCTCGGTGGGTACTAGGACCGACTACTCGGTGGGCCCCTGGGACTACCCGGCTTGCGCTACACGGCACACCGGAGGCGTGGAGCACAAGGACAACACGAGGAGTAGTACTCGGTTAGGACTCTGTACATGTTCCGCACTGTGTAGAGGTCTCCTGGACGTACTCGACTAGTACTCCTTCCCTACTCCGACTTGTAACCCTGCCTCACGGACTATATAAGGCGAGGCAGGGACCGATCCCCGGATCACCTCATCCAATCTCAACTCACGGCGCACCATTGCACCACCCTGTAATCGTGCCCTATCAATCCAGAGCTATGCAGCATACAGGACGTAGGGTATTACGCACCTCGCGGCCCGAACCTGTCTAAATTGTGTGCCACGTGTCTCTTCCTTCGAGTTACCGATCTCGGCGAGTCACATTCATCTACTTCGGGTACTCCCCGTAGTAGGTTGCCGGTCCAAAACACCGACACCGGTACCCCCACAAAATTATGTTGTGCCCAACGCTAACTTTGCGGAGTCCTACGCTCATCATCTCCAACCACAACAAAGCATGGCCATTATTGGAGGGTATGCTGCAAGAAATGCTCAAAACATTGCAGCCATCCAATCTAACGCAGCCCAACTCGGTGAAGGCAACGCAAATATTGCCTTTGAACTTGGACGCCTTCACCTTGTGGAGCCAAATCAATTCGACGGAGGAAGCGTCCAACCATATTATGAGCAAGGGTATTATTATCAAGACTATCAACATCAACCACCAGCGGAGGACTAGAAGATTTAGGAACTTTAGTTTTCTTTTCTTTTCTTTTTCTCTCGTAATTTTCAGCTTTTGCTTATGTGTGTTTGCGTAGTGTTTTTCTGTTTTTATTTAATTTTCAGCAAGCATGTTTGTTTATTTTCAGTGTGTATTTCAACTTGATATCACCATTAATAAAGTCACCACCTTGATTATATCATTGGAAAAGTTACAAAATTCGTGCCATGATGATATATGATTAAAATTGCAGCTTTGTTCATCTTTGTAGTTGATTTATGCATGTTTAAGCTAGTGCTCTCTTAAAAACACAGATCTGAATTTATTTAAATACTAGCTTAATTTTCAGCGGAGGTTATGATTAAAATAAAGACCCATAGTGTTTTATGTGCTCTCAAGTTATGAATAGATTAAAGATGTCTTTTATGCTCAAAAATATTGCTAACCTTGTCACAAATATCACTTGTGTGTTGCTCAACCTATCCAAAGCCTTATATATATTTGAGTGCATAAACCTTAGTGTACAAGATTTATTTTTGAGTGCGTTATTGCAGGCCATGATTTCTCTGGCCCGAGACTAAGAAGCTGGTCATTCCGTTTTTGCGTATCTATCTTTTTGCTAGCCTCTTATCCGTGCATTGTGTATCCCCGCATCGGTGATCTCACAAACTTCGCCGGATATCCACCCTTAAACCAAATATCATTTTTTATGATTACCTCCTTGACCACAACCTATCATTGAGAATGGATCATCAATTCAAGGAAGATCGCAAGACGGTGCCAACATTGAAGATTTCAAGTATCTCTCCAAGGAAAAATATTCCGGTACCTACCTTATTTTTCGCCTCTTTGCTCGAGGACGAGCAACGTCTAAGCATGGGGGAGGAGGTAGGTACGGTGCAGTTTTAGAGTTCAAAAGGGAGTATTTTAAAAAATATATATAATGATGAAAGAAAAAAAAAATCCAGTGATATTCATGACTTTCAAGGTATAAAAAATCAAAACTTCGTTGTGAAAGTCATGGACTGAATATATGACGAGAAAAAAAAATGAATGAATGAAAGAAAGAAAAGAATGAGAAATATGAGAAAGAGAAAAAAAAATATATTTGTGCGTAAAGTGAACTCCCCGGTTCTCTAAGAGTGCATTCAAGGCTTCAAGATAAAAAGATCCATTCTCATTTTCCAACCATGTGCAATCCGATAACGAGGACTTCCTTTGTGCCTCGGGATCACTCTTTGCCATTTGCACATGTCCACTCATCTA
The DNA here is from genome assembly GCA_947561735.1 of Cenchrus americanus. Classification (NCBI taxonomy): domain Eukaryota; kingdom Viridiplantae; phylum Streptophyta; class Magnoliopsida; order Poales; family Poaceae; genus Cenchrus; species Cenchrus americanus. The sequence continues at coordinate 92,578,398 of OX387244.1, read as the reverse complement.
AAGTGTGTGTATTTTTCTCTTTCCCCTCCTTGATTTAACATTATTTTCCAATGACCTTTTTGACGAGTCTCGGTAAGACCATGAGAAGCTTGTCTTGTTTTGACAACACCTCATTTATAAAATCTTGTTAGGACTAAACTTTCCCAAAGCTCCATATAAAGCCTACCACATATATATGAGAGGGAAAGGAGTAGAATATATAGGCTTGAGAGACAAGTGAGATGAGAGTTTATGAGCAACACACGAGATGATTTAAATTTGTGAATTTGGTTTAGTTTTTCTTTATCTCGATCTTCATTTCAAAAAAATTCTGAGATCTATTTAAAACTTTGTGAGCATGTTAATACTTGTGGGATAAGCTTAAAAAGAATCTACCCTCCGTGGAGATGAAGGCTAGTACATTATGGAACTTTAATGAATTAAAATTTTGAGAGCATTATGTTTTCTCATGTGTAATCAAGTGCAAAGTTTAAACATTGTTTAGCAATGATGATATCCATCGAAGGCTTACTCGAGGACGAGCAAGGTTTAAGCATGGGGGAGATGTTGACGGTGAAAATCCGTCAACCTAGCCATGAGTTTACCTTCGGTGTTGGCATTAGATTTATACCTTATCCATTGGTACTAACCCCCGTGGTATAACAAGTTCACGTGTACATGTCGTTTTTGGAGTTTAATGTTTATGCAGGGGATTTAGTGTTGAATGCAAGACTTTCGGGATAAGTTCATCAAGCACTTCATGACAAGACCTTGAAGCCCTGAACAAGTCATGCAATGAAGCAAAATTAACTCCAAGAAGCCGGGGACTTGATCCGAGAAGACGACAGACTCCAGGGACCTGACCAGAAAAGTGCTGAATCTTGCAAGACAAGGAGTTGAGTCCAATTCGGAGAGAAACCGATGACATGGACCTACATGCGAAGGGGGAAGCATCCGGGAAGCAAGGGAACCGACCTCGGGCAAAGGAGCCCACGGGCCGGGCCTAAATGGGCCCCGAGCCGGCCGGCCCAGTCCGGTCGGCCCAGGCCCATTTAGGGCCCAAACCCGTCGTCCTTTGCCCTAGCCGCCAATCGGGCTATTTATAGTCCCCTGACCGAGAGCCACGGAGAGAAGATTTCGTCTTCGGCCGCCGAGAAGCAGAGAAGAGAGGGACACCATCTAGGAGAGGAGAGGGTCGAGCTAGTTGACTAGGGTTTCCCTAGCCGACGTGGGAACCTTGCAAGGAAGACCACGTCGGAGTTCCCGGAGCTAGAAGCAAGATCAAGGAAGGATCCCGGTGGTGATCTTGTGTATGTATCATTGTTATAGTTGAATTATCAAGTTGAATCTTTTCCCAGCGATCAAGTGTTTCCTCGAAGATTTCGTTTTTCGATCGGCTTTGCTTATTCCAATTCTATTCTCGAGATAGATTACATAGGGTGTTTTTGTAGCCGCGGTGGCTAGAGGTACACGCCGGATCCTCCGAAAGAATCTCGACTTATCTTTTGACTCGCCCTAAACTCCCCGCATGAATAGGGATACGTTGTGACGAACGGGGGTCTCGAAAGGCGGATGTTTTCGGATTTGGACGGGAAACCACAATTTAAAGAGGCTTTTATTAAGATTCGATTTGCTACTTCTTCTCTTGCTTGGAACTTCAACAAAAGTCTTATCCCGATCCCTCTAGATCGGTTTATCTACCCAATCTTACTTTGTTTTCTCCGGTTTTTAGTAGATTAGATCTGTTTTGTGTCTTTAACTTAGATGCATTAGGTTTTTATCGAAGATTGAAGATTACTTGGCTTTAATAGATTAAGTCTTGCGTCACACATTTGTTCCACGGATTCGATACCTTGGGTTCACCACTCGAGGGAAGAAGGGTCCCTTGACTACGACGGGAGACTTGTACGCTTGCGAGTCACGAACGAACTTTGATACAATTATTAACCGTCAACAAAATAACTAAATAAAGTAGGGAAATAAATATTATGCAAGGGCTTGGGTGACGGATGGGTGGCGGTATACCCGACACGGGTGTGGGGAAGGTTGGGCGCGATTGGGATTAAAACCGCGCATGAAATGTCGGGTTAAAGAGGTGTTTATAATTAACTAGGGTTGGTTAGTAATTTATTTTAAAATAAAAGGACCTAAATATAATATTTAAGTAGGGCGGGGGTTTAGCTAAAATAGCCTCGGGGTTTATTTGTAAAAGGGCAGAGGTTTTAGTGGGGTTTGCCTAAAGAGTGGGGGGCTAAATGAAAAGAAAAGGGAGAGAGAGGAATAGTGGCAGGGGTTTTTTGGGAAAAAGGAAATGGGGAGGGGGTTTTTGGCCAAACGGCCTTCTTCCTCCTCTTGCTTGCACCGCAGTCAGAGGCAGGGAGGGGCTCGGGCGGCGGCGCCCCGCCGGCCTCCCGGCCACGAACGCGGTCAGCAAGAGGGGGAAAAGGGAGGGGGCGATGAGGGGATCCTTCCCCCTCACTCACCTTGGACCGAGGTGGCGCGGGGAGAGAGCTCCACGGGCGGCGGCGGACCGGTGATGGTGGTGCTTGGTGGCGGCAGTGCTCTAGTGCTCGGGCAAGGGAAGGAGGCGGTCGTGGTGAGGTGCGGCGGCCCGGTGAGCGGCCGGTCCCTTTTATATGCGGTGGAAGGCGGTTCGGGCGGCCGATTTTTCGAGCTCGAGGAGCTTCTAGGGCCGGCAATGGAGGTGGGGAAAAAATCTTGCCGTTGACCCTTTTCCGGCAAGGCTGTGGCCAGAGACCGCGGTGGGGCTGTGGTGCTGTGCGATTAGATGTGTCGTGCAGGTGCTCGCGGAGGAAGAAGGGTGACACGGTGGCGTGTCCGGCGAGCTCGCCTTTAATGGCGGTCGCTGGCTCGTCCGGCCGTGCTCGGGCGAGCCCCCCCCCGCGGGCGGCTCGCCCGGGTGGCGTGTCGCCGTCCGGGTGCGGGCCCGTGGCGGTGGGGGCGGGGGCGCGCGCCGGCCGGCCGGCCGGCGGCGCCGGCCGGTCAACGGCGCCGGGCGCGGGCGCGGCTGGTTGCGGGAGGAGGGAGAAAGGAGAAGGGAGGAAGAGAGAAGGAAGAAAGGAAAAAGGAAGGAAAAGAAAGGAAAAGAAAGGAAAAGAAGGAAAAGAAAAATAGGAAAGGAAAGGAAAAGAAATAGGGAAAATGTTTAGAAAATTAGAAAAATGGTTGGGAAATTAGGGGGAAGGGTTTTTGCGGGGTTTTACGATTTCCGGGCGTCGGCGTGCTTTTCGGGACGGCGGTGATGGCGAGGCGGACCGGCCGGCGGGACCGCGGCGTGCGCGGGATTCCCGCACGGTGGCCGACCGTGGCGTTGGGAAGGCACGCGTGGGTGCTGGCCCGGGTGCGGGCGGTGGCCGGCGGGATTCGCGGCACGCGCGCCTGGGTGAGAGGGAGGGACGGTGACTAGGGTTTAAAGGGGGGTAATTGAGCTCAGCTGGACAGTTTTTGAAAACACGCACAATTTATTAGGTGATTTATTTGGAGCTAAAAACGCGGGCGTTACAGTTAAATACAAGGGAGAAAGCCGCATGAACCATGATCCATTGTATGATATCAATGAAGATACCACATGTGAGAATAACTAAGGTGGATCACAAGCTCATGAGACTTAGCATGATACAACCTAAGCTCCCCCTAAGTGTGTGCATAAAAAGAATACCACTTGCAAGACAAGGGTAGTGAGAGACTAGTGCACAACTACAAACTTGTAAAACAAGGAAGCTTAGAGCATATCATGCAAAGAGGTAGCTTAAAGGACAGGAGATAAGACAAATGGGTTCCTGTTACATTACCACTTGTAGATATCACTTGTAGTCTTTTGATCATTGCATACCTCCGGGGGATGAGCCTCTCTACCTTGTGGGCACCACATTGAGATGAGCCACTTGGAAATGATATCACTAGATGACACCACTTGAAAGAAGCTTGCATAGAAGACACTTGGGGTATCACAAGGGTTAGGAATGTATGAGTACATTGCCTTTGAACTTATATAGAGACATAAGCTCGCAAGGACATGACTCAATAGCATGAAGCTCATATAGCTATATTCACTCTATTAGAGATGTTAGATCACATTGAGAGTGAAATAGCATTCTCTTAGAATGAAACACCGCACCGGAACGCGTCGCTAAGGGACTACATAAGATAAGCTTGAAACAATGTTAGTCCCACAAACAAACCATAGGATGAGCTCCCCCTAAATGTGTGCATTTAGTGTTTGAATCACCAACCAAATGTATGCGCATTGTTTATGATAACAAAAGAGAAGCTTACCCTATAGCTTGCTCATGATGCAAATAGATATATATGAAAACATGCACCATGAAAGAACAAGTGTAGCTTTCCTACACACTAATCAAATAATGTAGATTGCTCATGGGTTAGCACATGACACAAGCAACCTACCATATGTAAATATTGCAACAAATGCAACCTAAACAAGGCAATGGAGCTACAATGATGCAAGAGATAGGTACTAGTTTCCATTACCTCAATCGGGGAACTTGGGCAACACATGTCCAATTTGCAAGCTTGGCTTATAGGCTTGAATCTTCTCATTTTGATTGTACCAAGCCTCCCAAGTCCCCGCTTATGGCCTTCAAGTGGCCTTTGGAACCCAAACCATTTGAGGCCCCTTCATGTTGGTGATGACTTCCTTGGGCACCCAAATGGGTTTGTTCCTACCCCGCTCTTCCTTCGTCTTCCCAACCTTGTGTGCAACCACCTTGCCATTTGCTTTCTTCTTGATGACGTAGGTGTTGCTATTTGTCTTGTTCTTGCGGTTGGGCTTGGTGTAGATGAGGGAGCTCTTGATTGTGGGCTTCAATTTCTTCTTTGCGCCCTTGTCCATCTTCTTGACAAATTGAGGGCATTTGTAGAACTTGTGCCCTTCTCCATGACACTTGTAGCAAGTCACGGTTGCACCCTTCTCAAGCTTCTTCACCATGGGATCACGGTTATCTTGAGAAGGTTGGACTTGGCTCTTCATGTCTTGAGAGATGTCCACTTGTTCTTCATCGTTCTTGCCCTTGTCCATCAAGTTTGCCAACCTCTCTCGGAGCCATTTCACTTCTTGCTTGAGCTCATCATTTTCCTTGCCTATGAGATAATCACATGATTCTACAACAACATTCTCATGGCAAGATGGTGAGTAAGATTCATCAATTAAATCAATGCAAGAAGTTGAAGCATCTACCTTGGAGATAGGAATTGCACAAGGGATAGATGTTTCATCACGCTCAAAGGAATTACTTGTTTTAGTCTCATTGCTCTCAAGCTTAGATTTTAGCTCATCACACTCCTTGCTAGGCAATTTGAATTTGCACAACAAATGTTCATAATTTGTAGCAAGGGTGTCACTAAGATAATTGAGAGCATTGAGTTCTTTGATTTCATTAGCTTGTTGTTCAAGCATTCCTTTTTGCTCATGGATTAGCTCAACAAGATCATTGAGAGAGGTGGTGTCGGATTCGTCATCACTTACATTGCTTTCCATACCTTTGGCCATAAGGCACATGTGTGATGATGAAGGACCTTGCATGAAGCGGGTGGTGAAATTCTTTCTTGATTCATCGCTTGAGCTAGAAGAACTTGATCCACCACTTGTCCACTCGCGGACGGCGAAAGTTTCTTCTTGCCTTGGTCTTCTCTCCTTGACCACCTTCTTCTTGGGCTTGTGCTTGATCTTGGTGAACTTGATGTGTTGATGAAGACGCCCTTCTCTCAAGTGGACGTTGTAGTCGTACATGTTGACTTTCTTCACATACTTGAAGATCTTCTTCACGTACTCGGCCACCATGGATTCAACCTCTTCATCACTTGAGGAATCTCCATCGTCACCATCACCATCATCTTCGCTTGAGCTTCCATGAGTAGCCATCCTACTCAACATTTTCTCTTGTCGGCTTGAGAGAGCGTGGCTTGTTGTTGGAGAGGATGGTTCTTGAGGCTTTTCTTGGGGCGCCTTCTTTGACTTGGGCATGAGTTGAAGCTCATGTGCCATGATCTTGCTCAAGATATGCGATGGCTTCAAATCTTCGAGCTTCTTCTCGTAGATGATTGCTTTCACCAAGTCATAATCGGGCTTCCGGAGACTTCGAAGGATCTTGCGGTTGATGTTCAAGTCCGTGATGTCCTTTACACCTAAGGCATTAATCTCATTGACAAGCACAGTTAGGCGTGAGTACATAGATTCGGCATTTTCATTAGCAAGTTGCTTGAAGGTATTGAATTCCTTAAGGAGACAACCGTAGCGTTCATTAGCAACCTATTTTGAACCCTCATTTTGCTCCTTGATGGTTTTCCATAGCTCATGAGCATTTTCACAAGTAAAAACTCTATTGAAAACGCCTACATCTAGAGAGGACAAAATGATACTCTTAGCAATCACATCAAATTGCTTTTCCTTTCTAGTACCATTTTTCATGCCCTCATCGGTGACTCTCCAAACATCGAGGTCCCTTGCTTGGAGATAGGCCTCCATGAGAACCTTCCACCGAGGATAGCCCGTGCCATCGAAATGTGGAGCCAAACCTAAGGTATCCACCCCTTTCATTCCTCTATAGAGCAACTCACTAGGCGGTGAAGCCTAACCGTTCCAATGAGCCGGTTTTCACAATTTACCAATCGAATTAGTGAATCCTTGTGAAGGAAGTGAGTCCCGGCTCTGATACCACTTGTAAGGAATCGGATGCCCGTTAGCCTAAGAGGGGGAGGGGGTGAATTAGGCAACTTAAAACCTTAACCTATGGCTTTACTAATTTTGCGCAAAGGTAAACTAGAACATACTATCTATATGTGCAACTACGGTTGTTCTAGTGTGAAACTCTCATCCCAAAAGAAGGTTTGCAACCTATAGCCAATCCTAGCATGATACTACTCTAGGAATGTAGAGACAAGCAAAGATTGCAATAGAGTAAATGCGGAAACGTAAAGGGGATGAGAGGAAGCAAACTCTTGACACGCGATTTATCCCGTGGTATCAGTAGGCACTAAGACATCCCTAGTCCACGTTGTTGAAGCACTCACACAAGAGTATTGCTTCCCGGTCACAAGTCTCTCCCAAGAGCACCAACTTGACTTGCCACAAAGGCTAGCCACTTAGGCACTTGTCAAGCTCCCTTGGTCACCTTGATGCTGCCTCCACTAAGGAGCTTCTCCACCAAGGAAGGGGGTCTCCACGTCCCCCGCACAAAGTGTCCTCGCCACTCCACACCAAGCCGGAGGGTCGATGACGATTGCCGGTGAGCCACTTAGGCCCCAAGGCTTCCGGCGAACCTTGTACAACAGATTCACTCAAGAATCACCTCACAAGGTTGGCACAACCTTGCACTCACTCGGCTCTAAGCTAAGCTCGGCACTAAGCACATACACAAAGCATGCACTAGTCTAAGGGGTGAGCAATTGAGCACTTGGATGGATTGGATATGATCTTCAATGTGTCTTGAACTCCTCTCCGCACTTCCACACAATCCAACAACCTCAAATGAGTGAGTGGAGGGGGTATAAATAGCCCAAGGCATCAAACTAGCCGTTGGCTAACGTCCACTGAAAAAAGGTACCGTCGGATGATCCGACGCTATGCTTTTCCAGGGCGTCGGTTCATATGGTGCCCCTCCCACGTCACGTAGCTGTTGAGGTTCACTGACACAACTGCTCTGACACTATGCTCCTACACTTCGTCGGATCATCCGATGCTGAAGGCCTTGCGTCCAAGTCGGTACTGTTAGCTTCCAACAGACCGTCGGATAGACCGACGCTATGCCTTGACCAAGGCGTCGGATCATCCGGTGCTGAAGGCTCTGTCTTGGCGCGTCTCTGTATGAATTCAAACTAAGCGTCGGATAGACCGACGGGGTCCTCACTTAGACCGTCGGATCATCCGGTGCTACTGTCTTCCGTGCTCTTCCTCTGTAACTCGTCCGACGCTACTAAATAATGGACCGTCAGATCATCCGACGGTACCTAGGGTTTGACCCAGTGCACCAACTCGTCTGACGATTGCACCGACGCTTGTATTTGAGGGACTGTCGGTTCATCCGACGGTGTCTTCTCTTTTCCTTTTCTTGCTCGGTTTTGACCCTTTGTTTTGGCATTTTTTCATGGGGTTTTCTTGCATCCTTAGGACCTAGAAATGTCTACAAAGACATGATCAAACAATATGGTTAGTCCCAATGATCATGTTGTCATGAATCACCATAATCAAACTCCGAACAAATGGCATATGAGGCCATGTTCGCTACAAGAAGGAAAACATACTTGAAGGCAAGATCGATTCACTCATGAGGAGGTTGGAGAAGATGGAGATAGAAAAGAAAGAGGCTCAAGATTTGAAGGCTGCTGAAGCAAGATCCACATGCGAAGAATGCGGAGAGTATGGCCATGTCCACAAAGATTGTCCAGAGGAAGCCAAGGTGCTCGACTACATGAGGAAGGGAGAATTGTCGAACTTCCGCTACGGGCAAGGTAGACCTCAATTTAATGCAAGCTCATCCATTCCGAATTCAATTTCGCTTCATATACAATTGAAGGACTTCATGGACGAGCAAGCTAAGATCAACAAGGACACCGTCACCAAGTTCAAGGCCATAGACAAGGTGTTGGAGAACATCGATAGTAAAGTGACGGAGGTCGGAAGCTCCAATCATCAAGTGCTCAACACGATGAAGATGCTCGAGACGCAAGTTGGACAACTCGCGGGGCGCCTCACTAGTGATGAAAGGAAGCTTCCGGGACAACCTAAAGGTCCCGAATCGGCGAAGGCTATTCAAACACGTTCGGGAAAGGAGACCGAAGCTCCGGAACGTTCCACGGGAGCAAGGAAGCTTAAACCATCCATTGGGACGGAGGAATTTGCTAAGGAGGAAATTACGGGGATCATCACCGAAGAACCCGAGTTTGAGATGCCGGGAGAAGACACGAGGATACCACAACTCAAGCCACGCTACTTCTGAGGTAAACTTGATAATCACTTTGAGAAGTTTGTAGAGGTTGTGCGTAGACTTAGCATCAACATGCCATTATTGGATGCCCTTCAAGTACCTACATATTCTCGTTACTTTAAAGACATACTTGCAAATAAATATGAGATAGCAACACTCAGGGTAGATCATGTCAAGATGTCCGAGGAATATAGTGCCGCTATTGCTAATGGGCTAGAGAAGCAAAAGGACCTCGGATGCCCGACAATTCCATGTTCTGTTGGTTCATTTAAGTTCGAGAAGGCGTTATCCGACCTTGGAGCAAGTGTGAGCATCATGCCAAGAGATGTGTTCGAGAAGCTACGCCTACCGTTGGAGCCTACGGGTATGTGCTTGGAGTTGGGTGACAACTCCATTCGCTATCCCTTGGGCATCACCGAAGATGTGCCCGTGAAGGTCGGACACCACCTCATCCCCGTCGAATTCGTGGTTCTCGAGATGGGAGAGAGGGAGAAGCCGCCGCTCATCCTTGGGAGGCCTTTCCTCAAGACCGTGGGAGCTACTATCGATGTTGGCAAGGGGGAGATCATGTTCGACATTAACGGAGAAAGGAGTTCCTTCATGTTTTGACCACGCCTCGAGGTATGCAATATGATTAAAAATGTTCCACCTCATCATCGCGTTGTTAAGGAAGAACCAAGGAAGAAGGAAGGGCTGAAGAAGAAGAAAGAGCCGAAGAAGAGGGACGTGAAGAAAGTCAAGGAAGATGGTGCATCCGTCAAGACAAAGGAAGAAAAGCTGCCTGTGAAAACCAAAAAATGACTAAGCCGGAAGACAAGCCTGTGCCCAAGACGGTGCGGAAGTGGGTACCCAAGATTGCAACACCCGCAAAGAGCGTTGATCCGGAGTAATCAAGTGAAGAAGTCTAGCCATGGACTATAAACGAAGTGCTAGGCGGGAGGCAACCCGTTTCGTCAAGTCAAGAATAAGCTACCGGGAGGATAACCCGATTCCAGGTTTTTCGAGTTTTTAATTCAGTTTTGAATTTTACTATGCAAATACATTAGACTTAGAAGTGGTTGAACTTAGAGACATAATTCTTGGTTGAATATTTTGCTTGATCATAAACCCTTTACACGAACCCTCCTATGTGTTTGTTTGCTTCTTTTCGAGAAACCGCAACTAAATAAATTCAGAACCTAACTCAACCATTCATCCTTATTATGATGTTGTGGTTGACTTGATTTTCATGCTAAAAACACACGAGTAGAGCAATGACTTGTACCTAGGTGTTAATTAAATTTCAGCACGTGGTAAGACTCGCGTGAACCTAGAAACTAAACTTTTGGTTGGTTTAAAAATTTATATCCTTGGTTTCTCTAAGATTAGAATTTTTCTAAGCCTCATCCAATTTTATTTCATTCAAAATCTCTCTCATTTAGCCAAAATTAGAACCTAAACCTATGCCCCCATGATCAAACCGGGAAAAGTTTGCTCTCAACCAATGAAGCCAAACTATACCGGTGAGACCGATATCAACGTAGTCGGAAAATATTTTCGACTTACATTTGTTTTTAATGGTTTAAAAAACTTCCCTAAATTTATGCTTGAGCTTTTCCATAGCTCTGGAAATATTTTTAATTTTCGAAATTAGAGGAGTGCTTAGCCTTAAACATACTTAAAGGGAGGCAATCTAGTTAAAGTTAATCATGCATGCACCATTGGATGCCCTTTCAACAACTTTCATCAAGACCACATGCAAAGGACAAGCATGGGTGGACAGCAAGCATATCTTTGCAGGAAATTCATGGTGACATGTGAAGCAAGTGGAGCAAGGGAGCATGGACATGACTCAAAGCATGAAGCATCAAGTGGAAGGACCAATAATGCAAGAAAAGGAGTGGACGAGAGCGTTTGGGCGGTGCAACTCGTGGAGCACGCGGGCAAGGAAGTCATGGAGGAGAAATGATCGCGCTGGAGGAAAACCGAGCCAGGGAGGAGCACGCGGCCACCCAGGCCGGTCAGCCCAGGCCGGCCGGCCTCCCCTATAAAAGGAGCCCCCCGGCTCCCGTTTTTGCGCGTGCAAGCATCCCTCTCATTCCTCTATTTGTGTGCTCAAGTTTTCGTGCCCAGAACCACCGTAGACATAGCCAACCTTCCCAAGCTTGATAGCTCAATCAATTCACACCCTTAATCCACTCAAAGTCCACATTCTGAAATAAGTTTTTTAGTGCCTAGTTACCGGTTGTAACCCGGAATTTTAGTGGAGAGAAGAGTGCTGCAATCATGTCCAAGAAGAAGGGGTCATCGTCGTCCAAGCCATCTTCAACGACGTCTTCGAGGAGGCACTCCGTTTCTGAGTCTCCTCGGAGCATGGAGGAGGACACGGCACCGCCAAGGAGGAACGACACTCTCCTCCTCGGTGGCTTGAGAGCAACAAGGAGCACGTCCATGAGGTACCGCCGGAACAATTCGCCGAAATCGTCGAAATCGACGTTTGCCACCGATTTCCAGGAAGGCTTGGGCGTCTTCACCTAGTACCTCCAGAACAATTCGCTGGAGGGGATGTCCAAACCTACTATGAGCAAGGGTACAACTACCAAGATCATCAATACCAACCACCGGTGGAGGATTAAGAAGAAGGAGGAGCTTTAGTTTTATTTTCTTTTACCTTTTTCTGTAATTTTCAGCTTATGTTTGCTTGTGTTTGCGTAGTATTTTTCAGTTTTTATTTAAATTTCAGCAAGTGTGTTAGTTTATTTTCAGCATGTACTTCAACTAGTTTTCATCATTAATAAAGACACCACCTTGTTTATACCTTTGGAAAAGTTATGAAATTTGTGTCATGGTGATATATGATTATAATTGCCACTTTGTTTATCTTTGCATGTTAAAGCTAGTGCTTTCTTAAAATACAAATCTGAATTTACCTAAATGCTAGCTTAATCTTTAGCGGAGGTTATGATTAAAATAAAGACCCATAGTGTTTTATGTGCTCTCGAGTTTTAGATAGATTAAAGATAGTTTTATTCCTAAAAGTAATGCTAACCTTGTCATAAATATCACTTGTGTGTTGCTCTACCTATCCAAAGCCTTATAATATTTAAGTGCATAAACCTTAGTGTACAAGATTTATTTTTGAGTGAGTTATTGCAAGCCATGATTTCTCTGGCCCGAGACTAAGAAGCTGGTCATTCCGTTTTTGCGTATCTATCTTATTGCTAGCCTCTTATCGGTGCATTGTGTATCCCCACATTGGAGATCTCACAAACCTCACCGGATATCCACCCTTAAACCAAAAATCATCTTTTGTGATTACCTCCTTGACCACAACCTATCATTGAGGATGAATCATCAATTCAAGGAAGATTGCAAGACGGTGCCAACATTGAAGAATTCAAGTATCTCTCCAAAGGAAAAGTATTCTCGGTACCTACCTTGTTTTTCACCTCTTTGCCCGAGGACGAGCACCGTCTAAGCATGGAAGAGGAGGTAGCTACGATGCAATTTTAGAGTTCAAGGGGAGCAAATAAAATTTTTAATGAGAAAGAAAAAGAAAAAAATGAGAAAGAGAAAGAAAGAAAAAGGAAAAAATATATATGAGAAAAAGAAAAAAATATGAGTATGTGTAAAAATAAAATAAAATGAACTCCCCGGTTCTCTAAAGTGCATTAGGAATTTCAAGGCTTCAAGATTAAAAGATCCATACTCATTTTCCAACCATGTGCAATCCGATAATGAAGACTTCTTTTGTGCCTCGGGATCACTCTTCGCCATTTGCACATGTCCACCTATCTCAAGTGTGTGTATTTTTCTCTTTCCCCTCCTTGACTTAATGTTATTTTCCAATGACCTTTTTAACGAGTCTCGGTAAGACCATGAGAAGCTTGTCTTGTTTTGACAACATCTCATTAATAATATCTTGGTAGGAGTAGGACTAAACTTTCCCAAAGCTCCATATAAAGCCTACCACATATATATGTTATGGGAGGGAAAGGAGTAGGATAAATAGGCTAGAGAGACAAAGTGACGATGCGCAAAGTAGTCCCGACACTAACTAGTAATGAGCGCTGAGATTTGCCTCTCGATGGCCGGTGCTAAGCAATTAAGGACACTTGGTTTATCCTGGTTCCGGCCGGGGCCGTACGTCCAGCAGTGGTGTGCTCGGGGCACTGTATTGCTTGCACCGTGGTGCTCGTAGAGGGGTGGCTACAAGCAAGGCGGGAGAGGAGCTGTGGCCCCCAAGTCCCAGAGATGTTGATTGAGACAAGTGCCAATATCGTGGAGAAGGCGGCGAGCGTGTGAGTGATCGCTATCCATCTTCCCATGTCTGTCCCCGCGGCTGGGGGACTGCCCCTCCTTTTATAAGGCAAGGAGAGAGCAGTTTACATGCATGCCGCACTATTTTCCTACGTGTGGAGGTATGGCGAGCAGTGCTGTGGAGCTGACGGCCATCCTGGCGAATCCCTCTCCTGTTGAGGCGTTGTGGTGCGTCCTGTGCTCGTACAGGAGCAGCTTCGAGGGTGGCGGTGTAGCGGTTGGTTGACTGGCCGCCGTAGTGGGCTGATTCGAGGGTGCCGTTGACGGGGGCCCGTACGTGGCACAATGGTCATTGTGGCGATGTCTTGTCCCCGCGCGCCCCAACAGCGTCGGGATGTCGCCACAGTGTCCGGCGTGGTGCAGCAGTGGCGGGGATGGTTACACAGGGCTGACAGTGACGGGGATGACCGATCCCGCCGGCCTGACGTCACGACGTGGTCCTGCGTGAGCACGGAGAAGAAATTCAAGGGTGTCGCCGGCCCCCCCTTCGATTGCGCGTTGTGTTATCCGTACGGGGGTAGGCGGCACAGTGTCACGGAGCTAACACCGGCCTTGCCGCACAGCGCTCCACAGTGGCAGGGATGGGTTCCCCCTAGGGAGTTGGCGGAACAGCACCGGGGCATGATTCCCAGGCATGTCAGAGTAGGGGCACGGCCCCGTGGTGTCAGAGCATTAAATGCTCGTACTCGCGGGCGGGAACGGGTGCGCGCCGGAGCCCTCGAGCGAGGCGGACCTCGCCCAAGGGGGCGCTTTGCTGCGTCATCTCGGTGTGCCACGGGGGCCACCGTGGTGGCGGTCGTGTTGTGCGCGTGTGTTAGGCTCGAGGTTAGTTTATGTTTTGCATTTTTTGCAGGTTTTAAGCGGGATTCCCCTGGTTGTTTAGGGGACCCTTATGGCTATCCCCGACAGTAGCCCCCGAGCATCTTTGGGCGTACCCGTCAGGGTCCCGCAGATACTGGAGCCTGTTGATAGGACATTCTTCCCTCCTGGTTGCTAATGCTTTTATGTGGGGCCGCGTCAGCGGACCCGCAGGTTTAGCCCCCGAAACCCTGCAGGAGCGTGAGTGCTCCTGCAGGGGTTTTTTGCGAGTTTTTACTAGTGTGCGTGGTATTTGTTTCAACCTGCATCGGCAATATTTCAGCCGGCTTCGGTCACGCGCGCATGACTGGTACCTCTCGCGTTCGGTGCACCCCAGGAGGTGTAGCCGTGCGTAGAGCCCCCGAGCTTGGGCCCGTTTGAGGTGATCAGGGCGAGCTCTCCGTCTTGTTTTAAACGCGCCCTCGCCGTCCCTCCGCGGGACGGAGGGTGAGGTTTCCACAACCCCCATCGATCGGGTCGCGGATTGTGGATTCCTCGTTGAGCTGCTATCGGGTGGTTCAATTGGACGCCCATGCCCCATTCGATAAGGGTAGGCTCGTGGTCCGAAGACTCATCCATAAAAGTGCTTGCGCGGGTTTGCTAGGTGGGGCTCGGTCCCATTCGCTAGGGACCGAGGGCGCGGAAGCTCTCCCTTGATGGGATCCCCCCGACTAGCTGCCCTCGCTGGCTCTCGAACACGACATGTGGGGCGCCCTCGAGCCAGTGGGCTCGAGGATAGGCTCGAGTGCACGCGCCCTCGTCGTCCATGACTCTGGCTATCTGGGGCACCTATTCAAACCCTTCGAGGGTCTGGTTTCGAACCCCTGATCGTAGGGGCCGTTGCGGGGGTGGCGGCCGGGCGCCCCGACTTTTTCGCATCTGCAGGTTTCGAGGGTTCTTAGGCGGGCCGGCCCCGAAACCGCCGATCGCAAACTTTGTAGATCGAGGGCACTTGTGGCGCCCGTTCACGCTGAGCGGGCTTCGAGGCCACTAGTCTGTGATCACACCCTTCGAGGGTCTGGTTTTTCGAGCCTGGTGCTCGGGCCGTTCGAGGGTCATCCTTACTTGGTATGGGACCAGGCCATTTAATGCCCACAGTCGCGGCCACAGTTCCGCGCCGCAGGCATGCCTTTTCAGGCGCTGCGGCCGCGCGCGTAGTGGGCGACATGGGCAGGGTGGACGTGACGGCCCGCTGCGGCTCTTCGGTCGCCGTGCCGTAATGATAGCGCGCGCGCGTGCGCCCGGTCGCCTCGGTCGTGGTGGGTCCCGCCCGTTAGTGACCGAGGTGTTCGCCTGCAGTTAATGCACGCAGGGCGTGCATTCCGGGGAATGTAGCTCCGTGGATTTATAAATCCAAGGGGGCGGCGAGGCGAATCTTTACCTCAGCACTTAGCGTCCATCGTCCTCACCCCTTCCGCTTCCGACCCAGAGCCGCGCTTGCTCCTTCGCCATCGCACAGCATTCGCTCCGCGCTCCACGCTTCTTCGCCGATCCGCATGGCTCCCCCACAGCCCATCACCATCATCGATCCGCTGCCATGGCCGCGCTTGACGGCGACAAGGCTAGCCCTCAGCGAGTTGGTGACCGCCGGCCAGCTCGCAGCGAATGAGGATGGGCGTCCCGCGGCATGGATCGAGCCACCGGCGAGGGACCGGGAGCCCAACCAGCCGTTCGGCTACGTCGTCAGCTTCATCCATGAGCGCGGCTTCGTGGCGCCGGCGAGCCGCTTCATGCACGCGTTGTGCTACCACTACGGCATGGAGCTGCACAACTTCATGCCGAATGCGATTTCGCAGGCAGCCACGTTCGTCGGCGTGTGCGAGGGCTTCCTGGGGATCCCAGTGAACTGGGATCTTTGGGTTCATCTCTTTCGCGCGGAGCTGCAGACACTCGCTATGCCGGAGCCGAAGATACGCCACGCGGTGCGCGCCAGCGGCATGACGATCGCGTTGTGGAATACGCGCAGGGAGCTCTACATCCCCTGCACGATGACTTCCAACAACGCGGAGTGGGAGCGGGGGTGGTTCTACCTCCGCAACGACGGCGCCGGCCTCCCCCCTACTCCGGCAAGGTGCTGATGGAGAAGGCCGACTCCTGGCACCACGGGGTGTCCCCGTCTTCGCACCAGGCGTGACTGGATTCGCTCCTGGCCGTGTTGAAGACCCTGGTGTATGACAGGTTGACCGCGGGGTGCGTCCTCACGAATCTCCATCACCGGCGGATCATTTCCCTGATGGAGAGGCCGCTCCGCATCTTCAAGATGCATGAGGACACGGACCCCGTCGCGCTGGCGCAGTCACGGTTGATGCCGGACCTACTTCCGCGGCCACACGGGCGTGGCGCGCCATCGACCTCAGGGCTGCCCGGAGCGACAACGCGGCCCTCTGGCCGTTCACCATGCTCCCGGTCGGCCCATGGGTGAGTGGGCTTCCGCCTCCCCTTGCTCTGCCGGTTCGCGGGATGTCGGCGTGTTTTGAAGCCTTACCTGTTCTCTGCAGATAAGGGCTGTGAACGCCGCGCGGTCCGACCCGCCCACGCCCCGAGCCCGAGCGCGTGCGCACGCGGCGCAGAGGCGAGAGTAGGAGCTGGCGGCGCGCAAGAAGGAGCGGAGCATCCGACGACGGGAGCGCTGGGAACAGAGGAGTGAGGAGTTCCGGCTGCGCGAGCAGCAGGGGCTCTCCTCCCCTGGGACTTCGGAGTACTCGTCGTTAGGCGAGGAGGAGGAGGAGCAAGAAGAGAGCAATGGGGGTCGGGCTCCCCCCGAGAGGTGGGAGCCTTCGCCCCCCTCGCCTAGAGCCGCGGAGGCGGTGGAAGAGGCGGCGCCTGGGGCGGACGCGGGAACGCCCGCCGCCGTGCATCCTACGAGAGAGGCGACGCACGCCGCGGAGGCGCCGGCGCGCGCCGCGGAGATGGCCGGTGGTGCGGCGACGGCCACACCGGTGGCGGCGACAACATCCACCGAGCCCCTGAGGAAAAGGAAACGAGGGTTTTCCACCCTGAGGTAGGAGATTGATTCTTCTTGGTTGCGTCATTTAGTCGGTTAGGGCCTAACTCTCTCACCTTCGTGCTCGTAGGGCGGCGCCCACCGTGCCCCCTCTTGCGCCTGCCAAGGTGCTGAGGACGGATGCGACCGTTCCTACGAGGCGGCGTTCGTCGAGGGCGTCGCGGGCGACTGCGAGCATGGCGACAACGGCGAGTGGGTACTCGCGTGGCGCGGGCGAGGTCTCGGAGCCGCGGTGGTGGCGACGACTACGGAGCCGCCGCCGGTGGCCACGGAGGCGCGGCGAGGGCGGCGGCGGCGGTTGCGAGCGGGCGGCGCGGCCGACAAGCGTCGAGCCGCAGCGCGGCGTCGGCAACGGCGGCCGCCACGGCCGTGGCGGTCGCCGCGCCGCCGACCCTCGCCGGCGCCCGCCGCGGCCGGCCCCCCGAGAGTGGCGGTGGTGGAGATCCCCGACGACGACGACGTCCTACCGCCGGGGCCGGGACCGGTGGGTGAGCGCGCCGTGCCGGCCCCGAGCCCTCGGCGGGAGCGCTCGTGGCCCGGGGCGATGCCGGCGCGGCGCCGAGGCGCCCGCGGACGGCGTCGGGGCCTCGTCGTCGCGCGCCCCGGACCCGCGACGCGCTTGGAGCGGGGGGGCGGGAGCACGCCGACACCCCGCCGGCCCACATCGTCGAGGCCCAGGCGGAGCATGGGCTCTGGCAAGAGCTTCACGACCACGGCACCTCGCTCAACCGGGCACTGAAGGAGGCGTTGCGGATCCATAGTGGTCCCGCATGGCATGTCTTCCAGGTTAGTTGGGTTTCGTGGAGTTTCGCAGTCCTTTCTCCTGTTTTCCTGCGTTCGTGTTTTTTCTGACGCCCGCTCTCCTCGCCTTGCTTGTTGGCGGCAGGAGCTAGAGCGCTGGGCCAGGGTGCGATACGACGCCCTCGACCGCCTTGACGCTGACCTTCACTGGTACCGGGGGCAGTACGAGGCCCTGGACGCCCTCGTCGAGGCCCTGAGATCACCGGACCGGTGGCTGGCGTACAGGGCTGAGGCCCTGTTGGACCTGCCGCCGGAGCAGGGCGCCCAGGCCGCGGGAGGCGCCTCCGTGGTCGAGAGGGTGTGTACGGCGTTGGTGGAGCGGGACGACGCGCCGCGCCGGGCTCGCGAGGACACTGGGGAGGGGGCGCGCTCCGTCGCGGCGGCATGGGAGGCCGAGGTAGTCACCACCCGCGCCCAGCTTCAATGGGGTCGCGTGGCCCTCGAGGAGACTGAGGGGCTGAAGACGGCCTTGGCGGACAAGGCTGCCACGCTCACCGCGGCGGAGGAGCAACTCCGGCAGGAGCGAGCCGCACGCCAGGTGGCGGAAGGCCAGCTTTAGCAGAAGCGGGCGCATCTCGTCGAGGCCCAGGCCGCGCTCAAGCGGGAGCGCATGGCGCGGGAGGCAGCGCTGGGCCAACTCCAGCAGGAGCGCGCCGCGCTCGAGGGGGCGCGGGCCACGCTCAAGCAGAGGGAGGACGAGGTGTCGAGGCTCAATGGAGAACTGGTGCAGATCAGCATCTCGCACGAGGATCTACGCCAGTCCCTCGAGGAAAAGGAGGCCTCGTTTCTCAAGCTGCAGGGCCAGGCCGATGAGACGCGCCAGTCCCTCGAGGGGGAGAAGAAGCAGGTCGAAGGTGAGTTTGCTTTCGCCCGCTTTTCGCTTGTTGATTCGTTCTTTTGGGATTCGCTCCCAACTTGTTTTTATTTGTTCGTGGCTTTCAGGCCTGCGGGCCACTCTAGGGAATATGACTTCCCATGCCGAGGCGATGCAGGCGGCCTACAACTCCTCTCAACAGGAGTTGGAAGAGCTACGGGCCGCCGCCCTCGAGACCTGCCAGGAGGTCAAAGAAGGCGAGGCGCAAGCCGGGAGCTCGCCGGCGAGTCGCCTGCGTGCCCTCGGTGGGCATGTTTCCCGGCGCATGCGTCGCGCCCTTCACCTGGGCATCCATAAGGCCCTCGGTGTGGTGGGGTCTCATTACTAGGTGGACTTCGAGGTCGTGGCGTTGGGCTACGTCGTCCCGATCAGCGTCGAAGATGAGGTGGCGATGGAGCGCGCGGACGCGCTTGCCGCCGCTGCCGCCGGGACGCTCGCGGAAGACTTCATGGACTTCTTGTTCCCCGACGCTCTTGACGCAGGCGAGCCCCAAGCCTGAAGACCACTGTGCACCGAGCCCTTTTTTGTTTAAGTGTTAGAATTCGGGCCATGTGGCCATGTAATGAACAGGTACTCTTTTGGGATGTTTGAAAACTTGTAAATAGAAGTAATGTTATTTATTTCGCTTGTCACGCTGTTCCGTTTTTCCTTTGCCTGGACGAATTCGAGTCGGGGAGGTTCGATTCCACGAGTAGCCCGCTGGTCCAGAGGCGAGAGAGAAGGGCCGTATCCTCGCGGAGGCGTAGGCTATCTCTGGCTCGCGCGTCCGTTGACGGTGAAAATCCGTCAACCTAGCCATGAGTTTACCTTCGGTGTTGGCATTAGTTTTATACCTTATCCATTGGTACTAACCCCCGTGGTATAACAAGTTCACGTGTGCATGTCGTTTTTGGAGTTTAATGTTTATGCGAGGGATTTAGTGTTGAATGCAAGACTTTCGGGATAAGTTCATCAAGCACCTCATGACAAGACCTTGAAGTCCCGAACAAGTCATGCAATGAAGCAAAATTAACTCCAAGAAGCCGGGGACTTGATCCGAGAAGACGACGGACTCCGGGGGACCCGACCGGAAAAGTGCTTCGAATCTTGCAAGACAAGGAGTTGAGTCCAATTCGGAGAGAAACCGACGACGTGGACCTACATGCGAAGGGGGAAACATCCGAGAAGCAAGGGAACCGACCTCGGGCAAAGGAGCCCGCGGGCCGGGCCTAAATGGGCCCGGGCCGGCCGCCCGGGCCCGGTCGGCCCAGGCCCATTTAGGGCCCAAATTCGTCGCCCTTTGCCCTAGCCGCCAATCGGGCTATTTATAGTCCCCCGACCGAGAGCCACGGAGAGGAGATTTCGTCTTCGGCCGCCGAGAAGCGAGAGAAGAGAGGGACATCATCTAGGAGAGGAGAGGGTCGAGCTAGTTGACTAGGGTTTCCCTAGCCGACGTGGGAACCTTGCAAGGAAGACCACGTCGGAGTTCCCGGAGCTAGAAGCAAGATCAAGGAAGGATCCCGGTGGTGATCTTGTGTATGTATCATTGTTATAGTTGAATTATCAAGTTGAATCTTTTCCCAGCGATCAAGTGTTTCCTCGAAGATTTCGTTTTTCGATCGGCTTTGCTTATTCCAATTCTATTCTCGAGATAGATTACATAGGGTGTTCTTGTAGCCGCGGTGGCTAGAGGTACACGCCGGATCCTCCGAAAGAATCTCGACTTGTCTTTTGACTCGCCCCTAAACTCCCCGCATGAATAGGGATACGTTGTGACAGAACGGGGGTCTCGAAAGGCGGATGTTTTCGGATTTGGACGGGAAACCACGATTTAAAGAGGCTTTTATTAAGATTCGATTTGCTACTTCTTCTTTTGCTTGGAACTTCAACAAAAGGCTTACCCCGATCCCTCTAGATCGGTTTATCTACCCAATCTTACTTTGTTTTATCCGGTTTTTAGTAGATTAGATCTGTTTTGTGTCTTTAACTTAGATGCATTAGGTTCTTTATTGAAGATTGCGGTTATTTGGCTTTAATAGATTAAGTCTTGCGTCACACATTTGTTCCACGGATTCGATACCTTGGGTTCACCACTCGAGGGAAGAAGGGTCCCTTGACTACGATGAGAGACTTGTACGCTTGCGAGTCACGAACGAACTTTGATACAAACATTAACCGTCAACAAGCCCCTTTTTTCCGGCGCCGTTGCCGGGGAACAAGTGATCAAGATTTGATTTTTTATTGCTTTTTTTTCGTAATTTTCAGTACTGATTTTGTTTTATTTTTGCATCTACTAAATTTTGATCATCCTCAAAATACATCTAATCTAGTTTGTCTAACTCTAGTCTTTGTAGATTTGTTTTGTTTTCTAGTTTTTTTTGCATACTTTGTTTATTGCTAACCCTAACAGAGATGGACGGCTACCTCTCCAACAAACCCAATAATTTTGTGGATGATCCGAAAAAACTTTACGAGCTAAGGAGACGCGAAGCACATCAAGCTAAAAAGCTGGATTGTAGATTCGGAGTCGGAAGACAAAGGATCGCAGGAATCTCCGAAGAATTCACCACCTCAAAGTCCGCGGGAGAACCGACGTCCACCAATGGGTGACCAACCACCGGAAGAACGCAAGATTGGGGAGCTATGCACCCCAGACATCATCGACCTACCAATCTTGAACCTCGAGGAGATCGGAAGACCGTTCGAGATCAAGACCTCAACAATCCGCATGGTGCAACATTCACCCTTCACCGGCAAAGAGGATCCGAACCTTCACCTCCAAGCATTCATTCAACTATGTCAGACTTTCAACATGGATGGGGTGACTCAAGATCAAATGAGGGCAAGGCTTTTTCCGTTCTCACTACTCGGGAAGGCTTTGCAATGGTTCCACTCTCAACCGGCGGAGACGGTGCAAAATTGGAACACGTTGATGAAGGCTTTCATGAAGGAATACTACTCACCGGGTAAAACTCAAAGCTTGCGTAATAAGATTGCCACCTTTGTTCAATATCCTACAGAAACTATCTCGGAGGCATTCGAGCGCTTCAACGAGTACACCCGGGCGGTTCCACATCACAAGTTCCCGAAAGAAGACCTCGTGCAAAAGTTCTATCAAGGACTCACCATGGCGTCAAGGACGATCATCGATGCATCGAGCGGGAGGATCTATCATCGAGCTTACACCGACGGAAGCTTTCACGCTATTCAAGAAGGTCGCGGATAATGACACGTGGGCGTCATCCGGGCGCCTACACCCGGCTCAACCCATGGGGAACGTCAAAGGAGTCTTGCAAGTGGAGAAGGAAGACATACTTGAAGGCAAGATCGACTCGCTCATGAGGAGGTTGGAGAAGATGGAGATAGAAAAGAAAGAGGCTCAAGACTTGAAGGCCACCGAAGCAAGGTCCACATGCGAAGAATGTGGAGAGTATGGCCATGTCCGCAAAGATTGTCCGGAGGAAGCCAAAGTGCTCGACTACATGAGGAAGGGAGAATTGCCAAACTTCCGCTACGGGCAAGGTAGGCCTCAATTTAATGCAAGCTCATCTATTCCTAACGCCGTTCCACTTCGGATACAATTGAAGGAGTTCATGGATGAGCAAGCTAAGATCAACAAGGACACCGTCACCAAGTTCAAGACCATAGACAAGGTGTTGGAGAACATCGATAGCAAAGTGACGGAGGTTGGAAGTTCCAATCATCAAGTGCTCAACATGATGAAGATGCTCGAGACGCAAGTTGGACAACTTGCGGGGCGCCTCACTAATGATGAAGGGAAGCTTCCGGGACAACCCAAATGTCCCGAATCGGCGAAGGCCATTCAAACGCGTTCGGGGAAGGAGACCGAAGATCCGGAACGTTCCGCGGGAGCAAGGAAGCTTAAACCATCCACCGAGGTGGAAGGAGTTGCTAAAGAGAAGGTTACGGGGATCGTCATCGAGGAACCCGAATTCGAGATGCCGGAAGATGACACGAGGATACCGCAACTCAAGCCACGCTACTTCCGAGGTAAACTTGACAACCACTTTGAGAAGTTTGTGGAAGTTGTGCGTAGACTTAGCATCAACATGCCGTTACTAGATGCCCTACAAGTACCTACATATTCTCGTTACTTTAAAGACATACTTGCAAATAAATATGAGATAGCAACACTCGGGGTAGATCATGTCAAGATGTCCGAGGAGTGTAGTGCAGCCATTGCTTATGGACTAGAGAAGCAAAAAGACCCCGGTGCCCTACAATTCCATGTTCGGTTAGTTCTTTCAACTTCGAGAAGGCGTTATGCGACCTTGGAGCTAGTGTGAGTGTCATGCCGAGGGATGTGTTCGAGAAGCTACGCCTACCGATGGAGCCTACGGGAATATGTTTGGAGCTGGGTGACAACTCCATTCGCTATCCCTTGGGCATTGCCGAAGATGTACCCGTGAAGATTGGACACCACTTCATCCCCGTCGACTTCGTTGTGCTCGAGATGGGAGAGAGGGAGAAGCCGCCGCTCATCCTAGGGAGGCCGTTCCTCAAGACCGTGGGAGCTACTATTGATGTTGGCAAGGGGGAGATCATGTTCGATATCAACGGAGAAAGGAGTTCCTTCAAGTTCCGTCCAAGGATTGAGGCATGCAACATGATTGGAGTGAAGGTAGAACCAAAACAAACGGAGGGGCTGAAAAAGAAGAAGGAGCCGAAAAAAGTGAACGTAACGAAAATTAAAGAAGGTGTTGCATCCGTCAAGACAAAGGAAGAGAAGCCGCCTGTGAAGACCAAAAAAAATGACTAAGCCAGCCAAGCCAAAAGACAAGCCCGCGCCCAAGATGGTGCGAAAGTGGGTACCCAAGATTGCAACGCCCGCAAAGAGCGTTGATCCGGAGTAATCAAGTGAAGAAGTCTAGCTATAGACTATAAATGAAGCGCTAGGCGGGAGGCAACCCGTTTTCGTCGAGTCAAGAATAAGCTACGGGAGGACAACCCGATTCCAGGTTTTTCGAGTATTTTTAATAATTTAGTTTTTGAGTTTTACTACGCAAAGACATTAGACTTAGAAGTGGTTGAACAATATTAGAGACATAATTCTTGATTGAATGTTTGCTTTATCATAAACCCTTTGCATGAACCCTCCTATGTGCTTGTTTGATTCTTTTCTTTTCGAGAAACCCCCCAACCAAATAATTTCAGAACCTTAACTCAACCTTTCACCCTCATTATGGTGCTGAGGTTGACTTATTTTTCATGCTAAAACCACACGAGTAGAGCCACGATTTATGTTCAAGTGTTAATAAAATTCAGCACGTGGTAGTACTCGCGTGAACCTAGAAATCAACTTTTTGTTGGTTTTAAAATTTTTTTATCCTTGGTTTCTCTAGGATTAGAATTTTTCTAAGCCTATTCTAATTTTGTTTTATTCAGAATCTTTCTTATTTAGCCAAAATTAGAACCTAAACCTATGCCCCCATGATCAAGCCGGAAAACGTTCGCTCTCAACCGATGAAAGCAAACTTTACCGGTGAGACCAAAATCGACGTAGTCGAAAAAAAATTTTCGACTTACATTTGTTTTTAATGGTTTAGAAACTTCTCTAAAATTATGCTTGAGCTCTTGCATGGCTCTGAAAAATATTTTAAATTTCGAATTAGAGGAGTGCTTAACCTTAAACACACCTAAATGGAGGCAACTAGTTTGAATTAATCAAGCATGCACCATTGGATCCCCTTTTATCAACTTTCACCAATTCCACATGCAAAGGACAAGCATGGTGGGCAGCAAGCATCAACTTTGCAGGATTTTCATGGTGGCATGTGAAGCAAGTGGAGCTAGGGAGCATGGACATGACCCAAAGCATGGAGCATCAAGTGGGAGGACCAATAATTCAAGAAAAGGAGTGGACGAGAGCGTTTGGGCGGTGCAACTCGTGGAGCACGCGGGCGGGAAAGTTGCAGAGGCGAAATGATCGTGCTTCGGGAGAAAGACGCGCCGAGGAGGAGGCGGAAGACCCCCGGGCCGGCCGGCCCGGGCCGGCCGGCCCGCCCTATAAAAGGAGCCCCCCGGCGCCCGTCTTACGCAGCAAGCTTCCCTCTCCTTCCCTTGTTTGTGTGTTCAAGTTTGTGTGCTCAGAACCTCCGTAGACTTAGCCAACCATCCCAAGCTTGATAGCTCAAGAAAAAATCCACATCCTTAATCCACTCAAAGTCCACATCCGAAGCAAAGAGTTTAAGTGCCTAGTTTACCGGTTGCAACCCGGAATTTTAGTTGGAGAAAGAGTGCAGCAACCATGTGGAAGAAGACCACAAGTCTCTTCTCTAAGAAGAAGAGTTCGTCGTCGTCCAAGCCGTCATCAACCACGTCTTCGAGGAGGCACTCGGTTTCCGAGTCTCCCGGAGCATGGAGACGGACACGACACCACCGAGGAGGAACGACGCTCTCCTCCTTGGTGGTATGAGGGCTGCGAGAAGCACTTCCATGAGGTTCACCGAACCTCGTGGGCACACGGAGGAGCAGCCCGCGCCACCACGACGATCGACTCGCTCAACCGCACCACCTCCATACACCCCGACACAATCTTCGTACGGCTTCATCATCTTGTCGGCGGAGGAGGAGGATAGGCTCGCCAATCTTGAGAAGAGGCTTGTGCCAAACGTCGAGTTCGACGACCAAGCACTCTACACCTTGGGTTTTTGCACCGACATATACTACATGTTGGGGCACCTCGGGTGGGTTCGGTTCTCCAACGGAATATCGGTGGACACCCACTTGGGTTACGCCTTGGAAATTTTGATGACTATTGCACCCATCGTTGATGATGATGGGGTGCAAAGCTTGTCATTCCGTTTGGAGGGAATCGAGCAAGTGGTTCCCTACGAGCACGTAAGGGAGCTGCTTGGATTCCACAAGGGAGCTCCGGAGAAAGTTGACGTGCCACCCGCATGTTGGCGGAATTTTGGGGCATGATCTCCGGAGAAGCCCATCAACAACGCAATTGCATCCGCAACCCCATTATCCGGATATTTCACTCTTGGATGTGCAAGAGGGTATTGGGGAGGATGAGGGAAACAAAGGTGACCGACACGGAGTTGAATTGGCTATACTCGGCTTTAATTGCCGGGCAGCCAATTGACCCCTCTTACCTCATGATCAACCGTTGGTGTTGTGAAGCAACATCGGGGGCTGGTAATATTGGTTCGGGGTGTTACCTCTCCATGTTGGCCTTTTCCCTGCGGCCGGGGATCGCAAGGAACCCCGCTCACCTTTTGCGTGGTACCTCTCTCGGTTTTGAATACTTGCGGCAAGGCAAGTACATTAGTGGAGACGAGAGAGGAGGTTATCGGTTGGCCATAGTGAACCTCCCCCTTCCAAATGAGAGGCTTAGGCTTTTCACCGAAGGAAGGGAAGATTGGTTGGAAGAGGGACTACTTGTCCCTGCAAGGAAGAACAAAAGAGGAAGAATCGTAGAGGAGGGAACATCCTCCGCACAAGCGAGTGGAGCACAACCCAATGTGCAACCATTCGGCGGGGTTCCTCCTCCGCCAAGTTATTACGGAGGGTCTCAACAACAAGCATGGGGGGGTGGTGCACCGGTACCCCCACAAAATTATGTTGTGCCCAACGCTAACTTCGCGGAGTCCTACGCTCATCATCCCCAACCACAACAAAGCATGGCCATTATTGGAGGGTATGCTGCAAGAAATGCTCAAAACATCGCAGCCATCCAATCTAACGCAGCTCAACTCGGTGAAGGCAACGCAAATATTGCCTTTGAACTTGGACGCCTTCACCTTGTGGAGCCAAATCAATTAGACGGAGGAAGCGTCCAACCATATTATGAGCAAGGGTATTATTATCAAGACTATCAACATCAACCACCGACGGAGGACTAGAAGATTTAGGAACTTTAGTTTTCTTTTCTTTTCTTTTTCTCTCGTAATTTTCAGCTTTTGCTTATGTGTGTTTGCGTAGTATTTTTCTGTTTTTATTTAATTTTCAGCAAGCATGTATGTTTATTTTCAGTGTGTATTTCAACTTGATATCACCATTAATAAAGTCACCACCTTGATTATATCATTGGAAAAGTTACAAAATTTGTGCCATGATGATATCATTGGAACTGTCCTCACACTCGCCTTGGCCCTGGGCATCTGCACACGAGGCTCAAGTACACCATCGGAAGGGTGGTACTTGTCCTTGTTAGCCCACTCCTTTGCCATTCTCTCCTCTCGCTTCCTCTTGAAGCAAAACTCATCCTTATGGCTATCTCTTCCACAATAGCCACAATGGAACCTCACAAGCTTAGGCTTAGGCTTGGGTTGTGGCTGCTCACTTGGTTTCTCTCCACTCAACTCCTCCACCGGTTTCCCTTCACTAGCCTTCTCACTTTCCTTCTCAAAGAACACTTTCCCGGAAGTGCTCACAAACTTGATAGGCTTTTGGAGATCATTTGTGGGTGTAGGAAACACAGGTGGAGCTAAGGTTGTGTCTAGTCGGTTCCTAAGATGGTTAGGTTTTGGGGGGAATCATTTTTGTGGTGGGTTTTTTGTCGCTCTGGGATATTCTCTCCACTTCCCTCACCAACCTTGTTTGCCCCAAGTCCCTCACCATCCTGCCTCTTAAATGCCTCGATCATCATCCTCAACTGAGGCTCATGACCAGAAAACCAACCCATCACTCGGCTCATCATTCTCATCCTGCAAACGATCAACATAATGTGCAAGTTCCAAATTTTTAAAAGCATGCATTTCACAGATAGTGCATGATGTAGGCATGGGTTCTTTCAGCTTAGCCTCAAGAGAACTAGTGTAAGCATGCATCTCATCAATCTTAGCATGCAAAACAGGGCAAGAAGTGCAAGCACCTAGCAAAGCAGGTATAGACTTAAGCTCAGCCACTTCAACCCTAAGCATATCTAGTTCCTCACACTTGGAGGCATGCTTTTCCTTGAACAAAGCAAAATCAGCAAGGAAAATGGAGCAATCAGCACAATCAACCTCATCCGAAACAACAGGGCTAGCCTTAAGCGAATCAATCTCAAGCTTGCTATCAAGCACCTGTGTTTATAGCTCAGCCACTTTAGTCCTATCATCCTCGAGTGAAGCCCTAAGCTCTTTTCTCATTTTCTTGGCCTCCCTAAGCATGTCATCACGGTTATCAAGCAAAGAGCCAAGCCTCTCATTCTCCTAGCGCAAGAAGGGAAGTTCATCACGCACCTCGTCGTCGGAATCGGAGTCCGAGTAGCTCTGTGTGCTCTTCTTACTGCCGGAGCTCAGCGCCATGGTGCAGAAGCCGTCTCTCGCGAAGCAGCTCAGCCCGCTTAGGTTCTTGGACGACTTTTTGCTCTTGCGACGATCACCTTCGTCTTCATTGCTGCTCGAGCTCGAGGTGGAGTATGCAGAACTCACCGGGGAGATGAGTGAAGTTCTCGTACTCTCTCCGGTAGGTCGCATACATCCGTGCCTGAACCTGGGCATTCCCAACATGAGCCTCCTTCAGCACTGTCCAAATTCTACAAGCCAAGTGCTCGGTGTGCACCCGATCGAATTCAGGCTGACACAAAGCACGAAACAAGTAGTCAACTGCCTTATTGTTGGCGTCGAATCCGTCCCCTCGATCTGTAGCGAGGAAGTCCATCAAGCGGACATAGCTCGTGTCCACCGTGACATCCCAAACGATCTCACCCTTTCCGCGGAGGAACGCACCCATCCGCTTAGTCCACATCCGGTAGTTCTTGCCATCGAAGTGTGTAGGACCCGAACCCCATTCCGGTACGCCATCATTGGATCGTAGGCGGTTAGAGTCAATAAAGACCCGAACCTCGCTCCGATACCACTTGAAGGACCGATATAGCGAACCGGAGAGGGGGGGAGTGAATAGGAGCCGATAAAAATTCTTCTCGAAGGAGATGGAAACTCCAACAAGATGAACACGGCTTCCAACACACGTCTCCGACTCACTACCCAAATTGGCCAAGCCCACGTAGCCACCGGAGTGCCACCGGACCCGGGAACCAACACACAACCTTCCGACCCGAGAACGCATCGGAACACCAAACCTCAAGTCTACGGACCAACACCGGTCGGACGGGGTGAGCACCACCGGTCGGACCGATCCCTGCCGGTGAGAGTTGGCAACTTCCACTAAGTGGCTTCACACCGGTCGGCCGGTGTAACACACCGGTCGACCGGTCCAAGCCTCGAAAGCCCCCAAATCACCAAACGAGCCTCACCGACCTCCAAACCGACCCAAACTCGAAACAGTACCGCAACACGAGACAACGGCGAACACATCCGGACGTTCACCCGAGCAAAAACCCACCGAGGGTTGCACCGGTCGGACCGGCCGAGAGCACCCGTCGGACCGGTGTAGCACAGGCGGCTCGAGATGAACAAGACACCGCGGGTCAACTCCCCCAAATCCAAACCTCGATCTCCCGAATCGCTCCACGGACTTGAGCAAGCCTTTGGGGATAGTAGGAACACCTCATGAGGAGTCCATAGCCAAGTTTCATCCCACCAAACCTTGTCCAAAAAGAAGGAATCGAAGAAATCCCGCCAGGAACACCTCTCACCCTAGAACTCGGAAAACCCCTAAATCGAGCCCCTTTACTCCCGGATTTGGGAGGGGAATCACAGCCCAAAGAACCACGAAGGGTTCTTACAAATTTTCACCATCAAATCCCCAAGAGAAAGGACACGAAAACAACCCAAGAAAAACACCAAGAAAGGGCTCCGAAAATCACCACCAAGAACAACTGGGAGCAACACAACAAGGCCTTGAGGAACCACGCCGAATCATCTATACATGCCACAAAGGTTCATACAAGGTCTAGCTTGCCGCCCGATCATCCAACCCTCTCACAAGATCTCACCATGAAGCTCTCAAGCTAGTCCTATGGAAATCCTAAGGAAAATACGAAGGCAAAATAGGAAAGCAAATGAACTAGGGTTCCAAGAGTTGGCTGCCATCCTCTCACCTCTTGGGTTATATGGAGGCAACCGAAAGTCTAAAATACCCTTTCCTACCAACTACAGATACAAGCCCCTCAAGGGCGGTTTTGGAAGTCTTCAAGCTTTCTCCATCGGACGGATGCCCGGCGATCGCAACCTCGCTTAGCCTCGACGCAAGCCTTGCGATCCCGACGCGTGTCCTCCGCCTCGAAGATTCCGAACCGCATCGTCACACACGGTCGGACCGGTGCTCCTCACCGGTCGGACCGGGTACCCACCGTCGAGGCCGGTCCGGCACTTCTTTGCAAAGACCGTCTTCGGTTCTTCGGTCTTGGCTTTGTGGATCAACAAAGGAACCCAGTGGTTTTCTGGTGAACCACCGGAAACCCCGCGAACTCGGTGTGGCCTCCGCCAATCGCCACTCATGACTCAGCTCCCACGTAGTCCCGGCTCGACCTTGGTTTTGAGGCTCAACCAAGAAACCGTCCACGACTTCATCTTGTTGTTCATGCCACCATGCGGCCCGCACTTGACCCCGCCGGCCACCGGGTCCCTCGAACGAAGCCTACTTGTCTTCTCCACAACTGGAGGCCTCACCGGCGACGACCTTTCATGCTTTTTCTTCACCTGCACCAACACCAGTCAAGCCGCAACATGCACCTGCAATACTTAGACAAGAATCAGTCCACACAACGTTGTCAATCACTCATCACACAAGGAAGTGACCATCCACCGGTCCTCGAACCACACATGGTCCTCATCTTTTGCGTCACACATTTGTTCCACGGATTTGTCGGTGTGGAATATGGTCCCGACACTAACCAAGTAGATAACGCCTAGGTCTATCCCTCAATGGTCGATGCCAAGCAACAAATGACACAAGGTTTTATCCCGGTTCCGGCCGAGGGGGCCGTACGTCCGCCGGTGGTGTGCTCGTGGCACTATATTGCTTGGCACCGGGGGTGCTTGTAGTGGGGCAAGTACAAGCAAGGCGGGAGAGGAAGCGTGGCTTCCAAGTCCCCGGTGAGTGGCTGAAGATGTTGTGGGAGAATAAGAGAGTGAGTGCACGGTGCGTTGTGTTCGACTGTGCTCGTTCGTCTCTCCCTCCCCCCCCCGCGGCTGGGGGCTCGCCTCCCCTTTTATAGGCCAAGGGGGCGGCGAGTTACATGCACGCCGCGCTGCCTAGCTACGTGAGGGAGCACGTCGCGCTACGGTGTAGAGTGGGCGGCCGTCCGGACGATCTTCGCTGCGATCCGGCCATGATGGCCTACCTCGTACCCGAACAGTGGCGGTTCGAGGGTAGGAGGCGGCAGATGGCGATGGCGTCCTCTGATAGGCTTCGAGGGAGGTGCGATGATGGCGGGGTACGGGGTACGGGGAGCGGGCGAACGGCGTTCCTTCCCAATGAGCTCTGCGGTAGTGGAGTGGTTGCTGCGGCCCGGGCGTGCGCCCGCGGAGTCGGGCGTGCGCCCGCACGCGTGGGTACGGCGGCCGCGCGCGTTACGGTGGCCGGGATGGCCATCCACCGGCCTAGCGCCCTTCACCTAACTGCGGAGGTCACGGGAAAGTGAATCGAGGGTGCGCCCGCCCCCTTTCGAGGGTCGGGCGTGTTAGCCGTACGGTAATGGGCGCGCGGTGTCACGGAACTTGCACCGGCCGTACCGCACGTCCATCCCACGGTGGCGGGGATGGGCTCCTCCCCGGGGAGTTGGTGCGGCGGCACCGGGCGTGAGCCCGGGCGCATGATGGCGCCGCCCTGCGGCGTCAGGGCGTTAAATGCCCAAGTACGGGGCCAGCGCACGCGTGCGGAACGCCCGTGAGCGTGGCGGGCCCCGGCCCGAGGGCGGGGCGGACCCTCGAGCGAGACGGGACTCGCCCGAGGGGGGTGCGAGCCCTCGAGCGGGGCGGGACCGCTCGAGGGAAGGGTCGCCCCTCGAACGGGGGCGGAGTCCGTTCGAGGAGGGGGGGTTGCCCCTCGAACGGGGCGGAGTCCGTTCGAGGAGGGGCGTGTCCTCGAGCGAGGCGGAGCCTCGCTCGAGGGGTCTTCACGGACGGCCGTCTTGGTGGGCCTCCGAGTCCCGCCGCATGGGCCACGTCCCGCATGGTTAGTTTCCCGCATTGTTAGGCTTAGTTTATTTTGATGCGGGAATTTAAGTGAGGGTTCCCCCATTGTTTAAGGGGGCCCCTAGGGCGGTCCCCGACGCGTAGCCCCCGAGCATCCGCGGGTTTGCCATTGAGGCTCCCGCGGATGCCGGAACCTACCGATAGGATGTTCTTCCCTCCTTGTTTGCGAACGCTTTCCGTGGGGCCGCGTCGGCGGACCCGTGGGTCTAGCCCTCGAAGCCCTGCGGGAGTGTGAACTCTCCCGGCAGGGGTTACCCGCGAGCAATTCGGTCGGAAAGGCGTGGCACATATGCCAACCGGCATCGGCGGTGTTTCGCCCGGCATCGGGGGTGCACGCTCCCCGTCACCGTGTCTCCCGGCGGGTGCAATTTCAAGGAGGTGTAGCCGTGCGTCAAGCCCCCGAGCCTTGGCTCGTTCGAGGCGATCGGGTCGAGCCCGACGACTTGTTTTTTAACGCGCCCTCGCCGTCCCTCCGCGGGACGGAGGGTGAGGTTTCCACGACTCCCATCGAGCGGGTCGCGAATCGCGGATTCCTCATCGAGGCCGCTAGCGGGTGGTTCAAGTGGACGTCCATGCCCCGTTCGATAAGGGTAGGCCGCGCGGTCGGAGACACGTCCATGGAAGCACTTGCGTGGGTTTGCTAGGTGGGGCTCGGTCCCGTTCGCTAGGGACCGAGGGCGCGGAAGCTCTCCCTCGGTGGGATCCCCCCGGCTAGGCGCCCTCGCCGGCTCTCGAACACGACATGTGGGGCACCCTCGAGCCGACGGGCTCGAGGAACGGCTCGAATGCGCGTGCCCTCGTCGTCCCTAACTCGTGATGCGGGGCGCCCGTTCGAACCCGTCGAGGGTCGGGCTTCGAACCTCTCGATCGCAAGGCCGTGCGGGGCCGTGCATGGACAGCCCCGTCTTTTCGCGTTTGCGGTCGTCGAGGGGTCCGGGCGTGCCGCCCTCGAGGTGCTCGGGCCGGCGGCACGGCGCGGTATGAGTGCTTTCGGTGTCGCTCTATTTCAAACGTGACACGGGCGATCCTCTTACGCGCGTGCCTTCTTTTAGAGGGTTGACATCGTCTCGAGTTGGGGGTCATGCCGCTCGAGGGTCCTACGTGGCATGGGTGCTCGCGGTGGTCCGCTCTACGTCGAGCGAGGTCCGGACGACCTTCTCACGGCGATATCCCACCGAGGGTCGCCTTGTTTCGAGTTGAGGGTCATGCCGCTCGAGGGTCCTACGTGGCATGGGTGCCCGCGGTGGTCCGCTCTACGTCGAGCGAGTCCCGGACGACCTTCTCACGCTGATATCCCATCGAGGGTCGCCTTGTTTCGAGTTGAGGGTCATGCCGCTCGAGGGTTCTACGTGGCATGGGTGCCCGCGGTGGTCTGCTCTACATCGAGCAGGTCCCGGGCGGCCTTCTCACGCTGATATCCCATCGAGGGTCGCCTTTGTTTCGAGCCGAGGGTTCGCCTCGCTCGAGGGCTCTCCTTGCTTGGCAAGGGGCCCGGGCATTTAATTGCCTTGCGGTCGTGGCCGCGGTTTCGCAGCGCGGGCGCGCCTTTTTAGGCGCTGCGGCCGCGCGCGCGCGTAGTGGGCGGTGAGGCCGGCGGACGTGACGGTTTCGCCTCGGTCGCTGCCGGTCTTGCCGTAATGATGACCCGCCTGCAGTGTTAGAGCCGCTGCGGTCGTGGTGGGGCCCACCCGTCGACGCGATGGAAAGATTCCTGCAGTTAATGCTGGCGGGGCGTCCGCTCCGGAGAACTCGCCCGTTGCCTATAAAACTGCGGGGAGGAAGGGACGGCGGTTTTTTACCTTGGCTTCTCACCGTTCTCAGTCTCTCGTCCCTTCGCCTTCGTCCTGCTCTTGCCATCGCGCGGGCTCGCTGCTTAGAGCTTTTTCCTCGTTTCCTTGTCCTCCGCCTTCGCACTCGTTCGTCCCCCCTTATGGCGCCGCCTCAGCTTCCCATCAGGATCCTGGAGCCGTACGCCTGGGAGAAGTCGACGGTGACCCGGCTCGCACTTGGCGAGCTGGTCGCCGCCGGCCAGCTGTCGGCCAACGAAGAAGGGCGCCCGGCGGAGTGGATCGTGCCGCCGGCGTCGCACCAAGAGCCCAACCCGCCGGAGGGTTACGTGGTGAGCTTCCTCCGCTACCACGAGCGCGGCTTCAACGCGCCGGCGAGCACATTCATGCGGGCATTGTGCTACCACTATGGGGTGGAGCTGCACAACTTTGCCCCCAACGCGATCTCGCGAGCGGCCACATTCGTGGGCGTACGCGAAGGGTACCCAGGGGATCCCGTCAATTGGGAGCTGCGGGTACACCTCTTCCGCGGGGAGCTCATCACGCAGCCCATGTCGGAGCCGAGGACCCGCCGCGCGGTGCGCGCCGGCGGGATGTCGCTTGCCCGCGGGGGCGGCTCAAGGATTTCTACATCCCTTGCACCATGACGACGAACAACGCCGGGCGGGAGCGGGGATGGTTTTACCCGCGCAACGCCGAGCCCGGCCTCCCCTCCCTACACCGGCCGGGTGTTCAAGAAGAGGCCGGACTCCTGGGGCTACGGGTTGCCTACGGCCAATCATCGGGCGCGCCAGGGGTCCGTCCTCGCCGCCTGCGGCGGGCGGCGAAGGAGGGGCTCAACGCGATGAGCGTCCTCGCCTTCCTTCACCACCGGCGGGTCGTGCCTCGATGCGAGAGGCCACTCGCATCTTCGAGATGACGGAGGCGGCAAACCCCGTCGACCCGGCGAGGTCGCGGATGCTCCCCGACGCCGCCGGAGCGGCCGTACGCGCTCACCCGAGCGCGGAGTGCCGTCGACACCCGGACGCCGGCGCCTGCGGGTCGGACCCCATGGGACCTTGAGATGCTCCCCACGGGCCCGCTGGTGAGTTGGGTTCCTGATTTTGTTTCAATCCTTGGTCTTGCTTTTGTTTTCTGACGTGCCATTGTCGCTCTTGTGCGCAGCTGGTGCAGTTCAACGCCGCCAAGTCCGTTCCACCCACCCCCGACTCCCGTGCGCTCGGCCGGGCGGCGCAGCGGGAGCAAGCGAGGAGCGAGCGGCGCGCAAGAGGGAGCACGCGAGGCGGCGCCAAGCGCGCCGCGCCGCACGGTCCGCGGAGTACGGCGGCGGGAGGAGCTGGGGCTCTCCTCCCCGGACATCGAGGAGCCCTCGTCCTCGGAGCAGGACGAGGAGGAAGAGTCTGAGGGGGAGGGCCCCTCAGACAGGTGGCAGCCTGCGCCCCCGTCGCCGGATCCCGCGCCGGCGTCAGGGGTGGCTTTGTCTGGGGCGGGCGCGTCGGCGCCCGCCGCCGGGGCAGTCATCGTCGGGGGCGGCACGCGCGCGGAGGTGCCGGCGCGTGCCGCGGAGGCACGCGCGGCGGACGTGCCCGCGCGCGCGCATCAAGCGTGCCCCGCGCGTGGCGGGAGCGCGTCCGCGCGAGCGGCGTCGTCGTCGAGGGGCGCGTCGGGAGGCGTGCCCGTGCGCGGGGCGAGCGTGCCCCCGCGCACCGCGGCGTCGTCGGGGGGTGCGGCATCGGGCGCGCGCCGCGCGCGGGGCGGGCGTGCCCGTGCGTGCGGCGGCGCCGTCGGGAGGCGGCCGCGCGGGGCGCGGCCGCTGCGCCGGCCTCGTCAGAGGCCTCGAGGAAAAGGAAGCGGGCCTTTTCCTCCGCGAGGTAAGAAGCCTATCTTCCTTCGTTTGGTTTTAGTGTGTTGGTGATTAGATGCTCTAACCCTCCGTTCGTGTTTGCGCAGGGCGGTGCCAACCGTCCCTCCTCTTGCACCGGCCAAGGTGCTGAGGACGGACGCGTCAATCCCCACCCGGCGGCGCTCGTCGAGGGGGTCGCGCCCGGGGACAAGCGCGGCGGCGGGCACGAGCTCGCAAGGCCCGGCCGGGGCCTCGGGGCCCCGGCCGGCGGATCGGCCGTCGCGGCGCGGCCCCGGGGGTCGCCGGGGGCGGCCGGCGCCGGTCGCCACGGAGGCGCAGCCGCGGCGGTGGCTACGGTGGAGGTGCCGCCCACGGTGGCGCCACCTTGCAAGAGGAGGCGGAGCGGGCGCAACTTGCGGGAGCGCCCGCGCATGCGGCGGCACGAACGGAGGTGGCGGCAATGGCGCCACAACGGGCGCCCGTGGCCGCGGAGGCGCGCGGTG
This sequence comes from Cenchrus americanus, assembly GCA_947561735.1. NCBI lineage: Eukaryota > Viridiplantae > Streptophyta > Magnoliopsida > Poales > Poaceae > Cenchrus > Cenchrus americanus. The sequence continues at coordinate 92,542,453 of OX387244.1, read as the reverse complement.
GGGGCGCCGGGCGGAGGGCGGCGCGGGCGGCTCCGCCCGCCGGCGGTCTCCGGGCGGAGGTGGTGGAGCTCTCGGATGACTCCCCGCCGCCTGGGTGGAGCCAGTGGGCCAGCTGGCCCACGAACTCCCCCGAGCCCCGGGGAGGGGGCCCTCGTGAGGCGGCACGAGGGTCACATGATAGTGGGGGGCCGAGGGCGCGATGCCGAGGCCTCGTCCTCCCACGCCGGCCGCCCCCGCCACGGGTGGGGAGGGCCGTGGAGGATCCCCCGGCGTTTGCTGACGCCCAGAGGGAGCAGGAGCTCTGGGGCGAGCTTCGGAGCCACGGCGCCACGCTCAACCGTGCGTTGAACGAGGCGCTGCAAGTTCACGGCGGCCCGGCCTGGCTTGTCTTCCAGGTGAGCCACGGTTGCTCGTCCCTCTTCCTTTTTCGTTTCCGTGTGCTGCATTCAAGCCTTGACACTTACGAGATTCGATGTGTGGATGCCAGGAGCTCGAGCGCCGCGCTCGTGAAAAGTACAGCGCGTTCGACCAGGTGAACGCCGAGGCCCGCCAGCTCCGGGAGCGATGCAGCGCTTTCGACGCGCTTGCGGATGCTCTCAGGACGCCGGACAGCTGGCTGGTGTACCGGGCGATGGCGTGGTGCGACGTGCTCCCCGAGAGCTCGAGGGCAGGGCACGGCGCGTCACTCGAGTCTCGAGCGGATCCGCGCGGCCCTCGTCGATCGCGACGAGGCGCCGTGGAACGCGCGCGAGGACCCGGACAAGACGCGGACGTTGGCCGCCAACCGGGAGGCGGAGGTGGCCACCGCTCGCGCCGAGACCGGGGGCTCGGCACGTCGCTCGAGGGGGCGCAGCGCGCAGCGCGCCGGGGCCGAGGAGCGGGCGCGCGGGTTGGAGCAAGCGCGCGCCAAGGAGGCCGACGACCACGAGGGGCCGCCCTCGACGCCAAGGCCGCGGCTCTCGTCGCCGCCGAGGAGCAGCTCCGGCGGAGAGCGCATCGCCCGCCGAGGAGGGCGAGGGGCGGCTCCAACGAGAGCGAGGCCGCCCTTGGCGACGCCCGGCGGCGCCGGAGCGGAACGCGTCGCGCGCGAGGCGGCGGAGAAGTCGTTGGAAGAGCGGAACGCCGCATTCTCCAAGGTTGAGGACGAGGCGCTCACGCTCAGCATCAACAACGCCAGCCAGGAGCTGGCTCTCCGCGAGCAGGGTGAGGCCGTCCAGCGCCTCGAGTTGGCGCTCGAGTCCGCGCGCCGTGACCTCGATCTGGAGAGGAAACAAGTCGAGGGTGAGTTACTGTTTGACCCTGCTTGTTAGTTCTTGCTTTAGAGGGTTCGCTTCCCCTTTCTGATTTCTTGTCATCTTGTTGCTTCCAGGCCTGCGCACAGCCTTGGGGCACGCTGCTGGGCGGGCCGAGGCCCTGCAGGCTTCCTACAACTCCTCCGAGCGGAGGAGCTGCGGGGAGGCTGCGTGGACGCGGCCCTCGAGACCCGCCGCGTCGTCGAGGAAGGCGAGGCCCGGCCGGCGGCTCGGCCGGCCGGCCGCCCGCGCGCCCTCGGTGGCCACGTCACGGGGCGGATGCGCCGGGCGTTGCACCCGGGCGTGCGAAGGCCTTCGGAGTGGTGCGATCCCACTACGAGGTCAACCTCGAGGCGGTGGCGGAGGGCTACATCGTGCCCGAGGGCGTCGAGGACGAGGTGGCCATGGAGCGCGCGGACGCGCTTGTTGCTGACGCCGCCGGGTCGCTCGCCGAGGCCTTCGAAGAATTCCTCTTCCGGACGCCGCCGATGCCGCCGCTCCACCCGCCCGAAAGCATCCTGGGCGCTGGGCCCGTTTTTTGTTTATGTGTATCGAAATTTTGGCCTCGTGGCCTCTTGTAAATAAACAAATCGTTTTATGAATCATGGACGGTTGCTTGTAAATGAAATCGTTTGCTTATTACGCCTTTTGTTTCTCCTTCTTCCCGAGTAGATTCTAGTTAGGGGAGTTCGTTTTTTCGCGGGGGGCCCGCCGGGGTTGGAGGCGAGAGAGACGGGCCATAGCCGCGCGGCGTAGGTCGTCTCTCTCGGCTCGCACGCTCCTTCCGCTGTGCCACCCGCGCCATGTTCGAATCATGGCTCGAGGTTGAAGTAGGAAACAAACTTAGCGCGTGTTGTTACGTTTTTTGCGCGAAAAAAATGGGACCGTTTGGGGGGGGGGGTGCCCCCCGCAGGAGGCCCCCGAGGGTAACTTGGGTTTCGGGGGAAAGCCGAGTTGCCCTTTTATTAGACTTGGAGTATTTACATAGGTGACACCAAGCGGGGCGTTGGCCATGCGTTTTTACAACGGAAAATACTTGGAAAAAGTCCTAGCTAAGGGTAGAAGCGACGTAGCCGTTGGATATTCCAAGCGTTGGTGAGTTCTTCGCCGTCCTCGTTGGCCAGCTTGTATGTGCCCGGCTTGAGCACCTTCACTACGACGTAGGGTCCCTCCCATGGGGGCGATAGCTTGTGGCGCCCTCGGTTGTCTTGGCGTAGCCTTAGGACCAAGTCCCCCTCGCTGAAATCCCTCCGACGTATCTTGCGCGCTTGGTAGCGCCGTAGGGACCGTTGATATCTTGCGGAGTGCATCAACGCCACGAGGCGTACTTCGTCCGGCTCGATCCGGGCCGAGTCCTCGCGGGCTCGCTGGTTAGCATCCTCGTTATAGCCTCGAACCTTGGGCGACCCGTATTCCAGATCCGTGGGGAGGACAGCCTCCGCGCCATGAACTAGGAAAAACGGGGTGAACCCGGTGGCTCTGCTTGGGGTGGTCCTTAGGCTCCACACGACTGCTGGTAGTTCTTGGAGCCATTTTCGGCGGTATTTGTTGAGCCGGTCGAAAATTCGCGGGCTTGAGGCCCCGTAGAATCATGCCGTTGGCACGCTCTACTTGGCCGTTGGTCCGTGGGTGTGCCACGCCTGCCCAATCCACGCGGATGTGGAACTTGTCGCGAACTCCAATAACTTCCGGCCCGTGAACCGGGACCCGTTGTTCGTGATGATGGAGTTTGGCACTCCAAAGCGGTAAACGATGTCGGTGAAGAACGTGACCGCCTGCTCAGCCCTCAAATTCGTGATGGGGCGCACCTCCACCCATTTGGAGAACTTGTCGATCGCGACAAAGGTCGGTGGGTGAAGCCCCGGGCGCCTTCCGCAGGGGCCCGACGATGTCCAACCCCCACACAGCGAACGGCCATGTGACGGGGATCGTTTGTAGGGCGTGAGCGGGCAAGTTGGTCTTGCGGGCGTAGAACTGGCACCCTTCGCAAGTGCGTACGATTTCGTTGGCGTCCGCGACCGCGGTAGGCCAATAGAAGCCCTGGCGGAACGCGTTGCCAACGAGGGTGCGTGGCGCGGCGTGGTGGCCGCAGATCCCCGCGTGGATGTCCCGTAGGAGCTCGCGCCCCTCCGGAATGGGTATGCATCGCTGGAGGATGCCTGACGCGGCGCGCTTGTACGGCTCGCCGTCGACGAGGGTGAAGGATTTGGCCATCCCGGCGATGCGCCCGGGCCGCGGCCCGGTCTTCGGGGAGTTCCCCTCGAGCGATCCGGCGGTGTACTTTTCACGCCAATCCGCTTGGACGAGAGCCGGCTCGTATCCATCGCATCGACCTCGTGGGAGCCGTACCCCTCGAGAAGGGAGAGTACGTACGCCTCGTTCGAGGGGTCCTCTTCCATGGGTTCCGCACCCGCCGGATTCGAGGGAGCCCCCGAGGGTCCGCCGTCGCTCGAGGGGTAGGGGCTCGAAGGTGACCGAGGGCCGCGCGATGTCGCGCGCAAAAACGTTCGGGGGGAACGGTGATCCGCCCGACGCTATTTTTGCCGCTCGTCCGCTTCCTCGTTGTACCGGCGGGGTACATGATTAAGCTCGATGCCGTAGAATTTGTCCTCGAGGGCCCGCACGGCTTGTGCACGTAGGCCTCCATCTTGTCGTCGTGGCAGCTCGCGTTCTTCATGACTTGATCGATCACGAGCTGCGAATCCCCTCGCACGTCGAGGCGCTTGATGCCCAACTCAATGGCGATCTTGAGGCCGCAGAGAAGGGCCTCGTATTCCGCCATATTGTTGGACGCGGGGAAGTGGAGGCGCACTGCGTAGCGCATGTGCTCCCCGAGGGGTGACACGAAGAGCAGGCCCGCGCCCGCTCCTGTCTTCATCACCGAGCCGTCGAAGAACGGAGTCCGGACTCGCTGAATCCGAGGGGGCGGCAGCTGCGTGTCCGTCCACTCGGCCGACGAAATCGGCTAGGATTTGCGATTTGATGGCCTTGCGCGGAGCGTAGGCGAGCGCCTCGCCCATCAACTCCACCGACCACTTGGCAATTCCCCGCCCGCCGCGTCGGGGTTGCGAATGATCTCTCCCAACGGGAAGGAAGAGACCACCGTAATCGGGTGGGCCTCGAAGTAGTGGCGGAGCTTGCGCCGCGCGAGGACTACCGCGTACAACGCCTTCCCGGACCCGGGGGTAGCGCGTCTTCGTGTCCGACGAGACTTCGCCGATGTAGTAGACCGGCCTCTCGCACGGGCAAGGCATGCCCTTCCTCCGTGCGCTCCACGACGATCACGGCGCCGACCCACCCGGGTGGTTGCGGCCACGTAGAGTTGGAGGGGGTTCGCCGTCTCGCGGCGGCGTAAGGATTGGGGCGTGCGCCGCAGACGCCTTCGGCTTGTCGAGCGCTTCCCCGGGCCTCGGCGGTCCAGGAGAAGCGCTCGTGCTTCTTGAGCAGCCGGTAGAGGGGCGGTGCCCTTCTCACCGAGCCTCGAGACGAAGCGGCTCAAGGCGGCGAGGCACCCCAATACCTTTCGCACCCCTTTGAGGTCCCGAATTGGACCCATTCGCTCGAGGGCCGCGACCTTTTCAGGGTTGGCCTCGATTCCCCGCTGGGAGACGATGTACCCTAGGAGCATGCCCCGCGGCACTCCAAAGACACATTTTTCGGGGTTGAGCTTGACCCCGTTGGCCCGCAGGCAGCTGAACGCGATGCCTAGATCGCTAACCAGGTCGTCCGCCTTCCTGGTCTTGACGACGATGTCGTCTACGTAAGCCTCGACCGTCCGCCCGATATGGTCCCCAAAAACGTGCTGCATGCAGCGCTGATATGTTGCGCCCGCGTTTCTGAGGCCAAAAGGCATCGTGACGTAACAGAACGTCCCGAACGGTGTGATGAACGAAGTCGCGAGCTGGTCGGACTCCTTCATTTTTATTTGGTGATATCCCGAATAGGCATCAAGGAAACAGAGTAGTTCACACCCGGCCGTGGAATCAACGATCTGATCTATGCGTGGCAAAGGAAAAGGAACTTTTGGACATGCTTTATTGAGACTGGTGTAGTCAATACACATCCTCCACTTCCCATTTTTCTTTTTTACAAGCACAGGATTAGCTAGCCACGTAGGGTGGAACACTTCCTTGATGAATCCGGCCTCGAGGAGCTTCCGCAGCTCCGCTCCGATCGCCCGTCGCCGCTCCTCGTCGAAGCGGCGCAGCCGCTGCTGCACGCCGCGAGCGTTAGGGCAGATATCAAGGGAGTGCTCGGCGACCTCCCTCGGGATGCCTGGCATGTCCGAGGGGCTCCACGCGAAGACGTCGGCGTTGGCGCGGAGGAAGTCGACGAGCACTGCTTCCTATTTAGGATCGAGGGTCGAGCTGACCCTCAACGCTTTGCCCTCGGGGGCCGACGGGTCGAGGGGGACCCCTTTGGTTTGCTCGGCGGCCTCGAACGTGCCGACGTGCTTGGCGGCGGAGCTGAGGTCGTCGTTGACCATCTTCTCCAGTGTGTTTACCAGCGCTTCATCCGCCGCTAGCGCCTCGCATGTTCCACGCACTCGACATCGCAAGCCGAATGCATGCTCGATCGACGACCCGACGGTGATGACGCCGTTTGGACCCGGCATCTTCATCTTCAGGTACGTGTAGTTGGGGACCTCCATGAACTTGGCATAGCATGGTCGCCCAAGGATGGCATGGTAGGTCCCTTTGAATCCCACCACCTCGAATGTGAGGGTTTCCTTGCGGAAATTCTTGGGGGTCCCAAACCAGACGGGCAGATCGATCTGCCCGAGAGGTTGAACCCGCTGTGCGGGGCGTGATGCCGTGAAACGGCTTCGTGCCGGGCCGCAGCCGGGTCCAGCCCAATCCCCATTAGGCGCAATGTATGCGCGAAGAGGATATTGAGGCCGCCGCCTCCGTCCATAAGGACCTTCGAAAACCGGGCGTTCCCAATGATGGGATCGACCACCAGTGGGTACTGGCCCGGGTTCGGGATGCGATTTGGGTGATCATCCCGGCTAAAGGTGATGGCATCCTTCGACCAGTTGAGAAAGGCCGGAGGTGCCCCCTCTCGCGGCGAGGACTTCATGCCGCTCCTTCTTGCGCTGCCGGGTTGACATGTCGACAGTAGGTCCCCCAAAGATGAGGAACACATTTTCGACAGCGGGGAAACCACCCGCGTCGCCATCGCCCCCATCCTTCTTGGCCTCTGCCTCCTTCGCGGCGGCACGGCCGTAGAACTTCTTGAGCATGTCGCACTGCTCAAGGGTGTGATTCACGGGGGTCTTGTGGTAGGGGCATGGCTTCTTCATCATGTCGTCGAACACCCCGGGCCTCGAGGAGCCGGTCGAGGGCCCCGTCGGGCCGGGTCACCGCCGAGGGCTTCGGCGTTGCCGCCGTTGCGCCCCCGCTCGCGCGCCTCGTGGCGCGGCTTCTTCCCCTTCTTGCCCCGCTTGTCGTTGCGGCGCGGCTCCTTGGACCCGCCGCCCTCCGCGGCGTGTCCTCGGAGCGCTTGCCCTTCTTGCCGTCGAAGATCGCCCCCACGGCCTCCTCTCCGAGGCGAAGCCGGTGGCAATGTCGAACGCCTCGTTCGAGTCCGTGGGCGGGCCGCGTCCCGGCCCGCGCACAAGGTCCCGCACGTGGTGCCCTCGAGAAACGCGTGCACGATCTCGGACCGTGCCACGGCGGGGAGCTCGTGCGCGCTTGGAGAAACGCCGTATGAAGTCCCGCAGCGACTCGCCCGGCTTCTGCGTGCAGGAGCGCAGATCCCAGGAGTTCCCGTGGCGCACGTATGTGCCCTGGAAGTTGCCCACGAAGGTGTGGACTAGGTCGTCCCAATTATGGATCCGGGCCGGCGGGCAAGTGCTCGAGCCACGTCGGGCCGCGTCGCCCAGATGCAAGGGCAAGTTGCGGATGATTACTTCGTCGTTGGTGGCTCCGCCCAGCTGACAGGCCAGGCGGTAATCGTTGAGCCAGACACGAGGGCCCGTCTCCCCGTTGTACTTGACGATCGTCGAGGGTTGACGGAAGCGCTGGGGGAACGCTGCCGTGCGGATCTCCCGGCTGAACACACGGGTGCCCGGGGGCTCCGGCGTTGGGGAGCGATCCTCCCCGCTGTCGTAGCGTCCACCCCTTCGAGGGTGGTAGCCCCTGGCCGCCCGTGCGTCCGCCTTGCTGGTGCGCCTGGCGTTGATGACGTTGCGGGCGTCTCCATCCAGCGCCCTGCGTGTGTCAAGGAGCCGCTCCTTGGCCGGCGTGCGTCCCTGGTCAGCAAGTTGACCCACGTGCACCGAGGGTTCGCCCCCTGGTGCCGGATCATCACCCCGCGCGTCCCCCCGTTGGCGGATGCGTGAGGCCGAGCTCTCGGCCTGCTGGACGGCCGCTTGCTCAAGGAGGGTCTGCACCTCGCGGTGCATGTCTCGAGCCTCGGGGGTCGAGGGTGCCGGCATGGCGCGCGCAGCGGTGTCGCGGCGGCGATGAGCTTTGGCTCGCCCGGGCGGAGTATCCGCGTTGTCGACGTTGGGGACGGGGTTGAGGCGGTCACGGACTTGTCGGCCCGGCTCCCGCGCGCGTTCGCCGCGCGCGGAGGCCTCCCCCGCCATCGAGGCGCGGAGTAGCCGCACCGTCCGCACTCCTCCGCCGCCTTGGCCTCGAGCTCGCGAGCTTGGGCCGCCCCGTGCGTCGACGTCGGCCCCGGCGAGAGCGCCCGGCCCCGCGGCCGGGCGCGTGGCGACCCCCCGGGGCCGGCGTGACTTCCCCCATCTCCGGCGCCCGCCGCACCGGCGGCGTTGGCCGGGTCGTTGGTGATGACGGCGCAACATTCCCGCGTGGGGTCGTAGCTCCCAGTGCTGGAGTCGTCGGAGCAGCCAAACCAGTAGTCCGTGGCGTCGAGGAAGCGCCTGAACGCGACTGGGTCCGGCACACCGGAGAAGTCCCACTCCGCGTACCCATGGCGGTTGGCGGGTGGCATCGTGTCGACGGAGCCCAGGGACGACTCGTCCGCTGCTGAAGTGCCGGGATCCCTGGCGACGAAGACGTGCCGACCAGGCGGAACCCTGCGCATTGTCGTGTTGACGTTGGCGTTGTAGGCCGTAGTGGCGCCACGCAGCCCGATGGGGATGCGTGGTCCGAGACCGCACGCGGTCCCGCCGGGGCGGTGGCGGTCGTCGTGACGGTGGGTGCACCGCGTTGAGCGGCGGCGCGCTCGCCCGCCGCCGCCGGACCGCGCCCGACGCGAGCGTAGCCCGAGCGACGACGGCGTCGCGGCGTCGACGGGCCCGCGGCATCCGTACCTCGTAGGCGCCCGCGCCGGTGTCGCGCGTGCGGCGGAGACCGAGCGGACTCGGCCTCGCGCTGCGCGCGGAGCTCCTCACGGTTGGTGAGGCGCATGAGATAGCCGTTCCCCGTGGCCTGGAAGTTCAAGTCCCCGAAGCGGATCTCGAACCCGGCCGGAAGAGGGTCCGAGCTACCCATGTTGTAGCGGGTGCTACGGTACTCAGTACGGATCACCATGGAGGGAGTTAGCGAAATGACCTTAGGCGCTCGTTTGCCCCACGGTGGGCGCCAACCGCCGGTGCGGAATATGGTCCCGACACTAACCGGTAGATAACGCCTAGGTCTATCCCTCAATGGTCGATGCCAAGCAACAAATGACACAAGGTTTTATCCCGGTTCCCGCCGAGGGGGCCGTACGTCCACAGGAGGGTGTGCTCGTGGCACTATATTGCTCGGCACCGGGGGTGCTTGTAGTGGGGCAAGTACAAGCAAGGCGGGAGAGGAAGCGTGGCTTCCAAGTCCCTGGTGAGTGGCTGAAGATGTTGTGGGAGAATAAGAGAATGAGTGCACGGTGCGTTGTGCTCGACCGTGCTTGTTCCTCTCCCCTCGTCCCCCGCGGCTGGGGGCTCGCCTCCCCTTTTATAGGCCAAGGGGGCGGCGAGTTACATGCACGCCGCGCTACCTAGCTACGTGAGGGAGCACGTCGCGCTACGGTGTAGAGTGGGCGGCCGTCCGACGATCTTCGCCGCGATCCGGCCATGATGGCCTACCTCGTACCCGAACAGTGGCGGTTCGAGGGTAGGAGGCGGCAGATGGCGATGGCGTCCCCTGATAGGCTTCGAGGGAGGTGCTGATGATGACTGGTACGGGGTACGGGGAGCGGGCGAACGGCGTTCCTTCCCAATGAGCTCGCGGTAGTGGAGTGGTTGGGCCGCAAGGCCCGGCGTGCGCCGCGGAGTCGGGTGTGCGCCCGCACGCGTGGGTACGGCGGCCGCGCGCGTTACGGGGGTCGGGATGGCCATCCACCGGCCTAGCGCCCTTCACCTAACCCGCGTGGTCACGGGAAAGTGAATCGAGGGTGCGCCCGGCCCCCTTTCGAGGGCCGGGCGTGTTAGCCGTACAAGAATGGGCGCGCGGTGTCACGGAACCGACACCGCCGTACCGCACAGTCCATCCTACGGGGGCGGGGATGGGCTCCTCCCCGGGGAGTTGGTGCGGCGGCACCGGGGCGTGAGCCCGGGCGCATGATGGCGCCGCCCGCGGCGTCGTGGCGTTAAATGCCCAAGTACGGGGCCGCCGCACGCGTGCGGAACGCCCGTGAGCGTGGCGGGCCCCGCCCGAGGGCGGGGCGGACCCTCGAGCGAGACGGGACTCGCCCGAGGGGGGTGCGAGCCCTCGAGCGGGGCGGGACCGCTCGAGGGAAGGGTCGCCCCTCGAACGGGGGCGGAGTCCGTTCGAGGAGGGGGGTTGCCCCTCGAACGGGGCGGAGTCCGTTCGAGGAGGGGCGTGTCCTCGAGCGAGGCGGAGCCTCGCTCGAGGGGTCTTCGGACCGGGGCCGTCTTGGTGGGCCTCCGAGTCCCGCCGCATGGGCCACGTCCCGCATGGCTAGTTTCCCGCATTGTTAGGCTTAGTTTATTTTGATGCGGTGAATTTAAGTGAGGGTTCCCCCATTGTTTAAGGGGACCCCTAGGGCGGTCCCCGACGGATTCGATACCTTGGGTTCATCACTCGAGGGAAGAAGGGTCCCTTGACTACGACGGGAGATTTGTCCGCTTGCAAGTCTAAACGAACTTTGATACAACTTTTAACCGTCAATAGCGCTATCGTGGTGATAGACATGAGGCACTTTTCGGGGGTCGTGTGCACCCAGTTGGCGACTTGGTCGAGGGTCTCTGCGAGGTTCCGTATGGGGAGGGTTTCACGGAGACGTCTACTCCATTCGTTTCGCTTCTTGTTGCGCTCACATCGGGCGTTCTTGTCGTCGTTGGTTTCATCAGCGGGTGCATTAGTAGACAACTTGTCTGCTGAGATATCTTCGAAGTACCGGTCGGGTCGGGTCCCTGAAGGTTCTGGCGTCTCGCCAGCAGCCATGAAGACTTGGCGATCAAGGGTGCCGAAAACGGAGTCAGTAGTTGCCACCTCGGTTGGAGTGTGCTCCTCTGTTGGAGCTAGGGGTGTTCCCTCCTGGAAAGGAAGCAAGTCGAGGTTGGCGACACAGTGTGAATTTCCGCCTGTCAGGTCTGCAGGCTTGCGATCTGGCTAGTAGACGAATCTGCCGGCGGGTGTAGATGTTATAACCAGACCGGTAGCTGGTCCTGATAGTGGTTGCTCAGTCGTGAATTTCTGGGACTCAGGCTCGTGAGGGTCCGATCCGAAGTTGAACTCGTAGGAGGAGTCCGAGTGGTAGCCGTAGGTGGGGTTGGAGTCCGAAGAGTAGTCGGAGACGATCTCCTTGCCAGCCCAGTGTGCAGCGAGAGCCTCCGCATGGGCCCTGCTAGCATTGCAGAGGCCATATGGGAAGTTCTCATGGAGAGTGACGTCAGCACACAATGGCTCAGTAGCCGGCTCGCATGCGATGGCCCATGGGTACGTAGAGTTCGAGTTGGAGGAAGATCCAAGCTCGAAGTTGGCGTGTTGGTTGTAGAGCAAAATTTCGCTGAATTTTCCAGTGAGGTTGCCCGTGATCACCTCGGGAAGTGTCACGAGCCTGGTCCTCGGGTTGGGTGTCATGGTGAGGCGGCGTTGGAAAGATCCAGCGCCATCAGCAGTGCAGACCCAGGACCCGAAGACGAAGGTGTCGCTGCGGTTGAAGGCGACAGTTGGCTTGATGAAGATTGAAGCCGTCAAGTTCGCCATGAGATCTTTGGCGAGAGCCCCTACCTGACGCGCCAGCTGTCGGTGTTTTAGACCGTCAACCTACCAAGGGGAGTACCCGAGGTAGATGAATGTGGCCTCGCCGAGATCGATAACTCGAAGGAAGAGACACGTGGCACACAATTTAGATAGGTTCGGTCCATGAGGTGCGTAATACCCTACGTCCTGTATGCTGCGTAGCTCTGGATTGATTGGGTGAGATTACAAGATGATGCGTATGAGAGAGATAGGGTCCCTGCCTCGCCTTAAATTGCCCGGGAGGCAGGGTTACAAGTCGGTTTGGGGAGAGAGTATTAGTCGTGTACGTCTAGGAGTTCTCTACATGGTACATGACATGCTCAGCTTCCTATTCGAGTACTTCTCCACCAAGATCCTTGTGCTCCACGCCAACAGGTGTCGTGCAGTCCAAGCCGGGTAGTCCCAGGGGCCCACCGAGTAGTCGGTCCTGGTACCCACCGAGGTAGTGAGCCCAGGGAGGTCCATACGACAGCTGGGTCACAAGGAGCACGAGGAGCTTGGGTATTGTAAGGGAGAGGAGCTAGGGACGTTGCTGGGCTGCGCGAGTGCCCGGAAGGGACAGCTCGGCAACGGCGGCGTGCCAAGCGGGGCGGCAACAGCGTGCGTGAGCGAGGAGGCACGACGAGCGGCTTTATAGCCAGGGAGCGCGAGGGGAGGTTCGTCGTCAAGGACCCCTGGCGTTAATGTCGTCTGTACGATGGCCGGCCTTGGTAGGCGTGCTCGGCAGAGGAGGCACGCGACGGACCGCTGGTCCCGTCGGCATTGTGCGCAGCTCTTGACCGGTCGGCATGGCACATGGCGCGCGGGGGGTCTTGAGGCGGCTTGGGGCGCGTGCGGCCGGGGAAGGTGTGTGGGGTGCCTCGGGAAGGCGCGTCGGCATGGCTCGGACGCCGAGGCGGCGGGGGCGCCGCATGGCACATCGCGCGCGCCCGGCGTTCTGGCAAGCGTGACGTCGCGGCGTAGTGACCAAAATAATTCAACTGGCACCATTTGAAATGGAAAACTCCAAAATTTTGAATAGAAGTGCACAAAATGTTGAATAGGAAAGTTGTAGATCTCACTACCCTCTACATCTTTTACAAAGGCTATATAGTGTTTTTCTCAACGGATTTTGCACAAAGTGCAGCCAAACTTTGAATGCCACTCAGTTTCAGTGAACAGGAGCTGCTGACAGTTGACCATGTTTTTCACCCTTTTCCACTCAAAATTGGAAACGCCACTCAACATGAAAGTTGTGTCCCTCGACAAACTAGACAACTTTCATATTGGGAGATTTTGAAGTGTTTAGATGAAATTTGGAGAATGCGGCAAAATTTCCATAGGACATTCAACGACATCAGGGTTTTAGTGGGGTTTGACCGTGTCTTTGACCAAAGTTTGACCACAAGGGGTTTTGAATTGATCAAGAGGCATTAGGGGTTGTCGGCTCGGTTTTCGAGGTGATGACCCAGGTTGACCTAGGTTTGACCAGTGTCAGCCGGTTTGACTTGGCTGATTCGGCCATTAGCGTTAATGATGCTAATTAAAAACTTGGGGCGTCACAATCTACCCCCCTTAAGAAGAATCTCGTCCCGAGATTCGAAATTACAAGACGAAGTGGGGAGGTGCTTCTCGGATAGAGAGGTTACCCTTAGAGTTAAACTGGTCTGGCTTCCCTTGAAAGATCAGCTTCTTGCTGTGATCACCTTTAACTGCTCTGATGTTCTGATTCTGCTACTGAGGATTCGGGCAATTACGTATAAAATGCCCAGGTTGTCTACAATTGTAGCAAAGGCGGGGCGGAAGTTCCTTGGGCTTGGAAACTTGTTGCTGATATTTCTTGATGAGATGGAGCTTCCACCCCTTTCTCTTTCCTAGCATCTCGGTTTGCGAGTGAGTTTTGCCTTCGGGGAGCTGGGTGGTCTTGCCGGTGTCGCAACTTCGTTTGCTCTCACGCGGACGAGTCTCCCTATAGGTAATTTCCCACTCACTTACATCTATCTCAGATAAAGCTCGCTTGTTGCTCTGACCTGTTCTCTCTTCCTTTCTAAGGTCCATTGGTAGTTGCGAAGGTGGTAATATGGAGTCGGAGGCCTTGGGTTGGTTACATGCTCCACCAACAGATTGAACAAGCAGGCCTGCTCGAGCATGGATGCAGATAAAGACTGGGAGAGACTGTCTGCAAAACTAGTTTGAGATGGTCCCCCATAACGTCCTTGGATGATATCGTACACTATCTGATTCAGCACTGAATTTTGCCCCTCCAATATCTGGATTGCGCTGACAATGGCATTTATGTTAGTCTGGGTAGGTACTCTGGGTGAACAGGGCTTGAAGGGTCGAAGCTCCTGTTGCATCGGTCGCAATTGTTGTAGCTGTTGGGCCATCCGTTGTTGTGCCTGCAGGATCTGGCACAACACTTTGGTCTACGCTGTCTCGAAGGCCTCTGTCAGTGTCGTGGGCGGTGGTGGCGATCGGTCACCACTACCCAATGCACCAAAACCATTGGGGGTACCGTCGGTGCGGAATGTGGTCCCGACACTAACCGGTAATAAGCGCCAAGGTCTATCCCTCAATGGTCGATGCTAAGCAATAAGAGACACAGAGTTTATCCCGGTTCCGCCGAGGGGCCGTACGTCCAGCACAGTGGTGTGCTCAAGGCACTATATTGCTCGGCACGGGGGTGCCCGTAGTGGGGCTGCTACAAGCAAGGCGGGGAGAGGAAGCGTGGCTTCCAAGTCCCCGGTGTAGTGGTGAAGATGTTGTGGGAGAATTAGAGAACAAGTGCGTGGCGCGGCCCTGTCTCGAGTTGTCTTGTGTTGTGTGTTCCCTCTTCCGTCCCTCGTCCGTCCGTCCGTCTATCCCCCGTGGTGGGGGGGTTCGTCCTCCTTTTATAGATCAAGGAGAGAGCGAATCACATGCATGCCACGCTATTTAGCTACGCGAGGGAGCGTGGTGTGCTATGCTGTAGAGTAGGCGGCCGCCCGGGCGATCCTTGCAGCGATCCGGCCATCATGGCGTGTCTTGTACCCGAACAGTGGTGGCTTCGAGAGTAGAAAGGCAGCAGACGGTTGTGATGTCTTTTGACGGGCTCGAGGGAGTTGCTGACGTCGGTCCGTACGGAGCACAGTGGCAGGTAAGGCGGCATCCCGTTCCCGCACGCTCCACAGCGCTGGCGTTGTTGCCACAGCGCCCGGCGTGCGCCCGTACGCACGGGGGCGGCGGCCATGCCGTTAACGGTGGCGGGGATGGCGTCCCACGCGGCCTAGCGCCTCCACCTAACCCCGCAAGATCACAAGAAAGCAAGTCGAGGGTGCGGCCGGTCCCCCTTCGAGGGCTCGGCGCGTTGGCCGTGCGGAGCGAGGGCGGCGCGGCGTCACGGGAGCGGCACCGGCCACGCCGCACGGTTCCTCCCACGGTGGCGGGGATGGGCTCCCTCACGGGGAGTTGGTGCGGCGGCACGGGGGCGCGAGCCCTAGGCGCATGATGGCGCCGCCTCGCCATTGTCGGGGCCTTAAATGCCCGTGTACGGGGAGCAAGCGCGCGCGTGTGGAGCGCCCTCGAGCGAGGGCGGACTCCGTTCGAGGGGGGAGCGGGCCCTCGAGCGAGGCGGAGCCGCTCGAGGTAAGCGTACCCCCTCGAACGAGACGGAGCCCGCCCCGAGGGGGGGGGCGCGCATCCTTGGAGCGAGGCGGAGCCCGCTCGAGGGGATCTTTGAGTGGGCTGCCTTGGTGGGCCGTTGGGGCCTCCGCGGCGTGGGCCGTGTCCTGCATGGTTAGGCGAGGCGTGTCGACTTTGGCTTTGTTGCGGGTTTTAAGTGGGGATTTCCCGGTTGTTAAAGGGGACCCCTAGGGGCTGTCCCCGACGAGCCCCCGAGCATCCGTGGGTTTGCCATTGAGGCTCCCGCGGTGCCGGAGCCTACCGATAGGACATTCTTCCCTCCCGGTCTTGCGACCGCTTTCGGGTGGGGCTGCGTCGGCGGACCCACGGGTCTAGCCCCCGAAGCCCTACGGGAGCATAGGCGCTCCTATAGGGGTTAACCGCGAGACTTGGACGAGAGGGCGTGGTACGTGTTTCAACCGGCGTCGGCAATGTCTCGGCCGGCTTCGGTGACGCACGCGGCTGGCCGGCACTATCCCCGGTGGGTGCAAGACGGGGAGGTGTAGCCGTGCGTCAAGCCCCCGAGTCCGGGCCCGTTCAAGGCGATCGGGTAGAGCTTTACGACTTGCTTTTTATCGCGCCCTCGCCATCCCTCCGCGGGACGGAGGGTGAGGTTTCCGCAACCCCCATCGGTCGGGTCGCGGATTGCGGATTCCTCATTGAGCTGTTAGTGGGTGGTTCGAGTGGACGCCCATGCCCCGTTTGATAAGGGTAGGCTGTGTGGTCCAGAGACACGTCCATTGAAGCGCTTGCGTGGGTTTGCTAGGGTGGGGCTCGGTCCCGTTCGCTAGGGACCGAGGGCGCGGAAGCTCTCCCTCGGTGGGATCCCCCGCTAGCCGCCCGCGCCGGCTCTCGAACACGACATGTGGGGCACCCTCGAGCTGGCGAGCTTGAGGAACGGCTCGAATGCGCGTGTGTTGGGGGAATTCGGAAAACCCGTCACCCTCGAAACGTTAAGTTTAACGAGTTCTCAAAGCATGTTTTCGGGAGCGAGGAATTCGCGATTCTCGGAAGCCCGGAACCCGAGAAGTCACGAGTCGCGAATGTGCAGAATTCGGGAATCTTGATTCGGTGAAGAGGCGGAGTCACGAACATGCGGGAGCCCGGAATCTCAACTGTTGATGGTCCGAACTTCGGAGAACTGCCGATTCGGGAATCTGATGAAGACTCTGTTCGGGACTCAGGCGCATTGACACGCACGAACCTGTCGGGAAGCAAAAGCCACTTCGGGAATCTGTTGAAGACTTAGTTCGGGAATTTCGGGCGAAGACATTCACGAATCACGGGAGAAGCAAAGTCAAAGTTGTAGTCCCAAAAAGTCCGGGTTTAGAGTGTGAACTAGTGGCAGACTTGTAAATATGTTAGGTGGGAAAAGATATTCTTGTGTGTGTTCACATTAGGAATATTCTCCGAGCCCGAGGGTGTTATCGGCATGTAAAAGTCCCTTCGTCTCCCTATAAAAGGGGGCGCGTGAGCACGTGTAAACGGATTCAGACTTTTTTGGAACTTGTGCTACTTGCAGAGAGGATCACAGTCTCTTTGCGCTCTAACTTTGTGCTTGAACGTGTTGAGAACTTTTACTCGTGTTAGGGTCGTATTCCGAATTTTTCGGGTACCCCCCAACATTGGCGCCCACCGTGTTCCAGCCGAAAAGAAACTCACGATGCCACCTCAGAAGAAGTCAAAGAAGACTGCTCCAGCGCAGGCAAACCAGGAAGATCGCCATCTCACCCAGGGGAACGAAAACTCATTTGTTCCTGAGTCCTCGAACGTAACAGACCAGCAACGAAGAGAGAAACTCGAAGCCCTTATGAAGGAAAGAGCAGAAAAGACAGCTCATATCCAAGAACAACCTGTTGAACAGCAAGAGCACGAGAATGTTGATGCTGATGATGATTCCATAGACAGAGAGCTAGCCATGGTCCACCAAAAGATACAACAACTACAGAAAGACAAAGAAAAGTTCGCGGCTCGGTTGCGGGCGAAGAGAAAAATCTCTCGAAAAGCTAGAGCAGTCGAACAAAGCAAAAGAGCAAATACAAGCAATACGAGAGAGAAATTGACGAAATGAAAGAACAAGAGAACGGCTCCTGTGGCAAGAAACACCACGAGCGAGAACCCCGCACCTGCAAGAGAATCCCCCGAAAGAAAACTTTTTCGCGGGAAACGGAGTCTCACACTTCGTGGATTCGAGTCACCGGCGTCAATAGGGCCGCAAACAAGCACCTTGGCCGCCGAAGTTCAAGCTTTGTCTCTCTTCCCAAGTACAACGAGTTTCGGAAACTCCGGGCGAGTTTCTCATGAGATACGAGTCGGTGTGAATTCGGCGGAGAGGAGATGATGTTGCACTAGCCAAATCCTTCATCATAGCTTGCGAAGGACCGATCTTGAATTGGTACTCACTGCTTGCCTCCACACTCGATCTACGGTGGGTAGATCTCAAAACAAAGTTCATGCAAGCGTTTCGGATGTTCCATGACACAACGGCCGAAGCCTCGGATCCGTACAAGCGCAAGCGAAGGACGAGGGGGAACCACCGCGGAACTTCGTGAGAAGGTTCATGCAACGAGAGGTCTCGGATCCCCGATGCGATGACAAGACAACGATCAAGACACCGATCAAAGGTCTCACCCCGGGGCCAACGGCTTCCCACCTCACAAGAAAGAAGCCCGAGACGAGTTGAAGAACTATTTCGAGAATTGGAGGATTACATTACGTCCGATGATGACCACCGCAAGAGAGTAGCCGAACGAAACGAGGCAAGACAGGGCGGCGAGAGATATGACCTGGCGGGCACCACCCCAGCATCCACGAAACGTAAACAGTGTTGGAAATTCTCGGCAACAACAAGAAAGCGAGGCCAAGTGCCAGGGGAGGATTCACTCATAGAGGAAGGGGGAGAGGAAGAGGAACCCCAAGTCTCCCGAACTACAACCCAAGAGATCCCCACTTCTACTGCCAGTATCATGGAAGAGGCCACAGCACCGAAGGGTGCCCAGAGACAAAGAAGAACATGGCACGAATCCAACAAGAGAAAGCACTGATGAGCATTGCATCCTCGATGCCAACCCGTTTCGGCCGAACTTCGGCAACCGCGTTCGCGAGTCCGCGATCAAGCTGCGTACCCGGTTCAGCAATTTCCACAATCGCAATCGGCGTGGCGACCTTCACGGCAATTCTTTCCTCGGTCGCAAGCGATACGGTCGATCCGGCGGCCACGGCCCATTCGGGGAAATCTTGCCACCGCCTCCGAGAAAGCTCATCAAGGCCTCGTCAAGTTCGGGACCTCGTAACTCCAAAGCATTGCCATCGTTCGGGACTATCATGCCAATCACGGGTGGATCCGCTATGGAATTCGAAACAAAGAAGCGGCGAAACAAATACTTCGGATCCGTGAATACCATCGTCAATGATGGCCAATTGCCCGCCGGAGTGGGCGAAGGTGCCAATTACCTTTACGAGAAGAAGATTTCGGGTTGAAATCCGCGATCCACAATGACGCCATGGTGATCGAAGTCAACATTCTTTGGATGGGTCATAGGAAAAATCTTGGTGGACAACGGGAGTTCGGCGGACATCCCGTTCCCGAAAACACTCGAGAAAATGAATGCGAGCCAGGACATGTTGGATCCACCAGAGTACCCATTACATGGGTTCTGAGGAAAGCCCATCAAGCCGGTGGGAAAAGTATCACTCCCAGTTTCTTTCGGAGATCTTGAGAATGCCAGAACGGAGAACCTCACCTTCGATGTAGTTGACATATATCACCCGTACCTTGCCATCTTCGGCAGAGGTTTCATGAACAAGTTTGATGCTGTCATAAGGCAACAGTTCCTATGCATGAAGATGCCTGCGCCCAAAGGGGTTATCACGGTATTCGGCAATCAGCAGGAGGCCAGGAACATAGAAAAGGGCCACACGCCTGGCCAAACGAATGTGTACCAGTGAAAGCAAACGGTCGAAGAGAGGAAGGAAACCTATGAAGAGCCCAAGCGGGACAAAGAGAAAAATAACATAGCCGCGGAGAGGATGAAACAAAGAGAGTGTATCGCGGATGACATGCCCGACGGAGCAATCATAATAGGGGCGAACCTCGGCGCCGAAGAGGATGATGAACTCATACGCTTCCCGAAACGAAACAAGGATGTTTTCGCATGGTCGGCTAAAGATTTGCAAGGCGTTGATAGGGACATAATCGAACATGCCCTCGAAACGGATGACAAGATACCACCCAAGAAGCAAGAACTTCGGAAAATGTCGACGAAAAGGTCAAGGCGGTGGAAGCAAGAAGTTCGAGAGGTTATAGGATGCCCAAGTGATCGGAGAGGTCAAGTACCAAGTACGGTTAGCCAACAACGTGCCGATCAAGAAGAAAAATGGCAAATGGAGAATGTGTGTGGATTTCACCGATTTGAACAAGGCCTGCAAGAAGGACGATTTCCCCTTGTAAAGGGTAGACAAAATCGTGGATGATGCAACCAACAGTGAGATGCTTTCGCTCCTGGACATGTTCTCTGGGTATCATCAGATCACAGTTCGCAAAGAGGACGAAGAGAAGACAAGTTTCATCACTCCTTTCGGAACATTTTGTTTCGTAAGAATGCCAGAGGGGCTGAAGAATGCAGGATGCACGTTTTCAAGGATGATAGCAATAGTCTTTGCACTAGCGATTCGGAGAAACATTTTGGCATACGTGGATGACATAGTTGTCAAAAGTGTTCAGAGGAGAGACCATATCAGTGATTTGGCAGAAACATTCGCGAACTTGAGGACAGCAAACTTGAAGCTAAATCCAGAAAAATGTGTGTTCGGCATTCACAAGGGGAAAGTTCTTGGATGCCTAGTTTCAACGAAAGGCATTGAAGCAAACCCTGACAAGATAAAGGCTCTGATGGAAATGCAAGAGCCAATCTCAGTGAAAGATGTTCAGAAGTTGACAGGGAGAGTGGCGCCCTCAACGGATTCATCCCCGAGCCGCGAGAAAGAAGTTTGCCATTCTTCCAAGTTCTCGAAGTGCCAAGAAATTCCGGTGGTCCGAACCTCGGAGAAGCAGGGCCTTTCGCGGGCGAAGGACTACTTGTCCAACATGACCAAGCTCGTCCTCCCGAGCCAAAATCGCCGCTTCGTTGTATGTGTACGCATCAAATTCAGCGGTAAGCGCGGTCTTTGGTACGGGGAAAAGGAAGAAGAAGGAAGCTCGGGCAAATTCTTGTATACTTCGCCTGCGAAGCATTGTCCGGGTCCAAGGTTTTTTATTCCGAACTAGAGAAGATCGCATATGCGGTCATCATGGCAAAGCAAGAAAGCTAAGACACTACTTCGAGGGCCACGGAATAAGTGTTATCACCAACCAACCGTTAAGTGACTTGTTCGCAAATAGGGAAGCATCCACCCGAATAATCAAGTGGGGTGCTTGAACTCTCCGAGTATGTGGTGGATTTCGAGAGAAGAAGTGCAATAAAATCGCAAGTTCTGGCAGATTTTGTCGTGGACTGGACCTCACCTACTCAGAATCTTGAGGAAAATATGCCCGAACCGTGGATAGTGCAGTGTGATGGAGCATGGTGTTACAAGGGGGTCGGAATTTCGGCTGTTGTAACGTCCCCAACGGGCGTGGTCATAAGATATGCAGCGCGGCTCGTATTCGCGAACAATGAACATTCCACGAACAACACAACGGAGTACGAAGCTTTACTGCTGGCATTGAGAAAAATGAAAGCCTTGGGGCAGCGAGACCTTCATAATCGAACGGATTCGAAAGTGATCCGGGAACACATCGAGAAGGAAAGCGAGGCCGAGAATCCGTTCTCATGAAATATCTTGAAAAAGTTAGAGAAATGGAAAGACACTTCAAAGGCTATTCGATCCAAAGATATCCCAAGGGATGACAACAATGAGGCGGATAAGCGGCGAAGGCGGCGGCCGGAAATCGAGAGCTACCACCGGACGTGTTCTTTGAAATCATCAGAGAACCCTCCATCAAAGATTCAAGAACTCAAATCGTGAATATGGTGGAAATTCCAGACTGGAGAGCAGAAATAATGGCCTATCTGAGGGGACATTACGAACCACAAGATGAATTGGAGGAGAAAAGATTGAAGCAAAGGGCTCGGGGCTATACAGTGGTAAACGGAGAATTATACAAATCAGGAGTCACTGAGCCTTGGCTGCGCTGCATCACCTCCGAAAAAGGTCGCGAACTCTTGAAAGAAATTCACAGTGGATTTTGTGGGGCACACATAGGCACCAGGGCTTTGGCTGGCAAGGCGATAAAGCAGGGATTCTATTGGCCCACCATAAACATCGACGCTAAGATGTTGGTTCGGCAATGTGAAGCATGCCAGAAGACGGGAAATCAGCGGGACCGCCTTCAATGCCGTTCATTTAATTCCTCCAACTCTGGCCTCTCGCAAAGATGGGGCATGGACCTAGTAGGCCTGTTGCCAACGACTCGGGGCAATTGACGATTTGCGGGCGTAGCGGTCGACTATTTCACGAAGTGGGTAGAAGCAAAACCACTCGCGAACATCACGGCGGCAACAGTTCATAAATTCTTTTGCGAACATAGTACGCGGGTTCGGAGTTCCTAGAGAACCGACGGTTGACAATGGCAAACGGTTTGATCGCTACACCTTTAAAGAGTACTGCGAACCTTAGGCACACAAGCGAAATTTTCATCAGTGTATCACCCACAGTCCAATGGTGCAGTCGAAAGAGCCAATGGTTTGATTTTTTCGGGAATCAAGAAATGTTTATTTGATCAGAAAAAGGGAAAGTGGGTGGATGAACTTCCGAAGGTGATCTGGTCTCACAATACCAGAGTTTCAAGGGCAACAGGTTTCACGCCTTTTTGCCTACTCTTCGGGACTGAGGCTATGACACCAGAGGAGATCAAGAATGAAAGCATTAGAGTCTTGAAAGGAAAAGAGATAGAGGAAATTGACAAGAAGGTGGAGAAAGACATGATAGAGCTGACAATCCTTGAAGCAGCGGAAAATATTGAGAAGTACCAAAGAGAGACAAGGGCATGGAGAGACAAAAAGGTGGTCCGAAAGGACATCAAAACTGGTGATCTTGTCTTGAAAAGAAAGAAAAATTGGGAGAACCCAGGAAAACTTCATGAGTCATGGGAAGGGCCTTACATAGCCGGGGGAACGGATATGCCGGGGGCTTTTCGCCCGATGGAGCGATCTGGCGAAGAGTTGCCGTATTCGTGGAATGCCGATAGCCTAAAGAGGTATTATCCATGAAGACCCTAGTTGTACATAAATGTAGTAGGTAGCGAGTTTTTCAATTTTCGTAAGTTTACACTTTAGGAAGATAAAATCCCGAATCACGTGTCTATAAGTGACTTCGGAAAAAAACTAGTTTTATTTCATAATCGTAGTTCTAGAATAAAAAGGACCGTACTCTTTTCCTTGCAAAGGGGGCTCTAAATCAAGAGGCAAGGTTTTTAACGAGGCGGATCCCATGTAAATTCTCTTTCGATAAATATATGAAAAGAGTCTTCCCCCAAATTGCACGTTTCGTATTTTGTGTCTCGAAATTCCATCGTGAAAAAAGAAAGAATTCGTGAGAAAGGCTCCGTGATAGCCGAAATTCCATCGTGAAAAAAGAAAGAATTCGTGAGAAAGGCTCCGTGATAGCCGAAATTCCATCGTGAAAAAAGAAAGAATTCGTGAGAAAGGCTCCGTGATAGCCGAAATTCCATCGTGAAAAAAGAAAGAATTCGTGAGAAAGGCTACATGATAGCCGAAATTCCATCGTGAAAAAAGAAAAAAAGAGAAGGGCTCCGTGATAGCCGAAATTCCATCGTGAAAAAAGAAAAAAGTTTGTGAGAAAGGCTTTGCGATAGCCAGAGCCTGAGACAACAACAAGTTGTGGCCTAGAAAAATCCCATCCATCGAGGGATTCCCACCGAAAGGCCCGAGACAACAACAAGTTGTGGCCTAGAAAAATCCCATCCATGAAGGGATTCTCACCAGAAAGTTCGCATGATGATTTCGAAAAAATGAATGTCTAAGGATTCGCCTGTGTATTCTCACTCAGTTCAGATTGTTGAAAATTTTTTCAGGTATCATCATTGTAAGAAAATGACAAGGGGCTCCATCGGACGTTCGCAGAAAAACCTTGGTTGAAGCAACTGAAGGTTGCAATTTCAACCGAGGCAAGCCTGCCAATCGGGGCAAGTCCACAAAATTCGAAAAACAAATTTTGTCGACTTACATAACGACGGTCGAAATTCTCAAAAAATTAACGAAGACTCCCCCTAAAGATGCGCTGAAGAAGTTCGTGAATAGTAAGATTCGCGAACACCGCAATCTAGTTTTCATGCGAAACGGCAAGGTGGGGGAGGGTGACGTTTTTTCAAAGAAAAAACATATTCATTGCCTTATTCGCATAAAAACCTCCGAACAGTTCTTCAATAATTACAACACTTGGCACAAAATTCAAAACGAAAGCTCAACAACGTGTCCCGGTTTACAAGCATTCTCTTCAGCCGTATCGCTGGCGTAGGCGAAGTCAGAGGCATCGGCTAAGGGGCTCCATTTTAGGAACCTTCACGGTCAGAGGAGTAGATGGCGCGGGGCGAACCTTCTTACGAAGTAAGAAAAATGAGGAGAGATCAAAACAACCTATAGAAAACTTAAGCGAGGCCTCAAGCCAAAAATCGGAAAAGTCTTGTTCAGGATGCGCTCGCTTGAATAGGCGCCACGCTTCACCACTAACGAACATATTATCTCGACGAATCCGAAGTGGTAGCACGTCCTGCGCAGGCCCAGCTTGCAGGACCTGCGCAGGTTAAAATTTACAAAACATCTGTTCAGAAAAGTTTGATGAATCTACACGAATGTACAGCCAGTCTCGAATTCACCCAAAAAGTCTAGACATGTCGCTCAGTTCGTAATATCCACCTTCGGCGAATCCTCTTCTCGTTCGGGGATTTGTTCACCGTCGTCGCCACCATCGCTGCTGCTGCTGCTACTGCTGCTGCCGCCTGAGCCATTTTCGCCGGACCCACTCGAACTCTCGCCGGAAGTCGATCCTTCGGGAGACGCGGCGGCACCTTCTTGGTCCTCTTTTTCCCTCAGCTGCGAAAGGAGGAAAAGAGTGAGAAAGGCTTAAGAAACTGTAACACCCACGACGAACACAAGTCACGAAATCGAGCAAAAGAAACTACCTCGGCAAGCTTTGCACCGTGCAATAGTCTTAACAACTTCCGCCCCGCGAGCCATCCAGAACTCCTTCGCGAATTTCACCTTGATAGCCACAACGTCGGGGTTTGCTCGAAGTATTGCGTCCCCGGGTAATGCTAGGGAATTGAGAAAGGTTCGCGCGAAACTTCGCCAAGTCCACACAGTCGTAATCGTGAAGGATCTTCAGGATACTCTCCACAGAGAAAGCAACGGCGAAGTCGCTGGCACCAGAAATCACTTCGGTAAGAGCCTTGAATTCGTCCTCCGGCCCAATCCATGAAATCGGGGATATTAATGTCATCTGGGAGAGGGGCTGGGCGAACACCGTACTCATTCAGGGATTTCTGGTACTCAGCATAGAGCAATTTCAGCCTTCCCAGAATTTCCGAAGTGTGTTTCTTTGAAGCTTCACTTTGTTCTGTCAGCGCCTTCTCAAGATCCACGATCTTCCGATCCTTCGTGCTCAGTGACTTGGCAAGGCTGGCGTTGTTGATGCGAAGATCCTCGGCAATTTTTGCAGCCCGCTCTTGTTGTTGCCGAAGTTTTTCGATCACACTCAGGTCATCTTCGTGAGATTTCCGAACTTTCTCCAGTTCTTTCTTGGACTCCTCGAGCGCAGCTTCTGCGACTTTCTTCTCGTCGTGACTCCTTTTCAAAGCCTCAGCCAGCTCAGCCACCTTCTTCTCGAGTTCCAGGTTCGTGGATTGCGCGAGGCCAAAGTTACGCTCTAGTTCCTTGGACTTCAGAGAAAGTTCTTCATTAATCTTCTCCTGCTTAGAAAGCCGCTCTATGGCAACCTTCCCAAGCATAGAGTACTTGAGAGTATAATCCTCGTGGAAGCGTGCAAGTTTCGAAGGAGAGTAAGAATGCAACAGATTCTTGAATTCTGAAAAATTCAGGAATAAATCTCAGGTGAAGATTCAACAATCGTGAATGACACAAAGAGGCAGTGAGAATGAACGAACCTTGCTTGCTAAAATGCTGCATGGTGACCAGTTTAGTCGAACCCGAAGAGGCCTTCCCCTGAGATGAAGGAGTAGTTTCGGAGATAGAGAGGGGCCTTTTTTCGGAGCCTTGAGCGGCTTCTTCGGAGTCGTTTCGACGCCTCCTCTCTCGTTTCATCAACAATTGTGGACGATTTCCATAGAGTTAAAAACTTGGACGTCTTGCCCCCGACGCCAATTGTCTCGAAACCAACACGCAACGTTTGCCGCGATGAGACGTACCAAAGCTTTTGTTAAAGGCGGCCAAGGAAGGAGAAGGCGCTTGGTCTTCGGGGACGACCTCCCGAACTTCGACCAAAGGAACATTTTCGACGAGAATGGCCCTCCCTTTGAATAGTGCGCTCAAGGTCCGGGCGGGTCGGAGGAAACTTGATCAGCAGCAGCGACCTCAGCAACAGGGGTCTTGGCAGCAGAAGGGGATTCAGTGTGAACAACAACTTCGGCAGCAATAATGGGCTTCTCAGCAACAGCAGGAGACGGCTCCCTTCGGACTTCGGGAGCAACATCTGAAAAGGAATCAATGTCCACGAATTCATTTTCGGAACCAGCAGGACAACTGTCTTGAAAGTTAAATAATGGCCAGAGGAAAACACCTTTAAGTCTTTCTGTCTCCGTGAGGGTATCGTCGTCAAAGGCGGATGGAACCCGCTGAACTCCGGTGGAGGAAACTTTCTTCACAGCTTTCTTCAACTTTTTGCGGCTCATGCGGGCAAGCCCCGGCGACTTGGAGTTCAGCTTCCGAGGTTTGAGGTTTGGAGGTTTTTCGCTTCCGCTTCGACGACTCAAGAGATCCGGGTCCTTGAAGGCTTCACTCCCGAAGAGGTTCCCTCGGTGGTAGGCAACAAGCCGCGCTTCGACGATCCGATTCGGGGGAGCGTTGATGGGGGCGGGCCGAGCGGTGGCCACAGCAACGGTGGGAATTTTCAATTTGGGGCCAGGACCTCGAGAGTCAAAAAATTTATCACCGCTGATCTCCGAAAAGACGTGATTAATCTTCTTCTTGTGCTTCACCAGGGCCTTGTACGCCTTGTACTCGTTCATGGTATATTCGCCTACCATGACGGTGACCCTCTTCTCCACTTCGTCCATGAAGTCCTTGGCGCTCTGGCCCTCGCGAAGTTTGATCTCGAACTTCGGGAAAGGCACCTTCGATCTGCGCCCGGTTGACGTTGTAGTATACGAGTTCGGCGGGGGGACCAACCGTTCGAGATAGGCCGGATTCGCGCGGCGACTAATTCTTCAATAATGTCGCGGCCGCCAAGGCATCGTGTGGCCGGATGAAATGCACTTTCGCAACTTCGATTCCCAAGGCCCGCTGGTTGTATCTCCCGACATTCACTTCGCTGCGAGGGGTGCGATCGGGCTCGACATCTTCGGCTCATCAACCCTCAAGTAAAACCAATAAGACCTCCAATCGTACGTGAGGTTGGTCTTGCAGCAAGGAGCGATGCGGATTCGAGTGATCCCCTGTCGGGTGTTACGGCGTCGCGTGTTGAAGGTGCGGCACGCGTGCCGACTATGGTAGAAGCGCCCGTCGTCGCCCTTGATAACTTCGGGGGTGATCACCAGCTCATAAAACCGAGTGAAACCGTCGACGATAGGATTGCAGCCGAAGGTTTTCAAGATCCAGATATACTTCGACACTTCGAGGAAGGATGTCGGGGTGAGCTGGTGGATCTTCACCGAAAAAGCGTCAAGAATCGCCAGCAGGACGGGATCACAAGGGAACCTTAGCCCACAGACGAAGAAGTCTCGAAACACCACAATCTCTCCCTCTTTGGGAGTGGGAATCAGTTCATCGAGAGGGGCGCGCCCGGTGCCTAGGGAGAAGAATCCGGCCTTCTCGTACTCGCGAACCATGTTGCTCGTGACCTTTGATTCTCCGAAGGCGAGCGAAGGCGGCAACGGGCCGGAGGTCCTTAGCATGACAAGATCATCGACACCGGCGTCTACATCCCCAACTTCTTCGCCGACGTCAGACCCAACCTCCCCATCTTCGCGACTTCGGGAGCCGCTGGGCGAACCAGAATCTTCGGCTGGGCGATCCGCGATTTCGGCAGCTGGGTCAAGTGGAAGGCCGGCAGCGATGAGCTCTTCAGTAGTCATGGGCCTAGCTGTACTTTTAACGCGAGCCACCTAACCAAAAATTACGAACATTCAGACAGGTAAGGGTAATGTTCGAGAACAAAACTCATGAAATCGCAACATCACTACACCAAAGTGTAACGAACTAACGAATCAACGAAGCATAGATAAAGGAATACCTTAGAGGAGCGCGAACAAGGCCTGGAGTTCGTAAGCTTTCAAGCAGAAAACCAGAATCCGCGAAGAGAGAGAGATGCGCGAATCGTGAAAAGCCCGAGAGCGGTAAAAAAAAAATTTTAACGGCGGCGGCCGCTATTTATAGGGCCGGGGAGGGGTAGTTCCGCGAAGTGCGTCTCGATTTAACCGCCTTTGGCTCCCCGGGCGACGCGTGTCCCCCTCCGACGTTCGAGGGTGACGTTTTTTACTAAATTTCCGAAAGGTTCGTGGAATCGGATCGTCGGAGTCAACCCGCTTCCCCGAGGGGCTAGTGTTGGGGGATCGGGAAAACCCGTCACCCTCGAAACGTTAAGTTTAACAGAGTTCTCAAAGCATGTTTTTTCGGGGAGCGGGGAATTCGTGATTCTCGGAAGCCTAGAACCACGAGAAGTCACGAATTCGCGAATGTGCGGGGTCGGGAATCTTGATTCGGTGAAGAGGAGGAGTCAAGAACATGCGGGAGCCGGAATCTCAAGCGTTGATGGTCCGAACTTCGGAGAAGCGCCGATTCGGGAATCGATGAAGACTGCGGTCGGGACTCAGGCGCATGGACACGCACGAACCTGTCGGGAAGCAAAAGCCACTTCGGGAATCTGTGGAAGACTTAGTTCGGGAATTTCGGGCGAAGACATTCACGAATCACGGGAGAATCAAAGTCAAAGTTGTAGTCCCAAAAAGTCCGGGTTTAGAGTGTGAACTAGTGGCAGACTTGTAAATATGTTAGGTGGGAAAAGACATTCTTGTGTGTGTTCACATTAGGAATATTCTCCGAGCCCGAGGGTGTTATCGGCATGTAAAAGTCCCTTCGTCTCCCTATAAAAGGGGGCCCGAGTGTCGGTGTTTTAGACCGACAAACCTACCGAGGGGGTACCCGAGGTAGTAGATTGTGCGGAGAGGATTGTGATCGGGAGACGGAGAACTCGATAGTATGCGCAAAGACACGGGACACAAGATTTATACAGGTTCGGGTCGCCAAGGTGGTGAACCCTACGTCCTGTATGGGGGATCAAGTATGGCGCCCTGCGCTTGGTGTTGGGTTGTCCCGGAGGGATTGGGGATGTGCGGCTAGGCACCGGCCCTCCTTTATATAGTCCGGGGGCGGGTTCCTAGTCGGTTACAAGGCGGGAGTCCTAGTAGGAGTACACGAGTGAGTCCTAGTAGGAGTACGGGGGGAATTCTACCGGGAGTCCGTCTTCTACTATTCTTCCTTCCTTGCACGAGTACCGGGGAGTATGCCCGACAAGCCCCCGAGCACGTTGGAGTCGAGAGTAGTAGTTCGAGTAGTCTTGAAGCCTCTTCGAGTAGTTCTTAAGCGTCCTCGAGTACCGCTTGGAGAAGTCTTCAATAGTACTTGAAGCGCCGCGAGGGCCGGAAGGTGGTCCGGCTCATCGGTCTTGAAAAAAATTTGAATGATGGGTGTAGCATAGCGACCCCGAGCCTTGAAATGATTAGGTAATCAATCCAAGGGTCTTCGGTGTTCGTGAAGCCATCATCCGAGTACTCTTGCGGCGTGTAGCCCCCGAGATAAGAGAGCCGTATGAGCCACGTCGAGTAGTGATTGGTGAGGAGCCCCCGAGCTTCAGAGCGAGCGAAGCATGCTGAAGTTATCTTCAAGTAGCCCCCGAGCTGGAGAGATTCCAAGTAGCAGTTTGGCGTCGAGCCGTAGAGCTTGAGAAGTAGTCGTGCCGTCAGAGCGGACTTTAGAATGCGACTTAAAAACCGAAGTCGACTTTGTGCCGCGCGGAGCGGACTTTGAGATGCGACTTGAAATCCAAAGTCGACTTTAGTTGCCGCGCGGAGCGGACTTTGAGTTTCGACTTGAAAACCGAAGTCGACTTTAGGGTGCCGCACAGAGCGGACTTTGATATGCGACTTTAGAAGTCGACTTTAGAATGCCGCGCAGAACGGACTTTGAGATGCGACTGAAGAAGTCGACTTTGTGCCACGCGGGGTGGACTTAAGATGCAAAAAACGAAAAGCACTTTCCGGAAAGCCAAAGTGAATGAAAAATCAGAGAAAACGAGTAGTTTTGCCGCCGGAGCGGGCTTAAGATTGCGACCGGAGTTGGCTTGTGCCACCGGAGTGGGCTTAAGTACCTGAGCCATGGATTTCAGACCCAAGGTACAGTTGCCGCCGGAGCGGGCTTGTGCCACGGAGTGGGCTTGGATGCAACCGTTAGCGTCAACTTGTGCCACCGGAGTGGGCTTAAGTACACGAGCCTTGGATTTCGGACCCAAGGTACGGTTGCCGCCGAGCGGGCTTGAAGGTGCGGCCGGAGTCGACTTGTGCCACCGGAGTGGGCTTAAGTACCGAGCCATGGATTTTAGACCCAAGGTACGATTGCCGCCGGAGCGGGCATGTGCCACCGGAGTGGGCTTAAAGGTGCGGCCGGAGTCGACTTGCATACACGGGCCATGGATTTCGGACCCAAGGTACGGAGCGGGAGTACTTAGGGTACTTGGACCCATGGTACGGAGCATGAAGACCACGTGCGGCTAGGTTCCATCGTCGCCGGGGACCCGAGGGCCGCTTACGGCTAGGTTCCATCGAAGCTTACACACGTAGTATGCCATCGAAGCGGGCGAAGATGCGACCGGAGTCGACTTTAAGTTGCCGCACGGAGCGGACTTTAGAATGCGACTTTAGAAGTCGACTTTAGATTGCCGCGCGTAGCGGACTTTAGAGAGCGCCTCCTAGGGATAGCCCCCGAGTTGATGAAGTAGACTCGTGGCGACTTGATTGATATACCCCAAGAGTAGTCGGCGAGTGTAGCTCCCGTGAAAACCCGCCGAGAAGCATACACAAATGAGTAGTCGGCAAGTTGTCCTACATGATGAGGAGAACGAGGCCAAGAAAACGAGTAATCATTTAGATAAATGACTTAGCTATTCTTTGCTGGGCGACTTGTTGATGAAGCCAAGGTGGTCAGCGATGGAGCCACGAGGGTTGTTGTCGAAGTTGACTAGTCGGGGTTGATTCCGACTAGTTGCTGGGGGCGTGATCGCCGTTCTCGACTAGTTTGGAAAACTAGTCGAGATGAATGGCCGACGCGATGCGGCCGAGGAAGATGACGTCGTGGCAGCATGCGGCGCACTCGAAGTAGAGCCAGTGTTGCCGCGAGGCAAGTAGTCACTACGCACGGCGTGGGCTGAAGTAGAGCCGGCGTGGCCACAAGACGAAGTCGCGGCGCACGGAGTGGTCGACGACAACCCCGGGCGGGCGAGTAGTCGACGACGAGCTCGCGCGAAGCGGAGTAGTCGACGATGACAAGCGGCGCGACGAGCCGCATGACGAGCCGCGCGACGCGCCGAAGCACCCGGACGCGCGACGAAGGCGAAGTAGTCGACGACGAGCGGCGCGACAAGCCG
This sequence comes from Cenchrus americanus, assembly GCA_947561735.1. Lineage (NCBI taxonomy): Eukaryota > Viridiplantae > Streptophyta > Magnoliopsida > Poales > Poaceae > Cenchrus > Cenchrus americanus. The sequence goes on along the minus strand of OX387244.1, from coordinate 92,511,495 downwards.
CGTGGACGAGCCGCGCGGCGTGCCGAGGCACCCGGACGCGCGGCGAAGACGAAGTAGTCGACGACGAGTAGTCGACGACGAGCGGCGCAACAAGCCGTGGGACGAGCCGCGCGACGTGCCGAGGCACCGGACGCGCGGCGGAGACGAAGTAGTCGACGACGAGTAGTCGACGACGAGCGGCGCGACAAGCCGCGTGACGAGCCGCCGCGGCGTGCCGAGGCACCCGGACGCGCGGCGAAGACGAAGTAGTCGACGATGAGTAGTCGACGACGAGCGGCGCGACAAGCCGCGGGACGAGCCGCGCGACATGCCGAGGCACCCGGACGCGCGGCGAAGACGAAGTAGTCGACGACGAGTAGTCGACGACGAGCGCGCGCGACAAGCCGCGGGACGAGCCGCGCGACGTGCCGAGGCACCCGGACGCGCGGCGGAGACGAAGTAGTCGACGACGAGTAGTCGACGACGAGCGGCGCGACAAGCCGCGGGGACGAGCCGCGCGACGTGCCGAGGCACCCGGACGCGCGGCGGAGACGAAGTAGTCGACGACGAGTAGTCGACGACGAGCGGCGCGACAAGCCGCGTGACGAGCCGCGCGACGTGCCGAAGCAACCGGAAGCGCGGCGTAGGAAGATTGATTCCGCTTTGACAAGAGCAAGGCGACTTGCTTCAATGGATCTCGGCGAGTCGCCGAGTTGATTAATCTTGTTGACGAGGGTCCTTCGAATTCGTTCGGTGGTGATGATCACCCCTACACGGCGCGCCGGTGTCGGTGTTTTAGACCGGCAAACCTACCAAGGGGTACCCGAGGCAGTAGATTGTGCGGTGAGGATCGTGATCGGGAGACCGAGAACTCGAAGGTATGCGCAAGGACACGGGACACAAGATTTATACAAGTTCGGGCTGCCAAGGTGGCGAACCCTACGTCCTGTTTGGGGGATCAAGTATGGCGCCCTGCGCTTGGTGTTGGGTTGTCCCCGGAGGGATTGGGGATGTGCGGCTAGGCACCGGCCCTCCTTTATATAGTCCGGGGGGCGGGTTCCTAGTCGGTTACAAGGCGGGAGTCCTAGTAGGAGTACACGAGTGAGTCCTAGTAGGAGTACGGGGGAATTCTACCCGGGAGTCGCGTCTTCTACTATTCTTCCTTCCTTGCACGAGTACCGGGGAGTATGCACGACGGCGAGGGCACATGTAAATGGATTCGGACTTTTTTTTGGAACTTGTGCTACTTGCGAGAGAGGATCACGATCTCTTTGCGCTCTAACTTTGTGCTTGAACGTGTCGAGAACTTTTACTCGTGTTAGGGTTGTATTCCGAATTTTTCGGGTACCCCCCAACGAGTGTGCCCTCGTCGTCCCCGACTGCGGTGATGCGGGGCACCCGTTCGAACCCGTCGAGGGTCGGGCTTCGAACCTCGATCGGTAGGGCCGTGCGGGGGTGGCGCACGGGCGGCCCCGTCTTTGCATCCGCGACCATCGAGGGGCACGGGGGCGAGCCGGCCCCCGAGGCGCCGATCGGTGAAAATGGTGCGGGGCGGCGGCTAAGCGCTCCCGGCCGGCATCCGCGACCATCGAGGGGCACTCGGGCGAGCCGGCCCCGAGGCGCGATCGGTAATACGGCGTGGCATGGGTGCTTTGCGGTGCCCGTTTTGTTTCAAACGGGCCCCGAGGCGACCTTCTCACGCCTGTACCCTTTCGAGGGTTGAAATTTTCCCGAGCCTGGAGCTCGTGCCGCTCGAGGGTCCTCCTTACTTGGTAAGGGGCCGGGCCTTTTAATGCTCCATAGTCGAGGCTACGGTTTCGCGTCGTGGGCGCGCCTTTTTAGGCGCCGCGGCCGCGCGCGTAGTGGGCGGCGTGGGCAGGCGGACGTGACCGCCTGCCACGGCCCTCGCTATTCTTCGCCGTGATGATGGCCTGTTCGCGGTGGCGTGGCCGCCGCGGTCGTGGTGGGGCCCGCCCGTCAGCGAGAAAAAAGATTCCCTGCAGTTAATGCGCGCGGGACGTCCGCCCCGGAGAGCACGCCCACGGCTTATAAATCTGAGGGGAGGGAAAACGGCGGTTTTTTACCTTAGCGTTCCGCCATTCTTGCCCCCTGCGCTCTCGCCTTCGTTTTGCTCTTGCCACCGCGCCCCTTCGCCATTAGGGCTCTTCTTCTTCCCGTCCTCCGCTCTCGGGTCCCTTGTCCTTTCTCATGGCGCCGCCTCCGCCCCTCACGATCCTCGACCCGTACGCCTGGGAGCGGTCGACGGTGACCCGGTTGGCCCTTGGCGAACTGGTCTCCGCCGGCCAGTTGGCGGCGAACGAGGAGGGCTGACCGTTGACGGTGTATTTTGGTGCACCTAGCATGTTCATTACACTTTGGTTTGGATTTGATTATGGAACTAACCCGCCACTAGGCACACTAATCATATAACAAGTTCATCTTTGTGCATGCATTTGGAAGTGTTGTGTTTATGTAGGAAAACATGGACATAAAGGATGGATTCGCAACAAGTTCAAAGGAGCATTCATGGAGTCTTGTTCGTGTTCATGAGCTTGCTGAAATCACTTCCAATGGTGGCGAGGACCGAAGTGCTACGAGGAACACCCCCGGGGATTGAAGCGTAAAAGATCAAACTTCATGCAAAGAGAGCCTCCATCTTGGACGCGAGGATAACAGCATCAAAATCATGCAAGTGGAGGGGGCAAAGTACATAAGTGCGCGAGGACCCACGGAGCAAAAGGGGCGACCGAACCGGGCCGGGTGGGCACGGGCCGGCCGGCTGGCCGGCCGGCCCCGGGCCGGCCGGCCCGGCCCACTTCGGCACCGGTTCGGTCCCGTTTTCCTTGCCCTCGAAGGATCTTCAACCCTAAAACCCCCGAGGCGCCGCCAACACCCGAGGAGGAGTCATTCACACCGAAGGCCATCCACAAGCTAGAGAGAGAGAGAGGAGGAGGATCTCCGGCGGGAGATCAACCACCTCGAAGGAAGCACCCTCTCGTGGAGAAGAAGACACGGCGGAAGGGAAACCATGATCAACGGTGCCATGATCAGCACCTTGATGGGGTAATCTTCTCATTCGTCCATGGGTTGTAATCGATCTTGAGATGTAATCGCACTTTGTCGGATTATCTATCTATCATCTTGTGTTGAATATACTTTAATGCTTAAGGTTTGCAACCATGCCGTAAAGGGAGTAAGGCCTCAATGCTTCCTTGGATCCATTCAATACGCCGTGGCCATCAAAGGTCTAGTCATGAATACCTTCACGTAGTGACAGTACGAGAGGAGGGAAAGGGCGAAACCGTGGTCACAACCCCGATAGATTAGATTGGTTTTTCATGTCTTTAAGCGATTGCATGCTCTAGTATCGTAGACCCGTGGGCGAGTGTCTTCTATCTTGATCGTTTATCATTCTCTCTAGTGTAGTTTAGTTGTTTTCTAGTATAATAGTAGTTAGGGTTTTAGTAGCTAGTGTGTCGTTGTTGATCGAACGCTTGTAATCCCCTTGCTCGCGGATTGACAAGAACCTTGGGAATCCCGTGGTGAAAAAGGTGTGGGGTACGTACGCTTGCGGATCGTAGAGGGATATGTCTTTTATCCGTCAACAAGCCCCTTTTTACGGCGCCGTTGCCGGGGAGCAAGTTAGTTTACATCGTTTGATTCGCATCTAACTTAGTTTTATATTTAGTTTATCTTTTATTTGCTATATCTAACATATATTATCTAGAAAAACACTTGTTTCTTTTTTGTTTTTGTTTTTTTATCTTATTGTCTAGATGGAGTTCGTTAATCAACCCGTGGAAGAACCGGAGAAATCATTAAGGGATTACGCTAGCCCTCGATGTGAAGACATAAAAGTACAAGAGTCGGATTCGAAGCTCGAAGCGACCAAGTATGAAATTAAATCCAAGATCATCAAGATGGTGGCGGAAAACCCATTTGAAGGGATGGTTACGGAGAACCCATATAGACACATAAGGGATTTCACGACAATATGCAACACGGTGCGTCAAGAAGGAGTTCCCGATGAATGGTTCAAATGGAATCTCTTTCCCTACTCACTTGCCGGCAAAGCAAAGACATGGTATTCGGTTGCGTCCTTTGAAGTTGAAGGCAATTGGAACAAGTTGACAAAGAAGTTTTGCGAGAAGTTCTTTCCAATTAGCAAGGTTCAACATCTAAGGAGGCAAGTGATCACTTTCATGCAAGGAGAAGAGGAAGGGATAGACCAAGCCTGGGATAGATTTAATGAATTAATCGAACAAGGACCAAAACTCGCCTTCACCGGTGACGTACTCTTGCATACATTTTTCTTTTCCCTAACCCCTAGTTGCATGCGACACGTCGAAATGTGTGCGAGGTGGGGAGCTCATGGAGAAAACACTCACGGAAGCCGCCCAACTTCTACAAAAAGTTAGTAAAGCGAGCTGTCATGCGAAGAGATTGGGAAACAAGACTTGCGGAAGAGCCGGAATTCAATTCAAGGAAGAAGAAGCTTGCTGATTTTTCTAAAGAGGCAACCCGGAAGTCAAAAAAGAGGAGCCAATCATGGAAAAGCTTGAACAAGAACACATCAAGTCAAGAACTACATCAAGCATCGACTTCGCCGCACCAAAGGAGACGAACAAGAGAAGCATGTCAAGCGCGAAGCCACTAAGGGAGTTCGAACCAATGGATTGGGTTCCTATTGATTACGGAGAAGTATTCGACAAGAGAAGACCGTTCCCTAATCAAAAGGGAATGGCAAGAGCATTGGAAGTGGATTTCCCACCGGAGAAGAAAGCTGAAAATTCATACGACCTCGAAACCACGGGTGAGATTTTCGAAAAGCTCTTTGGAGAAGACGTGGTGGATCCGGAACATATTGCCGAGGTGAAGAGAATCATGGGGATCAAGCCCGAAGCTTCACCATACGCTCGCCTCGCTGAAATTTACTCGATAGGATCCGAAGAAGAAGAGAAGATGACACCACACTTGAGTTGCGAGATCAACGGAGTCCAATGCAAAGCTTTATGCGACATCGGAGCCCAAGTAAGTGTTCTATCTTCTAAAATTTACGATAAAGTTCAATACCACAACCTAGACTTAGCTCCAACATCAACGAAATTAATTATGGGAGATGGTAGAACTATCAAACCTCTAGGTATTGCTTGCAACATGAAAGTAAAAATCTCTAGAAACTATATACCAACCGATTTCTTTGTTATTGATGCTTACCATAGTAATTCTGATCATATAATCTTAGGTAGGCCTTTTCTTAAGTTGGTTGATGCCGTGTTAGATGCCGGAGAAGGCAAAGTAACAATGAACCTTAATGGAACAAAGTACACATATAACTTTCTTCGTGCTTCTAAACACCTTACTCCTTTTCCTCCTGAAGATGAAGAAGTAGAAGAAATAGATAGTCTTCGTTTTGTTGAAACCCTTAGAGACCCGCTGCAAAGAGCGATGGAAAATCAAATTAGTAATCAACAAGATGAAGAACTAGAGGAAGCAACAAAAGGCTTAGAGCCGCATGATGGTAGTGTGGAGGAAGAGAAGTTCGAAGACATAGGAGAAATCAAACCCGAGGAGCCACAAGTGCCCGAGGTAGACCTTAAACCTTTGCCCAAGGGATTAAAATATGAATTTTTTGGCCCGGACAAAACTTATCCGGTCATTGTGAGCGACGAGTTGAGTCCCGAAGAAAATGAAGCGTTGCTGATTTTATTAAAAAACATAGGAAGGTGATTGGATATTTAATTAATGATCTCAAAGGTATTAGCCCAGCCTTTTGCACTCATCGTATACCAATGGAAGACCAATGTAAGCCCGTAGTGGACCATCAAAGGAGGCTAACCCATGCCATGCGAGAGGTAGTAAAGAAAGAGGTTATCAAGTTACTTGATGCCGGAATCATCTACCGGTTCTGCATAGCGAATGGGTGAGCCCGGTACATTGTGTACCGAAGAAAGGAGGTTTGACCGTGGTGAAGAATGAGAAGAACGAGTTGATACCGCAAAGGACCGTGACCGGGTGGCGGATGTGTATCGATTACCGTAAGCTTAACAAAGCGACGAAGAAAGATCACTTTCCCCTACCGTTCATAGACGAGATGCTCGAGTGGTTAGCAAACCACGCTTATTTTTGCTTTCTCGATGTATACTCGGGGTTCATGCAAATTCCCATTCACCCGGAAGATCAACATAAGACAACGTTTACGTGTCCCTACGGAACGTTTGCATATAGAAGGATGCCCTTCGGCCTATGCAACGCTGCGGCCTCTTTTCAACGTTGCATGATGGCCGTGTTTTCGGAATTCATCGAAGAAATTGTTGAAGTGTTTATGGATGATTTTTCCGTTTACGGGAAGACGTTCATGGATTGCTTAGCAAACTTAGAAAAGGTCCTTACAAGGTGTGCGGAGGTAGATTTGGTTTTAAATTGGGAAAAGTGCCACTTCATGGTTAAGCAAGGCATAGTGCTCGGACATGTTATATCCGAGAGAGGAATCGAAGTGGACAAGGCTAAGGTAGAGACGGTTGAGCAACTCCCACCTCCTACGGATGTCAAGTCCTTAAGGAGCTTTCTAGGCCATGCCGGATTCTATAGAAGATTTATAAAGGACTTCTCGAAGATCACTAAGCCTTTAACGCACCTTCTTCAAAAGGATGTGGCTTTCGACTTTGACGAGAAGTGCCTAGCGGCATTCCGGACCTTGAAAAATGCGTTGGTGAGCGCTCCCATCATCCAACTGCGGATTGGAGCCAACCTTTCGAGATCATGTGTGACGCAAGTGACTACGCCGTAGGCGCGGTCTTGGGACAAAGAAAGGAAGGCCGAGTTCACGCCGTTTACTACGCTAGCAAAACTCTTAGTGGGGCACAATTAAATTACACCACTACGGAAAAAGAGTTGCTAGCGGTGGTATTCGCTTTCGAAAAATTCAGACCCTACATCGTGAACTCGAAAGTCATTGTTTACACCGATCACGCAGCCATCAAGTATCTCTTGGCTAAGAAGGAAGCTAAACCACGTTTGATTCGTTGGATCCTTCTTCTCCAAGAGTTTGATGTTGAAATTCGTGATAAAAAGGGGGTGGAGAATGTTGTGGCCAATCATTTGTCTAGGATGAGTCGTGGACAAGATGATAAAGAGCCCATAGAAGATAAGATGAGAGATGACCACCTCTATAGAGTGCTTGATAAAGATACTTGGATGATCGACATCATTCGAGCAATTCGAAAGATGCCCCTCGATCATCTAGATAAAAACACTCAAAGGAAGATAATCTCCGAAAGTAAGAAATATTTTTGGGATGCACCATACCTCTTCAAGCTTGGCAATGATGGAGTGATGAGAAGATGCGTGCCAAGAGAAGAGAGGGTTGAGATTCTAAGGAAGTGCCACTCGGCGAGTACGGTGGACACTATAGCCATTTTCGAACCGAAGCAAAAGTATGGTCGAGCGGATTCTATTGGCGGAGATGCATGAAGATACTAAAAGATATGTTGCGTCATGCCCCGAATGCCAAAGAACCGGAAACATCTCTCAAAGAAATTCTATGCCTTTGAAATACAACTTGGAAATCGACATATTCGATGTATGGGGCATAGACTTCATGGGGCCTTTTAAAAACTCATTTGGATTCGAGTATATCCTTGTTATGGTTGATTATGTATCCAAGTGGGTAGAGGCTATACCATGTCGTAAAGCTTCCACGGAGGAGTCCATCACTATGATCAAGAACGTGATTTTTCCCCGTTTCGGTACACCGAGAATCTTGATAAGTGATGGAGGAACTCATTTCACCGAGAAGAACTTCAAAAAGTGCTTGTCCAAGTTGGGAATTGAGCATAGGGTCTCCACGGCCTATCACCCACAAACCAACGGACAAGCGGAGACGTCAAATAGGCAATTAAAAAGCATACTCAACAAAACCATAGAGAAGGGAGGCAAGGATTGGTCAAAGAAATTAGACGGAGCTTTATGGGCTTATCGAACGGCGTTTAAAACACCGATAGGTATGACCCCTTATCAATTCGTCTATGGAAAAGCTTGCCACCTTCCGGTTGAGTTGGAACATAAAGCCTATTGGGCGATTAAAGAGATGAACCTTGATCTCGATGCCGCGGTGGTGAAACGAAGAATTCAAATAAGCGAGCTAGAGGAGTTGAGGTTGAAAGCATATGAAAAAGCAAGCATATACAAGGAGAGAATCAAAAGGTGGTACGATAAAAGATTGAAGAAAAAAGAATTTAAAGAAGGAGATAAGGTCCTCCTCTACAATTCGAGGTTTAAAACCTTCGGAAAGGGGAAATTGCAAAGCAAGTGGGACGGACCTTATGTTGTGCATTCGGTGTTCTCCAACGGAGCGGTAACCATTATGGATATAAACGGCGATCAACTTGTGGTGAATGGACAGCGGCTTAAGGTTTACTACGAACCCGATGCCGTGCCCCTTCACCATGTTGACGTCTTCACCATGGAGGAAGAGCTCGAACGTCCCTCCTAGGACGAAAAACAAGGCATCAACTTCGTAAATAATTTTTCTTTTAGTTTTCTGGAGTTTTTCGCGAAGATTTACCGGGCCAACTTTTTCCCATGGGCTAAGGAAGAAAAAATAGGGCGGTGTGCAAAAACCGGACCGGCCGCCCCCCGGCGGGGTGGGCCGGCCGGCCCGGCGGACCGACCCGGAGGGGCCCGACGCCCGATGACGCCGAATTTCGCCCGAATTGCTCCTTTTTGACTTCCTTGTTTGGTCGGAAAATTTTAAGGGAAGTGTAAAAAAGGAAAATAAGGTTCCCGGGGCTTTTCTCTCGGGACTATTTATTTGGCCGAATTGGGAGCTCGAGAATCAAACCTTTCAAGCAATGTGTTGCACCCTTGTAGCGACCATTGAGCCTCCAAAAAGCTTAGAGTTGAAGATAGAAGCCAAGAAGCCATCGATGGAGGAGGCGATGCGATGCGTGCTCAAGCTACCCGTCAAGAGGACCGCACGCATCCGTTGCGGAGGACATGTCCCGACCAGAGCTCTTGCATCTCGCAACCCCGTCGAAGGAGAGAAGGTCCCTACACCCGTCCGAAGGTCGGCACGCCTCCAAGGCATCAAGCGCAAAGATTACAAGGAGGTGTCGCCAGAGCCTAAGGATTATGGGGATAGCGACTACTCCGATGATCGTAGCCCGAGCTCGTGGGCGGCAGCAGGTAGAGATGATGATGATTGGGATGAGCAGCCCAATGAAAGGACTCCCGAGGGCCCCAACGGCGACGGCAACGACGGTGGCGAAGGCAACGACAATGGAGGTGGCAACGACGGTGGTGACAACGGTGGAGATTATGGCGACGACGACCCCTTCGGATTGCATCCGATGTGTTGTCGAGTTTGCCGTCAATCCATCGCGGATCTCTACACGTCGGCCGACGAATGTCTCCAAGCCATGGAAGCGATGAAGCAGCATATGGAGGACTTGGAGCGCGTAGTTGAAGATGACTACAAGTTCCTTAACCGTAACGTGCGCAAACTTTTCGGCATGGTTGGAAACATGAGAGGCAAGTGGTGCAAAACTTGCTTGAAGTACCACTAGATCTAGTTTTCCCCTTAGGATTTTTGTAAGATACAACGAGGACGTCGTATGTTTTAAGTGTGTGAGTCTTAGTGTTTTAATGAGTCTTTAGTTTTTGAGTGTGTTTTAAAATTTTTTTGCAAGTGTCTTAAATTAGTGTTGAGTCAAGAAAATCAAATAAAAAGAGTCTTTATATATATATTTGTGTTTTATGTATTGTTTATCTTTATTTACTTGTTTGTTTAATCTTCGATTCTTGATATATGAACACAAGTATGTGGTTTGAAAAACGTTTACCGTGGTGCTTAGTGGAATCGCTATTACTTAAAGTACCCATACCGCACTTCGATCTTGAGCTTCACATGCTAGTTGTGCTATGTTCGATGCTAAAAATTGGAGGATTTCAGTTCTGAAAATTATTTTAAAACCCTTGTAATAAAGGTTAGCAAAACCTCTTTTTCCAAGTTGAGAGTAAGAAAAAAATTCCTATCCAAAGCTAAGTTTATTTTTTTTCGCTCCACCATAAGTGTGATTAGCACGATGAGTTAGGCTAGGACCCTTCTCTCTTGGTGAGTTTTAATTTCAAGCAATGATCATGTCCTTGTGCTTATCTTTTGTTGCTAGCCTCGTCATATATTCAGTACATGACTTTCATAACGAAAGTCATGAGTATCGCTGGATTCCATACCCAACCCTATACATCTCTTTTGTGCATCGTATTCCTTGAACACAACCTATTTTCAAAGTTTCGTCTCGTCTCTAGCATGATTTATTTAAAATTTCAGATTGTATGCATGCGAGGAAAGAGAGAATTGAAAGCTTTGAAAAGTTGTCAAGAGAGAGAAAAATAAAGAGAAAAAGTATGTGTATGGAAAAGAAAGAAAGAAAGAAAGAAAAATCATATGTGAATGAAAGAAGAAAAAGAAAAAGAGGAAAAGATGAGGTAGCAATGAAGATATGAGAGGGATGGATCAAGTGAAAAGAAAAAAAATAAAGTGTAAGGAAGGATGTCACGTTGATTGTGAGACGAAACTTTTACTCTATTTCCAACCATGTGCAATCCGACAACGAGGACATCATCGGTGCCTTGAAGTCACAATTTTCTTTTGCCCTTGCACATGTCCACCATTCTAAATCTTCTCATCCTTGATATCCTTACATATGGTTAATTCTCATGATCATTGGCTTTGAAAGGTAGACAACCATTAGAGGAAGTTCTTAGTTTGACAATACTTGTGTTGATTGCGCTAGCCCTACCTATAGCTCCACTTTACATGATATATGAGAGATTAATGGGAGGTGAGGGTTTTATAAAACTTGGTTAGGATAGACACTTCATATGAGTGACTTGAGAGAGCTTGGAGAAAGGTTTTTGTTTAATACTTGTTGCAGGAATTTTTGTTTTGAAAATCATAAAAACCCTCCGATGGAAGCAAAGGAGTAAGCATGGCTGAAATTGAAGACTTCGAGTGAAGAGTTTGAGTTGTGGGGTAAAACTTGATGTAGTAAAAGTTCTAAACGCCCAGGTTTATGTTTGATTATCATTACTTTGTGTTTATGTATTAAAGATGAAAAGATTGACTAACTTGTGAAGGAGGATTAATGATACACGATTACAACACCTTGGACGAAATTCTTTTACGAGTACTTGCTCGAGGACGAGCAAGAGCTAAGTGTGGGGGAGATGTTGACAGGTGTATTTTGGTGCACCTAGCATGTTCATTACACTTTGGTTTGGATTTGATTATGGAAATAACCCGCCACTAGGCACACTAATCATATAACAAGTTCATCTTTGTGCATGCATTTGGAAGTGTTGTGTTTATGTAGGAAAACATGGACATAAAGGACGGATTCGCAACAAGTTCAAAGGAGCATTCATGGAGTCTTGTTCGTGTTCATGAGCTTGCTGAGATCACTTCCAATGGTGGCGAGGACCGAAGTGCTACGAGGAACACCCCCGGGGATTGAAGCGTAAAAGATCAAACTTCATGCAAAGAGAGCCTCCATCTTGGACGCGAGGATAACAAAGCATCAAAATCATGCAAGTGGAGGGGGCAAAGTACATAAGTGCGCGAGGACCCACGGAGCAAAAGGGGCGACCGAACCGGGCCGGGTGGGCTGGGCCGGCCGGCCCAGGCCGGCCGGCCCAGCCCACTTCTGGCACCGGTTCGGTCCCGTTTTCCTTGCCCTCGAAGGATCTTCAACCCTAAAACCCCCGAGGCGCCGCCAACACCAGAGGAGGAGTCATTCGCACCAGAAGGCCATCCACAAGCTAGAGAGAGAGGAGGAGGATCTCCGGCGGGAGATCAACCACCTCGAAGGAAGCACCCTCTCGTGGAGAAGAAGACACGGCGGAAGGGAAAGCATGATCAACGGTGCCGGGATCAGCACCTTGATGGGGTAATCTTCTCATTCGTCCATGGGTTGTAATCGATCTTGAGATGTAATCACACTTTGTCGGATTATCTATCTATCATCTTGTGTTGAATATACTTTAATGCTTAAGGTTTGCAACCATGCCGTAAAGGGAGTAAGGCCTCAATGCTTCCTTGGATCCATTCAATACGCCGTGGCCATCAAAGGTCTAGTCATGAATACCTTCGCGTAGTGACGATACGAGAGGAGGGAAAGGGCGAAACCGTGGTCACAACCCCGATAGATTAGATTGGTTTTTCATGTCTTTAAGCGATTGCATGCTCTAGTATCGTAGACCCGTGGGCGAGTGTCTTCTATCTTGATCGTTTATCATTCTCTCTAGTGTAGTTTAGTTGTTTTCTAGTATAATAGTAGTTAGGGTTTTAGTAGCTAGTGTGTCGTTGTTGATCGAACGCTTGTAATCCCCTTGCTCCGCGGATTGACAAGAACCTTGGGAATCCCGTGGTGAAAAAGGTGTGGGGTCCGTACGCTTGCGGATCGTAGAGGGATACGTCTTTTATCCGTCAACACCGACCGGCGGAGTGGATCGTCCCGCCGGCGGGGGACCACGCGCCCAACCCGCCGGAAGGCTACGTGGTGAGCTTCATTCGCTTCCATGAGCGTGGTTTCGCCGCGCCGGCGAGCCGCTTCATGCGGGCGCTCTGCCACCGCTACGGCGTGGAGTTACACAACTTCGCGCCGAACGCGATCTCGCAGGCGGCCACGTTCGTGGGCGTCTGTGAGGGGTACCTAGAGATCCCAGTCAATTGGGAGCTCTGGATACACCTCTTCCGCGCGGAGCTGTTTACACAGCCGACGACGGAGCAGAGGACCCGCCGCGCGGTGCGCGCCGGCGGTATGTCGCTCGCCTTGCGGGCGCAGTACAAGGACGATTACATCCCTTGTACTATGACGACAAACAACGCTGGCTGGGAGCGAGGGTGGTTCTACCTTCGCAACGCCGAGCCCGGCCTCCCCTCCTACACCGGTCTGGTGCTCCGGGAGCGGCCCGACTCCTGGAGTTACAGGGTGTCCACGCCCCAGCATCGGAGGCGGCTGGGCTCGCTCCTGGCCGCGCTGAGGAACCTGGCGGCGCACGGGCCGACCGAGGCGACCGTCCTCGCCTTCCTCCACCACCGGCGGGTCGTGCCTCGATGGAGAGGCCGCTGCGCATCTTCGAGATGACGCGGGCGGCGGACCCCGTCGCGCCGGCGAGGTCGCGGATGCTTCCGAGCCCCCTCCCGGCGGGAGTACGCGCTCACACGGGCACGGAGCACCGTCGACACCCGGTTGTCGTGCGGCGACCGGTCTCCGTGGGAACTCGAGATGCTCCCCACCGGCCCGCCGGTGAGTATGATTCTTGGCCTTGTTTTCGTTCTTGATGTTGCCCCCGGCTCCGACGCGCTTTTGACGTCCTCGCCTGCACGCGGTGAGCCCGAGTGCCGTGAAATCCGTCCCCGCCCACCCCCGACTCCCGCGCGGTCGGTCGGGCGGCGCGGCCGGCGGGGAGCGGGAGCGGGGCGGCGCGCAAGAAGGAGCGCGCAAGGCGGCACCGCGAGCGCCGCGAGCGGCGGAGCGAGGAGTACCGGCTGCGCGAGCAGCAGGGGCTCTCCTCTCCGGGGACCGAGGAGTATTCGTCCTCGGAGGGGGACGAGGAGGAAGAAGCTGGGGGGCAGGGCCCCTCTGATAGGTGGGAGCCTGCACCCCCGTCGCCGGAGCCAGCTCCGGCGGCAAGGGCGGCATCGCCTGGGGCGGGCGCGGCGGCGCCCGCCGCCGGGCAATCGATGACGGGAGCAGCGCGGGCCACGGAGGTGCGCGGCGCGCGCGTCGCGAGGGCGCGCGCGTCGCGGGGGCGCGCGCGGCCGTCGGGGAGGCGCGGCGACGGGCGTGTCGGCCGCGCCGGCCTCATCCACCGAGGCCTCGAGGAAGAGGAAGCGCGCCTTCTCCTCTTCGAGGTAAGGGGCTTGCTCTTCTGCGGGGTGTGGTTTTTTGGCGACCAGGCGTTCTGATTTTTTGCTTGCACTTGTGCAGGGTGCTGCCAACCGTGCCTCCCCTCGCACCGGCCAAGGTGTTGAGGGCGGATGCGTCCATTCCCACCCGGCGGCGCTCGTCGAGGGCGCCGCGGGCGGGGGGCAAGCACGGCGGCGGCGGCGGGCGAGAGCTCGCGAGGCGCGCGGGCCGAGGCCTCGAGGCCTCGGCCGGGCGGATCGGCCCGCCGCGGCACGACGGTGGTCGTCGAGGAGCGGCGGGCGCCGGTTGTGGCGGAGACGCGGCCGCGGCGGCGGCCATGGTGGAGATGCGACCCGCGGTGGCGCCGCGACCGAGGCGCGGTCCGTGGCGCCGGCCGCGGCGGAGGCGAGCGGGCGGCGGTGGGCGAGGAGGGCGGTCGGGCACCGTGGTCGCGGAGGCGCGGCCGGAAGCGGTGGCCGCGGCGCCGCGTCGGCGCCCGCGGCTACGGAGGTGCAAGTGGAGGCGCCGGCGGAAGCGACGCGGGGGCCGGCGCCCCGGCGGCTCCCGGCGGCGGTGGTGGAGATCCCGGACGACGACTCCCCGCCGCCGGGTGGGATCGGTGGGTGAGCTTCCCCACGCTCTCCCCGGTCCCGGGGGAGGGGGCCCTCATGAGGCGACGCGACGGCCACATGGTGGCGGGGGCCGAGGGCATGGCACCGAGGCCTCGTCTTCCCGCGCCGGCCACTCTGCCCCGGTAGAGGGGTTCGCTGGCGACCCGTCTGCGTTCGCCGACGCTCAGGGGGAGCAGGAGTTGTGGGGAGAGCTCTGCAGCCACGGCGCCACGCTCGACCGTGCGTTGAACGAGGCACTGAGGGTCCACGGCGGCCCCGCGTGGCGTGTTTTCCGGGTGGGGTGTCGTTGCTTGCTTCTCCTTTTCCTTGTTTCTCGCGCACTTATCCTTGTGGCATGGTGCCGACGGGTTTTGACTTGTGGGTGACGAGAGCTCGAGCGCCGTGCTCGCGACAAGTATGGCGCCTTCGACCAAGTGAACGCCGAGCTCCACCGGCTCCGGGAGCGATGCGGCGCCTTCGACGCGCTCGCCGACGCCCTCGGGACCCGGACGACCGGTTGTCGTACGGGCCGTGGCCCCGTGCGATCAACTCCATGAGAGCGCGAGGCGGGACCGGCGCGTCCCTCTAGCCTCGAGCGGGTCCCCGCACGGCCCTCATCAACCGGGATGAGGCGCCGTGGCGGGGCGCGCTTGGACTCGGAGAGGATGCGCACACCGGCGGCCAACCGGGAGGCGAGAGGTGACCGGCGTCCGCAACGAGAACCGGGGGCTCCGCTCGTCGCTCGAAGGGGCGCAGCGCAGCAGCACGGGGCCGAAGAGCGGGCGCACGTGCTCGAGCGAGAGGGCCAAGGAGGCCGACGACTTGAAGGCCGCCCTTGACGCCAAGGTCGCGGCGCTCGCCATCTCCGAGGACCACCTTCGCGGGAGCGCACCGCCCGTCGGGGGGCCGAGGGGCGGCTCCGGCAGAGCGAGGCCGCCCTTGCCGACGCCCGGTCGGCGCTGGAGCAAGAGCGTGTCGCTCGCGAGGCGGCGCAGAAGTCGCTGGAGGGCCGAAACGCGGAGCTCTCCAAGGTCGAGGGCGAGCTGATAGTGCTCAGCATCACGAGCGCGAACCAGGAGCTGGCCCTCCAGGAGCAAGGCGAGACCGTCAGGGGCCTCGAGCAGGCGGTCGAGGCCGAGCGCCGCGCCCTCGAGGTGGAGAGGAAGCAAGTCGAAGGTGAGCCACTGTTTGACTCCTGTTTTCTTGGGTTTCCCTTAGAGGGTTCGCACTCTTTTTCGATTTTTTTTTCTTATCCGGCAACTCCGAGATTGCGCACCGCGCCGGGGCACGCGGCCGAGCGGCCGAGGCGCCTGCAAACCTCCTACAACTCCTCCGAGCAGAGGGCTGCGGGGGGAGTTGCGCAATGCGGCCCTCGAGACCCGCCGGCCGTGGAGGAGGGTGAGGCACACGGGCCGGTAGCTCGCTAGCCGGCCGCCCGCGCGCCCTTAGCGGCCACGTCACCGAGCGCATGCGGTCCCACTACGAGGTTAACTTCGAGGCGCTGGCGGAGGGCTACATCGTCCCCGAGGGTGTCGAGGACGAGGTGGCGATGGAGCGAGTGGACGCGCTCGCCGCTAACGCCGCCGGGACACTTGCCGAAGCCTTCGAGGAGTTCCTCTTCCCGGACGCTGCTGATGCCGCCGCTCCTCCCGCCTGAAGACAGCCGGGTGCTAGGCCCGTTTTTGTTTATGTATCAGTATACTGGCCGTGCGGCCCTTGTAAATAAACAAATTACCTTTGCCATAAACATTTGCAGATGTGAAGTGATGTCTTTTGTTTATTACACTTTTTTGTTTCTCCTTCTTCCTGAGTAGATTCTAGTTAGGGGAGTTCCATTTTCGCGGGTGGCCTGCTGGGTTGGAGGCGAGAGAGAAGGGCCGTATCCTCGCGGAGGCGTAGGCTATCTCTGGCTCGCGCGCTCCTTCTCGCTAGGCTACCTGCGCCCGTTCGAATCTTTGCTCGAGGCCGAAGTAGAAAACAAACTTAGTGCGCATGAGTTGTTTCGTTTTTGCGCGAAAACAGGACCATTTTGGGGGGAGATGCCCCCCGTAGTAGCCCGCGAGGGTAACTTGGGTTTCAGGGGAAAGCCGAGTTGCCCTTTTCATTAGACTTATGATGTTTACATAGTGGTCACCAACTCGGGGCGTTGGTCATGTGATTATGACAACAAAAATACTTGGAAATCCTAGCTAGGGGTAGAAGCGACGTAGCCGTTGGATGTTCCAAGCGTTGGTGAGCTCTTCACCGTTCTCGTTGGCCGCCTTGTACGTGCGGGCTTGAGTACCTTCACCACGACGTAGGGTCCCTCCCATGGAGGCGATAGCTTGTGGCGTCCTCGGTTGTCTTGGCGTAGCCTTAGGACCGCATCCCCTTCGCCGAAGTCCCGTCGGCGTATCTTGCGTGCTTGGTAGCGCCTGAGGGACTGTTGATACCTTGCGGAGTGCATCAAGGCCACGAGGCGTGCTTCGTCTAGCTGGTCCAGTGAGTCCTCGCGGGCTCGCTGGTTGGCGTCCTCGTCGTAGCCTCGAACCCTGGGCGACCCGTATTCTAGGTCCGTGGGGAGGACGGCCTCCGCGCCATGGACCAGGAAAAACGGGGTGAACCCGGTGGCTCTGCTCGGGGTGGTCCTTAGGCTCCACACGACCGCCGGGTAACTCTTGGAGCCATTTCCGACCGCATTTGTTTAGCGGTCAAAAATTCTAGGCTTAAGGCCTTGTAGGATCATGCCGTTGGCATGCTCTACTTGGCCGTTGATCGCGGGTGTGCCACGGCTACCGCCCAATCCACACGGATGTGGAACATGTCGCAGAACTCCAAGAATTTCCTCGCCCGTGAACCGGGACCCGTTGTCGGTGATAATGGAGTTTGGCACTCCAAAGCGATGGATGATGTCGGTGAAGAATGTCACCGCTTGCTCCGCCCCCGAGATTCGTAATGGGGCGCACCTCCACCCACTTGGAGAACTTGTCGATCGCGACCAACAAGTGGGTGAAGCCCCCGGCGCCTTCGCGGGGCCCGACGATGTCCAGCCCCCACACGGCGAACGGCCATGTTATGGGTATGGTCTGCAGGACGTGAGCGGGAAGGTTGGACTTGCGGGCGTAGAACTGGCACCCTTCGCAGGTGCGTATGATCTCGCTGGCGTCCGCGACCGCGGTAGGCCAGTAAAAGCCTTGGCGGAAAGCATTGCCAACGAGGGTACGAGGCGCCGCGTGATGGCCACAGATCCCCGCGTGGATGTCCCGCAGGAGCTCGCGCCCCTCGAGGATGGGCACGCACCGCTGCAAGATGCCGCAGGCGCCGCGCTTGTACGGCTCGCCATCGACGAGAGCAAAGGATTTGGCCATCCTGGCGATGCGTCTGGCCGCGGCCCGGTCCGTGGGGAGTTCCCCTCGGGCCATCCAGGCAACGTACTTGTCACGCCGCCGGTCTTGACGGGCTGGCTCGATGTCCATCACATCAGCCCCATAGGCGCCATACCCCTCGAGGAGGGAGAGCACGTACGCCTCGTTCGAGGGGTCCTCATCCATGGGTTCCGCACCCGCTGGATTCGAGGGAGCCCCGAGGGTTCTGTGTGGCTCGAGGGGTGAGGCTCGAGGACGACCGAGGGCTGGGCGATATCACGGGCAAAAACGTTCGGGGGGACCGTAATCCGCCCGACGCGATTTTGGCCGCCTCGTTCGCTTCCTCGTTGTACCGGCGGGGCACGTGATTGAGCTCGATGCCGTAGAACTTGTCCTCGAGGGCTCGCACGGCCTTGCGGTATGCCTCCATCTTGTCGTCATGGCGGCTCGCGTTCTTCATGACTTGGTCGATTACGAGCCGCGAGTCTCCCCGCACGTCGAGGCGCTTGACGCCTAACTCGGTGGCGATCTTGAGGTCGCAAAGGAGGGCCTCGTACTCGGCCATGTTGTTTGACGCGGGGAAGTGGAGGCGCACCGTGTACCGCATGTGCTCCCCGAGGGGTGACACGAAGAGCGAGCCCGCACCCGCCCCTCGTTTTCATCACCGAGCCGTCGAAGTACGCAGTCCAGCACTCGCTTGGATCCGTGGCGATGGCAACAGCGTATCCGTCCATTCGGCCGACGAAACCCGCCAGGATCTGGGACTTGATGGCCTTGCGTGGGGCATAGGCGAGTGTCTCGCCCATCGGCTCCACGGACCACTTGGCGATCCCCGCCCGCCGCGTCTGGATTGCGGATGATCTCCCCTAGCGGGAAGGAGGAAACCACCGTGACGGGGTGGGCCTCGAAGTAGTGGCGGAGCTTGCGCCGCGCGAGGACCACCGCATACGGCAGCCTTCTCGGACCTAAGGGTAGCGCGTCTTGGTGTCGACAAGACCTCGCCGATGTAGTAGACCCGCCGCCGGACCGGCGGAGGCGTGCCCTTCCTCTGTGCGCTCCACCACGATGACGGCGCCGACCACCCGGGTGGTTGCGGCCACGTAGAGCCGCTGCGGGGGGGTTCGCCGGCCCCGCGGTGGCATGAGGATCGGGGCATGGGTTAAGGATGCCTTTAGCTTATCGAGCGCATCCCGGGCCTCGGCGATCCGGGGAGAAGCGCTCGTGCTTTTTGACAAGGCGATAGAGGGGCAGGCCCTTCTCGCCGAGCCGCGAGATGAAGCGGCTCAAGGCGGCAAGGCACCCCAAGACCTTTTGCACCCCTTTGAGGTCCCGGATCGGGCCCATTCGTTCGAGGGCCGCAACCTTTTTGGGGTTGGCCTCGATCCCCCGTTGAGAGACGATGTATCCCGGGAGCATGCCTCGCGGCACCCCCGAAGACACACTTTTCGCGGTTTAATTTGATCCCATTGGCCCGTAGGCGCCGAACGCAATGCTAAGGTCGCCAACCAGGTCGTCCGCCTTCCTGGTTTTCACGACAATGTCGTCCACGTACGCCTCGACCGTCCGTCTGATGTGATCTCCGAAAACGTGTTGCATGCAACGCTGATACGTTGCACCCGCGTTTCGGAGGCCGAACGACATCGTGACATAACAGAACATCCCGAACGGCGTGATGAACGAATCGCGAGCTGGTCGGACTCCTTCATCTTTATTTGATGATACCCGGAGTAGGCATCAAGGAAGCAGAGCAGCACCACACCCGGCCGTTGAGTCAACAATTTGATCAATACGTGGCAAAGGAAAAGGAACTTTGGGACATGCTTTATTAAGACTCGGTGTAGTCTATACACATCCGCCACTTCCCGTTCTTTTTCTTTACAAGTACAGGGTTTGCTAGCCACGTTGGGTGGAACACCTCCTTGATGAACTCGGCCTCGAGAAGCTTCCGCAGCTCCGCTCCGATAGCCCGTCGCCACTCCTCGTCGAAGCGGCGGAGCCGTTGTTGCACGGCGCGGGCATGAGGCGGAATGTCAAGGGAGTGCTCGGTGACCTCCCTCGGGATGCCTGGCATATCCGAGGGGCTCCACGCGAAGATGTCGGCGTTGGCGCGGAGGAAGTCGACGAGCACCACTTCCTATTTTGGATCGAGGGTGGAGCTGACCCTCAACGCCTTGCCCTCGGGGGCAGCAGGGTCGAGGGGCACCTCCTTGGTCTGCTCCGCGGCCTCTAAGTTGCCGGTGTGCTTGGAGGTGGAGTCGAGGTCCTCGTTGACCATCTTCTCCAAGGTGGTCACCAGCGCTTCATCCAGCGCTAGTGCTTCCGCATGTTCTACGCACTCGACGTCGCAGTCGAATGCGTGCTCGATGGACGAGCCCACGGTGATGATGCCGTTTGGTCCTGGCATCTTCATCTTCAAGTAGGTGTAGTTGGGGACCGCCATGAACTTGGCGTAGCAGGGCCGCCCAAGTATGGCGTGGTAGGCGCCCTTGAACCCCACCACTTCGAAGGTAAGCGTTTCCTTGCGGAAATTCTTCGCGGTGCCGAACCAAACCGGCAGGTCGATCCGCGCGGGGGGGGCCGGACTCGCTTGCGGGCGCGACGCCATGGAACGGCGTCGTGGCTGGGCCGCAGCTGGTCCAACCCGATCCCCAGCAAGTGCAGCGTATGTGCGTAGAGGATGTTGAGGCTGCTGCCTCCGTCCATCAAGACTTTTGAGAACCGCGCGTTCCCAATGATTGGGTCGACCACCTGCGGGTACTGGCCCGGGTTGGGGATGCGGTTCGGATGGTCTTCCCGGCTGAAGGTGATGGCGTCCTCCGACCAGTTGAGGAAGGAGGGAGGCGCCTTCTCCGCGGCGAGGACCTCGTGCCGCTCCCGCTTGTGCTGGCGGGTCGACATGTCAACGGTGGGTCCCCCAAAGATGAGGAACACGTTCTCCACGGCGGGGAAGCCGCCGGCGTCACCATCTCCTCCGTCTTTCTTGGCCTCCGCTTCCTTCGCGGCGGCGCGGCCGTAGAACTTCTTGAGCATATCGCATTGCTCAAGGGTGTGGTTTATCGGGGTCTTGTGATAAGGACATGGCTTTTTCAAGGCATGTCATCAAACACCCCCGGACCTCGAGGGGCCGGTCGAGGGCCCCGTCGAGCCGGGTCAACAGCAAGAGCCTCGACATCATCGCCGTTGCGCCCCGCTCGCGCGCCTCGCGCGCGCTTCTCTTTCCTTTCTTGCCCCTCTTGTCCTTCCGGTGGGGCTCCCCGGACTTGCCTGCCCTCGCGCGGCGCATCGTTTGAGCGCTTGCCCTTCTTGCCGTCAAAGATCGCCCCCACGGCCTCCTCTCCTGAGGCGAAGCTGGTGGCGATGTCGAACGGCTCATTGGAGTCCGCGGGCGGGCTGCGTCCCGGCCCTCCCGCACGAGGTCCCGCACGTGGTGCCCTCGAGGAAGCCGTGCACAATCTCGGATTGCGCCACGCCGGGGAGCTCGTACGCCGCTTGGAGAAGCGCCGTATGAAGTCCCGCAGCGACTCGCCGGGCCTCTGGGTGCAGGAGCGTAGGTCCCAGGTGAATTTCCGGGCGCACGTACGTGCCCTGGAAGTTACCCACGAACGTACGGACCAGATCGTCCCAGTTGTGGATTTGGCTGGCGGGCAGGTGCTCGAGCCACGTCCGAGCCGAATCACCGAGGTGTAGGGGCAAGTTACGGATGATGACCTCGTCGCCGGTGGCCCCCGCCCGACCGGCACGCCAGGCGGTAGTCGTTGAGCCACACGCGGGGATCCATCTCCCCGTTGTACTTGACGATGGTCGAGGGTTGGCGGAAGCGTTGGGGGAAGGCCGCCGCGCGGATCTCCCGGCTAAACACACGGGTCCCCGGGGTTCCGGCGTCGGGGAACGGTCTTCATCGCTGTCGTAGCGTCCACCCCCGTCGAGGGTGGTAGCCTACCACTACTCGCACATCCGCCCGCCCATGCGCCGGCGTTGATGACATTGCGGGCGTCACCGTCCGCCGCGCCCGCGCATGTCAAGGAGCCGCTCCTTGGCCGGCGCGCGTCCCGAGTTGGCGGGACGCCCCCGCCGCCTTCACCCGCGTGGACCGAGGGTTCGCCCCCCGTGCGGCCCCGCCTCCTCGTGCATCCCCCCGTTGGGCGATACGTGAGGCCGAGCTTTCGGCCGCCGGACGGCCGCTTGCTCGATGAGGGTATGCACCTCGCGGTGAGTTCCGCGCCTCGGGGGTCGAGGGCGCCGCATAGCCCGAAACGGCGTCGCGGTGGCAATGAGCTTCGACTTGCCCGCGGAGGCGCGTCGGGTTGTCGACGTTAAAGTCGGCGTTGATGCGGTCGCGGGCCCGCTTGCCCGGCTCCCCACGCGCGTTCGCCGCGCGCGGAGGCTTCCCCGACCATTGAGGCACGGAGCGGCCCGCACCGTTCGATATTCCTCCGCTAGCTTGGCCTCAAGCTCGCGAGCTTGGGCTAGCCGCACGTCGACGTCGGCCCCGGTAGGGGGTGCTTGGCCCCCGCGGCGGGCGCGGAGCGATCCCCCGGGCGGGCGTGACCTCCCCGTCACCGGCGCCTACCGCGCCGGTGGCGTTGGTGATGACGACGCAAAGCATTCCCGCGCAGGTCGTAACTCCCGGTGCTGCCGGAGTCGTCGAAGCGGCCGAACCGTAGTCCGTAGCGTCAAGGAAGCACCCGAACATGACCGGGTCCGTACGCCGGAGAAGTCCCACTCCGCGTAACCATGGAGGTTGGCGGGTGGCAACGCGTCAAGGGAGCCTAGTGACGACTCATCGCCCGCGGAGGCGCCGGGTCCCCGGCAACGAAGACGTGACGGCCGGTGGGGAACCCGGCGCATCGTGGTGTTGACGTTGACGTTGTAGGCCGTCGCGGCACCACGCAGACCAATGGGAAAGCGCGGTCCGAAGACCGTGCGGCCCGTCCCGCCGGGGTGGAGGTTGCCGTGGTGACAGGGCGCGCGCGTTGAGAGGCGGTCCGCTCGGCCCTATCGTCGCTCGGAGCGTGCCCGGCGCGAACGCCGGCCGAGCGGCGACGGCGCCGCGGCGTCGACGGCCCGCGGCGTCGCGCGGCGGTGGGCGTCCGCGCGCGCGGTGGTGCGCGCGGCGGGGACCGGAGCGGACCCGGCCCGGCGCGCGCGCACGGAGCTCCTCACGGTTGGTGAGGCGCATCAGGTAGCCGTTCCCCGTGGCCTGAAAGTTCAGGCCCCCGAACCGGATTTCGAACCCGGCGGGGAGGGGGTCCGAGCTGCCCATGCAATAACGCGTACCGCGGTACTCAGTGCGGATCACCATGGAGGGAGTTAACGGTGGATTGACCTTAGGCGCTCGATTGCCCCACGGTGGGTGCCAACTGTCGGTGCGGAATGTGGTCCCGACACTAACCAGTAATAAGCGCCAAGGTCTATCCCTCAATGGTCGATGCTAAGCAATAAGAGACACGAGTTTATCCCGGTTCCCGGCCGAGGGGCCGTACGTCCAGCAGTGGTGTGCTCAAGGCACTATATTGCTCAGCACCGGGGGTGCCTGTAGTGGGGCTGCTACAAGCAAGGCGGGAGAGGAAGCGTGGCTTCCAAGTCCCTGGTGTAGTGGCTGAAGATGTTGTGGGAGAATTGGAGAACAAGTGTGTGGCGCGGCTTGTCTCGTGTTGTGTTGTGTCGTGTGTTCCCTCTTCCGTCCCTCGTCCGTCCGTCCGTCCGTCCCCTCGCGGCGGGGGGGGTTCGTCCTCCTTTTATAGATCAAGGAGAGAGCGAATCACATGCATGCCGTGCTATTTAGCTACGCGAGGGAGCGTGGTGTGCTATGCTGTAGAGTAGGCGGCCACCTGGGCGATCCTTGCAGCGATCCGGCCATCATGGCGTGTCTTGTACCCGAACAGTGGTGGCTTCGAGAGTAGAAAGGCAGCGGACGGCTGTGATGTCTTTTGACGGGCTCGAGGGAGTTGCTGACGTCGGTCCGTACGGGGCACAGTGGCAGGTAAGGTGGCATCCGGTTCCCGCACACTCCACAGTGCTGGCGTTGTTGCCACAGCGCCCGACGTGCGCCCGTACGCGCGGGGACAGCGGCCACGCCGTTAACAGTGGCAGGGATGGCGTCCCACCGGCCTAGCGCCTCCACCTAACCCTGCAAGATCACAAGAAAGCAAGTCGAGGGTGCGGCCGGCCCCCCTTCGAGGGCTTGGCGCGTTGGCCGCACGGAGCGAGCGGCGCGGCGTCACGGGACTGGCACCGGCCACGCCGCACAGTTCCTCCCACGGTGGCGGGGATGGGCTCCCTCCGGGGAGTTGGTGCGGCGGCACCGGGCGCGAGCCCCAGGCGCATGATGGCGCCGCCCCGCCGTTGTCAGGGCATTAAATGCCCGTGTACGGGAGCAGGCGCGCGTGTGCGGGGCGCCCTCGAGCGAGGCGGACCCCGTTCGAGGGGGGAGCGGGCCCTCGAGCGAGGCGGAGCCTCGCTCGAGGTAGGCGTACCCCCCTCGAACGGGACGGAGCCCGCCCCGAGGGGGGGCGCACATCCTCGAGTGAGGCGAAGCCTGCTCGAGGGGATCTTCGAGTGGGCTGCCTTGGTGGGCCGTTGGGGCCTCCGCGGCGTGGGCCGTGTCCTGCATGGTTAGGCGAGGCGTGTCGGCTTTGGCTTTGTTGCGGGTTTTAAGTGGGGATTTCCCAGTTGTTAAAGGGGACCCCTAGGGCTGTCCCCGACAGTACTACGTGTTGGTCTGACCATCTGAAAATTGAGTTTCCATTTAGTACACATTCAGAAACTTGCTTAGCAGACTAACAAGTCAAACGTGCACTACAAAACTTGTTTATGGTAAGTAAAGCGAACCGGACATCAAAACAGTCACAAGCCTCAAATTCATAAATCTCTGCTCATGCACTACAAAATTTCTTTTTGGTCAGTCAGTGTAGAACTTCGTAACTCCACAGTGGATATTCAACTCCGAGATGAACTCTAGGGTTACCTGTGACGGCGCCACCATGAGGAAATCTCACGGTATTCCTCCTCTAGGCAAAAAGGGTGTAACGAGAAGAATTTAGCACAAGCTCCCAACGATCCTGGGTTTGCTCCTTTCTCAATTCTGAGGATTGGGAGGGTACGAGCATGGATCACAGACGGATAAACGATGGATGACTTCTCAACATTGACTTTTCGAGAACCTTGACTGCTCAAGAAAGCTTCTACTTAAACTACTTCCACTTGGCTAGTCGGAAGGAAATTGATGCTACAAGGCCGTCGAGATTGGCGGCAAGAGACCAAGTTGACAGTGATCATCCAACTAGATTTCTATGAAGAAAGGGGAGGCTAGTAAAAGAGTTTCGTAATTTCTTGTACAGAAGATAATTTAGTGGGGGAACTTTAGAGCAATCTTGCTCACACTTTAATTAAATTGTGAATTGTGGGTGTTGCTGACTCATTACATTGCGGTGCAATGATTTTAAAAGTTGGTGTGATGCACATGCTTGTGAAGACATGATGCACATGCTCATGCGGTATGGTGCTCATGATGCAAGTTAGTACGACTCGGTTACCCACAAAATGAAGTAGTGATTGCGAGGGCAATCACAGGCAGAGAAAGAGTATGTGTGGCGAGTCGCATTCTCACAACCAAGATACCTAGCGCGCCCATAGTGACAATCACATGGTTGCAGCACACATGATGCTCTAGGTTCCGTCGCGGCACCTTTGGTTATGGGATAACAACATCACCAACAAGAGAGGAAGAGTATGAGTATGGAAGTTTCCATGCGAATGCGCGTTAGTACACCCAAGCTTCCCAAATGCATAGGCTATGCAATGCATACTCAAAAGTAACATTTATTTCAATTCAAAACGTTGTGAGCAAGACCAAAAGGAATAAGTTCAGGATTTAGGGATCGATTGGATCATGATTGCCAAGAAATTTTCAGACGAGTTTGAGACTCACCACAGAACTTTTGATCTGATCATAACTAGAATAAATAATGCCTTACGAAGATCACTGCTGAAAAATATTCAATCAAGGCATTACATTGATGAAAGATCTACAAATTACCAAAACAACGTTTGGGATTACAATGCAGACTAGCTGCATCAAAAGAAGGCTCCAAGTTCAGCCCACCCCAATGACTACTTCAACACGGCTGCACCACAAGGGTTCCTTACGACTACTGCACTCGTTCGACTCAGAGCTTTATTACAATGTACCAACTTCTTAGGGTTGGATCGTCCATGCTGAAGAACTATGGTGACTCCGATCCAGACTCTACTCCAGACTCTCCTTAGATGTCCTCATCATCTTCTTCTTTTGCTGGTCTGGGAACGATAGGTTCCGGAGGTGGAGCTACTATAGCTTCCAATTGATTCTCCAGTTTAGGCATATACCAGTCATTATGATGCAATAAGAAGTTCTGCTCATGTATGATTTCACTTAATTCTTGTATCTTTGCCTTATCCTTGCGTCTTTCCTTCTTGAGAGTATCTATCATCACTCAGGATTCCTTCAACGCTTGAGTTGTATTCTCCATTTCTTTAACTCAGTACCTATAGATTTGGTGTCTATAGAATACATTTTCTTCCACCATCCGTCGGTAGGTGTCGTACATGGCTTCCGAAAAATGAACTGAGGTGACGAGATCAGGACTATAATGAGAGTGGCCCTAAGCTGGAAGAAAAGCTTCGTGTTCGACACAAGGTACAGTGTTTCGCTCAGGTACAGGTATCACTCTGGCTGCAGTGTCAGCTACCTTGTCGGGGTGCTTCCCACAAAAAGTTGTGAGCGCTTCGAGAGCAGCCTTTTGCACAGTGTCAGCCAGGTTCAGTCCTTGTGCCTTACACTCCCACTCTTCCCAAGCAGGATTGGTCGGGCACATGGAAATCTTCACCTTCACTTCACAACGAAGGAGCTGGCCGGTGGTCATGACCTCACGTGTTGAGTACTCGAGGTAAACAGTGTACCCAAAGTCCTTCAAGGTGTCCCACAAAAGTGCAGGAAATCCACCCTCCTCGAGGTAGTTCACGAGAGTCCATGCTTCCACATCAACCGACGCAGATCCAAGATTGTCCATCTGGACCTAACGACAAAAGTGAGAACTGGACGAGCGTGAGTGTACAAGGATAACTCGATCCATGATAAAAGAGTACATGGTTAAGAAATGGGGTAGCCATTGCTACGAACATACAACTTGGCCAAGTTCTGGCAGTTGTGAACAAAAATTCATAACTTAAAAACCAGAGCCCCAAAATTTCTCAAATTTGTGTAGAAACTCATTAAGGTTATGAGACACATGTTTGGGTATGCAAGATTGAGATAAAAGGTCAGGAAGGTGCTTAACTAAGTAAGAATTTCAGATTTAGTTCCTGGAAAAATCAGCAGGACGCTGATTCACAAATCTGAGCATAACTTGAGATAGACAAAAGCTATGGTCATGAGCTTTTGCGAGTAGGAACTAGATTAGATGTGGAGCAACTTGGGTAGAGATCTCCTAGACAACAGATTCTTGGACAAGGTGCAAGATGTACACCAATAGCCACAACAGATTTTTGGACAGCAACACCTACACCTGAGAGGCTAGGCAGGACAAAACATACAAGCAATATTTTACCTTAGAGAGCACATAAACAAGTATGGGTTCAGCTTTAAGTTTTTCCACGACTTTTAGCATGATGCAAGATGTCCTATTCGTCCTCACAAGGCAATCAAGCCAAAACTCGAAGTTAGTGCCGGTGGCAAGGCTTTTATTCGTCTCTCCCTATAATATCTAGTCGAGAGCTATATGGTACTCACTTAGCGACTAACGAAGCGTTGTTATGTACCTGCAAAAAAAGAACCTTTCGTGCCAGCACGTCACGGAAGTGTCCACATACATTACCGTTCACTATAGAAATGACATCCATGCGTTAAGCCGCTGCATGGACAGCGTCCAACCTCGGACACCCTCCGTTTGAATGGAGTGTTTCCTTGCCTTGCATATTCGACATGCGGAATGCACACGTATGAAACACGTGGCAGCAACACAACTTATAACCAGGCGCGAAGATGGGATCCGTGGAATGGATCACTCCATCAACCTTCGCAATTCCCGTGATGCGGCACACCACACGTATAAAACACGTGGCTTAACTAGTTTGGTTGTGCAAGAAAGTAAGTCTAACATAAGTAATGTGCTGGAAGTTAGCAAGTAAACCATAGGTTAATAAGCCACCTGAAAGAACCCAAAAATTCCCTCTAGGGCCTCTCAGTCTATTTTATCCTTAACGGGCCAACGTATTTCGCAAATCCAAGCAATCTTGGCAATTTTTATTCAAAAACGAGTGATTATGGTTATTAATTAAACTTTGGTGCATATAATCGATCTGATACCAACTGTGACAACCCGCCCAGGAAAATACCGTACAATCGCCTAAACCAATCCACCTCGGTCATTAAGCAAAAATAAAGTATCATTTTGTCGTTGGTTGTCGGGTTATCGCCCGGTAAATCACTTGGAATTTCAAACAGAGGATCGACATATGCATTAAAACTCACGCGAAGGAGAGTCCAGAGTACAAAAATCAATTTAAGTCCAATTTACCCCTGAGGGTTAAATTATTACAAACCATTGTTCAAGACAATAAGTATAGGTTCAGAGTTTGAAAACAACGGAATAAAATAAACTAGCGCAACGGTAAACATCACAGGAGGCCAACTGTGATGTCATCACTTGTCGTCATCCACCCGATCAACGACACCTGCACAACAGTTTTATAGCAAGGTTGAGTATACTAATACTCAACAAGACTTAACCGTCGGGTGATAACTACATCACCAAACTCCAGACATGAGAGGCTTTATGGCCGGTAAAGTTTCTTTTGCTGAAAAGCAACAAAGAGTAGGTCCTTACTTATTCGCCAAGTTATATCATTACAGGATCTCATGGCCAGTTGATTAAGCAGTCTCGGATAACGGTGAGAGGCCGACAATCGATTGATTTAAACCTTGCAAGGTAAACCTGAGCACGGTAGGGTGCCCCCGCGAGGACAACCATTCAGGCAGTTCCCAAAAATCCTCGGGTTGGGATCAAATCTTACAGTCCTGGGTACAAGGCTAACTGGCACACCCCGTGAGGCATCCAGTCTCACACAAGCACCCCCCCTTCTCGGTAGCTAGCCGGGTAGGTGATTCTTCAAGAGTAGTAATAGTAAGTTCTCGCACCGTCTCATTAAGGTACTAGGCTTACCGGTCCCATTCCCGACAAGTGCTTTGTATGTTCAAAAGCTTAGCCCACGAAAGCCACTGGACCGGAGCCCAAATCCCATGCTCTTACCACATGAGCAATCCATTTATAAAGATCTTATGATTCCAACATAAGAACCTATTCTCGCGACTGACGAACATCACTCGACTTGTACTGGTCCTATAGCATAGCAGCTATCGACCTAGCATACTAGTGATAGAGCGTAGGTACCTAGGGATCATGCAACTAGGGTTTCAATTCAACTCCTGAAACGTAAATGCACAATCATAGCAAAGGCAATGACATAAATTTCAAAAGACGGAGTTAATGATCCGAGGCTTGCCTTCGCTGGCAAGGTTGGCCTTGGGCCCTTCCGGACTTGGGTCCAGGCCTTGAGCTACAAACACGTGTTGTAGCTCTTCGTCAGCACCTTCGTCTCCTCCTTCCGACACGAGTGTATATCTACCGTCGGGAAGATCTACACAAAGATGCAATGCAAGATTTATTTGACAACTTTTAATTTAACTAATTACAATCAATAAACGACAACCATGGGGTGCATGGTCGACCACATTCACCTAGATAAGAAATACATTCAGCATGCTCTTCCAAAAAGGAACAATATGCAGCTCTTTATTAATTATTCTTTTGATAGTGACTGTGTACATATATATGGAGATAATTTAATTTAAATTCACAAACAGCAATGGGTGGGTAACATTTAGGTTTTTAATAAGATTTACACACACACAAGGTCATTAAAGGTGGGTTGGTGATTTTCCCATTTAATTGACTATTAAACCTTAAATTGCTTCCATAGCTCTTATTCACCAAATAAATTATTAAAATTCAGTGAGGGGTGTAATTAAGCACTAAGAATCTAAACAAGTCCACTGCACACACATGCACACTTAGGCGAGCTACGAATTTAATTATATCGAAAATAACAAAAGCTAGCTAGTAACACAAGGTAAATGCATACAAAAATAAAAGAGCATCCAAAGGATTCAAACTTTCTCACACATGTTATATGGTCCAAAACTAACCTAGGAATGCAGCATATATACCTAGAACTATTATGAATCTTGACTTATGCAATTACCAAGAAAAATAAGCATATTTCAAGAATAAATATTTCTGGCAATTATAAAATTATGATTAATTCACCAAAGGTGCATTTTGGCATAAAAAGATAACATGCAGAAGTTGGTCACAAAAGTCTAATTATTTTTAGCTACAAAAATTATTTGGACAGAATCTTCACAAATAGAAAACAATTTATATAAAAAGATTTACAACATACCTTTGTGCAATGTTTGGTACAGGGACTAGGAAAGTCATGACACACAACATATCCAAAAATTAGCCACAGAGGACTTATGGATTTTGAGATACAACAGATCTAGGTTTTTCACATTACTATTTTTCATGCAAAAATTATCAGGAAACAGCCTGGACAAGTTTAACAAACAAAAGTTGTAGTACTTTTCACCAGGAGTCCAACAAAATTGGGTTTGCATTTGTCTGATTTTTCTGCGATTTTCTATGCAGTTTACAAGTTTCAGCAAAAGCTATTTACTATTAGAGATTCACTTTTGCGACCAGGCTCCTGATAGTTTTGATTCCTCACAAAGATACCCTCAGTTCACACAAAACACCTCGGGAAGAAGGAGGGGGTTGCAATGTGGCCCTTGGGCATGGAGGGCGGCGCGGCTCGCCGGAATTGGGCGGCTTCGGCGGCGCCCTTGGACGGGGAAGGGGTTGAGGGAATGTGGAGCTCACCACGGCTCGGTTTTGGCTGGAGTTGTGGTTGGCAAGGCCGCCGGTGGGGGCATGCGGCGGCGACGGGCGGTGCTAGCCGCTGGAACCGTCGCTCCGGCGAGAAGACCGGTGTAGCTGGGTCACAAAAAGCACGGGGAGCTCGGGTATTACAAGGGAGAGGAGCTAGGGACGTTGCTGCGTTGCGCGAGTGCCCGGAACGGACAGCTCGACAACGACGGCGTGCCAGGCGGGGCGGCAACGGCGTGCGCGAGCGAGGAGGCACGGCGAGCGGCTTTATAGCCAGGGAGCACGAGGGGAGGTTCGTCGTCAAGGACCCTTGGCATTAATACCGTGTGTACAATGACCGTCCTTGGTAGGCGCGCTCGGCAGAAAAGGCATGCGACGGACCGCTAGTCCTGTCAGCGTTGCACGCGGCTCGTGACCAGTCGGCACGGCGCATGGCGCGGGGGGGTCTCGAGGTGGCTTGGGGCGCGTGCGGCCTTGGGAAGGCGCATTGGCGGGGCTCGGACACCCGGGCGGCGAGGGCGCCGCGCGGCAGGCGCGCGCGCGGGTGCGCCCGGCATTGTGGCGGCGCGACGTCGCGGCGTGGTGACCAAAATATTTCAATTGGCACCATTTGAAATGGAAAAACTCCAAAAATTTGAATAGAAGTGCACAAAGTGGTGAATAGGAAAGTTGTAGATCTCACTACCCACTACAACTTTTACAAAGGCTCTATAGTGTTTTTCTCAACGGATTTTGCACAAAGTGCAGCCAAACTTTGAATGCCTCTTAGTTTCAGTGAACAGGAGCTGCTGGCAGTTGACCAATTTTTTCACCCCTTTCCACTCAAAATTGGAAATGCCACTCAACATGAAAGTTGTGTCCCTCGACAAACTAGACAACTTTTATATTGGGAGATTTTGAAGTGTTTAGGTGAAATTTGGAGAATGTGGCAAAAGTTCCGGAGGATATTCAACGACATCAGGGTTTCAGTGGGGTTTGACCGTGTCTTTGACCAAAGTTTGACCATAAGGGGTTTTGAATTGATCAAGGGGATCATTAGAGGTTGTCAACTCGGTTTTCGAGGTGATGACCCAGGTTGACCTAGGTTTGACCACTGTCAGCCGGTTTGACTTGGCTGATTCGGCCATTAGCGTTAATGACGCTAATTTAAAACCTGGGGCGTCACACTTGTTGAGTACCAACCAGAAGTGTACTCACCCTTGCTTACCGTTGTTCAGAGAAGAACAACGGTGAGGAGTACTACAACTACTTCGATGAGTTATGAGGCATGTGATCCCCCAGTCAAGTGCCTGTGGAAACGGAAGACGAAGACTCTTCATTAAGTTACCATTTTGTAGCGAACATGGCCCCATTTGCCATTTGTTCGAGTTGATTTTGGTGATTCATGCTAACACAAGTAATGGAACTAACCACATTGTCTAGCATGTCCTTGTAGGCATTCTTAGGTCCCATGGATATTACCACAAGTTAACATACCATTACCAAGTTAACATGTCATACCACAAGTTAATATACCATGCACATGTTAAGTATGTTAAGTTGAAGCAATGACAAGTTGAAGACACGAAGAAAAGGAAGGAAAAAGACTTGGATGAAGCATCAGTGTATGCGTCGGTGTAGTTGGTACAATGCGAGAAACCTAAAGTGAACTGGCACCGTCGGATGAACCGATGGTCCATATTCTACATGCATCAGATGATTGAAAGAAGCATAGCAGTTGAAGATAGAAGCGTCAGATGAACTGACAGTCCATTAGAGGGAACCGTCGGTCTATCTGGTGACCCAATTTGAGCAAGACAGAGATGCGCCAAGATTGGAGTAGTAGCACCGGATGAACCGACGGTGGAGCAGCAGTTCATCCGACGGTCTCGAAGAAGCTAACGGTAAGGTTTTGGTCATGAGGTCTTCAACACTAGATGAACCGACAGTGTGTCAGATGAAGCATTAGAGCAATTGTGTCAATGGTCATGTGCAATGGAGGGAAACAACAAGTAGCACCAAATGAACCGACACCTGGAAAAGTATGGCCTCGGATCATCCGATGGTACTACTTTCTGCATCTTTGAGCCAGCGACTATTTGGACACCTTGAGCTATTTATACCCCCTCCACTCACCCATTTGAGGTTGCTAGATTGTTTGAAAGTACAAAGGAGTGCAAGACACCTAGAAGATCATATCCAATCCATCCAAGTGCTAAATTGCTCATCCATAGACTTACACATGCTTTGTGTGTGTGCTTAGTGCTAGGCTTAGCTTAGAGCATAGTGAGTGCAAGGTTGTGCCAACCTTGTGAGGTGATTCTTGAGTGAATCAAGTTGTACAAGGTGCGTCAGAAGACTTGGGGCCTAAGTGACTCACTAGCAATCGTCTTTGACCCTCCGGCTTGGTGTGGAGTGGAGAGGACACTTTGTGTGGGGGACATGGAGACCCCTTCCTAAGTGGAGAAGCTCCTTAGTGGAGGCAGCATCAAGGTGACCAAGGGATCTTGGCGAGTGCCTAAGTGGCGAGCCTTTGTGGTGAGTCAAGTGGTGCTCTTGGGAGAGACTTGGTGACCGGGAAGCAATACTCTTGTGTGAGTGCTTCAACAACGTGGACTAGGGGTGGCTTAGTGCCTACCGATACCATGAGATAAATCACATGTCAAGAGTTTGCTTCCTCTCATCCCTCTTTACGTTTCGGCATTACTCTCTTGCAATCCTTGCTTGCCTTTACTTTCCTAGAGTAGTATCATGCTAGGATTGGTTATAGGTTGCAAAATTTATTTTGGGATGGGAGTTTCACACTAGAACAACCATAGTTGCACATCTAGGTAGTATGTTCTAGTTTTACTTTATGCAAACGTAGTGAAACAATATGTTAAGGTTTTTAGAAGCCTAATTCACCCCCTTCCCCTCTTAGGCTACGAGCATTCGATTCCTTACACATTTGTTCGAGTTAAAGACCTACGAGTCTTCCGTATGAGTGTAATAAAGATGTTAATCCTCATGTTACGTTTTGAATATTGTCTATGATAATACACTTGTTTTCATATGTGTGTAACTTGATCATGGCGCGCATATGAGATGCATTTGGTTTCTCTTCGGAAATCGGTATGACAATATGGGCCTATATTGTCGAATTCTCTCAACATATGCCACTTTGGGTAGTAGTGTGATCACCCCATAATTCATTCTACTTACATCTAACTCTCCCCTAAAGTTATTGAACATCTCTATTATATCATGTTTTATGATCTCCCAACATTTACGATAAAACTCAATTGGGATGCTATCGGGCCCAACAACCTTATTGGTTTCCATCCGAAACAAAGCAGTCTTAATCTCTGTCTCGGAGAAAGGTTTTGTAATGTATTAATTATCATTCTTAGTTACTTTTTCACCTTCTTCCCATAGCTCGGGATCCAAGGAAAAGGCATTGCGCCGTTACTTGAGCCATGTCCAAACAACTCTTTATAGTAGCTAGTTGCATGATTCAACAAATCATCACCTCTCTCAATTATTTCATCCCCATTAGTGTATGATTTAATGGTATTTTCCCTTTTTTTCCTTCCATTTGCAACTTTATGGAAGAACTCAGTGTTATTATCTCCCTCATGGAGCCATTTCTCGTGAGATCTCCTGACCCAATATAGCTCCTCTTCCTCCAATATATCTAACAACATTGTATTGATATGCACTTTCCTATGCATTTCCTCTAGAGATAGAAAGTTTTCTTCCTCTATTTGCTCTAGTATTAACAGCTCCTCTCTCAGGTTGGCTCTGGTTTTCTTATGAACACCTTGCAAGTTAAATCCCCACCCTTTGAAGTATTGCTTAAATTTTTCAATTTCATCTCTATCCTATCAAATGTTGTTTCAGCATGACAGGATGCATCCCAAATTTCTTTTATTGTTGGAATGAAGTCATGATGTTTCATCCATGTTAGTTCAAATCTGAAGCTCAACTTATACATTTGTTGTTTCATAGAGGAAGTCACGATGAGAGGGTTATGATCAGGATTTTCCCTTGGCAGTTTATAAACCAGAGCTAAGGGAAACATGTTTTCCCAAAATTTTCTAACTAATAACCTGTCTAATCTCTCTAATGTTGGGGTTCCTGATTATTTGACTAGGTAAACTTCCCTCTAGTCATTTTGAGATCAATCAGTTTAAAGGTGTTTATGACTGCATTGAAGAGTCCAGAGTGTTTGTGAATTCCACCTTTGTTTTTCTCAGAGGCATATATGATTATATCGAAATCACCTCCAATTAGGTGGGGTTATTTGCATGTGTCTATAGCCCTTGCCATTTCAACAAGGAACTCATCCTTGTCTTCCTCATGTGCGGCCCCATAAATGTTCATAAAATTCCATTTACAGTTCTTCTCTTTATCCCATAGATTTAGTTGAAGGGGATATTTTCCTTCCAGAAAGGAGCCCACATCAAAGTATTCAAGGTTTATTCCACTAAGGTTTCCCCTAACCTCCCTCTGGAAGGAGTCCATTTCCAAAGGTAGTTTTTATTTGGATCCATCTGTCTTAGGATTCTGTCTTCAATGTCTTATTGTTTGTTTCTTGCAGACCAATGAAGTGGAAGTTATGTTCGATAATGAGATCTCTTAGGAAAGATGAGACACTTTTTTATGCCTCTACAATTCCATATGAAGCTTTTCAGTTTTTAACTTTTTCATCTTTTGAAAGGAAGCTTTAAGGGAATCATGGTCTCCTTAATTTCCCTTAGTTCCTTTCTTTTTCTTCTCACAAGGGTCTCCCTTGTTTGATGTTTTGTTGTTTTTTGTTTTGTTACTTCCCAGATAGAGTTAATCTCCTAGGAGTTTTTCTTTCTCTTTTGGGTGGAACTACAATGAAGCAATCTGTCTCAAATGTAACTTCTTCCATCCCATCATTTATATTTGATATATAATCTAAACCTTCATTTATAAGGTTTATAGATTTAGAGTCTACCTCTTCTTTTGCTTCACAATTATGTATATAGGCCATGGCTTTTACATTCAACATTTGTCTAGATTTTTCCATCTCAGCAATAATGTTTATGGTAGCAAAATCATACTTATCTATAAGCACACCATATCTATGGATTTTCAACAATTTCAGGTTCACTAAGAACAAAAAAGGAATTGGATGGTTTGTCATTACCTTCATTGGATCTTTGTCTTGTCGCCACCTCCACTTTACTTGTTTGCTCGGTTATCTTCAGGATCCTTTCACTCCATCTTCTATTATCTCTTTCTTGCCTCATTCTCTCCACAGGATTGATGAGCTTGGTATGTCTATCCCATCCTGCTGCTTGTCTTTGTCCTCACGTATCTCTGACCAATCCTTTTCAGTTACATCCTCACCTCCTCCAATCAGTGTAGATATGTCTTCCTTCTTAGCTTAGTCTTTCTCATCACCCTCATGTGGCTATCCTCCACATTTTGGAGTAACTCACATCTTTCTTGCTAGGCAGTTTCACCCCTTTTGGATGATTCGGCTCCCCTACTCATCCATTTGTCTACTTGTTCTTAGTAATCATTGCTACTGTCACTAGGGACATGAGTAGCTACTGGTATGGTGTCATCATCCTCTGTCATCATTTCATTCAACTCCTTCCTCTTACCGTTATTGACTCTGCTTGGGGCTGATTTAGAGATTCCTTCCATACCATGTTTCTTACCAAACCCCTCATTTCCTGATTTGGCAGCATCCCCCATGTTAGCA
Source organism: Cenchrus americanus (assembly GCA_947561735.1). Taxonomy (NCBI): domain Eukaryota; kingdom Viridiplantae; phylum Streptophyta; class Magnoliopsida; order Poales; family Poaceae; genus Cenchrus; species Cenchrus americanus. Next base: position 92,474,964 of record OX387244.1, on the reverse strand, counting down.
GAACTCTCCCTTGCTCTTGGAGTACTACGAGTTGTCTTCATTATTTGGGACTATGTTGATTTCCTTGTCCCTCTATTCTTATGTAGTCTTTTGACTTTTCCCCATGATATGAGTTAAGAGCCTCTCTCTCTCATAGAAGAAGTCATAGATGTATAACCCCAGGTTGCCCTTAGCTGATTCAGGCACCTCCATGGCATCTCTACAAGCAAATTTTATCCTCACATATTCAGAGTTGTATTTGGTACTCTCATTAATGGTGACCGTTTCCCCCCACTAAGACACCTACTTTAGCAATAGTTCTAATCCCTCGCTGATCAACAGGGATACCTTTTACTCTGAACCATGCCTGTTGCAATTTGTCTTTTGCTGCCACTGATGAAGACTATGGCTCAATAGTAATATGTGCATCCACACTCTTTATTCCCAGATTGAACTTGTTGTACTCCTACACCATTTTAGCTGATGGAAGCCTCATAACAAACTTGTTTTCATTCACCTTCCTCACACTCCACCTTGAACTCTCAGAGTCAATGATGTTGAACTCCATCTCAAGTTGTCTTGCAGTCAAATCTCCTCTAGTTACAATTATTATTGCAGAACTAGCTTTTTCCCTCATAGCTCCATGGTCAATATGCTCATCAATATAAAATAAACTTTGGTTGTGGCCTTGAGCAACACAAAGTTCAAGCCCCAAACTCCATAGTGATTCCCTTTTACAATCATGAGTTATGGTTGCTAAGTCAACACAATTCACATGCACTCCTCTTTCAATCTTCAGTCTGGTGATTCTGAAGACCATAGTGAGCACACTTAGTTGTAGAATGATGAACTTGAGCTTCATTTACCTCAGATTGCTGACTTCTATTCTGCTGGATATCTTTGTGTCTCCCATGATGACCACCAGCTTGCCAATCCCACCTTGTTTATTCTTGGTTGCCATCAACATCCCCTTTTGTTTTCCCTTACCGGCAGTAGCTTTCTCCCAATTAGATGGAGATCCACCTTCTTTTTGCACAACTCCTCTTCCTTCCATCTGCATCTATGGGTCAACTTCCTCTTCTTGATGTAGATCCTCTTGATTCAGGCCTTCCTCATCTCTACTGTCAGCTTCGAACCGCTCTTACTCTTCACTAGCACGTCATTTGCCTATTCTCTGCCAAATAAACATTCGCGTCCCCATGTGGCTGGCACCACATCCAATCTAGCTAGCACCACATCCAATCTGGCCAGCACCACTGCGACTGCAACCAACTCCGAAGCCCTCTCTCCCACCACCTTTGGCACAACTCGCAATTGGATGAACTACCTTTGCCCATGGCGATTCAGCTCGAACCGCTTGGGCATAAGTATGCAGGGTCGAAGGCTTGGCTTGCTTGTTTCTGAAATAGCCCGCAAATCTATCAATTTGTGTCTGGAATTTGCTCTATGGCGGTGCCAAACGGGATGGAACTTCAACCCTAAGTTTTGTCTATTGCTGTTGCAGGGGAGAGGAGGAGCAGGGGCAACCTCCACCCAGTTGACTCAGGGGGATCCTCACTAATCCCCTCACCTTCCCGATTCTTCTCACCACCTCCCTCTCCCATCTAGATCTCGACATGTGTCTCTTGCACCGATGATTTTCTAATTATCCCCTCCACCTAGGGATGAAAGCGGTTCGGATCAGATCGGATAATATCTTTACCACATCTGCATCCACATTTTGTTGTCGGATGTGGAGCGAAGCGGATATTACACGGATGCGGTTACGAATGCAGATTTTTTCGGATGTCGGATATGGTGCAGAGTCGGATCGGTCTCGGAGCGGATGTGGATTAAAATAGTCGAGTAATACATGCTTATATTCAATTTCAAATGGTGATGAATGATGCTCGATGCACGTGCACACACTATATATATAGCTAAAATTTTGTGGGCTAAAAATTTTGTATAGGTAAAAGATCATACTGTATGAGCCGTATTGGGCTGTCATGGTAGTCGGATATCCTATTATAGGTCTCAGATTATCCGCATTCAATTATCAGAAAATTCATATCCGTCGGATATCATAACACCATATCCTAATCTGCATCAGCACACAATCGGATTCGGATTATCCACATCCGCATGGATATCAAAAACTCTTCTCCATATTCTCATAATTAAGATTCGGATCAGATCGGATGCGGAAATTATCCACACCACTTTCATCCCTACCTCCACCTTTCTTACCAATGGCAGTGTCCGGACTTTGCCTTCCTTCGTGGGGATGGGGCCAAAACCAGCTCGATGAGCATCCCAAAATGGCCCCTCAGTGACTTCGGTTGTTGGCAGTGTGTTCGTCAGGGCGGGTCCTTCCCATCATGCCGCTTCTCCTCCCAAGAAGGCCTTCCTGACCTCTAATGGAGCCTGATTGGTGTGTCCTTCAACCGAATTGCATCTCTCTCGAGCTCAACCAGGAATCGAGGTTCTGACTGAGCTCGCCAGAAGGATCTCGTCGTCAAGTTGATGGGGAACCCGAGCGGCTTTCCGTAGAGGCACGCCTCCGCCATCTCCCCTCTCATCGGGCTAGACCTCTTTGCAACCCTAGTGAAACTAATCTAATTAAAGCAACACTCATTCCAATAAAAAAAGTGCATTGATAAAAATGATCAACTAGTGCTTTTTTTCTGGTTCCAATGCACTGCATTTATTCAGAATTTAGAAAATCAAGTAGAGTAATTAGGGGTGGTATAGTTATTTGTCATAACTTCTGGTGTGTTCAAAATTTTCTAATCGAACGATCTTTGTCATACGACGGAGTACTGCCTTTTGCAGTGGTGTACTAACTACTCGGCTACTGGCCTTTTGGCCCTTGCTATGTTTGTCATTGCATTGTTAGTTGATTGATCCGGGTTCTTGCTACAGTTTTTTCCCCTCTAAGTGTGCTCTCAACTTGGCAAGGAGTGTAAAAGGATGGATCGTAGTTGCCTATCTGAGGACCATGTGTGGTTCGAGGACCGGTGGATGGTCGCTTCCTGGTGTGATGAGTGATTGACAACGTTGTGTGGACTGATTCTTGGCTAAGTATTGCAAGTGCAGATTGCCGCTTGACTGGTGTTGGTGTAGGTGAAGAACAAGCGTGAAAGGTCGTCGCCGGTGAGGCCTCCAGGTGTGGAGAAGACAAGTAGGCTTTGTTCGAGGGACCTGGTGGCCAGCGGGTGAAGGCATCTAGGCCCCTAATTCGTGTTTTGGTAATTAATGACAATCATTATGGACTAACATTTTTATTTGAGTTATAAGAATAGGTTAGTCCGGTGAAATGATAAGATCATGCGGTATGAATGAGAAAGTCTTATATGGCTTGTGTTGGAAAGAGCTCAAGGCAAAGGTAAAAGATAGGGTTTTATTTTTGCCGGCCATAAGGTGATTAGATGATGTTAAATGACCGGGTTGATAGGATAGATAGCTGTACTATCAAGAGGGATCAATTTCATTGGCTTGACTTTCCATAGTGCCACTTGGATCAAAAAATTCCGTGGGATGCATTTAGATGAGTGGCGATTTCTTGATCAAATGATTTGCAAGAAGCGTCTTGTCAGAGATAGCATTTATTTTGCTCCTTATATTATGTCTTTGATCAAGACCAAGACGGGGTTCAATGGTCTATGTGATGTGAAGCATGAACTTTATCATCCATTTTACAATGCTAAAGCTTTTCTCAACAAGCCATTGACACCTTATGGGCAGGATGCGGAGGCTCAAAATGTTGCTGAAAATGTTGAGGTTCGTGCTAGTGAAGATGAAAATGCAAATGTTGGTAACATGGGTCATACTAATGTTGATGAGGGTGCTTATGCTATGCCACCTCCTCCTCCTCCAGTTCATCCCATGCAGCCACAGTGGGAGCCTCCTGCTGGATACTTTGACTCTTATTTTGCTAACATTCAGCGGTCCATGAACTCTTAGTTTCAGCAGATGCAATCTGGGTTCAACTCTCACTTTGAGGCATATGGGCAACAGATCAATGATACTTTTCAGACTATGCAGCAGGGTTTTCAGCAGCAGACTGACACTGGTCTGAATAATTTTGGTCATCATGTCTATAACACTATGCATGACCCCATGATGCAAAGGTTGGGTGATATGCAGACATATCTTCAGAATGACCTCGGTGCCTTGAATGACAGATTCTCTCAGATGTCCACTTTAGAGCAGTATCAGCAGTTATATGATCAGCAGACTCAGCTTCAGAACAATGTCAATGCCCTGAACACAGCCTTTGGAGATTTCAGAGATCATTTTTATCATTACTATCCAGCTCCAGCTCCACCACCACAGTTCTGTCCCCCTCCGCCATTCTATCCTCCTCCGCCGCCACCTCAGGATGACTAGACCTTTTGGTATTTGATGCCAAAGGGGGAGAGATTTGGAGGAGTGATGTGTGATCTTTAGGGGGAGCTCACTTTCTTTGCATGCATTTGGAACTCTTGCATTGCACTTGCATGTTTAATTTTGATTATGCATGAACTTTGGTTGGCTTGTAATAATTTGTGAGACTTACGTTTTAGTGTGTGCAGTGGTTGAGAACTAGAACTTGTGGTTATCTTGTGATGATCTATGGTTGTGATCTCATTTTTCTTATCTTATGACTTGTTCTAGTTCCCGGAGTGTTTTTGAGGCTAACCCTTGCTTAATATTTTTGGATATATATATGTGGTTGTTGCCTTGATCTCTATTTTTTAGGGAAACTCCATCAAAATTGCTATATTTATACATATGTGTGAAAATCAAATGAAAATAATATGCACATATGTATGGGGAGTTCTCTCTATATTCTTGTTTTGGAAACATTCACTCTATCTATTTATTGAATTTATTTGAGACGAGTAAGTGATTCCAAAACACAAAACCTTTCTTATATCACTCCTTTAAATGGTTGTCATCAATTACCAAAAAGGGGGAGATTGAAGGCATCTAGGCCCTTAATTCGTGTTTTGGTAATTAATGACAATCATTATGGACTAACATTTTTATTTGAGCTATAAGAATAGGTTAGTCCGGTGAAATGATGAGATCATGCGGTATGAACGAGAAAGTCTTATGTAGCTTGTGTTGGAAAGAGCTCAAGGCAATGGTAAAAGATAGGGTTTTATTGTTGCCGGTCATAAGGTGATTAGAGGATGTTAAATGACAGGGTTGATAGGATAGATAGTTGTACTATCAAGAGGGATCAATTTCATTAGCTTGACTTTCCATAGTGCCACTTGGATCAAAAATTTGCGTGCATTGCATTTAGATGAGTGGCGATTTCTCTTGGTAAAAGGGTTTCTTTGAAAATCTTAAGAAAAATCAGTTTTCAGGTGTTGGGCGGACAGTCCTGGCCCTTGGGGCGGACGGTCCATGAGTTTTTGATATTTATTTTATATCTGAGATTTTTGGCAAAAATTTTTGAGAAAATGCGCTTCCAGGCGAACAGTCTGTGGGCCTCTTGCAGACGGTCCGTTATTCTCTTCAGAACCGAACAAACGGGGTGCAGCTTGGTGGACCGGGCGGACGGTCCGCGCCTACCCGCGGACGGGGTCCGCGAGGCCCGAGCAGACGGTCCGCGGGGCCCTGGCGGATGGTCCGCCCGGCCGAACGGCCAGTCCTGCCAGTCGTTTAATTCGCGTTTTTACCGTTGGAATTCAAACGTGGACAATCCGCGAGGGCATCACGGACAGTTCACGAGGTACGCGTTTTGCCCATAACGGCTAGTAACAGGAAGGGGGAGTATATATACTCCAAGCCCGGGGTTGGAGAGTCTCTCTTGGCACTTTGAAAGGTTCATACTCCCTTGTAGAGCTCTCCCTCTCCTCTCTCTCACTCACTTGGCTTAGTGGTTACATTCTTTGTGAGATTGAGAGCTTCTAGTACATTGCATCAAGGTTTTGATCATTGTGGCACTAGGGAATCATCAAGCATGTGATTGATTTATTACTCTTGGAAGTTGCCGCTTCCTAGACGGCTTGGTGGCGAAAGAATCCATTGAAGCTCACAAGAAGATTGTGCGTGGCTCCGGATTTCGTGTTGTGAGAGGTATTGTGCTCACCTCACCGGAGCGGTAAAGAGAAACTCTAGCGGAATCGAGGTGTGTGGAGTGGTTCTCTGGTTCTAACCGGCTCAAGATCAAGCGGTGCCTTGATAGAGGAGCGGTTAAACATTGAATCCACCACAACGTGGATTAGGGGTGACTGGCAAGTAATCGATACCACGGGATAAAATTCATCTCTTGTGCTTGGTTATTCCTTACTCAATTTCCTTTCATGTACTTTACTTTGAGCATTTAATTTCTAGAGATTGAATTATATCTTGTCACCCTAGGCCTCAAACCCCCAACATAAGAATGGAATAGGTAGAGATTTAATCCTCCTTGTGGTTCTAATTAAATTTCTCAAGTGTTGTGCTTTTAGATTTTAAACCACCTATTCACCCCCCCCCCTCTCGTCGGTATCCTAGATCCTACAGTGGGGTCAAGTGCGGGCCGCATGGTGGCATGAACAGCAAGATGAAGTCATGGACGGTTTCTTGGTTGAGCCTGAAAACCAAGGTTGAGCCGGGACTATGTTGACAGATAAAACTCGTATCCACCTACGATCCGCAAGCGTACGGACCTACACCTTTTTGACCACGGGATTCCCAAGGTTCTTGTCAATCCGCGGAGCAAGGGGATTACTAGCGCTTAACCAAGTACTAATCTAGTTGACTAAGGAAACCTTTAAAGAGAGTATTAATCTAAAAGTAAAGACAATCTAACCTAAGTTAATCTAAGTTAAGTTGATCAAACAAATCTAGGGTTAAACTAGATGATAAAGGGGTGAACACAAGAGAGTGAGTAAGAAAGATAAGCGTTCCCTCCCTAGGATCTAGGATAACATGGTATGCATCTACTACACGAAAGCGGTAAACCAATCTACCGGGGGTTGTGACCACGGTTTCGCCCTTTCCCTCCTCTCGTATCGTCACTACGCGAAGGTATTCGTGACTAGACCTATGATGGACACGGTATGTTGATGGAATCTATGGGAGTAGCGGATATCATACGCCCGAAAAACACGGTGGCCTACCTTAATCATCAAAGCATCATCAACATGAAAACAATAGATTGAAACCACGAATCAAGTAGCGATCACATAGCATGTATCCATCTAATCCTAGGGATGAACGGAGACATTACCCCATCATCTTACATGGATTGAAGCACATAGGGGTGATGGAGACTCCGGAGAACGTCGTCGATGAAGATGGAAGCGATGGAGCTTGGGAACACCCCTAGGCCGGCGGCTTGGAGTCCTCCTCTTGCTTCCTTCTCTCCGCCGCCGTTGATCTTTGCGACGAGCTCATCTAACTCTCTCCCTCATCTTGCGGCGGCGGTTTTCTCGGTGATTGGCGTCGGTAGGATGATTTGTTCAATGTGGCGGCCGACGGCGGCGGAGGCAATAAATAGACGAACACCTAGGGCAAAGGGGGGGACCGAACCGACCCCGAAGTGGGCCGGGCCGGTCGGCCGGCCCGAGCCCACTTCGGCCCGGTTCGGCCCCGGTTTCCTCCCCGGTTGCTTCTCGCGTGATCCCTTATTCGTGTGCACTTGCATGTGGGCCTTTGACGTCGTTTCCTTCACGGTTAAGGCTTGAATCCTTGCTATGCAAGCTTCGCCGTTTTCCGGTTGAGTCCCTGAAGATTTGCACGTTGACGCTTCGGTCCTCGGGTCATTTGGAGTCATGTTCATCGCGTGTCTTGACTCTTGTCGGGCTTCATGATCTTCTTCCAAAGTGCTTGGTGAACTTATCCCGAAAGTCTCCTCATTAGCGTAGATTTCCGCGTAAACAACAAACTCCAAAATCGATATGCAAGTGTGAACTTGTTATATCATTAGTATGCCTAGTGGCGGGTTAGTTGCAAATCATAATCGAAACCAATGTATAACAAGTACTCTAGGTTGACGGAAATTCACCGTCAACATCTCCCCCATGCTTAAACCTTGCTCGTCCTCGAGTAAGTAATCCTTGCTTAAAAAGGGAAATCGTTGTTGCCTTCCAATGTTGTCCCCGCACTTAGTCATTCATGACGAGGCAAATTGCTCTCTCTTAAGAATTTATTTTTAAAGTTCATGTTGTGACCGGCTTCTTTTTCATTATGGAAGATAGACTAACAATATAGAACAAGCCACATTTAACACGATGCTCTCAAACTTAAGTGAACTTCAAACCATACCTTGTCACATGGAAGATTTTCAAAAAGATGCATATCTAACATAAGTGAAAATCTCTTGCAAGAGCTCATGGAACACTCATCTCATCAAGTCACTCAAGCCTATACTAGATTATTTTCAACCTACTCTACTCATATGTGATAGTGGAAGGCTTATGTGGAGCTTGGAAGGTTAAAAACAATCCTAGCAAAACATATATCCGAAATATTGTCAAATTAAGAGAGAAGTCTATTAGAATTACCGAGACTCGTCAAAAAGGCCATGCAAAATAAATGTTGGAAAGAGAGAGGGACGAAACACACACATTTAGATAAGTGGACATGTGCAAGTGGCAAATGGATGATCCCGAGGCACGAGTGAAGTCCTCGTTATCGGATTGCACATGGTTGGAAGATTTGAGTATGGATTTGTCATCAAGGCACTTGAGAACTTATGAAGCAAAAAGATCCGAGGAGCATCTTTATTTTTTTACTTTCATTTTATTTCCTTCTCATTTCTTTCTCTCTTTCTCTTTTTTCTTTATTCTTCCTTTTTTCCTTACTTTTCTTTTCTTCTTATCATATTTTTTTTCATTTTTCATTTTTTTTTCTTTTTTTTCTTTTGCTCCTCAAAACTTTTTGCAACATAGTACTTACATAGCATTTGTGTCAGAGAATGACTCCTCCCCCATGCTTGAACGATGCTCGTCCTCGAGCATAAAAGAGAGGGGAAATGACTCGCTAAAGTAAGTATAAATTCCATAATCGGAATATTTGAATCTCCATCGAGAATTTTACTCCATACTCAAATTGGGTTGTGGACAAGGAGGTGATCACAAAAATATGTTTTTGGTTTAGAGTGGATGCCGGCCGAAGTTTGTGAAATTTTCGATGTGAAAACCCACAATGCATGGACAAAAAGGCTAGCATGAAAAAGTTACACAAAGGAATGACCAGCTTCTTAGTCTCGAACCATAGAAATCAAACCTAATCCAACTCATCAAAATATATGTTTGCAATCTACGGGTTTTGTAATCATAAAACATATATGTATATGGCTTTGGTAGGTAGAACTTTGCAAGAGCATCACAAATATGTAGATAGCATAAAAGTTAAGTTTTCATAAAAACAAGTTATCCGGCTATCCATAAACTTAAATCAAAGAGCAAAGATATATATGTGGGTCTAGAGCATAGTCATTTCACCTCCACAAATAAAAGAGCCGGTATTTAAATTAATTTCAGATCATATTATAGAGAGCAATTAGCCAAGACATGTATAACTTCATGTAGGTAAAACAAAGCGGCAACTTTCATCATCTTTCCGTAAGCATAGGCAATATAGAACATCGAGGTGAACACATGGTCATGCTTATCTATTGAAAGTAAAAAGAAACCTAGGTTGTCCTCCTAGTAGCCATGTTATTGTTTGAATATAAAAACAAAATGTTGCACCTAGTTGAGGTTGAAGGCATACTTACAAGCATTTGTGTTTGGAAAAGAGAAGGTCCATGGAGATGTTACCATCCTTTGTAATTCTTCGTTGCCTTCTTCCGACATCTCCATGTATTGATGTGGCTTTTGCTTTTATCTTGATTTATTAATGCTCCTAAGCTTCTGAATTTGATCTTGTATGCTTAATGGAGTCATTGGTCACCCTTCTCTTTAATGTTGTCATCACCATCTCCTCTTTCTTATTCTCATCATCTCCTTGCTGTCTGTTTTTCATGGATTTCCCCCTCTGTCCAGAACAGAACATATATCGAAATATAGCTCTATTGAAAAGCTTATGAAATTACCTTTCCAACGTGTGGTCATTCATCGAAAACGGAGTTCAAACAAGGGAGCTATGTCCGTTTTACTTCAGCGCTGCGTGCTGTCCAAAACTGATTTCAGGACGTGTTGCACTCGGTGATTCGGGCATAACCGCTTGTAGGAACCTCCGATTGTCTTGATTCTTGATTTGTTGGAATCGTAACTTCACCTGGCTTCTAAATATCCAAAAATATCCAGTGTTTTCCCTTCGAGACCATGCAGAATTTTGATGAGATTGGTGGCTTCTTGCGCATTGATCCGGAGATGTTAACGATCTTTATCATTCTATCTTCTAGAGTGTCATGTTGCACTTCCGTGTTGAAGATTCAGGGTCTCCCCCATGCTTAGCATTTTGCTAGTAATGGAAGAAGAAGACAAAGCACTTCTTAGCCATCCTTCAATTTCCTTGTAGTGAGAGTCTTTATCTTGCCTGTAAGACGTTTTAAACGCACATTCTACCCCCAAGGTGACGGTTGGGAGTAGATAGAATTGCCAATAATCCAACAATGTCTCCTAAGATTCTTAAATTGTGGCATAATTAGTCTAATGAGGAATAAAAACCGAATGAGTGTACGTGGTGCAAGGTGTGTATGCACATGATAGGAAAGCATATAAACAAAGACAATTTTTTCACCTATTTCTAAACACCATGTTTACAACTAGGTTGTCGAATTTCTCCATAGCCATAAAGGTTTATTTATCAAGGGTTAAAACACCATGTCTATCCCTAAATCAATAACTCTTATAGCACAAGAAAAATTAAGCGCATTTCGGAGCTTATAAACTAATCAATGCAACATGAAAACATATGAAAAGCTAGCAAGGTTTATCGAACTTAATGATGATGGTCCGAAATCATGTTTAAACACCACGTTTACACAAGATCACAAAAGGAAAATGCCTAGCTGGAGCATTAACATGGATATGAAAGCATACATCATTAAGTATATAAAACAACCAAGCCAACTATGTGCAAAACATGTATACACAAAGAAACATCACATTGATAACAAAATGCAATGCATACAAATAAATATTGTCATGAACATGATGGTGGTTCTAAAAAGGAAAACTGAACTTAGATTAATAACCACAAGTTGATCATCATAAGATAGTGCCATTCTTTATTTTCTCTAAGAAAGTAGTAAAAATATAAAGAAACGGGTTGCCTCCCGAAAAGCGCTTCATTTAAAGTCATAGAGCTGGACTTTCTCACATACCTTCTTTTCGTTGCATAGCCATGGCCCTTCATGCAAGAAGAAAAGGTACCAATGCAGCTTTAATTTACTTCCCATGTTGTGCTTGATCACTTATAGAAGACTTGCCCAAAGCATCCTTTTGTTTCATCATTATCTCCTTCTTTATCATCCTTCGGTGCTGCCTTCACTCCATGAATTTTTTTAATGTCCAGAACAGAGAGTATACTAAAGCTCTACTCCATTGCATAGTGCACAAAATTTCCTTTCCAACGAGTCTTTATTTGCTCAAACCGGACTCCGGACAAGAGAGTTACGTCCGTTTTACTTCGGCGATGAAATCTGTCCTGAAATTTCAGAACGTGCAACGCTCAATGTTTTCTCCATAACTCCTTGCACGGATCTTCAAACTTGTTGGTTCTTGATGCGTTGGAATGGTAATTTGATGGAGCTTCTGAATATCTCATTTTCTTCATTTGTACACCTCTGAACAAGCTCTCAAATTGATGAAGACAGCAGCATCCATCGCGGGATTCGGAGAGGTTGATGATTTATCTTGCAACTCTTTTAGGCATGACTTCTTTTTTTCATTATTCAAGCCTTGTCTACATGGTTAGTGAAAATCGGGCCTTTCCCGACATATGATTCTTTAAGGTCATTAGCTTGACCAAGTGTCGGGGACAGCCCTAGGGGTCCCCTTAAACAACTGGGGAATCCCCACTTAAAACCCACAACAAGCCAAAGCCAAACGCGCCTCGCTTAAGCACACAGGGCATGGCCCACGCCACGGTGGCCCTGACGGCCCACCAAAGCGGCCCACTCAAAGATCCCCTCGAGCAGGCTCCGCCTCGCTCGAGGGCACACGCCTCCCTCGGGCGGGCTCCGCCCCGTTCGAGGGGGTGCGCTTACCTCGAGCGAGGCGGAGTCCGCTCCGCCCTCGAGCAGGCTCCGCCTCGCTCGAGGGCGCTCCGCACGCGCACGCCCGTTCCCGTACACGGGCATTTAATGTTCTGACAACGGCGGGGCGGCGCCATCATGCGCCCGGGTCACGCGCCCGGTTCCGCCGCACCAACTCCCTAGGAGGGAACCCATCCCCGCCACTGTGGGGGACTGTGCGACGTGGCCGGTGCCAGTCCCGTGACACCGCGCCGCCTACTCCGGTACGGCTAATGCGCCGAGCCCTCGAAGGGGCCGGTCGCACCCTCGATTTGCTTTCCCGTGACTTTGCGGGGGTTAGGTCGTGGCGTTAGGCCGGCGGGGCGCCATCCCTGCCACTGTTAACGGCATGGCGGCCGCCCCCGCCCGTACAAACCCACGCCGGTGCACCGTGGCAACTGCCTCCGACGCCGAGGAGCGTGCAGAACGGACGCCGCCTTACCCGCCACCGTGCCCCCCGTACGGACCGACGTCGCAACTACCTCGAGCCCGCTTGAAGACATCGCGACCGACCGCCGCACTCCTACCCTCGAAGCTACTACCGTTCGGGTACAAGATACGCCATGATGGCCGGATCGCGGCAAGGCCCGTCAAGGCGGCCGCCTACTCTACGCGCATAGCACACCACGCTTCCCCACGTAGCTAAATAGCGCGGCATACATGTGATTCGCTCTCTCCTTGACCTATAAAAGGAAGACGAACCCCCTCGCCGCGGGGGACGGAGAAGTCGGGACACAACACAAGGCAGAACAACGCTTGACACCAGGCACTTGCTCTCCAATTCTCCCACAATATCTTCAGCCACTTCACCAGGGACTTGGAAGCCACGCTTCCTCTCCCGCCTTGCTTGTAGCTGCCCCACTACAGGCACCCCGGTGCTGAGCAATATAGTGCCACGAGCACGCCACTGCTGGACGTACGGCCCCTTGGCCGGAACCAGGATAAAACTCTGTGTCTCTGATTGCTTAGCATCGACCATAGAGGGATAGACCTTGGCGCTCATTACTGGTTAGTGTCGGGACCACATTCCGCACCGACAGTTGGCGCCCACCGTGGGGCAATCGAGCGCCTGAGGTCAATCCACCGTCAACTCCCTCCATGGTGATTCGCACTGAGTACCGCGGTACGCGCTACTCCATGGGCAGCTCGGACCCCCTCCCCACCGGGTTTGAAATCCGGTTCGGGGGCCTGAATTTTCAGGATACGGGGAACGGCTACCTAATGCGCCTCACCAACCGTGAGGAGCTCCGTGCGCGGCGCCAGGCCGGGTCCGCCTCGGTCCCCGCTGCGCGCGCCGCCACAACGCGGATGCCCGCCGGCACGGATGCCGCGGGCCCGTCAACGCCACGACGCCGCCGCCGCTCCGGCCCGGCATTCACGCCGGGCGCGGTCCGAGCGGCGGCAAGCCGAACGCGCCCGCCTCCCAACGCGGCGCACCCGTCGCACGACAACCGCCGCCCGGTGGGGCAACGCACGGTCTCGGGGCCGCACTTCCCCATCGGTCTACGCGGGGCCACGACGGCCTACAACGCCAACGTCAACACCACGATGCGCGGGGTTCCCCCGGCCGTCACGTTTTCGTCGCCGGGGATCCCGACGCCTCCGAGGGTGACGAGTCGTCCCCCGGGCTCCCTTGACGCATTGCCACCCGCCAACCTTCATGGGTACGCGGAATGGGACTTCTCGGCGTGCCGGACCCGATCATGTTCGAGCATTTCCTTGACGCCATGGACTACCGGTTTGGCCGCTCCGACGACTCCAAGGCACCGGGAGCTACGACCCCGCGCGCGGGGAATGCTGCGTCGTCATCGCCAACAACCCGGCAAACGCCAACGGCGCAAGGGGGCGCCGGGTGACGGGGGAGGTCACGCCCGCCCGGCATCGCTCCGCGCCCGGCCGCGGGCCGAGCACCCCCGCCGGGGCCGACGTCGACTCGCAGTTAGCCCAAGCTCGTGAGCTCGAGGCCAAGCTAGCGGAGGAATATCGAATGGTGCAGCTGCTCTGTGCCTCAATGGCTGGGGAAGCCTCCGCGCGCGGCGAACGCGCGTGGGAGCTGGGCAAACAGGCCCGCGACCACATCAACGCCGACTTCAACGTCGACAACCCGGACACGCCTCCGCGGGCGAGCCAGAAGCTCATTGCCGCCGCAATGTTGCTACGGGCCATGCCGGCCCCCTCGACCCCTGAGGCGTGGAACCTGCACCGCGAGGTGCAGGCTCTCATCGAGCAGGCGGCCGTCCAGCAGGACGAGAGCTCGGCATCACGCATTCGCCAACAGGGGGACGCACGAGGCGACGGAGCCGCACAGGGGGGCGAACCCTCGGTCCATACAGGTGAAGCAGCGGGGCGACCCGCCAACCCAGGACGCACGCCGGCCAAGGAGCGACTCCTCGACACGCGCGAGGCGCCGGACGGCGACGCCCGCAACGTCATCAACGCTCGGCATACGAGCAAAGCGGATGCGCGAGCGGAGGGGTGCTACCACCCTCGACGAGGTGGGGCGCTACGACGGCCGATGAGGACCGTTCTCCGACGCCGGAGGCCCCGGGAACCCGCGTGTTCAGCCGGGAGATCCGCGCGGCGGCCTTCCCCCAACGCTTCCGCCAGCCCACGACCATCATCAAGTACAACGGGGAGACGGATCCCCGCGTGTGGCTCAATGATTACCGCCTGGCGTGCCAGCTGGGCGGGGCCACCGGTGACGAGGTCATCATCCGCAACCTGCCCCTACACCTCGGCGATTCACCCCCGGACATGGCTCGAGCACCCGCCCGCCGGCCCGCATCCACAACTGGGACGATCTGGTCCGCACGTTCGTGGGCAACTTCCGGGGCACATACGTGCGCCCTAGGAATTCCTGGGACCTGCGCTCCTACACCCAGAAGCCCGGCGAGTCGCTGCGGGACTTCATACGGCGCTTCTCCAAGCGTTGTACAGAGCTCCCCAGCGTGCCGCAATCCGAGATCGTGCACGCCTTCCTCGAGGGCACCACGTGCCGGGACCTCGTGCGAGAGCTGGGGCGCAGCCCGCCCGCGGACTCCAACGAGTCGTTCGACATCGCCACCGCTTCGCCTCGGGGGAAGAGGCCGTGGGGGCGATCTTTGATGGCAAGAAGGGCAAGCACTCGGACGACGTGCCCGCGGAGGGCGGCAAGTCCGGGGAGCCCCACCGGAAGGACAAGCGGGGCAAGAAAGGGAAGAAGCCGCGTCGTGAGGTGCACGAGCAGGGGCGCGACGGCGATGATGCCGAGGCCTTTGTCGTTGACCCGGCTCGACGAGGCCCTCGACCGGCCCCTCGAGGTCCGGGGGTGTTTGATGACATGCTGAAGAAGCCATGTCCATATCATAAGACCCCAGTGAACCACACCCTTGAGCAATGCGACATGCTCAAGAAGTTCTACGGTCGCGCCGCCGTGAAGGACGCGGAGGCCAAGAAGGACAGAGGAGATGGCGACGCCGGCGGCTTCCCCGCCGTGGAGAACGTGTTCCTCATCTTCGGGGGACCAACCGTCGACATGTCGAGCCACCAGCGCAAGCGGGAGCGGCACGAGGTCCTCGCCGCGGAGAAGGTGCCTCCCTCCTTCCTCGACTGGTCGGAGGACGCCATCACCTTCAGCCGGGAAGACCACCCGAACCGCATCCCCAACCGGGCCGTACCCACCGGTGGTCGACTCGATCATTGGGAACGCGCGGTTCTCAAAGGTCTTGATGGACGGGGGTAGTAGCCTCAACATCCTCTACGCGCATACGCTGCGTCTGTTGGGGATCGGGTTGGACCGCCCGCGGCCCGAAGATGACGCCGTTCCATGGCGTCGCGCCCGGCAAGCGTGTCCAGCCCCTCGGGCGGATCGACCCGCCGCTTTGGTTCGGCGATCGCGAAGAATTTCCGCAAGGAAACACTCACCTTCGAGGTGGTGGGGGTTCGGGGGCGCCTATCACGCCATACTTGGGCGGCCCTGCTACGCCAAGTTCATGGCGGTCCCCAACTACACCTACCTCAAGATGAAGATGCCGGGGCCGAACGGCGTCATCACCGTGGGCTCGTCCATCGAGCTCGCGTTCGACTGCGACGTCGAGTGCGTAGAGCACACGGAAGCACTGGCGCTGGACGAAGCGCTGGTCACCACCTTGGAGAAGATGGTCGACGAGGACCTCGACTCCACCGCCAAGAACACCGGCAACTTCGAGGCCGCGGAGCGGTACCAAGGAGGTGCCCCTCGACCCCGCCGCCCCCGAGGGCAAGGCGTTGAGGGTCGGCTCCACCCTCGACCCAAAAATAGGAAGTGGTGCTCGTCGACTTCCTCCGCGCCAACGCCGACATCTTCGCGTGGAGCCCCTCGGATATGCCGGGCATCCCGAGGGAGGTCGCCGAGCACTCCCTTGACATCCTCGCCTCATGCCCGCGCCGTGCGGCTAGCAATGGCTCCGCCGCTTCGACGAGGAGCGGCGGCGGGCTATCGGAGCGGAGCTGCGGAAGCTTCTCGAGGCCGGGTTCATCAAGGAAGTGTTCCACCCAACGTGGCTAGCAAACCCTGTACTTGTAAAGAAAAAGAACGGGAAATGGCGGATGTGTATAGACTACACTAGTCTTAATAAAGCATGTCCTAAAGTTCCTTTTCCTTTGCCACGCATTGATCAAATTGTTGATTCAACGGCTGGGTGTGAGCTGCTTTGCTTCCTTGATGCCTATTTCCGGTATCACCAAATAAAGATGAAGGAGTCCGACCAGCTCGCGACTTCGTTCATCACGCCGTTCGGGATGTTCTGTTACGTCACAATGCCGTTCGGCCTCCGAAACGCGGGTGCAACAAACACGTTTTCGGAGATCACATCGGGCGGACGGTCGAGGCCTACGTAGACGACATCGTCATAATGACCAAGAAGGCGGACGACCTGGTTGGCGATCTCAACATCGCGTTCGGCTGCCTATGGGCAAACGGGGTCAAAGTAAACCCCGAAAAATGTGTCTTCAGGGTGCCGCGAGGCATGCTCCTAGAATACATCGTCTCCCAGCGGGGCATCGAGGCCAACCCCGAGAAAGTTGCGGCCCTCGAGCGAATGGGTCCAATTCGGGACCTCAAAGGGGTACAAAAGTTGCCGGGGTGCCTTGCTGCCTTGAACCGCTTCATTTCTCATCTCGGTGAGAAAGGCTTGCCCCTCTATCGCCTCCTCAAGAAGCACGAGCGCTTCTCCCGAACCGCCGAGGCCCAAGACGCGCTCGACAAGCCGAAGGCATCCTTGACCCATACCCCGTTCCTCACGCCGCCGCGGGATGGCGAACCCCTCGCAGCTCTATGTGGCCGTGACCACCCGGGTGGTCGGCGCCGTAATCGTGGTGGAGCGTACGGAGGAAGGGCACGCCCCCGCCGGTCCGGCGGCCGGTCTATTACATCGGCGAAGTCCTCGTCCGACACCAAGACGCGCTACCCTCAAGTCCAGAAGCTGCTGTATGCGGTGGTCCTCGCGCGGCGCAAGCTCCGCCACTACTTCGAGGCCCACCCCGTCACGGTGGTCTCTTCCTTCCCGCTAGGGGAGATCATCCGCAATCCGGTACGCCGCGGGCGGGATCGCCAAGTGGTCGGTGGAGCTGATGGGCGAGACACTCGCCTACGCCCCGCGCAAGGCCATCAAGTCCCAGATCCTGGCGGATTTCGTCGGCCGAGTGGACGGATACACACGGCTACCACCACCGCGGATCCAAGCGAGTGGCCGGACTCGCGTATTTCGACGGCTCGGTGATGAAGACGGGGGCGGGCGCGGGCCTGCTCTTCGTGTCACCCCTCGGGGAGCACATGCGGTACACGGTGCGCCTCCACTTCCCCGCGTCAAACAACATGGCTGAGTACGAGGCCCTCCTTTGCGGCCTCAAGATCGCCATCGAGATAGGCGTCAAGCGCCTCGACGTGCGGGGGGATTCGCAGCTCGTGATTGACCAAGTCATGAAGAATGTGAGCTGCCATGACGACAAGATGGAAGCGTACTGCAAGGCTGTGCGAGCCCTCGAGGACAAGTTCTACGGCATCGAGCTCAATCCCGTGCCCCGCCGGTACAACCAGGAGGCGGACGAGCTGGCCAAGATCGCGTCCGGGCGGATCACCTGTCCCTCCGAACGTCTTTGCCCGTGACATCGCCTAGCCCTCCGTCGTCTTGGAGCCTCACCCCTCGAGCCACGCGGAACCCTCGGGGGCTCCCTCGAATCCGGCGAGGTGCGGAGCCCATGGACGAGGACCCCTCGAACGAGGCGTACGTGCTCTCCCTCCTCGAGGGGTATGGCGCCTACGAGGGCCGACGTGATGGATATCGAGCCGGCCCCGTCAAGGCCGATTGGCGCGACAAGTACGTCGCCCGGATGGCTCGAGGGGAACTCCCCTCAGACCGGGCCGAGGCCAGGCGCATCGCCAGGATGGCCAAGTCCTTTGCCCTCGTCGATGGCGAGCTGTACAAGTGCGCCGCTTCCGGCATCCTGCAGCGGTGCATCCCCATCCCCGAGGGGCGCGAGCTCTCGCGGGACATCCACGCGGGGATTTGTGGCCATCACGCTGCGCCCCGTACCCTCGTTGGCAACGCCTTCCGTCAAGGCTTTTACCGGCCTACCACGGTCGCGGATGCCGGCGAGATCGTGCGCACCGCGAAGGGTGCCGGTTTATGCCCGCAAGTCCAACCTTCCCGCTCATGTCCCGGACCGTTGACGGTTAATAATTGTATCAAAGTTCGTTCGTGACTCGCAAGCGTACAAGTCTCCCGTCGTAGTCAAGGGACCCTTCTTCCCTCGAGTGGTGAACCCAAGGTATCGAATCCGTGGAACAAATGTGTGACGCAAGAGTTGATCTAGTAAAGCCAAATAACTTCAATCCTTGGTAAAAGAGAAACCCTAATGCATCTAGATTAGAACACAAAACAAAGATAAATCTAATCTACTAAAGACCGGAGAAAACAAAGTAAGATTGGGTAGATAAACCGATCTAGAGGGATCGGGGTAAGCCTTTTGTTGAAGTTCCAAGCAAGAGAAGAAGTAGCAAATCGAATCTTAATAGAAGCCTCTTTAAATCGTGGTTTCCCGTCCAAATCCGAAAACATCCGCCTTTCGAGACCCCCGTTCGTCACAACGTATCCCTATTCATGCGGGGAGCTTAGGGCGAGTCAAAAGACAAGTCGAGATTCTTTCGGAAGATCCGGCGTGTACCTCTAGCCACCGCGGCTACAAGAACACCCTATGTAATCTATCGCGCGAATAGAATTGGAATAAGCAAAGCCGATCGAAAAACGAAATCTTCGAGGAAACACTTGATCACTAAGAAAAGATTCAACTTGATAATTCAACTATGACAATGATACATACACAAGATCACCACCGGGATCCTTCCTTGATCTTGCTTCTAGCTCCGGGAACTCCGACGTGGTCTTCCATGCAAGGTTCCCACGTCGGCTAGGGAAACCCTAGTCAACTAGCTCGACCCTCTCCTCTCCGACATGGTGTCCCTCTCTTCTCTGCTCCTCGGCGGCCGAAGACGAAATCTTCTCCCCGTGGCTCTCGGTCAGGGGACTATAAATAGCCCGATTGGCGGCTAGGGCAAAGGACGACGGGTTTGGGCCCAAAATGGGCTCGGGCCGACCGGACCGGGCCGGCCGGCCGGGGCCCATTTAGGCCCGGCCCCGTGGGCTCCTTTGCCCGAGGTCGGTTCCCTTGCTTCCTGGATGTTTCCCCCTTCGCATGTAGGTCCATGTCGTCGTTTCTCTCGAATTGGACTCAACTCCTTGTCTTGCAAGATTCGGCACTTTTCCGGTCGGGTCCCCGGAGTCCGTCGTCTTCTCGGATCAAGTCCCCCGCTTCTTGGAGTTAATTTTGCTTCATTGCATGACTTGTTCAGGGGCTTCAAGGTCTTGTCATGAGGTGCTTGATGAACTTATCCCGAAAGTCTTGCATTCAACACTAAAACCCCGCATAAACATTAAACTCCAAAAACGACATGCACACGTGAACTTGTTATACCACGGGGGTTAGTACCAATGGATAAGGTATAAAACTAATGCCAACACCGAAGGTAAACTCATGGCTAGGTTGACGGATTTTCACCGTCAACATCTCCCCCATGCTTAAACCTTGCTCGTCCTCGAGTAAGCCTTCGATGGATATCATCATTGCTAAACAATGTTTAAACTTTGCACTTGATTACACATGAGAAAACATAATGCTCTCAAAATTTTAATTCATTGAAGTTCCATAATGTGCTAGCCTTCATCTCTACGGAGGGTAGATTCTTTTTAAGCTTATCCCACAAGTATTAACATGCTCACAAAGTTTTAAATAGATCTCAGAATTTTTTGAAATGAAGATCGAGATAAAGAAAAACTAAACCAAATTCACAAATTTAAATCATCTCGTGTATTGCTCATAAACTCTCATCTCACTTGTCTCTCAAGCCTATATATTCTACTCCTTTCCCTCTCATATATATGTGGTAGGCTTTATATGGAGCTTTGGGAAAGTTTAGTCCTAACAAGATTTTATAAATGAGGTGTTGTCAAAACAAGACAAGCTTCTCATGGTCTTACCGAGACTCGTCAAAAAGGTCATTGGAAAATAATGTTGAATCAAGGAGGGGGAAGAGAAAAATACACACACTTTTAGATGAGTGGACATGTGCAAATGGCAAAGAGTGATCCCAAGGCACAAAGGAAGTCCTCGTTATCGGATTGCACATGGTTGGAAAAATGAGAATGGATCTTTTTAACTTGAAGCCTTGAATGCACTTTTAGAGAGCCGGGGAATTTACTTTACGCACATTTTTTTCTTTCTCATATTTCTCATTCTTTTATTTCTTTCATTCATTCATTTTTTTTTCTCGTCATATATTCAATCCATGACTTTCACAACGAAGTTTTGATTTTTTTTATACCTTGAAAGTCATGAATATCACTGGATTTTTTTTTCTTTCATCATTTTTTTTAAAATATTCCCCTTTGAACTCTAAAACTGCACCGTACCTACCTCCTCCCCCATGCTTAGACGTTGCTCGTCTCGAGCAAAGAGGCGAAAAAATAAGGTAGGTACCGGAGATATTTTTCCTTGGAGAGATACTTGAAATCTTCAACGTTGGCACCGTCTTGCGATCTTCCTTGAATTGATGATCCATTCTCAACGATAGGTTGTGGTCAAGGAGGTAATCACAAAAGATGATATTTGGTTTAAGGGTGGATATCCGGCGAAGTTTGTGAGATCACCGATGCGGGGATACACAATGCACGGATGAAAGGCTAGCAAAAAGATAGATACGCAAAAACGGAATGACCAGCTTCTTAGTCTCGGGCCGAGAAATCATGGCCTGCAATAACGCACTCAAAAATAAATCTTGTACACTAAAGTTTATGCACTCAAATATATATAAGGCTTTGGATAGGTTGAGCAACACACAAGTGATATTTGTGACGAGGTTAGCAATATTTTTGAGCATAAAAGACATCTTTAATCTATTCATAACTTGAGAGCACATAAAACACTATGGGTCTTTATTTTAATCATAACCTCCGCTGAAAATTAAGCTAGCATTTAAATAAATTCAGATCTGTATTTTTAAGAGAGCACTAGCTTAAACATCCATAAATCAATTACAAAGATGAACAAAGCTGCAATTTTAATCATATATCATCATGGCACGAATTTTGTAACTTTTCCAATGATATAATCAAGGTGGTGTCTTTACTAATGATGACATCAAGTTGAAATACAAACTGAAAATAAACTAACATGCTTGCTGAAATTTAAATAAAAACAGAAAATACTACGCAAACACACATAAGCAAAAGCTGAAAATTACGAGAGAAAAAGAAAAGAAAAGAAAACTAAAGTTCCTAAATCTTCTAGTCCTCCGCCGGTGGTTGATGTTGATGATCTTGATAATAATACCCTTGCTCATAATATGGTCCGACAAATTGATTTGGCTCCACAAGGTGAAGGCGTCCAAGTTCAAAGGAAATATTTGCGTTGCCTTCACCAAGTTGAGCTGCGTTAGCTTGGATAGCTGCGATGTTTTGAGCATTTCTTGCAGCATACCCTCTAATTATGGCCATGCTTTGTTGTGGTTGGGGATGATGAGCGTAGGACTCCGCGAAGTTAGCGTTGGGCACAACATAATTTTGTGGGGGTACCGGTGCACCACCCCCCATGCTTGTTGTTGAGACCCTCCGTAATAACTTGGCGGAGGAGGGACTCCGCCGAATGGTTGCACATTGGGTTGTGCTTCACTCGCTTGTGCGGAGGATGTTCCCTCCTCTACGATCCTTCCTCTTTTGTTCTTCCTTGCAGGGACAAGTAGTCCCTCTTCCAACCAATCTTCCCTTCCTTCGGTGAAAAGCCTAAGCCTCTCATTTGGAAGGGGTAGGTTCACTATGGCCAACCGATAACCTCCTCTCTCATCTCCACTAATGTATTTGCCTTGCCGCAAATACTCAAAACCGAGAGAGGTACCACGCAAAAGGTGAGCGGGGTTTCTTGCGATCCCCGGCCGCAAGGAAAAGGCCAACATGGAGAGGTAACACCCCGAACCAATATTACCCGCCCCCGATGTTGCTTCACAACACCAACGGTTGATCATGAGGTAAGAGGGGTCAATTGGCTGCCTGGCAATTAAAGCCGAGTATAGCCAATTCAACTCCGTGTCGGTCACCTTTGTTTCCTTCATCCTCCCCAATACCCTCTTGCACATCCAAGAGTGAAATATCCGGATAATGGGGTTGCGGATGCAATTGCGTTGTTGATGGGCTTCTCCGGAGATCATGTTCCAAAATCCCGCCAACATGCCGGGTGGCACGTCAACTTTCTCCGGAGCTCCCTTGTGGAATCCAAGCAGCTCCCTTACGTGCTCGTAGGGAACCACTTGCTCGATTCCCTCCAAACGGAATGACAAGCTTTGCACCCCATCATCATCAACGATGGGTGCAATAGTCATTAAAATTTCCAAGGCGTAACCCAAATGGGTGTCCACCGATATTCCGTTGGAGAACTGCACCCATCCGAGGTGCCCCAACATGTAGTATATGTCGGTGCAAAAACCCAAGGTGTAGAGTGCTTGGTCGTCGAACTCGATGTTCGGCACAAGCCTCTTCTCAAGATTGGCGAGCCTCTCCTCCTCCTCCGCCGACAAGATGATGAAGCCGTACGAAGATTGTGTCGGGGTGTAAGGAGGTGGTGCGGTTGAGCGAGTCGATCGTCGTGGTGGCGCGGGCTGCTCCTCCGTGTGCCCACGAGGTTCGGTAAACCTCATGGAAGTGCTTCTTGCAGCCCTCATACCACCAAGGAGGAGAGCATCGTTCCTTCTCGGTGGTGCCGTATCCGTCTCCATGCTCCGGGAGACTCGGAAACCAAGTGCCTCCTCGAAGATGTGGTTGATGACGGCTTGGACGACGACGAACTCTTCTTCTTGGAGAAGAGACTTGTGGTCTTCTTCCACATGGTTGCTGCACTCTTTTTTTCAACTAAAATTCCGGGTTGCAACCGGTAACTAGGCACTTAAACTTTTTGCTTCGGATGTGGACTTTGAGTGGATTAAGGATGTGGATTTTTTTTGAGCTATCAAGCTTGGGAAGGTTGGCTATGTCTACGGAGGTTTTGAGCACACAAACTTGAACACACAAACAAAGGAAGGAGAGGGAAGCTTGCCTGCAGAAAACGGGAGCGGGGGGCTCCTTATGTAGGTGAGGCCGGCCTCGGTGCTCCTCCCCGCCTCGTCTTTCTTCCAAGACGATCATTTCACCTCGCAACTTTCCCTGCCCGCGTGCTCCACGAGTTGCACCGCCCAAACGCTCTCGTACACTCCTTTTATTGGTCCTTCCACTTGATGCTTCATGTTTTGGGTCGTGTCCATGCTCCCTAGCTCCACTTGCTTCACATGCCACCATGAAATTCCTACAAAGTTGATGCTTGCTGCCCACTATGCTCGTCCGTGTTGAATTGGTGAAAGTTGATGAAAGGGAATCCAATGGTGCATGCATGATTACTAGATTGCCTCCATTAAGGTGTGTTTAAGGTTAAGCACTCCTCTAATTCGAAATTTAAAATATTTTTCAGAGCCATGCAAGAGCTCGAACATAATTTTAGAGAAGTTTTTAAACCATTAAAAACAAATGCAAGTCGAAAATATATTTTTTTACGTCGATTTCGGTCTCACCGGTATAGTTTGCCTTCATTGGTTGAGAGCGGACATTTTCCCCGCTTGATCATGGGGGCATAGGTTTAGGTTCTAATTTTGGCTAAATAAAACAAAATTAGAATAAGCATAGAAAAATTCTAATCCTAGAGAAACCAAGGATAAAGATTTTTAAAACCAACCAAAAGCTTTGATTTCTAGGTTCACGCGAGTCCTACCACGTGCTGAATTTTATTAACACTTAAACATAAATCGTGGCTCTACTCGTGTGGTTTTAGCATGAAAAATAAGTCAACCTCAGCAACATAATGAGGGTGAAAGGTTGAGTTAAGGTTCTGAAATTATTTGGTTGAGGTTTCTCGAAAAGAAAAGAATCAAACAAGCACATAGGAGGGTTCATGCAAAGGGTTTATGATAAAGCAAACATTCAATCAAGAATTATGTCTCTAATATTGTTCAACCACTTCTAAGTCTAATGTCTTTGCGTAATAAAACTCAAAAATTAAATTATTAAAAAGACTCGAAAAACCGGAATCGGGTTGTCCTCCCGTAGCTTATTCTTGACTCGACGAAACGGGTTGCCTCCCGCCTAGCGCTTCATTTATAGTCTATAGCTAGACTTCTTCACTTGATTACTCCGGATCAACGCTCTTTGCGGGCGTTGCAATCTTGGGTACCCACTTTGGCTTAGTCAATTTTTTTGGTCTTCACGGGCTAGCTTTGTCCTTTGGTCTTGACGGATGCAACAACTTCCTTGTGGCTTGGCATCTCGAACTCCGGTCCTTCGGTCGTGATCTTCATGGTCTCTAGTGTGATCCTTCATCTCTCCTGAATGAGCTTGAGTAGCCTTCGCTGTCTTGGGACCTTGGAGTTGTCTCG
Organism: Cenchrus americanus; assembly: GCA_947561735.1. NCBI lineage: Eukaryota > Viridiplantae > Streptophyta > Magnoliopsida > Poales > Poaceae > Cenchrus > Cenchrus americanus. The sequence continues at coordinate 92,449,813 of OX387244.1, read as the reverse complement.
GATATTCTTCTTCATTACCCATCGGGCGCCCGGCAAGTTGTCCCACTTGCGTCTAGCATCTTCATCACGATGAACACTTCACGTATAGAGCTTCCGACCTCCGTCACCTTGCCATCTAAATTCTTCAATATTTTCTCCATAGCCTCGAACTTGGACATGGTCATACTCCACACACTCCTTGCATGAGGATCTTGCTTCGGCGGCTTTTAGGAGTTGAGCTTCTTTCTCCATCTCCATCTTCTCCATCCTCCTCTTAAGTAAACCGATATGCCACTCAAGGAATCCGACTCGTATGCATTCGGCTCTCGCAATCGTCATGCGGATAGTTGAGACTTTGATCTTGAACGGCCTCCCGGCGTCTTGAAGGTTTATGATAGGTAGATCAACGATGTCGGGGTGCGCGGCGCTCCGTGGTTGAGGTTGATCTTCCTTTGGACTTGGAGGTGGTGATTCCCTTGGAGATTTCGACGGTCCTTCGACTTCAACTTTTGAATCTAGAGTTTCCACCCCTTTAGCTTGTGTTGCATGTCACCTTTGCCCGTAAAGTTTTCCGGATCATCCACAAAAAAGCTTGGGTTTCTTGGAGAGGTAGCCAACCATCTCAGGTTAGGGTTAGCAATAAGCAAAGTATGCAAAAACTAGAAAGGAAAAAAATCTATGAAAACTAGGGTTAGACAAACTAGATTAGATGTATTTTGAGGATGATCAAAGTTTAGTAGATGCAAAAAAAAAAAGACAAAAAGAAAACTGAAAATTACGAAAAGGCAATAAAAAACCAAATCTTGATCACTTGTTCCCCGCAACGGCGCCGGAAAAAGGGGCTTGTTGACGGTTAATAATTGTATCAAAGTTCGTTCGTGACTCGCAAGCGTACAAGTCTCCCGTCGTAGTCAAGGGACCCTTCTTCCCTCGAGTGGTGAACCTAAGGTATCGAATCCGTGGAACAAATGTGTGACGCAAGAGTTGATCTAGTAAAGCCAAATAACTTCAATCCTTGGTAAAAGAGAAACCCTAATGCATCTAGATAAGAACACAAAACAAAGATAAATCTAATCTACTAAAGACCGGAGAAAACAAAGTAAGATTGGGTAGATAAACCGATCTAGAGGGATCGGGGTAAGCCTTTTGTTGAAGTTCCAAGCAAGAGAAGAAGTAGCAAATCGAATCTTAATAGAAGCCTCTTTAAATCGTGGTTTCCCGTCCAAATCCGAAAACATCCGCCTTTCGAGACCCCCGTTCGTCACAACGTATCCCTATTCATGCGGGGAGCTTAGGGCGAGTCAAAAGACAAGTCGAGATTCTTTCGGAAGATCCGGCGTGTACCTCTAGCCACCGCGGCTACAAGAACACCCTATGTAATCTATCGCGCGAATAGAATTGGAATAAGCAAAGCCGATCGAAAAACGAAATCTTCGAGGAAACACTTGATCGCTAAGAAAAGATTCAACTTGATAATTCAACTATGACAATGATACATACACAAGATCACCACCGGGATCCTTCCTTGATCTTGCTTCTAGCTCGGGAACTCCGACGTGGTCTTCCATGCAAGGTTCCCACGTCGGCTAGGGAAACCCTAGTCAACTAGCTCGACCCTCTCCTCTCCGACATGGTGTCCCTCTCTTCTCTCGCTCCTCGGCGGCCGAAGACGAAATCTTCTCCCCGTGGCTCTCGGTCGGGGGACTATAAATAGCCCGATTGGCGGCTAGGGCAAAGGACGACGGGTTTGGGCCCAAAATGGGCACGGGCCGACCGGACCGGGCCGGCCTGGCCCGGGCCCATTTAGGCCCAGCCCGTGGGCTCCTTTGCCCGAGGTCGGTTCCCTTGCTTCCTGGATGTTTCCCCCTTCTGCATGTAGGTCCATGTCGTCGGTTTCTCTCCGAATTGGACTCAACTCCTTGTCTTGCAAGATTCAGCACTTTTCTGGTCAGGTCCCTGGAGTCTGTCGTCTTCTCGGATCAAGTCCCCGGCTTCTTGGAGTTAATTTTGCTTCATTGCATGACTTGTTCAGGGCTTCAAGGTCTTGTCATGAGGTGCTTGATGAACTTATCCCGAAAGTCTTGCATTCAACACTAAAACCCCGCATAAACATTAAACTCCAAAAACGACATGCACACGTGAACTTGTTATACCACGGGGGTTAGTACCAATGGATAAGGTATAAAACTAATGCCAACACCGAAGGTAAACTCATGGCTAGGTTGACGGATTTTCACCGTCAACACGGACCATCCCCATAACATGGCCGTTCGCCGTGTGGGGGGCCGGACATCGTCGGGCCCCCGCGGAAGGCGCCCGAGGGCTTCACTCACCCGCCGGTTGCGATCGACAAGTTTTCCAAGTGGGTAGAAGTGCGCCCCATTACGAATCTCGGGCGAGCAAGCGGTGACGTTCTTCACCGACATCATCCATCGCTTTGGAGTGCCAAACTCCATCATCACAAACAATGGGTCCCGAGTTCACGGGCGGGAAATTCCTGGAGTTCTGCGACAAATTCCACATCCGTGTGGATTGGGCAGCCGTGGCACACCCACAGACTAACGGCCAAGTAGAACGTGCCAACGGCATGATCCTACAAGGCCTTACGCCGGAATTTTTGACCACTGAATAAATCCGGTCGGAAATGGCTCCGGGAGTTACCGGCGGTCGTGTGGAGCCTAGGGACCACCCCAAGCGAGCCACCGGGTTCACCCCGTTTTTTCTAGTCCATGGCGCAGAGGCCGTCCTCCCCACGGACTTAGAGTACGGGTCACCCAGGGTTCGAGGCTACGACGAGGACGCCAACCGGCCGAGCCCGCGAGGACTCACTGGACCAGCTGGACGAAGCACGCCTCGTGGCCTTGATGCACTCCGCAAGGTATCAACAGTCCCTCAGGCGCTACCAAGCACGGAAGATTGAGGACCAGGAGCGTCCCGGTGGTCGGTGGATGACCGCTCCTTAGTGATGAGTGATTGACAACGGGTGTTGGACCGACTCTTGGCTTAGTGCGCGGGTGTGTAGGCCGCGGCCTAGTTCGTGTTGTTGCGAGGTGAAGAACGGGCGCGAAAGGTCTTCGGCCTTGAGGGGCCTCGGGAGATGGAGAGACAAGTAGGCTCGGTTCGAGGGACCCGGTGGACGGCGGGACGCCGGGTGTGGGCCACATGGTGGCGACACAAGCAAGACGAAGTCATGGACGGACGAGCGGTGCACGGTGGCGGCCAAGTCAAGTGGTTTGGCGGGAGGCCGGACCGGGCACGCGGGGTTTGGTGGTTTGCCCACAAAACCATCGGCGGACGGTTTCTTGGTTTGGGCCTCAAAACCAAGTCCGAGGGCCCAACACGACGGAGACGGGATCCGGGCGTGTCGGGAAGCTTCGAAGCGGAGGACACGCGGCGGGATCGCATGGCTTGCGTCGGGAGGACGCGGGGTGCGGCGAAGGCGTGGCCGTCCGATGGCAAGACCCACAAACATTACCAAAATGCCCCTACGTGGGTTGTATCGCCAAGTAGTGTAGTTAGGGGTAGTCGAGTCATTTACCACTCCGGCGGGACCGATATATAAGCCTGGAGTGTGTGTTGATGGCGTTTGCGCTCCGCGACTTAGGGTTTCATTTGCTCCCTCCTCTTTCTCATTTTCGTAGCTATTTTCCTTCCTATTTTCTCTAGGCTAGCATGAGAGCTTCATGAGAGATTTGTTGAGAGGGATGGATGCTAGGGCGGCATGCTAGACCTTGTGAATCTTTCCTGGTTTGTATAGAAGATTCGGGGTTGTTTCTCGTGGCTTTTTGTGCTTATTTTCGTGCCTTTGTTCCCGGTGTGATTCCGCGGATTTGAGTGAGTTTCTTCCCGGATTTCTTTGAGGGAAACATGGATAGATGTCTTGTGCATCTTTGTGCTTGATCTTGTGCCCTCAAACGCCGGGAAATCACTTCGATTCGTGAGTTTTCGTTCGGTGCTCTAGTTTTTGGTGGTGCTCAAAGGATTCGCGATTCCCGGTGATTTAGGGAGTTTGGAGGCAAGATTTTTGGGCTATAGCATCCTTGTGTGACGCTTTTCAAGTCCCCAAATCCTTGTCTCCACAGGCTTCAACCGTTTGGGAAATCCGATGATGATTTGGGGGTGTTGACTTTCGAGGTCGGGCATTTTTCTGTTCTGTCCGAGCCTCGCGGACGGTCCGCGCCCTCCTGGCGGACGGTCCGCACCGCTCGAGTTCGTCCCGAGTTCTTCGCGTTCTTGCTCGTCCTTTGTTTCGATCCGTCGTGATTTTGGTTTTTGGTTGGACGAAGTTTCGGACAGTCCACGGTGTCGGGCGGACGGTCCGCGGGTGCTAGGCGGACGGTCCGCGTGCTCCCCGCGGACGGTCCGTGGCACGGGGGGTGTCTTTGGGTCGTTCGTGTAAATTAACGGACGGTCCGCGGCTAAGGCGGACGGTCCGCGGCTCGGGTGCGGACGGTCCGCGATACCCGGCCGGACGGTCCGCGCGGCTCTTGCGGACGGTCCGCCCCTCTCCGCGCGGACGGTCCGCGAGCTCGTGTGATTTGCTTCTTGGCTCGATTCCTTCCTCCCCTTTCTAGTGCTTCCGCGTGTGCTTCGAGGAATCGTTCCTAAGGCTAGAGGTTGATCCATAACCTCGTGGTCTTGGCGATTGGTGCGTGATTCGATCTATCGCTTGTGTGTGACCGGGATTTGAGTAGGACATAGGCCGGGTTCTTTGGGAAGAATTTTTACCGGCTCCTATTCACTCCCCCCCCTCCCTAGTCGCCATCCGATCCTTCAAAGATACGCCGACGGGACTTCAGCGAAGGGGATATGGTCCTAAGGCTACACCAAGACAACCGAGGACGCCACAAGCTATCACCTCCATGGGAGGGACCCTACGTCGTGGTGAAAGTACTCAAGCCCGGCACGTACAAGCTGGCCAACGAGGACGGTGAAGAACTCACCAACGCTTGGAACATCCAACAGCTACGTCGCTTCTATCCCTAGTTAGGATTTCCAAGTATTTTGATTGTGAAATCACGAAACCAGCACCCCAGTTGGTGACAACCATGTAAACATCATCAGCTTAATAAAAAGGGCAACTCGGCTTTCCCCTGAAACCCAAGTTACCCTCGGGGGCTACTGCGGGGGCACCCCCCCCCCCCCCAAAATGGTCCCATTTTCGCGCAAAAATGAAACAACTCATGCGTGATAAGGATGTTTCTACTTCGTCCTCGAGCAAAGATTCGAACGGGCGCGCGGCGGCCTAGCGGAAGGAGCGCGCGAGCCGAGATAGCCTACGCCTCCGCGAGGATACGGACCCTTCTCTCTTGCCTCCAACCCGGCGGGCCACCCGCGAAAATCGAACTCCCCTAACTAGAATTTATTCGGGAAGGAGAAACAAAAAAGCGCGATAAAGCAAAGGACATCATTTCACATTGACAAATGTTTATAGCAAAGTAATCTGTTTATTTACAAGGCCACACGGCCAACATACTGATGCATGAACAAAAAGGGCCTAGCGCCCGGCTGTCTTCAGGCTGGAGGAGCGGCGGCATCAGTGGCATCCAGGAAGAGGAACTCCTCGAAGGCCTCGGCAAGCGTCCCGGCGGCTAGCGCGTCCACGCGCTCCATCGCCACCTCATCCTCGACACCCTCGGGGACGATGTAGCCCTCCGCCAGCGCCTCGAAGTTGACCTCGTAGTGAGATCGCACCACCTCGAGGGCCTCCTGGACGCCGAGATGCAGCGCCGGCGCATGCGCCGGTGACATGGCCGCCAAGGGCGCGCGGGGCGGGCGGCCGGCGAGCTCCCCGGCTCGCGCCTCGCCCTCCTCCACGGCCGGCGGGTCTCGAGGGGCTGCGGTGCACAACTCTAGCGGCTCTGCTCGGAGGAGTTGTGGGAGGTCCGCGGCGCCTCGGCCCGCTCGGCCCGCGTGCCCCAGCGCGGTGCGCAAGCCTGAAGTTGCCGGCAAGAAAGATGTCGAAAGGGGTGCGAACCCTCTAAGAGAAAACCAAAGCAAAACAGGAGTCAAACAACGACTTACCTTCGACTTGCTTCCTCTCCACCTCGAGGGCGCGGCGCCCGGCCTCGACCGCCTGCTCAAGGCCCTTGATGGTCTCGCCTTGCTCCTGGAGGGCCAGCTCCTGGCTCGCGCTCGTGATACCGAGCACCATCAGCTCGCCCTCGAGCTTGGAGAACTCGGTGTTCCGGTCCTCCAGCGACTTCTGCGCCGCCTCGCGAGCGACGCGCTCCCGCTCCAGTGCCGACCGGGCGTCGGCAAGGGCGGCTGCTCTGCGGGAGAGCCGCCCCTCAGCCCCTTGACGGGCGGTACGCTCTGCGGGGAGAGCTGGTCCTCGGCGGCGGCTAGCGCCACGACCTTGGCGTCGAGGGCGGCCTTCAAGTCGTCGGCCTCCTTGGCCTTCGCTCGAGCGCGTGCACCCGCTCCTCGGCCGGCTCGCCGAGCCCGCGCCCCACGGAGCGACGAGCGGAGCTCCCGGTTGTCGTTGCGGACGGCGGCCACCTCCGCCTCCCGGTTGGCCGCCGAGGGTGCGCATCTTCTCCGAGTCCGCCCGCGCCGCCGCGGCGCCTCATCCCGGTCGATGAGGGCTGTGCAGACCCGCTCGAGGGTGGAGGGGGCGCCGGGTCCTGCCTTGCGCTCTCATGGAGTTGATCGCGCAGGGCCATGGCCCGTACGACGCCCGGCCGTCCGGGGTCCTCAGGGCGTCGGCGAGCGCGTCGAAGGCGTCGCACCGCTCCCCGGAGCCGGCGAAGCTCGGCGCTCACACGGTCAAAGGCGGCGTACTTGTCGTGGGCGCGGAGCTCGAGCTCCGTCACCAACAAGCCAAAACCCGTAAGCATCACGCTACAAGGATCGCGCGCGGAAACGAGGAAAAAAGAGAAACAAGCAAAGACACCCCACCTGGAAAACGCGCCACGCGGGACCGCCGTGGATCCTCAGCGCTTCGTTCAGCGCTCGGTCGAGCGCGGCGCCGTGGTTGCGGAGCTCTCCACATAGCTCCTGCTCCGCCTGGGCGTCGGTGAACACTGGCGGGTCGCCAGCGAACCCCTCTACCGGGGCGGAGCGGCCGGCGCGGGAAGACGAGGCCCCGCACCGTGCCCTCGGCCCCCTGCCACCATGTGGCCCTCACGCCGCCTCACGAGGGCCCCCTCCTGGGACTCAGGGGAAAGCGTGGGGAAACTCACCCACTGGTCCCACCCGGGCGGCGGGGAGTCGTCGTCCGGGATCTCCACCACCACCGCCCGGGAGCCGCCGGCGGGTGCCGGCCCCTGCGTCGCCTCCGTCGACGCCCCCCGCCCGCGCCTCCGTAGCCGCGGGCTCCCGGCCGCGGCGCCGCGGCCACCGCTCGGCCGCGCCCCTGCGACCACGGGCGCCCAACCGCCCTCCTTGGCCGCCGCCGCTTGCCGCGCCTCCACCGCGGCCCCGGCGCGCGGGTGGGGGCTGCGCCTCCGCCACGGCCGGGCGCCGCGGTGCGCGCCTCCACCACGGCCGCCGCCGCGGCCGCGCCTCCGCCACGACCGGCGCCCGCCGCCCTCGACGGCCGCCGGCCGCGCACGACAGCCGATCCGCCGGGCCGTGGCCTCGGGGGCCTCGGCCGCGCCCCGCGAGCTCTCGCTCCCCGCGACCGCCGTGCTCGCCCCCCGCCCGCGGCGCCCCCCGACGAGCGCCGCCGGGGTGGGAACGGACGCGCGTCCGCCCTCAACACCTTGGATGGTGCGAGGGGGAGGCACGGTTGGCACCACCCACGCATAAACACAAACAAATAATCGAACTCTTGTCAAAAAACCCAACCCCGCAAGGGAGCAAGCCTCTTACCTCGAAGAGGAGAAGGCGCGCTTCCTCTTCCTCGAGGCCTCGGTGGATGACGCCGGCGCGGCCGCCGCCGCGCCTCCGACATCTCCGCCGTGCGCGCGGGCCCCCGCCGCGCGCGCGCGCGCGCGCTGCCACGTGCGCCTCGCGGCACGCGCGGCGCCTTCGCGGCCCGCGCCGCTCCTGTTGTCGATTGCACGGCGGCGGGCGCCTCGCGCCCGCCCCGGCGATGTCTTCTCTTGCCGCCGGAGCCGGCTCCCGGCGACGGGGGCGCGGGCTCCCACCTATCGAGAGGCCACCGCCCCCCGGCCTTCTTCCTCCTCATCCTCCTGCGAGGACGAGTACTCCTCGGTCCCGGGAGAGGAGGGCCCCTGGCGCTCGCGCGGCGGGTGCTCCTCGCTCCGCCGCTCGCGGCGCTCGCGGTGCCGCCTTGCGCGCTCCTTCTTGCGCGCCGCCCGCTCCCGCTCCCGTTGTCGCGACGCCCGGCCGAGCGCGCGGGGAGTCGGGGGAGTGGGCGGAACGGATTTCGCGGCGCTCGGGCTCACCATCGCGGGAGAAAACGTCGGAGGTGCGTCGAAAGCCGGAGCACCATCAAGATCAAAGACGGGGCCGAGAATTCTACTTACCCGGCGGACCGGTGGGGAGCATCTCGAGGTCCCACGGGGGCCGGTCGGCCGCGCGACAACCGGGTGTCGACGGTGCTCCGTGCCCGTGTGAGCGCATACTCCCGGCGGAGGGGGCTCGGAAGCATCCGCGACCTCGCCAGCGCGACGGGGTTCGCCGCCTCCGTCATCTCAAAGATGCGGAAGCGGCCTCTCCATCGGGGGCATGATCCGCGGTGGTGGAGGAAGGCGAGGACGGTTGCCGCGGTCGGCCGCGCGCCGCGGTCTCCTCGGCGCGGCCGGGGAGCGAGTCCCGGCCCGCCTCCGATGCTGGACCGTGGACACCCCGTGGCTCCAGGAGTCGGGCTTCTCCCGGAGCACCAGACCGGTGTAGGGGGGAGACCGGGTTCGTCGTTGCGAAGATAGAACCACCCCCGCTCCCAACCGGCGTTGTTGGTCGTCATGGTACAAGGGATGTAGTCGTCCTTGTCTCGCGCCCGCAAGGCGAGCGACATGCCGCCGGCGCGCACCGCGCGGCGGGTCCTCTGCTCCGTCGTCGGCTGCGTGAACAGCTCCACGCGGAAGAGGTGTACCCGAGAGATCCCAATTCACCGGGATCCCTAGATACCCTTCGTAGATGCCCACGAACGTGGCCGCCGCGAAATCGCGTTCGGCGCGAAGTTGTGCAACTCCACGCCGTAGCGGTGGCGCAGCGCCCGCATGAAGCGGCTCGCCGGCGCGGCGAGCCGCGCTCGTGGAAGCGGATGAAGCTCACCACGTAGCCGTCCCGGCGGGTTGGGCGCGTGGTCCCCCGCCGGCGGCACGATCCACTCCGCCGGCCGGCCGTCCTCGTTCGCGCGCCGCCGGCCGGCGGACACCGAGTCGCCGAGGGGCCGGCGCGTCACCGACGAGCGTTCCCACACGTACGGGTCGACGATCGTGAGGGACGGAAGCGGCACCATGAGGAAAAGCAAGGGATCCGAGAGCGAGAGGGACGGGAAGAGGAAGAAGAGCTCCGACGGCGAAAGGGCGCGGTGGTGCAAACTAGACGAGAGGCGAGGAGCGCAAGGGGCGAGGACGGCGAAACGCTAAGGTAAAAGCGCCGTTTTCCCTCTCCTCGGATTTATAAGCCACGGGCGTGCTCCCGGAGCGCACGTCCCGCGCGCATTGCTTGCGCGGGGGAATCCTTTCTCGGCCGACGGGCGGGCCCCACCACGACCGCGGTGGCCACGCCACCGCGGACGGGCCATCATCACGGCGTAGAACCGGGAGGGCCGTGGTAGGCGGTCACGTCCGCCCGCCCACGCCGCCCATTACGCGCGCGGACGCGGCGCCTAAAAAGGCGCGCCCGCGACGCGAAACCGCGGCCTCGACCGTGGAGCATTAAATGGCCCGGCCCCTTACCAAGTAAGGAGGGACCCTCGAGCGGCACGAGCTCCGGCTCGAGAAAATTCAACCCTCGAAAGGGTGCGGGCGTGAGGCGGTCACCTCGGGGCCCGTTTGAAGTAAAACGAGGCACCGCAGCACCAATGCCACGGTTGTTCTGCGATCGGCGCCTCGAGGGCCGGCTCGCCCGGGCCCCTCGAGGATTCGCGGATGCCAAGTCGGGAGCGCTCGGCCGCCACCCCGCACCATTTTGCGATCGGCGCCTCGAGGGCCGGCTCGACCAGGCCCCTCGAGGATTCGCAGATGCAAAGACGGGGCCGCCTAGGCGCCACCCCGCACGGCCCTGCGATCGGAGGTTCGAAGCCCGACTCTCGACGGGTTCGAACGGGCGCCCCGCATCACCGCAGTCGGGGACCACGAGGGCACGCGCATTCGAGCCGTTCCTCGAGCCCGCCGGCTCGAGGGTGCCCCACATGTCGTGTTCGAGAGCCAGCGAGGGCAGCTAGCCGGGGGGATCCCACCGAGGGAGAGCTTCCGCGCCCTCGGTCCCTAGCGAACGGGACCGAGCCCCACCTAGCAAACCCACGCAAGCACTTTAATGGACGTGTCTGCGGACCACGCGGCCGACCCTTATCGAACGGGGCATGGGCGTCCACTCGAACCACCCACTAACAGCTCAACGAGGAATCCGCAATCCGCGACCCGACCGATGGGGGTTGCGGAAACCTCACCCTCCGTCCCGCGGAGGGACGGCGAGGGCGCGTTAAAAAACAAGTCGTAGAGCTCTACCCGATCGCCTTGAACGGGCCCAGGCTCGGGGGCTTGACGCACGGCTACACCTCCTGGATTGCACCCGCCGGGGATAGTGCCAGCAGCGCGTGCGTCACCGAAGCCGGCTGAGACATTGCCGACGCCGGTTGAAACATGTACCACGCCCTCTGACCAAGTCTCGCGGTAAACCCCTACAGGAGCGCCCGCGCTCTGCGCAGGCCTCGGGGGCTAGACCCGCGGGTCCGCTGACGCGGCCCCACGGAAGGCGTTCGCAAGACCAGGAGGGAAGAACGTCCTATCGGTAGGCTCCAGCATATGCGGGAGCCTCAATGGCGAACCCGCGGATGCTCGGGGGGCTGCGTCGGGGACGGCCCTAGGGGTCCCCTTAAACAGGCGGGGAATCCCCACTTAAAACCCACAACAAGCCAAAGCCAAACGCGCCTCGCTTAAGCACACGGGGGCATGGCCCACGCCACGGTGGCCCCGACGGCCCACCAAGGCGGCCCACTCAAAGATCCCCTCGAGCGAGGCTCCGCCTCGCTCGAGGGCACACGCCTCCCTCGGGCGGGCTCCGCCCGTTCGAGGGGGGTGCGCTTACCTCGAGTAGGCTGCGCCTCGCTCGAGGGTCCGCTCCACCCTCGAGCGGGCTCCGCCTCGCTCGAGGGCGCTCCGCATGCGCACGCCCGTTCCGGTACACGGGCATTTTCGTTCGACGACGGCGGGGCGGCGCCATCATGCGCACGGGTCACGCGCCCCGGTTCCGCCGCACCAACTCCCTAGGAGGGAACCCATCCCCGCCACTCGTGGGGGACCGTGCGACGTGGCCGGTGCTAGTCCCGTGACGTCGCGCCGCCTACTCGGTCACGGCTAACGCGCCGAGCCCTCGAAGGGGGGGCCGGTCGCACCCTCGGTTTGCTTTCCCGTGACTTTGCGGGGGTTAGGTCGGGCGTTAGGCCGGCGGGGGCACCATCCCCGCCACCGTTAACGGCATGGTGGCCGCCCCGGCCCGTACAAACCCACGCCGGCACCGTGGCAACATCTCCGACGCCGAGGAGCGTGCGGGGAACGGGACGCCGCCTTACCCGCCACCGTGCCCTGTACGGACCGACGTCAACAACTACCTCGAGCCCGCTTGAAGACATCGCGACCGGCCGCCGCACTCCTACCCTCGAAGCTACTCGTTCGGGTACAAGATACGCCATGATGGCCGGATCGCGGCAAGGACCGTCAAGGCGGCCGCCTACTCTACGGCATAGCATACCACGCTTCCCCACATAGCTAAATAGCACGGCATACATGTGATTCGCTCTCTCCTTGACCTATAAAAGGAAGACGAACCCCCTCGCCACGAGCACGCCACGCGCCGGACGTACGGCCCCTTGGCGGGAACCGGGATAAAAGTCCGTGTCTCGATTGCTTAGCATCGACCATGGAGGGATAGACCTTGGCGCTCATCACCGGTTAGTGTCGGGACCACATTCCGCACCGACACCAAGCGCAAAGCATGATCGAGATTTACAAAACTTATTGTAAACATACGCGTCCATAATTAACACCACATGTGAATTGTAGCAACAAGTCAAGGTGTAAATAAAAGAAGCATATGTTTCATGCATAGCACTTAGCTCATCATTAGGCAAAGGTTGTTTAGGTGTGAGATTAATTGGATCAAAAATAAATGTTTCCTCTTTTTCATTCTCAAGAAAATCTAGCCTATCAACATGATCACTATTGGAACAAGGCATAGACATTAAACTATCATTCATACTATTGGTTGAGCATGAGTATTTAAATTTATCAACACCAATACCAATAATATCTTGAGATTTCAGCACGTACCTTGGCCTTAGAGATTTTTCAACAAGAGTGATATTTGGTTCATCAAGCGGTGTTGAAGGCGAATCGATCTCAACAAGTGTAGTTGCCTCTTCATCACCATCTTGCAATTTCTTCAACTCATCATGTGGAACATGTAATCCTTCAACTATGTACGCATTCATCTCTTCTTTGAAGTCTTCTTTATCAACCAGATCTTCATCTTCAAAGACTTGTATGTTGCTTTCTTTATCTTCCATGTACCACATGTCATCAAGATCGCTCATTGTTGATTCACTCTTTCCTTCATCCTTGAGTACTTCCATGTCTTGATTTGCTAGTGTGTAGGCTTCAATAGCACACAAGCTATCACCTTGTGGGGAGGGGCCTATGTCAACCCCTTCCCATTCATCTTCTAGCTTGAGTCCTATCTCCTCCCATTTATCCTTTAAGTCACTAGGCTCATCATGGTTGTACTCTTCTCTTCCTTTATTGCAAATCTTTGAGTTGTCAAACCGGTCGATCCATCCTTCATCTCCTTCTTCTCTTTCTTCTTCAAACATCTTTTGGATCGACTCTCCACTCATCTCTTGATCAAATATATCTTCAACTAGTGTGGCAACGTGTCGGCGTTCCTCCTTCCTTCGGTAGTTAATTAGTGGGGCGAAATCAACTTGAACCCAACCGGATTGAATGAACTCCGCCAATGGTCTAGCATTCCACATACTTCGGCCTACATTCATGTTAGTTTCAACATTTTTAACATCCGAAATGACTTCTCTTACCTTGGGAAGTGGATCTTCACTTTCTTGTATGGTCGGTTCATCTTCCTTGACCTTCGGTTCATCTTTTTCAGAAATTTCAGCAAGCACCTTGGGCTTGCTTTTGTCATTTTGCTCCTCTCGACAACATCTTTGCCAATCTCGTAGTGTTCTTTGTCCATTGCTTATCCTTTGTAAGATTTGTGCGGCTTCACTAATTGTTTTATCCATTATATCACCGCCTGCACACATGCTTACAAAACGAGACGAGTTAGGGGTTAGTGAAAAATAAAAGGTATGCAACATTAAGTCACCGGAAAATCCCAAGTTCGGGCCTCGCTCAAGTAGTTCATTAAAACGGTCCCATGCTTCATCAATTCCTTCATCCTCTCCTTGCTTGAAAGTGAGCACTTGCCTCCTTAAGTCTTGGACCTTGCTTATGGGAAAGAACTTCAAAAGAAACTTCTTCACTAGCTCATCCCAATTTCCTTTTGCTTCAATGGACGCAAGTGTGTACCATCTTCGCGCTTCATCTTCGAGAGGAATGGAAAAAGATTCCACTTGAACCAAGCGCAGGAACTCCTTTTTGTTGCACCGTGTTGCATAACATCGTGAATTCCTTAATGTGTCTATATGGGTTGTCATCCTCCAATCCTCTAAATGGTTTTGTCGCCACTAACTTGATGATTCCGGGCTTCACTTCGTAGTGGGTTGTAGCAAGCATCAAATCTGATTTTTGCATCTCAATGTCTTCCATTGACGGCATTGCTAGCTCCCTTAGCGACATCTCTTCGTCTTCCAATGGTGAGGTGAACAAATCCATCTAGGCACAAGAAAAGTACAAAGAAAAACAAAAAAGATTTTTTTCTTTTTTTTTAGAAAACAAGGGTTAGGTGTTAGTAATCAACAAAATTAATACTAGATTAAACGTAGCAAAGTGGCTTGCTCCCCGGCAACGGCGCCAGAAAAAGGGGCTTGTTGACGGATAAAACTCGTATCCACCTACGATCCGCAAGCGTACGGACCTACACCTTTTTCACCACGAGATTCCCAAGGTTCTTGTCAATCCGCGGAGCAAGGGGATTACTAGCGCTTAACCAAGTACTAATCTAGTTGACTAAGGAAACCTTTAAAGAGAGTATTAATCTAAAAGTAAAGACAATCTAACCTAAGTTAATCTAAGTTAAGTTGATCAAACAAATCTAGGGTTAAACTAGATGATAAAGGGGTGAACACAAGAGAGTGAGTAAGAAAGATAAGCATTCCCTCCCTAGGATCTAGGATAACATGGTATGCATCTACTACACGAAAGCGGTAAACTAATCTACCGGGGGTTGTGACCACGGTTTCGCCCTTTCCCTCCTCTCGTACTGTCACTACGCGAAAGTATTCGTGACTAGACCTATGTTGATGGAATCTATGGGAGTAGCGGATATCATACGCCCGAAAAACACGGTGGCCTACCTTAATCATCAAAGCATCATCAACATGAAAACAATAGATTGAAACCACGAATCAAGTAGCGATCACATAGCATGTATCCATCTAATCCTAGGGATGAACGGAGACATTACCCCATCATCTTACACGGATTGAAGCACATAGGGGTGATGGAGACACCAGAGAACGTCGTCGATGAAGATGGCGGCGATGGAGCTTGGGAACACCCCTAGGCCAACGGCTTGGAGTCCTCCTCTTGCTTCCTTCTCTCTGCCGGCGTTGATCTTTACGACGAGCTCATCTAACTCTCTCCCTCATCTTGCGGCGGCGGTTTTCGGTGATTGGCGTCGGTAGGATGATTTGTTCAATGTGGCGGCCGACGGCGGCGGAGGCAATAAATAGACGAACACCTAGGGCAAAGGGGGGACCGAACCGACCTCGGAGTGGGGGCTGGGCCGGTCGGCCCGGGCCGGCCGTCCCGAGGCCCACTTCGGCCCGGTTCGGCCCGGTTTCCTCCCCTGTTGCTTCTCGCATGATCCCTTATTCGTGTGCACTTGCATGTGGGCCTTTGACGTCGTTTCCTTCACGGTTAAGGCTTGAATCCTTGCTATGCAAGCTTCGCCGTTTTACGGTTGAGTCCCCGAAGATTTGCACGTTGACGCTTCGGTCCTCGGGTCATTTGGAATCATGTTCATCACGTGTCTTGACTCTTGTCGGGCTTCATGATCTTCTTCCAAAGTGCTTGGTGAACTTATCCCGAAAGTCTCCTCATTAGCGTAGATTTCTGCGTAAACAACAAACTCCAAAATCGACATGCAAGTGTGAACTTGTTATATCATTAGTATGCCTAGTGGCGGGTTAGTTGCAAATCATAATCGAAACCAATGTATAACAAGTACTCTAGGTTGACGGAACTTCACCGTCAACGGACTACGTGGGAGTCGAGTCATGAGTGGCGATTGGCGGAGGCTACACCAAGTTCACGGGGTTTCCGGTGGTTCACCGAGAAAACCACTAGGTTCCTTGGTTGATCCACAAAGCCAAGAGCGAAGAACCGAAGACGGTCTTTGCGGCGGCTCCGGACCGATCCGACCGGTGGGTCCGGCCGGCCCCGGCCGGTGGGTACCGGTTTGACGGGTGAGGAGCACCGGTCTGACCGGTGTGCGATGACGCAGTCCGGAGACTTCGAAGCGGAGGACACGCGTCGGGATCGCATAGCTTGCATCGAGGCTAAGCAAGGTGCGGTCGCCGGGCTTCCGTCCGATGGAGAAAATCTGAAGACTTCCAGAACCACCCTTGAGGGGCTTGTATCCCAAGTTATTAAGTAAGGGTATTTTAGACTTTTGGCTTGCCTCCATATAACCCAAGTGGTGAGAGGATGGCAGCCATCTCTTGGAACCCTAGTTCATTTGTTTTGCAATTTTCCTTCCTATTTTCTTAGGATTTCCATAGGACTAGCTTGAGAGCTTCATGGTGAGATTTTGTGAGAGGATTGGATGATCGGGGCGGCAAGCTAGACCTTGTATGAACCTCCTTAGTATGTATAGATGATTCGGCGTGGGTCCTCAAGGCTTTGTTGTGTTGTTCTCGGTTGTTCTTGGTGGTGATTTTAGGAGTCGTCTCTTGGTGGTTTTATTGGTGTGTTTTTGGGACCTTGCTCTTGGGATTTTGATAGGGGAAATTTGTGTGAATCCTTCGTGGTTCTTTTGCTTTTGATTCCCCTCCCAAATCCGTGAGTTAAGGCGCTCAATTTGGGGTTTTCGGTGTTCTAGGGTTAGAGGAGTTCTTGGCGGGATTTCTTCAGTTCCTCTTGATTTGACAAGATTTGGTGGGTATAAACTTGGCTATGGACTCCTCATGAGGTGTTCCTACTATCCCCAAAGTCTTGTGCAAATCCGTGGAGCGATTCGGGAGATCGGGAGTTGGATTTGGGGGAGTTGACTCGCGGGTGCTGTTCATCCCGAGCTGCCCAGATTACACCGGTCTGACCGGTGCTCTTGACCGGTCTGACCGGTGCGAATCACCTGTGGGATTTGCCTCGGGTGAACTGCTGGACTCGTGTGTCTTTGGGTCATGGTGCAGTTCTTGGTCTGTTTGGAGTTGTTTGCTTGGCTTTGTGTAGGGTTTTCCTTCCGTGCAGGTTGTGTTTTTTTGGAGTGTTTTTGTTCCAGGGCCTAGAGAAGTCACTGAGGCTCTCTAGAACACTTGTTGTGCGGCTGCTGTAGCCACCGGCCTGACCGGCTCTGTCCACCGGTCTGACCGACGCAGGCCATCGGTCTGACCGGTGCGGCACAGGCAGCAAACCGTGCAAGTTTCCGCTGTGCGTGTTGGTGTGTTTTGGCTCGGAAGGTTGTTCGTTGGTTCCTAGGTCCAGTAGCACTCCAGTGGCTGCGTGGGCTTGGCCAACTTGGGTAGTGAGTCGGAGACGTGTGTTGGAAGCCGGGTTCGTCTTGTTGGAGTCTCCATCTCCTTCAAGAAGAATTTTTATCGGCTCCCATTCACTCCCCCCCTCTCTGGTTCGCCATATCGGTCTAACTCTCTTGTTGCAAGGTTTGCAAAGGATATGAGCAGGGAATTTGAGATGAGCATGATGGGCGAGTTGCAGTTCTTCCTCGGGCTACAAATCGAGCAATCAAAGGAAGGAACATTTGTGCACCAAGCTAAGTACACCAAGGACATTGTGCGGAAGTTCAAGATGGAGGACTCCAAGGCTATGGCGACGCTGATGAGTACGACTACAACTCTTGATGCGGACGAGGAAGGTGAACACGTGGACCAGAAGGAGTACCGAAGCATGATCGGGTCACTTCTCTACTTGACGGCGACGAGGCCGGACATCCAGTTCTCGGTATGTTTGTGCGCTCGTTTTCAAGCGTCTCCGAGGACTTCGCATCGGCAAGCGGTGAAGCAAATATTCAGGTACTTGCATCATACTCCCGACTTCGGCCTTTGGTACTCTGCGTTCTCCTCTTTGGCGCTTCATGGTTTTTCGGATGCAGATTTGCCGGGTGTCGGTTGGATAGGAAGTCCACTTCTGGGACTTGCTAGTTTTTGGCTTCTTCTTTGGTGTCTTGGTCTTCCCGCAAAAAGTCGAGTGTTGCTCAATCCACTACCGAGGCAGAGTATGTTGCCGCTTCTAGTTGTTGCTCTCAGCTCCTTTGGATCACATATACCATGAGTGACTTTGGTGAGGAGTATACCCCTGTCCCACTTCAATGTGACAGCACCAGTTCCATAAGCGTTGTAAAGAACCCAGTGCTCCATTCCAAAACCAAGCACATATAAGTGAGGTATCACTTTCTGAGAGACAACGTAGAGAAATGAAAGATAGCTTTGATCCATGTACCCACACATGACCAACTAGCCGATATTTTCACCAAACCCCTAGATCAAGCAACTTTCACTCGTTTGCGGGGGGAGCTTGGTGTGTGTTTGATTTTTCTTGAGTTGGGTGTGTGGGAGCTCCTTTGTAGCATATGTATAGCTTTCTTTTGTGCATTTCTTGCATTTGGCATGGCATATGTAACATGATGTATAGGCATCCTTGTATCTTATATTGCATGCATTTTGTATCATATGCATTGGATAGGAAAAGCTTCTCTTATATACGTTGTTTACCATGGAATGATATTTATGTCTGTGTGAGCTTGTTTGGTATGTTATGGTTAGTTTGGCTTAGCTCTTGATAATCTTGATTTATATCCATGGTTGATGGCTATGTTTTTGAAAAATTTCATGTATATGCTCTCTTGTGAGTAAATGCCTTTACATGCTCTTGACATGTTTTAGTGGTTTGGTTATGCTTAATTTGTGATTGGATAGCTTCTTTTGATCATATGGGGCCAAAGGCTCATTTGCCATCATGAATGTTTAGCCCTCATGCTTTATCTCGTGGAAGGGGATAAGTTCCTTTTTGTCGCAAAGACATTTCATATACCAAGTATGAATCTGAAAATGAAATGTAAAATTCTTGGAAAATGTGCTCCCATGTCATATGTGCTTAATTTAATTTAATTTGGGTGCTAAACCGTTGCATGATGCCTACCAATTAGAAGTCTCATATATAGAAGTAGGCACATGGCTCGGTGGCTTTGACGTGACATGAGGTGCTTGTGGGTGTTTGTGATGGTCTTATGACTAGAATGGTTGTCCTAGCATGAAGTTTGTGTGGATTTGCCATTTTGACATATTTTGATCATGTTTAGGACTTTGCTCATGAGAGGTGAATTTTTCGCAAAATTGCCCAAATCCATCTCAGCTTCGTCCAATGGTCGTGAAACTTGGTGATCATGTAGTTGAGATAGATACGAAGCTATAGAGTATCTAACTTGCTCATTTGGACATGTGTAGCATCCTATGTTGAATTTTGACTATTTGAGAAGCTCTAGGTTGAATTTTTCGCATTTTTGGCTTGATTCATGCATTGTCAACAAGGGGGAGAAGTCTGAGCTTGAAATGGCTTGCTAGATGCATTTAGAAGGTTTTCAAGTGGTTTCGAGCCATTTCTGGGCTCTGGTGTGCACCGGTCTGACCGGTTGAGGTCACCGGTCTGACCGGTCAGAGTGCTGGCCCTGTTCACATGTTGCACACCGGTCTGACCGATGGTGTTGTCCGGTCTGACCGGTCAGGCCTGAGTTGTTGCAGCTGTCCTATTTCAAGTGGTGTTTTGCATGCATTCGTCCAGGGGGAGTTGCATTGGTTCAGGGGGAGCTTGCATGTGTGCAAGGGGAGCTATTTGTGGTTTTTCGAGCTTTGCTTTGGTGTTTTGCGCTCTTTGCTTGAGCATAGTTTTGTATCGGATGTGTCGAGTCGTTGCCCTTGCCTAAGGGGACCGAGACTTGTCTTCTTCAAGTGATCTTGCTCTTTGCCTTTGTGTGGCTTTTGATCGCTTGTCGGAGTTTCTTTTTATTCGTTTCTTTTCTTTTTCTTTTCTCTCTTGTTACTTTATGTAGGTGTTGTCAATGCACTCATCAAGGGGGACATTGAGGACCATGTGTGGTTCGAGGACCGGTGGATGGTCGCTTCCTGGTGTGATGAGTGATTGACAATGTTGTCTGGACTGATTCTTGGCTAAGCATTGTAGGTGCAGGTTGCAGCTTGACTGGTGTTGGTGCAGGTGAAGAACAAGCGCGAAAGGTCGTCGCCGGTGAGGCCTACAGGTGTGGAGAAGACAAGTAGGCTTTGTTCGAGGGACCCGGTGGGCAGCGGGGTCAAGTGCAGACCGCATGGTGGCATGAACAGCAAGATGAAGCCATGGACGGTTTCTTGGTTGAGCCTGAAAACCAAGGTCGAGCCGGGACTACGTGGGAGCCGAGTCATGAGTGGCGATTGGCGGAGGCTACACCGAGTTCACGGGGTTTCCAGTGGTTCACCAGAAAACCACTGGGTTCCTTGGTTGATCCACAAAGCCAAGAGCAAAGAACCGAAGACGGTGTTGTAGCAGCTCCAGACCGGTCAGACCGGTGGGTCTGACCGGTCTGACCAGTGGGTACCGGTCTGACGGGTGAGGAGCACTGGTCTGACCGGTGTGCGACGACGCAGTCCGGAGACTTCGAAGCGGAGGACACGCGTCGGGATCGCATAGCTTGCGTCGAGGATAAGCAGGGTGCGGTCGCCGGGCATCCGTCCGATGGAGAAAATCTGAAGACTTCCAAAATCGCCCTTGAGGGGCTCGTATCCCTAGTTATTAAGTAAGGGTATTTTAGACTTTCGGCTTGCCTCCATATAACCCAAGTGGTGAGAAGATGGCAGCCATCTCTTGAAACCCTAGTTCATTTGCTTTGCTATTTTCCTTCCTAGTTTCTTAGGGTTTCTATAGGACTAGCTTGAGAGCTTCATGGTGAGATTTTGTGAGAGGGTTGGATGATCAGGCGGCAAGCTAGACCTTGTATGAACCTCCTTGGTATGTATAGATGATTCGGCGTGGTTCCTTAAGGCTTTGTTGTGTTGTTCCCGGTTGTTCTTGGTGGTGATTTTTCGGAGCCCTCTCTTGGTGGTTTTCTTGGTGTGTTTTCGGGACCTTGCTCTTGGGATTTTGATGGGGGAAAATTTGTGTGAACCCTTCGTGGTTCTTTTTCTTTTGATTCCCCTCCCAAATCCGTGAGTTAAGGGTCTCGATTTTGGGGTTTTCGGTGTTATAGGGTTAGAGGAGTTCTTGGCGGGATTTCTTCGATTCCTCTTGATTTGACAAGATTTGGTCGGCATAAACTTGGCTATGGACTCCTCATGAGGTATTCCTACTATCCCCAAAGTCTTGTGTAAATCCGTGAAGCGATTCGGGAGATCGGGAATCAGATTTGGGGGAGTTGACCCACGGGTGTTGTTCATCTCGAGCTGCCCAGATTACACTGGTATGACCGGTGCGAATCACCTGTGGGATTTGCCTCGGGTGAACTGTTGGACTCATGTGTCTTTGGGTCGTGGTGCTGCTTTACAATTCTTAGTCTGTTTGGAGTTGTTTTGCTTGGCTTTGTGTAGGGTTTTCCTTCCGTGCAGGTTGTGTTTTTTGGACTGTTTTTGTTCCAGGGCCTAGAGAAGTCACTGAGGCTATCTGGAACACTTGTTGTGCGGCTGCTGTAGCCACCGACCTGACCCTGTCCACTGGTCTGACCGGCGCAGGCCATCGGTCTGACCGGTGCGGCACAGGAAGCAAGCTGTGCAAGTTTTCGTTGTGCGTGTTGGTGTGTTTTGGCTCGGAAGGTTGTTCGTTGGTTCCTAGGTCTAGTAGCACTCCCGTGGCTGCGTGGGCTTGGCCAACTTGGGTAGTGAGTCGGAGACGTGTGTTGGAAGTCGGGTTCGTCTTGTTGGAGTCTCCATCTCCTTCGAGAAGAATTTTTATCGGCTCCCATTCACTCCCCCCTCTCTGGTTCGCCGTATCAGTCCTTCACTATCTCGGCAAGCCACGGCTGCATGTAATATATGGGTCCAACAAGACCAAGATTTACAAGAGTTTGAATACATCTTGTGTGCCAAGGTTGAGTTTATCTCTAACTAACAATATCTCCTATTAGAGAGTCTCCTTGCACATCAAGTAAATCATGGGCGCAACCATGTATCCATATCTACCACGTCTTGACAACCTAAGACGTGTTACAATGTTTATCTTAACACCCTCCCACAATCTAAACTACGTCTTGTCATGTAGATTTAGATTGTCTATGAATGCTTCAAATTTGTTAGTTAGAAAGGCTTTAGTAAACCCATCAGCAATCTGATCCTTTGAGGAAATAAATCGAACTTGCAATTGTTTTCTTTGAGGAAATAAATTGAACCTGCAATTGTTTTCTTCTTACCCTTTCACGTACAAAGTGAAAGTCAATCTCTATATGCTTGGCTCTTGCATGAAATACTAGATTTGCTGATAAATATGTTCCTCCTAAATTATCACACCATAAGCATGGTGTTTGGTGAGATCTAACACCAAGCTCTCTGAGCAATGATTCTAACCAGATAACCTCTACAGTAGCATTTGCCATAGCCTTATATTCAGCTTCAGTGCTTGATCTTGAAACAGTGGTCTGTTTTCGTGCACTCCAAGACACAAGATTAGGTCCAAAAAATATTGCAAAACCACCTGTTGATCTACGATCATCAACACTACCAGCCCAATCTGCGTCAGTAAAGGCACTAATCAGTCTTGAACCAGACTTTTGTATACTTAAACCCATATCAGTTGTAAGCTTCACATATCTAAGTATACATTTTACTGCTGACCAATGCACTGTTGTGGGCATATGTAGAAATTGACAGACTTTATTCACTGCAAAGGCTAGGTTTGGTCTTGTCAAGGTAAGATACTGCAAAGCCCCCACAATACTTCTGTACTTAGTACTGTCTTCCGGTCCAAGAGCTTGACCATCAATCTCTGAGAGATTTTCTGTGGCTGATAGAGGAGTTGTTGATGGCTTACAACTAGACATCCCAACTCTAGCAAGAATATCTCGTGCATATTTGCTTTGTCAGAGAAGTATACCATTTTTCTTCTACTTAACCTCTATGCCAAGGAAAAAGTGTAAGTCTCCCAAATCCTTTAATGCAAATTCTTTCTTGAGATCATGCATCAAGGCTGTAACAGCATCTGAAGATGAGCTGATAACTATTATATCATCAACATATATGAGCATGTAAATTGTAACACTTCCTTTGTTATAAATGAACAGGGACATATCCGATCTAGATGGCTCAAAACCGAGAGCAATAAGCTTAGTACTTAACTCAGAATACCATGCTCTAGGGGCTTGTTTCAATCCATAAATTTCTTTATCAAGTTTACATACCATATTTGAAGCATTCTTGTCCTCAAACCGGGGGGTTGTCTCATAAAAATATCTTCTTCCAGAATGCCATGAAGAAACGCATTCTGTACATCCAATTGTCTCATGCACCAACCTCTGGAAATTGCTATTGACAACACTACTCGAACTGTGGCAATTTTAACAACGGGACTAAATGTATCTTCATAATCAATGCCATACCTTTGTTTGTAGCCTTTGGCTACTAATCTTTCTTTATATATGTCAATTGTGCCATCAGCTTTCCGTTTAACTTTGAATACCCATCGGCAATCAATAATATTCATGCCCTTCCTTGCAGGTACTACATGCCACGTCTTGTTTTTTATCAATGCATTATACTCCTCTTCCATAGCTCTTTTCCACTTTGGATCGGCAAGTGCTTCGTTCAAGTCGGAAGGTTCACCTGTAGAGGAATACATGCTATATCGTATTGTACCATCAGTAAATTTTTTAGGATGTACAATACCACTCTGGAGACGTGTTCTTGGTCGCTGATTTTGTTCTGGAGATGCATCTGAATGTGCTGCAGGTATGGTAGCAGATTGGGCTGCAGTCGTAGTCGCACCGGATCCACCAGCCGTAGAAGATCTGGGTGTATGCGTCTGATCTTGTCGCGATGCGGTCGGGGACGCGTCTGGTGACGCTGCTGGTGAGGCCGCCGTCGCAGGTTGTCTGCTGTCCCCCGCTGGCGTCGACGACCGGCCACATGGGGAGCTCAGACTGGCAAATGCGCCCGAGGCGGATACACCCGACCGATCGTGTGCAAGTGCGGTAGGCTGGGGGATCGTCTGCGGCTGGAGTCTACATGAACAGATCACCAGAGGAGGAAGGGGACACACCGCCAACTTCAAAAATTTCCTGCATAACTTCTGCACTGCCAGAATCATTAGTAACACCAGATGGCAATTGATCATTACAACTTACATCCCCACGCCTGGATTAAGGAGATGATTAGGTAGAAGAAGAATTTCTTTTTGTAAAAGAGCTCCGGCATTATCATTAAGATGTGCAAAGGGAAAAATTGTTTCATCGAACACAACATCCCTTGAAATATAGACACGCCCAGTGTTAGGTTCCAAACATTTGAACCCTTTATGCAGAGTACTGTATCCAAGGAAAACACACCTAGTGGATCGAAAAGAGAGCTTTCTTGTAGTGTAGGGCCTAAGATTTGGCAACAAGCACAGCCAAAAATGTGAAGAGATGTATAGTCTAGTGTTTCCTTAAAAGGAAGTTCAGTGGGCATCTGAAAATTAATAACCTTGCTGGGAAGAATATTAATAAGATACGTGGCTGTAAGAAAGGCTTCACCCTAGAACTTTAGAGGCATAGAGGCATTGGCAAGCAAGGCAAGGCCAACTTCAACAATGTGTCAATGCTTTCTTCCAGCTAAACCGTTTTGCTGATGAGCATCGGGACAGGAAACACGATGAGCAATCCCTATTTTTTGAAAGAAGGAATTTAATTTCTCATACTCCCCTTCCCAATTTGTTTGCATAGAAATAATTTTTGTGTTAAATTTCCTTCCAACAAGATTCTGGAAATTATGGAAGGCTTGATAAAAATCAGATTTTTTCTTAAGGAGATATAGCCACGTGTATCTACTATAATCATCTATAAAGCTCACATAGTATGAATAGCGACCAACGGATGGTGGAGTAGGCCACCAAATGTCAGAATGAACTCAAGAGGAGTTTTAGACACATTATCTGATAAAGAGTAAGGTAACTGATGACTTTTGGCTCTTTGACAAGAGTCACAAACAGACTCAACATTCTTCTCACCATGACAAGGGAGATTATTATTTCTAAGGACAAACTACTCGGCTACTGGCCTTTTGCCCCTTGCTACGTTTGTCATTGCATTGTTAGTTGATTGATCCGGGTTCTTGCTACGGTTTTCCCCCTCTAAGTGTGCTCTCAACTTGGCAAGGAGTGTAAAAGGATGGAACGTAGTTGCCTATCTCGGCAAGCCACGGCTGCGTGTTATATATGGGTCCAACAAGACCAAGATTTACAAGAGTTTGAATACATCTTGTGTGCGAAGGTTGAGTTTATCTCTATTAGAGAGCCGTCGGTGCGGAATATGGTCCCGACACTAACCGGTAGAAAGCGCCGACGTCTATCCCTCAATGGTCGATGCTAAGTAACAAGTGACACGGAGCATTTATCCCGGTTCCGCCGAGGGGGCCGTACGTCCCGACGAGAGGCGTGCTCGAGGCACTATATTACTTAGCACCGGGGGTGCTGTAGTGGGGCTGCTACAAGCAAGGCGGGATAGGAAGCCCGGCTTCCAAGTCCCCGGAGGAGTGGGCGAAGATGTTGCGGGAGAATTGGAGAATGAGTATGTGGTGTGCGGTGAGTTCTGTCTCGTATCTTCGGGTCCGTCCCCCCGCGGGGGGGGGGTTCGCCCCCCCCCCCCCTTTTATAAATCAAGGGGGAGGCGGATTACATGCGCGCCGCGCTATCTAGCTACGTGGGGAAACGCGACGTGCTATGCTTTGTAGAGTGGGCGGCCGTCGGACGATCCTTGCGGCGATCCGGCCATGATGGCCTACCTTGTACCCGAACGGTGGCGGTTCGAGGGTAGAAGGGTGGCGGATGGTGGCGATGTCCTGCGATAGGCTCGAGGGAGGTGCGACGTTGGCCGTGCGGGGCACGGGGAGTAGGTAAAACGGCGTTCCTTCCCAACGCGCTTCACGGTCTTTGGGGTTGTTGCTACGGCGCACGGCGTGCGCACCGCACGCGCGGGGACGGCGGCCATGCGTTGTTACGGTGGCGGGGATGGCGATCCACCGGCCTAGCGCCTCCACCCTAACCCCGTAGGGTCACAAGAAAGTGAATCGAGGGTGCAACCGGCCCCCCTTCGAGGGCTCGGCGCGTTAGCCGCTTTGGAGCGAGGTGCACGGTGTCACGGGACTAACACGGCCGCGCGCGCGCCCCCCCCCCCCCCCCACGGTGATGGGGATGGGCTCCTCCCCGGGGAGTAGGTGCGGCGGCACCGGGCGCGAGCCCGGGCGCATGATGGCGCCATCCTACCGGTGTCGGGGCGTTAAATGCCCGTGTACGGGGGCCGGCGCACGCGTGAGGGGCGCCCTCGAGCGTGGCGGACCCCGGTCGAGGGTGGGACGTGCCCTCGAGCGAGGCGGAACTGCTCGAGGGGGGAGCGAGCCCTCGAGCGAGGCGGAGCCCGCTCGAGGGGAAGTCGCCGCCCCTCGAACGGGGCGGAGCACCGCCCGAGGGGGCGCGCATCCTCGAGCAAGGCGGAGCACTGTTCGAGGGGATCTCTAAGAGGGCCGCCTTGATGGGCCGTCGGGGTCCCTGCGGCGTGGGCCGTTTCCTGCAGGGTTAGGCAAATTGTGTTTTGGCCTTGTTGCGGGTTTTAAGTGAGGATTTCCCCGTTGTTTAAGGGGACCCCTAGGGCTGTCCCCGACAGTAGCCCCCGAGCATCTGTGGGTTTGCCATTGAGGCTCCCGCAGATGCTGGAACCTACTGATAGGACGTTCTTCCCTCCTTGTCTTGCGAACGCTTTCCGTGGGGCCGCGTCAGCGGACCCGCGGGTCTAGCCCCCGAAGCCCTGCAGGAGTGTGGGTGCTCCTGCAGGGGTTAACCGCGAGAACTGGTCAGAGGGCGTGGCACATGTTTCAACCGGCATCGGCGATATCTCAGCCGGCCTCGGTGGCGCACGCGCTGCTGGCACTGTCTCCGGCGGGTGCAATTTCAAGGAGGTGTAGCCGTGCGTCAAGCCCCCGAGCCTGGGCCCGTTCGAGGCGATCGGGTAGAGCTTTACGACTTGTTTTCTTACGTGCCCTCGCCGTCCCTCCGCGGGACGGAGGGTGAGGTTTCCGCAACCCCCATCGAGCGGGTCGCGAATTGCGGATTCCTCGTCGAGTTGCTAGCGGGTGGTTCGAGTGGACGCCCATGCCCCGTTCGATAAGGGTAGGGCTGCGTGGTCCGGAGACACGTCCATGGAAGCGCTTGAGTGGGTTTGCTAGGTGGGGCTCGGTCCCATTCGATAGGGACCGAGGGCGCGGAAGCTCTCCCTCGGTGGGATCCCCGGCTAGGCCGCCCTCGGCGGCTCTCGAACACGACATGTGGGGCACCCTCGAGCCAGTGGGCTCGTGGAACGGCTCGAACGCGCGTGCCCTCGTCGTCCCTGACTCTGCGATCTGTGGCGCCTGTTCGAACCCATCGAGGGTCAGGCTTCGAACCTCTGATCAGTAGGGCCGTGCGGGGCCGTGCCTGGACGGCCCCGTCTTTTGCGTTTGCGGCCGTCGAGGGGTTTGGGCGAGCTAGCCCTCGAGGTGCTGGTTGGTAGCACAGCGCGACATGAGTGCTCGCGGTGCCTGCTTTACTTCAAGCAGGCCCCGGGCGACCTTCTCACGCATGTGCCCTTTTTAGAGAGTTGACATCGTCTTGAGCCAGGGGCTCGTGCTGCTCGAGGGTTTTGCGTGGCATGGGTACCCGCGGTGCCTGCTTTACATCAAGCAGGCCCCGGGCGACCTTCTCACGTCGATGTCCCTTCGAGGGCTGACATCGTCTTGAGCCAGGGGCTCGTGCCGCTCGAGGGTTTTGCGTGGCATGGGTGCCCGCGGTGCCTGCTTTACTTCAAGCAGGCCCCGGGCGGCCTTCTCACGTCGATGTCCCTTCGAGGGCTGTTATCGTCTCGAGCCAGGGGCTCGTGCCGCTCGAGGGTTTTGCGTGGCATGGGTGCCCGTGGTGCTCCTTTACTTCAAGCGGGGGCCACGGGCGGCCTTCTCACGTCGATGTCCCTTCGAGGGCTATTATCGTCTCGAGCCAGGGGTTCGCCCCGCTCGAGGGTTCTCCTTGCTTGGCAAGGGACCGGGTCATTAAATGCCTTGCAGTCGTGGCCGCGGTTTTGCAACGCGGGCGCGCCTTTTTAGGCGCTGCGTCCGCGCGCGCGCGTAGTGGGCAGCGTGGCAGGCGGACGTGACGGCTCGCCTCGGTCCCTGCAGGTCTTCGCCGTGATGATGGCCCGTCTGCGGTGATGTGGCCGCTGCGGTCGTGGTGGGGCCCGTCCGTCGGCGTGAAGGGAAGATTCCCTGCAGTTAATGCGCGCGGGACATCCGCCCCGGAGAGCTCGCCCGCGGCTTATAAATCTGAGGGGAGGGGGAGACGGCGGTTTTTTACCTTAACGCCTCACCATTTCAGCCCCCTGCCCCTTCGTCTTCGCCTCGCCTTTGCCACCGTGCGGTGTCGCCATTAGAGCTCTTCTTCCGTTTCTCGTCCTCCGCTCTCGCTTTCCTTGGCCTTCTTCTCATGGCACCGCCTCAGCCCCTCACGATCTTGGACCCGTACGCCTGGGAGAGGTCGTCGGTGACCCAGCTGGCCCTTGGCGAGCGGTCGCCGCCGGCCGCCACCGGCGGCCAATGAAGATGGACGCCCGGTGGAGTGGATAGTGCCGCCGGCGGGAGACCGCGCGCCCAACCCGCCGGAGGGTTACGTGGTGAGCTTTATCCGCTACCACGAGCGAGGCTTCAACGCGCCGGCGAGCTGCTTCATGCGGTCGATGTGCCACTACTACGAAGTGGAGTTGCACAACTTTGCGCCCAACGCGATTTCGCAGGCGGCCACGTTCGTGGGCGTCTGCGAAGGGTACCGGGGATCCCGGTCAGGCGGGAGCTGCGGGTACACCTTTTCCGCGTGGAGCTCTTCACGCAGCCCACGACGGAGCCGAGGACCCGCGCGCGCGGCGCGCGCCGGCGGGATGTCGCTTGCCTGCGGGGGCAGTTCAAGAACGTCTACATCCCCTGCACCATGACGACGAACAACGCCGGCTGGGAGCGGGGATGGTTCTACTTGCGCAACGCCGAGCCCGGCCTTCCCCCCTACACCGGTCGGGTGTTCAAGGAGAAGCCCAGCTCTTGGGGCTACGGGGTGTCCACGCCCCAGCATCGGAGGCGGCAGGACTCGGTCCCGGCTGCCTGCGAGCCCGGCGGCGCGAGGGGCGACCGCGATGGGCGTCCTCGCCTTCCTCCATCACCGGCGGGTCGTGCCCCTGATGGAGAGGCCGCTCCGCATCTTCGAGATGACAGAGGCGGCCAACCCCGTCGATCCGGCGAGGTCGCGGATGCTCCCGACGCCCCTCGAGCGGCCATATGCGCTCACCGGGCGCGGAGCGCCGTCGACACCGGATGCCGATGCATCCGGACCGGACCCCATGGGACCTCGAGATGCTTCCCACCGCCCACCGGTGAGTGCGGCTCTTGATTGTGTTTTAGTTCTTGGTGTCGCTTCTTCCTCCGACGTGTCCTTGATGTTCCCGTATGCGGTGGTGAGCTTTACCGCCTCAAAGTCCGTTCCGCCCACCCCCCGACTCCCGCGCGCTTGGCCGGGCGGCGCGGCCGGCGGGGAGCGAGGAGCGGGCGCGCGCGCGCGAGAGGGAGCGCGCGAGGCGACATCAAGCGCGTCGCGACCGGCGGAACGCGGAGTACCCGGCAGCCGAGAAGAAGCGGGGCTCTCCTCCCCGGGGTCCGAGGAGTACTCATCCTCGGAGGAGGACGAAGAGGAAGAGGCCGAGGGGGGAGGGTCCCCTCGATAGGTGGCGGCCTGCGCCCCCGTCGCGGAGCCGGCGCCGGCGGCAAGGGCGGCATCGCCGGGGCGGGCACATCGGCACCCGCCGCCGGGCAATCGACAACGAGGGCGGCGCGCGCCGCGCGGGCGCCGGCGCGCGCCATGGGGGCACGTGCGGCGAGCGTGCCCGTGCGCGCGTCAAGCGTGCGCGCGCGCGGGGCAAGCGCGCCCGCGCGCGAGGCGAGCGTGCCCGCGCGCGTGGCGGCGTCGTCGGGGAGGCGCGGCGGCGGGCGTACCCGCACGCGGGGCGAGCGTGCCCGCGCGCGCGGCGGCGCGCCGTCGGGGGGCGCGGCGGCGGGCGTGCCGGCCGCGCCGGCCTCGTCCGGTGAGGCTTCGAGGAAAAGGAAGCGCGCCTTTTCCTCCTCGAGGTAAGGGGTTCGATCCTTTTCTTGGTTTGATTTGTTGATGATCAGGCGTTCTAACCCTCTGTTTGTGCTGCGCGGGGGTGGTCCCAACCGTGCCTCCTCTCGCACCGGCCAAGGTGCTGAGGACGGACGCGTCCATCCCCACCCGGCGGCGCTCGTCGAGGGCGTCGCGGGCGGCGGGGGCAAGCACGGCGGCGGCGGGCGAGAGCTCGCAATGCCCGGCCGAGGCTTCGGGGCCCGGTCGGCGGATCGGCTGCCGCGGTGCGGCCGGCGGTCGGCCGAGGAGCGGCCGGTGCCGGCCATTGCGGGGGGTGCGGGCCGCGGCGGCGGTCGTGGCGGAGCGCGCGCCCGCGGAGGGCGTCGCTACGGAGGCACCGTCCGTGGCGCCGGCCGCAAAAGAGGCGGAACGGGTGCAACCCATGGCGGCGCCCGTGGGCGCGGGGGCGCGGCCGGAGGTGGTGGCCGCGGCGCCGCGCCGGCGCCCTGCGGCCATGGAGGCGCAAGTGGAGGCGCCGGTGGAGGCGGTGTTGACGGTGAAAATCCGTCAACCTAGCCATGAGTTTACCTTCGGTGTTGGCATGACTTTTGTATCTTATTCATTGGTACTAACCCCCGTGGTATAACAAGTTCACTTGTGCATGTCGGTTTTGGAGTTAAGTGTTTACGCAGGGTTTTAATGTTGAAAGCAAGACTTCCGGGATAAGTTCATTAAGCACCTCATGACAAGACCTTGAAGCCCGATACAAGTCAAGCAATGAAGTGAACATGACTCCAAGAGCCCAAGGACCAACCCCGAGAAGATGATAAACTGCGAGGACCGAACCGAGAAAAGTGTTGAATCTTGCAAGACAAGGAGTTGAGTCCAATTCGGAGAGAAACCGACGTCAAGGGCCCACATGCAAAAGGGGAGAACATCTAGAAGACGCGGGAAGCAACACGGGCGAAGCGAGGCCACGAGATGGGCCGAGGTGGGCCCGGGCCGGCCGGCCCGGCCCTTTTCGGGGCCCAATCGGCCTCCCCTTTGACCTAATTGCTTCTCGGGCTATAAATAGCCCCCCGACCGAGAGCCACGCGAGAACCGAAGTCGTAATCCGCCGCCGAGGAGCGAGAGAAGCTTGAGGGACACCATCTCGGAGATGAGGGTCGTGCTAGTTGTCTAGGGTTTCCCTAGCCGACGTGGGAACCTTGCATGGAAGACCACGTCGGAGCTCGGAGCGAGGATCAAGATCGAGGGAGGGCCCGGTGGTGATCTTGTTCATGTAATCATTCATGGTGAAGTTTGTAGTGAATCCGATTTCTAGCGATTAAGTGCCTTCTCGATGATTTTGTTTTCTTCTTGGTTTTGCTTCTTCTACGATCTAGTCTATAGCTAGATTACATAGGATGCTCTTGTAGCCGCGGTGGCTAGAGGTGCATACCGGACCGGCCAAGTGATTTCAACTTGTTTTATCGAACTCGCCCTAGACTACCCGCATGAATAGGGATACGTTGTGACAGAACGGGGGTTCCGAAAGGCGGGCGTTTTCGGAGTCGGATGGGAAGGCCACGATTTAAAGATGCTTTTAATGAGATTCGCTTTTCTATCTTCATCTATCTTTTATGGAGCTACAACATAAGCATGATCTAGATTCTCTAGATTGGTTATCTCTTGTTTTCTCTTGTTACCTCTTTAGTAGATTAGATTAGATGTGTTTTCTTTATGAGTTAGTAGATTAGATGCAACTTAGTTCATCATAAGATAGCTTACCTTGCTTTACTAGATTGAATCCTTGCGTTGCACATTGTTCCACGGATTCGATACCTTGGGTTCACCACTCGAGGGAAGAAGGGTCCCTTGACTACGACGGGAGACTTGTCCGCTTGCAAGTCACAAACGAACTTTGATATAACTATTAACCGTCAACAAGCCCCTTTTTTACGGCGCCGTTGCCGGGGAACAAACAATCAAGATCGATCTAGTATCGCTTATCTTTCAGCTTTTTCTTTTGATTTTCTTTTGCATCTCTTATGTTTGATCATTCGCAAAAAGAAAAAAAAATCAATCTAATCTAGTTTTGATTAACCCTAATTTTCTTTTGTTAGATTTTTGTTTTTACTAACCCTAACCGGAGATGGTTGGCTACCTCTCCAAGAAACCCAAACTTTTCTTGTGGATGATCCAGGAAAACTTTACAGGCAAAGGAGACGTGCAACACAAGCTAAAGGGTTGGAAACCCTAGATTCAAAAGTTGAAGTCGAAGGACCGTCGAAATCTCCAAGGGAATCACCACCTCCAAGTCCAAAGGAAGATCAACCTCAACCACCGGAGCGCTACGCACCCCGAACCTTGTTGATCTACCTATCATAAACCTTCAAGACGCCGGGGAGGCCGTTCAAGATCAAGGTCTCAACTATCCGCATGACGATTGCGAGAGCTGAATGCATACGAGCCGGATTCCTTGGGTGGCATATCGGTTTACTTAAGAGGAGGATGGAGAAGATGGAGATGGAGAAAGAAGCTCAACACCTAAAGGCCGCCGAAGCAAGATCCACATGCAAAGAGTGTGTAGAGCACAACCACGTCCAAGGTAACTCCGATTTAATGCAAGTTCGTCCATTCAAGATTTGGTTCCTCTTTGTGCACAATTCAAGGACTTGATGGATGAGCAAGCTAAGATCAACAAGGACAACGTCACTAAGTTCGAGGCTATGGAGAAAATATTAAAGAATTTAGATGGCAAGGTGACGGAGGTCGGAAGCTCTATACGTGAAGTGTTCATCGTGATGAAGATGCTAGACGCTAGTGGGACAACTTGCCGGGCGCCCGATGGGTAACAAAGAAGAATATCCAAGACAACTCCAAGGTCCCAAGATGGCGAAGGCTACTCAAATTCATTCGGGAGAGATGAAGGATCACACTAGAGACCATGAAGATCACGACCGAAGGACCCGAGTTCGAGATGCCGAGCCACAAGGAAGATGTTGCATCCGTCAAGACCAAAGGACAAAGCCAGCCTGTGAAGACAAAAAAAAATGACTAAGCCAAAGTGGGTACCCAAGATTGCAACGCCCACAAAGAGAGTTGATCCGAAGTAATCAAGTGAAGAAGTCTAGCCATGGACTATAAACGAAGCGCTAGGCGGGAGGCAACCCGTTTCGTCGAGTCAAGAATAAGCTACCGGGAGGACAACCCGATTCCAGGTTTTTCGAGTCTTTTTAATAATTCAGTTTTGAATTTTACTACGCAAAACATTAGACTTAGAATGGTTGAACTATATTAGAGACATAATTCTTGGTTGAATATTTTGCTTGATCATAAACCCTTTACATGAACCATCCTATGTGATTGTTTGCTTCTTTTTCGAGAAATCACAACAAAAAAAATTCAGAACCTAACTCAACCCTTCACCCTCATTATGGTGCTGTGGTTGACTTGTTTTTCATGCTAAAAACACTCGAGTAGAGCCACGACTTGTATCTAGATGTTATTTAAATTTCAGCATGTGGTAGGACTCGCGTGAACCTAGAAACTTGATTTTTGGTTGGTTTAAAAATCCATATCCTTGGTTTCTCTAAGATTAGAATTTTCTAAGCCTCACTTCATTTTATTTCATTCAAAATCTCTCTCATCTAATCAAAATTAGGACCTAAACCTATGCCCCCATGATCAAGCCGGGAAAAGCTTGCTCTCAACTAATGAAGGCAAACAATACCGGCGAGACCGATATCAACGTAGTCGGAAAATATTTTCGTAATACATTTGTTTTTAATGGTTTAAAAACTTCTCTAAATTTATGCTTGAGCTCTTGCATGGCTCTGAAAAATATTTTTAAATTTCGAAATTAGAGTAGTGCTTAGCCTTAAAACATGCTTAGAGGGAGGCAATCAAGTTAACTTGACTATACATGCACCATGATACATCACGGGATGCCCCTCCAACATCTTTTATCAAACCACATGCAAAGTACAAGCATGGGGGGGCAGCCAAGGCCTTATTTTGTAGGAATATCATGGAGGCATGTGAGGCAAGGGAGTATGGAAGTGAATCAAGCAAAAACATCAAGTGGAAGGAGCAATAATGCAAGCGAAGGAGTGGACGGAACGTTTGGAAAGGTGTACGCGGTCACGAAGCAACAAGCATGAATGCACTAGAGAAGAACCGAGCCAAGAGGAGGAGAGAGGTAGTCTCCCATCCAGCTCTTTGTTCGTGTGCTCTAGTTTGTAGGCCGGAACCACCTTAGACTTAGCCATCCACCGCGTTTGTTTCGTGCAACAAATCACATCCTTAATCCACTCAAAGTCCAGACTCCAAAATAATATTTGTGTACCTTGTTACCGGGTGAAAACCCCGGATATATATTTGTGAGGGAGAGTGCTGCAATCATGGAAGAAAACTACAAGCCTTTTCACCAAAGAAGAAGGGATCATCGTCGTCTAAGCCATCATCGACAACCTCTTCGAGGAGGCGCTCGGTTTCCGAGTATCCTCGGAGTGTGGAGGAGGACACGGCACCGCCGAGGAGGAATCGCACTCTTCTCCTTGGTGGCATGAGGGCCACACGAAACTCGTTTATTAGGTTTACCAAACTTCAATAACATATGGAGGAGCCGCCCGTCCAACCTCACCACTTGACACGATCATCCGCTCCACCTCCATGCGCTCCGTGGCATTCCAATGGGTTTATCATCACGACGGAGGAGGAGGAGAAGAAGCTCGCTCGCCTTGGGTAGAGGCTTGTAGCGAACGTCGACATCGACGACCAAGCTCTCCACATATTGGGTTTCACACGGGACACGGTGCAATTCTCTAATGGAGTGTCGGCAAACACCCACAAGGAATTCGCCTAGGAAATTTTCATGACCATGGCGCATACCCTTGATGAAGGAGTGCTGAGTCTCTCATTCCGTTGGAGGGAGCCCACAAGTGGAGAAGAAGGAAGACACCGTCGGAAGGGTAACCTTGATCAATGATGCTATTTCTAGCACCTTTATGGGGTAATCTCCTTTCATCCATGGGTTGCAATCGATCTTGAGATGTAATCACACTGTTGGATTATCTATCTATCGTCTTTTGTTGGAAATACTTTAATGCTTAAGGCTAGCAACCATGCCGTAAAGGGGGTATAGACCTCAATGCTTCCTTGGATCCATTCAACACAATCCCGATAGATTAGATTGGTTTTTCATGTTCGAAATGATTGCATGTTCTAGGATCGTAGACCCATGGGCGAGTATCTCCTATTTTCAAAAGGGAGCTCGGAACAAGTGGATGTGCATGAAGGCACATGGGAAGGTTTTTGGAGTATGATCACGGGAAGAGACCATCAACGAAGAAATACTATCCGGAACCCCATCATCCAAGTGTGTCACTTTTGTGCAAGTGGATTTTTGGGAGAACAAGAGAGACAAAGATAACCAACACAGAGTTGAATTGGCTTTACTCGGCTTTGATTGCCAAGTGGCCAATAGACCCCACTCACCTATGATCAACCGGTGGTGTTGTTAAGCAACATCGAGTTCGGGAGATATTGGTTCGAGGTGTTGCCTCTCCATATTGGCTATCTCTTTAAAACCGGGTATTACAAGGAACCCGAATCATCTCCTTCCCGGGACTTCCCTAGGAATATATGAAGAAAAGTAAATATATAAGTGAAGATGAGAGAGGAGGCTTCAAAGTGGCCAAAGTAAATTTGCCCCTATCGGATGGAAGATTAAGACTTTTTCTTGAGAGGAAGAAGATTGGTTAGAGGAAGGACTTCTTGTGCGGCGAAGAAACAAAAAAAAGAGAGAGAAGGATTAGGAGAAGGTTTTTCCACGTCCCAAGAAGGAGGTGCACAACAAAATTATGTCCCACCATTGGGAGGAACCCGGCGCCGCCGAGTTACTACGGTGGTGTACCAATGCAAGCATGGGGGAGTGGTGCGGCCATACCCCCACCATTTTTGCGGTGCTCAACGTAGCCTTTGCGGAGCCATATGCACACCTTCCTCAACCACAACAAAATGGAGCCACCATTGGATGATACGCTGCAAGGAACATGCAATTTATTGCAGCCATCCAAACCAATGCAAACCAAATGGGTGAAGGAAATGCAAACGTCGCTTTTGTGCTTGGACACCTTCACCTAGCACCGTCAGACAATTCATAGGAGGAGAGGCGCATTCCTATTACAAGTAAGGGTACAACAACCAAGACTATCAATATCAACCACCGGCGGAAGATTAGAGAGAGGAGGAGCTTTAGTTATCTTTCCTTTACCCCCTTTTCTTTAATTTTCAGCTTGCATGCGCCTATGTTTGCGTAGTATTTTCAGTTTTACTTTAATTCTTAGTGTTAAGTTTAATTTTTCAGCATGTATCTTAGTGTTTATTTTCATCATGAATAATGTCGCCACCAAGTTTTTACCTTTGGTAAAGTTACAAAGTTTGTGCCATGATGATATATGATTATAATTGCCGCTTTGTTTATCTTTGTAATTGATTTATGCATGTTTGAACTAGTGCTCTCTTAAAAATACAAATCTGAAATTATCTAAATGCTAGCTTAATCTTCAGCGGAGGTTATGATTAAAATAAAGACCCATAGTGTTTTATGTGCTCTTAAGTTATGAATAGATTAAAGATGTCTTTTATGCTCAAAAATACCGCTAACCTTGTCATAAATATCACTTGTGTGTTGCTCAACCTATCCAGAACCTTATATATATTTGAGTGCATAGACCTTAGTGTACAAGATTTATTTTTGAGTGAGTTATTGCAGGCCATGATTTCTCCGGCCCGAGACTAAGAAATTTGGTCATTCCGTTTTTGCGTATCTATCTTTTTGCTAGCCTTTTATCCGTGCATTGTGTATCCCCGCATTGGAGATCTCACAAACCTCGCCGGATATCCGCCCTTAAACCAAATATTATATTTTGTGATTACCTCCTTGACCACAACCTATCGTTGAGAATGGATCATCAATTCAAGGAAGATCGCAAGACGGTGCCGACATAGAAGATTTCAAGTATCTCTCCAAGGAAAATTATTTTCGGTACCTACCTTATTTTTTGCCTCTTTGCTCGAGGACGAGCAACGTCTAAGCATGGGGGAGGAGGTAGGTACGGTGCAGTTTTAGAGTTCAAAGGGGAGTATTTTAAAAATATATATATAATAAAAAAATATATAATGATGAAAGAAAAAAATCCGGCGACGATCGTGACTTTCAAGGTGAAGTTCTCACAAGAAGAAAGAAAAAATATATAATGAATGAATGAAAGAAAGAAAGAAAGAAAGAAAGAAAAGAATGAGAAATATGAGAAAGAGAAAAAAATATGAGTATGCGTAAAGTGAACTCCCCGGTTCTCTAAGAGTGCATTCAAGGCTTCAAGTTTAAAAGATCCATTCTCATTTTCCAACCATGTGCAATCCGATAACGAGGACTTCCTTTGTGCCTCGGGATCACTCTTTGCCATTTGCACATGTCCACTCATCTAAAAGTGTGTGTATTTTTCTCTTTCCCCTCCTTGATTTAACATTATTTTCCAATGACCTTTTTGACGAGTCTCGGTAAGACCATGAGAAGCTTGTCTTGTTTTGACAACACCTCATTTATAAAATCTTGTTAGGACTAAACTTTCCCAATGCTCCATATAAAGCCTACCACGCATATATGTTATGAGAGGGAAAGGAGTAGAATATATAGGCTTGAGAGACAAGAGAGATGAGAGTTCATGAGCAACATGCAAGGTGATTTAAATTTGTGAACTTGGTTTAGCTCTTTTCTTTATCTCGTTCTTTATTTCAAAAATTCGAGATCTATTTAAACTTTGTGAGCATGTTAATACTTGTGGGATAAGCTTAATAAGAATCTACCCTCCGTAGAGGTGAAGGCTAGTACATTATGGAACTTTGACGAATTAAACTTTTGAGAGCATTATGTTTTTTTTCATGTATGATCAAGTGCAAGGTTTAAACATTGATGGGCAACGATGATATCCATCGAAGGCTTACTCGAGGACGAGCAAGGTTTAAGCATGGGGGAGATGTTGACGGTGAAAATCCGTCAACCTAGCCATGAGTTTACCTTCGGTGTTGGCATGACTTTTGTATCTTATTCATTGGTACTAACCCCCGTGGTATAACAAGTTCACTTGTGCATGTCGGTTTTGGAGTTAAGTGTTTACGCAGGGTTTTAATGTTGAAAGCAAGACTTCCGGGATAAGTTCATTAAGCACCTCATGACAAGACCTTGAAGCCCGATACAAGTCAAGCAATGAAGTGAACATGACTCCAAGAGCCCAAGGACCAACCCCGAGAAGATGATAAACTGCGAGGACCGAACCGAAAAGTGTTGAATCTTGCAAGACAAGGAGTTGAGTCCAATTCGGAGAGAAACCGACGTCAAGGGCCCACATGCAAAAGGGGAGAACATCTAGAAGACGCGGGAAGCAACACGGGCGAAGCGAGGCCACGAGATGGGCCGGGTGGGCCCGGGCCGGCCGGCCCGGCCCTTTTCGGGGCCCAATCGGCCTCCCCTTTGACCTAATTGCTTCTCGGGCTATAAATAGCCCCCCGACCGAGAGCCACGCGGAACCGAAGTCGTAATCCGCCGCCGAGGAGCGAGAGAAGCTTGAGGGACACCATCTCGGAGATGAGGGTCGTGCTAGTTGTCTAGGGTTTCCCTAGCCGACGTGGGAACCTTGCATGGAAGACCACGTCGGAGCTCGGAGCGAGGATCAAGATCGAGGGAGGGCCCGGTGGTGATCTTGTTCATGTAATCATTCATGGTGAAGTTTGTAAGTGAATCCGATTTCTAGCGATTAAGTGCCTTCTCGATGATTTTGTTTTCTTCTTGGTTTTGCTTCTTCTACGATCTAGTCTATAGCTAGATTACATAGGATGCTCTTGTAGCCGCGGTGGCTAGAGGTGCATACCGAACCGGCCAAGTGATTTCAACTTGTTCTATCGAACTCGCCCTAGACTACCCGCATGAATAGGGATACGTTGTGACGAACGGGGGTTCGAAAGGCGGGCGTTTTCGGAGTCGGATGGGAAGGCCACGATTTAAAGATGCTTTTAATGAGATTCGCTTTTCTATCTTCATCTATCTTGTATGGAGCTACAACATAAGCATGATCTAGATTCTCTAGATTGGTTATCTCTTGTTTTCTCTTGTTACCTCTTTAGTAGATTAGATTAGATGTGTTTTCTTTATGAGTTAGTAGATTAGATGCAACTTAGTTCATCATAAGATAGCTTACCTTGCTTTACTAGATTGAATCCTTGCGTTGCACATTGTTCCACGGATTCGATACCTTGGGTTCACCACTCGAGGGAAGAAGGGTCCCTTGACTACGACGGGAGACTTGTCCGCTTGCAAGTCACAAACGAACTTTGATATAACTATTAACCGTCAACGGGCCCCTTTTTCCGGCGCCGTTGCCGGGGAACAAGCAATCAAGATCCGATCTAGTATCGCTTATCTTTCAGTTTTTCTTTTGATTTTCTTTTGCATCTCTTATGTTTGATCATCCGCAAAAAGAAAAAAAATCAATCTAATCTAGTTTTGATTAACCCTAATTTTCTTTTTTAGATTTTTGTTTTATTACTAACCCTAACCGGAGATGGTTGGCTACCTCTCCAAGAAACCCAAACTTTTTGTGGATGATCCAGGAAAACTTTACAGGCAAAGGAGACGTGCAACACAAGCTAAAGGGTTGGAAATTCAAAAGTTGAAGTCGAAGGACCGCCGAAATCTCCAAGGGAATCACCACCTCCAAGTCCAAAGGAAGATCAACCTCAACCACCGGAGAGCTATGCACCCCGAACTTTGTTGATCTACCTATCATAAGCCTTCAAGACGCCAGGAGGCCGTTCAAGATCAAGGTCTCAACTATCCGCATGACGATTGCGAGAGCTGAATGCATACGAGCCGGATTCCTTGAGTGGCATATCGTTTACTTAAGAGGAGGATGGAGAAGATGGAGATGGAGAAAGAAGCTCAACACCTAAAGGCCGCCGAAGCAAGATCCACATGCAAAGAGTGTGTAGAGCACAACCACGTCCAAGGTAACTCCGATTTAATGCAAGTTCGTCCATTCAAGATTTGGTTCCTCTTTGTGCACAATTCAAGGACTTGATGGATGAGCAAGCTAAGATCAACAAGGACAACGTCACTAAGTTCGAGGCTATGGAGAAAATATTAAAGAATTTAGATGGCAAGGTGACGGAGGTCGGAAGCTCTATACGTGAAGTGTTCATCGTGATGAAGATGCTAGACGCTAGTGGGACAACTTGCCGGGCGCCCGATGGGTAACAAAGAAGAATATCCAAGACAACTCCAAGGTCCCAAGATGGCGAAGGCTACTCAAATTCATTCGGGAGAGATGAAGGATCACACTAGAGACCATGAAGATCACGACCGAAGGACCCGAGTTCGAGATGCCGAGCCACAAGGAAGATGTTGCATCCGTCAAGACCAAAGGACAAAGCCGGCTCGTGAAGACCAAAAAAAATGACTAAGCCAAAGTGGGTACCCAAGATTGCAACGCCCACAAAGAGTGTTGATCCGAAGTAATCAAGTGAAGAAGTCTAGCCATGGACTATAAACGAAGCGCTAGGCGGGAGGCAACCCGTTTCGTCGAGTCAAGAATAAGCTACGGGAGGACAACCCGATTCCGGGTTTTTCGAGTCTTTTTAATAATTCAGTTTTGAATTTTACTACGCAAAACATTAGACTTAGAATGGTTGAACTATATTAGAGACATAATTCTTGGTTGAATATTTTGCTTGATCATAAACCCTTTACATGAACCATCCTATGTGATTGTTTGCTTCTTTTTCGAGAAATCACAACAAAAAAAATTCAGAACCTAACTCAACCCTTCACCCTCATTATGGTGCTGTGGTTGACTTGTTTTTCATGCTAAAAACACTCGAGTAGAGCCACGACTTGTATCTAGATGTTATTTAAATTTCAGCATGTGGTAGGACTCGCGTGAACCTAGAAACTTGATTTTTGGTTGGTTTAAAAATCCATATCCTTGGTTTCTCTAAGATTAGAATTTTCTAAGCCTCACTTCATTTTATTTCATTCAAAATCTCTCTCATCTAATCAAAATTAGGACCTAAACCTATGCCCCCATGATCAAGCCGGGAAAAGCTTGCTCTCAACTAATGAAGGCAAACAATACGGCGAGACCGATATCAACGTAGTCGGAAAATATTTTCATAATACATTTGTTTTTAATGGTTTAAAAACTTCTCTAAATTTATGCTTGAGCTCTTGCATGGCTCTGAAAAATATTTTTAAATTTCGAAATTAGAGGGGTGCTTAGCATTGAAACATGCTTAGAAGAGGCAATCTAGTTAACTTAACTATACATGCACCATGATACATCACGGGATGCCCCTCCAACATCTTTTATCAAACCACGTGCAAAGTACAAGCATGGGGGGGGTAGCCAAGGCCTCATTTTGTAGGAATATCATGGACGCATGTGAGGCAAGGGAGTATGGAAGTGAGTCAAGCGAAAACATCAAGTGGAAGGAGCAATAATGCAAGCGAAGGAGTGGACGGGAACGTTTGGAAAGGTGTACGCGGTCACGAAGCAACAAGCATGAATGCACTAGAGAAGAACCGAGCCAAGAGGAGGAGAGAGGTAGTCTCCCATCCGGCTTTTTGTTCGTGTGCTCTAGTTTGTAGGCCGGAACCACCTTAGACTTAGCCATCCACCGCGTTTGTTTCGTGCAACAAATCACATCCTTAATCCACTCAAAGTCCAGACTCCAAAATAATATTTGTGTACCTTGTTACCGGGTGAAAACCCCGGATATATATTTGTGAGGGAGAGTGCTGCAATCATGGAAGAAAACTACAAGCCTTTTCACCAAAGAAGAAGGGATCATCGTCGTCTAAGCCATCATCGACAACCTCTTCGAGGAGGCGCTCGGTTTCCGAGTATCCTCAGAGTGTGGAGGAGGACACGGCACCGCTGAGGAGGAATCGCACTCTTCTCCTTGGTGGCATGAGGGCCACACGAAACTCGTTTATGAGGTTTACCAAACTTCAATAACATATGGAGGAGCCGCCTGTCCAACCTCACCACTTGACATGATCATCCGCTCCACCTCCATGCGCTCCGTGGCATTCCAATGGGTTTATCATCACGACGGAGGAGGAGGAGAAGAAGCTCGCTCGCCTTGGGTAGAGGCTTGTAGCGAACGTCGACATCGACGACCAAGCTCTCCACATATTGGGTTTCACACGGGACACGGTGCAATTCTCTAATGGAGTGTCGGCAAACACCCACAAGGAATTCGCCTAGGAAATTTTCATGACCATGGCGCATACCCTTGATGAAGGAGTCTCGAGTCTCTCATTCCGTTGGAGGGAGCCCACAAGAGGAGAAGAAGGAAGACAACGTCGGAAGGGTAACCTTGATCAATGATGCTATTTCTAGCACCTTGATGGGGTAATCTCCTTTCATCCATGGGTTGCAATCGATCTTGAGATGTAATCACACTTGTTGGATTATCTATCTATCGTCTTTTGTTGGAAATACTTTAATGCTTAAGGCTAGCAACCATGCCGTAAAGGGGGTATAGACCTCAATGCTTCCTTGGATCCATTCAACACAATCCCGATAGATTAGATTGGTTTTTCATGTTCGAAATGATTGCATGTTCTAGGATCGTAGACCCATGGGCGAGTATCTCCTATTTTCAAAAGGGAGCTCGGAACAAGTGGATGTGCATGAAGGCACATGGGAAGGTTTTTGGAGTATGATCACGGGAAGAGACCATCAATGAAGAAATACTATCCGGAACCCCATCATCCAAGTGTGTCACTTTTGTGCAAGTGGATTTTTGGGAGAACAAGAGAGACAAAGATAACCAACACGAGTTGAATTGGCTTTACTCGGCTTTGATTGCCAAGTGGCCAATAGACCCCACTCACCTATGATCAACCGGTGGTGTTGTTAAGCAACATCGAGTTCGGGAGATATTGGTTCGAGGTGTTGCCTCTCCATATTGGCTATCTCTTTAAAACCGGGTATTACAAGGAACCCGAATCATCTCCTTCCCGGGACTTCCCTAGGAATATATGAAGAAAAGTAAATATATAAGTGAAGATGAGAGAGGAGGCTTCAAAGTGGCCAAAGTAAATTTGCCCCTATCGGATGGAAGATTAAGACTTTTTCTTGAGAGGAAGAAGATTGGTTAGAGGAAGGACTTCTTGTGCCGGCGAAGAAACAAAAAAAAGAGAGAGAAGGATTAGGAGAAGGTTTTTCCACGTCCCAAGAAGGAGGTGCACAACAAAATTATGTCCCACCATTGGGAGGAACCCGGCGCCGCCGAGTTACTACGGTGGTGTACCAATGCAAGCATGGGGGAGTGGTGCAGCCATACCCCCACCATTTTTGCGGTGCTCAACGTAGCCTTTGCGGAGCCATATGCACACCTTCCTCAACCACAACAAAATGGAGCCACCATTGGATGATACGCTGCAAGGAACATGCAATTTATTGCAGCCATCCAAACCAATGCAAACCAAATGGGTGAAGGAAATGCAAACGTCGCTTTTGTGCTTGGACACCTTCACCTAGCACCGTCGACAATTCATAGGAGGAGAGGCGCATTCCTATTACAAGTAAGGGTACAACAACCAAGACTATCAATATCAACCACCGGCGGAAGATTAGAGAGAGGAGGAGCTTTAGTTATCTTTCCTTTACCCCCTTTCCTTTAATTTTCAGCTTGCATGCGCCTATGTTTGCGTAGTATTTTCAGTTTTACTTTAATTCTTAGTGTTAAGTTTAATTTTTCAGCATGTATCTTAGTGTTTATTTTCATCATGAATAATGTCGCCACCAAGTTTTTACCTTTGGTAAAGTTACAAAGTTTGTGCCATGATGATATATGATTATAATTGCCGCTTTGTTTATCTTTGTAATTGATTTATGCATGTTTGAACTAGTGCTCTCTTAAAAATACAAATCTGAAATTATCTA
Source organism: Cenchrus americanus (assembly GCA_947561735.1). Classification (NCBI taxonomy): domain Eukaryota; kingdom Viridiplantae; phylum Streptophyta; class Magnoliopsida; order Poales; family Poaceae; genus Cenchrus; species Cenchrus americanus. The sequence goes on along the minus strand of OX387244.1, from coordinate 92,406,027 downwards.
AATGCTAGCTTAATCTTCAGCGGAGGTTATGATTAAAATAAAGACCCATAGTGTTTTATGTGCTCTTAAGTTATGAATAGATTAAAGATGTCTTTTATGCTCAAAAATACCGCTAACCTTGTCATAAATATCACTTGTGTGTTGCTCAACCTATCCGAGCCTTATATATATTTGAGTGCATAGACCTTAGTGTACAAGATTTATTTTTGAGTGAGTTATTGCAGGCCATGATTTCTGCGGCCCGAGACTAAGAAGTTGGTCATTCCGTTTTTGCGTATCTATCTTTTTGCTAGCCTTTTATCCGTGCATTGTGTATCCCCGCATTGGAGATCTCACAAACCTCGCCGGATATCCGCCCTTAAACCAAATATTATATTTTGTGATTACCTCCTTGACCACAACCTATCGTTGAGAATGGATCATCAATTCAAGGAAGATCGCAAGACGGTGCCGACATAGAAGATTTCAAGTATCTCTCCAAGGAAAATTATTTTCGGTACCTACCTTATTTTTTGCCTCTTTGCTCGAGGACGAGCAACGTCTAAGCATGGGGGAGGAGGTAGGTACGGTGCAGTTTTAGAGTTCAAAGGGGAGCATTTTAAAAATATATATATAATAAAAAAATATATAATGATGAAAGAAAAAAATCCGGCGACGATCGTGACTTTCAAGGTGAAGTTCTCACAAGAAGAAAGAAAAAATATATAATGAATGAATGAAAGAAAGAAAGAAAGAAAGAAAAAAAAGAATGAGAAATATGAGAAAGAGAAAAAAATATGAGTATGCGTAAAGTGAACTCCCCGGTTCTCTAAGAGTGCATTCAAGGCTTCAAGTTTAAAAGATCCATTCTCATTTTCCAACCATGTGCAATCCGATAACGAGGACTTCCTTTGTGCCTCGGGATCACTCTTTGCCATTTGCACATGTCCACTCATCTAAAAGTGTGTGTATTTTTCTCTTTCCCCTCCTTGATTTAACATTATTTTCCAATGACCTTTTTGACGAGTCTCGGTAAGACCATGAGAAGCTTGTCTTGTTTTGACAACACCTCATTTATAAAATCTTGTTAGGACTAAACTTTCCCAATGCTCCATATAAAGCCTACCACGCATATATGTTATGAGAGGGAAAGGAGTAGAATATATAGGCTTGAGAGACAAGAGAGATGAGAGTTCATGAGCAACATGCAAGGTGATTTAAATTTGTGAACTTGGTTTAGCTCTTTTCTTTATCTCGTTCTTTATTTCAAAAATTCGAGATCTATTTAAACTTTGTGAGCATGTTAATACTTGTGGGATAAGCTTAATAAGAATCTACCCTCCGTAGAGGTGAAGGCTAGTACATTATGGAACTTTGACGAATTAAACTTTTGAGAGCATTATGTTTTTTTTCATGTATGATCAAGTGCAAGGTTTAAACATTGATGGGCAACGATGATATCCATCGAAGGCTTACTCGAGGACGAGCAAGGTTTAAGCATGGGGGAGATGTTGACGGTGAAAATCCGTCAACCTAGCCATGAGTTTACCTTCGGTGTTGGCATGACTTTTGTATCTTATTCATTGGTACTAACCCCCGTGGTATAACAAGTTCACTTGTGCATGTCGGTTTTGGAGTTAAGTGTTTACGCAGGGTTTTAATGTTGAAAGCAAGACTTCGGGATAAGTTCATTAAGCACCTCATGACAAGACCTTGAAGCCCGATACAAGTCAAGCAATGAAGTGAACATGACTCCAAGAGCCCAAGGACCAACCCCGAGAAGATGATAAACTGCGAGGACCGAACCGAGAAAAGTGTTGAATCTTGCAAGACAAGGAGTTGAGTCCAATTCGGAGAGAAACCGACGTCAAGGGCCCACATGCAAAAGGGGAGAACATCTAGAAGACGCGGGAAGCAACACGGGCGAAGCGAGGCCACGAGATGGGCCGAATTGGGCCCGGGCCGGCCGGCCCGGCCCTTTTCGGGGCCCAATCGGCCTCCCCCTTTGACCTAATTGCTTCTCGGGCTATAAATAGCCCCCCGACCGAGAGCCACGCGGAACCGAAGTCGTAATCCGCCGCCGAGGAGCGAGAGAAGCTTGAGGGACACCATCTCGGAGATGAGGGTCGTGCTAGTTGTCTAGGGTTTCCCTAGCCGACGTGGGAACCTTGCATGGAAGACCACGTCGGAGCTCGGAGCGAGGATCAAGATCGAGGGAGGGCCCCGGTGGTGATCTTGTTCATGTAATCATTCATGGTGAAGTTTGTAGTGAATCCGATTTCTAGCGATTAAGTGCCTTCTCGATGATTTTGTTTTCTTCTTGGTTTTGCTTCTTCTACGATCTAGTCTATAGCTAGATTACATAGGATGCTCTTGTAGCCGCGGTGGCTAGAGGTGCATACCGAACCGGCCAAGTGATTTCAACTTGTTCTATCGAACTCGCCCTAGACTACCCGCATGAATAGGGATACGTTGTGACGAACGGGGGTTCCGAAAGGCGGGCGTTTTCGGAGTCGGATGGGAAGGCCACGATTTAAAGATGCTTTTAATGAGATTCGCTTTTCTATCTTCATCTATCTTGTATGGAGCTACAACATAAGCATGATCTAGATTCTCTAGATTGGTTATCTCTTGTTTTCTCTTGTTACCTCTTTAGTAGATTAGATTAGATGTGTTTTCTTTATGAGTTAGTAGATTAGATGCAACTTAGTTCATCATAAGATAGCTTACCTTGCTTTACTAGATTGAATCCTTGCGTTGCACATTGTTCCACGGATTCGATACCTTGGGTTCACCACTCGAGGGAAGAAGGGTCCCTTGACTACGACGGGAGACTTGTCCGCTTGCAAGTCACAAACGAACTTTGATATAACTATTAACCGTCAACGGGGCGGCACAAGCGGCAGCGCCCGCCGGCGATCTGCGGGCGGAGGTGGTGGAGGTCTCGGACGACTCCCCGCCGCCCGGGTGGGATCAGTGGGCTAGCTTCCCCACGCGTTCCCCCGAGCCCCAGGAGGGGGCCCTCGTGAGGCGGCACGAGGGTCACATGGTAGTGGGGGACCGAGGACACGGCGCCGAGGTCTCGTCCTCCCGCGCCGGCCGCTCCGCCTAGGTGGAGGGGGGTTGCGACGATCCCCCTGCGTTTGCCGACGCCGGGGGAGCGGGGAGCTGCGGGGCGAGCTCCGAGCCACGGCGCCACGCTCGACCGCGCGCCGAACGAGGCGCCGAGGGTCCATGGCGGCCCGCATGGCGCGTCTTCCAGGTAGGGCGTGGTTGCTCGTTATCTTCTTTCTTTCGTTTTTGTGCGTTGCCCCCGTGTCGCGGCGCTTATGGGTTTTGATTTGTGGGTGCCAGGAGCTCGAGCGCCGCGCCCACGACAAGTACGACGCCTTCGACCGGGTGAATGCCGAGGTCCACCGGCTCCGGGAGCGGTGCGGCGCTTTCGACACGCTTGCCGACGCCCTCGGGACGCCGGATGGCCGGGCCGGCGTATCGGGCCATGGCGTGGCGTGACGAGCTCCCCGAGAGCTCGAGGCGGGATCCGGCGCGCGCTCGGGAGCCTCGAGCGGGTCTGCGCAGCCCTCATCGATCGTGATGAGGCGCCGTGGCGGCGCGCGCTCAGACTTGGAAAAGACGCGGACGGCGGCCACCAACTGGGAGGCGGAGGTGGACAACATCCGTGGCGAGAACCGGGAGCTCCGCTCGTCGCTCGAGGGGGCGCAAGCGCGGCGGGCGCCGGGCCGAGGAGCGGGCGCGCGGGCGGGAGCGGCGGACCAAGGAGGCCGACGATTTGAAGGCTTCCCTCGACGCCAAGGTTGCGGCGCTCGCCATCGCCGAGGAGCGGCTTCGGCGAGAGCACACCGCCCGCCAAGGAGCCGAGGGGCGGCTCCGGCGAGAGCAAGCCGCCCTCATCGACGCCGGGCGGCGCCGGGAGCGAGAGCGCGTCGCGCGTGAGGCGGCGCGAAGTCGGCCGGAGGAGCGGAACACCGCGTTCTCCAAGGTCGAGGGCGAGGGCGCTTATGCTCGCATTGCCAACGCCAATCGGGGAGCCGGCCCTCCGGGAGCAAGGCGAGAGCGTCAAGCGCCTCGAGGGCGACGGTCGAGGCCGTGCGCCGCGACTTCAAGACGGAGAGGAAGCAAGTCGAAGGTGAGGCGCCGCTTGGCTCTTGCCTTGTTGGTTTTTACGTTAGAGGGCTCGCTTCCCCCTTTCTGATTTCTTTCCTGTCTTGGCGATTCCAGGCTTGCGCACCGCTCCGGGGCATGCGACCGAACGGCCGAGGCGTTGCGGAGCCTCCTACAACTCCTCCGAGCGGGAGGCTGCGGGAGCTGCGTGGTGCGGCCCTCGAGACCTCGCCAAGCCGTGGAGGAGGGCGAGGCTCGGGGCGGCAGCTCGTTGGCCAGCCGCCTGCGCGCCCTTGGCGGTCACGTCACCGAGCGGATACGCCGGGCGCTGCATATGGGCGTCCAGAAGGCCCTCGGAGTGGTGCGATCCCACTACGAGGTCAACTTCGAGGTGCTGGCGGAGGGCTACATCGTTCCCGAGGGCGTCGAGGATGAGGTGGCCATGGAGCGTGTAGATGCGCTCGCCGCCGACGCCGGCCGGGTCGCTCGCCGAGGCCTTCGAGGAGTTCCTCTTCCGGACGCCGCCGACGCCGCGGCTCCATCCGCCCCGAGAACGGTTGGGCGCTAGGCCCGTTTTTTGTTCGAGCATCAGTATTCTGGCCATGGGGCCTTTTGTAAATAAGCACATTATCTTAATCGTAAACATTTGATGGTACGAAATGAAGTCTTTTGCTTATTGCGCTTTTTTGTTTCTCCTTCTTCCTGAGTAGATTTTACTTAGGGGAGTTCGATTTTCGCTGGGGGCCTGCTGGGTTGGAGGCGAGAGAGAAGGGCCGTATCCTCGCGGCGTAGGCTATCTCGACTCGCGCGCTGCGTTGACGGTGAATTTCCGTCAACCTAGAGTACTTGTTATACATTGGTTTCGATTATGATTTGCAACTAACCCACCACTAGGCATACTAATGATATAACAAGTTCACACTTGCATGTCGATTTTGGAGTTTACTGTTTACGCAGGAAATCTACGCTAATGAGGAGACTTTCGGGATAAGTTCACCAAGCACTTTGGAAGAAGATCATGAAGCCCAACAAGAGTCAAGACACGCGATGAACATGACTCCAAATGACCCGAGGACCGAAGCGTCAACGTGCAGGTCTTCAGGGACTGAACCAGAAAACAGCGAAGCTTGCATAGCAAGGATTCAAGCCTTAACCGTGAAGGAAACGACGTCAAAGGCCCGCATGCAAGTGCACATGAATAAGGGATCACGCGAGAAGCAACCGGGGAGGAAACCGGGGCCGAACCGGGCCGAAGTGGGCTCTGGGCCGGTCGGCTCGGTCCGGCCGGCCCGGCCCACTCCGGGGTCGATTCGGTCCCTCCTTTGCCCTAGGTGTTTGTCTATTTATTGCCTCCGCCGCCGTCGGCCGCCACATCGAACAAATCATCCTACCGACGCCAATCACCGAGAAAACCACCGCCACAAGATGAGGGAAAGAGTTAGATTAGCTCGTCGCAAGGATCAACACCGGCGGAGAGAAGGAAGCAAGAGGAGGACTCCAAGCCGCTGGCCTAGGGGTGTTCCCAAGCTCCATCGCCGCCATCTTCATCGACGACGTTCTCCGGAGTCTCCATCACCCCTATGTGCTTCAATCCGTGTAAGATGACGGGGTAATGTCTCCGTTCATCCCTAGGATTAGATGGATACATGCTATGTGATCGCTACTTGATTCGTGGTTTCAATCTATTGTTTTCATGTTGATGATGCTTTGATGATTAAGGTTAGCTACCATGTTTTTCGGGCGTATGATATCCGCTACTCCCATAGATTCCATCAACATACCGTGTCCATCATAGGTCTAGTCACGAATACCTTCGCGTAGTGACGATACGAGAGGAGGGAAAGGGCGAAACCGTGGTCACAACCCCCGGTAGATTGGTTTCTTGCTTTCGTGTAGTAGATCCATACCATGTTATCCTAGATCCTAGGGAGGGAACGCTTATCTTTCTTGCTCACTCTCTTGTGTTCACCCTTTATCATATAGTTTAACCCTATATTTGTTTGATCAACTTAACTTAGATTAACTTAGGTTAGATTGTCTTTACTTTTAGATTAATACTCTCTTTCAAAGGTTTTCCATTCAACTAGATTGGTACTTGGTTAAGCGCTAGCAATCCCCTTGCTCCGCGGATTGACAAGAACCTTGGGAATCCCGTGGTGAAAAAGGTGTAGGTCCGTACGCTTGCGGATCATAGGTGGATACGTCTTTTATCCGTCAACACGCTCCCTCCCCACAAGGTGATAGCTTGTGTGCCATTGAAGCCTACACACTAGCAAATCAAGACATGGAAGTACTCAAGGATGAAGGAAAGAGTGAATCAACAATGAGCGATCTTGACGACATGTGGTACATGGAAGATAAAGAAAGCAACATACAAGTCTTTGAAGATGAAGATCTGGTTGATAAAGAAGGATTCAAAGAAGAGATGAATGCGTACATAGTTGAAGGATTACATGTTCCACATGATGAGTTGAAGAAATTGCAAGATGGTGATGAAGAGGCAACTACACTTGTTGAGATAGATTCGCCTTCAACACCGCTTGATGAACCAAATATCACTCTTGTTGAAAAATCTCTAAGGCTAAGGTACGCGCTGAAATCTCAAGATATTATTGGTATTGATGTTGATAAATTCAAATACTCATGCTCAACCAATAGTATGAATGATAGTTTAATGTCTATGCCTTGTTCCAATAGTGATCATGTTGATAGGCTAGATTTTCTTGAGAATGAAAAAGAGGAAACATTTATTTTTGATCCAATTAATCTCACACCTAAACAACCTTCGCCTAATGATGAGCTAAGTGCTATGCATGAAACATATGCTTCTTTTATTTACACCTTGACTTGTTGCTACAATTCACATGTGGTGTTAGTTATGGACGCGTATGTTTACAATAAGTTTTGTAAATCTCGATCATGCTTTGCGCTTGGTCAAGCTAATGACCTTAAAGAATCATATGTCGGGAAAGGCCCGATTTTCACTAACCATGTAGACAAGGCTTGAATAATGAAAAAAAGAAGTCATGCCTAAAAGAGTTGCAAGATAAATCATCAACCTCTCCGAATTCCGCGATGGATGCTGCTGTCTTCATCAATTTGAGAGCTTGTTCAGAGGTGTACAAATGAAGAAAATGAGATATTCAGAAGCTCCATCAAACTACCATTCCAACGCATCAAGAACCAACAAGTTTGAAGACCCGTGCAAGGAGTTATGGAGAAAACATTGAGCGTTGCGCGTTCTGAAATTTCAGGACAGATTTCATCGCCGAAGTAAAACGGACGTAACTCTCTTGTCCGGAGTCCGATTTGAGCAAATAAAGACTCGTTGGAAAGGAAATTTTGTGCACTGTGCAATGGAGTAGAGCTTGAGTATACTTTCTGTTCTGGACATTAAAAAAATTCATGTAGTGAAGGCAGCACCGAAGGATGATAAAGAAGGAGATAATGATGAAACAAAAGGATGCTTTGGGCAAGTCTTATATAAGTGATCAAGCACAACATGGGAAGTAAATTAAAGCTGCATTGGTACCTTTTCTTCTTGCATGAAGGGCCATGGCTATGCAACGAAAAGAAGGTATGTGAGAATGTCGAGCTCTATGACTTTAAATGAAGCGCTTTTCGGGAGGCAACCCGTTTCTTTATATTTTTACTACTTTCTTAGAGAGAATAAAGAATGGCACCATCTTATGATGATCAACTTGTGGTTATTAATCTAAGTTTAGATTTCCTTTGTAGAACCACCATCATGTTAATGCTCATATTTATTTATTTGCATGCATTGCATTTTGTTATCAACGTGATGTTTCTTTGCATGTACATGTTTTGCATATAGTTGGCTTGGTTGTTTTAAGGCTTAATGATGTATGCTTCATTTTCAATGTTAATACTTCATAAGGCATTATGAGTATTTTCCTTTTGTGATCTTGTGTAAACGTGGTGTTTAAACATGATTTCGGACCATCATCATTAAGTTTGATAAACCTTGCTAGCTTTTCATATGTTTTCATGTTGCATTGGTTAGTTTATAAGCTTTGCAATGCGCTTAATTTTTCTTGTGCTATAAGAGTTATTGATTTAGGGATAGACATGGTGTTTTAACCCTAGATATATAAACCTTTATGGCTATGGAGAAATTCGGCAACCTAGTTGTAAACATGGTGTTTAGAACTAGGTGAAAACATTGTCTTTGTTTATATGCTTTCCTATCATGTGCATACACACCTTGCACCACGTACACTCATTAGGTTTTTATTCCTCATTAGACTAATTATGCCACAAGTTAAGAATCTTAGGAGACATTGTTGGATTGTTGGCAATTCTATCTACTCCCAACCGTCACCTTGGGGGTAGAATGTGCGTTTAAAACGTCTTACAGGCAAGATAAAGACTCTCACTACAAGGAAATTGAAGGATGGCTAAGAAGTGCTTTGTCTTCTTCTTCCATGACTAGCAAAATGCTAAGCATGGGGGAGACCCTGAATCTTCAACACGGAAGTGCAACATGACACTCTAGAAGATAGAATGATAAAGATCGTTAACATCTCCGGATCAATGCGCAAGAAGCCACCAATCTCATCAAAATTTTGCATGGTCTCGAAGGGAAAACACTTGGATATTTTTGGATATTTAGAAGACAGATGAAGTTATGATTCCAACAAATCAAGAATCAAGACAATCGGAGGTTCCTACAAGAGGTTATGCAACACTTCCTAAAATCAGTTTTGGACAGCACACAGCGCTGAAGTAAAACGGACATAGCTCCTTTGTTTGAACTCTGGTTTTGATGAATGACCACACGTTGGAAAGGTAATTTCATAAACTTTTATATAGAGCTATATTTCGATATATTTTCTGTTCTGTATAGAGGGGAAATCCATGAAAAAGAGACAGCAAGGAGATGATGAGAACAAGAAAGAGGAGATGGTGATGACAACATTGAAGAGAAGGGTGACCAATGACTCCATTAAGCATACAAGATCAAATTCAGAAGTTTAGGAGCATTAATAAATCAAGACAAAAGCAAAAGCCACATCGATACATGGAGATGTCGGAAGAAGGCAACGAAGAATTACAAAGGATGGTAACATCTCCATGGACCTTCTCTTTTCCAAACACAAATGCTTGTAAGTATGCCTTCAAACTCAACTAGGTGCAACCTTTTGTTTTTCTCTTCAAACAATAACATGGCTACTAGGAGGACAACCTAGGTTTCTTTTTACTTTCAATAGATAAGCATGACCATGTGTTCACCTCGATGTTCTATATTGCCTATGCTTACGGAAAGATGATGAAAGTTGCCGCTTTGTTTTACCTACATGAAGTTATACATGTCTTGGCTAATTGCTCTCTATAATATGATCTGAAATTAATTTAAATACCGGCTCTTTTATTTGTGGAGGTGAAATGACTATGCTCTAGACCCACATACATATCTTTGCTCTTTGATTTAAGTTTATGGATAGCCGGATAACTTGTTGTTTTTATGAAAACTTAACTTTTATGCTATCTACATATTTGTGATGCTCTTGCAAAGTTCTACCTACCAAAGCCATATACATATATGATTTATGATAACAAAACCCGTAGATTGCAAACATATGTTTTGATGAGTTGGATTAGGATTGATTTCTATGGTTCGAGACTAAGAAGCTGGTCATTCCTTTGTGTAACTTTTTCATGCTAGCCTTTTTGTCCATGCATTGTGGGTTTTCACATCGAAAATTTCACAAACTTCGCTGGGCATCCACCCTAAACCAAAAACATCTTTTTGTGAACACCTCCTTGTCCACAACCCAATTTGAGTATGGAGTAAAATTCTCGATGGAGATTCAAATATTCCGCAAGATTATGGAATTTATACTTACTTTAGCAGTCATTTCCCCTCTCTTTTATGCTCGAGGACGAGCATCGTTCAAGCATGGGAGAGGAGTCATTCTCTGACACAAATGCTATGTAAGTATTATGTTGCAAAAAGTTTTGAGGAGCAAAAGAAAAAAAAAGAAAAAAATGAAAAATGAAAAAAAAATATGATAAGAAGAAAAGAAAAGTAAGAAAAATAGGAAGAATAAAGTGAAAAAAAGAAAGAGAGAAAAATAAGAAGGAAATAAAATAAAGAAAAAAATAAAGATGCTCCTCGGTTCTTTTTGCTTCATAAGTTCTCAAGTGCCTTGATGACAAATCCATACTCAAATCTTCCAACCATGTGCAATCCGATAACGAGGACTTCACTCGTGCCTCGGGATCATCCATTTGCCACTTGCACATGTCCACTTATCTAAATGTGTGTGTTTCATCCTTCTCTCTTTCCAACATTTATTTTCCATGGCCTTTTTGACGAGTCTCGGTAATTCCAATAGACCTCTCTCTTAATTTGACAATATTTCGGATGTATGTTTTGCTAGGATTGTTTTTAACCTTCCAAGCTCCACATAAGCCTTCCACTATCACATATGAGTAGAGTAGGTTGAAAATAATCTAGTATAGGCTTGAGTGACGAGATGAGTGTTCCATGAGCTTTTGCAAGAGATTTTCACTTATGTTGGATATGCATCTTTTTGAAAATCTTCCATGTGACAAGGTAATGGTTTGAAGTTCACTTAAGTTTGAGAGCATCATGTTTATTAAATGTGGCTTGTTCTTTATTGTTAGTCTATCTTCCATAATGAAAAAGAAGCCGGTCACAACTTGAACTTTAAAAATAAATTCTTAAGAGAGAGCAATTTGTCTCGTCATGAATGACTAAGTGCAGGGATAACATTGGAAGGCAACGCTGATTTCCCTTTTAAGCAAGGATTACTTACTCGAGGACGAGCAAGGTTTAAGCATGGGGGAGATGTTGACGGTGAATTTCCGTCAACCTAGAGTACTTGTTATACATTGGTTTCGATTATGATTTGCAACTAACCCGCCACTAGGCATACTAATGATATAACAAGTTCACACTTGCATGTCGATTTTGGAGTTTATTGTTTACGCAGGAAATCTACGCTAATGAGGAGACTTTCGGGATAAGTTCACCAAGCACTTTGGAAGAAGATCATGAAGCCCGACAAGAGTCAAGACACGCGATGAACATGACTCCAAATGACCCGAGGACCGAAGCGTCAACGTGCGGGTCTTCGAGGACTCAACCGAGAAAACGGCGAAGCTTGCATAGCAAGGATTCAAGCCTTAACCGTGAAGGAAACGACGTCAAAGGTCCACATGCAAGTGCACACGAATAAGGGATCACGCGAGAAGCAACCGGGGGAGGAAACCGGGGCCGAACCGGGCCGAAGTGGGCTCGGGGCCGGCCGGCCGGTCCGACCGGCCCGGCCCACTCCGGGGTCGGTTCGGTCCCTCCTTTGCCCTAGGTGTTTGTCTATTTATTGCCTCCGCCGCCGTCGGCCGCCACATCGAACAAATCATCCTACCGATGCCAATCACCGAGAAAACCACCGCCACAAGATGAGGGAAAGAGTTAGATGAGCTCGTCGCAAGGATCAACGCCGGCGGAGAGAAGGAAGCAAGAGGAGGACTCCAAGCCGCCGGCCTAGGGGTGTTCCCAAGCTCCATCGCCGCCATCTTCATCGACGACGTTCTCCGGAGTCTCCATCACCCCTATGTGCTTCAATCCGTGTAAGATGACGGGGTAATGTCTCCGTTCATCCCTAGGATTCGATGGATACATGCTATGTGATCGCTACTTGATTCGTGGTTTCAATCTATTGTTTTCATGTTGATGATGCTTTGATGATTAAGGTTAGCTACCATGTTTTTCGGGCGTATGATATCCGCTACTCCCATAGATTCCATCAACATACCGTGTCCATCATAGGTCTAGTCACGAATACCTTCGCGTAGTGACGATACGAGAGGAGGGAAAGGGCGAAACCGTGGTCACAACCCCGTAGATTGGTTTACCGCTTTCGTGTAGTAGATCCATACCATGTTATCCTAGATCCTAGGGAGGGAACGCTTATCTTTCTTGCTCACTCTCTTGTGTTCACCCTTTACCATATAGTTTAACTCTAGATTTGTTTGATCAACTTAACTTAGATTAACTTAGGTTAGATTGTCTTTACTTTTAGATTAATACTCTCTTTCAAAGGTTTTCCATTCAACTAGATTGGTACTTGGTTAAGCGCTAGCAATCCCCTTGCTCCGCGGATTGACAAGAACCTTGGGAATCCCGTGGTGAAAAAGGTGTAGGTCCGTACGCTTGCGGATCATAGGTGGATACGTCTTTTATCCGTCAACACGCTCCTTCCGCTGGGCCCCCGCGCCCCCGTTCGAATCGTTGCTCGAGGTTGAAGTAGGAAACAAACTTAGCGCATGTGAGTTGTTTTTATTTTTGTGCGAAAATGGGACCATTTTGGGGGCGTGCCCCCCGCAAGTAGCCCCCGAGGGTAACTTGGGTTTTCGGGGGGAAAGCCGAGTTGCCCTTTTATTAGACTTGAAGCGTTTACATAGTTGTTTACCAAGCGGGGCGTTGGTCGTACGGTTTTTACAACAAAAATACTTGGAAATCCTAGCTAAGGGTAGAAACGACGTAGGCGTTGGATGTTCCAAGTGTTGGTGAGCTCTTCACCGTCCTCGTTGGCCGGCTTGTACGTGCCGGCTTGAGTGTCTTCACCACGACGTAGGGTCCCTCCCATGGGGGCGATAGCTTGTGGCGCCCTCGGTTGTCTTGGCGCGGCCTTAGGACCAAATCCCCTTCACCGAAGTCTCGTCGACGTATCTTGCATGCTTGGTAGCGTCTTAGGGATCGTTGATACCTTGCGGAATGCATTAAGGCTACGAGGCGTGCCTCGTCCGGGCCCGGTCCGGCGAGTCCTCGCGGGCTCGGTCGGTTAGCATCCTCGTCATAGCCTCGAACCCCGGGTGATCCGTATTCTAAGTCCGTGGGGAGGACGGCCTCCGCGCCATGGACTAGGAAAAACGGGGGTGAACCGGTGGCTCTGCTCGGGGGTGGTCCTTAGGCTCCACACAACCGCCGGTAGTTCTTGGAGCCATTTTCGCCCGCATTTGTTGAGCGGTCGAAAATTTCGGGCTTAAGGCCCCGTAGGATCATGCCGTTGGCACGCTCTACTTGGTCGTTGGTCCGTGGGTGTGCCACGGCCGCCCAATCCACGCGGATGTGGAACTTGTCGCGAGAACTCCAAGAACTTCCGGCCGTGAACCGGGACCCATTGTACGTGATGATGGAGTTTGGTACTCCAAAGCGGTAGACGATGTCGGTGAAGGATGTTACCGCCCGTTCGCCCTTAGATTCGTGATGGGGCGCACCTCCACCCACTTGGAGAACTTGTCGATCGCGACCGGCAAGTGGGTGAAGCCCCCGGCGCCTTCCGCGGGGGCCAGACAATGTCCGGCCCCCACACGGCGAATGGCCATGTCACGGGGATGGTTTGCGGGGCATGGGCGGGCAAGTTGGACTTGCGGGCGTAGAAGCGGCACCCTTCGCGGGGTGCGCACGATCTCGGTGGCGTCCGTGACCGCGGTAGGCCAGTAAAAGCCCTGGCGGAACGCGTTGCCGACGAGGGTGCGGGGCGCGGCGTGGTGGCCACAGATCCCCGCGTGAATGTCCCGTAGGAGCTCGCGCCCCTCAGGAATGGGCACGCACCGCTGTAGGATGCCGGAGGTGGCGCGCTTGTACAGCTCGCCGTCGACGAGGGCAAAAGATTTGGCCATCCTGGCGATGCGCCTGGCCGCGGGCCGGTCGCGGGGAGTTCCCCTCGAGCGATCCGGGCGATGTATTTTTCGCGCCAGTCCTCTTGGGCGGGGAGCCGGCTCGATGTCCATCGCGTCGGCCTCGTGGGAGCCGTACCCCTCGAGGAGGGAGAGCACGTACGCCTCGTTCGAGGGGTCCTCGTCCATGGGTTCCGTACCCGCTGGATTCGAGGGAGCCCCCGAGGGTCCGTCGTGACTCGAGGGGTAGGGCTCGAAGACGGCCGAGGGTTGCGCGATGTCGCGCGCAAAAACGTTTGGGGGAACGGTAATCCGCCCGGCACGCAATCTTGGCCGGTTCATCCGCCTCCTCGTTGTGCCGGCGGGGCACATGGTTGAGCTCGATGCCATAGAACTTGTCCTCGAGGGCCCGCACGGCCTTGCAGTAGGCCTCCATCTTGTCGTCGTGGCGGCTTGCGTTCTTCATGACCCGATCGATCACGAGCCGCGAGTCCCCCCGCATGTCGAGGCGCTTGACGCCTAACTCAATGGCGATTTTGAGGCCGGCCGAGGAGGGCCTCGTATTCGGCCATATTGTTTGACACGGGGAAGTGAAGGCGCACCGCGTATCGCATGTGTTCCCCGAGGGGTGACACGAAGAGCGAGGCCCGCGCCCGCCCCCGTTTTCATCACCGAGCCATCGAAGAACGGAGTCCGGCACTCCGCTTGGATGCGGCGGCGGTAGGCCGTGTATCCGTCCACTCGGTGAAGAAATCGGCCAAAATTTGGGATTTGACGGCCTTGCGCGGGGCGTAGGCGAGCGTCTCGCCCATCGGTTCTACGGACCACTTGGCGATCCTTCCCGCGGCGTCGGGGTTGCGAATGATCTCTCCTAGCGGAAAGGAGGAAACCACCGTGACGGGGGTGGGCCTCGAAGTAGTGGCGGAGCTTGCGCCGCGCAAGGACTACCGCGTACGGCAACTTCTCGGACACGGGGGTAGCGCGTTTTCATGTCCGACGGGACCTCACCGATGTAGTAGACCGGCCGCCGTACGGGCGGGGGCATGCCCTTCCTCCGTGCGCTCCACGACCGGCGCCGACCACCCGGGTGGTTGCGGCCACGTAGAGCCGCAGGGGTTCGCCGTCTTGCGGCGGCGTGAGGATCGGGGCGTGCGTTAGAGACGCCTTCGGCTTGTCGAGCGCATCCCGGGCCTCGGTGGTCCGGGAGAAGCGCTCGTGCTTCTTAAGCGGGCGGTAGAGGGGCGGGCCCTTCTCATCGAGCCGCGAGATGAAGCGGCTCAAGGCGGCGAGGCACCCCGGCACCTTCGCACCCCTTTGAGGTCCGGATCGGACCCATTCGTTCGAGGGCCGCAACCTTTTCGGGGTTGTCCTCGATTCCCCGCGGCGGGAGCCAATGTATCCCGGGAGCATGCCTCGCGGCACTCCGAAGACACATTTTTCGGGGTTTAACTTGACCCCATTGGCCCGTAGGCGGTTGAACGCGACGCCAAGGTCGCCAACCGGGTCGTCCGCCTTCTCGGTCTTTACGACGATGTCGTCTATGTACACTTCGACCGTCCGCTCGATGTGATCCCCAAAAATGTGCTGCATGCAACGCCGGTATGTTGCACCCGCGTTTACGAGGCCAAACGGCATCGTGACGTAGCGAACGTCCCGAACGGCGTGATGAACGAAGTCGCGAGCTGGTCGGACTCTTTCATTTTTAATTGATGGTATCCGGAGTAACCATCAAGGAAGCAAAGCAATTCACACCCGGCCGTTGAATCGACGATCTGATCAATGCGTGGCAAAGGAAAAGGAACTTTAGGACATGCTTTATTAAGACTAGTGTAGTCTATACACATCCGCCACTTCCCATTCTTTTTCTTTACAAGCACGGGGTTTGCTAGCCACGTAGGGTGGAACAACTCCTTGATGAATCCGGCCTCGAGAAGCTTCCGCAGCTCCGCTCCGATTACCCGTCGCCACTCCTCGTCGAAGCGGCGCGGCCGTTCGTTGCACGGCGCGGGCGTTTGGCGGGGATGTCAAGGGAGTGCTCGGCGACTTCCCTCGGGATGCCTGGCATATCCGAGGGGCTCCACGCGAAGATGTCAGCGTTGGCGCGGAGGAAGTCGACGAGCACCACTTCCTATTTGGGGTCGAGGGTGGAGCTGACCCTCAACGCCTTGCCCTCGGGGGCTGACGGGTCGAGGGGGGACCCCCTTGGTCTGCTCCGCAGCCTCGAAGGTGCGGCGTGCTTGGCGGCGGAGTCGAGGTCCTCGTTGACCATCTTCTCCGGCGTGTTCACCGGCGCCGGTGCCTCGCGTGCTCCACGCACTCGACGTCGCGGTCGAACGCGTGCTCGATGGATGAGCCGACGGTGATGACGCCGTTTGGTCCCGGCATCTTCATCTTCAAGTAAGTATAATTGGGGACCGCCATGAATTTGGCGTAACAGGGGTCGCCCAAGTATAGCGTGGTAGGCTCCTTTGAACCCCACCACCTCGAAGGTGAGGATCTCCTTGCGGAAGTTCTTCGGGGTGCCAAACCAAGCGGCGGGTCGATGCGCCCAAGGGGCCGGACACCGCTTGCGGGCGCGATGCCGTGGAACGGCTTCGTGCCGGGCCGCGGCGGTCCAACCCGATCCCCATGAGGTGCAACGTATGCGTGTAGAGGATGTTGAGGCTGCCGCCTCCGTCCATGAGGACCTTCGAGAACCGGGCGTTCCCGATGATGGGGTCAACCACCAGCGGGTACTGGCCTGGGTTGGGGACACGGTTCGGGTGGTCCTCCCGCCGAAGGTGATGGCGTCCTTCGACCAATTGAGGAAGGACGGAGGCGCCCTCTCCGCGGCGAGGACCTCGTGCCGCTCCTTCTTGCGGCGGCGGGTCGACATGTCGACGGTTGGCCCCCCAAAGATGAGGAACACATTTTCAACGGCGGGGGAAGCCGCCGCGTCGCCATCGCCTCCGTCTTTCTTGGCCTCTCGCCTCCTTCGCGGCGGCACGGCCATAGAATTTCTTGAGCATATCGCACTGCTCAAGGGTGTGGTTCACTGGGGTCTTGTGGTAAGGACATGGCTTTTTCAAGCATGTCGTCGAACACCCCCGGGCCTCGAGGGGCCGGTCGAGGGCCCCGTCGAGCCGGGTCAACAGCAAAGGCCTCGGCGTTGCCGTCGTCGCGCCCCTCGCTCGCGCGCCGCGCGGCGCGGCTTCTTCCCCCTTCTTGCCCCGCTTGTCGTTGCGGTGGGGCTCCTTGGACTTGTCTGCCCTCCGCGGGCGCGTCCTCCGAGCGCTTGCCCTTCTTGCCGTCGAAGATCGCCCCCACGGCCTCTTCTCCGCAGGCGAAGCCGCCGGCGATATCGAACGGCTCGTTGGAGTCCGCGGGCGGGCTGCGTCCCGGCTCCCGCACGAGGTCCCGCACGTGGTGCCCTCGAGGAAGGCATGCACGATCTCGGACTGCGCCACGCTGGGGAGCTCCGTGCAGCGCTTGGAGAAGCGCCGTATGAAATCCCGCGGCGACTCGCCGGGCTTCGTGTGCGGGGAGCGCGAGTCCCACGAATTTCGGGGTGCACGTACGTGCCCCCGGAAGTTGCCCACAAACGTGCGGACCAGATCGTCCCAGTTGTGGATTTGGCTGGCGGGCAAGTGCTCGAGCCATGTCCGGGCCGCGTCGCCGAGATGCAGGGGCAAGTTGCGGATGATGACCTCGTCGGCCGGTGGCCCCGCCCACCGACAAGCCAAGCGGTAGTCGTTAAGCCACACGCGGGGGTCCGTCTCCCCGTTGTACTTCACGATGGTCGAGGGTTGGCGGAAGCGTTGGGGGAATGCCGCCGCGCGGATCTCCCGGCCGAACACACGGGTGCACGGGGGGCTCCGGCGTCGCCGAGCGGTCCTCGCCGGCGTCGTAGCGTCCACCCCGTCGAGGGTGGTAGCCCCTTGCTGCTCATGCGTCCGCCCGCTCGTGCGCCCGGCGTTGATGACGTTGCGGGCGTCGCCATCCGGGGCGCCCTGCGTGCGTCAAGGAGCCGCTCCTTGGCCGGCATGCGTCCTTGGTCGGCGGGTTGCCCCGCCGGCCCCCCCGCATGCACCGAGGGTTCGCCTCCGGTGCGGCTTCGTCGTCCCGCGCATCTTCCCCGTTGGCGGATGCGCGAGGCCGAGCTCTCGGCCTGCTGGACGGCCGCTTGCTCGATGAGAGTTTGCACCTCGCGGTGCAGGTCTCGAGCCTCGGGGGTCGAGGGTGCCGGCATGGCCCGCAGCAGTGTCGCGGCGGCGATGAGTTTTTGGCTCGCCCGCGGGGGCGCGTCCGCGTTGTCGATGTTGGGGACGGTGTTGATGCGGTCGCGGACTGTCGGCCCGGCTCCCGTGCGCGTTCGCCGCGCGCGGAGGCTTCCCCCGCCATTGAGGTGCGGAGCGGCCGCACCGTCCGTATTCCTCCCGCCGGCTTGGCCTCGAGCTCGGGGGCTTGGGCCACCGCGCGTCGGCGTCGGCCCCCGGAGAGCGCTTGGCCCCGCGGCCAGGCGCGTGGCGATCCCTGGGGCAGGGGTGATCTCCCCGTCTCCGGCGCCCACCGCGCCAGCGGCATTGGCTGGGTCGTTGGTGATGACGGCGTAGCACTCCCGCGCGGGGTCGTAGCTCCCGGTGCTGGAGTCGTCGGAGCAGCCGAACCAGTAGTCCGTAGCGTCGAGGAAACGCCTGAACATGACTGGGTCCGGCACGCCGGAGAAGTCCCATTCCGCGTACCCGTGGCGGTTGGCGGGTGGCAACGCGTCGATGGAACCCAGGGACGACTCGTCCCCTGCTGAGGCGCCGGGGTCTTTGGCGACGAAGACGTGGCGGCCGGGCGGAACCTCGCGCATCGTGGTGTTGACGTTGGCGTTGTAGGCCGACGTAGCGCCACGCGGCCCGATGGGAATGCGTGGGCCGGAAACCGTGCGCCGTCCCGCCGGGGCGGTGGCGGTCGTCGTGACGGTGGGCGCGCCGCGCCGAGTGGCGGTGCGCTCGGCCCGCCGCCGCTCGGACCGCGCCTCGCGCGAACGCCGTCCCGGAGCGACGTCGGCGTCGTGGCGTCGACGGGCCCGCGGCATCCGTGCCCGCGGGCGCCCGTGCCGTGGTGGTGCGTGCGGCGGGGGCCGCAGCCGGCCCCGGCTGGCGCCGCGCGCGGAGTTCCTCACGGTTGGTGAGGCGCATGAGATAGCCGTTCCCCGTGGCCCGAAAGTTCGGGTCCCCCGAAGCGAATTTCGAACCCGGCCGGGAGGGGGTCCGAGCTACCCATGCGAGAGCGTGTACCACGGTACTCGGTGCGGATCACCATGGAGGGAGTTGACGGAATGACCTTAGGCGCTCGATGGCCCCACGGTGGGCGCCAGCGTCGGTGCGGAATATGGTCCCGACACTAACCGGTAGAAAGCGCCGAGGTCTATCCCTCAATGGTCGATGCTAAGTAACAAGTGACACGGAGTATTTATCCCGGTTCCGGTCGAGGGGGCCGTACGTCCGGCAGAGACGCGTGCTCGAGGCACTATATTACTTAGCACCGGGGGTGCCCGTAGTGGAGCCGCTACAAGCAAGGCGAGAGAGGAAGCCTCGGCTTCTAAGTCCCCGGAGGAGTGGTCGAAGATGTTGCGGGAGAATTGGAGAATGAGTACGTGGTGTGCGGTGAGTTCCTGTCTCGTATCTTCTCGGGTCCGTCCCCCCGCGGCTAGGGGTTCGCCCCCCCCCCCCCCCCCTTTATAGATCAAGGGGGAGGCGGATTACATGCGCGCCGCGCTATCTAGCTACGTGGGGAAACGCAATGTGCTATGCCGTAGAGTGGGCGGCCGTCCGGACGATCCTTGCGGCGATCCGGCCATGATGGCCTACCTTGTACCCGAACGGTGGCGGTTCGAGGGTAGAAGGGTGGCGGATGGTGGCGATGTCCTCCGATAGGCTCGAGGGAGGTGTCGACGTTGGCTCCGTACGGGGCACGGGAGTAGGTAAAACGGCGTTCCTTCCCAACGCGCTTCACGCGTCGGGGTTGTTGCTACGGCGCCGGCGTGCGCCCGCACGCGCGGGGACGGCGGCCATCTTTCGTTACGGGGGCGGGGATGGCGATCCACCGGCCTAGCGCCTCCACCTAACCCCCGTAGGATCACAAGAAAGTGAATCGAGGGTGCAACCGGCCCCCCTTCGAGGGCTCGGCGCGTTAGCCCACCTGGAGCGGGCGCACGGTGTCACGGGACCGACACCGGCCGTGCCGCACTCGCCCCCCCCCCCACGGTGATGGGGATGGGCTCCTCCCTAGGGAGTTGGTGCGGCGGCACCGGGGCGCGAGCCCCGGCGCATGATGGCACCGTCCTACCGGTGTCGGGCGTTAAATGCCCGTGTACGGGGGCCGGCGCACGCGTGAGGGGCGCCCTCGAGCGTGGCGGACCCCGGTCGAGGGTGGGACGTGCCCTCGAGCGAGGCGGAACCCGGCTCGAAGGGGAGCGAGCCCTCGAGCGAGGCGGAGCCCGCTCGAGGGAAGGCGGCCGCCCCTCGAACGGGGCGGAGCCCGCCCGAGGGGGCGCGCATCCTCGAGCGAGGCGGAGCCTCGTTCGAGGGGATCTCTAAGAGGGCCGCCTTGATGGGCCGTCGGGATCCCCGCGGCGTGGGCCGTTTCCTGCGGGGTTAGGCAATTTGTGCTTTGGGCTTGTTGCGGGTTTTAAGTGAGGATTTCCCCGTTGTTTAAGGGGACCCCTAGGGCTGTCCCCGACAAGAGCCTCCTTGCACATCAAGTAAATCATGGGCGCAGCCATGTATCCATATCTACCACGTCTTGACAACCTAAGACGTGTTACAATGTTTATCTTAACAAGGAGAACAGTTTGCATTTTTTTCAACTTTTTGATGCATTTTTTGAATACACATAACATAGTTACTCCTGAAGATGAAGTTCTATTTCGATGTAATTAATTCAAAATGACGTAATGGAAAAAAAAGATGCACCTCAATTCCTATAGGAAATAGTTTACTGTTGCTCGAGGAAGCAAAGGATCTTACAAAATAGATCAAGGATGGAGGTTGAGCTGGATTTATCTTCTGTAGAACTTGTGGCAATTCATTTCTCAGCAAAACCTGAATCTGGTGGATGCCGAGTGTATCATACGGAGTTTTATGTCCCGAGCGAGGAAGTACTATCATTCATCATACCATCATGAAGTAGTAATGGCTGAGCTGTTGAACTTCTGAGGCTGTCTGTATTTATTAGTCCTCGACTCCTCGTTCACGGCCTCGATAGGGGCGACTCGTTCCTCCCTAGTCCCCAACCACAGCTGCTTCTTTCCTCCTCGCCCGCGGTACCGCCGGTTCCAGACGCATGAGTACGAATACCGATTCTCCACTCCCGCCGGCGCCGTCCCTCCGCGTGCGTGACGCCGTGACATGTCACATGTGAGTCCATCGTGCTTCTGTGCTCTGCCCGGCGTCTCTGCTTCTGGCCCCCTCCGCTTGCTGAAACGCCGCGCGCCGGCGCCGTCCGCTGCTGCTACAACCTGCACCAAGGCACAACAGGTAAACTCCTCTCCAATGGCAAGCTTGCAACTGGTGATTGTTTTTTTGTGATTAGATTGTATATCATAACCCCTTGATGGCTTGATCGGCTGTTCCCTTTACTTTTTTTTCTTAAATTGCAGTATGCTTTATTCACTCTTTGTTCCTTTAGCTGATTGTTTGGCCAAGATGAAAAGGTTAAAGACTCTTAATAGTTGGTATACTCCCTCTGTCCCAAAAAAAATGTCATTCTAGGAATTTTAGGACAGATTATGAAGGAGATCAAATGACCTCGATTGCCCCTATTTATTTGCCATATTAGGTGTTAATTGATTGTTGCGTGCCTACATGCACATGCACACATGCCAATTTAAGTAAAACGTCATTCTTTTTGGGACAAATTTTGAATCATAAAACGTCATTCTTTTTTGGACGGGGGAGTAAGAAGGTTGTTTATACATAAAATCCTAATGTAAATAATGATTGTTAGTTCTCTTGACGATCAAAGCATATGATCTAGGTGGTTCTCTTATCGGTGAATTCAAGTTGGCAACATATTAGGTGGAAATCAACCTCTCAGTGAAAACTATGGAAACCTCAATTTGATCCACATGATGTTGATCCAACGGAGCGCTTAGAGGAGGTGGGAGGAGTGATTTGCGAAAGCACCTTTGCAAATCATCCCTTCCACCTCCCATGAATTTTGCAAATCACCCCTCCCACCTCTCATGAGTTCTCCCATGGATCAAGATCGTATGGTTTAGATTGAAGTTTCTATAGTTTACACAGAGAGGTTGATTTCCACTAGATATGTTCCCATTCAAGTTAATAGAGATGCAATTCCCTTGTGTTGCAAACGTATCACATATATATATTATATGCTACCTTATTGTAGTTCTGCATTGGAGCTAATCAGTAGACAATTGTTGGTGCAACTCGTGTTGATTTGCTTATTATATGTTCTATTCAAGTTTGTATATGTTTATCATGTCATAAATACATAGTTGTCAGTTGTCACCTTATCATTGGTGGATCCTTGTTGAAAATCCTATCTCCACCTGTCATGTGGAACAAGACTTTTGGGCGGCGCGGCAAGGAGCACAGGGTGCCTGTCTTCGGCAGGAAAGCAGGCATCAATGCTTAGATATAGGAGTTTGAGTTTGTTAGGATTTGTTGCTTAGAGATAAAGTTTGATCAGGAGTTTGTTAGCCTAGGAGACCTTATAAGCCGGGTGTTAGGGGAGATGAGGATTAGGCTTAGATTAATCTGTAACTTGGCCTCCCACGCCCTGCCTCCCCTGTTCGCCATGAGCACGATTGCTCCGCCGGGCTGTCGAGGTCCAGGGCCACGTCCAGTCACCTCATTTGATTACAATCTTCGCCATATTCCTCCCACCAATCTTCCCCCTTCTAGTTCCCATGACAACTTGGTATCAGGAGTTCCGGGAGATGTGTAAAAGCTCAGATGACCTCAAGTCGACACTCGAGCGGCTCACTGCCAAAATTGATGAGCTCTCCACCGATGTCAGGGCTCTGAAGCCCCTGGCGCCCGTGGCGGACAAGATGGCGGCCGTCCCAGACCAGATAGTTCGCCTCCAGGCAGCGGCGTTCGACAACACCGAGCAACTCCGCGCTCTGAACCTCGCCATGATCCGCGCGGAGAACACCCCGTTGACGCAAAATGTGCACTCAACGCCAATCACACGACAAAAGGCCGAAAAGCTAGCTTCGCACGCGCAGAGAGAAAGTGACGTGCCAGTCAATTTTTCCTGAAAATTAACAAAAGATAAAACAGTTAAATACCAAAGCTTGGAACATACCGGGTGGTACCAGGCAGTTCCATATTTACGGCTAAGAAGCCAAGCAAGATGACATGTAGCTATGCGAAGCTACCCGTCAAAGAACCACAACCATTCGGGTAACCGCGAAGGAAAAACGAACATTGCCGAATGGGTGACATAAGCATGACAACGATCGATCTTTGAATAAACATGGATGCATGTGCAAAGCCATGACCGATCTTCATGAAGATTAACATTAAATGAAGTATAGCACGGACATGATCATGTATTAAATGAGCACGCATAGATCAAAGCACTAGTCTACCGCATGTCTAGATACTTTAAGATCCGTCGGGTACGATCACAAACAAATCTATCCACCGCATGATACAACTTGCATGAAGAAACGTACCACTTTCTGCAAATAGATCTATCCACCGCATGATACAATCTAAATACGGAAAGCTAAAAGCATACATCACTTAAGGCACGAACGAGGCACGTGATCTACTCGTGAAAAACATAACCGAATACGGCTGAATGTACCGATCCAGGGTCCATGGAGAAGGAACAAACATTACCACGTGAATAAATCTATCAGATTGAATTGGAAACCTAATCCACCGGATGACTAACTCCAAAGCAACCCAAAAACCTGCATCTACCGCATGATACCCGGTTCTTTCAAGATTTATACGCACAAAGCAAGCTTGAACCCACAACACGTGACAACCTAGATCGATTCGGTTTCGGCTATCAGAGAGCACAAGATCCACGCGTCAAAGACACGAAACCTACCCTTGCACGGGTCTTAAGAGGAAGAGAGCCGATCCAAACCCATCTAGATTGGGCAAGAGTGTATTACATGAATTAAAACATAAAGTAAAACTCATGATAACACAGGGTAACTTAATGAATCTACTGGATCTTGCCAAAATCCAATAGAGCCGATAACTAGCTTCGAGCTAGATCTTAGCCTACCGCATGGCTCATGATCTAACAAGAAACCCTCTTGAACCAAGCTTGAATCTACCGCATGACACAAAGCATGGTAACAAGACTACTTGCATCAGATCTAAATCCACCGCATGATACTAGACATGATACAAGGTTGCCGGTACTCACGGAGGTCGACGGATCGATTGGTCCTCTCGAAGAACTCGACGACACGACAAGGGACTCTAGGGTTTGGCGTAAGGCCGGTGTGTATTGAGGAATGAACGTGTTTGTTACATACATCCAGGGATCGTATTTATACCCCGTCGATTACAACCGCGAATGGATTCATTGCCTAACTAAACTCGATCGCCCATCCATCCATTCGCTTCCTCCGATCGAGCCACGTCACCGTCCAATCCCGCAAAATCAGCTCTCTTGTTCTTTTGCCGAACCGGGAGCGGATAGCCGACCGCGGATCCTTCGCCGAAAATCTCTGAAAATATCTTTCCTTCCACCAGACGGACTCTTTTTCGAATCGGACCCACATGTCATACTCCTTACCAAATTCTGGTGTTAACACATGCCCCTTCAATTGTGGGATAAAAGTAATTTTGTTCCACAATTGACTCTAGCCACGAATCCTCGAGCCAAACCTGTCAACACCTGTTCTTCGCAATCCGCCGGATTCTTCGTTCAGATCCAACCCTAGATCCCCTTCGTTCCGAGCTCGAATCTCCAATGGCAACTCAGAACCAAGTCGCTCGTGTAAATTCACCCCTCCAAACCTTTGTTCGGCATTAGGTTTTCAATTTTACCCGAGATTTTCTTCTTCCGCTCTCTTCCGAGAACCTTCTCGCTCTTCTAATTCCTATTGAGGCCAATTCGCAGCCTTATTATCTTGGTCCCGAAGGGAATCCCGACCCTCGAGATTTTATTGCCGCCGAATCTCGGAGAATCCCTTTCAAGGTAGCTTTATCTCCACCTCCCCGGTGGCAAGATGCGTTCAAGAACCGGCCTTTGCCCCCAATCGCAGTCGGAAGACTTGGTATCGTAGGATTCTTGCGGATAAGAGTGGATTGACCAATCGGATACTCTCCGCATTGCTCAATGTCCGGAGTTATCCGTAGCCGAGACACCCAAGAATGAAGATCTTCCGATAGCCGCATGCCACTTTCGGTCAAATGGCGTCAACGCCTTCCTTTTTGGGCATGGCCCAATGTCTCCAACTTTAGCCGATGTGTACATGATCACCGGCCTTGACATCACCGGTCCGTTCGGCCTTGGAACTTCAAAAATTCCTCACGCCGGACGGGGGTAAAGCCGAGGGAATGGCTACAAGAATTATATTTTGAAGCACATGAGAGACAATTCCCTTGGCGAAGTTGAATACGAGCCTTTTTGAACATGTGGTTATGCGGATTTGTCTTCCGTGGCAAGGCCAACGAACCCACTTTGAATCATATCGCAATGGCGATCCATCTGGCTAGTGGCAATCGCCTTCCTTTGGGAAAATTCCTCTTGGGCAGTGTATACCATATGCTTCATCAGACCGTTATCCAAATGTACACCGGCCCGCAGGATAACGTGCGTCAATGGCCCTTGGTGGTTTGTTCAAATTTGGCTGCAACTTCACATGCATCAGATTGTAGGTGTCGACTTGAACTCCGGGTTCTTCCCCCGGTCCAATCCCCCCGAAGGAGAGCTTCAAGTCACCGGAGGATGCCAAAGCTATGGAGAAGCAAACTTCAATCGTTATCGTTCGGCAAGACATCACCCGAGCTCTTCGAGTTGTTCTTCAAAGGCTTCCCCAATCCTCTTTGGCTCCCTTATCTAGGCTATGACACTCGACCTTCCCCGTCGAGTTCTCCTTTGAGCCCGGCCATCAAGATGGGAGATTCTTGGAAATCTTTAATATCATAATCCGCCCATGCATATTACCGGCCGAGTTCAATGGAGGGAGGCGTAATGCCGATACTTATGAGTACTACCGGCCTAATGTAATGGCCGGGCAGCTTGGATGCGGTCGAGTGCCCCCAAGATTGTTTCTCGCATGAATTCCTCAAGCCCGGGGAGGAAATCAAAGAACCGATGCAAGGTGCGAAGAGTTTTCAACTATGTGTGCGGTCCCACCGTCTACACATGTCCTTTTGTGCCCGCAACCATAGCTCACCCCACCTTCAATTCATGGTGGCAAGAATTCCATGACCACATCTTTAGTGAACCCGTTCATGTGTTCGTGCGGCACTGGTGCCCGATTTCCCCGCCGACTTCGGAGGTAACACAATGAACCCTTGGATCAAACACTCCTTCTCCATTCATGGTTTTGACCTTCATCTTTTGTCCACAGAACACGCACTCGCCCCTCGAGCCAGGGTAATCACTTATAATGCCGAAGGCCCGATTTCAAGATCGGGGTTTAAATCCACAACCCCGCATCAATTAATGGCCGGGTATGCTACTACGGATCCCGCCTTTCTAGCCTCGCTGAGACGGGGAGGCAAGGTCCGCACCCGATTGCCCCTCCAAGTGCCAAAAGGAGAAGAACTGTCAAAAAGGTGCTTGTTGAGGTAAAACCCTTTACCTTCTTGATTACCAAGTCACTCGTTCTTGATGGATCATATTCATTGTGCATTTTCGACCGGAGCCCAACATTCTTCGTAACCAAGCACTCGCCGATGCTCCATCCATTGGTATGACTTTTGCTGTTCTTTCTCAAGGATAAGCACTGGCACTTATCCCTTCAATTGGACATTTGCAGAAGAAACCGTGGGAGAACCACTTGTAGATGTCCCAGTGGTTCAACAGGCGAGCCCTTCCAGGGTTGAATTGCCTATCCCAGTTGAGATCTCATCTTCGTCACCCTCTGCAGAAGCAGTACGTTCTCCAGAGATGAATCTCCCAACTCAACCGGAGCCACAAAATTCCCCCAGGATGCCATCGCCTATCAGTCAGGCAGCAATGACCAACCCAACAGAGGAGGATCCAATTCTTCACCAGCCAGAAACTCACGAGTCGCTGATTGCTGCATCAGCATCTCCTGACTTGGAGGTTTCGGCTCTACTCGGGACGCCTCTTCCGTCTGCGATTGCCCCCGCTCAAGAAACCACTCATGAGGTGCCCAATTCCGCTCTTGATTTCGATACCTTGATGCTAGCATTCTCACCTCGGCAATGTTGTTTCCAGGGTCACACCCCGTCATCATCAAGCTTGCCGTCAGAGGGCCCATCAACTGCCGAGGTGATGAGAGAAATAAACCGGCCGCCCGATGAAGTGTTGCCCAAACTCAAAGAAATTGCGGGTACCGGCTAGAAAAAGACGTTCGAGATCGGCCTCAATGATCTTCGCCATTTTGAAGAGATGTTTGAACCCATTAGTCGAAGACTTCCCGATGACATCGAGCTTTTCTATCATCCGTCTACGACTTAGAGCCCTTCTACGTTCCTTTGAGGCGCACTTGGAGGAAATTGCGCTCCCGTTCGGCCATTGAAAAGGAGAAAATCGATGCCGAACATGCCATGAACGGGGTACAATCCCAAGCGGAAAGCTATAAAGATGCCTTGGCCGACCCGCAAGCTTCTTACGATTTGAAAGTCGCCGTAAAAGGCCGCTCTAGAGGCGGAATTGAGAAGCCCGTCGGCGGAGATGGAGATTGACCGAAGAAAATAGCCGATCTTCCCGGATTGATAGCAAAGACCGAAGCGGAGGTAGAATCGGGCCGTCACCGGAGTAAAGCAATGCGATGCGAGCTCACCGGCTTAGCCGGTGCCCAAAAGGACTACCGGGAGATCCTGGATAATTCCAACTTGATAATATCCAATGTTCGTCACGCACTCGCAAAACTCCTCGGTGCTTGAATGTCCTTATTGATGTATACCGGGTCGGTCGTTCTTGTAATATTTCCTTTGCGATTTGTTCCCTTTCCTTTGTGTACTTTGAGATGTAATGTTGAACGACCCATTCGGTAGTGAAATGCCAACTCCCGAAAAACACCTTGATTTCCTTTAGCCGAAACAATCGATCCGCACGCGTCTCGGCCTTAGAACTCCAAACGACCCACCGGCGGGTTGGTCAAGGAAATCTTTCCACCTTCCGATTTTATTGGGACGTGCGCCACGATCCACGCCCACGACTCGAAGCCACGATTCATCCCCGCCAGGCCTATAAATGTTAACATAGGTGCCTCTAGCTCTCCACCAGGCCTTCTAGCTCTCGAATCTTTGCCAATCTTTGGTCTTCTTGCAAACAAGGCACATCCCCAAACCGCAATGGTGCGCCGCCTCAACCGCCGCCGCGCCTCCGACGAGGCCGAGGGGAAGCGGCGCTAATGCGCGCGGGCGGTGATGATCATCAATTTCTCCTCGTCGATCTTCCTTTTGATCTTCCTTTGCCTTGACAATCATCTCCCTTTTTCGGGGTTGATTCGGTGGAATCCGCCTCGCGCGCCGGCCAATCGGCCCCTCCCCGACGACTCTTCGGAGTCCGATGGCCACTCCCCGCACCGTACGGGGGAAGCGCATGCTATTCGCTTCAAGGAGGAGCTAGAGGCGTCCCGTCTTGAGCCGGAGGACGTCTCCAAAAAAGCGGGCGTGGCCGAACTAGAATGGGAGGACCGCCGGAAACAAACGGCCGGAGGCCATCGATGGTATGGTCTCGATTCTTGATTCGGCCCCGGCCTTTGACGCTAATCCTTTCTTGTTTGTCTTTTGCAGCCCGTGATGCCGAGCTCAACCGCCCAAAGGCGCCGGTAGAGCAACCGGCGGAGAAGGTGAACGCTCACGGCGACACGCCGGCGGAGCGCCCGGCCGCGGTGGAGCGCCGCATCGACGAGGTGGCCGTCCATGGCGTTCGTTTGGGCACCACCTTGGGCCCGGGCCGCGATGGCGACGCATACGGACGTCGACTATTCCACCGGGCCGCGTGGCTTCCGTGGCGGTGCGCGGAGGACATCGACGAGATCGAGCTCATCCCGGAGCGCCTCGACGGCCACGGCGACGCCATTGCCGAAATTACCCATCCCCGTCCGTGTTGAACGGACTCTTTGACTAGATTGTACTAGGGATGTGTAAATGTCGGCAATATATGATGAACTTTTGGATTCTCGCATTTGTTCCGTGATATTTCCCTTCGCATTTGCATCCGTGAATTCGTCCTCTTTGAATGCATCCGGGAACCGTCTTTAGCCGAACGCTCGCAAACGACGCGCCCTCGGCGCAAGATCCACAAAGGATCCCAATTCGGCAATCCGTAAACACCGTTCAAAAGAAAACCCTTCGCACTCGGTGGAAACCCCCCGCCGCTTGGTATTCCAACAAAGTGTGTACCGGCCGCATCATCACTCCCAATGCGCCTCCTTGGTCAATAAAATAGCCCGTGGGGTGCTCGCAAATCCACTCGCACACTCCTCCATCGCTTCTCGTCTCTTCCTTTGTCGCTAGAAGAAAAAACCCCAACGCCATGGACAAGGGTAAACGGCCCTCGGGGGAGCGGCTCGTCAAGGAAGCGTACGATTCGGAAGTGAGTTCTTTCTTGATCCGCTCCTTGTCCTCCTCGCTTGATCTTGCGCTTCATGTTTTCCTCTCCGCCTCTTTCGGCCTTGATTTGCTTCCCGAAGAGGTCATCGGAACCGAAGATGTTCCCGAGTACATCTCCTCCGATTCTTCTCCCCGAGGCGGAGGATGCCACGCCCGAGCAAAGGGTCATTCATCGAGCCGCGCCGCCGTGCCCGCACCCGGAGCGTGACCTCGGGGACATGTCCGTCCGCCGCCAAGCCGAACGCGAGCGTCGTATGGCGCCGGAAGCGCTAGTAGGGGGTAAACGCTTCGTCCCCCTTTATGTTTGCATCCGGATTTCTTGCCCCTAACCTTGATTCTTTTGCTCCGTATGTCTCTCGACGGTACAAAGCAACCCGAAGGCGGCCCGGGATAGCTTGGTAGAGGCCGCCAATCGTGGTCATCCTCGTGCGTTCCAAGTCGCCGTCACGGTGGTCCCGGAACAACCGAAGAGGGAGCAAGCAGCTCGAAGAAGTAAAGAAAAGATTGAATCATACTTTCGCTTCTTTCTCCACGCCTTCTCGCTTCCCTCCCTTAGGGGACTTGACCTTCGTGGTCGCTATGTGTAATCCCGCAAGAAACCAGTTGTAGTGTAGTATTGAGCTAAGGGCAATGCATCGGGCACCGGCCATTTTCTCTTGTTCATGGATTTTTGTTCTAAAGGCGGCCTCATCCTTGAGCGCCGCCGTTTCGTGTCGATGTGTATAATCATCGATCGATTTCAATGCTAGGATAATACTTCTTCGGATATCTTCCATTTATTGCGGCGGAAAACTCTTCTCCCCAGCAAAGTTTTCAATATGTATGCATTACCGGGACGCATCCGACCACACGAAAAGGCCCCTCCCGGCTAGGGGACCATTTGCCGAATTCACTGTATTTAGTTCCAATCGGCAGTAGCG
Organism: Cenchrus americanus; assembly: GCA_947561735.1. Taxonomy (NCBI): domain Eukaryota; kingdom Viridiplantae; phylum Streptophyta; class Magnoliopsida; order Poales; family Poaceae; genus Cenchrus; species Cenchrus americanus. Next base: position 92,375,597 of record OX387244.1, on the reverse strand, counting down.
CTTTCCAAACTAGATCGCCTTCTGCGAATTGCTTCACCTTCACTTTCTTGTTATAGTATTTGGCGACCCGCAGCTTGTTTTTCTCGATGTTCTCTAGGGCCCTGAGACGGATCATATGCAAATCTTCTAACTCATCCATCATTAGGCCACTGTAATCCTTGGAGCTCAAATCGTTTTGCAAAGACTACTCTCCTTGACTCGATTGCATTTCCCGGGCAAGGTGATCGCGTGATGCCCGTAAACCAACTCGTAAGGAGAAGTCTTTGTGGCTCCATGGGGGGCCATTCGGTAAGCCCACGCCGCTTCACCGAGTACCGAATGCCATCTCCTCGGCTTCGGTCGATCTTCTTCTCGTATAAGCTTGATCATGATCTTGTTAGAAGCCTCTCGCTTGACCATTAGCTTGGGCATAGTATGGAGAAGAATTAAACAGTTTGATTCCCATGCTTTCGGCAAAATCTCTGAATTCCAATGACACGAATTGTGCCCCTTGGTCAGTGGTAATCGTCTGAGGAATCCCAAATCGATAGATGATGTGTTCCTTGACGAATTCGATCATGTTTTCTGACGTCACCTTCTTGAGTGGGATTGCCTCGACCCATTTGGTGAAGTAATCGTAGCCAAAAGCACGAACTTATGCCCCTTGCTAGATGGCGGATTAATTTGGCCAATCAAGTCCATACCCCAGCCCCTGAATGGCCATGGCTTGATGATGGGATTCAATGCTGATGCAGGGACTCTTTGAATATTCCCGAACCTCTGGCAATCTTGACACCCCTTGTAATACTCAAAGCAAGTCCTCTAATATCGTCGGCCAAAAGCATCCGGCATTGCCTAATAACCCATTTCATGCGATAGGCCGATTGGTGCGCTCCACATATCCCATCGTGCACCTCGCTCATCATGTTCTTGGCTTCTTCTCGGGACCCGTGCATCGTAGCAATACCCCATCTAATGATTTATAGAATAAATTATCATCCGTAAGAACGAACTTGATTGCCTTGTACCCGAGCTTCCTAGAGACTTTTCGGGATGGATCTCTCAAATAATCAACGATCTCTTTCCTCCAATCATCTTCTCGTAAGATCCGTCCCTAGTGCTCACCTCTGCAAAGCAAATGCTTCTTGACTCTCTTTATAACCAGAGGCGCTCCGAGCCACCGTTTGCTTCCTCGTTATGCTCTCTAGGAATGTGTTGTAGGGTTACTAATGGAAAGCCCTTCAAGATTTCTCCCCGCACTCCTCGTAGTAACTCCTCGCGCCTCGCTCCCGCACTCGTACCGGCCGTTCAATTGCTTGATGACCAACTCGAATCTCCATAAATTTCAACCGAAACGGCCCCGGCTTCTCTCAAATATTGAAGCCCTCGAAGCGTTGCCTCGTACTCACTCGGTTATTCGTGACGGTGGGTTGTATAGGAATGGCGAATTCAAACATCTCACCTCTCGGGAGAAATTAGTAGGATCCCTACTCCCCCACCTTCGCCACATGATGACCCGTCAAAGAATAAAGCCCATGGGGTAATTTCAAGCGTATCAATTGAAGGGTCACGGTGTTCAGTTATAAAATCGGCAATGACCTGACCTTTGATGGCCTTTGCCGATTCGAACTTCAACTCGAATTCTGATAGAGCTAAAATCCATTTGCCAACCCGACCATTCAAAATTGGCATAGATAACATGTGTTTTATCACATCGAACTTCGAGTATACAATGCATTCGGCATTCAACAAGTAGTGCCGAAACTTTGTACACGAGTAGTATACGCAAAGACACAATCTTTCTATAGCCGAATACCTCGGTTTCGGGATCAAGTAGTTTTCGGCTAAGATAAGCTACTACCCGCTCCTTGCCTTCGAATTCTTGAATAAGGGCCGATCCAATAGTTTGGGTATCGGCCGCCACGTACAACTTGAAAGGCTTTTTCACCGAGGAGGAACCAAAGACCGGCGGCTCCTTCATGTATTGCTTGATTTCCTCGAAAGCCTTTTGTTGTTCGTCGCCCCATGTGAATTTCGATCCTTCTTTAGCTTCAAAGCAACGGAGAGAATGGCAACACCTTCGTGATAAATTTGAGATGAACCTTCTCACAAAGTTGATCTTGCCGAGCAAGTTGATTGCAACTCCTTGAGGTTGGTTGGAGGAACGACTTCATCAATGGCTTTCATGCTCTTTTTGCCAACTTCGATCCCTCCTTCGTGGACCAAAAACCCCAAGAACTCTCCACCGACACCCCGAACGCACACTTGTTTGGATTCATCTTTAGGCCATGCTTCCGGGTGCATTCCAAGGTCTTCTTCACATCTTCCAGATGGGTGTCATGACTTAAGGACTTGATTACTACGTCGTCAATGTAGATTTCCACGGTCTTGCCGATCAACTCATGAAAAATGTAATTCATGGCCCGCTGATAGGTTGCACCGGCATTTTTCAACCCAAATGTCATGACGATCCATTCGAATAGGCCTATATGACCAGGACATCTAAAGGCCGTCTTCGAGATGTCTTCTATTGCCATAAAGATCTGATTGTACCCTGCGTTGCCATCCATGAAGCTAATCACCTTGTGCCAAGCGGCGCGCTCAATCAACAAATCGGCAATAGGCATCGGGTATCCATCCATGGGAGTAGCTCGTTTAGGTCCCCGAAGTCTATGCAAACTCTCATTTTTCCATTTTTCTTATACACAGGGACGATGTTAGAAATCCACTCCGCATATCCGCAGTGGCCGAACGAAGTTTGCGTCAAGTAACCTCTCGATTTCTTTCTTCACATCGGCCAATACTTCATCCTTGTAGATTTTCCGGGCGGTTGCTTATATGGCTTGAAACCAGGCTTGATTGGCAACCGATGCTCGACGATGGATCGATCCAATCCGTGCATCTCCGAGTAATCCCGGGCGAAGCAATCTTTATATTCTTTGAGAAGCTCAATTAAGTTCCCCCGAAGTCCGGGCCGCAAATTCGCACCGATGAACGTCGGCCTTGGCTTATCACCGCTTCCAATGTCAACTTCCTCCGGCCTTATCGGCCGACATGAATCCTCGTCCCAACTTGCCATCGGTGCCATCCACGGGGTTCTCCATTAAAAATTACCGTAAGAGCCGACCGCTTGAATCGGCCGTTGGTCACCGCCGACAGTTCAACAGACCTTCTCCCCGTCCTTCCCCGAGAAGCAATCGATGCCTTGGTACTCCCGCAAGGCTGGTTCCATGTTAGCCACGCTCACGGAGTCATCCGCCTGGACGACCTCGATTTCATCGTCCACCCATTGGATCAGCTGTTGATGCATAGTGGATGGGACGCAGCAGTTGGCGTGGATCCAGTCCCGCCCAAGCAGCAGGCTGTAGGCTCCCTTCCCTTCGATGACGAAGAAGGTGGTGAGCAACGTCTTGGACCCGATCATCAAGTCCACGTGAGCGCATCCTTTGGTGTCTGAGGGGTTCCCGGCGAAGTCGTTCGGTGATGATGCTTGTTGGTGTCGATCGCTCGGGGTCATGCCAAGCTTCCTCGAAGGTGGTGTACGGCATTACGTTGACCGCCGCGCCACCGTCGACGAACATCTTGGTCAATGGCTTGCCATTGACGTACCCCCCTCAAGTACGGCGGCCTCATGTGGCGATTCTTGGCCGGCTTGTCGAAGATGGCCTCGCTTGGCAAGCACCCGCCGCGCCATCATCTCCTCGGGTTGCTCGTCGTCAAAGGAAGCTTCCTCCCCGCATCACCCGGTTAGCGGGAGCCATGAACTCGTTTGGCGGTAGGAAGTATACCATGCATGCAGGGGCCGGACGCTTCGATCCTTCCGGGCCGGTCCTTGGGGCGCCACTTCGTCTCGTCCGGACCCCGCTTGCTTCATCTCGCGGTTCCTCAAGCGTTGGACCCGCCTCTTCCGGCTCTTGCGTAGACCGGGTGGGCACCGCCGCCCCTTCCTCGCCGTACGTAGACATCTTCGTCCTCCTCCCGGTCGCCCCACCTGAGATCAGCTTGGCGCTTCCTGGGGTGATCTATAACCTCAATTTTTTGCCGCCGATCCCCATTTGGGTGAATCCTTCCAAGTCTTTCATGGACGGATCGGCGATTGCGCTTCCCCGCCCGTACTCGCATATCCGTCGCTGCATTCAGGACAGTTCCTTAATGTGGGCAGCTTTAGGCCCTCATTCCAGCAGTGCCTGAAGAAGGCGCATCCCCGCGGGGCGCGCTCCCCGCGCGCGCGCGTGCCGTTCCCGATTCCATCCGCGCGCCTCCTCTTCGGCCCCCGCGCTCGCTCCTCCTCGTGACGACGCTTTTGGTAGCGCTCCTTTTCCATCCGACGCCGCCATTTGTTGAGGAGAATGCGTGACGTCACCTTGGGTTTAGGCTTGGACGATTCCCCAATCTCGATGTGGCTCTTGAGAACGCGGGGGCGTCGCCCGCACTTGCTCTAGGGTCACCTCGGCGCTCCGGTCAACCGATCCATCTTGCTTGGACCCGGCCGAGGTCGGGACCTTGACTTTCCCTTTCTCTTCGGCCGTTATCGCGTTGATAGAAAAGCCGAGCATGTTCTCGCGGGAAGGGGTGGCCATCCCGCCTTCATCTTGTTATCGAACTTGAGGTGCCCTTCCCGGATAGCCTTCTCGGATCCTCATCCCGAAGACCCCGCAATCGTTGATGGAGTGCGAGTCCCCGTCATGGAAGCCGCAAGTAACGTTTCGCTTTGACTCCATCGGGCCGAAGCATAGAGTGCCCTTCGTGCAGCCTTGATTCGGCCTTCCTTTACCAAGAGCTCAAACAACTTATCGCCCTTTGTGATGTCGAAGTCGTAGGTTCCTTTGGTCCGCCCGACCCACCGCCGATTCATTGTCAAGGGCTCTTTACCCCACAAGATTTCGCCGCAGCCTACCTCCAATTCGTCGTCGAATCCTCGCACAAATCGGCTTTGTCCAAGAATTGGTTGTAGATGTCGCCGATGTCGTGTCGCTTGCCAAACTTGGGGTCCTTCTTGAGGCCATATGCCCGATTGCTCATCAAGGATAACTTCGCGACAGCTTGGCCCAAGTTTTCAAACTCCATCCCAAATAGCTTTTCGCGCACGGCCGGTAACATCCCGGCGACGGCCATATCGCCCACCGATCGTCCGGCAAGTTCAATGAGAAGCACATGCCCTTGACTTCTCTCGAATCTTCTAAGAAACTCCGGCCGTGTTTCACCGTGCCTTTGCTTCGGGGTGGCGAGATCAATCAACTTCTTCTCGTAACTCGCCGTCGAAGTAATGAGCGTGGAATTTACGCTCCAAATCTTTCCACCTGGCCACTGACTCAGGCGGCAAGGACGAGAACCACTGAAAAGCTGGACCCGTCAGCGAGGCGGGGAAGTAGCGAACCCTGAACGTCTCTTCGGCCGAACATTCCCCAAGCTGCATGAGATAACGAGCGATATGCTCGACCGTGCTTGTCTCGTCCTGCCCAGAGAACTTTGTGAATTCCGTCGGCGGTTTTACCCTTGGTGGCAGGAGCACGTTATAGTACCACTCTGGGAACGGCGGCCTGTAGGTGGGGCCCTGCATCCTTGGCTTGAGGCCGAACTGATTCTGCATCAATTCGGCCATCTTGCGTGCTAGGGCATCTTCCTCCTGAGCGCCTGCGCCCGCGCGCGTACCCCCGGGTGCGGGAAGGCGTCGAACGCCCCGTAATTTCCCACTTCATGATAGCCACCGCCGTACAAATTCTTCTCGGGAGCCGCTGGTTGACGGAGCTATTCTTCGACTGGGGTCAAGTGGGGCCCCAGGTGAGCCGAACGCTAGGTCTCCGTACGTAGGCTGGTACGGATTCGGCTGTTGCACAGGCTGACCCGTGCTGCTCTGTGGTGGCGGCAGGATTGGTTGACTTCCTGAAGCTTGCAGCGGAGGCTGAACTGGCTGCCCCCCGGCGCCCTGCGGAGGAGGTTGGAATGTCTCGCTCCCGGAGCTTTGAGGAGGAGGCCGCCGCATCCGGCCGCGTAGCGGCGGCCGAGAGCTTGATTCACCCGGCCTCCACGGTGCTCTTCCGCGTACGTCTTTCCAAACGCCCGCCCCGCGCCCGGCCAAAGAGGGCCACCATCATCCGCCGGGAGCGACCCGAGGAAAGCTTGGTTGTGCTTGGTGAGCATGTTGTCTACCGATTCCCCGGAAGATCCGCGCGCATTCCTCTTTTTCTTGTTGGGTTGTGGCGTCGGTCTCTCCCGCAACAAGCACTCGGGCGGTGCCACTCTTCGATATGGTACACCACTTCGATTCTTCTTAAATGACATGAGACACTTTTGCTGAAATTGATTCACGGCGTCTAGGAGCTGCTGATGCTGCTCTGGAGAAAGCTCTTCGATGTTGACATCCAGGAGGTCTGAAACTTCAGGCATCTTGAACCAATTCGGCTGTATTGTCCCACTGGGCGTGCCAAAAAGTGTGTTGACGCAAAATGTGCACTCAACGCCAATCACACAAAGAAGCCGAAAAGCTTAGCTTCGCACGCGCGAGAGAGAGAGAGTGACGTGCCGCTCAATTTTTCCCGAAAATTAACAAAAGATAAAACAATTAAATACCAAAGCTTGGAACTTACGGGTGGTACCAGCAGGTTCCATATTTACGGCTAAGAAGCCAAGCAAGACGACATGTAGCTATGCGAAGCTACCCGTCAAAGAACCACAACCATTCGGTAACCGCGAAGGAAAAAAGAACATTGCCGAACGGGTGACATAAGCATGACAACGATCGATCTTTGAATAAACATGGATGCATGTGCAAAGCCATGACCGATCTTCATGAAGATTAACATTAAATGAAGTAAAGCACGGACATGATCATGTATTAAATGAGCACGCATAGATCAAAGCACTAGTCTACCGCATGTCTAGGTACTTTAAGATCCGTCGGGTACGATCACAAACAAATCTATCCACCGCATGATACAACTTGCATGAAAAACGTACCACTTCCCGCAAATAGATCTATCCACCGCATGATACAATCTAAATACGGAAAGCTAAAAGCATACATCACTTAAGGCACGAACGAGGCACGTGATCTACTCGTGAAAAACATAACCGAATACGGCCGAATGTACCGATCCAGGGTCCATGAAGAAGGAACAAACATTACCACGTGAATAAATCTATCAGACTGAATTGGAAATCTAATCCACCGGATGACTAGCTCCAAAGCAACCCAAAAACCTGCATCTACCGCATGATACCCGGTTCTTTCAAGATTTATACGCACAAAGCAAGCTTGAACCCACAACACGTGACAACCTAGATCGATTCGGTTTCGGCTATCGAGAGCACAAGATCCACGTGTCAAAGACACGAAACCTGCCCTTGCACGGATCTTAAGAGGAAAAGAGCCGATCCAAACCCATCTAGATTGGGCAAGAGTGTATTACATGAATTAAAACATAAAGTAAAACTCATGATAACACAGGGTAACTTAATGAATCTACCGGATCTTGCCAAAATCCAATAGAGCCGATAACTAGCTTCGAGCTAGATCTTAGCCTACCGCATGGCTCATGATCTAACAAGAAACCCTCTTGAACCAAGCTTGAATCTACCGCATGACACGAAGCATGGTAACAAGACTACTTGCATCAGATCTAAATCCACCGCATGATACTAGACATGATACAAGGTTGCCGGTACTCACGGAGGTCGACGGATCGATTGGTCCTCTCGAAGAACTCGACGACACGACAAGGGACTCTAGGGTTTGGCGTAAGGCCGGTGTGTATTGAAGAATGAACGTGTCTGTTACATACATCCAGGGATCGTATTTATACCCCGCCGATTACAACCGCGAATGGATTCATTGCCTAACTAAACTCGATCGCCTATCCATCCATTCGCTTCCTCCGATCGAGCCACGTCACCGTCCAATCCCGCAAAATCAGCTCCCATCGTTCTTTTGCCGAACTGGAGCAGATAGCCGACCGCGGATCCTTCTGCCGAAAATCTCTGAAAATATCTTTCCTTCCACCAGACGGACTTTTTTTTCGAATCGGACCCACATGTCATACTCCTTACCAAATTTTGGTGTTAACACATGCCCCTTCAATTGTGGGATAAAAGTAATTTTGTTCCACAATTGACTCTAGCCACAAATCCTCGAGCCAAACCTGTCAACACCCGTTCTTCGCAATCCGCCGGATTCTTCGTTCAGATCCAACCCTAGATCCCCTTCGTTCCGAGCTCGAATCTCCAATGGCAACTCGAACCAAGTCGCTCAGGGTAAATTCACCCCTCCAAACCTTTGTTCGGCATTAGGTTTTCAATTTTACCCGAGATTTTCTTCTTCCGCTCTCTTCCGAGGAACCTTCTATCGCTCTTCCGATTCCTATTGAGGCCAATTCGCAGCCTTATTATCTTGGTCCCGAAGGGAATCCCGACCCTCGAGATTTTATTGCCGCCGAATCTCGCAGAATCCCTTTCAAGGTAGCTTTATCTCCACCTCCTCAGTGGCAAGATGCGTTCAAGAACTGGCCTTTGCCCCCAATCGCAGGCTGGAAGACTTGGTATCGTAGGATTCTTGCGGATAAGAGTGGATTGACCAATCTGGATACTCTCCGCATTGCTCAATGTCTGGAGTTATCCGTAGCTGAGACACCCAAGAATGAAGATCTTCGATAGCCGCATGCCACTTCGGTCAAATGGCGTCAACGCCTTCCTTTTTGGGCATGGCCCAATGTCTCCAACTTTAGCCGATGTGTACATGATCACCGGCCTTGACATCACCGGTCCGTTCAGCCTTGGAACTTCAAAAATTCCTCACGCCGGACAGGGGTAAAGCCCAGGGGAATGGCTACAAGAATTATATTTTGAAGCACATGAGAGACAATTCCCTTGGCGAAGTTGAATACAGAGCCTTTTTGAACATGTGGTTATGCAGGTTTGTCTTCTGTGGCAAGGCCAACGAACCCACTTTGAATCATATTGCAATGGCGATCCATCTGGCTAGTGGCAATCGCCTTCCTTTGGGAAAATTCCTCTTGGGCAGTGTATACCATATGCTTCATCAGACCGTTATCCAAATGTACACCAGCCAGAGGATAACGTGCGTCAATGGCCCTTGGTGGTTTGTTCAAATTTGGCCGCAGCCTTCACATGCATCGATCGTAGGTGTCGACTTGAACTCCGGGTTCTTCCCCCGGTCCAATCCCCCCGAAGGAGAGCTTCAAGTCACCGGAGGATGCCAAAGCTATGGAGAAGCAGCCTTCAATCGTTATCGTTCGGACAGGACATCACCCGCCTTTTCGAGTTGTTCTTCAAAGGCTTCCCCAATCCTCTTTGGCTCCCTTATCTAGGCTATGACACTCGACCTTCCCCGTCGAGTTCTCCTTTGAGCCCGCCATCAAGATGGGAGATTCTTGGAAATCTTTAATATCATAATCCGCCCATGCATATTACCGGCCGAGTTCAATGGAGGGAGGCGTAATGCCAATACTTATGAGTACTACCCGGCCTAATGTAATGGCCGGGCAGCTTGGATGCGGTCGAGTGCCCCCAAGATTGTTTCGCATGAATTCCTCAAGCCCAGGGAGGAAATCAAAGAACCGATGCAAGGCAACAGAAGTTTTCAACTATGTGTGCACCCCACCGTCTACACATGTCCTTTTGTGCCTGCAACCATAGCTCACCCCACCTTCAATTCATGGTGGCAAGAATTCCATGACCACATCTTTAGTGAACCCGTTCATGTGTTCTCGTGCGTGCAGAATTGGTGCCTGATTTCCTGCCGACTTCAGAGGTAACACAATGAACCCTTGGATCAAACACTCCTTCTCCATTCATGGTTTTGACCTTCATCTTTTGTCCACAGAACACAGTACCTGCCCCTCGAGCCAGGGTAATCACTTATAATGCCGAAGGCCCGATTTCAAAGATCGGGGTTTAAATCCACAACCCTGCATCAATTAATGGCCAGGTATGCTACTACAGATCCCAGCCTTTCTAGCCTCGCGGCGGGACGAGGAGGCAAGGTTCCGCACCGATTGCCCCTCCAAGTGCCAAAAGGAGAAGAACTGTCAAAAAGGTGCTTATTGAGGTAAAACCCTTTACCTTCTTGATTACCAAGTCACTCGTTCTTGATGGATCATATTCATTGTGCATTTTCAGACCAGAGCCCAACATTCTTCAGAACCAGCACCTGCCGATGCTCCATCCACTGGTATGACTTTTGCTGTTCTTTCTCAAGGATAAGCACTGGCACTTATCCCTCCAATTGGACATTTGCAGAAGAAACCGTGGGAGAACCACTTGTAGATGTCCCAGTGGTTCAACAGGCGAGCCCTTCCAGGGTTGAATTGCCTATCCCAGTTGAGATTTCATCTTCGTCACCCTCTGCAGAAGCAGTACGTTCTCCAGAGATGAATCTCCCAACTCAACCGGAGCCACAAAATTCCCCTAGGATGCCATCGCCTATCAGTCAGGCAGCAATGACCAACCCAACAGAGGAGGATCCAATTCTTCCCCAGCCAGAAACTCACGAGTCGCTGATTGCTGCACCAGCATCTCCTGACTTGGAAGTTTCGGCTCTACTCGGGACGCCTCTTCCGTCTGCGATTGCTCCCGCTCAAGAAACCACTCATGAGGTGCCCAATTCCGCTCTTAATTTTGATACCTTGATGCTAGCATTCTCACTTCGGCAATGTTGTTTCCAGGGTCACACCCCGTCATCATCAAGCTTGCCGTCAGAGGGCCCATCAACTGCCGAGGTGATGAGAGAAACAAACCGGCCAGCCGCTGCCAGATGAAGTGTTGCCCAAACTCAAAGAAATTGCAGCTCGGCTAGAAAAAGACGTTCGAGATCGCCTCAATGATTTTCGCCATTTTGAAGAGATGTTTGAGCCCATTAGTCGCAAACTTCCCGACGACATCAGAGCTTTTCTATCGTCCGTCTACGATTTAGAGCCCTTCTATGTTCCTTTGAGGCGCACTTGGAGGAAATTGCGCTCCCGTTCGGCCATTGAAAAGGAGAAGATTGATGCTGAACATGCCATGAACGGGGTACAATCCCAAGAGGAAAGCCATAAAGATGCCTTGGCTGACCTGCAAGCTTCTTACGATTTGAAAGTCGCCAGAAAGGCTGCTCTAGAGGCAGAATTGAGAAGCCTGTCAGCGGAGATGGAAATTGACCAGAAGAAAATAGCCGGTCTTCCTGGATTGATAGCAAAGACCGAAGGGTGAGGTAGAATCGGCCGTCACCGTCACCGAGTAAAGCAATGCGATGCGAGCTCATCGGCGGCTTAGCCGGTGCCCAAAAGGACTACCAGGAGATCCTGGATAATTCCAACTTGATAATATCCAATGTTCGTCACGCACTCGCAAAACTCCTCAGTGCTTGAATGTCCTTATTGATGTATACCTGAACTGGTCGTTCTTGTAATATTTCCTTTGCGATTTGTTGCCTTTCCTTTGCGTACTTTGAAATGTAATGCTGAACGACCCAGTCGGTAGTGAAATGCTAACTCCCGAAAAACACCTTGATTTCCTTTAGCCGAAACAATCGATCCGCCCGCGTTTCAGCTTAGAACTCCAAACGACCCACCGGCGGGTTGGTCAAGGAAATCCTTCCACCTTCCGATTTTATTGGGACGTGCGCCACGATCCACGCCCACGACTCGAAGCCACGATTCACCCCGCCTGTGCCTATAAATGTTGCCATAGGTGCCCCTAGCTCTCCACCGTGCCTTCTAGCTCTCGAATCTTTGCCAATCTCTTGGTCTCCTTGCAAACAAGGCACATCCCCAAACCGCAATGGTGCGCCGCCTCAACCGCCGCCGCGCCTCCGACGAGGCCGAGGGAAGCGGCGCTAATGCGCGCGCGCGGTGATGATCATCAATTTCTCCTCGTCGATCTTCCTTTTTGATCTTCCTTTGCCTTGACAATCATCTCCCTTTTTCAGGGTTGATTCGGTGGAATCCGCCTCGCGCGCCGGCCAATCCCGCCCCTCCCCGACGACTCTTCGGAGTCCGATGGCCACTCCCCGCACCGTACGGGGGAAGCGATGCTATTCGCTTCAAGGAGGAGCTAGAGGCGTCCCGTCTTGAGCTGGAGGACGTCTCCAAAAAAGCGGGCGTGGCCGAACTAGAATGGGAGGACCCGGCCGGAAAGCACCGCTGGAGGCCATCGATGGTATGGCTCTGATTCTTGATTCAGCCCAGCCTTTGATGCTAATCCTTTCTTGTTTGTCTTTTGCAGCCCGTGATGCTGAGCTCAACCAGCTAAAGGCGCTGGTAGAGCAACTGGCGGAGAAGGTGAACGCTCACGGCGACACGCCGGCGGAGCGCCTGGCCGCGGTGGAGCGCCGCATCGACGAGGTGGCCGTCCATGGCGTTCGTTTGGGCACCACCTTGGGCCTGGCTGCGATGGCGACGCATACGGACGTCGACTATTCCACCAGGCCGCGTGGCTTCCAGGGCGGTGCGCCGGAGGATATCGACGAGATCGAGCTCATCCCGGAGCGCCTCGACGGCCACGGCGACGCCATTGCCGAAATTACCCATCCCCGTCCGTGTTGAACGTACTCTTTGACTAGATTGTACTAGGGATGTGTAAATGTCGGCAATATATGATGAACTTTTGAATTCTGCATTTGTCCCGTGATATTTCCCTTCGCATTTGCATCCGTGAATTCGTCCTCTTTGAATGCATCCGGGAACCGTCTTTAGCCGAACGCTAGCAAACGATCGCCCCTCGGCGCAAGATCCACAAAGGATCCCAATTCGGCAATCCGTAAACACCGTTCAAAAGAAAACCCTTCGCACTCGGTGGAAACCCCCGCCGCTTGGTATTCCAACAAAGGTGTACCCGCCGATCATCACTCCCAATGCGCCTCCTTGGTCAATAAAATAGCCCGTGGGGTGCTCGCAAATCCACTCGCACACTCCTCCATCGCTTCTCGTCTCTTCCTTTGTCGCAGAAGAAAAAACCCCAACGCCATGGACAAGGGTAAACGGCCCTCGGGGGAGCGGCTCGTCAAGGAAGCGTACGATTCGGAAGTGAGTTCTTTCTTGATCCGCTCCTTGTCCTCCTCGCTTGATCTTGCGCTTCATGTTTTCCTCTCGCCTCTTTCAGCCTTGATTTGCTTCCCGAAGAGATCATCGGAACCGAAGATGTTCCCGAGTACATCTCCTCCGATTCTTCTCCCGAGGCGGAGGATGCCACGCCCGAGCAAAGGGTCATTCATCGACCGCGCCGCCGTGCCCGCACCCGGAGCGTGACCTCGGGGACATGTCCGTCCGCCGCCAAGCCGAACGCGAGCGTCGTATGGCGCCGGGAAGCGCTAGTAGGGGGTAAACGCTTCGTCCCCCTTTATGTTTGCATCCGGATTTCTTGCCCCTAACCTTGATTCTTTTGCTCCGTATGTCTCGACAGGTACAAGCAACCCGAAGGCGGCCCGGGATAGCTTGGTAGAGGCCGCCAATCGTGGTCATCCTCGTGCGTTCCAAGTCGCCGTCACGGTGGTCCCGGAACAACCGAAGAGGGAGCAGCAGCTCGAAGAAGTAAAGAAAAGATTGAATCATACTTTCGCTTCTTTCTCCACGCCTTCTCGCTTCCCTCCCTTAGGGGACTTGACCTTCGTGGCTCGCTATGTGTAATCCCGCAAGAAACCAGCTTGTAGTGTAGTATTGAGCTAAGGGCAATGCATCGTGCACCGGCCATTTTCTCTTGTTCATGGATTTTTGTTCTAAAGGCGGCCTCATCCTTGAGCGCCGCCGTTTCGTGTCGATGTGTATAATCATCGATCGATTTCAATGCTAGGATAATACTTCTTCGTATATCTTCCATTTATTGCGGCGGAAAACTCTTCTCCCCAGCAAAGTTTTCAATATGTATGCATTACCCGGGGACGCATCCGACCACACGAAAAGGCCCCTCCCAGCTAGGGGACCATTTGCCGAATTCATCGTATTTAGTTCCAATCGGCGTAGCGCTTTCCAAACTAGATCGCCTTCTCGCGAATTGCTTCACCTTCACTTTCTTGTTATAGTATTTGGCGACCCGCAGCCTTGTTTTTCTCGATGTTCTCTAGGGCCCCGAGACGGATCATATGCAAATCTTCTAACTCATCCATCATTAGGCCACCGTAATCCTTGGAGCTCAAATCGTTTTGTAAAGCACTACTCTCCTTGACTCGATTGCATTTCCTGCAAGGTGATCGCGTGATGCCCGTAAACCAACTCGTAAGGAGAAGTCTTTGTGGCTCCATGGGGGGCCATTCGGTAAGCCCACGCCGCTTCACCGAGTACCGAATGCCATCTCCTCGGCTTCCGGTCGATCTTCTTCTCGTATAAGCTTGATCATGATCTTGTTAGAAGCCTCTCGCTTGACCATTAGCTTGGGCATAGTATGGAGAAGAATTAAACAAGTTTGATTCCCATGCTTTCGGCAAAATCTCCGAATTCCAATGACACGAATTGTGCCCCTTGGTCGCTGGTAATCGTCTGAGGAATCCCAAATCGATAGATGATGTGTTCCTTGACGAATTCGATCATGTTTTCTGACGTCACCTTCTTGAGTGGGATTGCCTCGACCCATTTGGTAAAGTAATCCGTAGCCAAAAGCACGAACTTATGCCCCTTGCTAGATGGTGGATTAATTTGGCCAATCAAGTCTATACCCCAGCCCCTGAATGGCCACGGCTTGATGATGGGATTCAATGCTGATGCAGGGACTCTTTGAATATTCCCGAACCTCTGGCAATCTTGACACCCCTTGTAATACTCAAAGCAAGTCCTCTAATATCGTCGGCCAAAAGCATCCGATTGCCTAATAACCCATTTCATGCGATAGGCCGATTGGTGCGCTCCACATATCCCATCGTGCACCTCGCTCATCATGTTCTTGGCTTCTTCTCGGGACCCAGTGCATCGTAGCAATACCCCATCTAATGATTTATAGAATAAATTATCATCCGTAAGAACGAACTTGATTGCCTTGTACCCGAGCTTCCTGGAGACTTTTCGGGATGGATCTCTCAAGTAATCAACGATCTCTTTCCTCCAATCATTCTTCCGCAAGATCCGTCCCTAGTGCACACACCTCCGCAAGAAATGCTTCTTGACTCTCCTTATAACCGGAGGCGCTCCGAGCCGGCCCGTTTGCTTCCTCGTTATGCTCTCTAGGAATGTGCGCGTAGGGTTACTAATGGGAAGCCCTTCAAGATCTCTCCCGCACTCCTCGTAGTAACTCCTCGCGCCTC
The DNA here is from genome assembly GCA_947561735.1 of Cenchrus americanus. Lineage (NCBI taxonomy): Eukaryota > Viridiplantae > Streptophyta > Magnoliopsida > Poales > Poaceae > Cenchrus > Cenchrus americanus. The sequence continues at coordinate 92,360,395 of OX387244.1, read as the reverse complement.
GCTCCCGCACTCGTACCGGCCGTTCAATTGCTTGATGACCAACTCGAATCTCCATAAATTTCAACCGAAACGGCCCCGCTTCTCTCAAATATTGAAGCCCTCGAAGCGTTGCCTCGTACTCACTCGGTTATTCGTGACGGTGGGTTGTATAGGAATGGCGAATTCAAACATCTCACCTCTCGGGGAGAAATTAGTAGGATCCCTACTCCCCCACCTTCGCCACATGATGACCCGTCAAAGAATAAAGCCCATGGGGTAATTTCAAGCGTATCAATTGAAGGGTCACGGTGTTCGCTTATAAAATCGGCAATGACCCGACCTTTGATGGCCTTTGCCGATTCGAACTTCAACTCGAATTCGATAGAGCTAAAATCCATTTGCCAACCCGACCATTCAAAATTGGCATAGATAACATGTGTTTTATCACATCAAACTTCGAGTATACAGTGCATTCGGCATTCAACAAGTAGTGCCGAAACTTTGTACACGAGTAGTATACGCAAAGACACAATCTTTCTATAGCCGAATACCCGGTTTCGTGATCAAGTAGTTTTCGGCTAAGATAAGCTACTACCCGCTCCTTGCCTTCGAATTCTTGAATAAGGGCCGATCCAATAGTTTGGGTATCGGCCGCCACGTACAACTTGAAAGGCTTGTTCAGCCGAGGAGGAACCAAAGACCGGCGGCTCCTTCATGTATTGCTTGATTTCCTCGAAAGCCTTTTGTTGTTCGTCGCCCCATGTGAATTTCGATCCTTCTTTAGCTTCAAAGAACGAGAGAGAATGGCAACACCTTCTCGTGATAAATTTGAGATGAACCTTCTCACAAAGTTGATCTTGCCGAGCAAAGTTGATTGCAACTCCTTGAGGTTGGTTGGAGGAACGACTTCATCAATGGCTTTCATGCTCTTTTTGCCAACTTCGATCCCTCCTTCGTGGACCAAAAACCCCAAGAACTCTCCACCGACACCCCGAACGCACACTTGTTTGGATTCATCTTTAGGCCATGCTTCCGGTGCATTCCAAGGTCTTCTTCACATCTTCCCGTATGGGTGTCATGACTTAAGGACTTGATTACTACGTCGTCAATGTAGATTTCCACGGTCTTGCCGATCAACTCATGAAAAATGTAATTCATGGCCCGCTGATAGGTTGCACCGGCATTTTTCAACCCAAATGTCATGACGATCCATTCGAATAGGCCTATATGACCAGGACATCTAAAGGCCGTCTTCGAGATGTCTTCTATTGCCATAAAGATCTGATTGTACCCTGCGTTGCCATCCATGAAGCTAATCACCTTGTGCCCAAGATAGCCGGCGTCAATCAACAAATCGGCAATAGGCATCGGGTATCCATCCATGGGAGTAGCTCGTTTAGGTCCCCGAAGTCTATGCAAACTCTCATTTTTCCATTTTTCTTATACACAGGGACGATGTTAGAAATCCACTCCGCATATCGCAGTGGCCGAACGAAGTTTGCGTCAAGTAACCTCTCGATTTCTTTCTTCACATCGGCCAATACTTCATCCTTGTAGATTTTCCGGGCGGTTGCTTATATGGCTTGAAACCAGGCTTGATTGGCAACCGATGCTCGACGATGGATCGATCCAATCCGGGCATCTCCGAGTAATCCCGTGCGAAGCAATCTTTATATTCTTTGAGAAGCTCAATTAAGTTCCCCCCGAAGTCCGGGCCGCAAATTCGCACCGATGAACGTCGGCCTTGGCTTATCACCGTTTCCAATGTCAACTTCCTCCAGCCTTATCGGCCGACATAAATCCTCGTCCTAACTTGCCATCGGTGCCATCCACGGGGTTCTCCATTAAAAATTACCGTAAGAGCCGACCGCTTGAATCGGCCGTTGGTCACCGCCGACAGTTCAACAGACCTTCTCCCCGTCCTTCCCCGAGAAGCAATCGATGCCTTGGTACTCCCGTAAGGCCGGTTCCATGTTAGCCACGCTCACGGAGTCATCCGCCCGGACGACCTCGATTTCATCGTCCACCCACCGGATCGACCGTTGATGCATAGTGGATGGGACGCAGCAGCTGGCGTGGATCCGGGCCCCGCCCAAGCAGCAGCCGTAGGCTCCCTTCCCTTCGATGACGAAGAAGGTAGTGAGCAACGTCTTGGACCCGATCATCAAGTCCACGTGAGCGCATCCTTTGGTGTCCGAGGGGTTCCCGCGAAGTCGTTCGGGATGATGCTTGTTGGTGTCGATCGCTCGGGGTCATGCCAAGCTTCCCGAAGGTGGTGTACGGCATTACGTTGACCGCCGCGCCACCGTCGACGAACATCTTGGTCAATGGCTTGCCATTGACGTACCCCCCTCGCGTACGCCGGCCTCATGTGGCGATTCTTGGCCGGCTTGTCGAAGATGGCCTCGCTTGGCAAGCACCGCCGCGCCATCATCTCCTCGGGTTGCTCGTCGTCAAAGGAAGCTTCCTCCCCGCATCACCCGGTTAGCGGGAGCCATGAACTCGTTTGGTAGAAGTATACCATGCATGCGGGGGCCGGACGCTTCGATCCTTCCGGGCCGGTCCTTGGGGCGCCACTTCGCCTCGTCCGGACCCCGCTTGCTTCATCTCGCGGTTCCTCAAGCGTTGGACCCGCCTCTTCCGGCTCTTGCGTAGACCGGGTGGGCACCGCCGCCCCTTCTCGCCGCACGTAGACATCTTCGTCCTCCTCCCGGTCGCCCCACCCGAGATCAGCTTGGCGCTTCCCCGGGGTGATCTATAACCTCAATTTTTTGCCGCCGATCCCCATTTGGGTGAATCCTTCCAAGTCTTTCATGGACGGATCGGCGATTGCGCTTCCTCGCCCGTACTCGCATATCCGTCGCCGCATTCGGGACGCTCCTTAATGTGGGCAGCTTTAGGCCCTCATTCCACGGCAGGCCCGAAGAAGGCGCATCCCCGCGGGGCGCGCTCGCCCGCGCGCGCGCGTGCCGTTCCCGATTCCATCCGCGCGCCTCCTCTTCTTCGCCCCGCGCCGCTCCTCCTCGTGACGACGCTTTTGGTAGCGCTCCTTTTCCATCCGACGCTCGCCATTTGTTGAGGAGAATGCGTGACGTCACCTTGGGTTTAGGCTTGGACGATTCCCCAATCTCGATGTGGCTCTTGAGAACGCGGGGGGCGTCGCCCGCACTTGCTCTAGGGTCACCTCGGCGCTCCGGTCAACCGATCCATCTTGCTTGGACCCGGCTGAGGTCAGGACCTTGACTTTCCCTTTCTCTTCGGCCGTTATCGCGTTGATGGAAAAGCCGAGCATGTTCTCGCGGGAAGGGGTGGCCATCCACCTTCATCTTGTTATCGAACTTGAGGTGCCCTTCCCGGATAGCCTCTCGGATCCTCATCCCGAAGACCCCGCAATCGTTGATGGAGTGCGAGTCCCCGTCATGGAAGCCGCAAGAACGTTTCGCTTTGACTCCATCGGGCCGAAGCATAGAGTGCCCTTCAGTGCCTTGATTCGGCCTTCCTTTACCAAGAGCTCAAACAACTTATCGCCCTTTGTGATGTCGAAGTCGTAGGTTCCTTTGGTCCGCCCGACCCACCGCCGATTCATTGTCAAGGGCTCTTTTACCCCACAAGATTTCGCCGCAGCCTACCTCCAATTCGTCGTCGAATCCTCGCACAAATCGGCTTTGTCCAAGAATTGGTTGTAGATGTCGCCGATGTCGTGTCGCTTGCCAAACTTGGGGTCCTTCTTGAGGCCATATGCCCGATTGCTCATCAAGGATAACTTCGCGACGCTTGGCCCAAGTTTTCAAACTCCATCCCAAATAGCTTTTCGCGCACGGCCGGGTAACATCCCGGCGACGGCCATATCGCCCACCGATCGTCCGGCAAGTTCAATGAGAAGCACATGCCCTTGACTTCTCTCGAATCTTCTAAGAAACTCCGCCGGTGTTTCACCGTGCCTTTGCTTCGTGGTGGCGAGGTCAATCAACTTCTTCTCGTAATCGCCGTCGAAGTAATGAGCGTGGAATTTACGCTCCAAATCTTTCCACCCGGCCACCGACTCGGGCGGCAAGGACGAGAACCACCGAAAAGCCGGGACCCGTCGGCCGAGGCGGGGAAGTAGCGAACCCTGAACGTCTCTTCGGCCGAACATTCCCCAAGCTGCATGAGATAACGAGCGATATGCTCGACCGTGCTTGTCTCGTCCTGCCCAGAGAACTTTGTGAATTCCGTCGGCGGTTTTACCCTTGGCGGCAGGAGCACGTTATAGTACCACTCTGGGAACGGCGGCCTGTAGGTGGGGCCCTGCATCCTTGGCTTGAGGCCGAACTGATTCTGCATCAATTCGGCCATCTTGCGTGCTAGGGCATCTTCCTCCTGAGCGCCTGCAGCCGGCGCGTACCCTGGGTGCGGGAAGGCGTCGAACGCCCCGTAATTTCCCACTTCATGATAGCCACCGCCGTACAAATTCTTCTCGGGAGCCGCTGGTTGACCGAGCTATTCTTCGACCGGGGTCAAGTGGGGCCCCGTGTGAGCCGAACGCTAGGTCTCCGTACGTAGGCCGGTACGGATTCGGCCGTTGCACGGGGCCGACCCGTGCCGCTCCGTGGTGGCGGCGGGATTGGTTGACTTCCCCGAAGCTTGCGCCGGAGGCCGAACCGGCCGCCCCCCGCCGCCCGCGGAGGAGGTTGGAATGTCTCGCTCCCGAGCTTTGAGGAGGAGGCCGCCGCACCGGCTTCGTAGCCGGCGGCCGAGAGCTTGATTCACCCGCCTCCACGGTGCTCTTTCCGCGTACGTCTTTCCAAACGCCCGCCCCGCGCCCGGCCAAAGAGGGCCACCATCATCCGCCGGGAGCGACCCGAGGAAAGCTTGGTTGTGCTTGGTGAGCATGTTGTCTACCGATTCCCCGGAAGATCCGCGCGCATTCCTCTTTTTCTTGTTGGGTTGTGGCGTCGGTCTCTCCCGCAACAAGACTCCGGGCGGTGCCACTCTTCGATATGGTACACCACTTCGATTCTTCTTAAATGACATGAGACACTTTTGCCGAAATTGATTCACGGCGTCTAGGAGCCGCCGATGCCGCTCCGGAGAAAGCTCTTCGATGTTGACATCCGAGGAGGTCCGAAACTTCGTGCATCTTGAACCAATTCGGCCGTATGGTCCCACCGGGCGTGCCAAAAAGTGTGTTGACGCAAAATGTGCACTCAACGCCAATCACACAAAATAGCCGAAAAGCTTAGCTTCGCACGCGCGCAGAGAGAGAGTGACGTGCCGCTCAATTTTTCCCGAAAATTAACAAAAGATAAAACAGCTTAAATACCAAAGCTTGGAACTCACGGTGGTACCAGTGCAGTTCCATATTTACGGCTAAGAAGCCAAGCAAGACGACATGTAGCTATGCGAAGCTACCTGTCAAAGAACCACAACCATTCGGGTAACCGCGAAGGAAAAAAGAACATTGCCGAACGGGTGACATAAGCATGACAACGATCGATCTTTGAATAAACATGGATGCATGTGCAAAGCCATGACCGATCTTCATGAAGATTAACATTAAATGAAGTAAAGCACGGACATGATCATGTATTAAATGAGCACGCATAGATCCAAGGACTAGTCTACCGCATGTCTAGGTACTTTAAGATACAACTTGCATGAAAAACGTACCACTTCCCGCAAATAGATCTATCCACCGCATGATACAATCTAAATACGGAAAGCTAAAAGCATACATCACTTAAGGCGCGAACGAGGCACGTGATCTACTCGTGAAAAACATAACCGAATACGGCCGAATGTACCGATCCAGGGTCCATGAAGAAGGAACAAACATTACCACGTGAATAAATCTATCAGACTGAATTGGAAACCTAATCCACCGGATGACTAGCTCCAAAGCAACCCAAAAACCTGCATCTACCGCATGATACCCGGTTCTTTCAAGATTTATACGCACAAAGCAAGCTTGAACCCACAACACGTGACAACCTAGATCGATTCGGTTTCGGCTATCAGAGGGTACAAGATCCACGTGTCAAAGACACGAAACCTGCCCTTGCACGGATCTTAAGAGGAAAAGAGCCGATCCAAACCCATCTAGATTGGGCAAGAGTGTATTTCATGAATTAAAACATAAAGTAAAAAACTCATGATAACACAGGGTAACTTAATGAATCTATCGGATCTTGCCAAAATCCAATAGAGCCGATAACTAGCTTCGAGCTAGATCTTAGCCTACCGCATGGCTCATGATCTAACAAGAAACCCTCTTGAACCAAGCTTGAATCTACCGCATGACACGAAGCATGGTAACAAGACTACTTGCATCGATCTAAATCCACCGCATGATACTAGACATGATACAAGGTTGCCGGTACTCACGGAGGTCGACGGATCGATTGGTCCTCTCGAAGAACTCGACGACACGACAAGGGACTCTAGGGTTTGGCGTAAGGCCGGTGTGTATTGAAGAATGAACGTGTCTGTTACATACATCCAGGGATCGTATTTATACCCCGCCGATTACAACTCGCGAATGGATTCATTGCCTAACTAAACTCGATCGCCTATCCATCCATTCGCTTCCTCTCGATCGAGCCACGTCACCGTCCAATCCCGCAAAATCAGCTCTACCGTTCTTTTGCCGAACCGGGAGCAGATAGCCGACCGCGGATCCTTTCCGCCGAAAATCTCGAAAATATCTTTCCTTCCACCAGACGGACTCTTTCGAACCTGACCACATGTCATACTTACCAAATTCGGTGTTAACACACCCAGCATGAGGGAAAGGGCGTTGCCTCGGGAGACGCCACCGCCAGGGAGAACTCCATCCACCAATCTCCGAAGATCGGCTTCCCGCCGCCACCGCCGGACAAGACCCGCGGGCCGCCGCCAGAGCGACCCTTCGAGATGCGTGGCTTCCAAGAGGACCACCTCGATGACAGCCGATTCCACCCACGTGTCCGCCTAGAATTCCTGTCTTTCGACGGCAAGGACGATCCGCTCCCATGGCTGAATCACGCCGAGACGTTCTTCCAGGGACAGAACACACCAGAGGCGCACCGGGTTTGGTATGCCGCCATGCACCTTATAGGCGCGGCCCAACTCTGGTACGCCCGGCTCAAGCTCACCGTCGGGATGCCGTCTTTGCGTCGCTTCGTCCAGCTCATCCAACAATGCTTCGGGCCCCGATGATGGACAACCCCCTCGGCGAGCTCATCCTCCTCCACCGAACGGGCTCCGTCGACGACTACACAGATCAATTCATCACCCTCTCCTGTCGCAACGCCGACCTCTTGGACCACTAGCTGGTTCAGATTTACACGGCCGGCTTGGTCCACCCATTCAAGAGCGACGTCGCCCTCCGCAGGCCGACAGCATTGGATGACGCCATCATGCTAGCTCGTGCTATGAGCAACGGCTGCAACTCTACCCGACAGACCCACCGCAAGGGCGCAACACGCGCCCGAACCAGCAATCGTCGCCCGCCACCGCGCCCAAGTGCTCGCCAGGGACCAACTCCTCTGCTTCCGCCGCACCAGGATCAGGCAAGTCGACAGTCGTGGCCTCGTCGCTCCTACGACGCCGTCTCTCACAGGCGGAGATGGCACAACACTGCACAGAGGAGCTGTGCTACTAATATGATGAGAAGTTCATCATGGGCCACCGATGCAAGAAGTTGTTCGTCCTGGAGATCGCTGTTTCGGACGACGAGACGGTGGATGAAGACATCAAGTGCTTGGCGCTCAAGCTCGTGGGGGACACGCCTGATATTTCTCTACATGCCGTCACCGGGGTGCACGCACGCGGCTACCAGACCATGAAGGTCTACGTCACCATCGGCGACGCCATCCCATCGCCCTGCTCGACTTTGGGTCAACCCATAACTTCATTGACGTTGACATCGCGCGACGAGCCGGCATTCACCTCCGACCCAACTCGGGCCTGTCCGTGGCGGTGGCCAATGGCGACCGCATCGCGTCCCCGGGTAAGGCGCCTGCCCAATCCATGCTCATCGGCGGGGAGGCGTTCGACATCAACCTCTACGTGCTCCCCCTTGGTGACTAAGATATGGTTCTGGGCGTCTAGTGGCTCGGAATGCTCGGCCCCATCCTCTGGGACTTCACATGCTATACACTGGCGTTCGCTCGCCACTGCCAGCGCATCGTGTGGCGTGGCGTCGACGCGACGCCAGGATCCGCGACGGCAGCTCTGCAAGCCAGCGACGGGGATCTCTTAGACAAGCTACTGGAGGAATTTGCACCCGTGTTCCAGGAGCCCCAGGGCCTGCCACCGCGGCGTCGATTATCCCACCGCATCCGCCTCAAGCCTGGGACAAGCATCATCGCGGTACGCCCTTACCGCTACGCCCATCTACAGAAGGACGAACTCGAGCGCCAATGTGATGAGATGTTGCGCACGGGCGTCATCAGGCAGAGCACCTCGGCGTTCTCCTCCTCGGCGTTGCTGATCCGCAAGTGTGACGGGTCGTGGAGTTTCTGTGTGGACTACGGAGCTCTCAACGCTGCGACCATCAAAGACAAGTTCCAGATCCCTGTGGTTGATGAAGTCCTGGACGAGCTCTGTGGCGCCAAGTTCTTCACCAAGTTGGACCTTCAATCTGGGTACCACCAAGTGTTGATGCATCCTGACGACATCCACATGACGGCCCTCCGCACGCACCAAGGGCTGTTTGAGTTTCTCATCATGTCGTTCGGCCTGACCAATACGCCGGCAACATTCCAAGCGCTCATGAACGACGTGCTGCATCCGTTCCTTTGCTGGTTCGTACTCGTGTTTTTTGATGACATCCTCATCTATAGCTCATCGTGGTTGGACCTCCTCCGCCATGTTCGTACAGTTATACGCACCCTGCAGGACCATCACCTATTCCTCAAGATGTCTAAGTGTGAGTCAGGCGTCCTTCAGTGGCCTACTTAAGACACGCGATCTCTGCGGCAGGCGTCGCCATGGACCAGCTCAAGGTGCAGGCAGTGCTGGACTGGCCGCTCCCAAAGACGGTCAAAGTGGTGCGCGGCTTCCTCGGGGTGGCGGGGTACTATTGCCACTTCATCCGCAACTTCTTCACCGTCGCTGCACCGATCACTGCCCTTCTCAAGAAGGAGGCGTTCTGCTGGAACGACGCCGCCGCCCAGGCGTTCCGGGCCCTCCAGCAAGCATTGACGATGGCGCCAGTTCTGCAGCTGCCGGACTTCGACCGCGACTTCATCGTGGAGTGTAACGCCTCAGGGTCCGGCGTGGGCGTTGTTCTTCACCAAGGCGCAGGGTCAGTGGCCTTTTTCAGTCGACCAATTTCGGTGCTCCATGCCAAGCTCGCCGCTTACGAGCGGGAACTTATCGGACTTGTTCAAGCAGTGCGGCACTGGCGGCCGTACCTCTGGGGTCGACGATTCCTGATCCACACCGACCACCGGAGTCTGCGCTTCCTCCTCGACCAACGTCTGACGACCATCCCTCAACACCACTGGGCCAGCAAGCTCCTGGGATTTGATTTCGTGGTGGAATACAAGCCGGGGGCGCTCAACGTTGTCGCCGACGTGCTGTCCCGTCGGGATGAGCCCTCTGTCGCGACCATTGCACTCTCCGCCCCACAATTCTCCTTGTTCGATGACATCCACCAGGAAATTAATGCCGACATCGACCTGTCTTTGCTGCGGGATGCTATCTGTGGCGGTGCCAAGCAATGAACTGGACCGTGGTGGATGGCCTGATCCTCTACAATGGCCGCGTGTACATCAGCCCCTCCTCGCCGAGCAAGCCTGCGCTCCTGGAGCTCGCCAACGCCACTGGTCATGAAGGCGTCCACAAGACCTTGCACCGTCTGCGGGCAGATTTTCACACGCCGCATGATCACGTGCTGGTCCAGGACTTTGTCAGAGTGTGCGCAGTTTGCCAGCACAACAAGAGTGACCATTTGCAGCCAGGGGGCCTTCTTCAACCTCTGGAGGTACCCTCGACGGTTTGGGCGGATGTCCCCATGGATTTCGTGGAAGCTCTGCCCCGGGTCAATGGCAAGTCCGTGATACTTACCGTGGTGGACAGGTTTTCTAAGTCAGCACATTTCATTGCGTTGAGCCATCCCTACACAGCACCGTCAGTGGCACGGGTGTTTTCCGCAGAGATTGTTCGCCTGCATGGTATTCCATCCTCCATCGTCAATGACAGAGATCCGGTGTTCACTAGTTCGTTCTGGCGGGAGCTCTTTCGTTTGGCAGGAGTAAAGCTCCACTTTACTTCGGCTTTTCATCCTCAGTCTGATGGGCAGTCTGAAGCCACTAATAAGATCATTTCTATGTACCTGCGTTGTCTGACAGGGGATCAACCGCACAACTGGTTGGAATGGCTTCCTTGGGTGGAGTTCTGTTACAATTCATCCTACCAGCAGTCCCTCAAGACGCCTCCATTTGAAGTGTTTTATGGTCGCCCTCCTCCATCAATCAGATCCTACATTCAGGGTGATGCTAAATTGCCAGCTGTGGACAAGGCCATGCGGGACAGGGACATTCAGGGTGATTCAGAAGTGCGCGAGCGCTTGGAGCAGGCTCAACAGCATTGCAAGGCCATTTATGATCGCAAGCACAGGCCCCTAGAGTTCTCTCCAGGCCAGTGGGTTTGGCTTCGTCTCCTTCATCGGCCACTGGCGTCTCTCCAGGTGCAAGGACGCAGCAAGTTGGGACCCAAATTTTTTGGTCCGTTCCAAGTATTGGAACGTGTGGGTGATGTTGCTTACAGGTTGCTGTTGCCGGCAGGAGCCCGCAATTATGACGTCTTTCATGTTGGGTTGCTCAAGCCATTCCATGGCGTTCCTCCAGTCCACACGCCAGCATTGCCTCCCCTTGATCATGGCTGAGTGGTAGGTTAGCCAGAGAAGGTGTTAAACAGTCGGATAGCGCGAGGCAAGCGTGAGATTTTGGTTCGCTGGATGGGTGCTCCAGCAGCAGAGACAGCATGGGTTGCACTGGAGGAATTTCGTGAGCAGTTTCCAGACTTTCAGCTTGAGGACGAACTGTTTCTTCGGGAGGGGAGAGATGTCATGTGGAACAAGACCTTTGGGTGGCGCGGCAAGGAGCACAGGGTGCCTGTCTTCGGCAGGAAAGCAGGCGGCCATGCTTAGAGATAGGAGTTTGAGTTTGTTAGGATTTGTTGCTTAGAGATAAAGTTTGATTAGGAGTTTGTTAGCCCAGGCGACCTTATAAGCCGGGTGTTAGGGGAGATGAGGATTAGGCTTAGATTAATCTGTAACTTGGCCTCCCACGCCCTGCCCCCCCTGTCCGCCGTGAGCACCATTGCTCCGCCAGGCCGCCGAGGTCCAGGGCTGCGTCCGGCCATCTCATTCGATTACAATCTTCGCCATATTCCTCCTACCAATCTGCCCCCTTCTAGTGCCCGTGACACCACCTTGTTCATTCACCTTATCAAAATTTGGCTAGTCCGTAAAACATATATTATCAATGGATCACAACTGACAGCATATATGCTTGTATCTCTGCTGTTTTTGTGAGATGTGAATGTGTTCTACATTTATGGTCTTTTCAAGAACTTTTATTTAAGTATACAAACTCAAATGGACACATAAAGTCCTTACTCTTATCTAACCTTACTGCCAAGTGTAGGTCAGAATGGGTCACAACTTGGGCGAAGGTTCTGAGTTTGATGATTGGAAAGCCAAAATTTATGCAGGTCTGATCTCAGGAGATTTAAAAGTTAAGAATGGTGAAAGATACAGGTGCCCATTCTGTTGCAATGAGAAAAAGGGATATTCAAAAATAGATGGCTTGCTTCGGCATGCCTTGATCGTAAAAGATGCTTCAACCAGATTTGAGGAGAAGGCAACCCACAGTGCCCTCGCTGAGCATTTTAAGAGTAGCCTTGGTAAATCATCTTGGACACAGTCCCAGCAGCTAGCCTTGGAGCCAAAACTTGCTGAGAACAGAGGTAAGCGATATGTCCAGCCATGGATGGGTGTTCTAGTTAACGTGCCTACCAAATGGGAAGATGGCCATCAGGTTGGACCAAGTGCAAATCGGTTGAAGGAGCAACTATCACGCTTTTGCCCGCTAAAGGTTACTCCTTTATGGAATTCTAGAGGCAATACAGGGATTGCAATTATTGAATTTGGAAAAGGTTGGAAAGCATTTGGAAATGCAAATGCCTTTGAAAATTACTTCATGGCAGAAGGTCATGGCAAAAGGGACTGGAAGAAAAAATATAATGGGTATTCAGGGCCGTACGGATGGGTCGCAATGGATGAAGATTACTTCCATCCGGGACAAATTGGGTACCAATTGAGAAAAATGGTGACTTCAAAACCATCAATGATATTGAGAATGAAGGAGTAAGGAGAACAGGTATTCTTGTGGCTAATTTAGCTAGCCAAGTTGAGGTAAAGGATAGGCATTTAAACGAGCTTGAATGTGAATACAATGGAATATTGATGTCACTTCACAAGATGGTGGAGGAAAAGGAAAAGCTTATTGTGTCACATGAAAAATGTATGCTCAATCTTTTGCTTCAATCTACATTATGGTCTAATTATCAGATACATGCATTGCTGTCCTCAACATATGCCAACTTTTCAACTTTTGAGTGGTATAACAGGTATTAGTGAGGAGGAGCAGCAAGCTCGCAGATGTTCACAGGCTATCATTGATAAGAACCAAAAGCTGCGTTCGGAACTGGACTCCATGTTAAATGAACATGATGTGAGAACCAAACAGCCTGATGATCCTGCTGCAATAAGTAATTGTGACAGAAGGAGCAATGAACAAGAGAAGCAGATGGTGTGTGATTTCTTGCCTGCATTCTTCTCATCTTTTGTTAATGGGCATTTAGCCATCTTTTTGTCTTTATACATTATGTGTAATTGTGTTGGCTACTTTTGCTACAATCCTTTTTTTGACAAGAATGCTGTTATGATCTTCATGGCATGGCATCTTACATAGTTTGATCTGGATCACACTGCCAAAGGTTTGGCTAAGTGCTTCTTGAAATATGCACTCCAATATAGTTTTAGTGTTGCTTGTTTCAGAATGCTATGAAATCAAGCGATCTTAAGATGGCAATGCTTGAACAAGAGAGAGCTGAGGAGAATGTGCTGAAGCGTCTGGAGGACCAAGTGGTATGTGTCTATGTCTCATTTTTTGTCATACTCTATGGTGCTTTTGTTTCAGAATAATATGTTTTGTGAAAGTCTTACTGTATGGCAACTACAGAGAGAGAAAAAGGATATTCTGAACAAGATTGAGGAGTTGAAACAGCAGTTATGTCAAAAGAACGCCCTTGAATTTGAAATAAAACAGATGAAAGGAGCATTAGACGTGAGAAAGCATATGCCAGGTGACGAAGGTTCAGAGTCAAAGAAAAAATGGATAAGTTGACTAAAGAGCTTAAAGAAAAGGAGGAGGAACTGGGAAAATTGCAGTCAGACACCAACGCTTTGATTGTCAAGGAAAAAGAAAGCAATACTATGTTGGAAAAAGCTCGAAGAGAGCTTGAAAAAGTATGTTACTTGCTATTCTGATCAAATTCTGCAGTGTTCATTGTTTATACTATTATGTTTATTTAAGTGATGAGATCGAGTTGTTCAACGTTACTCATTAGATTTCATGGTTGCTCATCTTTTATATGTGCAACTGTGGCATGCTATTCAGGGCTTTGCTGATCTTTCAACAAGTGGCCGAGCACATATAGGAATCAAAATAGCTGGGCGGCTTGATCGGAAACCTTTTTTAAATGCTTGTCGGCGGAGGCAGTCAGAAGGAGAATTGCAACTTGATGCTGCCAAACTTTGTTCAAAGTGGCAAGAAGAAGTGAAAATTTCAAATTGGCATCCAATAAAGGTTGTTGAGGTGGCTGGGAAGAAGCCGGTATAAATCTTTACCTCAATGTTATTTCTTTTACTTTTCTTGAACATGTATTCTTGTATATTTTCTGTGGAGGAAGTACGGGATACCATTAAGGAAATGCCCTTGGACAAGGCTCCTGGGCCAGATGGCTTCACTGGCAGATTCTACAAGTCCTGCTGGGGCATTATTAAAGGAGATGTGCTGATGGCATTGGACGCCATCCAACATGGCCATGTTTTCAAGTTTCGGCTCCTGAACACAGCTTTCATTACCCTATTGCCTAAGAAAGCTGACGCGGTTGAAGTGAAGGATTTCCGACCTATAAGTCTTATCCACAGCTTTGCTAAATTAGTGACTAAACTCTTGGCTAACCGGCTAGCCCCTCTGTTGCCTTCCTTGGTTTCTGCAAATCAGAGTGCTTTTGTGCGGGGAAGGAGAATACATGACAATTTTATGCTGGTTCAGCAGATGGTTAAATCGTTGCATAAGAAGAAAGAGGCGCATATCCTTCTTAAGCTGGACATCTCTAAAGCTTTCGATTCCGTCTCTTGGCCGTTTCTGTTGGAGGTTATGCGCAAAGTGGGGTTTGGGCAGTGGTGGCTGGATCTCATATGCTTAGTTCTGTCCACTTCTTCAACACGAGATCTTAGTCAATGGCGAACCCGGGGATACTATATTCCACCACCGTGGCCTCGACAGGGTGATCCTTTGTCTCCTATGTTATTTATCCTTGTCATGGATGTCCCGAACTCATTGGTCATTTCTGCCACCTCGATGGGTTTGCTGCAGCCTCTTGCGGTTCAACAAGCTCGGCATCGGGTCTCCTTCTACGCCGATGATGCGGTGATTTTTTTGAGGCCGTTCAATCTCGATCCGATCACTATTAAGCACATTTTGGATTTGTTTGGCCATGCTTCGGTCTCGAACTAATCTGGCCAAAAGTTCTGTTTCCCCTATTCACCGTACCGATGATGAATTGGCACTCACGGCAAATACTCGTCTTGTTCTATAAAAGATTTCCCTTGTACGTATCTTGGCCTTCCTCTCGTCCTTTGGAAGACCAACTAAGGAGATGTTGCTGCCTTTAATTGACAAGGTGGCTGATTACCTGCCCGGTTGGAAGGCTTCTCTCATGAACAGAGCCGGGAGGTTAGTTTTGGTTAGGGCTGTGCTGACGGCTGCCCCAATATACCATCTAATTGCCTTGGACCTTCCAAAATGGGTGATTAGAGCCATCGACAAGAAGCGGAGGGGTTTTCTTTGGAAGGGACACCAGCAGGCTAATGGTGGTAATTGCCTGGTATCATGGGAAAAGGTTCAGAGACCTCTAGATTACGGTGGCACGGGAATTCATAATCTTGAACTTCTTGGTTGTGCTCTCAAGATTAGGTGGTTGTGGGCACGGAGAAGACGATGATGACAGACCTTGGGCTGGCCTTCCCATATCTGTTCCTTATAAAGCCCGGGCTCTTTTTCACGTTGCGTTGATGCCGTGGTTGGAAATGGTGAAAAAATTCTGTTTTGGACCGATAGATGGTTGGACGGACATACTATGGCTGAAATAGCGCCTAATTTGCTCAAGGCAGTTCCAAAGCTTACGGCTAAAAGCAGGACAGTGGCTCGGGCTCTACATAATATTTGTTGGGTTCATGATATTAAGGGTGCCCGTACAGTAAACGTCCCGTTGGAATTCTTCCGATTTGGGATTTGGTGGAAGAGGTGGTCTTGCAGCCGGAAATTGAAGATCGGTTTAGATGGAAATTTTCTAAGGATGGATCCTACAGCAGTAAAACAGCCTATGCTGCCTACTTTGAGGGGTCTATCAAATTTGGTTCATGGAGGAGAATTTGGAAAACTTGGGCCCCTCCTCGCTGCAAGTTTTTCATCTGGTTGGTCTTCCACGTACCGAGTTTGGATTGCGGATCTTTT
The DNA here is from genome assembly GCA_947561735.1 of Cenchrus americanus. NCBI lineage: Eukaryota > Viridiplantae > Streptophyta > Magnoliopsida > Poales > Poaceae > Cenchrus > Cenchrus americanus. The sequence goes on along the minus strand of OX387244.1, from coordinate 92,344,640 downwards.
AGCTAAGAGAAATCTGCCCCACCCCGAGGCTTGCCCTTTCGTGATCAAGAAGATGAAACGATTAATCATTTACTTGTGGGCTGCGTCTTTGCTAGGCAAGTCTGGTTCTTGGTTTTCCAACTTTTGAGGCTGTTGCATTTGGCGCCGCAACCTACCGTGACTCGTTTTTCGGGGTGGTGGAAGAGTTCAACTAGTGCTGTCCCGAACGACATGCGAAAAGGCCTTAATTCTTTGATAATCTTGGTGGCTTGGGAGATTTGGAAGCATCGTAATGCCCGTGTGTTTGATAATAGGAGGCCTTGCATTCGGAGGTCCTTAAAGCTATTAGCGCCGAGGGAGGTATTTGGTGCTCTGCTGGTGCTTCTAAACTCCGGGAGCTGGTTCTCGGGTCGCTGCCTCCCGGGGCTTAGTGCTTCGAGGCGTTTGGTCGTTCGGCTGTTTGGTGGCGCGTCCGTAGCTTGACGTCCTGTGTGTGTGGGGTGTGTGTGTTGGGGTAGTGTGTGTTTGTGGGGTGGGCCTCTTGGCCCTTTGTACTTTTTCTCTATCTTAATGAAATGACGCGCAGTTCTCCCGCGCTGTTCGAGAAAAAAAAAGAAGAAAAATGTTTGTACTTGCAAAATGCTAGCTTCTGTAGCACACCTGACATGGTCATGGTTGAGTACTTGAGTCTTACTGGGAAAGTGAGGGCCATCCTTTTTTATTTTCAGTTCCCCATTTCTTTGCCGAAAACTGTCCAATTTGGCAAACATAGCCAAAGATTCATTGTGTGGCATCTGATGCTGCTATGGTGTGATGCAGGAGAGGATAATCGAGGACGACGCCAAGCTGCTGGAGCTAAAACAGGAGTATGGTCAAGAAGTCTATGAAGCCGTGACAAAGGCGCTGCTCGAGATAGACGAGTACAATGCCAGTGGCGGGTACTGTAAACCGGTGGTGTGGAACTTCAAGGCGGACCGGAGAGCGACGCTGAAGGAAAGCGTCCAGTTCATCGTAAAACAGTGGCAATCGCGCAAGAGGAAGCGCTGAGCTGTTGGACCTGGATCGGAGTAGCGTCTGGGCGTTTGGCTGTCATGTGCTGCTTTCTGCTCTCTACCTGATGGTATCGAGGCATCGAGCGACCGATGTTTTGTTGGTCATTTTCAGAAGAGCTTACTGGTTACACTTTTGGGCCCAGTTACAGTGTGAGGAGCAGACTAAGAACATCGTTATCGCTATGAGTAGGAAATTAGAAGTCATTGCTCTACAAATCGCCAATGGAGGATGGAATATTTTTTATCGTTTACTTTAGTTGGGTGCATATTGCATGTTGTTACATATCTACTCCTTTTGACGTTTATTTAAACTCTGTAATAATTAGTTGTGTACATCTACGGATGTAGAGGTTGGATTCATTTATCCATTATCTACAAAGTAGTAGATGATGGTGACTTGATGAGACCATTGCTTCTCTTCACTTGGGAGCACAAGCCAGGCCCTCCTATTGCACAATCAGGATCAGTGAACTTGGACAGATGTCTATTTTATTACTCCCTCCGTCCCACAATAACTGCGCACTTCTAGGATTTGAACCACAAATTAGCGTGGAAAGCAAATGACGATATTGCCCCTACTCAAACATGCAGAGCAGCAACAGCAAGGTGACAGTAAACTATGCGGAACAGTGCTTTGGAGGGTGGAAAAATATGCTGCGGGAAGAAACCAGAGTGTTCCCGTCTTTGCCCGAGCTTGCCACGCATGCGAAGCCAGCCAATCCCCGCGAGCACCAGGCATGTGTCGGACCTGATATCGGTGCACGGCAAGCCTATGTGAGACATGTCGTGTGCGTTTAATTTGGGACTTTATTTGAATCGTAAAAATACACTTAAAATGGGACGGAGGGAGTACTTTTTTGTGTATATTTTTTTAGGAAACCTCTGGCAGGCGAATCGCCGACCTGAACTTATATTCATTGTGCTGCATTAGCTAAACGATCACCCCAAATATTAATAGCACCCCATCAGATAGCCTTGTGCGCCCAAAGTTGAAGGTCGGCTGCAGTGCGCCGGAGGATCCCTGTCGCGGAGATGTTGCCATGATCAAACACTCCAGAGTTTCGCGCCTTACAAATGTTCCAAAGGAGGCAGGTTAGGATCGTGGACCGAAGTGGCGCATCCATGGAGGCAAACTCAGGGTGCCGCCACAGGGATTCCACCTCGGGATAAGAAGATCGTTGACCCCAAGGAGAGTCTAGCAGACCGCAGGCTCAGACTGTCTCTGGCAGATTCCCCTTATGCATCTCCAACAGTTCCTCTGGCACCAGGAAAAGTGTGTTGACGCTTTTTCTGGTCGAACACACGGCGCTGGATTGCGCGTTAGTCGATATCTTCCCAGCACGGGCCGGTCTAACCGCTTTGGACAGGAACGTCGCCGAAAACCAAAGATCACTGCCCCGAGAGGGACCCCGTCAGGGACAACGCGCCTAGGGTTGTTCTAAGATCAGCATGCCACTTAGAACGCCCTAAATCGCCGTAGAGACGAAAAAAGAAGCGAAGGATTGAAAAAGTAGTGTTTGCACATAAAAAGGTAAAATTGATATGTTCGATTGGGTCATGTCTCCTCAATCGGCCACGACCCTTTATATTTATAGGGTGGAGAGGTCTTGCCCCTACTGGAGTCGAAATCCTAATAAATCTCGTGCTAAATACAACTCCGACTCAGTTTACAATGCTTGGACCTGGTCAAACCGTCAATGTCACGCGGTCTAACCGCCCATGCGACGTGGAGACCTTCCGGAAGCCATATCTCCCTCATCCAGACTCCGAATTGAACGTTCTATATATAGATCTTGATCTACTCGGCGAGACCTATCCAATGGGAAAGTCAAAATAACGTTTTGAGGACTTTTGATAAGGCGGTGTAACCTGGGGTACAGGGCATTCTAACCGGGGGTACAGGGCAGTCTAACCGGGTTAGCCCAGACCTGCTAATTTTGGATGTCAACATATGCCCCCCGATTTTTAGTAAAGCTTGCGTACTGAAAAACAATTCTAAGGTCGATGCAACACTTTCCACCGGCCATTTTGTCCTAAGGGTGATTCTCATTGAAATCGGTCATGTCTTCTCAATTGTCTTCAAGATCCATGTGCTCTGGAGAAGAACTGTAATCAATAAGTTGCTTGTCATCATTGCAAGCCATGGGGATTGAAGAAGAGAAACTGAGCGGCGTCTCTGGTGAACCCGGTCCGACCGCCTGGTCAGCCGGTTTGACCGCCTCAGGCGGTTTAACTACCTCCTCTGGCGGTTTGACCACCTCTACCTGAGGTGTCATCTTGGCTCTCCATTCCTTCCCTTGCGGTACCATGGGCCTGTAGCTATTGAAGATCTTGTCCCTCTGTTCTCCCAACTCTTTTTCCTTCTTCTCCCGCAGCCTCAAGCGTTGAAGCTTCGTCCTTTGAGTGTGAGTCAAATCGGGAGGACACCATCTCAGTAGTAAGTACTTGGAGTTGGAACTACTTCCACTGGCCTCATGATCATTAGTAGCAACATATCCCTTTTGAACAGATGTCCAAACCTGATCGTTTAAAACAACCGGTCTCTTTCCATCTTTCTCAATGGGAACGTCCATCATCCCAATCTTGATGATATCTTGACTAGTAGTTCTTTCTGGGTCAACGTCCATCTTCTGAACCTCCTCCTATCTGATCTTGGACTTGTACACCTGTTTTGGAGGAAGTGAAACTCTTCTGGTCAGGGCGGTCTAACAGCCTATAGGGGCGATCTAACCGGGTGGTCGTGGTGACCCTGTCCAGACTGACATGGCGTCCAATGATCTTGTGTAGGTTGTGAAATCCGATCTAGAGCTGGCCTCCTTGATCCTCCCCGTCTAGGATAGAAAGACTGTTGATATGGCATCCACATCACTCCATTGTCGTCGTAGATTGGACGAGGCGAATTTGAACTTAAAGAAGTCCAAGCTGGAGTAAAGTGTTGCCTTTGAGATGATTCACCCCTGAACCTGACAGCTGCCCTAGGAGGTGATGACGGCCTTTCTTGATGTGTGGGTGACCTCATCCTTTTTTTTAACGGCCGATCGCTCGTAACGGCATTTTGTTTGGAATATTTGTCAAATAGCATGTCAAATGTGACCTTTGGCTTTGGAACACTCCCCTGATTCTTTGCCACGTTGAGCTTCCAGTTATCTCTTGCCGCTTCAGGATAGGCATCTTTGGGCGACCATGGGCAGGGGCGGTCTAACCGCCTACCCCAGCCGGTTTAACCGACCCAGCCTTTTCAGGCTCAAGTGGTTGCCGACTGACAAGCGCGGACGACCCTTGCCCCCATGTTGAGAAGCTTTGACAGTAATTTTGAATGTTTCTCTACCACCAGGGGTCTTCTCATAAGCAACTTCTCTTTTGAGCTCCTTTCCTCTCAAATCGGGCTTTGCTTCCCCAACCACCACATTCTTGCCCTTGGTTGCTTCGACTTGATGTGGACGAATCAGAACCTTGGGCTGTTGCAATTCCATGGTGTTGATAGGAAAAGTGTGGTTCTCAACTTGCTCTTCATGAAGTACCAAATGACCTTCATTTATGGTCGATTGAATCTTGCGACGAAACACATTGCAATCATTAGTAGCATGAGAATAAGAATGATGATATTTACAATATGCACGTCGCTTTATGTCATCAAGTGGGGGCATGGTATGAGATATCTTAATATTTCCAAGTTTAAGCAATTCATCAAAAATACGATCACATTTACAAACATTAAAAGTAAATCTTAATTCTTCTTGCTGACCTTTACTAGCCGGCTTAAGTGATGCACAAGAAAAAGATGTATCTTTAGAAGGCCATACAAATTCAGCACTATAAACTTCACTCTCATCATTCAAATTATTAGAAACATAGTCAACTACATGAATATCAGACCAATGAGGCTCAAGTTTTTCTTTTTCTTTATTCAATTTCAGTTGTTGTGACATGCCTCTCACAAGAACAGAATCAAGCGAATAAAAATTTGCACCTTCTAATCTTTCTCTAAGAGCAGATTTTAAACCTTTAGTAGCAAGATTAGCTAGGTCGGAATCAGAAATCGACAAATTGAAACAACGGTTTTAACCTCTTTAAAATGCTTAGGCTTCATTTGGATGTCTGTATTGAACCTCTGAATTGAGAATTGGAATTAGAACCAGCGAATTTCGTTGTTTGTATGCTTACAGAATTGAGACTTCGGCACTGGCAACCAATACCATGGAATCCAACCACACCTAAAACTACACCCTATCAAAACTGAGCCTCACCCCTCCGTATTGGAAGGAATTGGTTTGTTCTCTCCGTCGTCGGAACTTCACAGGCACCATCCCTGACTGCTACCGAAAGATCCCACCAATGGTGGTTCCTGCCGCTGGTTGCCACTGCTGCTCGCCGCCTGCCGCCACTGGAGGTTCCTCTTCGTCCTCACCGTTGCAGCCTGATGCCCCCATCCATGTTGACCTGTGTCCTCTTCTTCCTCACAACCAGCGCCCCATTCTCTTCCTCCTCTTGGCTTGTGTCTTGTTCTATCTTCCACGCCGAACTGGGGAGTGGCGGTCGATGACAGGGGTTGTGCCGCTCGTCGAAGCAGCGCCCATGCTTCCTCTCTGGCGAGGCAAGGCGTGCTCTGTCCCAGATGCAGACAACGGCCTCCTCCGATGATGCCTGGGCGGCTCCTACTCGTCTCGACAGCAGCCAGGTTCCAGTCTGCAATGGGGGTAGAGCTCTGCCGCCCCTGCTTCATCTCCGGTCAGGTGAGGCGAGTTCGGGCGTGCTCTACCCCAGATATGAGTGGTGCGGCCTTCTCAGATGAGGCATGGGTGGCTACGACTATGTTGGCGGAGGCCAAGATCCATCCCACAACCCGTCCTTGCAGTGGGGTAGAGCTTCACCACCCTTGCTTCATCTCCGTCGAGGGAAGCTGTGATCAATGGAGAGAAGATGGGAAGAGGAACGATCAATTTTCAATTCCTGAACGAACACATCCAGACGTGATTTGGATTTTTCTCTCCTAACAATTCCATCTAGCAAATCAGTCTACATCCAAACAATGATTTTGTTATTGAGTTTCAATACCAATATTACTTTGATTTGGCATTTGTTTCAATTCAATGCGAAGGCTCTCAATGTCAACATCCAAACGGAGCCTTAAGGTAATTAGAGATTGTTTCATCTTTACCTTGCTTAACCGATGTCAAATTTGTCAATTTTAGTTGATAGTCCCCACTAAAGAAGTGATCATGAAATTTTTGCTCTAATTGATTCCAAGAATCAATAGGGTTGGGGCTAAAGATGAAAACCAAACAAATGTGGTACCCGTTAAAGATAAAGAGAACAATCGCACTTTAAAAGAATCATGGGCACTTGCTTCACCTAGTTGAGCAATGTATTGACTTATGTGCTCCTAAGTTGTACGATTGTCCTCACCACTGAATTTAATAAAATCAGGTACGCGCCAACTAGGGGGATGAGCCATAAGATCAAAATTGACTTTATAAGGTTTTTGGTATAACCTAGAATTACCCTGTGACAACCCGCCCAAGAAAATACCGTACTATCGCCTAAACCAATCCACTTTGGTCATTAAGCGATAATAAAGTATCATCCTGTCGTTAGTCGCCGGGTTAACGCCCGGTAAATCACTTGAATAGCAACAAGGATCGATATATATGCATTAAAACTCACACGAAGGCGAGTCCAGAGATACAACATAAATAACATCCAAATTTGCACCCCGAAGGGTTTAATTATTACAAACCGAAGTTTTTGCCACCATGACATAGTTCAGAGTTTTTGAAACAGCGGAATTAAACTAACGGAAAGCGGCAACACCACGGGAGGCCATCCATGATGCCTTCAGTCGTCATCCTCCACCCACTCCAGCTCCCAGCCGGGCGGGATCTCTCCGGGCCACACATCACCGAAAGCATTACCTGGATCAACATATTATAGCAAGGCTGAGTATACTAATACTCAGCAAGACTTACCAGTCGGTGATAACTACTTCACCAACTCTAGACATGAAAGGCTTTTGGCCGCTGAGTTCCTTTTTGCTGAAAAGTAACAAAGAGTATGTCCTTACTTTCAAGATTTTAGCACAAGTGTTAGTGGGTTTAATCTTTACTACATTAGCCAACTAGTACAGACAAGGTTGTTCAATACAATTAATCAAACATAGTATTCATCAACTTCCATCATTAGGGATCTCATGGCTAGTGGAGTAAGTAGTCTCAGATAACGGTGAGAGGCCGACAATCGATTGATTCAAACCTTGCAAGGTAGACCTAAACACACGGTGGGATGCCCCCGCGAGGACAACCACCAAACGGTTCCCAAAAATCCTCGGGTCGGGATAAAAGGCCACAGTCTTTGGTGCAGGCTATCCGGAATACCCCGCGAAGTACCCGGACTCACCATACACCACTGGTAGCTAGCCATGAGACAAACCCCAAGAGTAGTGACAGTTAAATCCCTAGCCATCTCATTAAGGTACTAGGCTTACCGGTCCCATTCCCGACAAGTGCTTAGTACGTTCAAACACTTAACCCACAATAGCCATTGGACCGGAGCCCAAATCCCATGCTCTTACCACATGAGCAATCCATTTAAGGAGATCTTATGATTCCTATCTAGGAACCTATTCTCGCGAGTGATGTCATCACCCGACTTGTAACGGTCCTATAGCTTAGCAGCTATCGACCTATCATACTAGTAAGGACAAAGGTACCTAGGGATCATGCATCTAAGGTTCCATACAACTCCTGAACTTAAATGCACAAGCATCCATAGATAATTGAATAATGAATTTGAAAACTGGGTTAGATGCACCGGGGCTTGCCTTCGTCAGCCAGGTTAGCCTGAGCACCATCGGTGTCGTCGAGCACTTCCACGTACTACAATGAAGCTTCTGCTCCTCCTCCCTCGGACTCCGGGACGAGTGAGTAGTCACCGTCAGGAAGATCTACACGGAATGCAATGCAAGGTTCAGGTAATGTGACAGTTTGTTATCTCATCCAACTCTTGTTGGTCATATTCACCTTAACAAGTAATTAAATATTAAATTCCTTCTAGGAAGGTTATTAATTACATGAGTGTCGGTGCGGAATGTGGTCCCGACTAACCGGTGATAAGCGCCAAGGTCTATCCCTCAATGGTCGATGCTAAGCAATAAGAGACACGAGTTTTATCCTGGTTCCCGCCGAGGGGCCGTACGTCCCACAGGGGGTGTGCTCGAGGCACTATATTGCTCAAGCACCGGGGTGCTCGTAGTGGGGCTGCTACAAGCAAGGCGGGAGAGGAAGCGTGGCTTCCAAGTCCCTGGTGTAGTGGCTGAAGATGTTGTGGGAGAATTGGAGAGCAAGTGTGTGGTGTGTCCCGTCTCGTGTTGTGTTGTGTTGTCTTGTTCGTCCTCTGTCGTGTCGTTGTTCGTTGTCCCCCGCGGTGGGGGAGTTCGTCCTCCTTTTATAGACCAACGAGAGAGCGAATCACATGCGTGCCGCGCTATTCAGCTACGTGAGGGAACGTGGTGTGCTATGCCGTAGAGTAGGCGGCCGCCCGGACGATCCTTGCAGCGATCCGGCCATCATGGCGTATCTTGTACCCGAACAGCGGCGGCTTCGAGGGTAGAAGGGCAGCGGACGGCCGTGATGCCCTCAGACGGGCTCGAGGGGGGTTGCGCGCGTCGGTCCGCACGGGGCACGGTGGCAGGTAAGGCGGCGTCCCGTTCCCGCATGCTCCACGGCGGCCGGAGCCGCGCGCCGCGGCGCCGGCGTGGATTCGTACGCGCGGGGCGGCGCAGCCATGCCGTTAACAGTGGCAGGGATGGCGCCCCGCCCGCCTAGCGCCTCCGCCTAACCCCCGCAAGGTCACAAGAAAGCGGATCGAGGGTGCGGCCGGCCCCCCTTCGAGGGCTCGGCGCGTTAGCCGTACGGGAGTAGGCGGCGCGGCGTCACGGAGATCGGCACCGGCCACGCCGCACGGTCCCCCACGGTGGCGGGGATGGCTTCCCTCCGGGGAGTTGGTGCGGCGCACCGGGCGCGAGCCCCGGGCGCATGATGGCGCCGCCCCGCCGTTGTCGGGGCATTAAATGCCCGCGTACGGGAGCAGGGCGCACGCGTGCGGAGCGCCCTCGAGCGAGGCGGACACCGTTCGAGAGCGGAGCGGACCCTCGAGTGAGGCGGAGCCCGCTCGAGGTAAGCGTACCCCCCTCGAGTGGGGGCGGAGCCTCGCCCGAGGAAGCCGTGCACCCTCGAGCGAGGCGAAGCCTGCTCGAGGGGATCTTTGAGTGGGCCGCCTTGGTGGGCCGTTGGGGCCACCGCGGCGTGGGCCATGCCCTGCATGCTTAAGCGAGGCGTGTTTGGCTTTGGCTTGTTGCGGGTTTTAAGTGGGGATTTCCCGTCGTTTAAGGGGACCCCTAGGGCCGTCCCCGACAGTAGCCCCCGAGCATCTGTGGGTTTGCCATTGAGGCTCCCGCAGATGCTGGAGCCTACCGATAGGACGTTCTTCCCTCCCCGGTCTTGCGAACGCTTTCCGTGGGGCCACGTCGGCGGACCCGCGGGTCTAGCCCCCGACGCCCCCGCGAGAGCGTGGGTGCTCCGTAGGGGTTGACCGCGAGACTTGGTCGAGGGCGTGGTATATGTTTCAACCGGAGTCGGCAATGTCTCGGCCGGCTTCGGTGACGCACGCGCCGCGGCACTATCTCCGGCGGGTGCAATCCGGGAGGTGTAGCCATGCGTCAAGCCCCCGAGCCCGGGCCCGTTCAAGGCGATCGGGTAGAGCTTTACGACTTGTTTTTTAACGCGCCCTCGCCGTCCCTCCGCGAGACGGAGGGTGAGGTTTCCGCAACCCCCCATCGGTCGGGTCGCGGATTGCGGATTCCTCATTGAGCCGTTAGTGGGTGGTTCGAGTGGACGCCCATGCCCCGTTCGATAAGGGTAGGCTACGTGGTCCGGAGACACACCCATTGAAGCGCTTGCGTGGGTTTGCTAGGTGGGGCTCGGTCCCGTTCGCTAGGGACCGAGGGCGCGAAGCTCTCCCTCGGTGGGATCCCCGCTAGCTGCCCTCGGCCGGCTCTCGAACACGACATGTGGGGCACCCTCGGCCGGCGGGGCTCGAGGAACGGCTCGAATGCGCGTGCCCTCGTCGTCCCCGACTCGGTGATGCGGGGCGCCCGTTCGAACCCGTCGAGGGTCGGGCTTCGAACCTCGATCGTAGGGCCGTGCGGGGGTGGCGCCTAGGCGGCCCCGTCTTTGCATCCGCGAATCGTTCGAGGGGCACGGGCGAGCCGCCCCCCGAGGCGCCGATCGGTAAGTGGTGCGGGGCGGCGGCTAAGCGCTCCCGGCCGGCATCCGCGAACCTTCGAGGGGCACGGGGGTAGCCGGCCCTCGAGGCGCTGATCAGTAAAGTGGTGCGGGGTGGCGGCTAAGCGCTCCCGGCCTGGCATCTGCGATCCTTCGAGGGGCTGTGCGGCCGGCCCTCGAGGCCCCGATCGTAAAGTGGTGCGGGGTGGCGGCTAAGCACTCCCGCCCCCGGCATCTGCGATCCTTCGAGGGGCCCGGGCGAGCCGGCCCTCGAGGCGCTGATCAGTAAAGTAGCGTGGCATGGGTGCTCGCGTGCCTGTTTTGTTTCAAACGGGCCCCGAGGTGACCTTCTCACGCCCGTACCCTTTCGAGGGTTGAAATTTTCCGAGCCGGAGAGCCCGTGCCGCTCGAGGGTTCTCCTTACTTGGTAAGGAGCCGGCCATTTAATGCTCCACGGTCGAGGCCGTGACTTCGCGTCGCGGGCGCGCCTTTTTAGGCGCCGCGACCGCGCGCGTAGTGGGCGGCGTGGGCGGGCGGATGTGACCGCCCGCCACGGCCCTCCCGGTTCTTCGCCGTGATGATGGCTTGTTTGCGGTGGCGTGGCTACCGCGGTCGTGGTGGGGCCCGCCCGTCGGCCGAGAAAAAGATTCCCTGCAAGTTAATGCGCGCGGGACGTGCGCCCGGAGAGCACGCCCACGGCTTATAAATGCGAGGGGGAGGGAAAACGGCGGTTTTTACCTTAGTGTTTCGCCATTCTTGCCCCCGCGCTTTCGCCTTCGTTTTGTTCCCGCCACCACGCCCCTTCGCCATTAGAGCTCTTCTTCTTCTTCTTCCCGTCCTCCGCTCTCGGATCCCTTGTCCTTTCTCATGGCGCCGCCGCCGCCCCTCACGATCCTCGACCCGCACGCATGGGAGCGGTCGTCGGTGAACCGGCTAGCCCTCAATGACCCCGGTCTCCGCCGGCCGGTGGCGGCGAACGAGGAGGGCCGGCCGGCGGAGTGGATCGTGCTGCCGGCGGGGGACCACACGCCTAATCCACCGGAAGGCTACGTGGTGAGCTTCACTCGCTTCCATGAGCGCGGCTTCGCCGCACCGGCGAGCTGCTTCATGCGGGCGCTCTGTCACCGCTACGGCATGGAGTTGCACAACTTCGCGCCGAACGCGATTTCGCAGGCGGCCACGTTCGTGGGCGTCTGCGATCCCAGTGAACTGGGAACTCTGGATACACCTCTTCCGCGCGAAGCTGTTCACGCAGCCGACGACGGAGCAGAGGACCCGCCGCGCGGTGCGCGCCGGCGGCATGTCGCTCGCCCACCGTGGACGCGGTACAAGGACGACTACATTCCTTGTACCATGACGACCAACAACGCCGGCTGGGAGCGGGGGTGGTTCTACCTTCGCAACGCTGAGCCCGGCCTCCCCCCTACACCGGTCTGGTGCTCCGGGAGAAGCCCAACTCCTGGGGCCACGGGGTGTCCACGGTCCAGCATCAGAGGCGGCTGGACTCGCTCCCGGCCGCACCGAAGAACCCCGGCGACGCGCGGGCGACCGCGGCGACCGTCCTCGCCTTCCTCCACCACCGGCGGATCGTGCCTCGATGGAGAGGCCGCTCCGCATCTTCGAGATGACGGAGGCGGCGGACCCCGTCGCGCGGCGAGGTCGCGGATGCTCCCGACCCCCCCTCGAGCGGGGGTATGCGCTCACACGGGCGCGGAGCGCCGTCGACACTCGGATGTCGCGCCGGGACCGGTCCCCGTGGGACCTCGAGATGCTCCCCACCGGCCCGGCCGGTAAGTATGATTCTTGGCCCGTTTTCGTTCTTGATGATGCTCTTGGCTCCGACGCACCTTTGACGTTCTTGTCGAGGACGACCCTAGGGGTCCCCTTAAACAACGGGGAAATCCTAACTTAAAACCCGCAACAAGGCCAAAGCACAATTTGCCTAACCCCTGCGGAGGAAACGGCCCACGCGCGGGGGACCCCGACGGCCCATCAAGGCGGCCCTCTTAGAGATCCCCTCGAGCGAGGCTCCGCCTCGCTCGAGGATGCGCGCCCCCTCGGGCGGGCTCCACCCCGTTCGAGGGGCGGCCACTTCCCTCGAGCGGGCTCCGCCTCGCTCGAGGGCTCGCTCCCCCTCGAGCGAGGTTCCGCCTCGCTCGAGGGCACGTCCCACCCTCGACCGGGGTCCGCCACGCTCGAGGGCGCCCCTCACGCGCGCGCGGCCCCCGTACACAGGCATTTAACGCCCCGACACCGGTGGGATGGCGCCATCATGCGCCGGGGCTCGTGCCCGGTGCCGCCGCACCAACTCCCCAGGGAGGAGCCCATCCCCATCACTGTGGGGAGGGACTGTGCAGCGCGGCCGGTGTTAGTCCCGTGACACCGTGCGCCTGCTCCAGTACGGCTAACGCGCCGAGCCCTCGAAGGGGGGCCGGTTGCACCCTCGATTCACTTTCTTGTGACCCTACAGGGTTAGGTGGAGGCGCTAGGGCGGTGGATCGCCATCCCCGCCACCGTAACAAAGATGGCCGCCGTCCCCGCGCGTGCGAGGGCGCACGCCGGGCGCCGTAGCAACAACCCCAAGACCTGTGAAGCGCGTTGGGAAGGAACGCTGTTTTACCTACTCCCGTGCCCCGTACGGGCCAACGTCGACACCTCCCTCGAGCCTATCGAGAGGACATCGCCACCATCCGCCACCCTTCTACCCTCGAACCGCCAGCGTTCGGGTACAAGGTAGGCCATCATGGCCGGATCGGCCGCAAGGATCGTCCGGACGGCCGCCCACTCTCCGACATAGCACGTCGCGTTTCCCCACGTAGCTAGATAGCGCGGCGCGCATGTAATCCGCCTCCCCTTGATCTATAAAAGGGGGGGCGAACCCCCGCCCGCAGGGGGACGGACCCGAAGCATATGAGACAGAACACACCGCACACCACGTACTCATTCTCCAATTCTCCCACAATATCTTCGGCCACTCCTCCGGGGACTTGGAAGCCGAGGCTTCCTCTCCGCCTTGCTTGTAACGGCCCCACTACGAGCACCCCCGGTGCTAAGTAATATAGTGCCTCGAGCACGCCTCTGCTGGACGTACGGCCCCCTCGACCGGAACCCGGGATAAATACTCTGTGTCACTTGTTACTTAGCATCGACCATTGAGGGATAGACCTCGGCGCTTTCTGCGGTTAGTGTCGGGACCATATTCCGCAGCGACGGTTCTCGCTGCGGATGGTGAGCCCGAGCGCCGCGAAATCCGTTCCGCCCACCCCCGACTCCCGCGCGCTCGGCCCGGCGGCGAAGAACGGGAGCGGGAGCGGGCGGCACGCAAGAGGGAGCGCGCGAGGCGGCACCGCGAGCGCCGCGGCGGCGGAACGAGGAGTACGCGCCGCACGAGCGGCGGGGGCTCTCCTCTCGGGGACCGAGGAGTATTCGTCCTCGGAGGAGGACGAGGAGGAAGAAGCTGGGGGGCAGGGCCCCTCTGATAGGTGGGAGCCTGCACCCCCGTCGCCGGAGCCAGCTCCGGCGGCAAGGGCGGCATCGCCCGGGGGGTGGGCGCGGCCGGCGCCCGCCGCCGGCAATCAACCACGGGGAGCGGCGCGGGCCGCGGGGGTGCGGCGCGCGCCGCGGGAGACGCGCGCGGCAAGCGCGCCCGCGTGCGGGGGTGGGACCTGCGCGCGTGGCGGAAGTGTCGGGGAGGCGCGGCGACGGGCGCGTCGGTCGCGCCGGCATCATCCACCGGGGCCTCGAGGAAGAGGAAGCGCGCCTTCTCCTCTTCGAGGTAAGGGGGCTTGTTCTTCTGCCGGGTTGGGTTTTTTGGCGACCGGTCGTTCGATTTTTTGTTTGTGCTTGTGCGGGGTGGTGCCGGCCGTGCCTCCCCTCGCACCGGCCAAGGTGTTGAGGGCGGACGCGTCCATTCCTACCGGTGGCGCTCGTCAAGGGCGCCGCGGGTAGGGGCAAGCGCGGCGACCGCGGCGGGCGAGAGCTCGCGGGGCGCCGGCGAGGCCTCGAGGCCTCGGCCGGCGGATCGGCTGCGCGCGGCGCGGCCGGTGGTCGTCGAGGAGCGGCGGGCGCGGTCGCGACGGAGGCGCGGCCGCGGCGGCGGCCATGGTGGAAGCCGCGGCCCGCGGTGGCGGCCGTGGTGGAGGCGCGGTGGGCGGCGGTGGGCGAGGAGGGCGGTCGGGGCGCCGCGGTCGTGGCGAGGCGCAGCGAGAGCGGTGGCCGCGGCGCCGCGTCGGGGCGCCCGCGGCTACGGAGGCGCCGGCGGAGGGCGACGCGGTGCGGCCCGCCGGCGGCTCCCGGGCGGTGGTGGTGGAGATCCCGGACGACGACTCCCCGCCGCCGGGTGGGACCGGTGGGCGAGCATCCCCACGCTCTCCCCGGGGGTCTCGGGGAGAGGGGTCCTCGTGAGGCGGTGCGAGGGCCACATGGTGGCGGGGGGCCGAGGGCACGGCGCCGAGGCCTCGTCTTCCCGCGCCGGCCACTCCGCCCGGGTAGAGGGGATCGGCGGCGACCCGCCGCGTTCGGCGACGCCCGGGGGGAGCGAGGGCTGCGGGGAGAGCTCGTGGCCACGGCGCCGCGCTCAGCGAGCGTTGAACGAGGCGCTGAGGATCCACGGCGGCCCCGCGTGGCGCGTCTTTCAGGTGAGGTGTCTTTGCTTGCTCCTCTTTTTCCTCGTTTCTGCACGCAGTCTTCGTGGCGTGATGCTTACGGGTCTTGACTTGTTGGTGACGGGGAGCTCGAGCACCGCGCCCGCGACAAGTACGGCGCCTTTGACCAGGTGACCGCCGAGCTCCATCAGCTCCGGGAGCGGTGCGACGCCTTCGACGCGCTCGCCGACGCCCTCGGGACCCGGACGGTGGGCGTCGTGCGGGCCATGGCCTTGCGCGATCAACTCCACGAGAGCGCAAGGCGAGGATCCGCGCACCCCTCCGGCCTCGAGCGGGTCCGCACGGCCCTCATCGACCGGGATGAGGGGGCGCCGGCACGGGCGAGGGCGGACACGGGAGAATACGCGCACCACGGCGGCCAGCGGGAGGCGGAGGTGGCCGGCGTCGCGGCGACAACCGGGGGCTCCACTCGTTGCTCCGGCGGGCGCGAGCTCGGCGGCGCCGGGCGCCGGAGCGGGCGCGCGCGCTCGAGCAAAAGGCCAAGGAGGGTCGACGACTTGAGGGCCGCCCTTGACGCCAAGGTCGCGGCGCTCGCCGCCGCCGAGGACCGGCTCCTGGGGGAGCGTACCGCCCGCCAAGGGGCGAGGGGCGGCTCCGGCGGGGAGCGAGCCGCTCTTGCCGACGCTCGATCGGCCCTGGAGCGGGAGCGCGTTGCTCGCGAGGCGGCGCAGATGTCGCTGGAGGACCGGAACGTCGAGTTCTCCAAGGTCGAGGAGCGAGGGCGATGGTGCTCAGCATCACGAGCGCGAGCCAGGAGCCGGCCCTCCAGGAGCAAGGCGAGACCGTCAAGGGCCTCGAGCAGGCGGTCGAGGCCGGGCGCCGCGCCTTCGAGATGGAGAGGAAGCAAGTCGAAGGTAAGTCGCTGTTCGACTCTGTTTCGTCGGTTTTCCCTTAGAGGGTTCGCACCCTTTTTTTCGATTTCTTTCTCGTCTAGCAACTCCGGGCTTGCGCCGCGCGCCGGGGCACGCGGGCGAGCGAGCCGAGGCGGCGCGGACCTCCTACAACTCCTCCAGCGGGAGGCTGCGGGGGGAGTTGCGCAATGCGGCCCTCGAGACTGTCGGGCCGTGGAGGAGGGCGAGGTGCGGGCGGGGAGCTCGGCGGCCGGCCGCATGCACGCCCTTGGCGGCCACGTCACCGGGCGCATGCGCCGGGCGGCGCATCTTGGCGTCCGAGAAGGCCCTCGGGGTGGTGCGATCCCACTACGAGGTCAACTTCGAGGCGGCGGGAGGGCTACGTCGTTCCCGAGGGTGTCGAGGACGAGGTGGCGATGGAGCGCGTGGACGTGCTCGCCGCCGACGCCGCCGGGACGCTCGCCGAGGCCTTCGAGAAGTTCCTCTTCCGGATGCGCGATGCCGCCGCTCCTCCCGCCGAAGACGGGCGGGCGCTAGGCCCGTTTTTGTTCATGTATCGGTATGTTGGCCGTGCGGCCCTTGTAAATAGACATGTTACTTTTGTCACAAACATTTGTAAAAATGATGCCCTTTGTCTTATCGCGCTTTTTTGTTTCTCCTTCTTCACGAGTAGATTCTAGTTAGCGGAGTTCGATTTTCGCGGGTGGCCTGTGGGTTGGAGGCGAGAGAGAAGGGCCGTATCCTCGCGGAGGCGTAGGCTATCTGCGGCTCGCGCGCTCCTTCCGCTAGGCTGCACGCGCCCCTGTTCGAATCTTTACTCGAGGGCGGGAGTAGAAAACAAACTTAGCGCGCATGAGTTGTTTCGTTTTCGCGCGAAAATGGGACCATTTTGGGGGGGGGGGGTGCCCCCCCGCAAGAGGGCCCCGAGGGTAACTTGGGTTTCAGGGGAAAGCCGAGTTGCCCTTTTCTTTAGGCTTATGATGTTTACATAGTTGTCACCAACTGGGGTGCTGGTTTCGTGATTTTACAACAAACAAAACTTGGAAATCCTAGCTAGGGATAGAAGCGACGTAGCTGTTGGATGTTCCAAGCGTTGGTGAGTTCTTCACCGTCCTCGTTGGCCAGCTTGTACGTGCCGGGCTTGAGTACCTTCACCACGACGTAGGGTCCCTCCCACGGAGGTGATAGCTTGTGGCGTCCTCGGTTGTCTTGGCGTAGCCTTAGGACCAAATCCCCTTCGCTGAAGTCCCGCCGGCGTATCTTGCGTGCTTGGTAGCGCCCGAGGGGCTCCGTTGATACCTTGCGAGTGCATCAAGGCCACGAGGCGTGCTTCGTCTAGGCCCGGTCCGGTGAGTCCTCGCGGGCTCGGGCGGTTGGCGTCCTCGTCGTAGCCTCGAACCCACGGGCGACCCGTATTCTAGGTCCGTGGGGAGGACGGCCTCCACGCCATGGACTAGAAAAAACGGGGTGAACCGGTGGCTGCTCGGGGGTGGTCCTTAGGCTCCACACGACCGCCGGTAACTCTTGGAGCCATTTCGCCGGATTTATTCGGTCGGTCAAAGATTACGGGCTTAAGGCCACGTAGGATCATGCCGTTGGCACGCTCTACTTGGCCGTTAGTTTGTGGGTGTGCCACGCTGCCCAATCCACATGGATGTGGAACTTGTCCACGAGAACTCCAAGAATTTCTCGCCCGTGAAGCGGGACTCGTTGTTGGTGATAATGGAGTTTGGCACTCCAAAGCGATGGATGATATCGGTGAAGAACGTCACCGCTTGCTGCGCACGAGGTTCGTAATGGGGGCGCACTTCTACCCACTTGGAAAACTTGTCGATTGCGACCAACGAGTGGGTGAAGCCCCCGGGCGCCTTTCGCGGGGGCTCGACGATGTCCGGCCCCCACACGGCGAACGGCCATGTTATGGGGATGGTGCACGGGACATGAGCGGGAAGGTTGGACTTGCGGGCGTAAAAGCGGCACCCCTCACGGGTGCGTACGATCTCGGCGGCGTCCGCGACCGCGGTAGGCCGAAAAAGCCTTGGTGGAAAGCATTGCCAACGAGGGTACGAGGCGCGACGTGATGGCCGCGGATCCCGGCGTGGATGTCTGGCAGAGCTCGCGCCCCTCGGGGATGGGCACGCACCGGCCGCAAGATGCGGAGGCGCGCGCTTGTATAGCTCGCCGTCGACGAGGGCAAAGGACTTGGCCATCCGGCGAGCGCGCCCGGCCGCGGCCCGGTCTGGGGGAGTTCCCCTCGAGCCATCCGGGCGATATACTTGTCGCGCCGGTCGGCCTTGACGGGGCCGGCTCGATGTCCATCACATCGGCCCCGTGGCGCCGTACCCCTCGAGGAGGGAGAGCACGTACGCCTCGTTCGAGGGGTCCTCGTCCATGGGTTCCGCGCCCGCCGGATTCGAGGAAGCCCCCGAGGGTTCCGCGTGGCTCGAGGGATGAGGCTCGAAGACGACCGAGGGCCGGGGCGATGTCACGGGCAAAAACGTTCGGAGGGACCATAATCCGTCCGGACGCGATCTTGGCCGCCTCGTCCGCCTCCTCGTTGTACCGGCGGGGCATGTGATTGAGCTCGATGCCATAGAACTTGTCCTCGAGGGCTTGCACGGCCTTGCAATACGCTCCCATCTTGTCGTCATGGCAGCTCGTGTTCTTCATGACTTCGTCAATCACGAGCCGTGAATCCCCCCGCACGTCGAGGCACTTCGACGCCTAACTCAATGGCAATCTTGAGGCCGCAAAGGAGGGCCTTGTACTCGGCCATGTTGTTCGACGCGGGGAAGTGGAGGCGCACCGCGTATCGCATGTGCTCCCCGAGGGGAGACACGAAGAGCGAGCCCGCGCCCGCCCCGTCTTCATCATCGAGCCGTCGAAATACGAGTCCGGCCTCTGCTTGGATGCGGGGCGGTGGCGGCTGCGTATCTGTCCACTCGCCGACGAAATCCGCCGGGGATGCGGGACTTGATGGCCTTGCGCGGGGCGTAGGCAAGCGTCTCGCCCATCGGCTCCACGGACCACTTGGCGATCCCGCCGCCGCGTCGGGATTGCGGATGATCTCCCCTAGCGGGAAGGAGGAGACCACGCGTGACGGGGTGGGCCTCGAAGTAGTGGCGGAGCTTGCGCCGCCCGAGGACCACCGCGTACGCGGCTTCTCGGACACGGGGGTAGCGCGTCTTGGTGTCGGACAAGACTTCACCGATGTAATAGACCGGCCGGCCGGACCGGCGGGGGCGTGCCCTTCTTCTGCGCGTTCCACCACGATAACGGCGCTGACCACCTGGGTGGTCGCGGCCACGTAGAGCTGCAGGGGACTCGCCGTCCGCGGCGGTGTGAGGATCGAGGCGTGGGTCAAGGATGCCTTCGGCTTTTCGAGCGCATCACGGGCCTCGGCGGTCCGGGAGAAGCGCTCGTGCTTCTTGAGGAGGCGGTAGAGGGGCGAGGCCCTTCTCGCCGAGCCGCGAGATGAAGCGGCTCAAGGCGGCAAGGCACCCCGGCGCCTTTTGCACCCCTTTGAGGTCCCGGATTGGACCCATTCGCTCGAGGGCCACAACCTTCTCGGGGTTGGCCTCGATGCCCCATTGGGAGACGATGTATCCTAGGAGCATGCCTCGCGGCACTCCAAAGACGCATTTTTCGGGGTTTAGTTTGACCCCATTGGCCCGTAGGCAGCCGAATGCGATGCCAAGGTCGCCAACCAGGTCGTCCGCCTTCCTGGTTTTTACGATGATGTCGTCCACGTACGCCTCGACCGTTCGCCCGATGTGATCTCCAAAAACATGCTGCATGCAGCGTTGATACGTTGCACCCGCGTTTCGGAGGCCGAACGACATCGTGACGTAACAGAACATCCCGAACGGCGTGATGAACGAAGTCGCAAGCCGGTCGGACTCCATCTCTATTTGGTGATACCGGAGTAGGCATCAAGGAAGCAAAGCAACTCACACCCGTACCGTTGAATCAACAATTTGATCAATGCGTGGCAAAGGAAAGGGAACTTTAGGACATGCTTTATTAAGACTAGTGTAGTCTATACACATCCGCCATTTCCCGTTCTTTTTCTTTACAAGTACGGGGTTTGCTAGCCACGTTGGGTGGAACACCTCCTTGATGAACCTGGCCTCGAGAAGCTTCCGCGGCTCCGCTCCGATAGCCCGTCGCCGCTCCTCGTCGAAGCGGCGGAGCCGTTGTTGCACGGCGCGGGCATGAGGCGAGGATGTCAAGGGAGTGCTCGGCGACTTCCCTCGGGATGCCGGCATATCCGAGAGGCTCCACGCGAAGATGTCGGCGTTGGCGCGGAGGAAGTCGACGAGCACCACTTCCTATTTTGGATCGAGGGTGGAGCTGACCCTCAACGCCTTGCCCTCGGGGGCAGAGGGGTCGAGGGGCACCTCCTTGGTCTGCTCTGCGGCCTCGAAGTTGCCGGTGTGCTTGGCGGTGGAGTCGAGGTCCTCGTTGACCATCTTCTCCAAGGTGGTCACCAGCGCTTCATCCAGCGCCAGTGCTTCAAAGATGCTCTACGCACTCGACGTCGCCAGTCGAATGCGTGCTCGATGGACGAGCCCACCGTGATGATGTCGTTCGGTCCCGGCATCTTCATCTTCAAGTAGGTGTAGTTTGGAACCGCCATGAACTTGGCATAGCGGGGCCGCCCAAGTATGGCGTGATAGGCGCCCTTGAACCCCACCACCTCGAAGGTGAGCGTTTCCTTGCGGAAATTCTTCGCGGTGCCGAACCAAACCGGCGAAGTCGATGCGCCAGAGGGGCCGGACTCGCTTGCGGGCGCCACACCATGGAACGGCGTCGTCCGGGCTGCGCAACTCGGTCCAACCCGATCCCCGGCAAGCGCAGGCGTATGCGCGTAGAGGATGTTGAGGGGCTGCCGCCCCCGTCCATCAAGACTTTTGAGAACCGCGCGTTCCCAATGATCGGGTCGACCACCGGCGGGCATCGGCCGGGTTGGGAATGCGGTTCGGGTGGTCTTCCCGGTGAAGGTGATGGCGTCCTCCGACCGGTCGAGGAAGGAGGGAGGTGCCTTCTGCGGTGAGGACCTCGTGCCGCTCCCGCTTGCGCCGGCGGGTCGACATGTTGACGGTGGGTCCCCCGAAGATGAGGAACACGTTTTCTACGGCGGGGAAGCCGCCGGCGTCGCCATCTCCTCCATCCTTCTTGGCCTCCGCTTCCTTCACGGCGGCGCGACCGTAGAACTTCTTGAGCATGTCGCATTGCTCAAGGGTGTGGTTCAACGGGGTCTTGTGGTAAGGATATGGCTTTTTCGGCATGTCATCAAACACCCCCCGGACCTCGAGGGGCCGGTCGAGGGCCCCGTCGAGTCGGGTCCAACGGCAAGGGCCTCGGCATCATCGCCGTCGCGCCCCTACTCGCGCGCCTCGTGGCGCGGCTTCTTCCCTTTCTTGCCCCGCTTGTCCTTTCGGTGGGGCTCCCCGGACTTGCGGCCCTACGCGGGCGCATCGTCCGAGCGCTTGCCCTTCTTGCCGTCGAAGATCGCCCCCACAGCCTCCTCTCCCCGAGGCGAAGGCGGTGGCGATGTCGAACGGCTCGTTGGAGTACGCGGGCGGGGGCTGCGTCCCGCGCTCTCACACGAGGTCCCGCGCGTGGTGCCCTCGAGGAAGGCGTGCACAATCTCAGATTGCGCCATGCTTGGGAGCTCCGTACAACGCTTGGAGAAGCGCCGTATGAAGTCCCGGAGCGACTCACCGGGCTTCTGGGTGCAGGAGCGCAGGTCCCAGGAATTTCCAGGGCGCACGTACGTGCCCTGGAAGTTGCCCACGAACGTGCGGACCAGATCGTCCCAGTTGTGGATCTGGCTGGCGGGCAGGTGCTCGAGCCACGTCCGGGCTGAATCGCCGAGGTGCAGGGGCAGGTTGCGGATGATGACCTCGTCACTGGTGGCCCCGCCCAGCTGGCACGCCAGGCGGTAGTCGTTGAGCCACACGCGGGGGTCCGTCTCCCCGTTGTACTTGACGATGGTCGAGGGCTGGCGGAAGCGTTGGGGGAAGGCCGCCGCGCGGATCTCCCGGCTGAACACACGGGTCCCCGGGGGCTCCGGCGTCGGAGAGCGGTCTTCATCGCTACCGTAGCGTCCACCCCGTCGAGGGTGGTAGCCTACCGCTGCTCGCGCATCCGCCTTACTCGTGCGCCGGGTGTTGATGACGTTGCGGGCGTCATCGTCCGGCGCCTTGCGCGTGTCGAGGAGCCGCTCCTTGGCGCGCGCGCGTCCGGGTTGGCGGGTCGCCCCCGCGGCTTCACCGCATGGACCGAGGGTTCGCCCCTTGTGCGGCCCCATCCCCTTGTGCGTCCCCCCGCCGGCGGATACACGACGGCCGAGCTTTCGGCCCGCTGGACGGCCGCTTGCTCGATGAGAGCCCGCACCTCGCGGTGCGAGGTTCCGCGCCTCGGGGGTCGAGGGTGCGGCATAGCCCGTAGCGGCGTCGCGGCGGCAATGAGCTTCGACTTGCCCGTGGAGGCGCGTCGGGTTGTCGACGTTAAAGTCGGCGTTGATGCGGTCGCGGGCCCGCCGCCCGGCTCCCCGCGCACGTTCGCCGCGCGCGGAGGCTTCCCCATCCATCGAGGCGCGGAGTAGCCGCACCGTTCGATATTCCTCCGCCAGCTTGGCCTCGAGCTCGCGAGCACAGGCTAGGCGTGCGTCCCGAGTCGGCCCCGGCGGGGGTGCTCGGCCCCACGGTCGGCCGCGGAGCGATGCCCGGGGGCGGGCGTGACCTCCCCGTCTCCGGCGCCCACGGCCGCCGGTGGCGTTCGCCGGGTCGTTGGCGATGACGACGCGGCATTCCCGCGCGCAGGTCGTAGCTCCCGTGCTTTGGAGTCGTCGGGAGCGGCCGAACCGTAGTCCGTAGCGTCAAGGAAGCGCCCGAACATGACCGGGTCCCCGCACGCCGGGAGAAGTCCCATTCCGCGTACCCATGGAGGTTGGCGGGCGGCAACGCGTCCAAGGGAACCCGGGGACGATTCGTCACCCGCCGAGGCGCCGGGATCCCCGGCGACGAAGACGTGACGGCTAGGGGGAACCTTGCGCATCGTGGTGTTGACGTTGGAGTTGTAGGCGGTCGTGGCACCACGCGGACCAATGGGGAAGCGCGGTCCGAGACCGTGCGCCGTCCCACCGGGGCGGTGGCTGCCGTGGCCGACGGGCGCGCCACGTTGAGAGGTGGCGCGTTCGGCCTGCCGTCGCTCGGACCGCGCACGGCGTGAGCGCCGGCCGAGCGGCGGCGGCGTCGTGGCGTCGACGGCCCGCAGCATCGCGCCGGCGGGCGTGCGCGCCGTGGCGGTGTGTGCGGCAGGGACCGAAGCGGACCCGGCCCGGCGGCGCGCGCGCGGCTCCTCACGGTTGGTGAGGCGCATCGTGTAGCTGTTCCCCGTGGCACGAAAGTTCGGACCCCCGAACCGGATTTCAAACCCGGTGGGGGAGGGGGTCCGAGCCGCCCATGCAGTAACGCGTACCGCGATACTCAGTGCGGATCACCATGGAGGGAGTTGATGGTGGATCGACCTTAGGCGCTCGATTGCCCCACGGTGGGCGCCAACTGTCGGTGCGGAATGTGGTCCCGACACTAACCAGTGATAAGCGCCAAGGTCTATCCCTCAATGGTCGATGCTAAGCAATAAGAGACACAGAGTTTTATCCCGGTTCCGGCCGAGGGGCCGTACGTCCCGAGGGGTGTGCTCGAGGCACTATATTGCTCAGCACCGGGGGTGCCTGTAGTGGGCTGCTACAAGCAAGGCGGGAGAGGAAGCGTGGCTTCCAAGTCCCCGGTGGAGTGGGCGAAGATGTTGTGGGAGAATTGGAGAGCAAGTGTGTGGTGTGACTGTCTCGTGTTGTGTTGTGTTGTGTTCTCTGTCGTGTCGTTGTTCGTTGTCCCCTGCGCGGCGGGGGGTTCGTCTTCCTTTTATAGACCAAGGAGAGAGCGAATCACATGCGTGCCGCGCTATTTAGCTACGTGAGGGAGCGTGACGTGCTATGCCGTAGAGTAGGTGGCCGCCGGACGATCCATGCGGCGATCCGGCCATCATGGCGTATCTTGTACCCGAACGGTGGCGGCTTCGAGGGTAGAAGGGCGGCGGATGGCCGTGATGTCTTCGACGGGCTCGAGGGGGTTGCCGACGTCGGTCGTACGGGGCACGGTGGCGGGTAGGGCGGCGTCCCGTTCCCGCATGCTCCACGGCCCGGAGCCGCGCGCGCCGCGCCGGCGTGGATTCGTACGCGCGGGGGCGGCAGCCATGCCGTTAACGGTGGCGGGGATGGCGCCCGCCGGCCTAGCGCCTCCGCCTAACCCCCGCAAGGTCACAAGAAAGCAGATCGAGGGTGCGGCCGACCCCCCTTCGAGGGCTCGGCGCGTTAGCCGTACCGGAGTAGGCGGCGCGGCGTCACGGGACCGGCACCGGCCACGCCCGCACGGTCCCCCACGGTGACGGGGATGGCTTCCCTCTCGGGGAGTTGGTGCGGTGGCACCGGGCGCGAGCCCCGGGCGCATGATGGCGCCGCGCCGCCGTTGTCGGGGCATTAAATGCCGCGTACGGGGAGCGAGGCGCGCGCGCGTGCGGAGCGCCCTCGAGCGAGGGCGGACACCGTTCGAAAGTGGAGCGGACCCTCGAGCGAGGCGGAGCCCGCTCGAGGTAAGCGTACCCCCCTCGAGCGGGGCGCGCCGCCCCGAGGAAGCCGTGCACCCTCGAGCGAGGCGAAGCCCGCTCGAGGGGATCTTTTGAGTGGGCCGCCTTGGTGGGCCGTTGGGGCCACCGCGGCATGGGCCATGCCCCGCATGCTTAAGCGAGGCGTGTTTGGCTTTGGCTTGTTGTGAGTTTTAAGCGGGGATTTCCCGGTCGTTTAAGGGGACCCCTAGGGCTGTCCCCGACAATGAGGTTTATTCCTTTATTGCACACTTGAATTAATGTTTCTTTTATACTTGTTATTTCGTGTTGAGGTTTTGTTTATTTTACCACTCACTAGTAAGGGTGCGAACAAGATCTTTATTTACAAATTAATTCCTTATCAGCAAGGGTTTAACCTTTAATTAAGTTAGGTAACACTTCCCAAAAAGGGGAAGAGAGTTGAAAAGTGCTTTTTCCTTATTTATTTAATCTTTAATCTTTAAAGGCCTTTAAACATTTTTATTAATCAATAAATCACTGAAAGGTTTCTTAGGCATCACAACACCCATAAAGAACCTCTGGACTCGCATGCAAAGCTTGGAAGCTAGAAAATAAATATTTTGGAAAATAATCAAAAGACTTGCTAGCAATCAACTTAAATGCGTACAAAAATAAATAAGCATCAAAATGATCCAATTGTTCTCATACATGCTCTCTGGTCCTAAACAAGCCTAAAGAACCAGCAAGCACACCTAGAAGCTCTACCGATCTTGCTTCACAAATTTACAAAGGAAAACATGCACAAATTAAGAATAATTATTTCTGGTAAACCGAAAATCTTGATTAATTCACCGGAGGTGTGTCTTGACATAACAAGACAGCATGCACAAGTTGGGCACAAAAACATAAATATTTTTAGCTACAAAAATCATCTAGGCAGATTCTGCATAAAAGGAAAACAATTTATATAAAAAGATTTACTGCATATATATGTGCAATTTTTGTCACAGGAGCTAGTCATGACATGATACACAACATATCCAAAATTTGGATACAGAGTATTTATAGTTTTTGAGTTAAGGCAGATCTAGGTTTTCACATTTCTATTTTTCATGCTAAAAATATCCAGAATCAGACCATATGAGAATAACGAAAGTTGTAGTATTCTTCACAACGAATCCAAAAAATTGGTTTTGCAATTTTCTGAATTCTCTACGATTTTCTACACATTTTACAAGTTTCTGCAAATCTGCAACACTATAGAAGATGTGCTTTGCACCGAGGCCCTCAGAAAGATCTAAAACATTACAACTAGGCCCTCGGTTTGTGGATAAGCCCTTAGAAAGAAACTAGACCTTGCAATTGGGTCCTTGGCTCTCGGGCGGGGAGTGGCTCTGGGTCGAGCAGAGGCTCACCTAGGACCTGCTGGTGGCCGGGGTTGGGGCAAGGGTGTCGCCGGCGCGGGAGTTCGACGGCGGCCGGCGGCGGTGGCCGCGGCGGCCGCGGTCTCCGGTGAGTAGACGGCTCGGGGTGGACAATGCGCGACCCCGGGGTGCACTAGATCCTAGGGAAGATGCTAGGGGCGCGGGTTGGAAGGGGGACGGCCGGAGGAGGCGGCACTCCGGCGGCGGCGGCAATAGCGAGACGCGGCGGGGCCGGCGGCTCGGGATGGCGTGGGGGAGGAGAGAACATGGCGCCCTTTTATACGCGCGGGCTCGGGTGACGGCGGGGTGACGACGGTGGGCATCCGCCGTGCTACGGCGCCTCGGCCGGCGCACCTACGGCCGGCGCCGCGGACGGACCGGGGTCCGCCGCGCGCACGCGCGCGCGTACGGCGCGCGCGGCGGCGCGACTCGAGGCGTCTTGGGCGCAGGCGAGCGTCGGGAGGTGTAGGCCTCGGGCGGCGCACGGCCTCGGGCGGGGGAGTCGTCGGGGGAAGGCGCGCGGGGCACGGCCGTCGAGGGCCGGCCGGCGACGCGCGCGCACGGGCGCGCGACGTTGCGGCGCGCTGGCGCCCGACCTGAAACAGTGTTGCTGAGCCTGTTTTTAAAATTGAATTACTCCCAAAATTTGAATACAACTCGACCCAACTTTGAATATGAAAGTTACAGATCTAGCTACCCTCTATCATTTTCAAAAAGGCTATATGGGGTTTTTCTCCACAGATTTTGCAATAAACAGTTGTCAACTTTGAATGTCAGCCTGTTTTCTTGAACAGTAGATGCTGCCTTTGGAACAAGTTTTTTAAGCTTTTCCACTCAAAATTTGAAATGTCAATCCACATGAAAGTTGTGTCCCTCAACAAGATGGACAACTTTCATAAAGGTAGATTTTTAAGTGTTTAGGTAAATTTTGGAGAACGCGGCAAAAGTTCCGACAGACAACTATGGACACTAGGGGTGAAGGGGGTTTGACCAAGTCTTTGACCATGGGTTGGCCCCACAAGTGTGTCTACTAGCCGAAAGGGTTCAATAGAGTAGGTTAGTGAGTTTTTAGAGGTGAGGGCCCAGGTTGACCGTGATTTGACCACTGTCAGCTGGGTTGACCGGCTGTTAGGGTTAATTAAAAACCTGGGGCGTCACATACCCATATCAATGTCGAATTTATTTTTAACTATGCTAGCTACTTCTTCCTTAAATCACCCATCATCTAGCCAGATGGGGCGGTCAGACCAGCCATGGGGGCGGTCTGACCGGGGTCGGCTCCGACAATGATGATTGTCCCGAATAAAAACCAATCGGCATGCCATACACATGTGTCTCAATTGAGGTTTCTGTCTCTACCAACAAGCTTGTTTGCAATACCCTTGTGAATCTAATTGAGGGATATAATCATTGGGAAAATAAAAACTATTACTTTTACCCTCAACTTTTGCTAAGCGAGCAATCATCTTAGCACCCTGACTATGCTGATTACTAAAAGCACGCTCGAATTTATCAGATAAGTCAGTAAGCTTTGTAGATCGATCAGTGTCAGGCTTGCTTACAGTGATGATTACCTCAATCTTGTCGTTGTTGACCTTGGTCGCCAGTAGCTCGAATTCTTAGTCAATGTCACCTTGCCTGAGCGATCTTTCCTAGCACCAGAGAGGAACTGCTGCTTGATGTACTCCTGAAGCTCGATGTACTTCCTCTGGTTCTCTTCGCTGAGTTCTTCGATGTTCACCATGATCGGTTGTAAAACCAGATCTGTTCCCCAGCGGAGTCACGAAAAGTATGTTGACGCTTTTTCTGGTCGAACACACGAGTGCGCTGGATCGCGCGGTAGTCGATATCACCTCGTCGATGTTCCCAGCACGGGCCGGTCTAACCGCCTGGGGGCAGTCTAACCGCTTTGACAAGAACGTCGCAACCTAAGGTCACTGCCCTGGGAGGGACCCCGTCAGGGACAACGCGCCTCGGGTTGTTCTAAGATCGACATGCCACCTAAAACGCCCTAAATCGCAGTAGAGAAGAAGAAGGAAGCAAAGGGGTTGGAAAAGTATGGTTTAGAGATAAAAGATAAAATTAATATGTTCGATTGGGTGATCTCTCCTCAATCGGCCACGACTCTTTATATTTATAGCGTGGAGAGGTCTTGCCCCTGCTGGAGTCGAAACCCTAACAAATCTCGTGTTAAAATACAACTCCGACTCGGTTTACAATGCCCGGACCCGGTCAAAACGCCAATGCCACGTGGTCTGACCACCCATGCGACGTGAAGACCTTCCGGAAGCTATATCTCGCTCATCTGGACTCTGAATTTGACGTTCTATATATGGCTCTTGATCTACTCGACGAGTGGGAAAATCAAAATTACGTTTTGAGAACTTGGCTAGGGCGGTCCAAACGGGGTACAAGACAATCTAAACACGCCCTAATTTTAGGTGTCAACATCGCCTTTCCTAAACTGGAATCCCTAGCATCACACTGTTCCGAGGTGGGGACATATAATCCAAGCGAATCCAGGTTTTGCACACAGCAGGTTCGCCTGGTGGTCAATCATTCGTGCCGGAGTATGACGACCCGTGCCGAGCGCCATGTGTCCTGGGGCACCCGCAGACGTGTCCCCCTGCAACCTCGAGCAGAAACCGCAAAAGACACCGCGACTCTGCGCGAACCGGCAGAAAGAAACAGTTTTTCCATAGAAAACTAACCCGTTTGAGGCTGAAACCGCAAGAATCGAAGGGGCAGCAGAGATCCATGGAGACGGCGACAGAAGTAGCAGCGAGCAAAGTAGCCGCCGGAAGCAGCGGCGGAGGGGTGCCTGCGCCGGCGCCGGCTGGGGAGTACTGGAGCGAGGCTCTCAAGTCGTTCCTCGACCACATCCCCATCTCCTCCGTCCCCGGCGCGCTCCAACCCACCGCCTCCCCAGGTACACCTCACACGCTAAGTCGCTAATCACTGCTTATTAGAGACACCCTCTGTTTCTTGCTCCATGTGCAAAAGGAGGCGTCCCAACCATGCTTATAAGCTCCTCGCGGTTCTCCTGCGTGTACGCAGCAGTGGAGATCAAGCTCGGCGGCAGTGTTTTGGACGCCGTCGACGCCATGTACGGCGGCGACGCGGCGGGTGCGGTGATCATCGACGAGGTGCGGAGCAGCTTCGGCAAGTACGTCGACCGCGACATCGGCTTCGTCGAGCTCTCGAGCATACTCTTGTGGGCTCTTGAGGTAACTTTTTACTAGTCTAATCTTGTTCCATGCTGCTAGTTGTTCATCAGTTTGTTGGAGCAGAGCAATACGCTTTTTTTGAAAATGTGTCGACCACAGATCATATAGCCGGCTTGTTTGAGTAATGACTACTGAACGATCGTTACAATTGGTTGGCATTTCTTCACAACTCTGTCAATTGTGTTATTCGTTCCTAGGAACTTGACAAAGTGGAGCATGAACCGAAAGACAGTAGCTTGGACTTCCTCTCAGGCCTGAAACAGCATCCTCAGATTGCAGAAACGAAGGTATACAGTAATTGCCCTATTGGCAAATGTGTCCCTGTATTTATTTATGTCTCAACACTCGGAACAGATGGAATTTATGGTTTGGGAATACCTAGGGTTGGGCACTTTGAACCCGAAACCCGAAAACCGAACCGAACCCAAATTGTCGGTTTATTTGGGTATCGATATTCGGGTTCGGTTCAAATAAATTTATAATTTGAAGTTCGGTTTCGGTTTTTGTGGTCTATAACCCGAATAGACCGAATAACTCGAAATTTTTAGTGAAGTAGGACAAGTGTTTACATTTGCTGTTTTGCTGATGGCCTAAACAGATTGCCTGGTTATCGAAGCTGTTCCTATGGGAGCCCTTCTTCCCTGTTCGAACCCATGACACGCTCTTTCATGCAATGCTCCTCTTCTCAAAACACCACAGGCTCAATGTGGTACCTGTTGCTGAGTCGATGAACTCAAGTGCTATTGGATTTGTCACTCAGGTACTTCATTGCCTGCCTTGATTTTCCATCAGTGCTTCTTTTGTGGTCACTGATTTTGAATGCAGAATTCAATCATGAAGCTGATGAGCAATTCATGACACTAGAATGCAGTCATGGAGTTGCTTCTACAGTCAACTGGCCTTGAGTGGCTTGACAAAATTGCAGACAAGCAGCTTTCCGAATTTAGGTAAGTCATGAGCCAGAACACTAGTAAGTGCCAAATGCAGCTTAGTGTAACGGGCAACAGCAGCAGACCATGTTAGATGCAGCTTATTGCATGTCCTTAATCACTACAGTATTTTGTACAGTATGCATTATAAAGAAGAAATTACATTTATGAGGAACTAAACTGTAAGTATGAGGTACTCCCTCCATTCAGTCTTGATCGCTATATTTCCATGTGGCATAGTGACCAAGAGCAACAAGCATCCTTATCAATCCATTAATCACGTTAACCACCCTCCCCTCGTTTCTGCGTGGAGTATGCTTTTTAGTGCGAACAGATCAGATGCTCCATTAATTTCATTTCCTGGAATGTTACAGGAGAAATACCTTAGTAAATTTTTTGAATAACAGTCAGCTAAATGTGAAATATGTCGGTGCGGAATATGGTCCCGACACCGACCGAGAGATAGCGGCTAGGTTTATCCCTCTATGGTCGATGCTAAGCAACAAATGACACAAGGTTTTATCCCGGTTCCGGCCAAGGGGGCCGTACGTCCGACAGGG
Source organism: Cenchrus americanus (assembly GCA_947561735.1). Taxonomy (NCBI): domain Eukaryota; kingdom Viridiplantae; phylum Streptophyta; class Magnoliopsida; order Poales; family Poaceae; genus Cenchrus; species Cenchrus americanus. The sequence continues at coordinate 92,314,042 of OX387244.1, read as the reverse complement.
GCGTGCTCGTGGCACTATATTGCTCAGCACCGGGGTTGCTTGTAGTGGGGCAAGTACAAGCAAGGTGGGAGAGGAAGCGTGGCTTCCAAGTCCCTGGTGGAGTGGCTGAAGATGTTGTGGGAGAATAAGAGAGTGAGTGCACGGTGCGTTGTGCTCAACTGAACTCGTTCCCCCGCGGCTGGGGGCTCGCCTTCCCTTTTATAGGTCAAGGGGGCGGCGAGTTACATGCACGCCGCGCTGCCTAGCTATGTGAGGGAGCACGTCGCGCTACGGTGTAGAGTGGGCGGCCGTCCGGACGATCTTCGCTGTGATCCGGCCATGATGGCCTACCCCGTACCCGAATAGTGGCGGTTCGAGGGTAGGAGGGCGGCGGATGGTGATGGCGTCCTCTCGATAGGCTTCGAGGGAGGTGCCGATGATGGGCGGCACGGGGCACGGGGAGCAGTGCAACGGTGTTCCTTCCCAATGCGCTCCGCGGTAGCGAGTGGTTTGCGTGCGCACCCGGCGTGCGCCCGCGGTGCCGGCGTGCGCCTTCACGCGTGGGTACGGCGGGCGCGCCGTTACGCGTGACCGGGATGGCCATCCACCGGCCTAGCGCCCCCTACCCAACCCGTAGGGTCACGGGAAAGTGAAATCGAGGGTGCGCCCCGCCCGCTTTCGAGGGTCGGGCGCGTTAGTCGCATCGTAATGGGCGCACGGTGTCACGGGACCGACACCGGCCGTACCGCACGTCCATCCCACGTGGCGGGGATGGGCTCCTCCCCCGGGGAGTTGGTGCGGCGGCGCCGGGCGTGAGCCCCGGCGCATGATGGCGCCGCCCCGCGGCGTCGGGGCGTTAAATGCCCAAGCACGGGGCCGGCGCACGCGTGCGGAGCGCCCGTGATCGTGGCGGGCCCCGCCCGAGGGCGGAGCGGACCCTCGAGCGAGACGAGACCCGCTCGAGGGGGAGTGAGCCCTCGAGCGGGCGGGACCGCTCGAGGGAAGGGTCGCCCCTCGAACGGGGCGGAGCCCGTTCGAGGAGGGGGTTGCCCCTCGAACGGGGCGGAGCCCGCTCGAGGAGGAGCGTGCCCTCGAGCGAGGCGGAGCCTGCTCGAGGGGTCTTCTAGACGGGCCGTCTTGGTGGGCCGCCGGAGTCCCCGCCGCATAGGCCATGTCCCCGCACGGTTAGTTTCCCGCATGGTTAGGCTTAGCGTGTTTCGATGCAGGGATTTAAGTGAGGGTTCCCCCATTGTTTATGGGGACCCCTAGGGGCGGTCCCCGACGCAGCCCCCGAGCATCGCGCGGGTTTGCCATTGAGGCTCCCGCGGTGCCGGAACCTACCGATAGGACGTTCTTCCCTCCTTGTTTGCGAACGCTTTCCGTGGGGCCGCGCGGCGGGACCCGCGGGTCTAGCCCCCGAAGCCCCGCAGAGTGTGGGTTCTCCCGCAGGGGTTAACCGCGAGAACTTTGGTCGAAAGGCGTGGCACATATGCCAACCGGCATCGGCGGTATTTCGCCGGCATCGGGGGTGCACGCTCCCATGTCACCGTCTCCCGGCGGGTGCAATTTCAAGGAGGTGTAGCCGCGCGTCAAGCCCCCCGAGCCTTGGCCCGTTCGAGGCGATCGGGTCGAGCCCGACGACTTGTTTTTTAACGCGCCCTCGCCGTCCCTCCGCGGGACGGAGGGTGAGGTTTCGCAACTCCCATCGAGCGGGTCGCGAATTGCGGATTCCTCTTTGAGCCGCTAGCGGGTGGTTCGGGTGGACGTCCATGCCCCGTTCGATAAGGGTAGGGCCGCGCGGTCCGGAGACACGTCCATGGAAGCGCTTGCGTGGGTTTGCTAGGTGGGGCTCGGTCCCATTCGCTAGGGACCGAGGGCGCGGAAGCTCTCCCTCGGTGGGATCCCCCGGGCTAGCGCCCCCGCCGGCTCTCGAACACGACATGTGGGGCACCCTCGAGCCGACGGGCTCGAGGAACGGCTCGTATGCGCGTGCCCTCGTCGTCCCTAACTCGCGATCCGAGGCGCCCGTTCGAACCCGTCGAGGGTCGCTTCGAACCTCCGATCGCAAGGCCGTGCGGGGCCATGCCCGGACAGCCCCGTCTTTTCGCGTTTGCGGCCGTCGAGGGTCCGGGCGAGCCGCCCTCGAGGCGCTTGTTGGCGCACGGCGCGGCATGAGTGCTTTCGGTGCCGCTCTATTTCAAGCGTGACCTCGGGCGATCCTCTTACGCGCGTGCCTTCTTTTAGAGGGTTGACATTGTCTCGAGCCGGAGGGTCATGCCGCTCGAGGGTTTTACGTGGCATGGGTGCCCGTGGTTGTCGCTCTACATCGAGCAGCATCCCGGCGACCTTCTCACGCCGATATCCTATCGAGGGTCGCCTCTCGCTTCGAGTCGAGGGTCATGCCGCTCGAGGGTTTCATGTGGCATGGGTGCCCGCGGTTGACCGCTCTACATCGAGCGCATCCCCGGCGACCTTCTCACGCCGATATCCCATCGAGGGTCGCCTCGCTTGGAGTCGAGGGTCATGCCGCTCGAGGGTTTTACGCGGCATGGGTGCCCGCGGCTGCCTCGCTCTACATCGAGCGGTCCCGGCGACCTTCTCGCGCCGATATCCCATCGAGGGTCGCCTCGGTTTCGAGCCGGGGGTTCGCCTCGCTCGAGGGCTCTCCTTGCTTGGCAAGGGACCCCGGCATTTAATTGCCTTGCGGTCGTGGCCGCGGTTTTGCGGCCGCGGCGCGCCTTTTTAGGCGCCGCGGCCGCGCGCGCGCGCAAGGGGCGCGGCGGGCGGACGTGACGGTTTTGCCTCGGCCACCGCCGGTCTTGCCGTAATGATGACCCGCCCGCGGTGTTATAGCCGGCCGCGGCCGTGGTGGGGCCCACCCGTCGACGCGATGGAAAGATTCCCGCAAGCACGTCGGCGGGCGTCCGCTCCGGAGAGCTCGCCCGTCAGCCTATAAAACTGCGGGGAGGAGGGGACGGCGGTTTTTTACCTTGGCATCTTACCACTTTCAGCCCCCCGTCCCTTCGCCTTCGTCTCGCCCTCGCCACCGCGCGGTCTCGCCGTTAGAGCTCTTTTCCCGTTTCCTTGTCCTCCGCCTTCGCATTCGTTCGTCCCCCCTCATGGCGCCCCCTCGCCCTTCCCGTTAGAACTCGGAGCCGTATGCCCGGGAGAAGTCGACGGTGACCCGGCTCGCCCTTGGCGAGCCGGGTCGCCGCCGCCCACCGCCGCCCAACGAAGACGGCGCCCCGCGGAGTGGATCGTGCCGCCGGCGCGCACCACGAGCCCAACCCGCCGGGAGGGCTACGTGGTGAGCTTCCTCCGCTACCACGAGCGTGGCTTCAACGCGCCGGCGAGCACCTTCATGCGGGCAATGTGCTACTACTACGGGGGTGGAGCCGCACAACTTCGCCCCCAACGCAATCTCGCAGCGGCCACGTTTGTGGGCGTCCGCGAAGGATACTCGGGGGGATCCCGCCCAACCGGGATCTCTCGGGGTTCACCTTTTCCGCGGGGAGCTCATCACGCAGCCCCACGTCGGAAAGCCGAGGACCCGCCGCGCGGTGCGCGCCGGCGGGATGTCGCCGGGCCCCGGGGCGGGGCCTCAAGGATTTCTACATCCCCCGCACCATGACGACGAACAACGCCGGGCCGGGAGCGGGGATGGTTCCTACCCGCGTAACGCCGAGCCCGGCCTTCCTCCCTACACCGGCCGGTGTTCAAGAAGAGGCCGGGACTCCCGGGGCTACGGGGTGTCTACGCCCAAAGACGGCGCGGCAAGAGTCCGTCCTCGCCGCCCCCCGGCCGGCCGGCGAAGCACGGGCTCAACGCGATGGGCGTCCTCGCCTTCCTCCACCACCGGCGGGTCGTGCCTCCTCGATGCGCAGGCCACTCGCATCTTCGAGATGACGGAGGCGGCCCAACCCCGTCGACCCGGCGAGGTCGCGGATGCTCCCGACGCCGCCGGAGCCGCCGTACGCGCTCACCCGGCGCGGAGCGCCGTCGACACCCCGACGCCGCCACTCGCGGGCCGGACCCCGTGGGACATCGAGATGCTCCCCACGGGCCCGCGGGTGAGTTGGGTTCCCCGATTTCGTTTTAGTTCTTGGTCTTGCTTTCGTTTCCCGATTCGCCATTGTCGCTCTTGTGCGCACCCGGTGGAGTTCAACATCGCCAAGTCCGTTCCACCCACCCCCCGATTCCCGTGCGCTCGGCCGGGCGGCGCGGCGGGGCAAGCGAGGAGCGAGCGGCGCGCAAGAGGGAGCACGCGAGGCGGCGCCAAGCGCGCCGCGACCAACGGTCCGCGGAGTACCGGCGGCGGGAGGAGCCGGGGCTCTCCTCCCGGATATCGAGGAGCCCTCGTCCTCGGAGCGAGACGAGGAGGAAGAGTCCGAGGGGGAGGGCCCTTCGCACGAGGGTGGGCCGCCTCGCGCCCCCCGTCGCCGAACCCCGCGCCGGCGTCGGGCGGCCGCCGGGGCGGGCGCACGGGCGCCCGCCGCCGTGCAATCATCGTCGGGGTGGCACGCGCCGCGGAGGTGCGCGCGCGCGCCACGGAGGCACGCGCGGCGGACGCGCCCGTGCGCGCGCGCAAGCGTGCCCGCGCGCGCGGAGGGAGCGTGTCCGCGCGCGCGGCGTCGTCGTCGCGGGGCGCGCGCGCGGCGTGCCCGCGCGCGCGGCGAGCGTGCGCCCCGCGCGCGGTGGCGTCTTCGGGGGGTGCGGCATCGGGCGCGCGCGCGCGCACGGGCGGGCGTGCCCGTGCGCGCGCGCGGCGCCGGCGGGGAGGCGGCGCGCGCGGCGGGCGCGGCGCCGCACCGGCCTCGTCCGCAGAGGGCCTCGAGGAAAAGGAAGCGGGCCTTTTCCTCCGCGAGGTAAGGAGCCCCGTCCTCCTTCGTTTGGTTTGGTTTGTCGGTGATTAGGTGCTCTAACCCTCCGTTCGTGTCCGCGCGGGGCGGTGCCAACCGTTCCTCCTCTTGCACCGGCCAAGGTGCCGAGGACGGACGCATCGATCCCCACCCGGCGGCACTCGTCGAGGGGGTCGCGCCGGGGGACAAACGCGGCGGCGGGCACGAGCTCGCAAGGCCCGCCGGGGCCTCGAGGCCCCGGCCGGCGGATCGGGGCCCCGCCGCGGCGCGCCCGAGGTCGCCGGGGGCGGCCGGCCGGCCGCCGCGGAGACGCAGGCCGCGGCGGCGGCCACGGTGGAGGTGCCGCCCGCGGTGGCGGCCACCGGCGGAGGAGGCGGAGCGGGTGCAACCCGCGGGAGCGCCCGTGGATGCGGCGGTACGGCCGGAGGTGGCGGCCACGGCGCCCGACGACGGCGCCCGTGGGCGCGGGAGGCGCGGTGGAGGTGCCGGCGGAGGCGCGCGCGCAAGCGGCGCGCCCGCCGGCGATCTTCGGGCGGAGGTGGTGGAGCTCTCGGATGACTCCTCGCCGCCGGGTGGAATCGGTGGGCCGCCCGGCCCACGAACTCCCCCGAGCCCCAGAGGGGGCCCTCGTGAGGCGGCACGAGGGTCACATGGTGGTGGGGGGCCGAGGACATGGTGCCGAGGCCTCGTCCTCCCACGCCGGCCGCCCCGCCTGGTGGAGGGGGCCGTCGGTGATCCCCCGGCGTTTGCTGACGCCGGGGGGGGAGCGGAGCTGCGGGGCGAGCTTCGGAGCCACGGCGCCACGCTCAACCGCGCGTTGAACGAGGCGCTGCAAGTCCACGGCGGCCCGGCCTGGCTTGTCTTCCAGGTGAGCCACGGTTGCTCGTCCCTCTTCCTTTTTCGTCTTCGTGTGCCGCATTCAAGCCTTGACACTTACGAGATTTGATGTGTGGATGCCAGGAGCTCGAGCGCCGCGCCCACGACAAATACGACGCGTTCGACCGGTGAACGCCGAGGCCCGCGCCGCTTCGGGAGCGATGCGGCGCTTTCGATGCGCTTGCGGACGCTCTTGGGACGCCGGACACCGGGCCGGCGCACGGGCTATGGCGTGGTGCGACGAGCTCCCCGAGAGCTCGAGGCGGGGACACGGCGCGTCGCTCGAGCCTCGAGCGGGTCCGCGCGGCCCTCTTCGATCGCGACGAGGCGCTGTGGAACGCGCGCGCGGATCTGGAGAAGACGCGGACGCTGGCCGCCAACTGGGAGGCGGAGGTGGCCACCGCCCGCGCCGAAACCCGGGAGCTTCGCACGTCGCTCGAGGGGGCGCAGCGCGGCGGCCGCCGGGGCCGAGGAGCGGGCGCGCGGGTTGGAGCGACGCGCCAAGGAGGCCGACGACCGAGGGCCGCCCTCGACGCCAAGGCCGCGGCCCTCGTCGCCGCCGAGGGAGCGGCCTCCAGCGAGAGCGCATCGCCCGTCGGGGGGCCGAGGGGCGGCTCCGGCGAGGAGCAAGGCCGCCCTTGGCGACGCCCGAACGGCGCCGGGAGCGGGGAGCGCGCCGCGCGCGAGGCGGCGGAGAAATCTCTGGAGGAGCGGAACGCCGCATTCTCCAAGGTTGAGGATGATGCGCTCGCGCTCAGCATCAGCAACGCCAACCAGGAGCTGGCTCTCCGCGAGCAAGGCGAGACCGTCCAGCGTCTCGAGTTGGCGCTCGAGTCCGCGCGCCGCGACCTCGATCTGGAGAGGAAGCAAGTCGAGGGTGAGTCACTGTTTGACCCTGCTTGTTGGTTCTTGCTTTAGAGGGTTCGTTTCCCCCTTTCTGATTTCTTTTCGTCTTGTTGATTCCAGGCTTGCGCACCGCCCTGGGGCACGCTGCTGGGCGGGCTGAGGCGCTGCAGGCCTCCTACAACTCCTCTGAACAGGAGCTGCAGGAGCTGCGCGATGCAGCCCTCGAGGCTTGCCACGCCGTCGAGGAGGGCGAGGCCCAAGCCGGCAGCTCACTGGCCAGCCGCTTGCGCGCCCTTGGCGGCCACGTCGCGGAGCGGATGCGCCGGGCGTTGCACCTAGGCGTCCGAGAAGGCCCTCGGAGTGGTGCGATCCCACTACGAGGTCAACTTCGAGGCGGCGGCGGAGGGCCACATCGTCCCCGAGGGCGTCGAGGACGAGGTGGCCATGGAGCGCGCGGACGCTCTTCTTTCGCCGACGCCGCCGGGTCGCTCGCCGAGGCCTTCGAAGAATTCCTCCTCCCGGACGCCGCCGATGTCGCTACTCCTCCCCGCCCGAGCGCGCTGGGCGCTAGGCCCATTTTTTTGTTTACGTGTATCGAATTCGGCCCCGTGGCCTTTTGTAAGTAAACAAGTTGTCTTGTGAACATGAGCGATTCTCGTAAATGAAATCGTTTGCTTATTACGCTTTTTGTTTCTCCTTCTTCCTGAGTAGATTCTAGTTAGGGGAGTTCGTTTTTTCGCAGGGGGCCCGCTGGGTTGGAGGCGAGAGAGACGGGCCATAGCCACGCGGCGTAGGCTGTCTCTGGCTCGCACGCTCCTTCCGCTGTGCCACCTGCGCCCTGTTCGAATCATGGCTCGAGGTTGAAGTAGGAAACAAACTTAGCGCGTGTGAGTCGTTTTTTATTTTTGCGCGAAAAATGGGACCATTTTGGGGGGGGTGCCCCCCCGCAGTAGCCCCCGAGGGTAACTTGGGTTTCAGGGGAAAGCCGAGTTGCCCTTTTATTAGACTTGGAGTATTTACATAGGTGACACCAAGCGGGGGCGTTGGCCATGCGTTTTTACAACGAAAAAAAATACTTGGAAAATCCTAGCTAAGGGTAGAAGCGACGTAGCCGTTGGATGTTCCGGGCGTTGGTGAGTTCTTCGCCGTCCTCGTTGGCCGCCTTGTACGTGCCCGGCTTGAGCACCTTCACCACGACGTAGGGTCCCTCCCATGGGGGCGATAGCTTGTGGCGCCCTCGGTTGTCTTGGCGTAGCCTTAGGACCAAGTCCCCCTCGGCCGAAATCCCTCCGACGTATCTTGCGTGCTTGGTAACGTCGTAGGGATCGTTGATACCTTGCGGAGTGCATCAACGCCACGAGGCGTACTTCGTCTAGGCGGTCCCGGCGAGTCCTCGCGGGCTCGTTGGTTAGCATCCTCGTTGTAGCCTCGAACCTTGGGCGACCCGTATTCCGCATCCGTGGGGAGGACGGCCTCCGCGCCATGAACTAGGAAAAACGGGGTGAACCCGGTGGCTCGCTTGGGGTGGTCCTTAGGCTCCACACGACCGCCGGTAGTTCTTGGAGCCATTTTCGGCCGCATTTGTTGAGCTGGTTGAAAATTCGGGCTTGAGGCCCCGTAGAATCATGCCGTTGGCACGTTCCACTTGGCCGTTGGTCCGTGGGTGTGCCACAGTTGCCCAATCCACGCGGATGTGGAACTTGTCGCGAGAACTCCAAGAACTTCCGCCCGTGAACCGGGACCCGTTGTCCGTGATGATGGAGTTTGGCACTCCAAAGCGATAGACGATGTCGGTGAAGAACGTGACCGCCCTCGCTCGGCCCTCAAATTCGTGATGGGGCGCACCTCCACCCACTTGGAGAACTTGTCGATCGCGACAAGCAGGTGGGTGAAGCCCCCGGGCGCCTTCCGCAGGGGCCCGACGATGTCCAACCCCCCACACGGCGAACGGCCATGTTACGGGGATCGTTTGCAGAGCGTGAGCGGGCAAGTTGGACTTGCGGGCGTAGAACTGGCACCCTTCGCAGGTGCGTACGATTTCGCTGGCGTCCGCGACCGCGGTAGGCCAATAGAAGCCCTGGCGGAACGCGTTGCCAACGAGGGTGCGCGGCGCGGCGTGGTGGCCACGCATCCCCGCGTGGATGTCTCGTAGGAGCTCGCGCCCCTCGGGAATAGGTATACACCGCCGGAGGATACCGACACGGCGCGCTTGTACGGCTCGCCGTCGACGAGGGTGAAGGATTTGGCCATCCCGGCGATGCGCCCGGCCGCGGCCCGTCCGCGGGGAGTTCCCCTCGAGCGATCCGGGCGGTGTACTTTTCCCGCCAATCCGCTTGGACGGGGAGCCGGCTCTATATCCATCGCATCGACCTCGTGGGAGCCGTACCCCTCGAGAAGGGAGAGCACGTACGCCTCGTTCGAGGGGTCCTCTTCCATGGGTTCCGCACCCGCTGGATTCGAGGGAGCCCCGAGGGTCCGCCGTCGCTCGAGGGGTAGGGCTCGAAGGTGACCGAGGGCTGCGCGATGTCGCGCGCGAAAACGTTCGGGGAACGGTGATCCGCCCGGACGCTATTTTTGCCGCGCTCGTCGCCTCCTCGTTGTACCGGCGGGGTACATGATTGAGCTCGATGCCGTAGAACTTGTCTTCGAGGGCCCGCACGGCTTTACGCGTAGGCCTCCATCTTGTCGTCGTGGCAGCTCGCGTTCTTCATGACTTGATCGATCACGAGCTGCGAGTCCCCTCGTACGTCGAGGCGCTTGATGCCCAATTCAATGGCGATTTTGAGGCCGCAGAGAAGGGCCTCGTATTCCGCCATATTGTTGGACGCGGGGAAGTGGAGGCGCACTGCGTAGTGCATGTGCTCCCCGAGGGGTGACACAAAGAGCAGGCCCGCGCCCGCTCCTGTTTTCATCACCGAGCCGTCGAAGAACGAGAGTCCGGCCTCCGCTTGGATTTGTGGGGGCGGCGGTCAGCCGCGTGTCCGTCCACTCGGCCGACGAAATCGGCTAAGGTTTGCGATTTGATGGCCTTGCGCGGAGCGTAGGCGAGCGTCTCGCCCATCAACTCCACGGACCACTTGGCAACTCCGGGCTCGCCGCGTCGGGGTTGCGAATGATCTCTCCTAGCGGGAAGGAAGAGACCACCGTTACCGGGTGGGCCTCGAAGTAGTGGCGGAGCTTGCGCCGTGCGAGGACTACCGCGTACAACAGCTTCTGGACCTGGGGGTAGCGCGTCTTCGTGTCCGACAGGACTTCGCGATGTAGTAGACCGGCCTCTGCACGGGCAAGGCGTGCCCTTCCTCCGTGCGCTCCACGACGATCACGGCGCTGACCACCTGGGTGGTTGCGGCCACGTAGAGCTGTAGGGGTTCGCCGTCTCGCGGCGGCGTGAGGATTGGGGCGTGCGTCAGGGACGCCTTCAGCTTGTCGAGCGCTTCCTGGGCCTCGGCGGTCCAAGAAAAGCGCTCGTGCTTCTTGAGCAGCCGGTAGAGGGGCGGAGCCCTTCTCACCGAGCCTCGAGATGAAGCGGACCTAAGGCGGCGAGGCACCCCAACACCTTCGTACCCCTTTGAGGTCCCGAATTGGGCCCATTCGTTCGAGGGCCGCGACCTTTTCGGGGTTGGCCTCGATTCCCTGCCGGGAGACGATGTATCCTAGGAGCATGCCCCGCGGCACACCGAAGACACATTTTTCGGGGTTGAGCTTGACCCCCGTTGGCCGCGAGGCGGTGCACCGAACGCGATGCCAAGATCGCTAACCGTGTCGTCCGCCTTCTCGGGTCTTGACGACGATGTCGTCCACGTAGGCCTCGACCGTCCGCCCGATGTGGTCCCCAAAAACGTGCTGCATGCAGCGCTGATATGTTGCGCCCGCGTTTCTGAGGCCAAAAGGCATCGTGACGTAACAGAACGTCCCGAACGGCGTGATGAACGAAGTCGCGAGCTGGTCGGACTCCTTCATTTTTATTTGGTGATATCCCGAATAGGCATCAAGGAAACAGAGTAGTTCACACCCGGCTGTTGAATCAACGATTTGATCTATTCGTGGCAAAGGAAAAGGAACTTTTGGACATGCTTTATTGAGACTGGTGTAGTCTATACACATCCTCCACTTCCCATTTTTCTTTTTTACAAGCACGAGGATTAGCTAGCCACGTAGGGTGGAACACTTCCTTGATGAATCCGGCCTCGAGGAGCTTCCGCAGCTCCGCTCCGATCGCCCGTCGCCGCTCCTCGTCGAAGCGGCGCGCGCCGCCGCCGCACGGCCGCGAGCGTTAGGCGGGATATCAAGGGAGTGCTCGGCGACCTCCCTCGGGATGCCTGGCATGTCCGAGGGGCTCCACGCGAAGACGTCGGCGTTGGCGCGGAGGAAGTCGACGAGCACTGCTTCCTATTTAGGATCGAGGGTCGGCCGACCCTCAACGCCTTGCCCTCGGGGGCCGACGGGTCGAGGGGGACCCCTTTGGTTTGCTCGGCGGCCTCGAAGGTGCCGATGTGCTTGGCGGCGGAGCTGAGGTCGTCGTTGACCATCTTCTCCAGTGTGTTCACCAGCGCTTCATCCAGCGCTAGTGCCTCTGCATGTTCCACGCACTCGACGTCGCAGTCGAATGTGTGCTCGATAGACGACCCGACGGTGATGACGCCGTTGGGACCCGACATCTTCATCTTCAGGTACGTGTAGTTGGGGACCGCCATGAATTTGGCATAGCATGGTCGCCCAAGTATGGCATGGTAGGCCCCTTTGAATCCCACCACCTCGAAGGTGAGGGTTTCCTTGCGGAAATTCTTGGGGGTCCCAAACCGGGCACGGCGAGATCGATCCGCCCTAGGGGTTGAACCCCTTTGCCGGGCGCGATGCCGTGAAACGGCTTCGTGCCGGGCCGCAGCGGGGTCCAGCCCCAATCCCCATCGGGCGCAATGTATGCGCGAAGAGGATATTGAGGCTACCGCCTCCGTCCATAAGGACCTTCGAAAACCGGGCATTCCCAATGATGGGATCGACCACCGGCGGGTACCGGCCGGGTTCGGGATGCGGTTTGGGTGGTCGTCCCGCTAAAGGTGATGGCGTCCTTCGACCGGTTGAGGAAGGCCGGAGGTGCCCTCTCGCGGCGAGGACTTCGTGCCGCTCCTTCTTGCGTTGCCGGGTCGACATGTCGACAGTAGGGTCCCCCAAAGATGAGGAACACATTTTCGACAAGACGGAAACCACCCGCGTCGCCATTGCCCCCATCTTTCTTGGCCTCTCGCTTCCTTCGCGGCGGCACGGCCATAGAACTTCTTGAGCATGTCGCACCGCTCAAGAGTGTGGTTCACGGGGGTCTTGTGGTAGGGGCATGGCTTCTTCATCATGTCGTCGAACACCCCCGGCCTCGAGGAGCCGGTCGAGGGCCCCGTCGGCCGGGTCAACGGCGAGGGCCTCGGCGTTGCCGCCGTTGCGCCCCGCTCGCGCGCCTCGCGGCGCGGCTTCTTCCCCTTCTTGCCCCGCTTGTCGTTGCGGCGCGGCTCCTTGGACCCGCCGCCCTCCGCGGGCGTGTCCTCGGAGCGCTTGCCCTTCTTGCCGTCGAAGATCGCCCCCACGGCCTCCTCTCCGGAGGCGAAGCTGGTGGCAATGTCGAACAGCTCGTTCGAGTCCGTAGGCGGGCTGCGCCCCAGCTCGCGCACAAGGTCCCGGCACGTGGTGCCCTCGAGGAACGCGTGCACGATCTCGGACTGTGCCACGCTGGGGAGCTCCGTGCAGCGCTTGGAGAAGCGCCGTATGAAGTCCCGCAGCGGTCGCCGGCTCGCGTGCGGGGAGCGCGAGATCCCGAGGAGTTCCCGTGGCGCACGTATGTGCCCCGGAAGTTGCCCACGAAGGTGTGGACTAGATCGTCCCGGTTATAGATGCGGGCCGGCGGGCAAGTGCTCGAGCCATGTCCGGGCCGCGTCGCCCAGATGCAGGGGCAAGTTGCGGATGATCACTTCGTCGTTAGTGGCCCCGCCCACTGACAAGCTAGGCGGTAGTCGTTGAGCCAGACGCGGGGGTCCGTCTCCCCGTTGTACTTGACGATTGTCGAGGGCTGACGGAAGCGCGGGGGGAACGCCGCCGTGCGGATCTCCCCGCCGAACACACGGGTGCCGGGGGCTCCGGCGTTGGGGAGCGATCCTCACCGCCGTCGTAGCGTCCACCCCTTCGAGGGTGGTAGCCCCCCGGCCGCTCGTGCGTCCGCCTTGCCGGTGCGCCCGGCGTTGATGACGTTGCGGGCATCGCCATCCGGGGCCGCCCGCGTGCGTCAAGGAGCCGCTCCTTGGCCGGCGTGCGTCCCCGGTCGGCGGGTTGACCCACGTGCACCGAGGGTTCGCCTCCCCGGTGCGGGATCATCACCCCGCGCGTCCCCCTGTTGGCGGATGCGTGAGGCCGAGCTCTCGGCCTGCTGGACGGCCGCTTGCTCAAGGAGGGTCTGCACCTCGCGGTGCATATCTCGAGCCTCGGGGGTCGAGGGTGCCGGCATGGCGCGTAGCAACGTCGCGGCGGCGATGAGCTTTGGCTCGCCCGCGGCGGAGTGTCCGTATTGTCGACGTTGGGGACGGGGTTGAGGCGGTCACGGACTGTCGGCCCCGGCTCCCGCGCGCGTTCGCCGCGCGCGGAGGCCTCCCCCGCCATCGAGGCGCGGAGCGCCCGCACCGTCCGTATTCCTCCGCCGCCTTGGCCTCGAGCTCGCGAGCTTGAGCCGGCCGCGCGTCGACGTCGGGCCCCGGCGGGGAGCGCTTGGCCCCGCGGCCGGGCGCGCGGCGATCCCCGGGGCGGGCGTGACTTCCCCGTCTCCGCACCCGCCGCACCGGCGGCGTTGGCCGGGTCGTTGGTGATGACGGCACAACACTCCCGCGTGGGGTCGTAGCTCCCGGTCTTGGAGTCGTCGGAGCGACCAAACCGCAGTCCGTGCCGTCGAGGAAGCGCCCGAACGCGACCGGGGTCCGGCACACGGGAGAAGTCCCACTCCGCGTACCCATGGCGGTTGGCGGGTGGCATCGTGTCGACGGAGCCCGGGGACGACTTGTCCGCCGCGGAGGTGCGGGGTCCCCGGCGACGAAGACGTGGCGGCCGGGTGGAACCCCGCGCATCGTCGTATTGACGTTGGCGTTGTAGGCCGTAGTGGCGCCACGCAGCCCGATGGGAATGCGTGGTCGGAGACCGCACGCGGTCCCCGCCGGGGCGGTGGCGGCCGTCGTAACGATGGGCGCACCGCGTTGGGCGGCGCGCGCGCTCGCCCCCGCCGCCGCTCGGACCGCGCCCGGCGCGAGCGTAGCCCGGAGCGACGATGGCGTCGCGGCGTCGATGGACCGCGCGCATCCGTGCCGCGGGCGCCGCGCCGTGTCGTGCGCGTGGCGGAGACCAGAGCGGACCTGGCCTCGCGCTGCGCGCGAAGCTCCTCACGATTGGTGAGGCGCATGAGATAGCCGTTCCCCGTGGCCTGGAAGTTCAAGTCCCCGAAGCGGATCTCGAACCCGGCCGGGAGAGGGTCCGAGCTACCCATGTTGTAGCGGGTACCACGGTACTCAGTGCGGATCACCATGGAGGGAGTTGGCGAAATGACCTTAGGCGCTCGTTTGCCCCACGGTGGGCGCCAACTGTCGGTGCGGAATATGGTCCCGACACCGACCAGTAGATAGCGCCTAGGTCTATCCCTCTATGGTCGATGCTAAGCAACAAATGACACAAGGTTTTATCCTGGTTCCGGCCAAGGGGGCCGTACGTCCAGCAGGGGCGTGCTCGTGGCACTATATTGCTCAGCACCGGGGGTGCTTGTAGTGGGGCAAGTACAAGCAAGGCGGGAGAGGAAGCGTGGCTTCCAAGTCCCTGGTGGAGTGGCTGAAGATGTTGTGGGAGAATAAGAGAGTGAGTGCACGGTGCGTTGTGCTCAACTGAACTCATTCCCCCGCGGCTGGGGGCTCACCTTCCCTTTTATAGTTCAAGGGGGCGGCGAGTTACATGCACGCCGCGCTGCCTAGCTACGTGAGGGAGCACGTCGCGCTACGGTGTAGAGTGGGCGGCCATCCGATCGATCTTCGCTGTGATCCGGCCATGATGGCCTACCCCGTACCCGAACAGTGGCGGTTCGAGGGTAGGAGGGCGGCAGATGGTGATGGCGTCCTCTGATAGGCTTCGAGGGAGGTGCTGATGATGGCTGGTACGGGGCACGGGAGCGAGCGAACGGCGTTCCTTCCCAATGCGCTCCGCGGTAGCGGGAGTGGTTCTTCGCGCATGCCGGGCGTGCGCCCGCGGTGCGGGCGTGCGCCTGCACGCGTGGGTACGGCGGCCGCGCGCGTTACAGTGACCGGGATGGCCATCCACCGGCCTAGCGCCCCCTACCTAACCTGTAGGGTCACGGGAAAGTGAAATCGAGGGTGCGCCCGGCCCGCTTTCGAGGGTCGGGCGCGTTAGTCGCATCTTGTAATGGGCGCACGGTGTCACGGGACTGACACCGGCCGTACCGCACAGTCCATCCCACAGTGGCGGGGATGGGCTCCTCCCTGGGGAGTTGGTGCGGCGGCGCCGGGGCGTGAGCCCCCGGCGCATGATGGCGCCGTCCCCGCGGCGTCGGGGCGTTAAATGCCCAAGTACGGGGCCGGCGCACGCGTGCGGAGCGCCCGTGATCGTGGCGGGCCCCGGCCCGAGGGCGGAGCGGACCCTCGAGCGAGACGAGACCCGCTCGAGGGGGGAGCGAGCCCTCGAGCGGGGCGGGACCGCTCGAGGGAAGGGTCACCCCTCGAACGGGGGCGGAGCCCGTTCGAGGAGGGGGGGTTGCCCCTCGAACGGGGCGGAGCCCGCTCGAGGAGGAGCGTGCCCTCGAGCGAGGCGGAGCCCGCTCGAGGGGTCTTCTAGACCGGCCGCCGGAGTCCTGCCGCATAGGCCATGTCCCTGCACGGTTAGTTTCCGCATGGTTAGGCTTAGCGTGTTTCGATGCGGGGATTTAAGTGAGGGTTCCCCCATTGTTTATGGGGACCCCTAGGGCGGTCCCCGACAAAATAGTCATGGGCATAGCAAGTATGATACAAGAGCTAATAGGCATTTAATTTGGCAAGATTATAATGACTGGAGTATCAGGATGATGTGTTCCTCTTATAATGAAAGTAGCTTCCTGTCAACTGTCTTTGTTTTCTCGTCCCGGACAAGGCTTCAAAGCTTCCCTGTCATGTATCTGTGGCGCTGTAAACTTTCTTGAGGAATGGTCTTTCTATTAAGTAAGACTGGGGCATGGCCCTATAAAGACGAAAAAAGAGCTAACAGGCCGGCCGCATTTGCCCCTCTCTCTCTCCCTCTTTCTACCTCTCTCTCTCGCACGTATTTCATTAAGAGTAGAAGTTGCATTTGACTTGTCGGCAGGTTTGCAAGTGTGAGGAAGCCTGTTCTGGTGTACTCGGATCAAACTCTTGCTGATGGGCTGCATATTCTGTCAAAGGAGAAAATGGGAGTTGCAGTCATTGACAGGAAAACCAGCTGTCTGATTGGATCAATACAGTGCAGTGATATCTATCTGCTTCTGGACGATAGCTCCCTTTTCAGCAAGAGAACGTAAGTATTTCTCATCTTCTTTCACCATCTTCCTCGAAATAATACATTTCCTGATTAATAATAGGAGAACAAGTATGGAAGAATTCATCAACTTGGAGAACAAGACCGATAACAAACACAGCTCTGCTGAGAATTCACCTGCATGTGAGGGTCAAAACATCCTCGCCCTCAGAAACACTGGCCAGCGGAGGAGGACGGGCCTGCCAGTCAGCAACCTGAAATCCGACACCCTGAAGCAAGCTATGGAGAAGCTGACAGCGTCCAGGAGCAGCTGCAGCTTCATCGTCGATGAGCAGGGGCATGTCCAAGGAGTGGTGACGACAAGGGACATCATCTCCGTGTTCTCCCCACCATGCATGGACTCGAGACTCGACGGGGGCTCCTTCTTCTCGGCTGCGCTTGAGCAGGTTGGCTGCCGCGTTGAGAATGGACAGATAATTCAGAACTCCTCCTAGGCTGTAACTGTAACTCTGTGACTTTTTTAACTCTGTGAACTCCTCCCATTTCCTCTCATTTCCTGCCTTAAATTTTATTTTTTTTAAGAAAGGGTATGGTGGTCATTTAACTTTCCACAACCCCTCAACCGCGGCCTCTCCAACCCCGATGGCCGAGCCCGACCCTGACCCCGACCCAAGCACCGTCCGCATCTCCTCCTTGCTGACCTTGCACCCGCCGCCGTTGGTCCCCCATCTCCTCCGCCGTCGCCGGTCCCCCATCTCCTACGCCGTCGCCGACCGTCCCCAGCTCATCCTCCCCGTCGCCGACCGTCCCCGCTTCTTCTCCCCCGTCGCCGACCGTCCCCATCTCCTCCGGGCCCTCCCCAGTCTCCACTCTTCCCCGCAGCGGCGCGCAACACCCGCACGCGATCCCCACGTCCTTCAGTCCTTCCCCACTTTGCTCTCGGCAAAATCGTGAGTACAGCTGCGGCAGTGGTGAGGTCGGCTGTAGTCCGCTTGATCCGCTCCTCCGCCTAAGCGTCGACCTCCCGTCTCAGGTGAGGGTCCCCATCCCCCTGGGTTTCCATGTGATTGATGCGTGTGCGGATGCGATGTTTATCATTGAGATGGATGGGTTGTCTTGGGTCATGCGGCAATTTTGGAGGTGTAGACTTGGGGGCGAATCGATTGGAGAACGAGGCGCGATTTCATTGTCCTGACTCCTTACATTTTGGTTGGCCTGGGCGAAATTGGAAGAAGAAGTCGTTTTGTTAGATATATGCATTTTTTCCCTCAATGCTTACACTTTCCATTGTGCTGTGTGGATTGTGTTTCCAGGTACAGCTACACATTGGCTATTCCTCTAGTGTAAAGATTATAAGACTGTCTTCGGTTGATCTATGTTAGCTTATGAATACTCACTTTGATCATCACTGAAATAAGAATGTAACTAATTTTTATATAATAATAGAACTACAATTGATTGTTTTCTTGTCAGACTCATATCTACCCTGTGCTATCTTAAGACGTTTTAGTACGACCAGATAAAAATGCTTATTGCAGAGGGGACCTAGTTAGTGACTCAGAAAACTCAAGAACCACTAAAATGCTTGTTGCAGAGTGAACATGCAGAAAAACGAGATTAGTTATTACACAGGTGTGAATGTTGATCTTTAAGAAGTCGGGAACATATCAGGTGGAAACCAACCCTTCCGTGCAAACTATGGAAACTTCAATCTGAGCCACACGATGTTGATCCAAAGGAGGGATCATGGGAGGTGGGAGGGGTGATTTGCAAAAGTGCATTTGCAAATCATCCCTCCCACCTCTTATGAGTTTTGCACATCACCCCTCCCACCTCCCATGATCCCTCATTTGGATCAACATCGTGTGGCTCAGATTGAAGTTTCCATAGTTTGCACAGAGGGGTTGGTTTCCACTTGATACGTTCCCTAAGAAGTCATGGTCGCGCGCCGTCACATCAATACCCTGGGAATGAACAGATGACCAGCTGTGAGCGCTCTGTGTCATTACTTGACCATGAGTAGCAAGGGCGCTTTAGCTGCATTTGTAGGCTTGCAAGTCGGTGTTACTCCCCGGCCATGGGGATCCTGGGTCATCACTTCTTTCCCCTGTCCAAGGGCTGGGCCTTTTTCTGGTGTAGTCTTGATTGATACCTTGCTTCTAGGCAGTCAGTCTGCTACTTGCTTTTTTTTTTGTGAGATTGCTAATTCTCTTTGTGTGTGCACGTCGAGCCTTTTATGGTGGAGGAGGCAGAAACTAGTTTCTTTCTCTTGGTTTCATACTTTACAATCTGTTTCAACTTTTTGTTCTTTCAAGATTTGCTAAGTTTTGCTTGCAGTATGCCAAAAACCATTATAAAATAAGCTAGAAACACCCAAATGATTATAAAATTTCTACCTTACTACGGTATCAACCTACAAATCACCACATAGCTTTGTCATTCATGAAAATCACAACAGACTCTAATCCTCAAATAAGTGTAGTCAATCAAGTTTCTTTTGATTCCTTTTGTGTCCTCACCAATAATGTTAATAACCTCTTATTCACTTGTCTTTACTTGTGCTGTTCTACCATAATTTACTGCTGTGAGGAGTGTTTGCCAGCCTAGGTCAAGATCTTTTTTCAACCTTCTGGTTAATGTAGTAAAATTGGTGGTAAAATAATAGTATGAACAGCAGTCAGAAAAAAACCAGAACCCTGAACTAGGATAATATGCAAACCACGGTATAGAATAAGAAAAGAGAATCAGATTGGTTCAACACATACTGAAAATTTGTCAATTTAATGTTCTCAACGAGATTTTTGAGTACAAATTAAGAACATATTGGTAATTCCTAAATATGTAAGAGTCAATATCTATGGTTTTACACTTGATAGCCTACAGTTCAGTCACAGTACAAAGTATCCTGTAGTTGAATCTGGGTACTTCTATAACCTTCAAAGGGGAAAAAGGTCCATTTTACTACCCTGAATAGTTTGAATAGGGAGATTTGAATAGGGCGATTTGAATAGTTTGAGGGGAGTAAGTTGAGTCAACATTTTGTAAGGGATTCAATGATAGTTAATGGCATTAAAATGGACCTTTTCATACTTAACATCCATCCTCTCCTTAATACTTTATATAATTTCTTATTCTTACAATGCTATTTTTTGTCATTAGATCAGGAAAGCCATCCATAAGTGAATCTTGGGCTGACAAAGTTATATGAAACCAAGGTTACTCGCTACTGAGGTTAACTTTGTTCTATCAATGGTAATGTAGTTAACATCTACCTTCTTCTATCGGACAGGCAACCTCCTGGAACCGACTTCATTTAAGGATGCTATGGATGATGTTTCTGCAGTGGTAAGCCCCATCTCCATTCCCACCATTTGAGCTAAGTTTGTTGTTGTACACATTTCTTTTCTTATAGTTGATTTCATTGTTAGTTACTACCTCCGTCCTTAAATATATGAGATTGTAAGTACTACACATGCTATAGTTGGAAGATGTGTATATAACTATATATCCATTCTCGTGTGTTATGGTTCTAGCTTAATTGTTTCATTACAATCATGACTGATGTTTGAATGACTCTTAGGACAAGTGTGGCTACGCCAGAGCATGTTGAAGAGGCATTCAGACTATTTAATGGCTCCATTGTTGACACCGCAAGATCTGTAATCAATGAGCATTTGAACTTGTCACCAGAGATTGCAAATGAAATCAAGGTTAATCTTTGCAACCTGAAGTCAAAAAATTCAGTTATCTAACCTTGCATTTTCTGAATGCCTTTCATTTTGTTCTGACAGCAAGCGGAGGCACGAATAAAGAGGCGAATGGGCATTGAAAGCCACATATCTGAGTGCCATGCGATCGTCCCAAAAGCTTGATCTTGATGTGGCTAGAGAACACATATCAAATGGCATTGGAGGCATCCTCTCTACAGCTGTCCTGTGTGTATACCGCAATTGGAGGTGTCCTTCCCGCAGGACTAGGCACGCAGGCTCTAGCTTATCTCTGACTGGAATACTATGATCTGCACAAGAATGAATGATTTTCTTGCATCATACAGATAGCCAGATGTGTAGTGTACCAGTCTGTTGTTGTGACTGATCCTAAGTTATCCAGTGTGATCATGTAGGCTTAGCTTTGGAACCAAAGTTCTGAACCTGTACTACTTACTCATTTCATGTATGCAAAAGTTGTTTTTTGCATCACAACTCTGTTGAGGAAATGGAATCAGGGCATGCATTCATCGCTCCCATCTCAGGCCTGAAGTAGCGAATTGAATAATGGAGGATGTGTGAAGTCACAGGGGGCAGAGGTGGTGATGATTGCACCCTAGAGATGGTGAAATGTGTAGTTGTATCACAAGTCTGTCACTGTAATTGTAAATTTTTCAGTACTCTAGTTTTGGAACCGAACTTGTAACTGTGACTCAATTCATGGATGCAAAAGTTGTTCCTGCATCACAATTTCTGGCAATCAGTCGGTGATTTGAACAACAATACCGTATGTGTGCATTCACATGGCAACAAGTGGAGATGACTGCCACAATATGAGACAAATTACAGGTTACATACAAGAAAAATAGGATTGAACGCTGGTAGAAACCTGACTTACTGAAGTAACACGTAACCAGGCTCAGATCTCTCTTCCCAACGAAAACACAGGCACAGATAGATATATGTATATAGGGATCTATGTCAGATAAGGAAAAAGAGACCTCAATCCCCCTGACCACCCCCCTCTTTCTCTCTCTTACACAGTGTAGCTCTGTTGGATGGTGTCCATGTCGAGCCCCTTGAGCTTGACTACTGACTCGATGTGGCCCTTGAGCGTGTGCAGCTCCCTGAGTCTGGCGCACCTCGGTGCGCTTGGCAGACTGCTCGGCGAGCTCCGACAGTTCGCCGTAGCTATTGGTATCGCCGAAGAAGGCCGAGCTGGTGGTGGCCTGGTTGAGCCCGTGCAGCGTCCTCTGCCGTCTTGTTGTTGATGTTTTTTCCAGGCCTTGCTGCTGAGTGCGTAGCGGATGGCGAACTTAGCACGTCCAACGGGAAGTAGGAGTTCACCACTGCTAAGGTGAGAGAGGTCCCAACAATAAAATATGATTACATAGGTTTATTTCCTCATGAAGCTAATCAGATGGCGTCTAGCTCCACAAGATTCTTTCAGGATGATCTCCATCTTCAGCTTCTGAAGCTTGAGCTAGCTCGCTAATGGTTTCAAAGTTAGCACCAGCTTGTGACTAATCGCTGGATGAGGATTCTTAATCTTCACATTCCTGCTTTTGCAGCTTCTGTAATGTAAAACAAAACAAGTTAGTATACAGTACTTTAGAAAATACTTCTGTAATCATCAACAACTAATTCGCTGATTCAAAGGCTGAGACACAGAAATTACGATCTATTGTACGTATGAGGATTGAGGGCTATGTAACATGCAGGAAAGGAAAGAAATATTTAGGCTATTTAACATGCAGCAAGAATGGGCAAGTGACATGTAACGGCTATGTAACATGGAGGAAAGCTCAAGGATAACATTAAGGAAAGCTCAAGGGAAGACTTTAGGCTACTCCCTCCGTCCTGAAATATAAGACATTCTAGAATTTTTAGGACAGATTAAAGAGGTGGGAAAATGTCACATATGCCCTTAGCCAATGATAATTAAAGGTAAGTTTTTAGTTAACAAGTGCAATATTTGTCTTGGGGACTTACCAAAAACTTCTATGATGCCTTATATTTGGGGACAAAATTTGAACCATTCCTTGTATTTCAAGACGGAGGGAGTATTTAGCATGCATAGAAAGAATGAACTTGTGACGATTGACAGCTAAGCAAACATCAGTAGATATGAAATATGAAGACAACTTCAGACCTGAATTATCTGTATCAATCATAATCAGAATTCCGATTCCTACAGCAACAGCAGTTAGACCAGCAGAAGCTCCATAATGTTCGGCCACAATGTCCCTCTGTGCTACATGGAGCAATGTGAGCCAACAGCAAAGAAGGTTTGCATAGAGCCAAGACGAACAAAACCAAGGTGTACAAACATACTAGAGCTCCCTGGAAAGCAATCCCCGGCAAGGAGGAACAGGTTCGAGCACGGCTCACCCCGCCAACGAGAGAGCCCAGCGACCGTAGAGCCATGCCAGCCAATCCGCCGCCGCAGCCGCGCCTCTCCTTGCTGCCTCGATTCGTCGACGGTAGGCCCTCTCCCAAACCGACGACGGCGACGTCTCCCCCGTCGGCGACGGGACCCGCGACTGCACCTGAGGAGGCGATGCCAAAACCATACATAGGCGGCGCGTAGGTAGGTGATTAGGATGAGGTGGCGAATGCGCAAGGAGATGCCTCGCACGAGTGCGATGCGAGGGCGTGATGAGGCCTCGTGTCCCCCATGACGGAGCAAGGGCTGTGGAACCCTAGCCCCGCTGGCGGCGCGGGTCGCGAGCGAGGGGTGTGAGGAGGAGAGAGGGGCGACCGACGCTGTTTCTTTATTTAGAAACGACGCTACAAGGCGGCCCAGCCAAAAAGAAGGCATGACGAACGCCGCTCGAGTCAGGCTTGCTGGGAAGCGGTGGTAGGCGGGCGAGCGGACTCCGATCTACTGCTAGCTACTGGAAGAGAGGACGCGAACTCCCAACCCAAAGTTCATTTAAACAGCTTTTTATTATTATTTTTTCACCAACCCGTGCATTAGAAAATGTTGTACCATTTTTCAACCAACATTTTTCTAAGAAGAGTTGTATCAATATTTTTCGAGAAAAAACTTTAGATTCAACATTTTACGGAACGTTTCATCAATAATTTTCATAAAAATGTTGATCAACATTTTCTCAAAATGTTACAACATTTTTCAAGGAAAAAAATCAACATTTTTTCGCCCCTTTATTCCACCTTCAGACCGTCGCCGGTGGGGGAGGAGCACGCCGGCCGGCCGCCACGGCGCGCGCGGCGTGGCGGAGTCGCGCGGGGCCGCCCGCGCACCGCCGCGCGGGGCCGCCGCGAGCTCCCGCGGTGGCCGTGGCTCGCCGTGGCTGCTCGGGGGCGCGGCGGCCGCACAGGAGGGCGCACGGCCATGGAAGCGGGCGGCCGAGGCAGGAAGACGCGCGGGTCCGCGCGGCCCCCGTGGGCGGCGGCGGCGGGGGAAACAGGTGGAGGGGAAGAGAGAGGAAAAGACTAGGGTTCGGTGATGAAGTCCAAAGGCTGTGGTTCGTTGCACGAATCTCAAACATTGGAAGGTGGGGTGAAAAAACTTCCGGAAGGCATATAGGATTGGCGAGCGGACTGGCGCTGGACTGAATCTAGGCCGCTCGGCTGCTGCTGCTGGGCTATGCTGGAGCTAGTGGTGTTGGGCTAGGAAGAAAGGCCGGGCCAAAAGGAAAAAGAAAGGTGGGAGGGGGAAAAAGCTTTGCATTTTTTAAAAGGGCTCAAACACATGAAATCAAATTCAAATTTGAATTCAAACAACCAAAAACCTTAGATATGTAGTGTTACTTTGTCAAAATCATTTGAAAAATGAATGGATTGTTAACGGAGACGAACTATGATGCTGTGTGTATTTGTAATTATTTGTTGATTTATTAAACAATAAATGTTAAAATACCCTAAGCTAGGTAGAAAAATCCAAAAACTTGCATGGAAACACCATTTTTTGTGTATAGTTATGAAAAAAGTTTCAATTGATTCTGAAAATGTGATGGTGCTCATTGTCACAACTACATACATGTCTCACTACGACCAATCTGACTGTGTGAGAGATGTCGCCACATGTGAGATATATGCATCACAACTATCTCCAAATCATCTGAAACTTTAATAGGGTGTTCATGGATTCAAACTAAGATGTTGTGTCATTTGTATAAATTTCAGAGCAAATTTTCCTATTATTGTAATTATTTGTTGATTTACCAAAGAACAAATGTTAAAATACGCTAAGGTAGGTAGAAAAATCAAAAACTTGCATAGACACGCCATTTTGGAGTATATTCATCAAAAAAGTTTCACTTGATTTTGACAAAGTGGTGGTGCACATCCTTACAACTGTATACACGTCTCACTACAACCAATGTGACAATGTGAATGAGGTCGCTACATGTGAGATATGTGTATCACAACAATCTCCAACTTTAATAGGGTGTTCATGGATTCAAACTAAGATGTTGTGTCCATTTGTGTAAATTTCAGAGCAATTTTTTCTATTATTGTAATTATTTGTTGATTTACCAAAGAATAAATGTTAAAATACGCTAAGCTAGGTAGAAAAATCTAAAAACTTACATGAACACACCAATTTGGAGTATATTCATGAAAAATTTCACTTGATTTTGACAAAGTGGTGGTGCACATCCTTACAACTGCATACACGTCTCACTACAACCAATGTAACAATGTGAGTGAGGTCGCTACATGTGAGATATGTGTATCACAATTATCTCCAAATCATCTGAAACTTTACTTGTTCATGGATCCAAAATGAGGTGTCCATGAAAAAAATAAAGAACATACAGAGACAAAGGGCAAAAAAAAAATTAATACAAATTCGAACTTGGGAGCCAGGGCCTTGCAGTCCATTGGTCTTACCATTGACCTATGTGAGCACGTTTAATAGGATTGGAGAGAGATTTTATTTAACCATCAGACCTATTATTATTTTTTCTTTTCCATTATTCCTTTTCTGCACTATTATGAGTGACTTATATTTGCATCATGTGTGTATTTACCGGAGCAAGAGAATAAGCCGAGCTGAACTAGTAAAGAAGTTGAGGCATGTTGTTGGTGATAGAGTGCTAATATCGACAATAATGCGGCTCCAAGATAAGATGTGCACACTTCCATATCGGACTTTGTGGATTGATGTTCTCTTAGATTCATGTTGAAAGCCTGAAAACATGTTAGCCATAAGGTCTGTCGGCTGAGGCCTGTGGGTTCTGGATGTTCCGCCATGTGCTCAAGGCGGATCTTTTGCCGTGCACAAGCTTCATTTGAAGAGCATCAGAACACCAGTGGTTTGATGATCTGATTATTTCACTGTTTTCTGAGGAAAAATCTTTTTTGCGTGTGTATTTTGACAGCAGTTACCACCATTGGGGAGGCGTGAGGCCCACACACTGGTGGCCAAGATGGTGGCGAGACCGTGAAGTGAAGTGGTTCGGTGCGCAGGGAAGTGAGAATGGAGCAACCACTTGACATAAAAAAAAGGAAGCAGCGATGAAAGCCTCACGTATGTCTGTGTATGGCTGCTGTTTGGCCAAAACTGAGTCCCCAACATGCATTTTGACACGAAACGAAATTATTATCTCATCATCCCTAGAATACAATTGTGGAGGAGACGATGATTCAGACGTTGGTGGAGCGTCAGATTCAGGGTCCCAGCCTGGAAGCTCGATTTTGGGCCAATCGCCTCTGCAACCTAGTACTTTAACTTAAGCTTGATGCAGTTAGTTGTTGATACATCTTAGCTAATTAGCAGCAAATCTTTTGCAGCATCCCATCAGTACGGGAAATGTTCAGGCGAAGCTACCAAGATGAAACAAAGCTCTAAGCGTCACCACCACGTCCGCCTTCGCGTAAGCTAACACTTCCCCTACTGACGCTTTTGCAGACTTCCTCTCCCACCGTAGCTTCATCTGTTTGTCCAAAAAATTGAAGTCCAAACAAATGAACCTCCAGATCATCCGGTTACTGCCGCAAAATGATCGATCGAGAACGCAGCTCGCTTACCGCTAGTGACCGACACCGACAACCAAACTGTGAACCCGGAATGAAGGTACTGCCATCTGTCGAATCTGCTTGCTGCTCCTTGATTTCCTCCAAGAGTCGCAATGACAATGTGGACATGGCTGCAACACGCACATTATCCTTTTTTATCAGAATCTTTGCAAAATGATCAGCTAGGGATCAAGAAAGCTACCTGCTTAAGGCTTTCCAGGACAACAGATTCCCCATCAGCTACAAAGTCCACTCCTTCCGAAGCCACCTCTACGAGTAATTGTATTTTGTTATTTCCCAGCAACAATATGAACTGCACATGATTCCATTCATTGGGTTTCCACCCAATATTTGCAATTTTATATGTGAAATGAGCAGAGAGGTTACATGTATCTATAGACTTTTTAGTAGCACTTTCCAACAGCTCACTTGTGCAAACCAGAAGATACCTGCAGTGTCATGATATAAGGAGACATGTTTCAAAGGCTGTTATCTGCTAATGAAGGGCGGGCGTGACAGGAAACTCACAAGTAGGCGATTCAGGTTAACCAATTAACATGTTGGGTGATGACAACTTTTACTAATGGAGTAGGATGGTTTATCCCAGATCAGAATGCAATTTGAACAGCATGCTATCTGATTGCACAACAGTTGAACCGAAGCAGCAGTATAGAAATGAGAAGCACACACCAATTTCAACTCTTGCTCGACCTTCTTCGGATTTACCACCAATTGATCCTCATCGATGAACCTACGATGTAAAACTGAGTAAATAATAGGTTCTTACAAGTAATAGTGAGGTAGTGAACGATATACATACCATATGGTCTTGGAAGACTTAATCCTATCAAAAAGTGTTTGGACATTCATCAAAGTCCTCAGCGTCCCATCAGACTTGGCTCTAATCAATAGAGACGTATCATCAACATCAACAAAAAAACATATTTCGAGCTTTCAATGCCATTTGGTCTCTGTAACGTGCACTTATGTCCCTGAGGCCTTTTTATGTGCGCACAATGGGGTACATTAAAGCAGGATGATGAGCGCGTGTGCTCCGAACCAGTTTTATAGAATCACAGAAGGATGATTTTCAACACAACAATGATTGGCTTAGGGTTGCCATTCTTCACCATTATTTTTTTGTCACTACTAGTTACACTAATTCCAATCGGTATATGTAACTCTGTTTTTGGCATCCACATAGTTGAACTAGTTGGATTAATTGTGAAATTTGTTGACAACATACTGCAGTAAGCAATGGTAATTAGGGGGGCACACGGGTGCTAAAAGTTTGCAGGTATTAGATTAGGACACGAACAAATGAGCAACTGGGAGTAGTGATATGACGGAATTTGCCGCACGAGACAGCAGAGTGCGTGCCTCATCTAATCCTTACGGGCACGAGCAGATAAGAAAGCAGGCAAACAAGGAAGCGAACCACATCGATGCGATGCAATATCTGATCCATTCTCTTACAGAAAGAAAAAGTGAAATCGAATCGAATTACCCTAAACCCCGTCCATGGTGCTTGTGGCCGCCATCTGCGGTTACGTCGAAGTCGAAACGGTGGCCGGCGGCAGAGGCCTCGGAGCCGGCGCTCGTGGCGGCCATGGTGCACGCGGACGAGCTCGATCGGTGGCTCCAGCGGCGGCCGAGGCGCTCCGCGACAGCGTGTCGCGCTCCGGCGGGGCGGGCGGCGGAGAACTGCAGGAGGCGGCGACCGCACGTTCCTCTTCCACCGGCGGCGGCGAGTCAAATGTGTACGGTGGCATGAGGAACCCTAGAGGCATTTTGTTAAAAAAAGTTACTAAAACATATTATCTAACTATATTATTTGAAACAATATTTTCACACTTCTGAGTTACCGTTCTATCCTTGTTAGAAAATAAGAACCACAAAAATGCAATTAATGTCACGTCCTAATCCCCACATTTGTGGAGAAAATGGGAGGAAATTTTTTTCTTCAAGACCCACTTGTCATAGAGATGGATGGAGGAAATTTTTTCCTCCCTCCCATTTCCTCGTGGCACTCTCATCGGCTGCTCTCGGTCGACGTGAGCCACTCATTTTTTCCTAAGGATGATAAAATTTTTCTAATTTGAAATGGAGATAATATTATATGATTCGGTTCTTATTTTGTCTCTTTCATGATCTAACTTTATCTGTTTTTAGACAAAATCATAATATTAATAAATTCAGTTTTGTAGAGCTACATTCTTAAATTAGAGAACTATTTACCACTATGCTCCTGTTGTGTGGACGGCCCAGCTGTTTAATCTTCTGCGATTGCAATCAGTATACATGTAGCTACTAACTGGGCTACACAATTTAATTTTAAGCATTGCTACCGGCGTGTCAAAACGCACGGATACTACGTTGAACGGAGGATGCATGCGCTCGAACGGGGGCTGTGCACGTGCCGCCCGGCCACCTACCTAACAGCTAGTGTGTGGATTAGGTTCTGGACGATGAGACGGCGCGCTCGACCCCCCAGCACGCACGCCGCAGCTGCTCCGCCGCGAATTAGGTGTATCGATCCATCCATCCATCCATCGGGTGTGCCCTTCTCCTGCTTATATACAGTCCACGCGGTCAGAGAGATCGAAACACAGAGGGGATGGGGGAGGTGGCCGCGAAGGGAGAGGCGATGAAGCAGGGAGGCCTGACGACGGCCAAAGGGCCGGTGGTTGTCACGGGGGCGTCGGGCTTCCTCGGCTCCTGGCTCGTCATGAAGCTCCTCCAGGCCGGCTACACCGTCCGGGCCACCGTCCGCGACCCCAGTGAGTCCTCCTCGCGAACGCCTGCGTGCGTCCACTTCACAGCCGCGCGCGGAATTTTGATTCGCTTCGTGTCTTCAATTCCTTTTCCCAGCCAACGTTACGAAGACGAAGCCGTTGCTGGAGCTTCCCGGAGCAGCGGAGCGGCTGTCCATCTGGAAAGCCGACCTGGCCGAGGAAGGCAGCTTCGACGAGGCCATCAGTGGATCCACCGGCGTCTTCCATGTCGCCACTCCCATGGACTTCGAGTCCAAAGACCCAGAGGTACGGTACACAAACTGATCGAGACCAAAATCCAGCTTAAGAATTATACGCCTGCACTGCACGGCTATACGCGTGTTGTGGTTCCGTTGCAGAACGAGGTGATCAAGCCGACGGTGGACGGGATGCTGAGCATCATGCGAGCCTGCAAGGAGGCCGGCACCGTGCGCCGCGTCGTCTTCACCTCCTCCGCCGGGACGGTCAACGTCGAGGAGCGCCAGAGGCCGGTCTACGACCAGGACAACTGGAGCGACGTCGACTTCTGCCGCCGCGTCAAGATGACCGGATGGGTAACAAAATTATGCTCTTCCTCTGCTCTGCTATTCTGCTAGAACGCCATGGCGATCACGCGTGGCGTGACCCCGATGGCGATCCCTCTATCTGACGACGTACGCGTTCTGTTCACCCGGGGCTCCGATCCGCAGATGTACTTCGTGTCCAAGTCCCTGGCTGAGAAGGCGGCGATGGTGTACGCGGCGGAGCACGGGCTGGACCTGATCAGCGTCATCCCGACGCTGGTGGTCGGCCCGTTCCTGAGCGCGGCCATGCCGCCGAGCCTCGTCACCGCGCTGGCGCCCGTCACGGGGAACGAGGCGCACTACTCAATCCTCAAGCAGGTGCAGTTCGTCCACCTCGACGACCTCTGCGACGCCGAGATCTTCCTCTTCGAGCACCCCGGCGCCGCCGGCCGCTACGTCTGCTCCTCCCACGACGCCACCATCCACGGCCTCGCCGCCATGCTCAGGGAGAGGTACCCCGAGTACCGCGTCCCAGAGAGGTTCCGGGGGGTCGACGACAACGGCGGCGACCTCCAGCCCGTGCACTTCTCGTCCAAGAAGCTCCTCGACCTCGGGTTCACGTTCAAGTACACGGTCGAGGACATGTTCGACGCCGCCATCCGGACGTGCAGGGAGAAGGGCCTGATCCCGCTCGCCACGGTCGGAGGGGATGGTGGCTCTGCCTCGGTCTCGCCGCGCGACCCTGGCGAAGCGGATGCTGCTCTTGGGAGGGATGGACCGGCGGTTGGCGCTTAGACAAGCGCTGGTGCGAGACAAGTTTGCTGTCCTACGTCCATGCATACATCCGTTCTACCTGTGAGGATGTGACTGTGAGACATGTTGGTGCAGGAAGTGGTGTTTGAATTCATAAGTGTCTGGGTTATGCGCTTTTTTATCTCGAACAAGTGTTTTTGAGCTATAAAAATAAAGCTACTTGTGAAGGTTTTTGATATAAAAAATCAAAATCAAAACACATCTGTTCCTCAAGACTAGCGCCTGCTATGTTCATAGCAATAGTCTGAAGAGATACTCGATAACTGTCTCTCTTTTTTTCGAGGCAATGATCTACTGATAGGATATGGATAAGAAATAACCATAAGACACCCTCTACAGCTGCATAATATTTACACCGATTGAAAAAAAAAAGATTATATGGATATCGAGATACAGAACCAATTTTCTGTCCCTACAAAAGAATACTCAACCGCCTATTCTCCCCGCTAGCGCTCTTCCGAATTGTACTTATTCCAAGCTTCCTGCACAGTCGCGGGGCAACAGTTAGCCTCCGTTTATTGTACCAAGTAACTTAGGAGTATTTAAAACGATGGCTACAAATTCACCAACACAACTTGCTTCGCCAATAACTAGTTACAGCCTACAGGTACATATTTCAAAGACTTTTTACCAATCGGTGTGCTGGCGATCCTTGCGAGCTTACTGGTCATCACAGTTTAGAATGAGCAAGCGTTGGAAAACCAGCATTAGACCTATCACTAGTCCAGCCGCTAGCAACAGTTTCCAACATATTAATTTGGTATTAATCAGGTTTCTTTTTTGTCTACATTTTCTTTGAAAAGCCAGTTTCAGGACATGATAATACCCTTTCCTAAATAGGATAACTGTCAACAATAAAGTGGATGTTCTTGTAACGCTGTTGCTAACTGAGTTTTCTTTTATTTATTTTGATCTATCTCATTATTCACACTAATTTGATCATGGTGTATCTATCCAGCTTCTCGAGTCTGGAGAACATAATCAGTGGTAAATAAGCAGCTACCTATAAAATGAAAAGATGAACAAAGAACAAACCTTCAGAAGATCAAACACCTTCTCACAAATGTATTTCTGTCTGATTGTAGCACCCCTTTGTTGTACTTTATCTGGATGGACACAAAGGGTTGCCTTCCTGTATGCCTTCTTGACACCAGCAGCTGTAATAAGCTCTGTGAGGGGAACTGCCTGCCAACCACTGTCTGAACCAAGTATCTGCGCAGAAGAAAAGATTTCCATGACTGGACTGATGTGCAGTTTGAGTTCAAAGTTAACATGAGAGCTCAAAATGATGACATGCAAAATGAAAGTACAAGAGCTCATGGGATTATTCTCCCCATAAATGCACCAAGAATGAATGAATCTCCCAAGTACAAGTAGATTATAGCATCCTTTTAAAGCTATTTAAACAATATAACCTGAACCAAGACTATATACTATGCACAATGATTTAAACCTGATTTATGTTAGTTTAAGTCATTTCTTAAATTTCGTGATAGATTTCAAATTTCGAATCCATCTGACAATTGAGGTTAAAATTTTCTGATAACAACCAGCGGAAGCTCCACAGTAACCAAGATGTAAATGGCTCAGATAGAAGTCCTACATATTGCAATGTGGACAGCAATGCTCGCAGGTTTCCTTCTTTTCCATTTGACCATCTCTTGACTTCAGGATCAAGGAATTCAGCCAATCTCTGTACCAAAAAATAAAGATTGTGTACAGAAAAGAGGTTATTTAGAAACAAATGAACTTGTTTTCTCACTGATGACCAACTTTCTTACATGTTTCTCTGCTTGCTCCCTCTGAGCCAGCATGTCCCGCATGTTCTTTTCAGCAAGGGCTTTTGCCTGAAAATTGATAATGAAGAGAATTACCAGACTACACAACACCGGACAAGTAACGGCAACAGCAGGGCATTGGAGTATACCGCTCGCTCAGCTGTGCGTTGATGCCTCTCCGATTTTGCTTTATGTCTTAGAGCTGACTCAACTTCAACTACTGCATATAAAAAAATACAACACATGAACCAAAATATGATAACAATAGAGAAATATTACAGTTGACATAGACAAATACTTGAATTCAGTAGGAAATGCTTCTGGATAATTAGCAATACCTTCAATATCTTTGCTTTTTCCGTGGTTATTTGAAGCTGTCTTCTGAAATTGTACCTCGTGTTGATTATCCTGTGTCAAAAATGCAGATTATAACTGTGTTTAGTTTACTAAATGTGCAGCCAATAAAGTCTATATAATGACATCAGCTACCTGACTAGTTGCCTTAAAACTGTCCTTGAAAGAGCCCCTGAACCTCTCCATTCTCTCCTTTGCATCTGCAGCAGCCTTTGCCTTTTCAATTGCCCTCTCCCGAGCTTCAGCAGTTGCTCTCTCAACTGCTGCACGCTCTGCTTTCATTCTAGCTTCTCTTGAAGCCTTTTCAACAGCTGCTTGAGAGGTTGCCTTTTCTTCTTTCTCATGAGCTTCTGCAGATGCTCGTTGTCGTGCTGAGGTGATCCGTTCTAATGCTATTCTTTCAGCCTTGGCACGAACCACAGCAAATGCCCTTTCATGTGCTTCTCTAGTAGCCCTCTGAACAGCAAGTCTATCTTTCGCTCGTTCCATTTCCCGTTCCTTCTCTTCTTCGAACTCTCTTCTCTGTCTCTCTTTATATTGTTCCTTTTCTTTTTCCAGTTTGCGCACCTTTTCTTTCTCTTCAACAAGCCTTGTGAGGATGTCCTTCTCAATTTCTCCAGTCTCTTTTATGTCAATCCACACATTAGTTCTCTGAACATCAATGTTCTCTTCTGTTGATTCTAGTACAGTTTCTGATGCAGTACCTTCTGCAACCTTATCTCTTTCATCCAGTTTGCTTCCAGTATTTTGCTCCTCTTCTAATGTTTTGATTGGAATTTTTCTATCTCCTTCGCTGTAATCCACTTCAAGATTTTTAGGAAAATTGTCCTTCTCAGCAGAAATAGACTCAGTATTTTGAGACAAGTGCTTCATGCCAGCGCATGCTTCTGAAAATGAAGCCTGCAGATTATTTGACAATCTGCTCATCTTCATGGCATAATCAGTGCCTTCATCAGTAATAAATTCATTGGAAGAATCAAATTGATCATCATCTTTGTCACTCCTTACATTAACTTCTTCAGATACACCATCCACTCTTCCATA
This sequence comes from Cenchrus americanus, assembly GCA_947561735.1. Taxonomy (NCBI): domain Eukaryota; kingdom Viridiplantae; phylum Streptophyta; class Magnoliopsida; order Poales; family Poaceae; genus Cenchrus; species Cenchrus americanus. The sequence goes on along the minus strand of OX387244.1, from coordinate 92,281,008 downwards.
AACACCAGTTTCCATGGATTTCTGGACTTCCTTAGCGTCATCCACTCTTCCATAAACACCAGTTTCCATGGATTTATGGACTTCCTTAGCGTCATGGATTAGTACTTCTTCCACCAGTACCTTGTCAACACTCTCAAGCAAGGATTTTTGTGCCTCACTTTCCTCACCATGAGATACGATATCCTCAACTCTGTCCATTCTGTTCTCCAAATCTTGGGGTCCCGATGACCCTTGTGATTCTAGGAACTGATATGGATCTTCGTCACAAGTACCACATGTTCTCACATTGGATTCAGCCAAATTTCCTTCTCTCAAAAATGTGTCAACTTCTGCTTCTTCATATTCACTTTCATTAGCAATAGCACTTCCTGAAGTAAGATAACCTTCCTCTTCAAGAGATCCAGATACCTGATCCACATCGCTCTCTTGAAAATATTCATGTGCATCTTTTTCCTCAATCCCATGTTTTGTCATCTCTTCATGGATGAGTGATTCTGAAGTTACTTCATTTACTCTTTCATTTCTGTTCTGTAGGCATGCTTCATCAACAAAATTGAATTCTTTCTTGAAAATTTCATATGGTTTGGCAGATTCTTCTAGTTTTGATATTTTCACTAAACCTTCCTCGTCAGTATTAGGAACATTTGCAAGTTCCTGTAAAACCTGACTCCTTGCTGAAGTACAAGAGAATTCATTAGTGCATGGAAGCTCGAGTCCCTCTTTATTGTTGTTGCCTTGGTTAGAGTTCCCTACCAATGGAATTTCCTGAGCCGTGAAGTCAGAATTATTTTTGTTACCATTGGCCTGCCCTCCAGATAAACAAGGCTCCAAAAAGGAACAGGAATCAGCATGGACCTCTGCAGGTAAACTATCCATGCATGACATCTCAAATTGCTCATCATTACTGTGGCCTTCATTCCCAACCCCTGAACATTGTTTCAAATGGGGATCAGTTGGCTCTTGGTATGTTACCCTTTCATCACATAAAGAAATTTCTTGTGACCAAGAAGCCTTTTGTTCAGCCTCCACACAAGCTATACTATCTTTTCCCTGATTGACAAGTTCTATCCTCACACCGATTGTATTGTTGCTGCTCCACAATTTTCTAGACCTTTTCTGCTCACCTGCAAAACCCCCTGCCTTTCCTTTATCAAACTGGTCAAGCTTGGCAGAAGAATTTGTTACCAGATCATTATCTCCTTTGGATAGTTCTTGGTATGCCACCCTTGCATCACAAAAAGGAACTTCTGGTGACCTAGGAGCCTTTTGTTCAGCCTCCATAGAAGGAATACCATCTTTTTTTCGCTGATTTACAAGTTCCATCCTCAGATCTGTTGTATTGTTAATGCCCCACAACTTTCTAGACCTTTTTGGTTCACCCACAAAACCACCTGCCTTTTCTTTATCAGACTGGTTGAGCTTAGCAGAAGAATTCGTCGGAAAAAAGTTATCTCCATTGGTTGGTTCTTGGTATGTCACCCTTTCATCACAAAAAGGAACTTCCGGAAACCTAGGAGCCTTTTGTTCAGCCTCCAAAGATGCTATATCATCTTTTACTTGATTTACATGTTCCATTCTCAAAACTATTGTATTGCTACTCTCCCACAATTTCCTAAACCTTCTTGGCTCACCTGCAAAATCCTCTGCCTTTTCTTTCTCAGACTGGTCAAGCTTGGTGAAGGGATTTGTCATCAGATCATTATTTCCTTGGCATGCGGCTTCATTAGGTCTGCATCTCTGATCGTTGCTAACCAGTTCATAAAATTCAGCATCTGATGTCCAATTTCCTAATTGTTCTAGTTCACTACCATTTTGCATCATCTCCTGAGGCTTCCCCAGTGATATAAATCCCTTTTCTTCACGATCATAGTGAACAGGCTTAAGTGCAGCACTGCCTCTGTTCTTATCCAGCAAAGCTATATCGTTGTTTTGATTTTCCTCTTCTGCCAATTTTCTCACGTTCAGTTTTTCTTCAAATAGGTGCACATCTTCAGGTGCCTCACGTTCCTTAATGTCAGTTGATTTTGTGCTTCTGTGATGAGCTGGCTTCTTCCGGAATTTAAAACTGTTGCCCTTTCTCTCCATCAAGTCTTTTGCAGCTTTTAATCTGGCTTCAGCAAATTCCATTGCTTCCTTCATGGCAGCAGCAGCAGCTGAGTTAGGATTGACATCAGCATCTCCTTGTTCTTTGTTTCCATTCTTATTAAACGATTTTGATGGTGGTATTGGTGGTGGTTGCACTTTGATTGGTGCTGTTGGAATGCTGATGTCAGAAGCCCTTAAGAATGGATAGTCAGGAGAAGGTGCTTCCTCGCTTGACACTGAGTGGATGCTAGACCTCCTGTGAAAGCTTTCATCCTCACAAATATTTTCAGAGATGGGGGGGCATGTTGGGATATGCATATGCTGCTGCTGACAAACTACTGAAGCACTATTAGCACTGTTCAGGCCGATGGCTGCAGCATTCTGTAGGCTCATCTTCTCAGGGGAAGGTGCTTCCTCGCTTGACACTGAATGGATACTAGACCTCTTGTTAAAGCTTACATCCTCACAAACATTTTCAGAGATGGAGGGGCTTGTTGGGATATGCTTCTGCTGACAAACTACTGAAGCACTATTAGCACTGTTCAGGCCGATGGCTGCAGCATTCTGTGGCCTCATCTTCTCAGGGGAAGGTGCTTCCTCGCTTGACACTGAATGGATACTAGACCTCTTGTTAAAGCTTACATCCTCATAAATATTTTCAGAGATGGAGGGGCTTGTTGGGATATGCTGCTGCTGCTGATCAACTACTGCAGCACAATTAGCACTCTTCAGGCCAATGGCTGCAGCATTCTGTGGGCTCATTGTCTCAGGGGAAGGAGTTTCCTCGCTTGACACTGAATGGTTGCTAGACCCCTTGTTAAAGCTTTCATCTTCACAAATATTTTCAGAGATGGAGGGGCATGTTGGGATATGCAGCTGCTGATCAACTACTGACTCACTATTAGCACTCTTCAGGCCAACAGCCGCAGCATTCTGCAGGCTCATCTTCTCTTTCACACCATTAGCATGTGCCCCACTGTCCGTTACTGGGACATTATCCATTTCTGAATCCTTTGGCAAATTGCAAGAGTCAACCACATAGCTAATGGAAGGTTCCACTATGCATGTGGTGATTTCAACAACATCATCTGGTCTTCCCCTGGAGGCCTTGTTATATGACATGCTGAACCTTTGATTGCCATCTGGATGAAAGGAGACTGGATAAAATTGCTCCTCATCAAAGTGTTGATCGCAACCAGCATTTAGATGCTGTTGATAGAGTATAGATGGCTCAGCGTCTAACTGGCCAGATTCTTTTCTGACTGACGATCTGTAGGTATGGAATGCAAGGCACAAATTAGAAACAATAAAACATGACATCTGCATTCATTGTTTGTCCATTATAAAAAAGGAATAAGTTCACTTCATACACCTGCAATTTCCCCAAAAAGAGAACACTGAACTGCAAATGATGAATTAAAAACAAGACGAAAAAAGTCTACAGGAAGGATGATGTTGAACTTAGGTAGTGTAGCAGGGTGTGTCACAGTTCCAATCGCATTTCAGGAAAGCTTTTTAGGTAAATCTTACCTCGAAGAGTTTTGGGACCATAGGATCGTAATTTTGTAACTGACCATCATCATCATGGCATGTATTTAGTTGGCACGTCAATGACCAGTAACAAAGACATGCAAGGAAACTTAATTGTCAGATAGTTATCCAAATCGCCTGAACAGCAGCATTTTAAAAGCAAGATCCTTAGGTGAAATGCTGAGTTTCACAATCACATCTCAAAGTTTGCACCAACTTCAAAGTTGAGAAGGAAAGGCAGCACTTCAACCTGAAGGAACTACTTTTGTCCAGAAGGACTAAAACGACTCTAGATATATGTCACATCCAGCCTCTCCAATGGCACAACCTCTACAGCACAAGCAGAAGACTAAAATGGTGAGCATTGAGCCGTGACGAAATACTCCCTCCGTAATGTAAGGACTTGTTGACTTCTGCCGATCACGTTTGACTACTCGTCTTATTCAAAAAAATTGTGAAAATATTATTTATTTTGTTACCACATGTTTTTTCATCGTATATATTTTAAGTATATCATAATCGTTTTCACATTTTCATAAATTTTTTGAATAAGGCGAGCGGTCAAATGTGACCAAAAAATTGTGGTACACGTAGCTTGGAAACGACATTCCACCATCCCACTCATACAAAACTAGCCGACATGGAAAATGAGAGGAAAATCAGGATGTAAATTGGTAACTCAAAGGTAGCATTTCGTCCAAAATGGTGGATGGTAAAGATGAGCAATGCCTCCCTTAAGCCCCCATTAACCCCTTTCCTCTAAAAGCACTAGTGGAACGAGAGCCCCAAAATTGGAACAGGAGGTCACCATCCGTAGCTCAAAACAGTAACCCTCACGCAACAGTGGCACAAGGAGGCCGGGAAAATAACGAAATCCCGAGATGGGGCCAGAATTAGTACCTGGAGCTCCCGCTTGGCGACGCGATCTCCTCCGCCATACACTCCGCCCCGGGGAGCATCTCTTCGTACGGCACCGCGAAGTCCTCAAAGTCGAAGCACCCGAAGATCTCGCCGTACCCGCCGGCGCCGGCGCCGACTCCGTCGGCGACGGCCGGGGGCAAGTCGAGGTAGGGGATGGAGCACGAGGCCGCGACGCCGCCGAACACCTCCGAGTAGTCCGCCGGCGCCGCCCCGGCCCCCTCGGCGAACGCCTGAGGCGGCGCGAACCGCGGGGGGCCGCCGAACACGTCGCCGTATGAGGACGCCGCCTGCGCCGCCAGCGCGGCCGCCGCCGCGTCCGACGCCTTCCGCCGGTGGCGCCGCTCCCGGTGGGACCGCCGCGGTGGCGGCGCCGTGGCGAGCTCCTCCATGGCCGCCGTCTCCAGAGAAAGGAGGGGCGGGGGAGGAGAGGGAGAGCAGTGCAGCACCACGCCACCACCGGCTTGGTGGTTCAATTTCAAATAGGTTTGGTTGGATTGCGTCGGGAGTTTGGCTGTTTGGGGAACGAGGACTGATGCATCGAGTGGTAGGTGGAGCCGGGTGCCGGACTGCCGGTAGCATTTTATTCGCGTCGACGTGGTGGGGCCGGACGTCCGTCCAGTCACCACTGTCCTCGCCGTCGGCGGGGGGTCAGAGTAGGTTGTCCGGCGACGACCTCGGTCAGCGGGGCAGGCAGCTGGGGATGCTGTAAAACACTAAACAGGATTTGAGATTTCGCGTTTTCATTTATTCTTTTTCTCCACAATTTCACTAAAACTTTATCAAAGTTTCTAGATGTACTTCCTTCGTTTCACATTGGAGATCGTTTTAACATTTTTAGATTGATAATATTTGTTATGTATATACCTACTTAGGAGTAGATAAAGTGCATATATCTAGATGAATAACAAAATCTGTGAATCCAGAAATATCAAAACAAACTACAATCTGATATGAAGGAGTACTAAAAACTTTGGGGTATTTTGAGTCTCGACAAATGACGGCCTTAACATTATGCACGTCCATACAATGATTAACAATCACCTAAAGAGGCATTGGATAAGATGTTTACAACAAAGAATAAAAGACTAAGCACAATTTTCAAGAGTATCTAATATCCTTTTTCTAAAAAAATACGAAGTATTACAATTTCTAGAAAAGTATTAGAATGAATAAAAAAGGTCATCATTAAAAGTTTTCAATAACCCACACCTAAAATATAGGAGAGAATTTTGCATTAGAGATTATTCTAGCAACTTTGATATATCCTCTCTTGTACATTTGCATCAGGAACCTTTACATACTTTTTATTTTTGCACTCTTTCACCTTTAAATTGGGCATGACTGTGAAGTGGGTAACTTTACACACAATGAGGTGATTTTTCGGAGTCCTAAGGCCAATCTCAGTGGAGATGTCATGAACACCATTACCTATAGTGACACATCATCTGAAAATATTTGAAACTATAATGAAATACTTCCCTCTCAATACATAATTCCATCTATTCTTGTTTTCTAGTTTGCATGCAAGACATAAGTTGTCTAGGTAAGTGTGTATAGAGGGTGTCATCCTCATGAAACTCATTTTACCTCTCTCTTCATTAATACACTACTACAACATCAAAAGTGCTCACATGGCAACCTATTTAATGTTCATGAAACCCTGAGGACCGTAGCGTCCGAGGACCGGTGGATGGTCGCTCCTGGCTGTGATGAGTGATTGACAACGTGGTGTGGACTGACTCTTGGCCGAGTATTGCAGGTGCAGGTTGCGGCTTGATTTGCGTTGGTGCAGGTGAAGAGTGGGCGCAAAAGGTCTATGCCTTGCGGGGCCTCCGAGGAGTGGAGAGACAAGTAGGCTCGACTCGAGGGACCCGATGGCCGCCGGGGTCAAGTGCGGGCCGCATGGTGGCGAGAAAAGCAAGACGAAGTCGTCGACCGGAGCCCGTGCGGAGATAGCGGCTCACGACCGAGTCCGCACGCGGGGTTTGCGGCGGTTCACCGTAAAACCGTCGGGTTACTTGGTTGAGCCACAAAACCAAGACCGGAGGCTCGGCGGGCGGAGGCGGGATCCGGGCGCGCCGAGAAGCTTCAATGCCGGTGGACGCGTGGCGGGATCGCAGGGCTTGCGTCGGGAGGACGTGGTCTGCGGCAACGGCGTGGCCGTGCGATGAAGAGGAGTGCTACATGACCTATTTGCCCCTGAGGGGTTGTATCACAACTTAAGTGCTAGGGGTAGTGCGGTCTTTTGCCTGGCCTGGAGGGGACTCATATATATTACCTCTAGGGTTTCCAGGAAAACTCTCCAACTGGACTGCTTCTCATTTCTTTGCTCTCCAGGGTTAGATTTTTCCTCGTTTTGTAAAGAATCTGACCTCCGAGTGAATGGAAGCTTTCATGGTTGCGTCGATTCCCGGTTTGTAGCTCGTTGGATTTTCGTGTCTTTTTCGAGCTATTTTCGTCGCTTTTTCATGCGCGGCTTGTTCCTTTGATTCTAAGGTGTTTGGGCTCGAATTTGTTGGTGGGAATCATGGATAGTTGCCTCGTGCATCTTTGTGCTTGATCTTGATCCCCCAAACTTCGAGTTCGGACTCTGATTGAAGGATTTCGGTTGGGTCCTAGGTCTTTGGTTGGTTTTGGTGGCGATTCGATTCCCGGCGATTTAGGTTGTTTGAGGACCCAAGTTTTGGGGCATAGCATCCCCTAGGGATACTTCACATCTTCCCCAAATCTTTCCTCAAGAGCTTCAGCCGTTTGGGAGATCCATGGACGAGTAGGAGCTTTGGTGGTTTCGGTTTCAGGTTCGGGCTGCTGTTCCCGTGCCTGGCGGACCGTCCACGGGGTGCTCGCGGACTGTCCGCGTGGAGTTGTTCGTCCAGGTGTTTTTCGTGTTCGTCGCGTGTTCTTGAGCGCTTTGATTTCGATCCGGTTGGCCACTTTCTTTTGACCGGAGGGTGTTTGGCGGGCCGTCCGCCCGGACGTCGCGGACTGTCCGCGCGGCACGAGTAGCTCGCGGACCGTCCGAGGACGTGGTATGGATCGTCCGCGTGTCGAGGTGCCGGTTGGGTCGTTCTGTTCGTGTTTAACGGACAATCCGCCGTGGGTCGCGGACCGTCCGCACGGTGACCGCGGACCGTCGGCCCCAGGGCTGCGGACTGTCCGCCAGGGCTCCTGCACGACAGCTAAGTCCTTTGCTTCTTGCTTCGTGCTTCCACTTTGGGATCGTTTGGGGTTTGTTCCTAGGGTTGGTAGGTCCGTTGTGACTATGTGAACTTGGCAAACTCGTGTGGGAATCCGTAGTTATGAATTTGGGGTATAGGCCGAGTTCTCTCTTAGGAGAAGAATTTTTATCGGCTCTCATTCACTCCCCCCTCTGGTCGCCTAATCGGTCCTTCAATTGGTATCAGAGCCGGTTACGAATCTTCGTGATTCTAACCAGTCTAAGATCCAAAGATGGCGTACCAGGAATGGGGTTCGGGTCCTCCACACTTTCATGGTAAGAACTACCATATGTGGCAAAGGTGGATGGCTCGCTTTCCACCGCGGCAAGGGTCAGATCCTGTGGGATGTCACGGTGAACACAGCTTATGTTCATCCGATGAACTTCCTTGGTCCAGGATCGAGGGACATGTTGGATGCCAACAACAAGGCGGTCGGCTATCTGTACCGTTCTCTGTGTGAATCGGAATTCGAACGGGTTCGGACAGAGGACTTGGCGTACAGGATTTGGGAGCAGTTGAAGAATGCTCATGCAGGGAACGTTCGGGTTCAGGCTCGGCTCTTTGCGACCTACCGGAGAGAGTACGAGAACTTCACTCATCTCCCCGGTGAGTCCATAGATGCCATGTTTCAGCATTTCACGGTGATCGTGAACAACATGAGGGCTAATGTGGCCGTGCTCCCGTATGATGACCATGACAGGGCTGTTAAGCTCTTGTATTCTCTGGATCGTACCGTGTGGAGTGGGAAGGTCGAGGCCATTCTTGAGTCGGAGAAGTATGAGACCCTCACGGTGGATGAGCTATTCTCCAAGCTCAAGTCGTCCGAGGTGGACCGTGGGGTGCGTGCAAAGATCGAGAACCCGACTGATCCCATAGTCTGGCTCTCGTGTCTGGTTCAAGGACTAATGCTAACATATCTTCGAGACAATTTTCTTTGTCTTGCCTTGTGTCCATGCCGGATGAGGAGTTCGACGTGCCGGGTGAGGAGGATCTCGCATTGTTGAGCATGCGGTTCGAGCGCATTTACACGAACCGGAAGAACGCTCGGAGGAGCTCGGGCATGTGCTACCGGTGCGGGAAGCACAGACACTTCATCGCCGAGTGCCCGGAAGCCATGGAGGTCAAGGCCGAGCACAAGCACTGTTCGAGGACCGACCACAAGCACCACTCGAGGGACGACTACAAGGGCAAGAACAAGTCCGAGCGGAGGCCGAGGAAGAGTGGTGGTCACAAGAAGAAGGAGCGAGCGATGGTGGCTGTTGCGAGCGACATCGACTCAAGCTCCTGCTACTCTTCATCGAGATCAAGTGATGAAGAAGAGAACTGGCACAAGGGCAAGCGTTCGAGCAAGAACATCAACGGCTTGTGCTTCGCCGCCCAAGGCTTTTGCGGTATGGCACACAACACCACAAGCAAGAAGAGCAACAAGGATGACTCAGGCTCCGACTCCGAGGAAGAGGTAAACAACAGCCCATCCTTCTTGATAGCGGAGAATGCTAGGTTGAATGACTTGCTCGACAATCGTGATGATGTACTTAAAAAGACCAACAAGGAGAAGAGGGAGTATAGGTCTTTGCTTGGAGAGGCTAAGGAGAAGGTGGTTGAGCTAGAGTCTTTGCTTGTTGATGCTAGGGCTCAAATAGATTCCCTTAAGTCTGCTCCCTTTGTGACCAATGAACCTGAATGCACTGATTGTTCCACTTTTCTTGGTGAATTTACTGTGCTTAAGGATAAGTATGCCTCCAAGATTGAGGAACTAGATGTTCTTAGGGTTGAGCTAGATGAGATGAAATCTAGGTCCCCTTGCTTGGTGCTTGCACTTCTTGTCCTGTTTTGCATGAGAAGCTAGATGTTTTGCTTGCTTATGCTAGATCTCTAGAGGCTCAGCTGAAAGCTCCTATTCCTACAATTTGTTCTACTTGTGAAGTAAATGTTGTGAAGAATATGGAGCTTGCACATTATGTTGATCGTTTGCAGGATGAGAATGATGAGCTGAGAAAGTTGATGGGTTGGTTGTCTGGTCATGAGCCTCAGTTGAGGATAATGATTGAGACATTCAAGCGCCAGGATGGGGAAGCGCTTGGGGCAAAGAAAGTGGGTGAGGGAAGTGGTGAGAGTGATATCCCAGAGCCACCAAAAACCCACCACAAATATGCCTTTGTTCCTAAGCCGAATCATCTTAGGAATCGACTAGACACAACCCCAGCTCCACCCATGTTTCCTCCACAAACCAACAACTTCCAGGAACCCTTCAAGTTCAAGAGTGTCTTGGGGAATGAATTCTCTGGGAAGAAGGGAGAGAAACTGAGTGAGGAGAAACCGAGTGAGGAGAAACCTAGTGAGGAGAAGCTAGAGCCCAAAGAGAACCCAAAACTAAAGCCAAAACTGAAACCCTTCCATTGTGAGCATTGTGGGAGGGATGGGCACCTTTATGAGTGTTGCGTCAGGAGGAAGCGTGAGGAGAGGTTGGCTAGAGAGTTGGCCAACAAGGACAGGTACCGCCCTTCTCGTGGTGTGCCTGAGCCTAGGTTGGTGCCAAGAGGTGAGGGAATGGTGTGTACCATTCATCCTCGTGGGAGTTGTGAGTTTGTGCCTCGAGGTGATCCACCACATAGAGAAGGTGTCGGTGCGGAATGTAGTCCCGACACTAACTAGTAGTAAGCGCTGAGATCTGCCTCTCGATGGTCGGTGCTAAGCAACTAAGGACACTTGGTTTATCTTGGTTCCAGCCGGAGCCGTACGTCCAGCAGGGGTGTGCTCGAGGCACTATATTGCTTTGCACCGGGGTGCCTGTAGTGGGGCGGCTACAAGCAAGGCGGGAGAGGAGGCGTGGCCTCCAAGTCCCAAGAGGAGTGATCGAGGCGAGTGCCAATATCGTGGGGGAGGCGGAGAGTGTGCGATCGGTTGCTATCCGCTATCCCGTGTCTGATGTTTTTTTCCGCTCCCCTGCGGCGAGGGGGATCACCTCCCTTTTATAGACAAAGGAGAGGGTGATTTACATGCATGCCGCACTATTTCACTATGTGTGATGGTATGGCGTACAGTGCCGGGGAGTTGACGGTCGTCCTGGCGAATCTTGCTTCAGTCATGGCGTCGTGGCGTGCCCTGCGCTTGAACAGGAACGGCTTCGAGGGTGGAGGCGTGGTGGTTGACCGGGGCGTCTCCAGGCGGGCTCGAGGGAGCCGTTGACGGTGATCCGTACGGGGTGCAGTAGTAGGTGTAGCGGCGTCCCGTCCCCGCGTGCTCAATAGCGTCGGAGTGGTTGTAGCAGTGCGCGGCGTGGCGCTACCGGGGCGGGGATGGCCGCACAGGACTGACAGCGACGGGGATCACGCTCCTGCCGCCCTGACGTCACGGCTTGACCCTGCAGGGTAACGAGGGGAGGGCTCGAGGGTGCGGCCGGCCCCCCTTCGAGGGCGCGGTGCATTAGCCGTACTAGAGTGGGCGGCACAGTGTCACGGAGCTGACACCGGCCTCGTCGCACAGTTCTCCACAATGGTGGGGATGGGCTCCCCCTAGGGAGTTGGCAGAACAGCGCTGGGGCATGATTCCCAGGCGCGTGATGGCGCGGCTCTACTGTGTCAGAGCATTAGGGAGCCTCGAGCGAGGCGGAGCCCGCTCGAGGGAGGCGTGGACCCTCGAGCGAGGCGGAGTTCGCTCGAGGGAGCGTGAGCCCTCGAGCGAGGCGGACTTCGCTCGAGGGGGGTGTGAGCCCTCGAGCGAGGCGGACCTTGCTTGAGGGGGCGCCTTGTTGGGCCGCTCTAGTGGGCCGGGAGGGCCGTCGCGGCGTGGGCTGTGCTGTGTGCATACGTTTCGAGGTGTGTTTGTGTTTTGTGATTTTTTGCAGGTTTTAAGTAGGACTCCCCCCGGTTTTTTCGGGTTCCCTCAGGGCTGTCCCCGACAGAAGGTGGTAGGCGTGTTGGGTTTGGGCGTGGTGAGTTCGCTGGACATTCCTTTGCTCGTGGCCAATACGAGTACGGGGGGAATGATCGCAGTTTTAGGTCGCAGAGGAGCTACGGACCACGATCTCCCCTTCGTGGTACGTGTAGTCCTCCAAGGGGACGTGCGAGTGTTCCACCTAGGAGAGATAGGATGGATTTTGCTAACCCCATATTTGAGCAAATGGCGAGGCACTGGTTAGATTTGTTTTGTACTAACCCCAGTGCTGAGTCCTTTGCTCACTCTCGCTCTCGTTTTTTATTTTGCAGGTGGGAGGCATGGAGGGTTTTTGGTTGACCGACTCCGGTTGCTCTCGACACATGACCGGAGATCGACGGTGGTTCTCCAGCCTCACCCCGGTGATGACAAAGGAGTACATCACTTTCGGGGATAATGGGAAAGGTAGAGTGCTTTCAGTGGGCACGGTGAAGGTGAGTGAGTCTGTGACTCTTAGGCGTGTTTCTCTTGTCAAGTCTTTGGGGTACAATCTTCTCTCTGTCTCCCAACTTCTTGATGAGGGTTTTGAAGTCCGTTTCAAAATGGGTTGTTCTCGTGTTTTGGATTCTCGAGGCGATCTTGTGTGTACGATCGTCCCCGAGGGTCAAATTTTCAGAGCCAATATTTCTCAGTGTGTTGGCTCTTATCGTTATTTGGTTGCTGGTGTTTCGGCGGAGCTTTGGAAATGGCATAGGAGACTAGGTCACTTGAGTTTTGACTTGTTGTCACGCTTGAGTGGGCTAGGATTAGTCCGAGGATTGCCAAAGTTGAAATACCAAAAGGATTTGGTATGTGCTCCGTGTAGGCATGGTAAGATGGTCGCCGCCTCTCATCCGCCTCTGACATCCGTTATGACAGAGAGGCCATGCGAGCTGTTCCATATGGACTTGGTTGGTCCAGCTCGTGTGTGCTCGGCGGGTGGGAAATGGTATGTCCTTGTGATTGTGGACGACTATTCTCGCTATGCTTGGGTCTTCTTTTTGGCTGACAAGGGGAGACGTTTGGTTTTGTGAGGGATCTGATCTTGAGGTTGAAGAATGAGAGACATGGAGATGCTATTCGAGCTATTCGTAGAGACAATGGCAGTGAATTTAAGAACTCTCGTTTTGAAACCTTTTGTCGTGATTTAGGTCTCGAACATCAGTTTTCGTCTCCCTATGTGGCTTGTCAGAATGGTGTGGTTGAGAGGAAAAATCGTTCCCTTTGTGAGATGGCTCGGACGATGCTTGATGAGCATAGGACTCCGAGGAGATATTGGGCTGAGGCGGTGAATACCGCTTGCCATGTTGGGAATCAGATTTTTCTGATGGCCTTCTTGAACAAGACGTGCTATGAGCTTATGCACGGGTGAGCACCTAGTGAGCCATTTCAGGGCTTTTGGTTGTCAGTGCTTCATTCTCAAGAAGGGTAGGCTTGATAAGTTTGAGTCGAGGTCTTTTGATGGGATTTTCTTAGGTTATGCTAGTCATTCTAGAGCATTTCGTGTGCTCAACCTTGATACTAACCTAGTCATGGAGACTTGCGAGGTGACCTTCGACGAGACACAACCATGCAATTCGTCTGTCTTTTGAGTGTGCAGGTGATGATGAAGTTGGCAAGAAGATCTTTGAGGACGAGGAGGATGATGCTGGTGAGGATGATGGTGATGATGGTGAAGCTCCAGCCACGCGTGTACCCTCTACTTCCACTACGACGATTACAGTGCAGGATGGTCCATCCCCTACACCGCCTACGATTCAGCAAGATCAAGTGGAAGCAGCTGTTGAGGGGGAGGTTGCCTCAAGGCGAGTGGCACCGAGGCGAGTTCAAGTTGATCATCCACCCTCGGTAATCATCGGCGACATCAATGAACGTACGACACGGTCGAGGTCCAGAAATGCTTCTCACTTTGCTCATTCAGCTTTTGTTGCTACTTTTGAGCTCAAAGACATTGGACACGCTCTATCTGATCCTAATTGGGTGAATGCCATGCATGAGGAGTTAGAGAACTTTGAGAGAAACCAAGTGTGGGAGTTAGTGGAGCCACCACCAAATTGCAAACCTATTGGGACAAAATGGGTGTGGAAAAACAAAGAGGGAGAAAATGGTGAGGTGGTGAGGAACAAGTCGAGGTTGGTTGCTCAGGGCTATAGTCAGAAGGAGGGGATAGACTATGAGGAGACATTTGCTCCTGTAGCCCGTTTGGAGGCAATTAGGATCCTTCTAGCTTTTTCTGTGGCTAAAGGGTTCAAGTTGTACCAAATGGATGTGAAGAGTGCCTTCTTGAATGGGTTTTAAGAGGAGGAAGTTTATGTGAAGCAACCACCGGGCTTTGAGAGTGTTGAGTTTCCCCACAAGGTGTATAGGTTGAGAAGGGCGTTGTATGGGCTGAAACAAGCTCCCCGTGCTTGGTATGGCCGGTTGAGGGGGTTCTTGTTTAGCAAGGGGTTTGAGATAGGCAAGGTAGATAAGACTCTTTTTCTCCTCAGGCAGGGTAATAATATCCTAATTGTTTAGGTATACGTGGATGATATTGTCTTTGGCGGCTCGTCTCACTCTTTGGTTGCAAGGTTTGCAGAGGATATGAGCAAAGAATTCAAGATGTCTATGATGGGAGAATTGCAGTTCTTTCTCGGGCTTCAGATCAAGCAGACGAAGGAGGGAACCTTTGTACATCAAGCCAAGTACTCTCAAGAAGTTCAAGATGGACGATTCGAAGCCCCTGTCGACACCGATGAGTACGACTACAACGCTTGACGCGAACGACGAGGACGGAGAGCCCGTGGACAAGAAGGAGTACCGGAGCATGATCGGCTCCCTCTTGTACTTGACGGCGACGAGGCCGGACATCCAGTTTTCTGTGTGTCTGTGCGCTCGTTTTCAGTCGTCGCCGAGGACTTCACATTGACAGGCCGTCAAGCGGATCTTCAGGTATCTTCGATACACTCCTGAGCTTGGTCTTTGGTACTCGGCGTCCTCTTCTCTTTCGCTTCTTGGTTTTTTGGATGCCGATTTTGCGGGGTGTCGAGTCGATAGGAAGTCAACTTCGGGGACTTGTCAGTTTTTGGGTTCCTCGCTTGTTTCTTGGTCTTCTCGCAAACAGTCTAGTGTAGCTCAGTCTACCACGAAGCCGAGTATGTTCTTTCGCCGCTAGTTGTTGCTCCCGGTGCTTTGGATCACATACACGCTGAGTGATTTTGGTGAGGAGTGTTCCCATGTACCTCTCATGTGTGATAGCACGAGTGCCATTAGTGTTGCCAAAAATCCCGTGCTCCACTCTAGAACCAAACACATAGAAGTGAGGTACCACTTTCTAAGAGATAATGTTGAGAAGGGAAACATAGACCTCATCCATGTACCTACAGAAAAGCAGCTTGCCGATATTCTAACCAAGCCTTTGGACCAAGCTACATTTGCTCGTTTGCGAGGAGAGCTTGGATTTGTTTTTCCTTTTTGAGCTTGGAGTTGTTGATGTACATATGCATGTTGCATTTTCATATATGTATCATATCATGCTTGCATCTTTGTATCACAGACTACATTTGTATCATATGCATTGGAGATGTGCTTCTCTTATATACTTTGCTCACCATGATATGCTAGAGATGAGTTTATGACCTTGCTTGTGATGCTCATGAGATGTATAGTTATGCTCTTGGTAGCTTTGGGATATATATGCTTGTGGATGACTTTATTTTGTAAAAATGCTATATAATCCTCTCCTGTGAGTAGAATGCCTCTCATATTCATTTTGGGTGCGTATGACTCTATCTTACTTAAATTGCGCTTGGAAACATGTTCTTTTCATTTGGGATCAAAGATCCATTTATCATGAATGTTTAGCCTACATGCTACCTTGTGGAGAAGCCTAAGCTTCTTTTTGACGCAAAGGCACTTCATGTACCATGTCTAACTTGTAAATCATGAAAATGGTATGTGAGATGACAATGCTTGAAAAATTTGCTTCCATGTCATAAATGCGTTAAATTTCTTATCTTGGGTGCTAAACTGTTGCATGATGTTCACCAATGAGAAGTCTCATATCTAGAAGTGGACACATGGCTCGGTGGCTTTGACATTACATGAGATAGCTTGTAGGTGTTTGTGATGACCGTGTGATGAGAATTTGTGACCTTGCATGAAGTTTGTGAGTTATATGTTGTATGTGCTCTTTTTGCTCATGATTTGGTCTTATGCTCATAAGAGGGAATTTTTTTGTGAAAAATGCTTCATTTTCATCATGGCTATATCACTTGATTATATGTCCCTTTGTATCTTGTTGGCGATGCTTGTGCTCACATTGTAGCTATCTTGCTTGTCTATGTCTCAATTTTAGCATGTTGTAGTGCTCTTTGTATATTTGAGAAGCACATGCTTGTATTTGTAGACTTAATTCATGCATTACCAACAAGGGGGAGGAAAGTACCCAATTCATGTTCCCGGGGGGAGCTTTGCATCGAGGAAAGAAAATTATGCATTTGTTCAGGGGGAGCTTGCATCCATGCATTTGGGAGCTCTTTTTCGCCTGAATTTTAGTCGTGCTCTTTTGCCGATGGTGTTGAGCCCTTTTGCCTCACCTTGAAGAGTCGGAAATTTTGGAGCATTTTATCTTGGTTGTGTCGAGACGTTGCCCTTGCCTTAGGGGACCGAGATTTTTCTCACTCAAGTGATCTTTTCTTGGCTTTTGTTTGGCTTTCGATCACTTGCTTGAGTTTTTCTTTCGTTTTCTTTTCTTTTTCTTTTTTCTCTGAATTGGCTACTTGTGTGTGTTGTCAATGCACTCATCAAGGGGGAGATTGAGGACCGGAGCATCCGAGGACCGGTGGATGGTCGCTCCTGGCTGTGATGAGTGATTGACAACGTGGTGTGGACTGACTCTTGGCTGAGTATTGCAGGTGCAGGTTGCGGCTTGATTTGCGTTGGTGCAGGTGAAGAGTGGGCGCGAAAGGTCTATGCCTTGCGGGGCCTCCGAGGAGTGGAGAGACAAGTAGGCCTGACTCGAGGGACCCGATGGCCAGCGGGGTCAAGTGCGGGCCGCATGGTGGCAAGAAAAGCAAGATGAAGTCGTCAACTGGAGCCCGTGCAGGGTAGCGGCTCACGACCGGAGTCTGCATGCAGGGTTTGCGGCGGTTCACCAGAAAATCGTCGGGTTACTTGGTTGAGCCACAAAACCAAGACCGGAGGCTCGACGGGCGGAGACGGGATCCGGGCGCGCCGAGAAGCTTCGATGCCGGCGGACGCGTGGCGGGATCGCAGGGCTTGCGTCTGGAGGACGCGGTCTGCGGCAACAGTGTGGCCGTGCGATGAAGAGGAGTGCTACATGACCTATTTGCCCCTGAGGGGTTGTATCACAACTTAAGTGCTAGGGGTAGTGTGGTCTTTTGCCTGGCCCGGAGGGACTCATATATATTACCTCTAGGGTTTCCACGGAAACTCTCCAACTGGACTACTTCTCATTTCCTTGCTCTCCAGGGTTAGATTTTTACTCGTTTTGTAAAGAATCTAACCTCCGAGTGAATGGAAGTTTTCATGGTTGCATCGATTCCCGGTTTGTAGTTCGTTGGATTTTCGTGTTTTTTTCGAGCTATTTTCATCAGTTTTTCATGCGCGGCTTGTTCCTTTGATTCTGAGGTGTTTGGGCTCGAATTTGTTGGTGGGAATCATGGATAGTTGCCTCGTGCATCTTTGTGCTTGATCTTGATCCCCCAAACTTCGAGTTCAGCCTCCGATTGAAGGATTTCGGTGGGGTCCTAGGTCTTTGGTTGGTTTCTGTGGCGATTCGATTCCCGGCGATTTAGGTTGTTTGAGGACCCAAGTTTTGGGGCATAGCATCCCCTAGGGACGCTTCACATCTTCCCCAAATCTTTCCTCAAGAGCTTCAGCCGTTTGGGAGATCCATGGACGAGTAGGAGCTTTGGTGGTTTCGGTTTCAGGTTCGGGCTGCTGTTCCCGTGCCTGGCGGACCGTCCGCGGGTGCTCGCGGACTGTCCGCGTGGAGTAGTTCGCCAGGTGTTTTTCATGTTCGTCGCGTGTTCTTGAGCGCTTTGGTTTCGATCCGGTTGGCCAGTTTCTTTTGACCGGAGGGTGTTTGGCGGACCGTCCGCCCGGACGTCGCGGACTGTCCGCTCGGCACGAGTTGCTCGCGGACCGTCCGAGGACGTGGTACGGACCGTCCGCGTGTCGAGGTGCCGGTTGGGTCGTTCTGTTCGTGTTTAACGGACAATCCGCCGTGGGTCGCGGACCGTCCGCACGGTGACCGCAGACCGTCCGCCTGGGGCCGCGGTGACCGTCCGCTAGTGCTCTCCCGCGGGACGGCCTAAGTCCTTTGCCTTTTGCTTCGTGCTTCCTCTTTGGGATCGTTTGGGGTTTGTTCCTAGGGTTGGTAGGTCCGTTGTGACTACGTGACCTTGGCAAACTCGTGTGGGAATCGTAGTTGTAAATTTGGGGTATAGGCCGAGTTCTCTCTTCAATCCCCCACCGAGACTAGCCTAAGGACGAGTCTCGATTCTGAAGTCATTGATAGTTAATAGACTACCGCATATGCTTTTTAATGACATGACACCAAATAAATGAAGGAAGAGAAGATCTCAAGGTCATGGTGATGACCCCAGGTTGACAAAGATACCAATACTCACGACCCTCCACTGAGAGCCATGACCCTGCATTTGATCACAACACATGCAAGATTTAAATGCTACATTCTATCTATGAAATTGTGTCCATGAACCTGTGCGTTGAGAGTGACAGGCTCATCATGCTGAAAAGCTGATGTGGCGGACTTGGTAAGTGTGCCCATGACACTGCCACTTAGAGATGGCAACGGGTAGTATCCCCGCAGATACTACCTACAGAAATCCGCGCCCGCATCATGGAACCTGTGCCTGCACCCTCACCCGCTATCCGCAACGGGTATGTAGCCATGCCCATGCCCGCAATCCGCGAATAGCGGATATCCGTGGGCACGCGCACTCGCCGTCGTGTCAGCGTGGAGCCGCGAGCGGTGGCGTCGCGGAACTTATGGCAGAGAAGTTGAGTCGCTGGGGGCGGCTTGGCTGGGCGTCCACCGAAGCCCCGTAGCTCCCAATCACACGAGATCCACACCCAGCCACCGCGCCGCCCGAGGGACAATCGACCATGGATGCCATAGAGGAGTTGTTGGAGCTCTTAGAGTCGATGCGCCAGGTGGCCTTGCTCCTCGCCGTCGCCGACCCTCCGACGAGGCCACGCCGTGCCCCCGCACCACCTTCCTCAACACAGGCGCCGCCACAGCTCCGCGCCTCCGGAATCACGGCGAGACAAAGAGCGGTGGGCGTGCGCGGGGCCGGGGATTGGGGAGGGGCGAATGGGGTGGGCACGCGCGGGGCCGGTGAATGGAATGGGGAGCGGTGGACGACCTGCAGATGGCTTGGGCGACCTGCGGATACGGAGGGGGTCCTGACTCCTGAGCGGCGGCGGCAGAAATTGGAGAGGTGTCCGAGTTGTTGGGGTTGAAACCCTAACCTGAGGTTATATACTTGGAGACTTGGGGCCACATGTCAGCTACGGTAGCGGGTGTGGCAGGTTTGCGGATGTGGATATCGTTTTCTCATGCCCGTTAGTAAGTATCTGTTGGGTCTAGAGTTGCACCCGCACCTGCGCCTGCGGGCATAGATTTCCACCCATATCCGCTATCCGCGGGTTTGGTATCCGCGGGTATGCGGATTTTTCATGCCCGTTGCCATCCCTACTGCCACTGAGACTGCCTAAAAGACCAGGAGGATGGATTAGGAGTTGTTGAAGAGGGATTTTTCTCATCATACTAAAAATCAAGGATTAGAATGAGATTTAGGGTGCTCTTGGAGATGCTCAATCAAAATTTGATTTCGTGTTAATTGGTTTCACAGTCACAAGGTGAAATTTGCAAAATTTGAGTCCCATAAATTGTTTTCCCTAAATAAATAACCGACTTGGCCCAACAGAGAATTTGATTGTATATGTTGTGATCGCATGGAGCTAAACGATATATGTACCATTTACTACTCCCTTTGTCTCAACTTATTATTTGTTTTGGCTTTTATATGTGCTCTACATGACTTTTGATGTGTATTTTACCATGTATATATAAATGTGTAGAAAAATTTATGAATCTTGAAAAGCTACACCAAATAGTAATTTAGGATATTCATGTTTTCAATAAATAAATGTGAGTGGAATATAGGGGGTAAATATGGAAACCAGTTGGAAGTCTCTATGAATAATAACATGAGCTGAATATAATATGGTATGTGTTAGTGCAAATTTATGGCCAACACACCAACGTGCAGCATGCCGAAGGGGCTTGTTATGGCACCTCTCGCGCCTGTCGGTTAGACCAGTTTCGCCGAGGTGAAACGGTGGAGGCCTTCGACCGCTCGGGAAGAATCTCGTCGCGGCAGACGCATACACAGTTTTTCTAGGTTCGGCAGGCCACCTAGAACGCTTTCGATTGACGTATAGAATGGCATCGGCGATGAGTAGGCGCAGGCGTGCGTATGTTACGTGCTTGAATATGGGGACGATCAACGGAGTGTCAGAGTTGGTTGGCGTGGAGGCGGGCAACGGGATCCCGATGCCAACATAGTGTCATCTTAAAATCTCTTTCCCCTCTCGCTTCTCCCGAAGGCTCACGAGACTCCAGCTCCCTCTTTTCCCGACCCCTCCCAGACCCCCCGGCGTCTGCGCCGGCAGCGAGTGGGAGGCGGGCCGGCCCTGCTCTACTCTCTGCAGTTAGTTTTAGTAGATCGAGCCCCCCTGTGGTTTGCCCGTTTAGGTGCTTCTCGGTCTCCTGACCGCTGCTCCCTTGGCGCCGTCGCCGCCATTGCTACTGCTCTCGTGGTGGCCTTTGTCGGTTGCTGCACTTCCAAGGTGTAGAATAAAATAAATCTGCTATCCTTGAGTCTAGTTCCATTCACTCCTGCCATGGATTTGGGCTCTCCCTACTCTCCGGGTCTGCTCCGCTTCACCGTACCATCGATCTAGTGAGTTCCCCCTTCCTTGCATCTTCTCTCACTCCACTCAGATGGAGTTTGTCAAGGTGCTCCACCGCTACACCTCGCCTCCGCTCCTGATGCAGTTCTTCGGTGGTTGTTCCGACGATTTTGCCTCCTCCTGTTGAGGTGAACCCATCGTTGTTGAACGCATTGATGCCTTGTAGTTGCAGGCTCCGCCCTCGTCTGCTTTGTGCTTTGGTGATTGTTCTGATGTCCTTGCCCCCATCTGGGTTGCGGCGAACTCGACATCGTCGAACGCACCGACACTCTCTGGCCTTCGCTTCCACCCGCTCTCAACTGGAAGCAGCCTACTGCTCTTCGGCCGATCCACGCTGCTCTTGAAGCAGTTTTCCAATGGTTGTTCTGGCGCTCTCATCATCTCCTGGGAAGCGACCTGGTGG
This sequence comes from Cenchrus americanus, assembly GCA_947561735.1. Taxonomy (NCBI): domain Eukaryota; kingdom Viridiplantae; phylum Streptophyta; class Magnoliopsida; order Poales; family Poaceae; genus Cenchrus; species Cenchrus americanus. The sequence continues at coordinate 92,259,930 of OX387244.1, read as the reverse complement.
CCAACTTTATACCTCCGACGACGATGCATCTACAAACATATGATTGCCCGGTGTGGATTCCTTTGGCCCAGTCGCCCCTTCTTCAACCGTCGCTACGCACGGTTCTCCACCTGGGTGCAAGCTCCTACGATGCCTCTGCTGCCCCGCCGACGAGCTCGCTGCCGTTGACAACCTTGGGGATCTTATTCGGTCTGAGGACCTTGTTGTAATTTCTATTTACTTCCAGGACCTCTTTGTAATGGCTGCCTAAGGTTTAATATATATGTGTGTTGTAAAAAACACAGTAATATTACCTACTCTACTACAGTCTACAGGGACGGAAATTTGTCCAAGACCGGACGATCGACAACCCCATGCAACTTGTCGGATCGATGCCAACTTGCCAAGAGCGCCCGTGAGGCTTGGATGGTTCCCGGCAGCCGCGCGCGTCGTCGTCCTCGCAAAAGACAAGCTCGCCACGCGTGCACGGGCACACAGCCACACACAGACATGGTGCATGCCGCGTACGTGGATCGCGCAACAGCAACCGGCGTTTCTTCTGTGCCGCCGCCGCGCGCGGCCAACTCGAGCCGTAAAAACGTGTTCGGGCGCGGCGCCCGCCCCGACTGATATCGTGATGGCCGGACGGACCGGAGTCCGGTTTACCAGACTGGCTAATTGGGCTGGACCTGCGCTGCTACGCGCGCACACAGCACGCGCGCGTCGTTTTGCATGGCGCGCGTCCTAGTTGCTACGTTCAATTCGGTCGTCCTCGCGCAAGCTGTTCGTGCTCGTGCATATATGTTCTTGGTTCCTCATCATGCACGTTGAGCCGTGTTGACGTTGAGGTTGCCAATTGATCGATATGATTGAGAGTTTCCAAACCACAACCACGCCAGCCAGCAACCAGGTCGGTCGATCGATCATTATGAGGATGCAATCGATGGATGGTTACATGCATTCATTCAAAAAAAAGGTGGACGGATGGTTACCTGCTATCGCCTTGTGCCCTTGTGAGTTGTACGTGACATGATGCACCGATGGGATGATCATGCATGGCATGCCAATGATTAGCGCACTCCGGATTCGCGCCACACAAAGGATATATGCCGCCGTACGTGCGGATGATCTCAGTGGCCAGTGGGTGATGTGCGTGTTCCCTTTTGCGGGGCGCTAGCTAGCTGGGCACAAATGATTGTCACAATGTCACACCAGGGTTGGGCTATATGTGGTCTTCCTATGTGCCCACCAACACGCACATGCTTTTAAGCAACAGGTCATACCCACTTCCAAAAAAAAAGTCATACTCCATATAGCACGCATATATGTAAGTTACGTGCTTTACATGGTTGCTCCAACCCACACGCATATTTACATCTAATAAGTTACGATTGTTGTTATGTGCGCGCATGTGGGCGTCCAAAACAGTCAAAGACTCACAGTCACCAAAATAATAGTACGCTGCAGGCTGCACTGGACGCCAAACCGACACATATGGCTGGATGACGTTGATGGCTTGATGCGCCTCGAGAGGCGTTGAAGCAATCATTGGTAGAGGAAAGATTTGGCCGGCCAAGCCTGCCGCTATTTCCGATTGTCTTCCTTCTCTTCATCCTCTGCTTGCTTTTGCATTGGTTGTTAGGTACGGTGCAGCAGGGACACTTTTGTGTTGGATGTATATACCCTGGATCCACCGAAAGTGGTCGGGGAGCCGAGATCCTCTCCCAAGAGGCGTCCCACTACTAGATAGTGGCCTCCAAATGGCCACAGAGTTTTCACGCCGGCGATCTCACTTGCTGGCCGGGCAAAAGTGTCGGTGTGGTGTGGACACCGGAGAGAGACGCGGAGAGAGCAAAGGTCCGGCCTGGCTTCGTGGATTCCTCTGCTCGTGCTCGCATGTGAGTGAGGCCAACAAACAAAGCACGGGATCTGCACGAAGCTTTTCGAGGGGAAGGATATTCTTTGGACAAATGATGTGCTTTGGGGTGGGGCGGCTTTCCATGGAACTGACGACGACAAAAAATTGTTGGGCTGTGCATCAACGAATTTGCTTCGGCCCGGCCTGTTATCATTAGGCTAGTAACCTTGTATCCAATGTATATGGACTTAATTTGAGATGGGCTTTGTCGTCCTATATGGCCCATGTACTTGGATTTTTTTTCTTTTTTCTACATATTTCTTTCCTCTTTTTTAAAAATATATGGTCCGCAAAAAGATTGCAAACTATACATCTAACGCCGTGGGGGACGGCGGCAGGGACCCATCGCCGTGCCCCACGGCGGTAGGAGGCGCGCAGTACTGTAGCGCCTTCCTACCGCCGTAGGCCACGGCGGTAGGGGTTCGATCTCTTTTCAAAAATTTATATTTTTTTGTTTGAACTCGGATGTAGGTAAACTTTATATGAAAATTGTAGCTGTCGACGAGATCTACAACTTTCTAGTTCAAAGTTTTCCATTTGAAGTCATCTTCATAGTCAAATAGTCGATATACTATCTAGATCTCAGTTTTCATATTCAGATCTCAGTTTTCAGTTTACGTTCAAAAAATTGTAACTTTTTTGCATGAACTCGGTATATGAAAATTGTAGCTTTCGACGAGATCTACAATTTGGTAGTTCAAAGTTTTTCCATTTGAAGTCATCTTCATACTCAAATAATCGATACATTATTCAGATTTGAAGACTGCAAATTGAGATCTGCATAGTTTATCGATTATTTGACCATGAAGATGAATTCAATGGAAAAACTTTGAACTACAAAGTTGTGGATCTCGTCGAAAGCTACAATTTTCATATAAAGTTTACCTCCATCTGAGTTGAAAAAATACAAATTTTTGAAAAAAGACTGCACCCCTACCGCCGTGGCCCACGGCGGTAAGAGGTGCTACAGTACCGCGCGCCTCCTACCGTAGTGGGGCATGGCGGTAGGTCCTGCCGCTGTCCCCCACGGTGCCAGATGTATAGTTTTGCAAATTTTTTTCGAACCATATATTTTTGCAAAATTGAGGTGGAAAAAATGTAAAAAAAGAAAAAAATCATGTACTTGTCACTTCCTAGAATTTTCTAATATATTTTTCTATCTCTATTTTGCAAAAGTATATGGTCCGCCCAAAATTTTGCAGAACTATACATCTGTCATCGTGGCCCACGGTGTCAGGGACATAACGCCGTGGCCCACGACGGTAGGAGCCGCCAGCAGTGGGCCCGTAGCGTGCGACGAACATAACGCCGTAGCCCACGGCGTTAGGGACATAGCGCCGTGGGCCACAGCGGCAGCAGGCCTGCTACCGCCGTGCCCCACGGCGCTAGGATCTGCCTATATAACACCCAAATTCAGCCGAAAATGTCATAATAATTCGAAAAAAGAAAGAGAGGGGGAAGAGGAGAAGGGAGTGAGGAGGAGGCGGTGAAGGTGCGAAGCTCTGCTGGTTTTTCGTCTTGTTAGAGATAATACTCTGATACTTAATAGTTTGAACTGTGATAATAGTAAAAATATAGTTTTAGTATAGATCTGCTTAGTAAATATATAGTTTTAGTGTAGGTCTCCTTAGTAAAATATAATTTTAGTGTATATCTGCTTAGTAAAGTTATAGTTTGAGTGTAGCTCTGAGTAGATATTTTTTGTAGTTGCAGATCCACTTGTTAATAGCGTTTTTGTTTATGCTGTCAGACATGTCGGATGATGTCAGCGTCAAGTTGTATTTCGGTAATGGGCAGATTAGATATGGTGAATATAGAGTTGACTTGTCAGAATTTGATTCGGTTTACCATGTGATTAGAAGAGCAGCCTCAAGAATTTGGGGGTCCATTACCGACTTTTTTAGGGCATTCCATGTAGATCCAGAGCAACATGACTTGTCCATTATATTGGGAGCTCATGTCACTTCAAGGCACTGAACATTATAGGAGTTAATAAGGTTGTATGTGAAATTGGTTCGCATGTAATGTTGTTTATCCAAGTTGTTCATAAGGCTGGGACTAGTAGCCAAGTGCCTGAGGAGGGTAGTGATGCTCACCAAGGTGAGGCTGAACTACAAGCAGGAGATGGTCCAACAACTGAGCCACAAGAAGGAGATGGTGCTTCCACTGAAGAAGAAGGAGATGGTGACACACCCTTTAAGGCCTGTGGTGAAATTGACGAGGGGGAAGTTAATGAAAAAGTACTCAGGCGGTACTAAATGGAGGCTGATGAGGATGAATGTGGGTTGGAAGAGGACTCCTTAGATGATGAGGATGACCCGCTAGTTCCAAGGGACTGGGACAGTTACAATTTCTCACAGCTATCTGTCAATCCTGGTGATAATGTGTCTTGGGAGTACAGAGACAATAAGGTTTCTGTTGGTGTCATGTATAAGAGTGCAGTAGAGGTGAAGGATGCAGTGAAGAGGTGGGCCACCCTTACTCTATAAAGAGAGTTCAGGGTATTGAAGAGTTCTCCACATATATATGATGTACAATGTCTGAAGCCCAACTATTCTTTTCGAGTGTATGCTTCCAAGGGAAAGTGGAAAAATTACTGGAAGATCAAATCTGTTGTGGATCAAACTTGTGTACTTGAGCAACCGGATGCAAGCCATCGTAATTTGTCATCCAGTTTTGTGGCCAGCCAGATGTTTGCTAAGATTGTGGAAAATCCTGTCAAGTTCATTATCTTGGCATTCGCCGGGAGATCAAAGAACTTAAAGCGACCGCGGCCCGTGAAGCAGATAGAGAGAGGAAGAGGGAGAGAGCTCGTGTGACAACCCGCCCAGGAAAATACCGTACTATCGCCTAAAACCAATCCACTTTGGTCATTAAGCAACAGTAAAGTACCATCCTGTCGTTAGTTGCTGGGTTAACGCCCGGTAAATCACTTGGAATTCATACAGAGGATCGAACATATGCATTAAAACTCACACGAAGGCGAGTCCAGAGTACCAACACCAATTTAAGTCCAATTACCCCTGAGGGTTAAATTATCACAAACCATTGTTCATGACAATAAGTAAAGGTTCAGAGTTCGGAAACAGCGGAAATAAAATAAACTAGCGCAACGGTAAACATCACAGGAGGCCATCTGTGATGCCATCACTTGTCGTCAACCACCCGATCAACCTTACCTGCAACCACTGTTTTAAAGCAAGGCTGAGTATACTAATACTCAGCAAGACTTAACCGTCGGGTGATAACTACATCACCAAACTCTACACATGAGAGGCTTTTGGCCGGTGAAGTTCTTTTGCCGGAAAGCATCGAAGAGTATGTCCTTACTTTCAATATTTTAGCACAAGTTCTAGTTGATTACCATTTCTATGTGTGCCAACTAATTCAAATAAGAATTGTACAAACAATTAATTCAAGTAGTAATATTCACTGAGTTCCATCATTACGGGACATCATGGCTAGTTGATTAAGCAATCTTAGATAACGGTGAGAGGCCAACAATCGATTGATTTAAACCTTGCAAGGTAGACCTAAACACATGGTGGGACAACCATATAAGCGGTTCCCAAAAGTCCTTGGCTTGGGATCAAATCTTAAAGTCTTGGGTACAAGGCTAGTCGGCATACCCCGCGAAGCACCCAACCTCACGCATGTACCCCCTTCCCCGGTAGCTAGACGGGTAGGTGATTTCTCAAGAGTAGTAATAGTAAGTTCCCGTACGGCTCGTTAAGATACTAGGCTTACCAGTCCCATTCCTGACAAGTGCTTAGTACATTCAAAAGCTTAGCACACGAAAGCCACTGGACCGGAGCCCAAGTCCGATGCTCTTACCACGTGAGCAATCCATTTATAAAGATCTTATGATTCCAACATAAGAACCTATTCTCGCGAATGACAAACTTCACTCAACTTGTACCGGTCCTATAGCATAGCAGCTATCGACCTAGCATACTAGTGATACAACATAGGTACCTAGGGATCATGCAACTAAGGTTTCAATTCAACTCCTGAAACGCAAATGCACAATCATAGCAAGGTAATGGCATAATTTTAAATGCCGGGGTTAATGATCCGGGGCTTGCCATTGCTGGCAAAGTTGGCTTTGGGCCCTTCTGGACTTGGGTCCAGGCCTTGAGCTACGTCCACGTATTGCAACTCTTCGTCAGCACCTCCATCTCCTCCTTCCAGCACGAGCGTATATCTACCGTCAGGAAGATCTACACGAAGATGCACATGCAAGATTTATTTGACGATTTTTAATTTAATTAACTGCAATCAACAAACGACAACCATGGGGTGCATGGTTGACCACATTCACCTAGAAAATAAATACATTCAACATTCTCTTCCGAAAAGGAACAATATGCGGTTCATTATTAATTACTCTTTTGGCTAGTGACTGTTTACATATTTCTACAAATAATTTAATTTACAAAATGCACAAACAGGGATGGGTTGGTCGTTATCCTTTTTAAATGATTTTCAACACAAACCTAAAGTCACTAGGTGTGTAGGTGGTGATTTTTCAATTTAATTGGCTATTAAGCTTTAACTTGCTTTCATAGCTTTTATGCATAAAATTAATTAATAAAAATCAGTGGGAGGGTTCATTAAGCACTAATCATCTATACAAGGCCACTGAACACTTATGCATGCTTAGAATAGCTAGGAATTTAATTATTTTAAAAATAACAAAAGCTAGGTAATGAAGCAAGACTAATGCATACAAAAATAAATACACTTCAAAATGATTCACACTTTCTCACACAAGTTCTCTGGTCCAAACCTAAGCTAGGGATGCAACATATACACCTAGAACTATTATGCATCTTGAGCTATGCAATTACAAAGAAAAACAAGCATATTTCAAGAATAAATATTTCTGACAATTATAAAATTGTGATTAATTCACCAGGGTTGCATTTTGGCATAAAAAGACAAGATGCAGAAGTTGGGCACAAAACTCTAAATATTTTTAGCTACAAAAATCATTTGGACAGATTCTGCATAATTAGAAAACAATTCATATAAAAAGATTTACAACATAACTTTGTGCAATTTTAGGTACAGAAGCTAGTCATAACATAACACACAAGATATCCAACAATTTGCTACACAGGACTTGCAGATTTTGAATACAACAGATCTATGTTTTTCATATTTTTATTTTTAATGCAAAAATTATCAGAAAAACCATAGACATGCTTTACAAAAGTTGAAGAATTTTTCACAGCGAAGCCAAAAAATTTTGGTTTTGCATTTTTATGTTTTTCTACGATTTTCTATGGATTTTCTAAGTTCTAGCAAGAAGTCTACACTATTGGAGAAACTACTTGCACCGGGGTCCATGGAAGTTTTGATTCCCTTACAAATATGCCCTTGGTTCGCGAATAGGCCCTTAGAAAGATTGAAAGACAAGCAATGTGTCCCCTGGGCCATGGCCGCTGGCGGCTCCGACCAAATCCCGGCGAGCCAGCGGCGGGGTCGGCCGGGGAAGTGGTCGGGGAGGCGTGTGGGCTCACCATAGATCGGTTTTTGTCCGGAGTTGGGGCGGAACGTCCATCGTCGAGTGCCGGCGGCGACGCAGGGGCGGCGCGTCCGCCGCGGCCTAAAATCCGGCGAAGTGCGGGACAAAGCGCTGCACGGCGGGGTTTGGGGACCTGTGGTGGAGCACGACGAGGTGTCAAATGAGCTCGTCTAGCGGTGGATGCAAGCGGCGGAGGCTTGGGAGTGCTGCTCAACTGGCGGCTTTAATGGAGGGACGACAACGGTGTGCTTGCGCGCGAGGGAGTGGGGGGGGCGCTTAATAAGCGGCTCTCGCTTGCTTCGTGACGAAGGGAACGACTGAAATTCCGGCTGTGGTACGACGACCGGCCTTGGTAGGTGCGCATGGGAGGGAGAGGCAGGGGACGGACCGGCAGGTACACGACGGGCGGTCGACCGGCGAGGGGGAGCGCGACACGTGGCAGGGGAGGATGTCACGCACGCGCGGAGCACGAACCGACAGGCGCGGGCCCGCCTCGGCTCGCGTGTACGGCGGCGGTGTGGCGCGGCACGCGTGGGCGCGCTGGAGCGCGCGACGTCGCTTTCCGGCGTCGATTCACTTCTGTTTAACAATGTTTGACTGAGTTTATCTCCAGATTTTGAAACTAAAGTGCACTGAGAAGTAAAAAGTAAAGTCGTAGATCTCACTACCCTCTACAACTTTTACAAAGGCTTTATGGTGTTTTTCTCAACGGATTTTGCATAAACAGCTTCCAAACTTTGAATGCCATCCCATTCCGGTGAACAGGGGCTACTGGCAGTTGACCACGTTTTCCACCCTTTTCCACTCAAAATTTGAAATGCCATCCAACATGAAAGTTGTGTCCCTCGAAAAACTGGACAACTTTTATATTGGGAGATTTTGGAGTGTTTAGGTGAAATTTGGAGAACGCAATAAAAGTTCCGGAGGACGTTCAAAGACATCAGGGTTTAAGTGGGGTTTGACCGTGCCTTTGACCAAGGGTTGACCACAAGTGTGTGTTGATTTGATCAAGAGGGTCATTAGGGTTTGTTGGCGAGGTTTTCGAGGTGATGACCCTGGTTGACCATGGTTTGACCAATGTCAGCAGGTTTGACTCAGCTGATTCGGTCATTAGCATTAATGACACTACTTAAAAACCTGGGGCGTCAGAGCCTACCCCCTTAAGAAGAATCTCGTCCCGAGATTCGACAACAAGATTAGAGCGATCCCTTCCATCATGACAAGGGCTACAAAGGGAGAAAGGCATCTCCACTTACACTTCTCGATATCAAGAATTCAGATGGAACAAAAGGTACAAGGTGCATTCCTTGCTGCCTCAATGCCGTTCATGAGGGAGCAGGCGATGAATGTGCACATGAACAACTAATAGCAGACAGATTCCGCCTGCGATGCAGAGATACATCCCTGCCAGCGTCTAGCGAAGCGACTCGAACACTTCCAAGAACTAAGTCATGGGTGGCAGCGTGGCTCGAGTTCTTCTTCCGACCTACTTTTGAGCTTCTTCCCGACATCGTCCACGAAGACGGAGGAACAGCTTGCTCGGCAAGGAACGGAACATACGGGAGAGATGGGCTACTGGCAGGTGGGCCAAAAACTACCCGGAGGGAGAACAAGAGTGATGGTGATGTTGAGCTCAGACGGATGCGAGGCTTGGTATTGGTAGTACTTGACAAAGGGCTTCCCTTTTATGGCCGCAGTGGGGCTGCAACGGTCATCCAAACCAGCCAAAGTATCCTGTGGTGGCAACATGGGGCTCGACCATGGTCAGCCCGTGAGGTCTCGATGGCGTGATCGTGCCTGCCGAAGAAGATGGCAGAGCGACGTCACGGTGTTGTACGGTTGTGGCACAAACTAGGATAGGGTCCAACGGTCCGAAGAATCGACCGTGATGGCGAGAATAACTAGAAGAGCTCAGGGTATCTGCCTTCTAGGCTCGGGATTGCAACTAAGAGAATCTTAGCAAAAGCTTGCATCGATCCTGGGTTTGCTTCTTTACTTGATTCCGAGGATTTGTAGGGTATGAACACGGATCATGGACGGATAAGCAATGAAGGACTCTTCAACATTGATTTTTCGAGAACCTTGATTGCTCAAGAAAACTCTAATTCTACTTCTTCAACTTACTGGTGGAATGGAGTTGATGCTAAGAGAACGTCGAGATTGGCGGTAAGAGACCAAGTTGAACAATGATCATCGAAACAGACTTTCATGAAGAAAAGGAAGGCTAGTAAAAGATTTCCACAATTTGTTTGTACGGAAGTCAATTTAGTGTGGGAACTTCAGAACAATCTTGCTCAAACTTTAATTAACTTGTGAATTTGGGTGTTGATGACTCATTACATTGCAGTGTAATGATTTTAAAAGTTGGTGTGATGCACATGCTTGTGAAGACATGATGCACATGCTCATGCGGTATGGCGCTCATGATGCAAGCTAGTACGACTCGGTTACCCACAAAATGAGTTAGTGATTGCGATGACAATGACAGGTTGAGAAGGAGTATGTGTGGAGGATCGCATTGTCACAACCAAGATACCTAGCGCGCTCCTAGTGGCATTCACATGGCTGCAGCACACATGGTGCCCTAGGTTCCGTCGCGGCACCTTTGGTTATGGGACAACAGTATTGCCAAACATAAGAGAGATAAGTATGAGTATAGAAGTTTCCATGCAAATGCACGTTAGTTCACCCAAGGTTTCCAAATGTACGTGCTATGCAATGCATACTCGAAAAGTGACAATTAATTTAATTTAAAAGGTTGTGAGCAAGACCAAAAAGGATAAGTTCAGGATTGAGAGATCGGATTGATCACAGTTGGCATAAACTCTTGGACGAGTTTGATACTCATCACAGAACTCTGATATGATCCCAACCAACATAAATAATGCCTTACGAAGATCACTTACTGAAAGATGTTCAACCAAAGCGTTACATTGATGAAAGATCTGGGGATCACCAACAACTCTTGGAACTACAATGCAGACTAGCTGCACAAAAGAAGCTCCTAGTTCAGCCAACCACAAAAACTAACCAAACACGGCTGCATACACCAGGGTTCCTTACAACTATGACACTCGTACGACTTAGAACCTTATTACAAACATACCAACTGCATAGGGTTGGATCTTCCATGTCGAAGGACTATGGTGTCTCGAGTCCGGACTCTCGTTAACACCAAAATTTGGTAAGGAGTATGACCGGTGGGTCCAGTTCGAAAGAGAGTCCGTCCGGTGGAAGGAAAGATATTTCTAGAGATTTTCGGCGAGAAGAATCCGCGGTCGGCTATCCGTCTCGGTTCGGCAAAAGAACAAGAGAGCCGATTTTGCGGGATTGGACGGTGACGTGGCTCAAATCGGGGAGAGACGAATGGATGGGCAAGCCATCGAGTTTAGTTAGGCAATGAATCCATTCGCGAGTTGTAATCGGCGGGGTATAAATACGATCCCCGGATGTATGTAACAAACACGTTCATTCCTCAATACACACCGGCCTTACGCCAAACCCTAGAGTCCTTGTCGTGTCGTCGAGTTCTTCGAGAGGGCCAATCGATCCGTCGACCTCCGTGAGTACCGGCAACCTTGTATCATGTCTAGTATCATGCGGTGGATTTAGATCGATGCAAGTAGTCTTGTTACCATGCTTCGTGTCACGCGGTAGATTCAAGCTTGGTTCAAGAGGGTTTCTTGTTAGATCATGAGCCATGCGGTAGGCTAAGATCCGGTTTGAAGCCGATTATCGGCTCTATTGGATTTTGGCAAGATCCAATAGATTCATTAAGTTACCCGTGTTATCATGAGTTTTGCTTTATGTTTTAATTCATGTAACACACCCTTGCCCAATCTAGATGGATTTGGATCGGCCGTATTTTTTCTAAGGTCCTTGTACGAGCAGGTTTCGTGTTTTGATGTGTGGATCTTGTGCTCTCCGATAGCCGAAACCGAATCGATCTAGGTTGTCACGTGTTGCGGGTTCAAGCTTGCTTTGTTCGTATAAATCTTGAAAGAGCCGGGCGTCATGCGGTAGATGCGGTTTTTGGGTTGCTTTGGAGCTAGTCATCCGGTGGATTAGATTTTCAATTCGGCTCGATAGATTTATTCACGTGGTAATGTTTGTTCCTTCTTCATGGACCTCGAATCGGTACTGTTCGACCGTATTCGGTTATGTTTTCATGAGTAGATCACGTGCGTTGTTTATGTTTTAAATGACGTGTGCTTCTAGATTTCCATATTTAGATTATATCATGCGGTGGATAGATCTATTTGTGGAAGGTGGTACGGCTTTTTCTTGCAAGTTGTATCATGCGGTGGATAGATTTGCTTGATATCGTGCACGGCGGATCTTAAAGTAATTAGACATGCGGTAGACTAATGCTTTGGATCTATGCATGCTTATTTAATGCATAATCATGTCCGTGCTTTACTTCATTTGTCTAATATTAATCTTCGTGAAGATCGGTCATAACTTTGCACTTGCATCCATGTTTATCCAAAGACCGATCGTTGTCATGTTTACGTCATCCATTCAAGAATGTTCTTTTTCCCCTTGCGGTTACCCGAATGGTCGTGGTTCTCTCGACGGTAGCTTTACATAGCTACATGTCGTCTTACTTGGCTTCTCAGCCGTAAATATGGAACTGTCTGGTACCACCCGGCAAGTTCCAAGCTTTGGTATCTAACTGCTTTATCTTTTGTTAATTTTCAGGAAAAATTGACTGGCACGTCACTCTTTCTCTGCGCGTGCGAAGCCAGCTTTTCGGCTTGCTGTGTGATTGGCGCTGAGTGCACTTTTTGCGTCAACATCTACTCCAGATTCTCCTTGGATTCCCTCAGCATCCTCTTCTTCTTCTGGTCTGGGGATGACAGGTTCTGGAGGTGGAGCTGCTATAGCTTCCAATTGATTCTCTAGTTCAAACATATATTGGTCATTATGCTGCAACAAGAAATTCTGCTCATGGATGACTTCACTCAATTCTCGTATCTTTGCCTTATCCTTGCGCCTTTCCTTCTTGAGAGTAGCTATCATTGCTCGGGCTTCCTTCAATGCCTGAGCGGTGTTCTCGATTTCTTTAACTCGGTACCTATAGATTTGGTGTCTATAGAATACACTTTCTCCCACCATCCGTTGGTAGGTGTCATACATGGCTTCTAAGAAACGAACTGAGGTGACAAGATCATGACTATAGTGAGAGTTGCCCTGAGCTAGAAGAAAAGCTTCGCATTCGACACGAGGTTCAGTGTGTCGCTTAGGTACAGGAATCACTTTGGCTGCAGTGCCGGCTACCACGTAAGTGTGCTTCCCACAAAAAGCTGTGAGCACTTCGAGAGCAGCCTTCTGCACAGTGTCAGACAGGTTCCGTCCTTGTGCCTTACACTCCCACTCTTTCCAAGCAGGATTTATCGAGCACACAGGGATCTTCACCATCACTTCACAACGAAGGAGCTAGCCTGTGGTCATGACCTCACGTATCGAGTACTCTGGGAAAGCAGTGTACCCAAAGTCCTTCAGGGTGTCCCACAAGAGTGAAGGAAATCCACCCTCCTCAAGGTAGTTCACAAGAGTCCATGCTTCCACATCAACCGACGCAGATCCAGTGTTGTTCATCTGGACATAACGACAAAAGTTAGAACCAGACGGGTGTGAGTGTACAAGGATAAAATCGATCCACAATAAAAGAGTACGTGGTTAAGAAATGGGGTAATCATGTGTACCAAGGTACAATCGTATGTAGAACTCGAAACGAGCAGACATACATAAAGACATAACGTTCTGGCAGTTGTGAACAAAAATTCATAACTTAAAACCAGAGCCCCAAAACATTCCCAAATTTGTGTAGCAACACATAAAGGTTATGAGACACATGTTTGGTATGCAAGATTGATCTCAGAAAGCTAGGAAGGTGCTTAACTAAGCAAGATTTCAGATTAGGGTTCTGGAAAAACAGCAATACAGAAGTTCACTAAACCAAGCACAACTTGATGTAGACTAAAGCTATGACCGTGAATTTCTACAAGCAGAAACTAGATTAGATTTGGAGCAACTTTGGTAGAAATCACCTGGACAAAAAGGTTCTTGAACAGGGTGCAAGATCTACGCAACAGCCACAACAGATTATGGACAGCAACACATCTACACCTGAGAGGCTAGGCAGGACAAAACATACTAGCAATATTTTACCTCAGAGAGCACATAAACAAGTATGGTTCAGTTTTAAGTTTTTCCATGACTTTTAGCATGATGCAAGACATCCTATTCGTCTTCACAAGGCAATCAAGCCAAACTCGAAGTTAGCGGCGGTGGCAAGGCACATACACATTTCTCCCTATAATAACTAGTCGAGAACTAGTCGATGCTCACTTAGCGACTTGCGAAATGAGGTTAGTGTACCCGCAGAAGATCACAGAACACAACGAACCTTCCATGCCAGCACTCATGAAAGCGTCCACATACATTACCGTTCACTATAGAAACGTCACCCATGCGTTTATCGCTGCATGGACAACGCCCAACCTCAAATACACTCCTTGTGGAATGAAGTGGATCCTTACCTTGCATATACAAAAACGCGGAACGTCCACGTATGGCAAAACGTGGCGAAACATAGACGCGGCAATGGGTTCCCTTTGGATTAGGTGCCATCCATCCCTCGCATGACTTCCATGCGGTACCATCATGTATAGCAAAATGTGATGAACTAGTATGGTTGTACAGAAAGTAAGTTCTGACAGTAGTCAAATGTGTTGGGAGTTAGAAAAATAAACCATAGATTAATAAGCCACCTGAAAGAACCAAAAAATTCCCTCTAGGGCCTCTTGGTCTATATTCATCCTTAACGGACCAACGTATTTTGCAAATTCAAACAATCTTGGCAAGTTTTATTGAAAAACATGTGATTAAGATTGTTTTTTTAAAACTTTGGTGCATATAATCGCTCTGATACCAGCTGTGACAACCCGCCCAAGAAAATATCGTACTATCACCAAAAACCAATCAACTTTGGTCATTAAGCAATAGTAAAGTACCATCCTGTCGCTAATTGCCAGGTTAACGCCCAATAAATCACTTGGAATTCATACAGAGGATCGAACATATGCATTAAAACTCACACGAAGGCGAGTCCAGAGTACCAACACCAATTTGAGTCAAAATTACCCCTGAGGGTTAAATTATTACAAACCATTGTTCATGACAATAAGTAAAGGTTTAGAGTTCAGAAACAGCGGAAATAAAATAAACTAGCGCAACGGTAAACATCACAGGAGGCCGTCTGTGATGCCATCACTTGTCGTCAACCACCCGGTCAACCATACCTGCAACACAGTTTTAAAGCAAGGCTGAGTATACTAATACTCAGCAAGACTTAACCATCGGGTGATAACTACATCACCAAACTCTAGACATGAGAGGCTTTTGGCCGGTGGAGTTCTTTTGCCGGAAAGCATCAAAGAGTATGTCCTTACTTTCAATATTTTAGCACAAGTTCTAGTTGATTACCATGTCTAAGTGTGCCAACTAATTCAAACAAGAATTGTACAAATAATTAATTCAAGTAGTAATATTCACTGAGTTCCATCATTACGGGATATCATGGCCAGTTGATTAAGCAGTCTGAGATAATGGTGAGAGGCTGACAATTGATTGATTTAAACCTTGCAAGGTAGACCTAAACACACAGTGGGATGCCCCCGCGAGGACAATCATCCAGGCGGTTCCCAAAAGTCCTCGGCTTGGGATCGAATCTTACAGTCTTGGGTACAAGGCTAGTCGACATACCCTGCGAAGCACCCAACCTCACGCATGTACCCCCCTTCCCCGGTAGCTAGTCGGGTAGGTGATTTCTCAAGATTAGCAATAGTAAGTTCCCGCACCGGCTCGTTAAGGTACTAGGCTTACCGGTCCCATTCCCGACAAGTGCTTAGTACGTTCAAAAGCTTAGCTCACGAAAGCCACTGGACCGGAGCCCAAATCCCATGCTCTTACCACGTGAGCAATCCATTTATAAAGATCTTATGATTCCAACATAAGAACCTATTCTCACGAGTGACGAATGCCACTCGACTTGTACCGGTCCTATAGCTTAGCAGCTATCGACCTAGCATACTAGTGATAGAGCATAGGTACCTAAGGATCATGCAACTAGGGTTTCAATTCAACTCCTAAACGTAAATGCACAATTATAGAAAGGTGATGGCATAATTTTAAAAGATGGGGTTAATGATTCGGGGCTTGCCTTTGCTGGCAAGGTTGACCTTGAGCCTTTCTGGACTTGGGTCCAGACCTTGAGCTACGTCCACGTACTGCAGCTCTTCGTCAACACCTCCGTCTCCTCCTTCCGGCACAAGCGTTTATCTACTTTCAGGAAGATCTACACGATTTATTTGATGATTTTTAATTTAATTAACTGCAATCAACAAATGACAACCATGGGGTGCATGGTTGACCACATTCACCTATATGAGAAATACATTCAGCATTCTCTTCCAAAAAGGAACAATATTCGGTTCATTATTAATTACACTTTTTGATAGTGACTGTGTATATATTTCTGTAAATAATTTAATTTTTTTAAAAAATCCACAAACAGGGATGGGTTGGTCATTATCCTTTTTAAATGATTTTCAACACAAACCTAAAGTCACTAGGTGTGTAGGTGGTGATTTTCCAATTTAATTGACTATTAAGCTTTAACTTGCTTTCATAGCTTTTATGCCTAAAATTAATTAATAAAATTCAGTGGGAGGGTTATGCATGCTTAGGATAGCTAGGAATTTAATTATATTGAAAATAACAAAAGCTAGCTAATGAAGCAAGACTAATGCATACAAAAATAAATACACTTAAAAATGATTCACACTTTCTGACATAAGAGCTCTGGTCCAAACGTAAGCTAGGGCTGCAACATATACACCTAGAACTATTATGCATCTTGAGCTATGCAATTACAAAAAATAAGCATATTTCATGAATAAATATTTCCGACAATTATAAAATTGTGATTAATTCACTAGGGGTGCAGTTTGGCATAAAAAGACAACATGTAGAAGTTGGGCACAAAACTCTAATTATTTTTAGCTACAAAAATCATTTGGACAGATTCTGCATAATTAGAAAACAATTCATATAAAAAGATTTACAACATAACTTTGTGCAATTGTTGGTACAAGAGCTAGTCATAACATAACACACAACATATCCAAAAATTAGCTACACAGGACTTGCAGATTTTGAATACAACAGAACTAGGTTTTTCATATTTCTATTTTTAATGCAAAAATTATCAGAAAAACCATAGACATTCTTTACAGAAGTTGTAGAATTTTTCACAGCGAAGCCACAAATTTTGGTTTTGCATTTTTATGATTTTTCTACGATTTTCTATGGATTTTCTAAGTTCTAACAAAAAGTCTACACTATTTGAGAAACTACTTGCACCGGGGTCCCTGGAAGTTTTGATTCCCTTACAGATATGCCCTTGGTTCGCGAATAGGCCCTTAAGAAGATTGAAAGACAAGCAATGTTGCCCCTGGGCCATGGCCGCTAGCGGCTCCGGCCAAATCCCGGCTAGCCGGCGGCGGGGTCGACCGGGGAAGCGGTCGGGGAGGCGTGTGGGCTCACCATAGATCGGTTTTTGTCCGGAGTTGGAGCGGAACGTCCACCGTCGAGCGCCGGCGGCGACGCAGGGGCAGCACGTCCGCCGCGGCCTAAAATCCGGCGAAGTTCGAGACAAGTGCTGCACAACAGGGCTTGGGGACCTGTGGTGGAGCACAACGAGGTCTCAGACGAGCTCGTCTAGCGGTGGATGCAAGCGGCGGAGGCTTTGGAGTGCTACTCCACTGGTGGGTCTAATGGCGAGGCGGCAACGGCGTGCTCACGCGCGAGTGTGGGAGCGGCCGTTTAATAGGTGGCTCTCGCTTGCTTCGTGACGAAGGGAACGACGGAAATTCTGGTCGTGGTACGGTGGTCGGCCTCGGTAGGTGCGCAGGCAGGGAGAGGCAGCGGATGGACCGGCGGGTACACAGCGGGTGGGTGACCGGCGAGGGGGAGCGTGGCACGTGGCAGGGTTGGACGTCACGCGGGCGCGGTGCACGGACTGATGGGTGTGGGCCCACCTCGGCCTGCGCGTACGGCGGCACAACGACACGGCACTGTTGACGGGATATAATCGCATTAAACTTCTAGTAGACTTGCAAGCGGACAAATCCTCCATCGTAGTCAAGGGACCCTTCTTCCCTCGATTGATGAACCCAATGTATCGAATCCATGGAACAAATGTGTGATGCAAGAGTTGATCTAATAATGTCGAGAAACTTCAATCTTCAAGAGCCGAAACCTATGCATCTATTCTCAAAGAACATCTCTAAAACAAATCTAATCTATGAAAGCCGGAGGTAGCAAGAGATAGAGGGGGATAGATAAACCATTCTGGAGAGATTGGATCAAGCTTTTGTTGAAGTTCTGAGCAAAGAAGAAGAAGCAAGTTCAATCTCATAAAAAGCTTCTTTAAACCATGGTTTCTCGTCTCACTCCGAAAACGCCCGCCTTTTGGAGCCACTGTTCTGTCACAACGCACCCCTATTCGTGCGGGTTAGTCTAGGGTGAGTCCAAGAACAAGTTGAAATCTTTTGGAAGGTCAGGCATGCACCTCTAGCCACCACGGCTACAAGAACATCCTCAGTGATCTATCTCGAGAATAGATCTTAAGATACGAAAAGCCGATCGAAATCAAAGACGTAGGAGAAACACTTGATTGCTAGAAATCGGATTGCAACTTGATAATTCAACATTACATGATACATGAATCAAGATCACCACCGGGATCCTACCTCGATCTTGCTTCTAGCTTCAGAAACTTCGACGTGGTCTTCCTTGCAAGGTTCCCACGTCAGCTAGGGAGACCCTAGTCAACTAGCTCGACTCTTTCCTCTCTGAGATGGTGTCCCTCTCTTCTCTGCTCCTCGGCGGCCGATGACAAATGAATTGATGCATGGCTCTTGGCCTCGGGGATATAAATAGTCCGAATGGCGGCTAGGTCAAAGGGGGGGGGGTCGACTGGGCCCTGAAATGGGCTGGGCCGGCCGGCCTGGGCCCACTTCAGCCCAAGGAACGACCTGCTTTGCCTGGTGTCGGTTCCCGGGTCTTTTAGATCCTCCCCCGCTTCTGCATGTGGGCCCTTGTCGTTAGTTTCTCTTCGGATTGGATGAAGCTCCTTGTCCCGCAAGATTCGACACTTTTCTGACTGAGACCTCAGAGTTTTTTTATCTTCTTGGATTTGGTCCTTGGGCTCTTGGAGTCATGTTCACTTCATTGCTTGACTTGTACCGGGCTTTATGGTTGTCACAAGGTGCTTGATGAACTTATCCCGGAAGTCTTGCTTTCAACACTAAAACCCTGCATAAACACTAAACTCCAAAACCGACATGCACAAATGAACTTGTTATACCAAGGGGGTTAGTACCAATGGATAAGATACAAAAGTCATGCCAACACCGAAGGTAAACTCATGGCTAGGTTGACGGAATTTCACTGTCAACATCTCCCCCATGCTTAAACCTTGCTCGTCCTCGAGTAAGCCTTCAATGGATGTCATCGTTTCCCTTCATTGTTTAAACCTTGCACTTGATCATACATGAGAAAACATAATGCTCTCAAAAGTTCAATTTGTTAAAGTTTCATAATGTACTAGCCTTCATCCCTACGGAGGGTAGATTATTGATCAAGCTTGTCTCACAAGTATTAACATGCTCCCAAAGTTTAAATAGATCTCAGAAATTTTGAAATAAAGAACGAGATGAAAAAGAGCTAAACCAAGTTCACAAATCATCTTGCATCTTGCTCATGGACTCTCATCTCATCTTGTCTCTCAAGCCTATTTATTCTACTCCTTTCCCTCTCATAACATATATATGTGGTAGGCTTTATATGGAGCTTTTTGGGAAAGTTTAGTCCTACCAAGATATTACAAATGAGATGATGTTAAAACAAGACAAGCTTCTCATGGTCTTACCGAGACTCATCAAAAAGGCCATTGGAAAATAATGTTAAATCAAGGAGGGGAAGAGAAAAATACACACACTTGAGATAGGTGGACATGTGCAAATGGCAAATAGTGATCCTGAGGCACAAAGGAAGTCCTCTTTATCGGATTGCACATGGTTGGAAAAATGAGTTTGGATCTTTTAATATTGAAACCTTGAAATTCCTAATGCACATTAGAGAACCAGGGAGTTCACTTTATTTTATTTTTATATCATACATACTCATATATATTTTTTATTTTCTCACTTTTTCTTTTTTTCTCTTTCTCATTCTTTTTTTCTCTCTTTTTCTTTCTCATAATTTTTTTATTTGCTCCCCTTTGAACTCTAAAATTGCATTGTACCTACATCGTCCCCCATGCTTAGACGTTTGCTCGTCCTCGGGCAAAGAGGTAATAGAGATAAGGTAGGTACCGAAAACACTTTTCCTTTGGAGAGATACTTGAAATCTTCAATCTTGGCACCATCTTGCAACCTTCCTTGGATTGATGATCCATACTCAACGATAGGTTGTTGTCAAGGAGGTGATCACAAAAGATGATATTTGGTTTTAAGGGTGGATATCTGGCGAGGTTTGTGAGATCTCCGATGTGGGGATACACAATGCACTGATAAAAGCCTGGCAATAAGATAGATACGCAAAACGGAATGACCAACTTCTTAGTCTCGGGCCAGAGAAAATATGGCCTGTAATAACTCACCCAAAAATAAATCTTGTACACTAAGGTTTATGCACTCAAATATATATAAGGCTCTGGATAGGTAGAGCAACACGCAAGTGATATTCATGACAAGGTTAGCATTACTTTTAGGCATAAAAAACCATATTTAATCCATCTAAAACTTGAGAGCACATAAAACACTATGGGTCTTTATTTTTACCATAACCTCCGCTAAAGATTAAGCTAGCATTTAGATAATTTCAGATTTGTATTTTAAGAGAGCATTAGCTTCATCATGCATAAAACAAATACAAAGATAAACAAAGCAGCAATTATAATCATATATCATCATGGCATAAATTTTGTAACTTTACCAGAGGTATAAACAAGGTGGTGACTTTATTCGTGATGAAAACAAACAAACACACATGCTGGAATTTAAATAAAAACTGAAAACACTACGCATACAAAAGCAAACACAAGCTGAAAATTAAAGAAAAAGGGAAAAGAAAAGAAAACTAAAGCTCCTCCTTCCTCTAATCTTCCGCCGGTAGTTGGTCTTGATAATCTTGGTAGTTGTACCCTTGTTCATAGTAGGATTGGACATCCCCTCCAACGAATTGATCCGACGGTACTAGGTGAAGGCGCCCAAGCTCATAGGCAATATTTGCATTGCCTTCACCTAATTGAGCCGCGTTGGATTGGATGGCTGCAATGTTTTGCATGTTTCTCGCAGCATATCCTCCAATTATGGCCACACTTTGTTGTGGTTGAGGAAAGTGTGCATAAGGCTCCGCAAAGGTTACGTTGGGCACCACATAATTTTGTGGGTGCATGGCTGCACCACTCCCCCATGCTTGCATTGGTGGCCCTCCGTAATAACTTGGCGGTGTAGGAATTCCTCCGTACGGTGGCATAGTTTTGTTGTGCACCTCCCTCTTGTGCAGAGGAGGATCCTTCTTCTACAATTCTTCCTCTTTTATTCTTCCTTGCCGGCACAAGGAGTCCTTTCTCCAACCAATCTTCCTTCCCTTGAATGAAGAGTCTTAGTTTTGGATCCGGAAGAGGTAAGTTCACTTTGGCCACTTTAAAGCCTCCTCTCTCATCTCCACTTATATATTTCCCTTGCTTCATGTATTCAAATCCGAGAGAGGTCCCGGGTAAAAGATGCTCGGGGTTTCTTGGAATACCCGGTCTTAAGGAGATGGCCAATGGAGAGTGTTGACGGTGTATTTTGGTAGACCAAACATGTTCATTACACTTTGGTTTGGATTTGATTATGGAACTAACCCGCCACTAGGCACACTAATCATATAACAAGTTCATCTATGTGCATGCATTTGGAAGTGTTGTGTTTATGTAGGAAAACATGGACATAAAGGACGGATTCGCAACAAGTTCAAAGGAGCATTTACGGAGTCTTGCTCATGTTCATGAGCTTGATGAAATCACTTCTAATGGTGGCAAGGACCGAAGTTCTACGTAGGAACACCCCCGGGGATTGAAGCGTAAAAGACCGAACTTCATGCACGGAGAACCTCTATCTTGGACGCGAGGATGACATCGTCAAAATCATGCAAATGGAAGGGGCAAAGTGCATAATCACCTGAGGACCCACGGGATCGAAGGGGCGACCGAACCGGGCCGAAATGGGCCTGGGCCGGTTGGCCCAGGCCGGCTGGCCCAGCCCACTTCCGGCGTTGGTTCGGCCCCCCTTTCCTTGCACCCGAAGGATCTTCAACCCTAAAACCCTGGAGGTTTGGCCATTCGCAAAAGGGAGAGCCATTCGCACTAGGAGGCCATCCACAAGCTAGAGAGAGAGGAGGGAGATCTCCGGAGGGAGATCAACCACCTCAAAGGAAGCACCCACAAGTGGAGAAGAAGGAAGACATGTCAGAAGGGTGACCATGATCAACAGTGCTATGTCTAGCACCTTGATGGGGTAATCTCCTTATTCGTCCATGGGTTGTAATTGATCTTCAGATGTAATCGTACTTTGTTGGATTATCTATCTATCATCTTGTGTTGAATATACTTTAATGCTTAAGGTTAGCTACCATGCCGTAAAGGGAGTAGAGCTCCAATGCTTCCTTGGATCCATTCAATGCGCCGTGTCCATCATAGGTCTAGTCACGAATACCTTCGTGTAGTGACAGTACGAGAGGAGGAAAAGGGCGAAACCGTGGTCACAACCCCCGATAGATTAGATTGGTTTTCTTGTTTAAAGCGATTGCATGCTCTAGTATCGTAGACCCATGGGCGAGTGTCTTTTATCTTGATTGCTTAATCATTCTCTCTAGTGTAGTTTAGTCGTTTTCTAGTTTAATCATAGTTAGGGTTTGAGTAGCTAGAGTGTAAAGGTAGATCGAACACTTGTAATCCCCTTGCTCCGCGGATTGACAAGAACCTTGGGAATCCCGTGGTGAAAAAGGTGTAGGTCCGTACACTTGCGGATCGTAGAGGGATACGTCTTTTATCCGTCAACAAGCCCCTTTTTCTGGCATCGTTGCCGGGGAGCAAGCTAGTTTACATCATTTGGTTTGCATTTAACTTAGTCTTATATTTAGTTTATCTTTTGTTTGCTATACCTAACACACATTATCTAGAAAACCACTTTTTTGTTTTTGTTTTTGTTTTTATCTTGTTGTCCAGATGGCGTTCATCAATCAACTCATGGAAGAACTGGAGAAATCACTAAGGGATTACGTTAGCCCTCGATGTGAAGACATAAAAGTACAAGAGTCGGATTCGAAGCTCGAAGCGACCAAGTATGAGATTAAATCCAAGATCATCGAGATGGTGGCAGCAAACCCGTTTGAAGGGATGGTTTTAGAGAACCCATATAGACACATAAGGCACTTCACGACGTTATGCAACACGGTGCGTCAAGAAGGAGTTCCTGATGAATGGTTCAAATGGAATCTTTTTCCCTACTCACTTGCCGGTGAAGCAAAGACATGGTACTCGTTTGCGTCCTTTGAAGTTGAAGGCAATTGGAACAAGTTGATAAAGAAGTTTTGTGAGAAGTTCTTTCCAATTAGCAAGGTTCATCATCTAAGGAGGCAAGTGATCACTTTCACGCAAGGAGAAGAGGATGGGATAGACCAAGCTTGGAATATGTTTAATGAGTTGATCGAACAAGGACCAAGACTCGGCTTCTCCGGTGACGTACTCTTGCATACATTTTTATTTTACCTAACCCCTAGTTGCATGCAACACGTCCATATGTGTGCAGGTGGGGATCTCATGGAGAAAACACTCACGGAAGCCGCTCAACTTCTACAAAAAATTAGTAAAGTGGCTGCCATGCGAAGAGATTGGGAAACAAGACTTGTGGAAGAGCCGGAATATAATTCAAGGATGAAGAAGTGTGCTGAATTTTCTAAAGAGGCAACCCCGAAAGTCACAAAAGGGGAGACAATCCCGGGAAAGCTTGAAGAAGAGCATATCAAGTCAAGAACTACCCCGAGCGTTGACTTCGCCGTATCAAATGAAGCAAGCAAGAGAAGCATGTCAAGAGCGAAGCCACTAAGGGAGTTCGAACCAATGGATTGGGTTCCAATCGATTACGGAGAAGTATTCGATAAAAGAAGACTGTTCCCTAACCAAAAGGGGATGGCAAGAGCATTGGAAGTGGATTTCCCACCGGAAAAGAAAGCGGAAGATTCATACGACCTTGAAATCACCGGTGAGATCTTTCAAAAGCTCTTTGGAGATGATGAAGTGCATCCGGAAAACATAGCCGAGGTGAAAAGAATCATGGGGATCAAGCCCGAAGCATCGCCATATGCTCGCCTCGCTGAAGTTTACGCGATAGGATCCGAAGAAGAAGAAGAGAAGACGGCACCACACTTGAGTTGCGAGATCAACGGAGTGCAATGCAAAGCTTTATGCAACATCGGAGCCCAAGTAAGTGTCCTATCTTCTAAAATTTACAATAAAGTTCAAGACCACAACCTAGACTTAGCTCCAACATCTACGAAATTAATTATGGGAGATGGTAGAACTATTAGACCTCCAGGTATTGCTTGCAACATGAATGTAAAAATCTCTGGAAAATGTATACCAACCGATTTCTTTGTTATTGATGCTTACCATAGTAATCATGATCATATAATCCTAGGTAGGCCCTTTCTTAAGTTGGTTGATGCAGTGTTGGATGCCGGAAAAGGAAAAGTAACAATGAACCTTAATGGAAAGAAGTACACATATAACTTTCTTCGCGTTTCTAAACACCCTACACCCTTTCCTCCCGAAGACAAACAAGTATAGGAGGTAGATAGTCTTTGTTTTGTTGAAACCCTTAGAGACCCACTACAAAGAGCAATGGAAAATCAAATTAATAATCAACAAGACGAAGAGCTAGAAGTAGCAACAAAAGGCTTAGATCCACAAGATGGAAGTGTGGATGAAGAAAAATTCGAGGACATACGAGAGATTAAACCCGAGGAGCCACAAGTGCCTGAGGTAGACCTTAAACCTTTGCCCAAAGGATTAAAGTATGAATTTTTGATCCCAGAAAATACTTATCCAGTCATTTTGAGCGATGAGTTGAGTCCCGAAGAAAATGATAAGTTGCTGATTTTATTGAAAAAACATAGGAAGATGATTGGATATTCGATTAACGATCTCAAAGGTCTTAGCCCAGCCTTTTGCACTCATCGTATACCAATGGAAGACCAATGTAAGCCCGTAGTGGACCACCAAAGGAGGCTAAATCATGCCATGCGAGAGGTAGTAAAGAAAGAGGTCATCAAGTTACTTGATGCCGGAATCATCTACCCGGTTCCGCATAGCGAATGGGTGAGCTCGGTACATTGTGTACCAAAGAAAGGAGGTTTAACCGTGGTGAAGAATGAGAAGAATGAATTGATACCGCAAAGAACCATGACCACGTGGCGGATGTGTATCGATTATCGTAATCTTAACAAAGCGACAAAGAAAGATCACTTCCCCCTACCGTTCATCGACGAGATGCTCGAGAGATTAGCAAACCACGCTTATTTTGCTTTCTCGATGGGTACTCGGGGCTCATGCAAATTCCCATTCACCCAGACGATCAACACAAAACAACGTTTACATGCCCTTATGGAACGTTTGCATATAGAAGGATGCCCTTCGGTCTATGCAACGCTCCAGCCTCTTTTCAACGTTGCATGATGGCCGTATTCTCGGAATTCATTGAAGAAATTGTCGAGGTGTTCATGGATAATTTTTCCGTTTATGGGAAGACGTTTGTGGATTGCTTGGCAAACTTGGATAAGGTCCTCACAAGGTGCGCGGAGGTAGACTTGGTGTTGAATTGGGAAAAGTGCCACTTCATGGTTAAGCAAGACATAGTGCTTGGACATGTTATATCCGAGAGTGGCATTGAAGTGGACAAGGCTAAGGTAGAGACGGTTGAGCAACTCCCACCTCCGATGGATGTTAAGTCCTTGAGGAGCTTTCTAGGTCATGCCAAATTTTATAGAAGATTTATTGAGGACTTATCAAAGATCACTAAGCCTTTAACGAATCTCCTTCAAAAGGATGTGGCTTTCGACTTTGATGAGAAGTGCCTAGCGGTATTCCGGACCTTTAAAAGTGCATTGGTGAGTGCTCTCATTATTCAACCTCCGGATTGGAGCCAACCTTTCAAGATCATGTGTGATGCAAGTTACTACGACGTAGGCGCGGTTTTGGGTCAAAGAAAGGAAGGCCGAGTTCACACCGTTTACTACGCTAGCAAAACTCTTAATGGGGCACAATTAAACTATGCCACTACGGAAAAGGAGTTGCTAGCGGTGGTATTCGCCTTCGAAAAATTCAGATCTTACATCGTGAACTCGAAGGTCATTGTGTACACCGATCACGCAGCCATCAAGTATCTCTTGGCTAAGAAGGATGCTAAACCACGTTTGATTCGTTGGATCCTTCTTCTCCAAGAATTTGATGTTGAAATTCGTGATAAGAAGGGGGTGAAGAATGTTGTGGCCGATCATTTGTCTAGGATGAATCGCGGACAAGATGATAAAGAGCCCATAGAAGACAAGATGAGAGATGACCACCTCTATTGAGTGCTCGATTAAGATACTTGGATGATTGATATCATTCGAGCGATTCAGAAGATGCCTCTCAATCATCTAGATAAAAACTCTCAAAGAAGATAATCTCTGAAAGTAAGAAGTACTTTTGGGATGCACCATACCTCTTCAAACTTGGCAATGATGGAGTCATGAGAAGATGTGTGCCAAGAGAAGAGAGGCTAGAAATCTTGAGAAAGTGCCACTCGGCGGAGTATGGTGGACACTATAGCCATTTTAGGACCCCAGCAAACGTGTGGTCTAGCGGATTCTATTGGACGGAGATGCATGAAGATAGTAAGAGATATGTTGCATCATGCCCCGAATGCTAAAGAACCGGAAACATCTCTCAAAGGAATTCTATGCCTTTGAAATACAATCTACAAATCAATTTATTCGATGTGTGGGATATAGACTTCATGGGGCCTTTCAAAAACTCACACGAATATGAGTATATTCTAGTCATGGTTCATTATGTATCCAAGTGGGTAGAGGCTATGCCATGTCGTAAAGCTTCCACGGAGGAGTCGATTACTACGATCAAGAACATGATTTTTGCTCGTTTTGGTACATCGAGAATCTTGATAAGCGATGGAGGAACTCACTTCACCGGGAAGAATTTCAAAAAGTGCTTGTCCAAGTTAGGAATTGAACATAGGGTCTCTACGGCCTATCATCTACAAACCAACGGACAAGCGGAAACATCAAATAGGCAATTAAAAAGCATTCTCAACAAAACCATAGAGAAGGGAGGCAAAGATTGGTCAAAGAAAATAGACGGAGCTTTGTGGGCTTGTCGAACGGCGTTCAAGACACCGATAGGTATGACCCCTTATCAATTCTTCTATGGAAAAGCTAGCCACCTTCCGGTCAAGTTGGAACATAAAGCCTATTGGGCGATTAAAGACATGAACCTTGTAACAACCCAGGAATTTAGGTGTGAAATTTTTGCGAAAATTTAAAACTTTTTGTTTGGAATTGAGTGCTAACAATTTTCAAACCAAATTGCTAGCCCTCTCCTAAATTCTCCACCTTTTTGCCCCATTTATAAATACATAAATTCAAAATTATGGTAAAATATGTGAGTTGGATTTTTCTAGTTTTATTTGGAATTTGTTTGTGTGAAGTTTGAATTTGAAAAGTATTCAAATTCAAACTCTAACCCTATTTTTACTCCTTAACTTATTTCCAAATCTGATTACTAGTCTTGGGCCGGATCCCTTTTCCTGTTCGCTTCAACCGGCCCAGCCCGCTCCAAATCGCGGCCCACCAAACCTTACCCCTATCCCTGCTATCTATCACCCGCCGACACCGGGCCCACCCGTCGGTCAACCACTCTCCCCTATCCTCACCTTTCTTCCCCCCGCCTCGGAGTTCGCACCGCACCGGTGACTCGCGCGCGGCCGCGCGCCCGGGGATGGGACGACCTCCCCGCCCGGCCGCCCGCACACCGAGGGACCAGTGCGCACGCGCGCACACGAGTCGAACCATGCCAAGGCGGGATTTTTCTCATTTACCCCCGCGCCGCGTGCCCCTGCAACTTGGCCTGCGCGGAGGAGGGCGGTGCCACCTCGGCCTCCCAGACGGTCAAAGCCGGGGCAACCTGGGGCTTTCGCATCGACGCTCGCGGCGCCGGGCTTCAAAAGCAAGGAGAGGCTGAGACCCGGGTGCCCAAGCCACCAACCCCTTTGGGGTTTTCTCTTCCTTCATCTCCAGTGAGTGTGCCGTGAGAGGAGGGGAGAAGGGGAGGGCGCCGCCGCTGCGCCGAGCCGAGGAGGAGCAGGTCGAACGCCAGGACGCCGCCGACGCGCCAAGGTCGGAGGCCATGCTCGTCGTCACAAGGAAAGGAGAGGAGGGCGTCCGTGCTGAGGAAGGAGCCGGGACCGCAGCAAGGACAACCGCATCGCCGCCGGGAACGCCTACGCCGCGCCACCGTCTACCCCGAGCCGGCCACGACTACACCGTCGACCTGATGTGAGAGCCGCCTCAATCCTCTTTACCTCTTCCCCTCCTTGGTTTCTTCTCTGCGTTGAACCGGCGGCGTTGGGGTGCGCCGTCGGGTGACCTTGCCTGGGTGCGTGCCATCGAGCCGCAAAGACCGCCGCCCCGTGACCGTGTAGCGCTCTCGGGCCACCCATGGCCCCGAGCCCGCCGTCGCCGTGCGAGGACCACGTGTGGCACCAGCCGTCAAGCCGGGAGTTTCTTATGCGGGGAACGAGTGCGCCGCCACGCCGCCTCGAGACGCGCCCCGACCTTCGGGAGAGGCCGCGCCGGCGCGCGAGGCAAGGCCGCGCGTGCTTTGAGCACGGCTGTGGCCAGCGCACGGCCCCGAGTGCTCCATGCTTGGCCTTCAGCCAGCCGAGCCGTGAGGGAGGCTGCCGCGACGCGCTAGAGCTTCGGGGTGATTTTCGACCCGGGCTCGCTGTCGTCGTGCGTGCACTCGTGTGTGGAGCCGGGCTTCGTCCCGCGCGATTTCTTGTAGGTGGGAGGCGCTGGGCGCCGTGCCACGATGCGCCGGCGGCGGCGGCGGGCTCAAACCCGATGCACGGGTCGACGCGCCGCACGCCGAGCGCGAGAACGCGGGCACGAGCGTCCGTCCGGCGGGGCACCCCGGCCGCCGTGCCGCGACCGGGCCGCCGAGCCCCCGTTGCGCGCGTCACCCACCGAGCGCGAGGGCGCACCGGCCGGCACCGGCGCGCGCGCCGCCGCCGCGGGGGTTGCCTGGCCATTCGTCGAAAACTTGGAGGGCAGGCAAATCCTGTGCGGGTCGCCAAGTGTTAAACAGGCTGCCGGCGAGATCTGGTCTTTAAGCCCAGCCGACTTTTAACAGGCCGACAGCCGCGGCGCGCAAGAGATCGGGTGGGCCTTTCCCCGGACTTCGGTCTCCGGGGACGGTGGGCCGAGCCCACTGGGCCGCTTTCGGCCAAGTGGCACTTTCAGCCCACTAACAGCCCACAAACCGGAGAGGCGCCGACGTCGCAGCCTTTTTAATGAAAATCCTTTTCTTTTTTTCGTAAAGTAATTTCGAAATGATTTAAACAATTGAAAAATCATAACTAATTATAGGAAGCTCAGAAAAATATAAAACTAATTTCTATAATTTCGTAATTTCGAAACCTTGCTGATTGTAGGTAGTTTGAGCTCTTTTGGATCTTCTAAAAATTGGTTTCTATTTGGAGTTATTGCTTAGATGTGCACCGTATTCTTATATTCGCGTCGAATCTTGTGCCGTTGCACCCGAGCTTCGACCAGGAGGACGCGGAGGACCCCGAGTACACTGCTCCGGACAACGACTGCTTCAACGGCAACGAAGGTGTCATGTCACTCCAAACCATGTAGATCCCATGTTGATAATTAGCTGCTAGTGCTTTACTATATATGCATTGCTCTGCTGAATTGCATAACCAGTTGATTAGCCCTGCCTTGATAATTTGATATACCCTGATTCCTTGTTTTACCTACTTCGGGACTAGCTACAGACCCCTAGCTAGTCCCATACCTCAACTATACATACTTTTGTTGCTTGATTATGGATGGTATTCTGGGCTTGGACTGAGACGCGGGAGATCTCGGTGTGTTTCTAACGTGCGTTTTGGGTGCGTATCTCCTTGATGTGTTTTGGCGGGAGCGAGCCGCTTGGTTACCGGTGAACGTCTGCCTCGGGAAGATGTGATCTGGCCTCTAACACGAGGGACGTGTCGTGCGGATTGGAGATGGGGAG
Organism: Cenchrus americanus; assembly: GCA_947561735.1. NCBI lineage: Eukaryota > Viridiplantae > Streptophyta > Magnoliopsida > Poales > Poaceae > Cenchrus > Cenchrus americanus. The sequence continues at coordinate 92,230,026 of OX387244.1, read as the reverse complement.
TGCTCGCTCTCGGCCCCTTAAGGACCGAGTCGACTTACCACCAGATGCAGTATCTACTTTCGTACAAACCGCTTGCCTTGTTATGGGCGAGGGTGCGGGGTGAGACTTGTAGTGGATAGCATCCCTCGTGTGGGCGGATCGGTGTGATCGTGTCGGGAGTGGGCTTGTTCCTCCTTAGAAGACTTTGCCCGGCGAGGCCGGGGGAAGGGTTCCCACGGCTTCGAGGGACCTCTCGCGGGCGTATGATCTCTACCGCGGAGGCCGAGCCGAGCTCGGAGACGCGGGGAGGGTACTATCCACTTACTTGGCCTTCAGCAGTATGGTAGGGCCTGGAATCGGTGACGGTCGGTTCCGGTCCTATTCGGGCGGGTACAATTGTACAGCCTCTGCAGAGTGTTTAAACCTATAGCTATAGTCCGAGTCCACTGATTACGGACAGTACTGCCATCTATCGCTTCTTCCGCTAGATACTCTTATCTTGTGCATCTTCTCTTGCCCGAGTGAGTGAGCTCGGCTTTGGCCGTTGAGATGTGAGGATAGGAGCAGGTAGGCCCCACATCACAGATGAGAGTTGGGAACTGGATCGGGGTTGAGATCTGGTGCTTTGGTGTGGTATCCTTGAGCGGGGTGTGGACCTCGGAAGCGTGAGCTTCCCCGAGGTGTTGACCTCTTAACTGAGTTCTGCTTACCTTGTTCGTCGCTATGCTGCTTTGCTTAAGCCTTCTACAGCCAGAGTAGGGATAAATCCTGCATAGTAGAATATACACCGCTTTTGCCTCTTTGTTGGGAAGCTGACATTACCTACTCGCTTATCGGGTAGATCCTTGTGTCTCTGACACAGAGCCGGACTACGACTTTGACAACGACAAATGGGTGGACTAGTGCTCTTTCTACGCTCGAGCTGCGTGCGGATTTGGAGTTCCTTGCACTTTCATGGAGACGCTGCTAGACGTTTTATTTCTGTTTGATTCAGTCCCGATGGACTTGTACCCGGCATGTGCCAAAGAGATGTACTCTGATTAATGTAATAATTAAATGCTGTATTCTATCTGTTTTGTTTTATCTTTCTGTATGGATTTTGGCATCACTGAGACAGGGATTGCACGTGGTAGCCCTCCTGGGACTACCACCGAGGTGCAGAGTGTTGGGTTTCTGTCCGCGGAAATCCGGTTCATTTCAGTTGGACCAGAGCCATGCTTGACCGTAGGACGAGCCCCAGGAATGGTCGATAGCTTAGGAAGCCGTTTCTGAACCTTGAAACTTTATATAAACCCCTTGGCTTCCGTATGTATATATCTATACTTATATATATGCATTACCTTACTAACTACGCTCTAACAATGTTGTGCAGATGGCGGAGGAAGCGTGGATCCCCCTGGAGTCGGACGGCAAGTGGGCCGGAGGCTTCTGTCACCTTTTGAGGGAGTGTCTGGAGTCGGCAGGAGTGGAGACCGACCGAGTGAGCTACGAGGGGAAGATGATGGGATGGTTGGACCAGTCTGCTACGTTCCTAACAGTCACGGTACCGGTGGACCCACGAGTGCCAAAGTTCAAGGGAATCAAGGTGCACTGCTTCGAGAGTTCCACCATGGAGGCACACCAGGTTTGCACGCGCCGAGCACTTAAGGAGGTCTGTATCCAGCTTGGGGAGAAGCTTAAGGACACCCCATTCAGCGTTCTTCCGACAAGGGTCTACAACCCGAGTCGCTGGGACACGTACGACCACACTTAGTACTTTGAGGTGACTTCAGAAGCGGAGGACAAGAAGATGCACATGGCCAACTGGTGCATCCTGGCTCAGGACCAGGCGCTCTACTGGGCGGACAGTGAGATCACCTACCTGAGATGGAAGTGGGATAGGTGCTTGCAGCTTGCTCAGGAGCTGGAGTTGGAGAAGCTGGACCTGGCAGACCGACTGGAGCAGTCTCACCAGAGGAACGGTGAGTTGGTGCAGCTCAGGCTAGCAGCCGCCAGAGCTTGCGCAGAGCGGGACACCGTGAAGATCTCCACCATGGAGGCACGACTGGGGACGGCAGAGGAGTAGCACCGAGCCACGGTGGACGCCACTCGTGTGGACAGGGAGAAGCTGGCAGAGGCCAAGGACCTGTTGGAGTTGGTTGGAGCTGCAGCAGCTAACTACCAGGTGAGGGCGTGGGACCTACAGGAGGGGAGTCAACACAACTACAACCACTTGTGCTACCTCGGTGGTTTGGTGTACGAGGAGAGGGACCGAGCTGCCAGGACCCGCACGGCCTGGGAGCGTTCCGACCAGCAGAGACTAAGGGAGCTGGAGGAGCTCTCAGCACAGCTACCACCGAAGAAGAGGCCTCGACTGCGAGCAGAGACCTTTGAGCTACCCCCGACACTTCTTCCATGACTACGCCCGTACCCGAGAGGCTCCCAGGACACAGCGGAGATGGACCGCGCTCTCTAGGACACCTGTGACTACTACAGAGGACCAGCAATCAGGATGCCGGGTTACCCAGGAGTTCACTCACCACCGTTCTACTCTGTTCCACCCGACTCCAGCCCAGAGGCACCCCAGTGCACCCTGTGACGAGAGTAGAGTTCTAGCAGTAGATCCTGAGGTGTCCTTATGATCTAGTTGTAGTGCTACCGCCCATGTTGTCATGTCAGTAGTAGCTACCCCCATGATGTACCATGCGTTAGCGTGATGTGTTGCCGTGTACCCTCGAAGGTCGTTGGAGTAAACCTCGAGGTACACCCCTTTTGTATGGTGGCATCGATTGAGTGACATGGATCTTCATGGTTTTCTCCGGATTTCATGTTTCTTACTTGTCTATTTGAAATTGTCTGTTTGTTAGCAGGATTACTCCTTTATAGTTAATATCCTTATGAATATTCTCCCTACTACTGACTCTTGCAAATGGAACATATGTCGGGAGCAAGGAGGTCCGAACGACTCCTGGCCCGTTTCGAGGAGGTCACTGGGGACAACGGGGGAGAGGATGCCCCTAACCCAGCAGGAGCGAGAGGTCGCGAATGCCGTGGAGGTCACACGCCACGAGAGGACTCCATGGAGGCCGAGCAGGCCGAGGAGGCCGAGTGGGTGGGCGAGGACCCGTGTACGACGACGAGGGAGCTCAGGAGCAGGAGCTCGAGCACGAGCATGTACCCGAGCTCGAGGGAGGAGCAGGCCAGGAGCAGGGACACGAGGTGCCACCACTGCCACCTTCCCCGAACTTGGCCGACATGATGGCAGTACAGACCCAGCTGATGCAGTCGATCACCCAGTTGCTAGCCCAGAACAACAACAACAACCACAGGGGTCAGCACCACAACGCGCCACTGGGCTTCCAGAAGAAGGTCGAGAACTTCAACAAGCTACAACCGCCAACCTTTGACCACTCTGCAGATCCGATGGACACGGACAACTGACTGCGAGAGATAGAGAAGAAGCTAGAGTTGACTGAGCTCACTGAGGAGGAGTGTGTGACCGTGGCAGCGCACCAACTGATCGGCACAACCAGTGCATGGTGGGACAGCTACTGTGACTCACACCCGGACCCGTTGCACATCGGGTGGGACGAGTTCGTGGAGGCCTTCAGGAACCACCACATTCCCGAGGCTGTGATGGACAGGAAGGCTGACGAGTTCAGGCACCTCAAGATGGGAGGGATGTCAGTGCAGGAGTACGCAAACCGCTACCAGGAGCTGATGAGGTACGTGCCAGACGACACCGACACAAAGAAGAAGAAGGTCTACTAGTTCAGGAACGGACTGCACAAGGGGATGGCACACCACTTGTCCGCGCACGACTGCCCGACGCTTCGCTCCATTATCGACAAGGCACTGATCGTTGAGAGGTCGAGGCTCGAGTACATGGAGCTCCAAGGAAGCATGTCTAAGCGCACTGATCAGGCAGGACGCTCAGGTCCACCCTAGAGGCAGAGGTCAGGTTACTCTCAGGGCCACCAGACGCAACAGACGCACCACGCCACTCGGCCACGGCCCGGAGGCGCAGCCAACCCGGGAGGGAGTGGAGGACAGAACAACTGGAGACCGAGACCACCACCACGGTCGGCGCCAGACAGAGCTAAGGTGACTTGCTTCAACCGTCGTCAGGGTTGGGCACAAGTCGTTCGAGTGTCCGCAGCGCAGTGCAACCAGGGAGGTCGAACCGTAGCTCTCGGTTCGGACTCCGACCAAGCCACCAGCACCAGGAGGATAGCCACCCCGTACACAGCAGAGCATCGCACAGCCGCCGGCTACTCGAGGCCGCTTGAACCACCTCACCGTCGAGGATGCAGCAGCCGCACCCGACGTCGCACTCGGTGAGTTCCTTGTTGAATCAGTTTTGGCAACTGTTTTGTTTGATACCGGAGCTCAGTTTTCGTATATTTCCACCAAGTTTGTTAAATAAAGGTCGTTACCAACTAAGCCTCGACCAAGGCCTATCTTGACTAGCTCTCCGCTAGGAGAGAAGAGGAGTACGTTAGAGTGCAGGGGAGTGAAGATCGTGTTTGAGGGGCAGCTGTTCACGGCAGACTTGACAGTCTTGGAGTCTATCGGTATAGACGTGATCCTAGGGATGGATTGGTTGGCAAAGCACAACGGGATGGTCTCTTGCAACCCCAGGTTTATACAGCTAGAACACCCCAGTGGGACGAAAGTGCGGATCAAACCCCAGAGTCCAAAGACTGCTACGATGATGTGCAACATGAGTGGGAAGGAAATTGAAGAAATTCCAGTGGTTTGTGAGTTTTCGGACGTGTTTCCAGCGGAGCTTTCGGAGTTATCCCCAGACCGAGACGTGGAGTTCGTGATTGAGCTGATGCCCGGAGCGGGGCCCGTTGCAAAGAGTCCGTACCGGATGTCGTCCGATGAGCTGGACGAGTTGAAGAAACAGCTCAAGAAGCTTCTCGAGCAAGGGTTTGTTCGGCCGAGTGCCTCACCGTGGGGTTCACCTTTGCTCTTCGTGGAGAAGAAAGATGACACCAAGAGGATGTGCATAGACTACCGCACGCTCAACTCAATGACGATCAAGAATAAGTACCCACTTCCCAGAATCGAGGACCTGTTGGATAGGCTCAAGAAAGCAAAGTTCTTCTCCAGGATCGATCTGAGGTTAGGTTAACACCAGATGAAGATCCTAGAGCAGGATATTCCTAAGACAGCTTTCACCACACGGTACGGCTTGTACGAGTTCGTGGTGGTTTCTTTTGGGCTGACCAACGCCCCTGCTTACTTCATGAAATTGATGAACAAAGTCTTCATGGAAGAGTTGGACAGGTTTGTGGTGGTGTTTATCGACGATATCCTGATCTACTCTGAGACTACGGAGGAGCACCTGAGGGTCGTGCTACAGAGGCTGAGGCAGCAGAAACTGCATGCCAAGTTCAGCAAGTGCGAGTTCTAGATGGAGAAGGTCGCATTTTTGGGACACGTGTTGTCAGCAGAGGGGATAGCGGTGGATCCATCCAAGGTCGAGTCAGTTACCAAGTGGGAACAACCGTTGAACGTGATAGACGTCAGAAGTTTCCTTGGGTTGGCCAGATACTACCGAAGGTTCATTGAGAACTTCTCCAAGATCGCCAAGGCGATGACAGAGCTGCTTAAGAACAACACAAGGTTCGAGTGGTCAGAAGCGTGCGAGAAGAGTTTCCAGGAGTTGAAAAAGAGACTCACCACAACCCCAGTGCTTACTTTTCCAGATATGAAGAAAGACTTTGTGGTCTACTATGACGCTTCGAAGCAGGGTCTTGGTTGTGTTCTGATGCAGGAAGGGAAAGTTGTGGCTTATGCTTCCAGGCAACTGAAGAAACACGAGGAAAACTACATGACACACGACTTGGAGTTGGCAACTATTGTGCACGCACTCAAGATCTGGAGACACTACTTGATAGGAACAAGTGTGAGCTGTTCTCCGACCACAAGAGCTTAAAGTACTTCTTCACCCAAACAGAGTTGAACATGAGGCAGAGGAGATGGTTAGAGCTGATCAAGGACTACGACGTCGAGATCAACTACCACCCAGGCAAAGCTAACATTGTGGCAGATTTACTGAGACGGAAAACATATTGCAACAACCTCATGGTGAGAGAAGAGCAACCTGCCCTACATGAAGAGCTAGAGAAGCTGAGGATCGAAATTGTGGACCAGGGCCAAGTCAATGAACTGCGAGTGACCTACGACCTGTAGGAACGAATCCGAACAGCTCAGAAGTCGAGTGCAGAGATCAATTTTTTGCGGGAACTGATGAAGGAAGGTAAAGCAGAGGATTACCGCGTTGACGAGCAAGGCACTGTGTGGCTGAAAGAACGGATCTATGTACCTCAAGACAAGTCACTCCTAGAGCGGATCATGAAAGAAGCTCACGACTCAAGATACTCTATCCACCCAGGCAGCACAAAGATGTACAAAGATTTGAAGACTAGGTACTGGTGGAAAGACATGAGGAGAGATATAGCTCACTACGTGGCCTGTTGCGACACCTGTAGCAAAGTGAAGATCGAGCACTAGAAACCCGCAGGGTTGCTTAAGCCGTTGGAAATTCCGGTTTGTAAGTGGGAGGACATCTCCATGGACTTTGTGGTGGGACTTCCCCGGACACCTAAGGGGAATGACTCGGTTTGGGTCATTGTCGACCATTTGACGAAGGTGGCCCACTTTGTACCTGTCAAGACCCAGCACCGAACTAAAAGATTGGCAGAATTGTATGTTGAACATATTTTGAGGCTACATGAAGCACCCAAGAGTATTGTGTCCGATTGCGGACCTCAGTTTGTCGCCAAGTTTTGGCAGAGTTTCCACAAGCTTATGGGCACCACACTTAACTACAGCACAACTTTCCACCCACAGATAGATGGGCAAATAAAGAGAGTTAACCAGGTTTTGGAGGACATGCTATGAGCATGTGCACTCACCTACGACACCGATTGGGAGAGCAGCCTACCGTTTGCAGAGTTCTCGTACAACAACAGCTATCAAGCAAGTCTTCGGATGGCCCCCTTTGAGGCTCTCTACGGGAGGAAGTGAAGGACTCCTCTAGCTTGGTCCGAGGTTGGAGAGAGGACCCTCTTTGGGCCAGCAATCATAGAGGAAGCAGAGGAGAAAGTGGAGAAAGTTCGGGAGAACTTGAGGATCGCTCAAAGCCGTAAGAAGAGCTATGCCGACAAAAGAAGAAGAGAGTTGACCTTTGCAGTTGGAGACCAAGTGTACTTGAAAGTCTCACCACTCCGAGGAACTAAAAGGTTCTTGGTAAAAGGAAAGCTCGCCCTGAGGTATGTGGGGTCGTACCCAATCACCCGAAGGATTGGAAGTCTAGCCTACCAGCTTGCGCTACCCGAGACAATGGCAGGAGTACACCCAATGTTTCACGTGTCACAGCTAGAGAAGAGTGCGAAGGCAGTGGAAGCAAAGCAAGTGCCCATGGAGTTGCTTGACCTGCAAGACACCCTTGAGTATGCAGAGTATCCTGAGAAGATCTTGGATCGCGCAGTCAAAGAGACAAGGAGAACAACTATTCCCTTTTGTAAAGTGCTTTGGAGTAATCATACAGAGCGGAAGCAACTTGGGAGAAAGAGGCTGATCTCAGAAAGGAGTACCCTCACTTGTTCACGGAGGAGGTTGGAGTCTAAATCTCGAGGACGAGATTCTCGGTGGTGGGGGAGAATGTAACAACCCAGGAATTTAGGTGTGAATTTTTTGCGAAAATTTAAAACTTTTTGTTTGGAATTGAGTGCTAACAATTTTCAAACCAAATTGCTAGCCCTCTCCTAAATTCTCCACCTTTTTGCCCCATTTATAAAAACATAAATTCAAAATTATGGTAAAATATGTGAGTTGGATTTTTCTGGTTTTATATAGAATTTATTTGTGTGAAGTTTGAATTTGAAAAGTATTCAAATTCAAACTCTAACCCTATTTTTACTCCTTAACTTTTTTCCAAATCTGATTACTAGTCTTGGGCCGGATCCCTTTTCCTGTTCGCTTCAACCGGCCCAGCCCGCTCCAAATCGCGGCCCACCAAACCTTACCCCTATCCCTGCTATCTATCACCCACCGACAGCCTGGGCCCACCTGTCGGTCAACCACTCTCCCCTATCCTCACCTTTCTTCCCCCGCCTCGGATTCGCACCGCACCTGGCGACTCGTGTCACAGCCGCACGCGCGGGATGGGACAGCCTCCCCGCCGGGCCGGCCCCGCACGCACGCCAAGGGACCGGCGCGCACGCGCGCACATGAGTCGAACCCGACCAAGGCGGGATTTTCCTCATTTGCCCCCGCGCCGCGCGCCCCTGCAACTTGGCCTGCGCGGAGGTGGGTGATGCCACCTCGGCCGCCCGGACGGTCAAATCCGGGGCAACCTGGGGCTTTCGCATCGACGCTCGCGGCATCGGGCTTCAAAATCAAGGAGAGGATGAGACCCGGGTGCCCAAGCCACCAACCCCTTTAGGGTTTTCTCTTCCTTCATCTCCAGTGAGTGCGTCATGAGAGGAGGGGAGAAGGGGAGGGTGCTGCTGCTACGCCGAGCTGAGGAGGAGTAGGTCGAACGCCAGGACGCCGCCGACGCGCCAAGGTCGGAGGCCATGCTCGTCGTCACAAGGAAAGGAGAGGAGGGCGTCCGTGCTGAGGAAGGAGCCGGACCAGAGCAAGGACAGCTGCGTCGTCACCGGGAACGCCTACATCGCGCCACCGTCTACCCCGAGCCGGCCACGACTACACCGTCGACCTGATGTGAGAGCCGCCTCAATCCTCTTTACCTCTTCCCCTCCTTGGTTTCTTCTCTGCGTTGAACCGGCGGCGTTGGGGTGCGCCGTCGGGTGACCTTGCCTGGGTGCGTGCCATCGAGCCGCAGCACTGCTACCCCGCGACCGTGTGGTGCTCTCGGGCCACCCATGCCCCGAGCCCGCCGTCGCCGTGCGAGGACCACGTGTGGCACCGGCCGGTGAGCCGGGAGTTTCTTGTGCAAGGAACGAGTGCGTCGCCACGCCTCCTCGAGCCACGCCCCCGACCTTCGGGAGGCCGCGCCGAGCGCGCGAGGCGAGGCCGCGCGTGCTTTGAGCACGGCCGTGGCCGGTGCACGCCCCCCGCGAGCTTCGTGCCCGGGCCGCGGCCGCCCGAGTCGCGAGGGAGGGGGCCGCCGCGACGCGCTAGAGCATCGGGGTGATTTTCGACCCGGGCTCGCCGTCGTCGTGCTTGCACTCGTGTGTGGAGCCGGGCTTCGTCCCGCGTGATTTCTTGTAGGTGGGAGGCGCGGGCGTCGGGCCGTGATGCGCCGGCGGCGTCGGGCTCGAACCCGGCTACCGTGTCGACGCGCCGCATGCCGAGCGCGAAAACGCGGGCACGAGCGTCGTCCGGCCGGTGCACCCCCGCGCCGTGCCGCGACCGGCCGGCGAGCCCCCGTTGCGCGCGTCACCCACCGAGCGCGAAGCGCACCGGCGAGGCACCGGCGCCGCGCGCCGCCGCCGCGGAGGTTGCCCGGCCATTCCGAGGACCATATGTGGTTCGAGGACCGGTGGATGGTCGCTTCCTTGTGTGATGAGTGATTGACAATGTTGTGTGGACTGATTCTTGGCTAAGTATTGTAGGTGCAGGTTGCGGCTTGACTCGTGTTGGTGCGGGTGAAGAACAAGCGCGAAAGGTCGTTGCGGGTGAGGCCTCCGGGGGTATGGAGAAGACAAGTAGGCTTCGTTCGAGGGACCCGGTGGCCGCCGGGGTCAAGTGCGGGCCGCATGGTGGCATGAACAGCAAGATGAAGTCGTGGACGGTTTCTTGGTAGAGCCTCAAAACCAAGGACGAGCCGGGACTACGTGGGAGCCGAGTCATGAGTGGAGATTGGCGGAGGCTACACCAAGTTCGCGGGGTTTGCAGTGGTTCACCAGAAAACCACTGGGTTACTCGGTTGAGCCACAAAACCGAAGCCGAAGACTCGACGAGGAGGTGCGGCCACGCGGCCGGTTCAACCGCCCGGGAGGGCGGTCGACCGCCCGGGGCCGGTCAGATCCCCCGGGCCGGTCTAACCGCCGGGGGGGGGGGGGGGGCGGTCTGACCGCCCTGGCCGCCGGCGCCGAGAAGCTTCGAAGCGGAGGACACGCGTCGGGATCGCAAGGATTGCGTCGAGGCTAAGCGAGGTTGCGGTCGCCGGCATCCGTCCGATGGTGAAGACATGAAGACTTCCAAATCCGCCCTTGAGGGGCATGTATCCCTAGTTATTAGTGAAGGGTAGTTTAGTCTTTTGGGTGCCTCCATATATACTCATTAGATGGGTGGATGGCAGCCAACTCTTGGAACCCTAGCTCATTTGTTTTTCCATTTTTGTTCTCCTTTTTCCTTAGGATTTTAGAGGACTAGCTTGAGAGCTTCATGTGAGATCTAGAGAGAGGGATGGATGTTTGGGTGGGAAGCTAGACCTTGTACGAACCTTTCATGGCATGTATAGAAGGTTTGGCGTTGTTCATCATGGTGGTTTTGAAGGACCGATACGGCGAACCGAGAGGGGGGGAGTGAATGGGAGCCGATAAAAATTCTTCTCGAAGGAGATCGAAAGCGCAACAAGATGAACACGGCTTCCAACACACGTCTCCGACTCACTACCAAGGTTGGTCAAGCCCACGTAGCCACCGGAGTGCCACCGGACCTAGGAACCAACACACCACCTTCGGACCCGAGAAACGCGACGGAAAAACCAAACCTCGAGTCTACGAGACCCACACCGGTCGGACGGTGAGCAAAGACCGGTCGGACCGGTCCCTGCAGTGAACTCCGAGCAACTTCCACTAAGTGGCTCTACACCGGTCGACCGGTGAGACACACCGGTCGGACCGATGGCGCACTCGAAAGCCCCCAAGACACCAAACAAGGCCAACCGACCACCAAACGGACCCAAACTCGAAACAGCAGCACCACGGGACAACAAAGAACTCACCAAGACGTTCACCCGAGCAAAATCCCACAAGGGCTTGCACCGGTCAGACCGGTCAAGAGCACCGGTCAGACCGGTGTGGCCTGGGCAGCTCGGGATGAACAGCACCCGCGGGTCAACTCCCCCAAATCCAAATCTCGATCTCCCGAATCGCTCCACGGACTTGAACAAGACTTTGGGGATATCAGGAACACCTCATGAGGAGTCCATATCCAAGTTTAATCCCACCAAATCTCGTCCAAAAAGGAGGAATCGAAGAAATCCCGCCGAAAGCACTTCCAATCCAAGAACTCAAGAAAACCCCAAAATCGAGCACTTTTACTCACGGATTTGGGAGGGGAATCACAGCCCAAAGAACCACGAAGGGTTCCCACAAATTTCCCCCATCAAATCCCCAAGAGAAAAGCCCCGAAAACACCCCAAAGAAATCACGAAGAGAGGGCTCCGAAAATCACCACCAAGAGCAACCGGGGAAAACACATCCAAACCTTGAGGAACCACGCCGAATCATCTATACATGAAACAAAGGTTCGTACAAGGTCTAGCAAGCCGCCCGATCATCCATCCCTCTCTACAAGATCTCTCCGTGAAGCTCTCTTGCTAGTCCTAAGGAAAACCTAGAGAAAATAGGTGGAAAATAGGAAAACTAATGAGCTAGGGTTCCAAGAGTTGGCTGCCATCCTCTCACCTCTTGGGTTATATAGGCGGCAACCGAATGTCTAAAATGCCCTTCTCTACTAACTAGGGATACAAGCCCCTCAAGGGCGGATTTGGAATTCTTGATGTCTTCACCATCGGACGGATGCCCGGTGACCGCACCCTGCGTAGCCTCGACGCAAGCCATGCGATCCCGACGCGTGTCCTCCGCTTCGAAGATTCGGACCGCGTCGTCGCACACCGGGCCGACCGGTGCTCCTCACCGGCCGGGACCGGTCCCCACCGGTCGACGGCCGTCGGACCCACCGGTCAGACCGGTCTGGTGCTGCTGCAGCTCCGTCTTCGGTTCTCGGTCTTGGCTTTGTGGATCAACCAAGGAACCCAGTGGTTTTCTGGTGAACCACCGGAAACCCCGCGAACTCGGTGTAGCCTCCGCCAATCTCCACTCATGACTTGGCTCCCACGTAGTCCCGACTCGACCTTGGTTTTGAGGCTCAACCAAGAAACCGTCCACGACTTCATGTTGCTGTTCATGCCACGATGCGGTCCGCACTTGACCCCGCCGGCCACCGGTCCCTCGAACGAAGCCTACTTGTCTTCTCCACACCCGGAGGCCTCACCGCCGACGACCTTTCGCGCTTGTTCTTCACCCGCACCAACACGAGTCAAGTCGCAACTCGCACCTGCAATACTTAGCCAAGAATCGGTCCACACAACGTTGTCAATCACTCATCACACAAGGAAGCGACCATCCACCGGTCCTCGAACCACACATGGTCCTCGAGGTTTTCCCATCTCTTTTGTGTTGATTTTTGGAGCTCTTTTGGCGGTGTTTTGAGGACGATTCCTTGGGATTTTTGGTGGGTGTCACGTATGAGGTTCTTGTGCCTCTTTGGTGGTGACTTTGCCCCCAAATCCCCTTTGAATCGGACTTGATTTGGTGGTTTCTCGAGTTGGGCGAGTTCTTGACCTAGAGAAGCGATTTCTTTGATTCCTCTTGATTGTGAGCGTTTACGGTTGATTCCTTTGAGGTAGAGGTTGCCCAGGAGGTAACCCGGCTATTCCCGAAGTTTTGCTGCAATCCGTGGAGTGATTCGGGAGATCGGGCGCGAGGAAGTTGAGGTTTGACCCGCGGGTTCGTTTTCCGGAAGGTGCGGTCTAACCGCCTACAAGGGGCGGTCTAACCGCCCGGGTGTTTCCGGGTCAAAGTTTTGTTTCGTCGGATTTTCCTCTCGTGAGTTTGTTCACCTTGATCGAGAGGAGCGTCCGGGTGAAATTTGGGGTCGTTCTCGTGCGGTTTGCTAGGTGTTCTTGGTTGGAGTTCGTTCTTTGGGTACGGGAGGTTAGACCGCCCCGGGTAGCCGGTCTAACCGCCCCTAGGCCCTTGGGTGAAGTTTTGGTTTTTCCCAAGATTTTCCGGTAGCTAGAATGGCCTTGACCGAGAGATCTCCGTTGGTGAAACCGGGGTGAGTTTTGGTGCTCGGAAGAGGCGTTTCGGAGGATTTCTTGGTTACCGAGGTGGAGGCGGTCTAACCCCCCCCCCTATACCCGGTCTAACCGCCCCCCCTCTCGGTTAGCCAACTTTCGAGTTGTTTCCGCTGTCGTTGCTGCGTGTGTGTTGTGGTTGCTTTGGTAGAGTTTGTTCGTAGGACCCAGTAGCACTCCGGTGGCTATGTGGTTTTGGCAAACGGGAAGGTTGAAGTGCGGAGCGTGTGATTTCGGGGGTTCGACCGAGCTAGTTCATCTTGTCGGAGTTTCAATCTCCCTCGAGAAGAATTTTTATCGGCTCCCATTCACTCCCCCCCCTCTCTGGTCGCCTAATCGGTCCTTCAAGTGGTATCAGAGCCGGTTCGGGTCTTTGTTGACTCTAACCAGTCTAAGATCCAAGGATGGCGTACCAGGAACGGGGTTCGGGTCCTCCACACTTTGATGGCAAGAACTACCAGATGTGGAGCAAGCGGATGGGTGCGTTCCTCCGCGGAAAGGGTCAGCTTCTTTGGGATGTCACGGTGGACACAAGCTATGTCCAGCCGATGGATTTCCTTGCTCCAGGGTCGAGGGACAGATTCGACGCCAACAATAAGGCGGTCGACTACTTGTTTCGTGCTTTGTGTCGGCCGAGTTCGATCGGGTGCACACCGAGCACTTGGCTTGTAGGATTTGGGCGGTGTTGAAGGAGGCTCATGTTGGGAACGCCCGTGTTCGAGCACGGATGTATGCGACCTACGGAGAGAGTACGAGAACTTCACTCATCTCCCTAGGTGAGTCCATCGATGCTTTGTTTTAGAGGTTCACGGTGGTGGTGAACAACATGAGGGCCAATGTGGATGTGCTCCCGTACGATGATCATGATAGAGCGGTCAAGCTCTTACACTCTTTGGATCGTACGATATGGGGCGGAAAGTTCGAGGCCATTGTCGAGTCGGAGAAGTATGACACTCGACGGTGAACGAGTCGTTCTCGAAGCTCAAGTCGGCCGAGGTGGACGGGGGCATGATCGCCAAGCTCGAGGGACCGACTGATTCCCATAGTCTTGCCCTCGTTGGTGGTTCCAAAGGAAAGACTAACTCTAACCCATCCACCAGGATGTTCTCTTTTTCCTCTTTGATGTCTATGCCAGATGAGGAGTTTGATGACCTTGGAGAGGACGAGCTGGCGCTGTTGACGAGGCGGTTCGAGAGGCTGCACGAGAACCGCGTGAACATGAGGAGGAACACGAGGACGTGCTTCCGGTGCGGCAAGCGGGACACTTCATCGCCGACCGCCCGGAGAAGGAAGCCGAGGAAGGACGGCAAGTACCGTTCGAGGCGCGACCACAAGAGCAAGCACAAGAACAAATACAAGGACGAGCGACGATCGAGGAAGAAGGAGAGCCGAGGCAAGGCCCGAGCGATGGTTGGAGCGAGCGACGTCGACTCCGGTTCCGCGTACTCCACTTCGAGCTCGAGCAGCAGTGAAGACGAAGGCGATCGTCGCAAGAACAAGAAGTCATCCAAGAACCTGAGCGGGCTGAGCTGCTTCGCAAGAGATGGCTTCGCACCATGGCACCGAGCTCCGGCGAAGCAAGAAGAGAACATAGAGCGACTCGGACTGCGAGTCCGATGACGAGGTGGGAGACTTGAAGAACATTTGGTTGATTGACTCCGATTGCTCGAGGCATATGACCGGAGACAAGGGGTGGTTCTCAAGTCTCGTCCGGTGGTGACAAGGAAGTACATCACCTTTGGGGACAATGGGCGTGGGCGTGTGCTTTCGAAGGTGAGATAAAAGTGAGTGACAAGATCACTCGAGGCATGTTGCTCTTGTTCAATCGCCGGGGTACAATTTGCTTTTCGTGTCCCGCTTGTTGGATGAGGGCTTTGAGGTGTTGTTTCGGCCGAGTGGTTCTCGGATTGTGGACTCTCGAGGGGACCTTGTTTGTATGGTCGTTCCCGAGGGTCGGGTGTTTCGTGGCCGGAGTGTTGTTTCTTGGGCGGTTCTTCGAGTGAGTTGTGGAAGTGGCATAGGAAGTTGGGTCACTTGAGCTTTGACCTTTTGTCACGCTTGAGTAAACTCAATTTGGTCCGAGGATTGCCACGGTTGAGGCTTGAGAAAGAGTTGGTTTGTGCTCCGTGTAGGCATGCCAAGATGGTGGCCTCTTCTCACCCACCTCTCACCGATGTGATGACTGAGCGTCCATGCGAGCCGCTCCATATGGACCTTGTTGGCCCGGCTCGTGTGCGATCCGCGGGTGGGAAGTGGTATGTCCTTGTTGTGGTGGACAACTATTCTCGGTATGCGTGGGTGTTCTTTCTCGAGGAGAAGGGGGAGACGTTTGGTTTTATTCGAGATCTAGTCTTGAGGTTGAGGAACGAGAGGCACGGAGATGCCATACGAGCTATCCGCAAGTGATAATGGCTCGGAATTCGGGAACTCTCGTTTTGAAACCTTTTGCCATGACTTGGGTCTTGAGCACCGCGTTTTCGAGTCCGTATACGCCTCCCCGTAATGGTGTTGTGGAAAGGAAGAACGGGACCTTGTGCGAGATGGCTCGAATGATGCTTGATGAGCATAGGACTCCGAGGAGGTATTGGGTTGAGGCGGTGAATACCGCGTGCTATGTGTCGAACGAGATATACCTCGAGTGCACAAGAAGAAGACATGCTATGAGTTGATGCATGGGCGCACACCCAAGGTGAGTCACTTCCATGTCTTTGGTTGCAAGTGTTTCATTCGAAAAAGGGCAGGAAGTTGGATAAGTTTGAGGCTAGGTCCGTCGATGGTATTTTCTTTGGTTATGCATCTCATTCTAGAGCATATCGTGTGCTCGCCTTGAAACTAACCAAATCGTGGAGACTTGCGAGGTAACCTTCGACGAGACAGAGCCACGTAGTCGGCTTGTCTTTGAATGTGCGGTGATGATGAGCTTGGCGAGGAGATCTTTCGGGAGGAGGAGCATGAACATGGTGATGATGAAGATGGCGGTGCGGTGCCCCCGCTGAACATGTACCCACTACTTCGACTACGATGATGGATGGACCCTCTGCTACACCTACGACGACAAATCAAGAACGAGGAGAAGATAATGTTGAGGGGGGAGGTAGCTTCGAGGCGAGAACCTCCCCGGCGAGTACAAGTGGATCACCCAGGCTTCGAGGATCATCGGCGACATGAATGAACGCACTACACGGTCGAGGGTTCGAAACAACTCCCATTTTGCTCATGCTGCGTTTGTTGCTTCTTTTGAGCCCAAAGACATTGGACACGCACTATCCGATCACAATTGGGTTAATTCGATGCATGAGGAGTTGGAGAACTTTGAGAGGAATCGGGTGTGGGAGTTGGTTGACCCTCCCCCGGGGTGTAAGCCGATTGGTACAAAGTGGGTGTGGAAAAACAAAGAGGGAGAGAAGGGTGAGGTTGTGAGGAACAAGTCGAGACTTGTTGCTCGGGGTTCGGTCCGAAGGAGGGGATCGACTACGAGGAGACCTTTGCTCCCGTAGCCCGTTTGGAGGCGATTAGGATCCTTCTAGCCTTTTCTCGTGGCTAAAGGGTTCAAGTTGCACCAAATGGATGTGAAGAGTGCTTTTTCGAATGGAGTGTTGGAGAAAGAAGTGTATGTGAGGCGCCTCCGGGGTTTGAGAGTGAGAAGTACCCCCACCGGGTGTACAAGTTGAGGAAGGCGCCGTATGGGTTGAAGCGGTGCGCCTAGAGCTTGGTATGGCGAGGTTGAGGGGATTCTTGTTTGAGAGAGGTTTTGAGATGAGGAAGGTCGATCGGACCTTGTTTTTGCCGAGGCGGGCGGAGATATCCCGATTGTGCAGTGTCTATGTGGATGATATTGTCTTTGGTGGCTCGTCTAACTCTCTTGTTGCAAGGTTTGCGGATGATATGAGCGGGGAGTTCGAAATGAGCATGATGGGTGAGTTGCAATTCTTCCTCGGGCTACAAATCAAGCAATCAAAGGAAGGAACATTTGTCCACCGGGCTAAGTACACCAAGGACATTGTGAGGAAGTTCAAGATGGAGGACTCCAAGGCTATGACGACGCCGATGAGTACGACTACGGCTCTTGATGCGGACGAGGAAGGTGAACATGTGGACCGGAAGAAGTACCGGAGCATGATCGGGTCACTCCTCTACTTGACGGCGACGAGGCCGGACATACAATTCTCGGTGTGTCTGTGCGCTCGTTTTCAAGCGTCTCCGAGGACTTCGCATCGGCAAGCGGTGAAGCGAATTTTCGTGTACTTGCGTCACACTCCCAACATCGGCCTTTGGTACTCCACGTCCTCTTCTTTGGCGCTTCATGGTTTTTGAGACGCGGATTTTGCCGGGTGTCGGTTAAATAGGAAGTCCACTTCGGGACTTGCCGCTTTTTGGGTTCTTCTTTGGTCTCCTGGTCTTCCCGCAAGCGGCCGAGTGTTGCTCAATCCACGACCGAGGCCGAGTATGTTGCCGTCGCTAGTTGTTGCTCTCGGCTCCTTTGGATCACCTACACCATGAGTGACTTTGGTGAGGAGTATACCCATGTCCCACTTCAATGTGATAGCACCGGTGCCATAAGCGTTGCAAAGAACCCGGTGCTCCATTCCAAAACCAAGCACATAGAAGTGAGGTATCATTTTTACGAGAGACAACGTAGAGAAAGGGAAGATAGCTTTGATCCATGTACCCACACATGACCAACTAGCCGATATTTTCACCAAACCCCTAGATCAAGCAACTTTCACTCGTTTGCGGGGGGAACTTGGTGTGTGCTTGATTTCTTGAGTTGGGTGTGTGGGAGCTCTCTTTTGCAGGTGGTGTCGAGCCCGTTTTGCCTCCCCTTGAGGAGCCGGCGGTTTGTAGCATATGTATAGCTTTCTTTTGTGCATTTCTTGCATTTGGCATTGCATATGTAACATGATGTATAGGCATCCTTGTATCTTAGATTGCATGCATTTTGTATCATATGCATTGGATAGGAAAAGCTTCTCCTATATACATTGTTCACCATGGGTTGCTATATATGTTCTTGTGAGCTTGTTTGGTATGCTATGGTTAGTTTGGCTTAGCTCTTGATGATCTTGATGAATGATCCATGGTTGATGGCTAATTTTTTGAAAAATGTCACATATATGCTCTCTCATGTGTAAATGCCTTTATATGATCTTGACATGTTTTAGTGGCTTTGCTATGCTTACTTTGTGGTTGGATAGCTAGTTTATTGATCATATGGGGCCAAAGGCTCATTTGCCATCATGAATGTTTAGCCCTCTTGCTTAATCTTGTGGAGGGGCATAAGTTCCTTTTTGTCGCAAAGACATTTCATGTACCAATCATAAATCTGAAAATGAAATGAAAAATGCTCGGGAAAATATGCTCCCATGTCATATGTGCTGAAATTAATTTGCTTTGGGTGCTAAACCGTTGCATGATGCCTACCAATGAGAAGTCTCATACATAGAAGTAGGCACATGGCTCGGTGGCTTTGACATGACATGAGGTGCTTTTGGGTGTTTATGATGGTCTTATGATTAGAATGGCTGTCCTAGCATGAAGTTTGAGTGGCTTTGCCATTTTGATATGTTTTGCTCATGTTTAGGTATTTGCTTATGAGAGAGTAACTTTTCGCAAAACTACTCAAATCCTTTTTAGCCTTGTCCAATGGTTGTGAAACTTGGTGATCACGTAGTTAAGGTCGTTACGAACCCGTCGAGTATCTAACTTGCTCATTTGGACTTGTGTAGCTCCTTATGATGAATTTTGTATATTCGAGAAGCTATATGTTGTAAAGTTTCGCATTTTGCCTTGATTCATGCATTGTCAACAAGGGGGAGAGGTTTGTGCATGCTTTGGGCACCTGGGAGTGTTTGGAAGGTGTTCCAATTGGTTCGGGCAAAGTTTGAGAAGTTTGGTGCAGGGCCGGTCTCTTGGGGCGGTCTAACCGCCCCCCAGGCGGTCAGATCAGGCACAGGCGGTCTAACCGCCTGTACGGGCGGTCTAACCGCCCGGGAAGTGTGAGCGGGTTTTTGCTCTCTGTTGCATTCCCGAGTTGCATTGCTGCATTTGTTCGGGGGAGTGTGCTTTGGCTCGGGGGGAGCTTGCATATGTGCGGGGGGAGCTCTTTGTGGTGATCGAGCTTTGCTTTGGTGGTTTGCGCTCTTTGCTTGAGCCGTGTTTTGTCTCGGATGTGTCGAGCCGTTTCCCTTGCCTAAGGGGTCCGAGACTTGTCTTCTTCAAGTGGTCTTGCTCTTTGCCTTTCTTTGGCTTTCGATCACTTGTTGGAGTTTCTTTCTTTTTGTTTCTTTTCTTTTCCTTTTCTCTTGTGTTACTTCATGTGAGTGTGTTGTCAATGCACTCATCAAGGGGGGAGATTGAGGACCATATGTGGTTCGAGGATCGGTGGATGGTCGCTTCCTTGTGTGATGAGTGATTGACAACGTTGTGTGGACCGATTCTTTGCTAAGTATTGCGGGGTGCGGGTTGCGGCTTGACTCGTGTTGGTGCGGGTGAAGAACAAGCGCGAAAGGTCGTTGCCGGTGAGGCCTCCAGGTGTGGAGAAGACAAGTAGGCTTCGTTCGAGGGACCCGGTGGCCAGCGGGGTCAAGTGCGGGCCGCATGGTGGCATGAACAGCAAGATGAAGTCGTGGACGGTTTCTTGGTAGAGCCTCAAAACCAAGGACGAGCCGGGACTACGTGGGAGCCGAGTCATGAGTGGAGATTGGCGGAGGCTACACCGAGTTCGCGGGGTTTGCAGTGGTTCACCAGAAAACCACTGGGTTACTCGGTTGAGCCACAAAACCGAGGCCGAAGACTCGACGAGGAGGTGCGGCCACCCAGGCCGGTTCAACCGCCCAGGAGGGGCGGTCGGACCGCCCGGGGCCGGTCGGATCCCCCGGGCCGGCCTAACCGCCCGGTGGGGGCGGTCCGACCGCCCCGCCGCCGGCGCCGAGAAGCTTCGAAGCGGAGGACACGCGTCGGGATCACAAGGCTTGCGTCGAGGCTAAGCGAGGTTGCGGTCGCCGGCATCCGTCCGATGGTGAAGACATGAAGACTTCCAAATCCGCCCTTGAGGGGCATGTATCCCTAGTTATTAGTGAAGGGTAGTTTAGTATTTTGGGTGCCTCCATATATACTCATTAGATGGGTGGATGGCGACCAACTCTTGGAACCCTAGCTCATTTGTTTTTCCATTTTCGTTCTCCTTTTTCCTTAGGATTTTAGAGGACTAGCTTGAGAGCTTCATGTGAGATTTAGAGAGAGGGATGGATGTTTGGGTGGCAAGCTAGACCTTGTACGAACCTTTCATGGCATGTATAGAAGGTTTGGCGTTGTTCATCATGGTGGTTTTCCCGTCTCCTTTGTGTTGATTTTCGGAGCTCTTTTGGCGGTATTTTGAGGACGATTTCTTGGGGTTTTTGATGGGTGTCACGTATGAGGATCTTGTGCCTCTTTGACTGGTGACTTTGCCCCCAAATTCCCTTTGAATCGGACTCGATTTGGTGGTTTCTCGAGTTGGGCGAGTTCTTGACCTAGAGAAGCGATTTCTTCGATTCCTCTTGATTGTGAGCGTTTCGGGTCGATTCCTTTGAGGTAGAGGTTGCCCAAGGGGTAACCCGACTATTCCCGAAGTTTTGCTGCAATCCGTGGAGTGATTCGGGAGATCGGGCGCAAGGAAGTTGAGGTTTGACCCGCGGGTTCGTTTTACGGGAAGGGGCGGTCTAACCGCCCGGGTGTTTCCGGGTCAAAGTTTTGTTTCGTCGGATTTTCCTCTCGTGAGTTTGTTCACCTTGATCGAGGAGCGTCCGGGTGAAATTTGGGATCGTTCTCGTGCGGTTGCTAGGTGTTCTTGGTTGGAGTTCATTGCCGGGTACGAGAGGTTAGACCGCCCCGGTGTAGCCGGTCTAACCGCCCCTAGGTCCTTGGGTGAAGTTTTGGTTTTCGCCAAGATTTTTCGGTAGCTAGCATGGCCTTGACCAGAGATCTCTCGTTGGTGAAACCGGGGTGAGTTTTGGTGCTCGGAAGAGGCGTTTCGGAGGATTTCTTGGTTACCGGTGTGGAGGCGGTCTAACGGCCCCCCTATACCGGTCTAACCGCCCCTCCGGTTAGCCGGCTTTCGAGTTGTTTTGTTGTTGTTGCTGCGTTTGTGTTGTGGTTGCTGGTAGAGTTTGTTCCTAGGACCGGTAGCACTCTAGTGGCTACGTGGTTTTGGCAAACGGAAGGTTGAAGTGCGGAGCGTGTGATTTCGGGGGTTCGACCGAGCTAGTTCATCTTGTCGGAGTTTCAATCTCCCTCTTGAAGAATTTTTATCGGCTCCCATTCACTCCCCCCCTCTCTGGTCGCCTATTCGGTCCTTCACATTCGCCGAACACTTGGAGAGCAGGCGAATCCTGTGCGAGTTGCCTAGTGTTCAACGGGCCGCCGGCGAGATCTGGGCCTTAAGACCAGCCGAATTTTAACAGGCCGACAGCGCAGCGCGCAGTAGATCAGGGGCCTTTCCTGGACTTCTGGTCTCTAGGCCAGTTGGGCCGAGCCCACTGGGCCGCTTTCGGCCAAGTGGCACTTTCAGCCCACTAACAGCCCACAAACCGAGAGGCGCTGACGTTAGTAGCCTTTTTAATGAAAATCCATTTCTATTTTCACAAAGTAATTTCAGAAATGATTTAAACCTTTGAAAAATCATAACTAATTATAGGAAGCTCAGAAAAATATAAAACTAATTTCTATAATTTCGTAATTTCGAAACCTTGCTGATTGTAGGTAGTTTGAGCTCTTTTGGATCTTCTAAAAATTGGTTTCTATTTGGAGTTATTGCTTAGATGTGCACCGTATTCTTATGTTCGCGTCGAATCTCGTGCCGCAGACCCGAGCTTCGACCAGGAGGACGCGGAGGACCCCGAGTACACTGCTCCGGACAACGACTGCTTCAACGGCAACGAAGGTGTCATGTCACTCCCAACCATGTAGATCCCATGTTGATAATTAGCTGCTAGTGCTTTACTATATATGCATTGCTCTGCTGAATTGCATAACCAGTTGATTAGCCCTGCCTTGATAATTTGATATACCCTGATTGCTTGTTTTACCTACTTCGGGACTAGCTACAGACCCCTAGCTAGTCCCATACCTCAACTGTCCATACTTTTGTTGCTTGATTATGGATGGTATTCTGGGCTTGGACTGAGACGCGGGAGATCTCGGTGTGTTTCTAGCGTGCGTTTTGGGTGCGTATCTCCTTGATGTGTTTTGGCGGGAAAGAGCCGCTTGGTTACCATTGAACGTCTGCCTCGGGAAGATGCGATCTGGCCTCTAACACGAGGGACGTGTCGTGCGGATTGGAGATGGGGAGTGCTTGCTCTCGACCCCTTAAGGACCGAGTCGACTTACCACCAGATGCAGTATCTACTTTCGTACAAACCGCTCGCCTTGTTATGGGTGGGGGTGGGGGGTGAGACTTGTAGTGGATAGCATCCCTCGTGTGGGCGGATCGGTGTGATCGTGTCGGGAGTGGGCTTGTTCCTCCTTAGAAGACTTTGCCTCGGCTAGGCCGGGAAAGGGTTCCACAGCTTTGAGGGACCTCTCGCGGGCAGTATGAGCTCTACCGCGAAGGCTGAGCCAGGCTCGGAGACGCAAGAGGGTACTATCCACTTACTTGGCCTTAAGCCGTATGGTAGGGCCTGGAATCGGTGACGGCCGGTTCCGGTCCTATTCGGCCGGGTACAGTTGTACAACCTCTGCAGAGTGTTTAAACCTATAGCTATAGTCCGTGTCCACTGGTTATGGACAGTACTACCATCTACAACTACTTCCGACTAGATACTTTTATCTTGTGCTTCTTCTCTTCCCCGAGTGAGTGAGCCCGACTTTGGCCGCTGAGATTTGGGGATAGGAGCAGGTGGGCCCCACATCGCAGATGAGAGTTGGGAACTAGATCGGGGTTGAGATCTGGTGCTTTGGTGTGGTATCCTTGAGCGGGGTGTGGACCCCAGAGGTGTGGACCTTGGAAGCGTGAGCTTCCCCGAGGTGTTGACCTCTTAGCTGAGTTCTGCTTACCTTGTTCGTTGCTATGCTGCTTTGCTTAAGCCTTCTACAGCCAGAGTAGGGTTAAATCCTGCAAAGTAGAATATACACCGCTTTTGCCTCTTTGTTGGGAAGCTGACATGACCTACCCGCTTATCGGGTAGATCCTGGTGTCTCTGACACAGAGCCGGACTACGACTTCGACAATGACAGATGGGTGGACTAGTGCTCTTTCTACGCTCGAGCTGCCTGCGGATTTGGAGTTCCTCGCGCTTTCATGGAGACGCTGCTAGACGTTTTATTTCTGTTTGATTCAGTCCCGATGGACTTGTACCCGGCATCTGCCGAAGAGATGTACTATGATTAATGTAATAATTAAATGTAATATTCTATCTATTTTGTTTTATCTTTCTGTATTGATTTTGGCATCGCTGAGACAGGGATTGCATGTGGTAGCCCTCCTGGGACTTGTGACGCCCCAGCTTTTTAGTTAACTCTAACAGCCGGTCAACCCAGTTGACAGTGGTCCAATCACGGTCAACCTGGGCCCTCACTTCGAAAAACTCACTAACCTACCCTAGTGAACCATTTTGACTAGTAGACACACTTGTGGGGCTAACCCATGGTCAAAGACTTGGTCAAACCCCTTGTTCCCCTTGTGTCCATAGATGTCTGCCGAAACTTTTGCCGCGTTCTCCAAAATTCACCTAAACACTTAAAATTCTACCTTTATGAAAGTTGTCCATCTTGTTGAGGGACACAACTTTCATGTAGATTGGCATTTCAAATTTTGAGTGGAGAAGTTTGAAAAATTGGTTGCAAAGGCAGGGTTCGCTATACAAAAGAGCAGGCTGACATTCAAAGTTGGCATTTGTGAAATTCAAAATCTGTGGAAAAAACCCCTGTAGCCTTTCTAGAAGTTGAGAGGGTGACTAGATCTACAAATTTCGTATTCACAGTTTAGTCGACTTTTATTCAAAAATTTGGAGTAATTTGAATTCAAACAGGGCACCAGCAAAAGGAAAGTGAGGGCAAGGCGCCCTGCGCCGTGACGTCACGCCGGCCGCGGGCCGCGCCTGCGCGTCGCAGGTCCTGTCGTTTGGACATCCCTGGGCCCACTACCTCGGTGGGTACCAGGACCGACTACTCTGTGGGCCCCTGGGACTACCCGACTTGCGCTCCACGGTACCTGTTGGTGTGAAGCACAAGGACTACAGAGGAGAATACTCGGTTAGGAAGCTGTACATGTCCCGCACTGTATAGAGGACTCCTAGACGTACATGTCCCCCACTGTATAGAGGACTCCTAGACGTACTCGACTAGTACTCTCTCCTTGAACCAACTTGTAACCCTGCCTCCCGGACTATATAAGGCGAGGCAGGGACCCCTCCTCTCTAATCTCATCTCACGCCGTAAGATTGCATCATCTTGTAATCGTACCCAATCAATCCAGAGCTACGCAGCATACAGGACGTAGGGTATTACGCACCTCGCGGCCCGAACCTGTCTAAATTGTGTGCCACGTGTCTCTTCCTTCGAGTTACCTATTTCAGCGAGGCCACATTCATCTACTTCAGGTACACCCCTTAGTTTGTTGCCGGTCTAAAACACCGACAGCTGGCTCGCCAGGTAGGGGATCTCGCCCGAGATCACATGGCGAACTAGACGGCTCCCGTCTACATCAAGCCAACCGTCCCCTTCAACCGTGGCGACACCTTCGTCTTCGGCGCCTGGGTTTGCACTGCTGACGACACTGGGTCTTTGCAACACCACCTCACCATGCCGCCCTACCCGGAGACCGGCCTCGTGACGCTTCCTGAAGTAGTCACGGGCGAACTCGCCGGCAAGTTCGGCGAAATTTTGCTTTTCGACTTCGAGCTTGGATCCGCCTCCAACTCGAACTCAACATCCCCGTGGGCCACCGTGTGCGAGCCGGCTGCTCAGCCATCGCCTGCGGACAGCCCGCCCCGCGAGCGCTTCGCGCGCGGCCCCCGCAACCTCGGCAGGGCCGGCACGGAGGCTCCTCCGCACGCCGGCCGGCAAGGAGCCAGTACCCGAGTACAACTCGAACTCCGACACCGCTCCCGACCGCGCCTCGGACTCCAACCCCCCCCTCTCGGCTTCTACTCGGACTCCGCGTACGAGTTCGAATTCGGGTCGGACCCTGAGGATCCCGAGTCCGAGGACAACTCTACCGAGCAACCCTTATCGGGGCCGGCTCGGGCCGGTTATAACATCCACACCGGCCGGCGGCATTCGTCCGCCGGCCAAACCGTAAGCCCGCGGACCCGATAGACGGGAACTCACGCTACGTCGCCTACCTCGACTCGCTTCCCTTCCGGGAGGGAACACCACTCACTCGAACCGAGGAGTACTCTCCAACCGAGGTGGCAAGCTCGACTCCGGCCTTGGCAACCCCGATCGCCAAGTCTTCATGGCCGCCGGCGACACGCCGAGAACTTCGGGGGCACGGGACCGGTATCTTGAAGACATCTCCGCGGACGAGCCGCTCGTCGAAGCACCCGCGGATGAGACCGACGCCAATAGGGACGCTCAACGTGAGTGTAACAGAAGGCGGAGCGAACGACGCCGGCATCTCCGAGACAACCTCCCCATCCGCAACCTCGCAGAAGCCCTCGAGCAAGTCGAGAGCAGGGTACACACCACCCCGGAGTAATGCCTCATGTCGATCACGGTGATCGCACGTCAAGCTTAGGGGATACGTGCTGGAGAAGTCATCGCCAAGCTTGCAGAACACGCCTACTTCATGCGAGTTGACAGCGAGGTCGCTCGCCCGCCCCCCGCCAGAACCGCGACAACGAAGCTACAAGTCGCAGCGCCGACCTCGCCCACAACCGTACACGAGCCGAGCTGCCGGCCCGGCCCCAACCGTACTCGTGCAAACACCGGCGGACCCTCTCAAGGCGGCAACAAGACCGCGGCCGCCGCCGGCAATCGTGAGATCATCCCCCACCGCAACCCTGACGGCGGAGGCAGCGACGGCGAAAGCTCCAACCATGGGGCCAATAGGAGGGCCGGTGGCGGAAGAGATCGTGGCAGTCGAGGCCACGCGAACAGCCACGCCTCCGGAGCCTCGCAAGGCGGCTACAATGCCCGCCAGAAGATCGAAGAGCTGCAGTGGAAGAAGTCCGCCACCGCAGGCGACAACGACGACTTCCCCGCCTTCTCTCCTAGGCTTCGCAACTTACTTCTCCCGGACAAGTTCAAGCCTCTGGGAATCACCAAGTACGACGTGAAGCAGGATCCCATTCAGTGGCTCGATGCTATGCCCTCTCCATCGAGAACGCCGGTGGCAACAACAACACCAAGTGCCTCTACTTCCCCTTCGCCCGGACCAAGCCCCGCTCACATGGCTCGAGTCGCCGGACAAGCACTCGATCGACAAGTGGGACCGACCGAAGGAGCGATTCACCAGCAACTTCGCGGGCGCTATGGGCCGATTGGGTACTCACATGGACCCGGCTATGGTGAAGCAGGAACAAGGCAAGACCCTCCGGAAGTACATGCGGCGCTTCTTCGACAAGCGCGCCACCGTAGTCGACGTCACCGACAAGGAGGTCATCGACCTCTTCCAAGACGGTCTCTACCACCGTCGCACCTTCAAAGACTTCGGTCGACGCCGCCCCAAGTCCATCCCCCATCTCAAGGACATGATCACGTCCTGGGCGGATGAAGAAGACAAAGCCAACGCCAAGTACGATGCCATCCGTGGCAAGAGCAAACAGAACACGGGCGGCGGCAGCAGCAACAACGGGAACCAAGGCGGTCGCAACAACAACAACTACTCGGGTCTCAACCGCAAGCGCAAGCCAGACAACACTGTCGCGGCTATCCGGCCGCCCGCGAAGGAGAACCCGAAGAAGACCTCCGGAGGCTTCAAAGACTTGCCGGAAGAGAAGTGCCCGTGGCATCCGGACGGCAACCACACCACCGAGCAAGGTGTTACCAACTCGGGTGAGCACTCAAGAGTACTCCCGGAACCACCGCACCCTCATGACAAGAAAGGCGAGAAGAAGAACGACGGAGGCGATGACGACTTCCGGGAACCGGCAAGACGATCAACGTCCTCTTCGGTGGACTACCTAGCGAGACGGGAACAAAAGGCTACCCGTCGAGAAGTCATGAGCATTGAACCGGCGGTTTCGACCCCTCTCGTGTGGTCGGAGGTACCCATTACCTTCTCCCGCGCGGATCAATGGACAAGCTTCTCCGAACCGGGACGGTTCCCACTAGTCTTGAAGCCGGTGGTCGCGGGCTCCAAGCTTAACAAGGTCCTCATCGACGGAGGAATCGGGCTCAACGTCCTTTTCGCCAAGACCTTGAAGAAGATGGGGCTCGACATCACCCACATGCTCATCAAGATCACCTCGCCTTTCTACGGCATCATCCCTAGCAACGCGGCTATCCCACTGGGCTCAGTGGTCCTGCCAGTTACCTTCGGGGAATCTCGGGACAACTATGGTACAGAGCACATCAAATTCGAAGTCGCGGACTTCGAGACTTCCTACCATGCCATCCTCGGCAGACCGGCTATCGCCAAGTTCATGGCGGTACCCCACTACACCTACTTGGTACTCAAGATGCCAAGTCGAGCAGGTGTACTCTCACTCCAAGGGGACTTGAAGATATCGCACGACCGCGACACGGATGCCGTGGAGATCGCCTCCACAAATCAAGTACCCAATGCTATGATGGAGATCTACGCCGCGTCAAAGAAGCTTTCCCCAAGTGAACTCGACATCCCCGAGAAGTCGAGCAAAGCCAATAAGCCTCGCCCACCGAGGAGGTTCTGGTCAAGACAATCGACCTCGAGACAGGCGACAGCAGCAGGACCACCACCATTGGGGCGGGTCTCGACCCCAGATAGGAAGACACGCTCATCAACTTCCTCCGAGCTAACTGCGACATCTTCGCGTGGAAGCCAGCGGACATGCCAGGGGTGCCCAGGGAGTTGATCGAGCATTCCCTCAACGTCGATCCTAAAGCTACCCCCAAGTGACAACACCTCCACCGTTTCGCCAACGACAGACGGGATGCCATCAAGAAGGAACTCGCCAAACTACTCGCGGCTGGCTTCATCAGAGAAGTCTTCCATCGTGAGTGGCTCGCCAACCCCGTCCTCGTCCGCAAGAAGAACTTGAACGAGTGGAGGATGTGCGTCGACTACACCGACCGAACAAGCACCGCCCCCAAGGACCCCTTCGGGTTGCCGCGGATTGACCAAGTCATCGACTCCACGGCGGGCCGCGACTCGCTCTGCTTCCTCGATCGCTACTCCGGGTACCACCGATCGCAATCAAGGAAGAAGACCGAGGAGAAGACCGCGTTCATCACCCCGTTTGGCGCGTCTCGCTACACGACCTTGTCCTTCGGGTTGAAGAACGCCGGTGCTACATATCAACGAGCTATCCGGAGCTCGCTTCAAGAGGCAACTCAACAAGAACGTCGAAGCCTACGTGGATGACGTGGTCGTCAAGACCGAAACTCCAAGACACTCATCGACGATCTTGAAGAGACTTTCGCATCCTCGCGTGAGTACCGCCGGAAGCTCAACCCGAACAAGTGCGTCTTCGGCGTACCTTTGGGCAAACTACTCGGCTTCATCATCGCCCACCGCGGCATCGAAGCCAATCCCAAGAAGATCTCCACCATCACCAGCATGAAAGCTCCCACGTGCATCAAAGACGTCCAGAAGCTGACCGGGTGCATGGCGGCCCTGAACAGATTTATCTCGAATCTTGGAGAACGGGGGCTCCCCTTCTTCAAATTGCTCAAGCATCAAGAGAAGTTCGTGTGGACCACAGAGGCGGACCAAGCCCTTGCCCAGCTTAAGGACTTCCTATCGAAGCCGCCAATCCTCACGGCTCCTCGCAAAGGCGAGCAGCTACTGCTCTACCTCACTGCGACTACTCATGTGGTCAGTACTTCCATCATCATCGAGCGGCAGGAAGATGGCCATGCCTATCAAGTCCAGCGTCCAGTCTACTTCGTCAGTGAGGTTTTGTCAGAGTCCAAGGCACGCTACCAGCCTGTACAGAAGCTTCTGTACGCAGTGCTCATCACCTCGCGGAAGCTACGACGCTACTTCCAGGAGTACTCGATCTCCATCGTCACCGACTACCAGCTCGGCGACATCCTGCGGAACCAGGATGCTACTGGAAGAATCTCCAAGTGGGCAGTCGAACTCGGCGCCCTCAACATCGACTTCAAGCCATGCACGGCCATCAAGTCGCAGGCTCTAGTCGACTTCATAGCGGAGTGGCGGGAGAACTAGCTATCTACTCCCGTACCGAGCGACCGAGCACTAGGTGATGTACTTCGACGACTCACTCAACCTCAAGGGCGCGGGTGCGGGGGTACTCTTGATCTCTCCAACGGGCGAACAACTCAAGTACGTCCCGCAAATCTTCCGGGAAGGTCTCAAAAAACGAAGCCGAGTACGAAGCCCTCGCTACACGGGCCCGCCTCGCGGCTTCACCGGGCATCAAGCGGCTACTAGTCTACGGCGACTCCGCAAAGTGGTCATCAACCAAGTCAACAAGTCCCGGGACCGCAATAAGTAGAACATGGATGCCTACCGCCTAGAAGTCCGCAAGCTCGAGAACAAGTTCTATGGTCTCGAGCTCCACCACGTCGTCCGTGACAACAACATTGCGATGGACGTCCTATCGAAGCTTGGTTCTACTCGCGCTCAAGTACCCGGCGGGTGTCTTCGTCCACGAGCTCCACGCGCCATCCATCCCGAGCCGGCCGCCACCGACCACCGTCCCTACGCATCCCCCGACCGGCCGGGATGTCATGATGATCGACGTGGACCGGAGGCGCCCTTCATCGACTACCTCAGCGAACAGAAGGTTCCCTCGGACAAGAACTTGGCTGAGCAGCTCATCCGCCGTGCCAAGTCCTACGTCCTCATAAGAGACAAGCTCTGCAGGCGGGGCGCATCTTCAGGAGTACTCATGAAGTGTGTACCCAGACAAGAAGGCAAAGACATCTCGGAGGAGATCCATAAAGGCATCTGCGGCAACCACGCGTCCTCTCGCACACTGGTCAGCAAGGCTTTCCGACGAGCCTTCTACTGGCCCATAGCTCTGGGCGAGGCCGAAGAACTCGTTAGAAGGTGCCAAGGGTGCCAATACTTCGCCAAGCAGCAACATGTCCCAGCCTACAAGCTAGTCACCATACCGCCAACCTCGCCTTTCGCCTGCTGGGGGCTCGACATGATTGGGCCACTCCCAGCTGCGCCAGGTGGATTCAACAGAGGACTGGTGGCCATCGACCAGTTCACCAAGTGGATCGAGGTCAAGCCGGTTACATGCCCAAAGGCTGATAGAGTACTTGACTTCCTGGATGAACTCGTGCATCGCTACGGACTACCCAATCGCATCATCACAGACCTGTGCTCCAACTTCAACAATCACGTTCTGGGAGTACTGCGAGAACAACGGGATCGACGTCCGATATGTCTCAGTCGCCCATCCTCGGGCCAATGGACAAGTCGAGCGCGCCAACGGGATGGTGCTCGACGCTCTCAAGAAGCGGCTTCACGACGCTGCCAACTCTAAAGGAGGCAAGTGGATCGAGGAACTACCCAATGCTCTCTAGGGGCTATGTACTCAGCCCTCCAAGCCAACGGGGCAATCCCCATACTTCCTGGTCTACGGCTCCGAAGCAATCCTCCCTGCTGATGTCATGTGGGATTCACCAGCAGTGGAGCACTACGACGAAGGCGTCTCCGAATACAGCAGACGAGTTGACATCGATGGACTCGAAGAAGCTCGCTGTGCCGCCCTCGTCCAATCAGCAAGGTACCTGGAGGGTATCCGACGCTACCATGATCGCAACGTCAAGGAACGTTCCTTCAACATGGCGATCTTGTCCTCCCTCGCATCCAGAACACGGAAGGACTACACAAGCTCAGCTCGCCCTGGGAAGGTCCCTTCACAGTCGCAAAGGTGACCGGACTGGGCTCCTACCGTCTCCAGACTCTTGAAGGCGAAGACGTCAATAACTCGTGGAACGTCGACCAACTTTGTCCGTTCAACGCCTAGTCTACACGACTACGCTGGGGGCTCAAGTCTACACGACTACATCAAGACCTCCTTGCTGTAAGCGGCCCCCGGGTCCAGGCATCAGTCTCCGGACTACTCCTCTCCAGAATCCAGCCCACGCGGCTACCTACGGATCCTGGGCTGCGACGAGCGACAAAGGACTCTAGCAGCGGTCTACAGAGAGACCATGTACTCCCAGATCCAGCCTACACGGCTACTACGGGTCTACTGCTGTAAGCAGCTGCACGCCCTAGCACTACTTAGCTGTAAGCGGCCTCCAGGTCCTTGCGACTACTCTATAACCACGGCCCTGGCCATCCAGGTGTACTTCTTCAGTAATAAAGTTTGATTCTCTATCAACTATGTTACTGTCTACTTCCCTCAACGGGACTACTGGCGAGTACGACTACTCTCGACGACTCCAGGATGGGACTCCGCACTCACTGATCGCGATAACGAGTACTCATTCATGGAAGTTTCTTTCATTCACACTTAAACAATTTCATTACAATTGTTTATGTACAACTACTGCTACGAGCTAACATTACAAGACTACTGGAGATTGAGCTTCTCGGTGACTTGGTCAGCAATGGGCGCCATCTGCTCCAGCAATTCCGCGTACTGCACGTCCGTGTAGTTGGTGGCTAGGTCGCCGGCGACTACGTCCATGGGGGCCTTCGGGAAGTACAACTTCATGAAGGCCAGCACCTGGTTCGGGATCGACTTCGCCAAGTGCTTGACGTAGGCCACCAAGCGGCTGGGGGCTTCCTTCAGCCGGTCCACCAGTGGAGCTATCTTCGGACTGCCAGGGTGAGGCACCAGCACCCTCGCGATGGGGAGCGTGGCTTCCTCGAGTTCCTTGAGTTGAGCCCGCAGCCTCTCGCAGTCCTCATTCAGCTTCTGCAAGGATTTGTAGCAGTTGACGAGGTCACGATCTGATGCAATACGGAGCTCCATGTGCTTGTCGCACTCGTAAGCAAGCTCCTTATAATCGTACTCCAGTACCTGGCGGGCCTCCTGCTCTCAGTAGAAGAGATTCTTCAGATCAGTCTCTGAAGCCTTCAGCTGATCGACCTTTCTCTCAAGCTCTGCAATCAACAAGGCACAGAGGGTCAGACTACTTCAAGCTACCATCAACAAGTACTCGACAAGGCGGTCGCGTACCTTTGTTCTTGTTGCGAAGAGACTTGTTCTTTCACACCAGATCGTCGCTCTTCGCCTGCATCTCATGGACGTCATTGTGATACTTGGCGAAGGCGGTGTCCAGCTTCGACTGCATGGCGGCGGTTTGCTTTCGGGACTTCATGAGTTCCTCCTCCAAGGCTTCCGCTTGGAGCACGGCGTCGCCGAAGCCTTGAAGCATGTTGGACTTCTCCCGGGACCTCTCCGCGACATCCTGCAACACACAACACATGTCAAAATGGGTACTCAACATTAAAGGATTGACTACTCAAAGGTGTTGACTACTCACCTCCATCCACTGCTCGGCCTGGCGCACCGCCTCCAGATGCCGAGCTACCGTCGCCGGGTCGACGAGATCATCCGCCAACAACTCGATCCCACCACGACTACTCGTCGCGGCTTCGGTCATTGGCGCCGAGTGGATTGGCTCCGCATCCTGGATCTCCGGCGAGCGCACGACTACCTCCAGAGTGGGTTCTGGCAGCATGTCGTCGCCCTCTCCTCCAGCCGTCGCGGCGACTTCTTCGACGGCCTCCTCCACCTTCTCGGGAGCTTCTCCGGCAGCTCCCTGGGTCTCCGGTGCCACGTCTTCAACGGGCACCGCAGCCGAGATATCACTCCCCTCGGCTTCAGCACCTGCCATCAAAGTACAAGTGTATCAGTCACACCTGGTGGTTTCGACTACTCTCCGAGGCTACTTACACCTGAGAGAGTACTCACCTTCAACGATGTTGGCCTCAGGCAATGTAGCCTCAGCGGCTGGCGCCTCGGGTTCTCCCTGAGGAGCGGGAGCGGACTCTTCAGCGGGTGGCGCGGCTTCCTCTTCCGCCACTGCAGCAGCGGGTTCATCCCCCTCCCAGGACAGGTCCGTCGATTTCCTGCAGAGTATACAAGCTGGTTGTAAAACGAGTATGACTACCACATCCAACGTACTACTCGGGAAGGATCAATACTTACATGCTCGACCGGATCACCGTCACAGTTGGGGCGCCGAGGATATTGGCGATGTCGACCAGTCCCGCCTCGGCAGGTGCCTCCTCCCGCGCCTCGGCGGCCGCTACCTCTTCGGTGGCGGCGGCGGGCCGGGCCGAGGACCAGGAGCATCTCGGTGGTCGATGGATGACCGCTCCTCGGTGATGAGTGATTGACAACGGGTGTTGCACCGACTCTTGGCTTAGTGTGCGGGTGTAGGTTGCGGCCTAGTTCGTGTTGTTGCGGGTGAAGAACGAGCGCGAAAGGTCTTCGGCCTTGAGGGGCCTCCGGGAGATGGAGAGACAAGTAGGCTCGGTTCGAGGGACCCGGTGGACGGCGGGGATCGGGTGCGGGCCACATGGTGGCGACACGAGCGAGACGAAGTCATGGACAAGCGAGCGGTGCACGGTGGCGGTCGAGTCAAGTGGTTTGGCGGGGAGGCCGGGACCGAGCACGCGGGGTTTGGTGGTTTGCCCACAAAACCATCGGCGGACGGTTTCTTGGTTAGGGCCTCAAAACCAAGTCCGAGGGCCCAACACGACCGAGACGAGGATCGGGCGTGTCGGGAAGCTTCGAGGCGGAGGACACGCGGTGGGATCGCATGGCTTGCGTCGGGAGGACGCGGGGGTGCGGCAAAGGCGTGGCCGTTCGATGGCAAGACCCACAAACATCACCTAAATGCCCCTACGTGGGTTGTATCGCCGTAGTTATGTTAGGGGTAGTCGAGTCATTTACCACTCCGGCGGGACCGATATATAAGCCATGAGTGTGTGTGGATGGCTCTCTCTCCGCGACTTAGGGTTTCATTTCCTCCCTCCCATTTCTCATTTTCGTAGCCCTTTTTTTCTTCCATTTTTCTCTAGGCTAGCATGAGAGCTTCATGAGAGATTTGTTGAGAGGGATGGATGCTAGGGCGGCATGCTAGACCTTGTGAATCTTTCCTGGTTTGTATAGAAGATTTGGGGTTGTGTTTTCGTGGCCTTTTTGTGCTTGTTTTCGTGCCTTTGTTCCCGGTTCGATTCCGCGGATTTGAGTGGGTTTCTCCCCGGATTTCTTTGAGGAAAACATGGATAGATGTCTCGTGCATCTTTGTGATTGATCTTGTGCCCTCAAAAGCCGGGAAACCACTTGGATTCAAATTTTTTCGTTCGGTGCTCTAGCTTTTGGTGGTGCTCAAAGGATTCGCGATTCCCGGTGATTTAGGGAGTTAGGAGGCAAG
The DNA here is from genome assembly GCA_947561735.1 of Cenchrus americanus. Classification (NCBI taxonomy): domain Eukaryota; kingdom Viridiplantae; phylum Streptophyta; class Magnoliopsida; order Poales; family Poaceae; genus Cenchrus; species Cenchrus americanus. The sequence goes on along the minus strand of OX387244.1, from coordinate 92,195,552 downwards.
ATTTTTGGGCTATAGCATCCTTGTGTGACGCTTTTCAAGTCCCCAAACCCTTGTCTCCATAGCTTCAACCGTTTGGGAAATCCGATGATGATTTGGGGGAGTTGACTTTCGGGGTCGGGCGTTTTCTGCTCTGTCCGCACCTGGCGGACAGTCCGCGGGGTGCTGGCGGACGGTCCGCGCGGCTAGGGTTCGTCCTGTGTTCTTCGTGTTCTTGCTCGTATTTTGTTTCGATCCGTCGCGATTTTGGTTTTCGGTTGGACGGAGTTTCGGACGGTCCGCGGTGTTGGGCGGACGGTCGCGGTGCACGGCGGACGGTCCGCGTGCTTGCCCGCGGACGGTCCGTGGTTCGCGGTGTGCCACCGGGTGGTTACGTTGGCTTTAACGGACGGTCGCGGCTCGGGCGGACGGTCCGCGGCTCGGGTGCGGACGGTCCGCGGTACCCGGCCGGACGGTCCGCGCGGCTCATCGCGGACGGTCCGCCCCCTGTCCGGCCGGACGGTCGGCCCGAGGTGCGCGGTTGCTTCTTGGTTCGATTCCTCTCCTTCTTCTTTCGTGCTTCCGCGTGTGCTTCAAGGAATCGTTCCTAAGGCTAGAGGTTTATCCATAACCTCGTGGTCTTGGCGATTGGTGTGTGATTCGATCCATCGCTCGTGTGTGACCAGGGATTTGACTAGGGCATAGGCGGGTTCTTTCGGAAGAATTTTTACCGGCTCCTATTCACTCCCCCCCTCTCTAGTCGCCATCGATCCTTCACCGGCTCTCGTGCTCCCCTAAGTAACGGGGGGCTGGAGCTCCATCCGCGCTAAAAGTTCCTCCACGGTGGGGGGCCGGGCTAAGACTACCCCCCCCCGGCTCCCCCACGGTGTCCCAATCGCCTTCGACGCCTGCTCAACGGGGTCGGAAGGCGGCACCTCTTGCAAGCAAGGAAACTTCGTCGTCAACACACAAACTCGAGATATGAGTACTCGACTACACTAGTGAAGACGGCTTACCTCCTGGGATGTGGTCTCAATGACCTTCATCTTCTTGGCCACGCGCTTGCGGGCCACATTGCGCGGCCTCCTTGGCAGCGCGGGCAGACTAGCCTCTAGTCTAGCCGGCGGATCCTGAACGAGAGGTATGTGCGGCAATCCAGGGCGGCTGAACCGCGACCGCAGCTGGAAGCGCTCTTCGAGCGTCTCTTCATCGTCGTCCTCCTCGGACGTGTCCTCGACAACAACTGTGTCATCTCCTTCACCAACCTCACGCCGCTCCTTGGCCTTGGCCTTCCCTTCCTCTGGGACCTCGACAAGCTGAGGAGGCAAGGCCGGCTCGGACATGAACTTCGCCAAGTCATCCTGCAAGACGCTCAACTCGTCAGTACGACTACTCTTATGTAATGAGTACTCGGCAACTGATGCGGCTACTAACCTCCTTTCGTGGGCGCGCGGCGGAGTACTCTGGTACTAGGCACGGTGTGTACACCGGCATATCTTTGAAGATCCGGGCCAGCCTATCAACAATGTCGTTGTCGTCGACTTCATCTCCAGGCATCCGTGATGTATCGTCGTCGCCGGTGTACTCGTACCCTAGGGTGTCGCGGGTCATCAGCGCCTGCACCCTTCGCTTCATAAAGGCCGAAGGCCACATGTTCGGCCCTCGGCCGGCTTCCCTCGGCGCCTTGATCTTCGCCGGCGGCTCGAGGCAACCGAAGACCTTCTTGCATCGCCGGCTCCGAGTTCCACCACGGGCGGTGCTTGGGTCGTTTCCCACTCCGCTTCGGCGCCTCCGGGTGGTGGTTCGTGACGTAGAACCACTTTGCCTTCTAGTCTTGGTTGGAATCTATCAGCTTGTAAGAGAGGTACTGCTCGGCGGCATCCTCCCTCATTTGGATCCCTGCTCCTCCGACTACCCGCGGATTGCTGGCGCTGGGCTAAGGCTTCACCTGGAAGAACTTTCGAAACAAGATCCAATGGGGCTTGATCCCTAAGAAGGCCTCGCAAAAATGTACAAAGACGGCGGTGTGGAAGATACCGTTGGGGTTGAGGTTGAGGTACTCGATGCCGTAGTACCCCAGCAGCCCCTTGAAAAAATCGCTCGCCGGGAGGGACAGTCCGCGCTCCGTGAATCGGGTGAACATCGAAATTTCATCCAGGTTCTTCTCCATGGGGTACGGATCCCCTGCGGCGGCCCTCCACATATCCACCTCCTTCTCCCGCAAGAACCCACTGTTGAGAAGGGCCAGCAGGTCTTCGGTCTTGGCCTTTGACTTTTTCCACTCCCGATTTGGATCGGGTCGCGGCGGTGACACCGGCGGTGATGTCCCCGCGGTAGATCCAGCGGCCTCATCGCGGGACCTCTTCTTCCCCGCGACGGCGGCCTTCGTGGTCTTCGATGGCGAAGGCTTCATTCTCCAAGTGCAAGGAGTCTTCACTCGCATTCACTCGGAAGCTACGGCGGTGGCTAACGACGGCGGCGCGCTCGGATCTAATCTCTCCTCGACGGCGGCAGTGCACGCTGGCGGTGGTTCCTAGGCACGGATTGCTGGGAATGGCTACAGATGCGCGTGGTGAAAAACCGTAAGGGTTTTGGTTTCTAATTATAAGTCAACAGCGGCCCCTCCAACGGCCGGACGGATAAGTCTGCGCTCATTGACTCAGCGGCGGAGCCTGACTCTTCAACTTCTAGTCGACGCACTTCATCTCGGGGGCTCGGCTACTTCTACTCGGCTTCGTGGGTAGCAACAAGACTCAAGAGCAACTCAAGACACATTCGACAAGATGACCCTTCAATTCGAGAGGAAGTACTCGACTCAAGGCTCGGGGGCTCCGTGCCACGTGTCCTTCGGTTTTTTCTCCGGATTTCTCAGGATTTTCTTGCCAAAACATCGAGATGGACCCTCGCCCGAGTCTACAACTCAACCTAAGGCTCGGGGGCTACTCCATATGGAGTGCGATTTTGCAATCGCACCTCCATATTAGTTTCGGCTTTAAGACCGAGGACCATGTGTGGTTCGAGGACCGGTGGATGGTCGCTTCCTTGTGTGATGAGTGATTGACAACGTTGTGTGGAGCGATTCTTGGCTAAGTATTGCGGGTGCGGGTTGCGGCTTGACTCGTGTTGGTGCGGGTGAAGAACAAGCGCGAAAGGTCGTTGCTGTGAGGCCTCCGGGTGTGGAGAAGACAAGTAGGCTTCGTTCGAGGGACCGGTGGCCGGCGGGGGTCAAGTGCGGGCCGCATGGTGGCATGAACGACAAGATGAAGTCGTGGACGGTTTCTTGGTAGAGCCTCAAAACCAAGGTCGAGCCGGGACTACGTGGGAGCCGAGTCATGAGTGGAGATTGGCGGAGGCTACACCGAGTTCGCGGGGTTTGCGGTGGTTCACCGGAAAACCACTAGGTTACTCGGTTGAGCCACAAAACCGAGGCCGAAGACTCGACGAGGAGGTGCGGCCACCCGGGGACGGTTCACGCGCCGGGAGGGGCGGTCGGACCGCCCGGGTCCGGTCGAATCCCCGGGGCCGGTCTAACCGCCCGGGGGGCGGCCCCGATCGCCACGGCCACCGGCGGCCGAGAAGCTTCGAAGCGAAGGACACGCGTCGGGATCGCAAGGCTTGCGTCGAGGCTACGCGAGGGTGCGGTCGCCGGCATCCGTCCGATGGTGAAGACATCAAGAATTCCAAATCCGCCCTCGAGGGGCATGTATCCCTAGTTATTAGTGAAGGGTAGTTTAGTCTTTTGGGTGCCTCCATATATACTCATTAGATGGGTGGATGGCAGCCAACTCTTGAACCCTAGCTCATTTAGTTTTTCCATTTTCGTTCTCCTTTTTCCTTAGGATTTTAGAAGGCTAGCTTGAGAGCTTCATGTGAGATCTAGAGAGAGGGATGGATGTTTGGGTGGCAAGCTAGACCTTGTACGAACCTTTCATGGCATGTATAGAAAGTTTGGCGTTGTTCATCATAGTGGTTTTCCCGTCTCCCCTTGTGTTGATTTTCGGAGCTCTTTTTGGTGGTGTTTTGAGGACGATTTCTTGGGGTTTTTGGTGGGTGTCACGTATGAGGTTCGTGTGCCTCTTTGGTGGTGACTTTGCCCCCAAATCCCCTTTGAATCGGACTCGATTTGGTGGTTTCTCGAGTTGGGCGAGTTCTTGACCTAGAGAAGCGATTTCTTCGATTCCTCTTGATTGTGAGCGTTTCGGGTCGATTCCTTTGAGGTAGAGGTTGCCCGGGAGGTAACCCGGCTATTCCCGAAGTTTTGCTGCAATCCGTGGAGTGTTTCGGGAGATCGGGCGCGAGGAAGTTGAGGTTTGACCCGCGGGTTCGTTTTACGGAAGGGGCGGTCTAACCGCCTACGGGGGCGGTCTAACCGCCTTGGGTGTTTCCGGATCAAAGTTTTGTTTCGCCGGATTTTCCTCGTGAGTTTGTTCGCCTTGATCGGAGGAGCGTACGGGTGAAATTTGGGGTCATTCTCGTGCGGTTGCTAGGTGTTCTTGGTTGGAGCTCGTTCTTTGGGTACGGGAGGTTAGACCGCCCCTGGTAGCTAGTCTAACCGCCCCTAGGCCCTTGGTGAAGTTTTGGTTTTTGCCAAGATTTTACGGTAGCTAGCATGGCCTTGACCGAGAGATCTTTGTTGGTGAAACCGGGGTGAGTTTTTGTTCTCGGAAGAGGCGTTTCGGAGGTTTTCTTGGTTACCGGTGGAGGCGGTCTAACCGCCCCCTATACCGGTCTAACCGCCCCCTGCGGTTAGCCGGCTTTCGAGTTGTTTCCGCTGTCGTTGCTTGCGTGTGGGTTGTGGTTCTTTGGTAGAGTTTGGTCCTAGGACCGGTAGCACTCCGGTGGCTACGTGGTTTTGGCAAGCGAAGGTTGAAGTGCGGAGCGTGTGATTTCGGGGGGTTCGACCGAGCTAGTTCATCTTGTCGGAGTTTCAATCTCCTTCGAGAAGAATTTTTATCGGCTCCCATTCACTCCCCCCTCTCGGTCGCCTAATCGGTCCTTCAAGTGGTATCAGAGCCGGTTCGGGTCTTTGTTGACTCTAACCAGTCTAAGATCCAAGGATGGCGTACCAGGAACGGGGTTCGGGTCCTCCACACTTCGATGGCAAGAACTACCGGATGTGGAGCAAGCGGATGGGTGCGTTCCTCCGCGGAAAGGGTCGGCTTCTTTGGGATGTCACGGTGGACACGGGCTATGTCCGGCCAATGGATTTCCTTGCTCCGGGGGTTGAGGGACGGATTCGACGCCAACAATAAGGCGGTCGACTACTTGTTTCGTGCTTTGTGTCGGCCGAGTTCGATCGGGTGCACACCAAGCACTTGGCTTGTAGGATTTGGGCGGTGTTGAAGGAGGCTCATGTTGGGAACGCCCGAGGTTCGAGCACGGATGTAGTACGAGAACTTCACTCATCTCCCGGTGAGTCCATCGATGCCTTGTTTCGAGAGGTTCACGGTGGTTGTGAACAACATGAGGGCCAATGTGGACGTGCTCCCGTACGATGATCATGATAGAGCGGTCAAGCTCTTACACTCTTTGGATCATACGATATGGGGGCGGAAAGTTTGAGGCCATTGTCGAGTCGGAGAAGTATGACACTCGACGGTGAACGAGTCCGTTCTCGAAGCTCAAGTCGGCCGAGGTGGATAGAGGCATGATCGCAAGCTCGAGGGACCGACCGATTCCCATAGTCTTGCCCTCGTTGGTGGTTCCAAAGGAAAGGCTAACTCTAACCCATCCACCGGGATGTTCTCTTTTTCCTCTTTGATGTCTATGCCGGATGAGGAGTTTGATGACCTTGGAGAGGACGAGCCGGCGCTCCCGACGAGGTGGTTCGAGAGGCCGCACGAGAACCACGTGAACATGAGGAGGAACACGAGGACTTGCTTCCAGTGCGGCAAGCCGGGACACTTCGTCGTCGACTGCCCGGAGAAGGCCGAGAACAAGGACAGCTACAAGCACAAGCCGAGGAAGGATGGCAAGTACCGTTCGAGGCGCGACCACAAGAGCAAGCACAAGAACAAGTACAAGGACGAGCGACGATCGAGGAAGAAGGAGAGCCGAGGAAAGGCCCGAGCGATGGTTGGAGCGAGCGACGTCGACTCCAGTTCCGCGTACTCCACCTCGAGCTCGAGCAGCAGTGAAGACGAAGGCGATTGTCGCAAGAACAAGAAGTCGTCCAAGAACCTGAGCGGGCCGAGCCGCCGCGAGAGATGGCTTCGCACCATGGCGGCGAGCTCCGGCAGCAAGAAGAGCACACGGAGCGACTCGGACTGCGAGTCCGACGACGAGGTGCGTGATGAACTTCCCTTCTTGCGCCGGGAGAATGAGAGGCTTGTCTCTTTGCTTGATAACAGTGATGACATGCTTAGAGAGGCCAAGAAAATGAGAAAAGAGCTTAGGGCTTCACTCGAGGATGCTAGGACTAGAGTGGGTGAGCTAGAGACACGAGGTGCTTGATAGCAAGCTTGAGATTGATTCGCTTAAGGCTAGCCCTGTTGTTTCGGATGAGAATGATTGTCTTGATTGCTCCATATTTCTTGCGATCTTGCTTTGTTTAAGGAGAAGCATGCCTCCAAGTGTGAGGAACTAGATGTGCTTAGGGTTGAAGTGGGCCGAGCTTAAGTCTAGACCTGCTTTGCTAGGTGCTTGCACTTCTTGCCCTGTTTTGCATGCTAAGATTGATGAGATGCATACTTACACTAGTTCGCTCGAGGCTAAATTGAAGGAACCCATGCCTACATCTTGCTCTACCTGTGAAATGCATGCATTGAAAAATTTGGAGCTTGCACATTATGTTGATCGTTTGCGGGATGAGAATGATGACTTGAGGAAGTTGATGGGTTGGTTGTCCGGTCATGAGCCTCGGTTGAGGATGATGATCGAGGCCTTTAAGAGGCAAGATGGTGAGGGACTTGGGGCAAACAAGGTTGGTGAGGGAAGTGGAGAGAATATCCGGAGCCACCAAAAACCCACCACAAAAATGATTTCCCTCCAAAACCCAACCACCTTAGGAACCGACTAGACACAACCCCGGCTCCACCTATATTTCCTACACCCACAAATGATCTCCGAAGGCCTATTAAGTTTGTGAGAACTTCGGGAAAGTGTTCTTTGGGAGAGTGAGAAGGCAAGTGAGGAGAAATCGGTGGAGGAGTTGAGTGGAGAGAAACCAAGCGAGCGGCCCCAATCCAAGCCTAAACCTAAGCTTGTGAGGTTTCGTTGTGGCCATTGTGGGAAAGAGGGTCACAAGGATGAGTTTTGCTTCAAGAGGAAGCGGGAAGAGAGGATGGCAAAGGAGTGGGCGAACAAGGATAGGTACAACCCTTCCCATGGTGTACCTAAGCCTCGTATGCCACTGCCCGGGGGTAAGGCCGTGGTGAGAAGTGTTCCGGCATGGGGAGATGCGAGTTCCCGCAGCCGAGGAGCGGTTACGGGAGGGGGCGGTCGGGAGGCCGGCCCGGCTAGGCGGTCGGGCCGGCCCGGCCCGAAGGGGGGCGGTTAGACCGGCCCGGCTAGGCGGTTTAACCGCCCCCCCCACTCCGGGCGGAGTTGTTTTCGAGGTGGTGAGTCGAGAGGTTTCGGGTACGGGAGGTGGAGTTGCTGGTGGTTGGTCCGGAGAGACAGCAGGTGGTCGGTTGCTAGGCATTCTCCCCCTCGAGTTCACTACGGGGATGGGAGGAGTCGTAGCTTTGAGAAGGAGAGGAGGGACGTTCCACGGGTGGTCTTCCGTGGTTTTGGTCCTCCTCCGGGCAAGGTGAGGGGTGGTTTCCTCGGAGTGGTTACCGAGGTGGTGTTCGTGGTGGTAGTTATGGTAGGAAAGATGGCTTGATGTGTGCTAACCCCACTTTCGAGCAAATGGCTCGGCCTTTCGGTTTTCCTCCTTTGGTACTAACCCCAGTGCTAAGTCGTTTGTTCGCTCACGTGCTTGTTTTTGAATTTCAGGTGGGAGACTTGAAGAACATTTGGTTGATTGACTCCGGTTGCTCGAGGCATATGACCGGAGACAGGGGGTGGTTCTCAAGTCTCGTCCCGGTGGTGACGAAGAGGTACATCACCTTTGGGGACAATGGGCGTGGGCGTGTGCTTTCAGAAGGTGAGATAAAAGTGAGTGACAAGATCACTCTGAGGCGTGTTGCTCTTGTTCAATCGCTGGGGTACAATTTGCTTTCTGTGTCCCAGTTGTTGGATGAGGGCTTTGAGGTGTTGTTTCGGCCGGTGGTTCTCGGATCTTGGACTCTCGAGGGGACCTTGTTTGTATGGTCGTTCCCGAGGTCAGGTGTTTCGTGCTGATTTTTCTCGGTCTTCGGGTGTGGAGCATTGTTTCTTGGTGGTTCTTCGAGTGAGTTGTGGAAGTGGCATAGGAAGTTGGGTCACTTGAGCTTTGACCTTTTGTCTCGCTTGAGTAAACTCAATTTGGTCCGAGGATTGCCACGGTTGAGGCTTGAGAAAGAGTTCGTTTGTGCTCCGTGTAGGCATGCCAAGATGGTGGCCTCTTCTCACCCGCCTCTCACCGATGTGATGACTGAGCGTCCATGCGAGCTGCTCCATATGGACCTTGTTGGCCCAGCTCGTGTGCGATCTGCGGGTGGGAAGTGGTATGTCCTTGTTGTGGTGGACGACTATTCTCGGTATGCTTGGGTGTTCTTTCTCGAGGATAAGGGGGAGACGTTTGGTTTTGTTCGAGATCTAGTCTTGAGGTTGAGGAACGAGAGGCACGGAGATGCCATACGAGCTATCCGCAGTGATAATGGCTCGGAATTCAGGAACTCTCGTTTTGAAACCTTTTGCCATGACTTGGGTCTTGAGCACCAGTTTTCGAGTCCGTATACGCCTCCCTAGAATGGTGTTGTGGAAAGAAAGAACAGGACCTTGTGCGAGATGGCTCGGACGATGCTTGATGAGCATAGGACTCAGGAGGTATTGGGGTGAGGCGGTGAATACCGCGTGCTATGTGTCGAACGGGATATACCTCGAGTGCACAAGAAGAAGACATGTTATGAGTTGATGCATGGTCGCACACCCAAGGTGAGTCACTTCCATGTCTTTGGTTGCAAGTGTTTCATTCGAAGAAGGGCGGGAAGTTGGATAAGTTTGAGGCTAGGTACGTCGATGGCATTTTCTTTGGTTATGCATCTCATTCTAGAGCATATCGTGTGCTCAATCTTGAAACTAACCAAATCGTGGAGACTTGCGAGGTAACCTTTGACGAGACAGAGCCACGTAGTCAGCTTGTCTTTGAGTGTGCAGGTGATGATGAGCTTGGCGAGGAGATCTTTCAGGAGGAGGAGCATGAACATGGTGATGATGAGGATGGCGGTGCGGTGCCCCCGGCTGAACATGTACCCACTACTTCGACTACGATGATGGAAGGACCCTCGCTACACCTACGACGACAAATCAAGAACGAGGAGAAGTTGATGTTGAGGGGGAGGTAGCTTCGAGGCGAGAACCTCCCCGGCGAGTACAAGTGGATCACCCGGCTTCGAGGATCATCGGCGACATGGATGAACGCACTACACTTTGTCGAGGGTTCGAAACAACTCCCATTTCGCTCATCTTGCATTTGTTGCTACTTTTGAGCCCAAAGACATTGGACACGCACTATCTGATCATAATTGGGTTAATTCGATGCATGAGGAGTTGGAGAACTTTGAGAGGAATTGAGTGTGGGAGTTGGTTGACCCTCCCCCACGGTGTAAGCTGATTGGTACAAAGTGGGTTTGGAAAAACAAAGAGGGATAGAAAGGTGAGGTTGTGAGGAACAAGTCCAGGCTTGTTGCTCAAGGGTTCAGTCAGAAGGAGGGGATTGACTACGAGGAGACCTTTGCTCCCGTAGCCGTTTGGAGGCGATTAGGATCCTTCTAGCCTTTTCCGTGGCTAAAGGGTTCAAGTTGCACCAAATGGATGTGAAGAGTGCTTTTCGAATGGAGTGTTGGAGAAGGAAGTGTATGTGAGGCGGCCTGCGGGGTTTGAGAGTGAGAAGTACCCCCACCGGGTGTACAAGTTGAGGAAGGCGCCGTATGGGCTGAAGCGGGCGCCTAGAGCTTGGTATGGTAGGTTGAGGGGGTTCTTGTTTGAGAGAGGTTTCGAGATGGGGAAGGTCGATCGGACCTTGTTTTTGCCGAGGCGGGGGCGGAGATATCCCGATTGTGCGGGTGTACGTGGACGATATTGTCTTTGGTGGCTCGTCTAACTCTCTTGTTGCAAGGTTTGCAGATGATATGAGCGGGGAGTTTGAGATGAGCATGATGGGTGAGTTGCGGTTCTTCCTCGGGCTACAAATCAAGCAATCAAAGGAAGGAACATTTGTGCACCGGGCTAAGTACACCAAGGACATTGTGAGGAAGTTCAAGATGGAGGACTCCAAGGCTATGACGACGCCGATGAGTACGACTACGGCTCTTGATGCGGACGAGGAAGGTGAACACGTGGACCGGAAGGAGTACCGGAGCATGATCGGGTCACTCCTCTACTTGACGGCGACGAGGCCGGACATACAGTTCTCGGTGTGTCTGTGCGCTCGTTTTCAAGCGTCTCCGAGGACTTCGCATCGGCAAGCGGTGAAGAGAATTTTCAGGTACTTGCGTCACACTCCTGACTTCGGCCTTTGGTACTCCGCGTCTTTCTCTTTGGCGCTTCATGGCTTTTCTGACGTGGATTTTGCGGGTGTCGGTTGGATAGGAAGTCCACTTACGGGACTTGCCGATTTTGGGTTCCTCTTTGGTGTCTTGGTCTTCCCGCAAGCGGTCGAGTGTTGCTCAATCCACGACCAGAGGCTGAGTATGTTGCCGCGCTAGTTGTTTCTCTCGGCTCCTTTGGATCACCTACACCATGAGTGACTTTGGTGAGGAGTATACCCATGTCCCACTTCAATGTGATAGCACCGGTGCCATAAGCGTTGCAAAGAACCCGGTACTTCATTCCAAAACCAAACACATAGAAGTGAGGTATCATTTTCGAGAGACAACGTAGAGAAAGGGAAGATAGCCTTGATCCATGTACCCACACATGACCAACTAGCCGATATTTTCACCAAACCCCTAGATCATGCAACTTTCACTCGTTTGCGGGGGGAACATGGTGTGTGTTTGTTTTCTTGAGTTGGGTGTGTGGGAGCTTTCTTTTGCGGTGGTGTCGAGCCCGTTTTGCCTCCCCTCGAGGAGCCGGTGCTTTGTAGCATAGGTATAGCTTTCTTTTGTGCAATTCTTGCATTTGGCATTGCATATGTAACATGATGTATAGGCATCCTTGTATCTTAGATTGCATGCATTTTGTATCATATGCATTGGATAGGAAAAGCTTCTCCTATATACATGGTTCACCATGGGTTGCTATATATGTTCTTGTGAGCTTGTTTGGTATGCTATGGTTGGTTTGGCTTAGCTCTTGATGATCTTGTTGAATGATTCATGGTTGATGGCTAATTGTTTTGAAAAATGTCACATATATGCTCTCCCATGTGTAAATGCATTTATATGATCTTGACATGTTTTAGTGGCTTTGCTATGCTTAATTTGTGTTAGGATAGCTAGTTTATTGATCATATGGGGCCAAAGGCTCATTTGCCATCATGAATGTTTAGCCCTCTTGCTTCATCTTGTGGAGGGGATAAGTTCCTTTTTGTCACAAAGACATTTCATGTACCAATCATAAATCTGAAAATGAAATGAAAAATGCTTGGAAAATATGCTCCCATGTCATATGTGCTGAAATTAATTTGCTTTGGGTGCTAAACCGTTGCATGATGCCTACCAATGAGAAGTCTCATACATAGAAGTAGGCACATGGCTCGGTGGCTTTGACATGACATGAGGTGCTTGTGGGTGTTTGTGATGGTCGTATGATTAGACCTGGCAGTCCTAGCATGAAGTTTGTGTGGCTTTGCCATTTTGATATGTTTTGATCATGTTTAGGTATTTGCTTATGAGAGAGTAACTTTTCGCAAAATTACTCAAATCCATTTTAGCCTTGGCCAATGATTGTGAAACTTGGTGATCACGTAGTTAAGGTCATTACGAACTGTCGAGTATCTAACTTGCTCATTTGGACTTGTGTAGCTCCTTGTGATGAATTTTGTATATTCGAAAGCTCTATGTTGTAAAGTTTCGCATTTTGCCTTGATTCATGCATTGTCAACAAGGGGGAGAAGTTTGTGCATGTTTTGGGCACACGGGAGTGTTTGGAAGGTGTTCCAATTGGTTCGGGCAAATTTTAAGCGAGTTTGGTGCGGGGGCCGGTCTCTTGGGGCGGTCTAACCGCACCCGAGGCGGTCGGATCGGGCGAGAGGCGGTCTAACCGCCCTGTTCAGGCGGTCTAACCGCCCTGGGCAGTGTGAGCAGGTTTTTGCTCTTTGTTGCATTCCCGCGTTGCATTGTTGCATTTGTTCAGGGGGAGTGTGCTTTGGCTCAGGGGGAGCTTGCATGTGTGCAGGGGGAGCTCTTTGTGGTGTTCGAGCTTTGCTTTGGTGGTTTGCGCTCTTTGCTTGAGCTGTGTTTTTGTCTCGGATGTGTCGAGCCGTTGCCCTTGCCTAAGGGGTCCGAGACTTGTCTTCTTCAAGTGATCTTGCTCTTTGCCTTTCTTTGGCTTTCGATCGCTTGTTGAGGTTTCTTTTTATTTGTTTCTTTTCTTTTCCTTTTCTCTTGTGTTTGTCAATGCACTCATCAAGGGGGAGATTGAGGACCATGTGTGGTTCGAGGACCGGTGGATGGTCGCTTCCTTGTGTGATGAGTGATTGACAACGTTGTGTGGGCGATTCTTGGCTAAGTATTGCGGGTGCGAGGTTGCGGCTTGACTCGTGTTGGTGCGGGTGAAGAACAAGCGCGAAAGGTCGTGGTGGTGAGGCCTCCGGGTGTGGAGAAGACAAGTAGGCTTCGTTCGAGGGACCGGTGGCCGGCGGGGGTCAAGTGCGGGCCGCATGGTGGCATGAACGAGCAAGATGAAGTCGTGGACGGTTTCTTGATAGAGCCTCAAAACCAAGGTCGAGCCGGGACTACGTGGGAGCCGAGTCATGAGTGGAGATTGGCGGAGGCTACACCGAGTTCGCGGGGTTTGCGGTGGTTCACCGAGAAAACCACGCGGGTTACTCGGTTGAGCCACAAAAGCGAGGCCGAAGACTCGACGAGGAGGTGCGGCCACCCGGGCCGGTTCAACCGCCCGGGAGGGCGGTCGGACCGCCCGGGGCCGGTCGGATCCTCGGGGTCGGTCCTAACCGCCGGGGGGGGGGGGGGGCGGTCGGCCGCCCGGCCGCCGGCGCCGAGAAGCTTCGAAGCGGAGGACACACGTCGGGATCGCAAGGCTTGCGTCGAGGCTACGCGGGGGTGCGGTCGGCGGGCATCCGTCCTATGGTGAAGACATCAAGAATTCCAAATCCGCCCTCGAGGGGCATGTATCCTTAGTTATTAGTGAAGGGTAGTTTAGTCTTTTGGGTGCCTCCATATATACTCATTAGATGGGTGGATGGCGACCAACTCTTGAACCCTAGCTAATTTAGTTTTTCCATTTTCGTTCTCCTTTTTCCTTAGGATTTTAGAATGCTAGCTTGAGAGCTTCATGTGAGATCTAGAGAGAGGGATGGATGTTTGGGTGGCAAGCTAGACCTTGTACGAACCTTTCATGGCATGTATAGAAGGTTTGGCGTTGTTCATCATGGTGGTTTTCCCGTCTCCCTTGTGTTGATTTTCGGAGCTCTTTTTGGCGGTGTTTTGAGGACGATTTCTTGGTCTTTTTGGTGGGTGTCACGTATGAGGTTCTTGTGCCTCTTTGGCTGGTGACTTTGCCCCCAAATCCCCTTTGAATCGGACTCGATTTGGTGGTTTCTCGAGTTGGGCGAGTTCTTGACCTAGAGAAGCGATTTCTTCGATTCCTCTTGATTGTGAGCGTTTCGGGTCGATTCCTTTGAGGTAGAGGTTGCCCGGGAGATAACCCGGCTATTCACGAAGTTTTGCTGCAATCCGTGGAGTGTTTCGGGAGATCGGGCGCGAGGAAGTTGAGGTTTGACCCGCGGGTTCGTTTTACGGAAGGGGCGGTCTAACCGCCTACGAGGGGCGGTCTAACCGCCCGGGTGTTCCGGGTCAAAGTTTTGTTTCGCCGGATTTTCCTGCGTGAGTTTGTTCGCCTTGATCGAGAGGAGCGTCCGGGTGAAATTTGGGGTCGTTCTCGTGCGGTTGCTAGGTGTTCTTGGTTGGAGCTCGTTTTTGGGTACGGGAGGTTAGACCGCCCCTAGTAGCCGGTCTAGCGCCCCTAGGCCCTTGGGTGAAGTTTTGGTTTTCGCCAAGATTTTTCGGTAGCTAGCATGGCCTTGACCGAGAGAACTTTGTTGGTGAAACCGGGGTGAGTTTTGGTGCTCGGAAGAGGCGTTTCGGAGGTTTTCTTGGTTACCGGGTGGAGGCGGTCTAACCGCCCCCTATACCCGGTCCTAACCGCCCCCCTGCGGTTAGCCGGCTTTCGAGTTGTTTCTTTGTCGTTGCTACGTGTGGGTTGTGGTTCTTGGTAGAGTTTGTTCCTAGGACCGGTAGCACTCCGGTGGCTACGTGGTTTTGGCAAGGCGAAGGTTGAAGTGCGGAGCGTGTGATTTCGGAGTTAGTTCGACCGAGCTAGTTCATCTTGTCGGAGTTTCAATCTCCTTCGAGAAGATTTTTTATCGGCTCCCATTCACTCCCCCCTCTCCGGTCGCCTAATCGGTCCTTCAAAGATAACACAGGCATTGTTGAAGACCTTCAAGGGCAACATTCGAGGACGCTTGGGACTACTCGAGAAGACTTCAGGATTGCTCAATCATCAGCTGGAGTACATTCTAGCCTCGGGATGCTTCGACTACTCTTGAGGACTTTTGACTTGTAGTACTCAGGGACACCTGAGGGCTACTCGTTGAGGCCGTCAAGACTACTCGAAGCTATTCTTCTCGACTACAAAGTACTCGGGGGCTTGTCGTATGGACCTCCCTGGGCCCACTACCTCGGTGGGTACCAGGACCGACTACTCGGTGGGCCCTTGGGACTACCCGACTTGCGCTCCACGGTACCTGTTGGCGTGAAGCACAAGGACTACATAGGAGAAGTACTCGGTTAGGAAGCTGTACATGTCCCGCACTGTATAGAGGACTCCTAGACGTACTCGACTAGTACTCTCTCCCTGAACCGACTTGTAACCTGCTTCCCGGACTATATAAGGCGAGGTAGGGACCCCTCCTTTCTCATCTCATCTCACGGCGTAAGATTGCATCATCTTGTAATCGTACCCAATCAATCCAGACCTACACAGCATACAGGACGTAGGGTATTACGCACCTCGCGGCCGAACTGTCTAAATTGTGTGCCACGTGTCTCTTCCTTCGAGTTACCGATCTCGGTGAGGTCACATTCATCTACTTCGGGTACACCCCTTAGTAGGTTGCCGGTTTAAAACACCGACGGGTCCTCGGCGTCCGCGCCCCCACGCGCCGCCCGAGGCCGGCGTCGCCCGAGGCGTGCGCCGCCCGGGGCCCCACGCGCCCCGACGCTCGCCCCCCTAGGTGCCTCGAGCCGCGCCGGAGACGTCGCCGTACCGCGCCGTGCGAGCGGCGGACCCCGGTCCGTCCGCGGCGCCGGCCGTACGCGCGCCGCCCCGAGCCGCCGTAGAACGGCGAGAGCATCTCACGCTGTCACCCATCGTCACCAAGTGTGAGTGCGCCTATAAAAGCCGGCCTTTTCCCCTTCCGCGCGCGCGCCCGCCCCATCCCGCCATTGCCGCCGCCGCCGGAGCACCCCCTCCCCCGGTCGCTCCCGTTGCAACCCAAGCCCCCGGCACACTCCCGGAATTTGGCCGGCGCCGCCGCCTCCCACGGCCGAGGGGCTCAATTGCTTAGCCTTGATTCTTTACAGGGGTCCCGGTGTAAAATTCCATCTTATATAGTGTTTGACCTTTGCAGAAATTTGTAAAATCCGTGTAAAATCATAGAAAATTCAGAAAAATGCAAAACTAATTTTGTTGGATTCATGGAAAGAAATCTTACAACTTTTGTTATTCTCACATGGTCTGATTCTGGATATTGTTAACATGAAAATAGGATTGTGAAGTACCTATATCTGCCATAACTCAAAAACTACAACTCCTCTATATCTAAATTTTGGATATGTTGTATGTCTTGCAATGACTAGCTCCTGTGCCAAAATTTGCACAAAGTTATGCAGTAAATCTTTTTATATAAATAGTTTTCCTTTCTGCAGAAACTGCCTAGATGATTTTTGTAGCTAAAAATATTTATGTTTTTGTGCCTAACTTGTGCATCTGTCTTGTTATGTCAAAACACACCTCTGGTGAATTAATTGTGATTTTTGGTTTAACAGAAATATTTATTCTTAATTTGTGCATGTTTTCCTTTGTAAATTGATGAAGCAAGATCAGTAGAGTTTTTAGGTGTACATGCTTATTCTTTAGGCTTGATTAGGACCAGAGAGCATGCATGAGAAAGTTTGGATCATTTTGGTGCTTAATTATATTTGTATGCATTTATTTTGAATCACTAGTTAGCCTTTGTTATTTTCTATAGCATTTAATTTCCTAGCTTCCAAGCCTTACATGTGGGTCCAGTGGACTAGTATAGGTGTTGTTATGCTTAAGAAACACTTCTTTAAATTTTTAGTAATTTATTGCTTAATAAAAAGCTTTAAAGTCCTTTTAAGGATTAAAGAGAAATTAAATAAGGAAAATCCCTTTTTAATTCTTCTCCCCTTTTGGAAAGTTTTACCTAACTTAATTAGAAGTTAATAAAATATCCTTGCTGGTAAGGAATTAATTCATGAATAAAAATATTGTTCATACCCTTGCTATTGAGAGGAAAAGGATTAAACCTTCACATAAAATAACAAGTCCAAGGAGACATTAATTCAAATGTGCAATAAAAGAATGAATCATGTATAACCAATAACCTTCCTAAAAGAGATGTGCTATCTAGATACTTGTTAAGGTGAATATGACCAACAAGAGTTGGATAAGATAACAACCTTTCACATCACCTGAACCTTGCATTGCATTCCATGTAGATCTTCCGGACGGTGACTACTCACTCGTCCCGGAAACCGAGGAAGAAGGAGCAGAAGCTTCGCTGCAGTGCGTGGAAGTGCTCGACGACACTGAGGGTGCTCAGGCTAACCTAGCTGATGAAGGCAAGCTCCAGTCATCTAACCCAGTTTTCAAATTCTTTATTCAATTATCTATGGATGATTGTTCATTTAAATTCAGGAGTTGAATGGAACCCTAGATGCATGATCCCTAGGTACCTTTGTCCTTACTAGTATGATAGGTCGATAACTGCTAAGCTATAGGACCGTTACAAGTCGGGTGATGACATCACTCGCGAGAATAGGTTCCTAGATAGGAATCACAATATATCCTTAATTGGATTGCTCATGTGGTAAGAGCATGGGATTTGGGCTCTGGTCCAATGGCTATTGTGGGTTAAGTGTTTGAACGTACTAAGCACTTGTCGGGAATGGGTCCGGTAAGCCTAGTACCTTAATGAGACTGCTAGGGATGGGCCCCATCCTTGCTCTTGGGGTTTGTCTCACGGCTAGCTACCGGTGGTGTATGGTGTGTCCGGGTACTTCGCGGGGTATTTCGGATAGCCTGCACCAAAGACTGTGGCCTTTCATCCCGACCCGAGGATTTTTGGTTACTGCTTGAGAAGTTGTCCTTGCGGGGCAACCTACCGTGTGTTTAGGTCTACCTTGCAAGGTTTGAATCAATCGATTGTCGGCCTCTCACCGTTATCTGAGACTACTTACTCCACTAGCCATGAGATCCCTAATGATGGAAGTTGATGAATACTATGCTTGATTAATTGTATTGTACAACTTTTTCTGTACTAGTTGGCTAATGTAGTAAAAATTAAACCCACTAGAACTTGTGCTAAAATCTTGAAAGTAAGGACATACTCTTTGCTACTTTTTAGCAAAAGAAAACCCAGAGGCCAAAAGCCTTCATGTCTAGAGTTGGTGAAGTAGTTGTCACCGACGGGTAAGTTTTGCTGAGTATTAGTATACTCAGCCTTGCTATAATATGTTGATCCAGGTAATGCTTTCAGTGATGTGTGGCCCGGAGAGATCCCGCCTTGCTGGGAGCTGGAGTGGGTGGAGGATGACGACTGAAGGCATCATAGATGACCTCTCGTGGTGTTTCCGCTTCCGTTAGTTTATTTCCGCTGTTTCAAAACTCTGAACTACTTCTTTATGGAAAAAACTTCGGTTTGTAATAATTAAGCCCTTCGGGGTACAAATTTGGATGTTAATGATGTTGTATCTCTGGACTCGCCTTCGAGTGAGTTTTAATGCATATATGTCGATCCTTGTTGCTATTCAAGTGATTTACCGGGCGTTAAACCGGCAACTAACGACAGGATGATACATTATTATCGCTTAATGAGGAACGGGGAGCGTCCCGGTGGTCGATGGATGACCGCTCCTCGGTGATGAGTGATTGACAACGGGTGTTGGACCGACTCTTGGATTAGTGCCCGGTGTGTAGGGTCGCGGCCTAGTTCGTGTTGTTGCGAGGTGAAGAACGGGGCGCGAAAGGTCTTCGGCCTTGAGGGGCCTCCGGGAGATGGAGAGACAAGTAGGCTCGGTTCGAGGGACCGGTGGACGGCGGGGCCCGGGTGCGGGCCACATGGTGGCGACACGAGCGAGACGAAGTCATGGACAATCGAGCCGGTGCACGGTGGCGGTCGAGTCAAGTGGTTTGGCGGGAGGCGGGACCAGAGCACGCGGGGTTTGGTGGTTTGTGCACAAAACCATCGGAGGACGGTTTCTTGGTTTGGGCCTCAAAACCAAGTCCGAGGGCCCAACACGACGGAGACGGGATCCGGGCGTGTCGGGAAGCTTCGAAGCGGAGGACACTCGGCGGTATCGCATGGCTTGCGTCGGGAGGACGCGGGGGTGCGGCAAAGGCGTGGCCGTCCGATGGCCGGACCCACAAACATTACCTAAATGCCCCCACGTGGGTTGTATCGCCAGTAGTTAAGTTAGGGGTAGTCGAGTCATTTACCACTCCGGCGGGACCAGATATATAAGCCATGAGTGTGTGTGGATGGCTCTCTCTCTCCACGACTTAGGGTTTCATTTCCTCCCTCCCATTTCTCATTTTTCGTAGCTACTTTTCTTCCATTTTCTCTAGGCTAGCATGAGAGCTTCATGAGAGATTTGTTGAGAGGGATGGATGCTAGGGCGGCATGCTAGACTTGTGAATCTTTCCTGGTTTGTATAGAAGATTCGGAGTTGTGTTTTTCGTGGTCATTTTGTGCTTGTTTTTGTTCCTTTGCTCTCGGTGTGATTCCGCGGATTTGAGTGGGTTTCTCCCCGGATTTCTTTGAGGGAAACATGGATAGATGTCTCATGCATCTTTGTGGTTGATCTTGTGACCTCAAACGCCGGGAAACCACTTCGATTCGAGGATTTTCGTTCGATGCTCTAGCTTGTGGTGGTGCTCAAACGATTCGCGATTCCCGGTGATTTAGGGAGTTAGGAGGCAAGATTATTGGGCTATAGCATCCTTGTGTGACACTTTTCAAGTCCCCAAACCCTTGTCTCCACAGCTTCAACCGTTTGGGAAATCCGATGATGATTTGGGGGAGTTGACCTTCGAGGTCGGGCGTTTTTCTGCTCTGTCCGTGCCTCGCGGACGGTCCGCGCCCTCCGGTGGACGGTCCGTGCCGCACGTGTTCATCCCGTGTTCTTTGAGTTCTTGCTCGTCTTTCGTTTCGATCCATCGTGGTTTTGAGTTTTGGTTGGATGAAGTTTCGGACGGTCGCGTTTGTTGGGCGGATGGTCCGCGGGTGCACGGCGGACGGTCCGCGTGCTCCCCGCGGACGGTCCGTGGTTCGCGGTGTGCCACCGGAGGTTACGTTCGCTTTAATGGACGGTCGCGGCTCGGGCGGACGGGCCCGCGGCAAGGGTGCGGACGGTCCGCGGTACCTGCCGGACGGTCCGCGCGGCCCCATCGCGGACGGTCCGCCCGTCCGGCCGGACGGTCCGCCGAGGCTGTGTGCTTTGCTTCCGGTTCGATTCCTCCCTTCCTTCTTTCGTGCTTCCGCGTGTGCTTCAAGGAATCGTTCCTAAGGCTAGAGGTTGATCCATAACCTCGTTGTCTTGGCGATTGGTGTGTGATTCGATCCATCGCTTGTGTGTGACCGGGATTTGACTAGGGTATAGGCCGGGTTCTTCGAGAAGAATTTTTACCGGCTCCTATTCACTCCCCCCTCTCTAGTCGCCATCTGATCCTTCAATTGGTATCAGAGCTTGGTGCCGGATTCTTTGTGACTTTGACAAGTCTCGAATCCTAAGATGGCGTACGTTGATCGGGGCGGTCCGCCGCACTTCGATGGCAAGGGTTACCACAAGTGGGCGGCTCGTATGATGATCTTTCTTCGTGGCAAGTTGTTGGATTTCATTGTGCTTGACAAGACCTATGCTATTCCGGTCAACATCCATACTCTTATGGTGACCGATGCCGGTGCTAAGGCCAAGTATGAGGCTAATGCAAAAGCCGTTGATCACTTGGTCCGGAGCTTGTGTGATCCGAGTTTGAGCGTGTTCGCCATTTGAATCTTGCTTGGCAAATTTGGGAAAAGTTGTTGGTTGCTAACGGTGGTGATAACCATGTGAAGGCTCACCTCTTTGTCTCTTACCGGATGCAATATGAGAACTTCACTCCAATTCCGGTGAGGACATCGATGCGATGTTTCGAGAGGTTCACCGCCATCGTGAACAACATGAAGGCTAATGTTGAGGATTTTACTTACACCGAGCATGATCGGGCTTTGAAGCTCTTGCATGTCTTGGACCCAAATGTTTGGGGTGCTAAGGTTGAGGCCATCAAGGAGTACGGGCACTATTTGACTATTGAGTTGGATGACCTCTTTTCTAAGCTCAAGTCGTCCGAGGTTGACGGGAAGTTGCAATCCAAGCATGAGGGCTCGACCGATCATAGTCTTGCTCTTGTGGGCGGATCAAAGGGCAAATCTAACCCTTCCTATCGACGAGTTTTCCTTGTCTTCTCTTATGTCCGTTCCGGATGAGGAGTTTGATGTGCTTGGGCGAGGAGGAGCCGGCCTTGCTCTCAAGAAGGTTTGATCGACTACACGAGAGTCGAGAGGAATGCAAGGCGGAGCTCGGGGACGTGCTACAAGTGTGGCAAGCGTGGCCACTTCATCGCCGAGTGCCGGAAGCGGAGGAGAACAAGTACAAGGTGAACGAGTACAAGGCGCACCCGAGGCGTGAAGACAAGTACTCCTCCAAGGGAAAGCACTTCGACAAGTCCAAGAGCAAGGACAAGGACAAGCGGCGACCGAGCAAGAGCGGCTACAAGAAGAACAAGGCAAGAGCGATGGTGGCGGTGCGAGCGACGTCGACTCAAGCTCAAGCGACGAGCGATCAAGCTCAAGCGGCGAAGATGAAGACGCCGGGAGGCGCAAGGGCAAGAAGAGTGCAAGTCGGAACCTCGGTGGGTTGAGCCGTGTGGCGCTTGAAGGTTTTTGTGGGATGGCCCATAGCTTGAGCGGCAAGAAGAGCGACAAGGAAGACGGCGACTCCGACTCGGAGGATGAGGCGGGGAGGCTTGGAGAACATTTGGTTGATCGACTCCGGATGTTCCCGACACATGACCGGAGACAAGAAGTGGTTCTCCGGCCCTCACCCCGGTGAAAGAAATGATGTACATCACATTCGGGGACAATGGACGAGGAAGGGTGATTTCTGAGGGTGTTGTGCATGTGAGTGACAAGGTAACGGCGAAGAGAGTGGCTCTTGTGAAGTCTTTGGGTTTCAATTTGCTTTCGGTTTCTCAGTTGCTTGATGAGGGTTTTGAGGTGCGTTTCAAGTCTGGCGAGTCTCGTTTGCTGGATTCTCGAGGTGATCTTGTACGTATGATCATCCCCAAGGGTCGATTTTCGGGGCTGATTTCTCTCGTTCTTTGGGTCTGCTCGTTTGTTTGATGGGGATAGCGAGTACTCCGACGATCGTAGCCCGAGCTCGTGGGCGGCCGCCGGAAGAGATGATAACGATCTTTACATTTGGGACAAGGTGCCCAAGGAGAAGACTCTCGAAGGCCCCAACGGCGGAGGCAACGACGACGGCGACAACGATAACAGTGATGGCGACGACGGCGGAGACCTGTCGATGACGACCATTTTGGGATGCATCCGATGTGTTGTGCGGCTTGCCGTTTGTTGACGGTTAATAGTTGTATCAAAGTTCGTTTAGACTTGCAAGCAGACAAGTCTCCCGTTGTACTCAAGGGACCCTTCTTCCCTCGAGTGGTGAACCCAAGGTATCGAATCCGTGGAACAAATGTGTGACGCAAAATATGATCTAGTAAAGCCAAGCAACTTCAATCTTCGGTAAAGTGAAACCCTAATGCATCTAGATAAAGAACACAAAACTAATCTAATCTACTAAAGACCAGAGATAACAAAGAAAGATAGGGTAGATAAACCGATCTAGAGAGATCGGGTTAAGCCTTTTGTTGAAGTTCCAATCAAGAGAAGAAGTAGCCAATCGAATCTTATTAGAAGCCTCTTTAAATCGTGGTTTCCCATCCGACTCCGAAAACACCCGCCTTTCGGAACCCCGTTCGTCACAACGTATCCCTACTCATGCGGGTAGTCTAGGGCGAGTCCAAGGACATGTCGAGTTCTTTCGGAAGATCCGGCGTGTACCTCTAGCCACCGTGGCTACAAGAACACCCTATGTGATATATCTCAAGAATAGATCTAGAATAAGCAAAGCGGATCGAAAAACGAAATCATCGAAGAAACACTTGATCGCTAGAAATAGATTCAACTTGATAATTCAACTATGACAATGATACATAAACAAGATCACCACCGGGATCCTACCTTGATCTTGCTTATAGCTCCGGGAACTCCGACGTGGTCTTCCGTGCAAGGTTCCCACGTCGGCTAGGGAGACCCTAGTCAACTAGCTCGACCCTCTCCTCTCCGGGATGGTGTCCCTCTCTTCTTTGCTCCTCGACGGCCGATGACGAATTGAATGATGCGTGATTCTCGACCCCGGGGCTATAAATAGCCCGAATGGCGGCTAGGTCAAAGGAGGGGGGAATTGGACCCTGGACTGGGCTGGGCCGGCCGGCCTGGGCCCATCCAGGCCCAGTTCCTGGCCTCCTTCGCGTGGTGTCGGTTCCCGAGTATTCTAGATGCTTCCCCCTTTTGCATGTAGGCCCTTGTCGTCAGTTTCTCTTCGAGTTGGACGTGGCTCCTTGTCTCACAAGATTCAACACTTTTTTGGTTAGGTCCTCGGAGTTTGTCATCTTCTCGGGTTGAGTCCTTGGCTTCTTGGAGTCAAGTTTGCTTCATTGCATGACTTGTACGGGCTTCAAGGTCTTGTCATAAGGTGCTTGATGAACTTATCCCGAACGTCTTGCATTCAATGCTAAAACCCTGCATAAACACTAAACTCCAAAACGGACATGCACAAGTGAACTTGTTATACCACGGGGGTTAGTACCAATGGATACGGTATAAAACTTATGCCAACACCGAAGGTAAACTCATGGCTAGGTTGGCGGATTTTCACTGTCAACATCTCCCCCATGCTTAAACATTGCTCGTCCTCGAGTAAGCCTTCGATGGATATCATCGTTGCCCATCAATGTTTAAACCTTGCACTTGATCAAAGATGAGAAAACATAATGCTCTTGAAATTTTAATTTGTTAAAGTTCCATAATGTACTAGCCTTCACCTCTACGGAGGGTAGATTCTTAATTAAGCTTACCCCACAAGTATTAACATGCTCCCAAAATTTAAATAGATCTCAGAATTTTTGAAATAAAGAACGAGATGAAGAAAAGCTAAACCAAGTTCACAAATTTAAATCATCTTGCATATTGCTCATGAACTCTCATCTCGCTTTGTCTCTCAAGCCTATATATTCTACTCCTTTCCCTCTCATAACATATATGTATGGAAGGCTTTATATGGAGCTTTTTGGGAAAGTTTAGTCCTACCAAGATATTATAAATGAGATGTTGTCAAAACAAGACAAGCTTCTCATGGTATTACCGAGACTCGTCAAAAAGGTCATTGGAAAATAATGTTATATCAAGGAGGGGAAAGAGAAAAATACACACACTTCAAATAGGTGGACATGTGCAAATGGCAAAGAGTGATCCCGAGGCACAAAGGAAGTCCTCATTATCGGATTGCACATGGTTGGAAAATGAGTATGGATCTTTTAATCTTGAAGCCTTGAAATTCCTAATGCACTTTAGAGAACCGGGGAGTTCACTTTATTTTTATTTTTACACATACATATATTTTTTTCTTTTTCTCATATTTCTCTTTCTTTATTTCTTTCTTTCTTTTTCGCATTTTTTTCTTTTTTCTTCTTTCTCAATTTTTTTTATTTGCTCCCCTTTGAACTCTAAAATTGCATTGTACCTACCTCCTCCCCCATGCTTAGACGTTGCTCGTCCTCGAGCAAAGAGGTGATAAATAAGGTAGGTACCGGAAATATTTTTCCTTGGAGAGATACTTGGATACTTCAATGTTGGCACCGTCTTGCAATCTTCCTTGAATTGATGATCCATTCTCAATGATGGGTTGTGGTCAAGGAGGTAATCACAAAAGATAATATTTGGTTTTAAGGGTGGATATCCGGCGAGGTTTGTGAGATCTCCGATGCGGGGATACACAATGCACATATAAAAGGCTAGCAAAAAGATAGATACGCAAAAATGGAATGACCAGCTTCTTAGTCTCGGGCTAGAGAAATCATGGCCTGCAATAACTCACTCAAAAATAAATCTTTACACTAAGTTTTATGCACTCAAATATATATCAGGCTCTGGATAGGTTGAGCAACACACAAGTGATATTCATGACAAGGTTAGCGATATTTTTGGGCATAAAAACCTTTTTAATCTATCTATAACTTGAGAGCACATAAAACACTATGGGTCTTTATATTAATCATAACCTCCGCTAAAGATTAAGCTAGCATTTAGATAAATTCAGATTCATATTTTTTTAAGAGAGCACTAGCTTTAACATTGCATAAATCAATTACAAAGATAAACAAAGCGGCAATTATAATCATATATCATTATGGCACAAATTTTGAAACTTTTCCAATGGTGAAAACAAGGTGGTGTCTTTATTAATGGTGAGAACAAACTGAAATACATGCTGAAAATAAACTAACACACTTGCTGAAATTTAAATAAAAAGAGAAAATATTATGCAAACACAAGCAAACAAAAGCTGAAAATTACGAGAGAAAGGGAAAAGAAAAGAAAACTAAGGTTCCTCCTTCTTCCTAATCCTCCGCCGGTGGTTGGTGTTGATAATCTTGATAGTTGTACCCTTGCTCGTAGTAGGGTTGGACATCCCCTCCAACGAATTGTTCCGGCTCCAGTAGGTGAAGGCGTCCAAGCTCATAGGCAATATTTGCATTGCCCTCACCAAGTTCAGCCGCGTTGGTTTGGATGGCTGCGACGTTTTGCATATTTCTCGCAACATACCCTCCAATTATGGCCATGCTTTGTTGTGGTTGGGGATATTGCGCGTAGGGCTCCGCGAAGGTTATGTTGGGCACCACATAATTTGGGGGGGGTACCGGTGCACCACCCCCCCATGCTTGCACTTGTGGCCCTCCGTAATAACTTGGCGGAGGAGGAATCCCGCCAAATGGTGGCACATAGTTAGGTTGTGCACCACTCTCTTGCGCGGAGGAAGATCCCTCCTCTACGATTCTTCATCTTTTATTTTTCTTCGCTGGGACAAGGAGTCCCTCTTCCAACCAATCTTCCCTCCCTTGAATGAAAAGCCTAAGCCTTGCGTCCGGAAGGGGTAGGTTCACCTTGGACACATGAAAACCTCCTCTCTCATCTCCACTAATATATTTACCTTGTCTCAAATACTCAATGCCGAGAGAGGTTCCACGCAAAAGATGTTCGGGGTTTCTTGTGATCCCCGGCCGTAGGGAGATGGCCAACATAGAGAGGTAGCACCCCGAACCAATATCTCCCGCCCCTGATGTTGCCTCGCACCACCATCGGTTGATCATAAGGTAAGAGGGGTCTATTGGCTTCTTGGCAATTAAAGCCAAGTAGAGCCAATTCAACTCCGTGTCAGTCACCTTCGTCTCCCTCATCCTCCCCAATATCATCTTGCTCATTCAAGAGTGGAATACTTGGATAATGGGGTTACGGATGCAATTGCGTTGTTGGTGGGCTTCTCCAGAGATCAAATTCCAAAATCCATCTAACATGCCGGGCGGCACATCAACTTTCTCCAGAGCTCCCTTTTGGAACCCAAGTAGCTCCCTAACATACTCGTAGGGAACCACTTGTTGGATTCCCTTCAAACGGAATGATAAACTTTGCACCCCATCATCAAGGATAGGTGCAATAGTCATCAAGATTTCCAAGGCAAACTCCTTGTGGGTGTCTGCCGACAACCCGTTGGAGAATTGCACCCATCCAAGGTGCCCCAACATATAATATATGTCGGTGCCGAAACCCAAGTATTTGAGTGCTTGATCGTCGAAGTCGACGTTGGGCACAAGCCTCTTCTCAAGACGAGAGAGTTTCTCCTCCTCCTCCTCCTCCTCCTCCTCCTCCTCCAACAATATGATGAAGCCATATGAGGAATCTTGCGGAGTGTATGGAGGTGGCACGGATGAACGGGTCGATCGTCGAGGTGGGACGGGCGGCTCCTCCGTACGCCCTTGAGGTTCGGTAAACCTCATGGACGTGCTCCTTGTTTCCCTCATGCCACGAGAGGAGGAGAGCATCGTTCCTCCTTGGCGGTGCCGTGTCCTCCATGCTCCGAGGAGACTTGGAAACCGAGTGCCTCCTCGAAGACGTCGTTGAAGACGGCATGGATGACGATGAACCCTTCTTCTTGGTGAAGAGACTTGTGGTTTTCTTCCACATGACTACAACACTCTTCTGTCCACTAAAATTCCGGGTTGCAACCGGTAACTAGGCACTTAAAAACTTACTTCAGAATGTGGACTTTGAGTGGATTAAGGGTGTGTATTGTTTGAGCTATCAAGCTTGGGAAGGTTGGCTATGTCTACGGTGGTTCTGGGCACACAAACTTGAGCACACAAACTGAGGAAGGAGAGGGATGCTTGCCTGCAGAAGACGGGAGCCGGGGGCTCCTTTTGTAGGGGAGGCCGGCCGGCCTGGGCCGACCGGCCTGGGTGGCCGCGTGCTCTCCCCTGGCTCGGTTTTCCTCCAGCACGATCATTTCTCCTCCGTGACTTTCTTGCCCGCGTGCTCCACGAGTTGCACCGCCCAAACGCTCTCGTCCACTCCTTTTCTTGCATTATTGGTCCTTCCACTTGATGCTTCATGCTTTGAGTCATGTCCATGCTCCCTTGCTCCACTTGCTTCACATGTCACCATGAATTTCCTGCAAAGTTATGCTTGCTGCCCACCCATGCTTGTCCTTTGCATGTGGTCTTGATGAAAGTTGATGAAAGGGCATCCAATGGTGCATGCATGATTAACTTTAACTAGATTGCCTCCCTTTAAGTATGTTTAAGGTTAAGCACTCCTCTAATTTCGAAAATTAAAATATTTCCATAGCTATGGAAAAGCTCAAGCATAAGTTTAGAGAAGTTTTTAAACCATTAAAAACAAATGTATGTCGAAAATGTTTTCCGACTACGTTGATATCGGTCTCACCAAGTATAGTTCGCCTCCATTGGTTGAGAGCAAACTTTTCCCGGCTTGATCATGGGGGCATAGGTTTAGGTTCTAATTTTGGCTAAATGAGAGAGATTTTGAATAAAACAAAATTAAATGAGGCTTAGAAAAATTCTAATCTTAGAGAAACCAAGGATATAGATTTTTAAACCAACCAAAAGTTTAGTTTCTAGGTTCACGCGTGTCCTACCACATGCTGAAATTTAATTAACACCTAGGTATAAGTCGTGGCTCTACTCGTGTGTTTTTAGCATGAAAATCAAGTCAACCATAACATCATAATAAGGATGAAGGGTTGAGTTAGGTTCTGAATTTATTTGGTTGTGGTTCCTCGAAAAGAAACAAACAAACACATAGGAGGGTTCAAGTAAAGGGTTTATGATCAAGCAAAATATTCAACCAAGAATTATGTCTCTAATATTGTTCAACCACTTCTAAGTCTAATGTCTTTGCGTAATAAAATTCAAAACTAACTTATTAAAAAGACTCGAAAAACCTGGAATCGGGTTGTCCTCCCGGTAGCTTATTCTTGACTCGATGAAACGGGTTGCCCCCGCCTAGTGCTTCGTTTATAGTCCATAGCTAGACTTCTTCACTTAATTACTTCGGATCAACGCTCTTTGCAGGTGTTGCAATCTTGGGTACCCACTTTCGCACCATCTTGGGCACGGGCTTATCTTCCGGCTTAGTCATTTTTTGGTCTTCACAGGCGGCTTGTCTTTCTTTGTCTTGACGGATGCAACACCTTCCTTGATTTTCTTTACGTCCTTCTTTTTCGGCTCTTTCTTCTTTTTTAGCCCTTCCTTCTCCCTTGGTTCTTCTTTAACAACGCGACGATGAGGTGGAACGTCTTTAACTTCAATCATATTGCATGCCTCGAGTCGTGGTCGGAACTTGAAGGAACTCCTTTCTCCGTTAATGTCGAACATAATCTCCCCCTTGCCAACATCAATAGTAGCTCCCACGGTCTTGAGGAAAGGCCTCCCAAGGATGAGCGGCGGCTTCTCCCTCTCTCCCATCTCGAGCACCACGAAGTCGACGGTTATGAAGTGGTGTCCGACCTTCACAGGTACATCTTTGGCAATGCCCAAGGGATAGCGAATGGAGTTATCTCCCAACTCCAAACACATACCTGTAGGCTCCAATGGTAGGCATAGCTTCTCGAACACATCCCTCGGCATGACGCTCACACTTGCTCCAAGGTCGCATAACGCCTTCTCGGAATTGAATGAACCAACGGAACATGGAATTGTAGGGCACCCGGGGTCTTTTTGTTTCTCTAGCCCATTAGCAATAGCGGCACTACACTCCTCGGACATCTTGACATGATCTACCCCGAGTGTTGCTATCTCATATTTATTTGCAAGTATGTCTTTAAAGTAACGAGAATATGTAGGTACTTGTAGGGCATCTAATAATGGCATGTTGATGCTAAGTCTACGCACAACCTCCACAAACTTCTCAAAGTGGTTGTCAAGTTTACCTTGGAAGTAGCGTGGCTTGAGTTGTGGTATCCTCGTGTCTTCTTCCGGCATCTCAAATTCGGGCTCTTCGGTGACGATCCCCGTAACCTTTTCCTTAGCAACTTCCTCTGCCTCGGCGGATGGTTTAGGCTTCCTTGCTCCCGCGGAACGTTCCAGATCTTTGGTCTCCTTTCCAGAACGTGTTTGAATGGCCTTCACCGATTCAGGACTTTTAGGTTGTCCCAGAAACTTCCCTTCATCATTAGTGAGGCGCCCGGCAAGTTGTCCCACTTGCATCTTGAGCATCTTCATCATGTTGAGCACTTGATGGTTGGAGCTCTCGACCTCCGTCACTTTGCTATTGATGTTCTCCAACACCTTATCTATGGTCTTGAACTTGGTGACGATGTCCTTGTTGACCTTAGCTTGCTCGTCTATGAATTCCTTCAATTGTATACGAAGCGGAACCGAATTCGGAATGGATGAGCTTGCATTGAATTGAGGTCTACCTTGCCGTAGCGGAAGTTCGACAATTCTCCCTTCCTCATGTAGTCGAGCACTTTGGCTTCCTCCGGCAATCCTTGCGGACATGGCCATACTCTCCACATTCTTCGCATGTGGATCTTGCTTCGGCGGCCTTCAAGTCTTGAGCCTCTTTCTTTTCTTTCTCCATCTTCTCCAATCTCCTCATGAGCGAATCAATCTTGCCTTCAAGTATGTTCTCCTTCTCCACTTGCAAGACTCCCTTGACGTTCCCCGTGGGTTGGACCGGATGTAGGCGCCCAGATGACGCCCATGTGTCATTATCCGCGACCTTCTTGAATAGAGTGGAAGCTTCCGTCGGTGTAAGCTCGATGATAGATCCCCCCCGATGCATCGATGATCGTCCTTGACGCCATGGTGAGTCCTTGATAGAACTTTTGCACGAGGTCTTCCTTCGGGAACTTGTGATGTGGAACCACCGAGTGTACTCGTTGAAGCGCCGGAATGACTCCGAGATAGTTTCCGTAGGATATTGAACAAAGGTGGCAATCTTATTACGCTTGGAGGTGAAGGTTCGGATCCTCTTTACCAGTGAAGGGTGAATGTTGCACCATGCGGATTGTTGAGGTCTTGATCTCGAACGGTCTTCCGATCTCCTCAAGGTTCAAGATTGGTAGGTCGATGATGTCCGGGGTGCATAGCTCCCCAATATTGCGCTCTTGCGGTTGGTCACCCATCGGTGGAAGTCGATTCTCCCGAGGACTTTGAGGTGGTGAGTTCTCCGGAGATTCCTTCGATCCTTTGTCTTTCGACTTCGAATCTACAAAATCCAGCCTTTTAGCTTGATGTGCTTCGCGTCTCCTTAGCCTGTAAAGTTTTTCTGGATCATCCACAAAATTATCGGGTTTGTTGGAGAGGTAGGCGTCCATCTCCTGTTAGGGTTAGCAATAAACAAAATATGCAAAAACTAGAAAGTAAAAATAAATCTATGAAAACTAGGGTTAGACAAACTAGATTAGATTTATTTTGAGGATGATCAAAGTTTAGTAGATGCAAAAGAAAAACTAAAAGAAAACTGAAAATCACAAAAAAGCAATAAAAGATCAAATCTTGATCACTTGTTCCCCGGCAACGGCGCCAGAAAAAGGAGCTTGTTGACGGTTAATAGTTGCATCAAAGTTCGTTTAGACTTGCAAGCGGACAAGTCTCCCGTCATAGTCAAGGGACCCTTCTTCCCTCGAGTGGTGAACTCGAGGTATTGAATCCGTGGAACAAATGTGTGACACAAAAGATGATCTAGTAAAGCCAAGCAACTTCAATATTCGGTAAAGTGAAACCCTAATGCATCTATATAAAGAACACAAAACTAATCTAATCTAATAAAGACCGGAGATAACAAAGAAAGATAGGGTAGATAAACCGATCTAGAGAGATCGGGTTAAGCCTTTTGTTGAAATTCCAAGCAAGAGAAGAAGTAGCAAATCGAATCTTATTAGAAGCCTTTTTAAATCGTGGTTTCCCGCCTGACTCCGAAAATGCCCGCCTTTCGGAACCCTCGTTCTGTCACAATGTATCTCTACTCATGCGGGTAGTCTAGGGCGAGTCCAAGGACAAGTCGAGTTCTTTCGGAAGATCCGGCGTCTACCTCTAGCCACTGCGGCTACAAGAACACCCTATGTGATCTATCTCGAGAATAGATCTAGGATAAGCAAAGCCGATCGAAAAACGAAATCATCAAAGAAACACTTGATCGCTAGAAATAGATTCAACTTGATAATTCAACTATGACAATGATACATATACAAGATCACCACCGGGATCCTACCTTGATCTTGCTTCTAGCTCCGGGAACTCCGACGTGGTCTTCCGTGCAAGGTTCCCATGTCGGCTAGGGAGACCCTAGCCAACTAGCTCGACCCTCTCCTCTCCGAGATGGTGTTCCTCTCTTCTCTGCTCCTCGGCGGCCGATGACGAATTGAATGATGCGTGGCTCTTGACCCTGGGGCTATAAATAGCCCGAATGGCGGCTAGGTCAAAGGATGGGGGAATTGGGCACTGGATTGGGCTAGGCCGGCCGGCCGGCCGGCCTGGGCCCATTCAGGCTCAGATCCTGGCCTCCTTCGCGTGGTGTCGGTTCTCGAGTCTTCTAGATGCTTCCCCCTTCTGCATGTAGGCCCTTTTCGTCAGTTTCTCTCCGAGTTGAAAGTGGTTCCTTGTCTCACAAGATTCGGCACTTTTCTGGTTAGGTCCTCGAAGTTTGTCATATTTTCGAGTTGAGTCCCTGGCTTCTTGGAGTCAAGTTTGCTTCATTGCATGACTTGTACGGGCTTCAAGGTCTTGTCACAAGGTGCTTGATGAACTTATCCCGAAAGTCTTGCATTCAACGCTAAAACCCTGCATAAACACTAAACTCCAAAACCGACATGCACAAGTGAACTTGTTATACCACGGGGGTTAGTACCAATGGATACAGTATAAAACTTATGCCAACACCGAAGGTAAACTCATGGCTAGGTTGGCAGATTGTCACCGTCAACACCGTCGCACCATCTCGGAGCTCTACGCATCGGTCGACGAATGTTTCCAGGCCATGGAGGCGATGAGGCAGCGTATGGAGGATTTGGAGCGCGTGGTCGAAGACAACTACAAGTTCCTGAACCGCAACGTGGGCAAACTATTTGGCATGGTCGGGAACATGAGAGGCCAGTGGTGCAATAGTTGCGGAAAGTACCACTAGGTTTAGTTTTCCCCCTTAGGATTTTTGTAAGATACGACGAGGACGTCGTATGATTTTAGCGTGGGGGAGAGTTAGCTAGCTAGCCTTTAGCTTTTGAGCTTCAAGTTTAGTTTGGTTTGGTTTAGTTTTCGAGAGAGTCTTAGAGTTTAAGAGTCTTTAGTTTTTAGTGTGTTTTTCAAAATTTGCAAGTTTGAAGTGTCTTAATTTAGTGTTGAGTCAAAGAAAATCAAATAAAAAGAGTCCTTTAAATTTTGTGTTTTGTGTGATGCTTATCTTTATTCACTTGTTTGTTTATCTTTAATTCTTGATATATGAACATAAGTGTGTGGTTTGAAAAACGTTTACTGTGGTGCTTAGTGGAATTGCTACCTCTAAAAGTACCCATACCACACTTCGATCTTGAGCTTCACAAGTTGGTTGTGCTATGTTCAATGCTAAAAGTTGGAGGATTTCAGTTCTGAAAATTATCTTAAAACCCTTGTAATAAAGGTTAGCAAAACCTCTTTTTCCAAGTTGAGAGTAAGAAAAAAATCCTATACAAAGCCAATTTATTTTTTTTGCTCCACCATAAGTGTGATTAGCACGATGAGTTGGGCTAGGATCCTTCTCTCTTGGGAGTTTTAATTTCAAGCAATGATCATGTTCTTGTGCTTATCTTTTGTTGCTAGCCTCGTCATGTATTCAGTGACATGACTTTCACATCGAAAGTCCCATACATCGCCGAATTCCATACCCGAACCTATACATCTTTTTTGTACATCGCATTCCTTGAACATAACCTACTTTCAAAGTTTCGTCTCATCTCTACCATGGTTTATTTAAAATTTCAGATTGTTTGCATGCAAGAAAGAGAGGAGTTGAGAGCTTCAAAAAGATGTCAAGAGAGGGGAAAAATAAAGAGAAAAGTATGTGTATGGAAAAGAAAGAAAGGAAAATAGAAAAGTAAATAAAATATAAATATATGTGTATGAGAGAAAGAAAAAGAAGAGAAAGAGAAAAGAGGAGTGGCAAAAAGGATATGAGAGAGATGAATCAAGTTAAAGGAAAAATAAAAGTGCAAGGAAGGATGTCACGTTGTTGAGAGACGAAACATTCACTCTTTTTCCAACCATGTGCAATGCGACAAAGAGGACGTCATCGGTGCCTCGTAGTCATATTTTCTTTTGCCCTTGCACATGTCCACCATTCTAAATCTTCTCATCCTTGATATCCCTACAAATGGTTAATTCTCATGATCATTGGCTTTGAAAGGTGTTTTAGACTGGTGACCTACCAAGGGGAGTACCCGAGGTAGATGAACGTGGCCTCGCTGAGATCGGTAACTCCAAGGAAGAGACACGTGGCACACAATTTAGACATGTTCGGGTCGCGAGGTGCGTAATACCCTACGTCCTGTATGCTGCGTAGCTCTGGATTGATTGGGTGTGATTACAAGATGATGCGTATCAGAGAGGTAAGGGTCCCTGCCTCGCCTTATATAGCTCGGGAGGCAGGGTTACAAGTCGGTTTAGGGAAAGAGTACTAGTCGTGTACGTCTAGGTGTCCTTTACATGTAGCCAGTCATGTACAGTCTCCTATTCGAGTACTCCTTCACCGAGATCCTTGTGCACCACGCCAACAGGTGCCGTGCAGCCCAAGCCGGGTAGTCCCAGGGCCCACCGAGTAGTCGATCCTGGTACCCACCGAGGTAGTGGGACCCAAGAGGTCCACACGACAAGCCCCCGAGTACTTTGTAGTCGAGCAGGATAGTTTCGACTAGTCTTGATGGCCTTGACGAGTAGTCCTCAGGCGTCCCCGAGTACTACAAGCCAAAAGTCTTCAAGACTACTTAAAGCATCCTGAGGATGGAAGGTACTCCAGCTAATCCTTCAGTAGTCTTGAAGTCTTCTCGAGTAATTCCCAAGCATCCTCGATTTCTCCTCTTGATGGTCTTCAATAGTACTCGCGTCGTCTTTGAAGAAGAAACCATATGGAAAATGCAATTCAAAGAATCACATTCCATATGGAATGTAGCCCCCGAGCCTTAGGTCGAATCGTAGATTCAAGCTGAGGGTCAATCTGAAGTTCTGCCAAGCATATCCCATAAAATTCGGATAAAAAACCAAAGGACACGTGGCATGGAGCCCCCGAGCCTTGAGTCAAGTACTTCCTCTCGAATTGAAGGGTCATCTTGATTGTAGAATGTGTCCTGAGTGGCTCTTGAGTCTTGTTGTCACCCATTAGATCTGTCAGATGTAGCCGAGCCCGCGAGATGGATTGCATCGAGTACCGGAAGCTGAAGGGTCCGGCTACCGCCGCTGAGTCACCCACCAGTACTTATCCGTCCGGCCGTTATGGTGCCGCTTATTGGGTTATAAATAGACACCAAAACCCTTAGTGTTTTTCACTCCTGCAGTAGCAGCCGCTTTAGTAGATCTGTTCGAGTTTCCATCCATTGTCGCCTCTGTTGTCGCGCGAGAGATAGAAAGTCCACGCGCGCCGCCACCACTTACCACCAGCGTAGCCCTCGAGCAGATGAGAGTGAAGACCCCCTGCTCTTGGAGGATGAAGCTGTCTCCGTCTAAGGGCTCAAAAGCTGGTGGAGGAAAGAAGTGGTCCCACAGCGAGTCAGAGGGATCTGCTCAAGAGTCGTCGCCACCAACATCTCCCCCGCATCCCAATCTGGCCAAGGAATGGAAGAAATCCAAGCTGAAGACGGAAGATCTACTGGCCCTGGTAAATAGCGGGTTCTTGCGGGAGAAGGAGATGGATCTGTGGCGCACCGCCACAGGCGACCCATACCCAATGGAGAAGAATCCAGATGAAGTTCCAATGTTCGCCAGGTTCGTAGAGCGCGGACTAGCACTCCCGGCCAGCGATTTGTTCAAGGGGCTTCTCAAGTACTATGGTATCGAGTACTTAATGAACCCCAATGGTATTTTCCGCGTCTCTGTGTTTGTGCACTTCTGCGAGGCATTCGTGGGAATCAAACCCCATTGGATCCTGTTCCGAAAGTTCTTTCGAGTGAAGCCGCAGCCAAGCACCAATGACCCACGAGTAGTCGGAGGGGCAGGCATTCAAATGCGTGAAGATACGGCCGACCAGTACTTGTCGTACAAGCTGATAGAGTCAAATCAAGACAGGAAGTCGAAGTGGTTTTACATATGTAACCACCATCCGAAGCTGCCCAAACTGAGTGGAAAGCAGCCGAAGCACAAGGCGTGGTGGAACACCGAGCCCACAATGCAAGAGGGTATCCAACTACCCGGATTGATGCAAAAGATCAAGGCCTTGAGAGAGGCCGGACTGAGGGCCGAGCACGTGGCCTTCAGCTTCATGAAGAGGAGGGCCCAACCACTGATGGCTCGCGACACCCTCGGGTACCAGTACACAGGCGACGAAGACACGTCGAGGATGCCCGGCGACGAAGACACGTCGAGCATGCCCGGCGACGAAGTCGACGATGATGACATTGTCGAGAGGCTGGGCAAGATATTCAAGGATATGCCACCGTACACTCCTTGCCCAGTCCCTGAGTACTCCACGGCTCGTCCACCGAATGAGGTTAGTGATTGTGACCTCTGCCTTTAGAGTACTGATTAGCTTGGTGTAGTCGCACTCACCCAAGTTGTTGTCTGCAGGATGACATCGCTAAATATGTCTCCGACCCAACTCCCCCCCTCGACTTGAAGATGTACAGGAGAAGGGGAAGGGTAAAGTGAAGGAACGCCGCCAAGTCGGCGAGGGTGACGATACCGTCATCATTGAAGACACCTCCGACGAGGAGGATGGTGAAGGATCGGATGGCGACTAGGGAGGGGGGGAGTGAATAGGAGCCGGTAAAAATTCTTCCCAAAGAACCCGGCCTATGTCCTACTCAAATCCCGGTCACACACAAGCGATAGATCGAATCACGCACCAATCGCCAAGACCACGAGGTTATGGATCAACCTCTAGCCTTAGGAACGATTCCTCGAAGCACACGCGGAAGCACTAGAAAGGGGAGGAAGGAATCGAGCCAAGAAGCAAATCACACGAGCTGCGGCGGACCGTCCGCGCGAGAGGGGCGGACCGTCCGCAAGAGCCGCGCGGACCGTCCGGCCGGGTATCGCGGACCGTCCGCACCCGAGCCGCGGACCGTCCGGCCTTAGCCGCGGACCGTCCGTTAATTTACACGAACGACCCAAAGACACCCCCGTGCCACGGACCGTCCGCGGGGAGCACGCGGACCGTCCGCCTAGCACCCGCGGACCGTCCGCCCGACACCGCGGACTGTCCGAAACTTCGTCCAACCAAAAACCAAAATCACGACGGATCGAAACAAAGGACGAGCAAGAACGCGAAGAACTCGGGACGAACTCGAGCGGCGCGGACCGTCCGCCAGGAGGGCGCGGACCGTCCGCGAGGCTCGGACAGAACAGAAAAATGCCCGACCTCGAAAGTCAACACCCCCAAATCATCATCGGATTTCCCAAACGGTTGAAGCTGTGGAGACAAGGATTTGGGGACTTGAAAAGCGTCACACAAGGATGCTATAGCCCAAAAATCTTGCCTCCAAACTCCCTAAATCACCGGGAATCGCGAATCCTTTGAGCACCACCAAAAACTAGAGCACCGAACGAAAACTCACGAATCGAAGTGATTTCCCGGCGTTTGAGGGCACAAGATCAAGCACAAAGATGCACAAGACATCTATCCATGTTTCCCTCAAAGAAATCCGGGAAGAAACTCACTCAAATCCGCGGAATCACACCGGGAACAAAGGCACGAAAATAAGCACAAAAAGCCACGAGAAACAACCCCGAATCTTCTATACAAACCAGGAAAGATTCACAAGGTCTAGCATGCCGCCCTAGCATCCATCCCTCTCAACAAATCTCTCATGAAGCTCTCATGCTAGCCTAGAGAAAATAGGAAGAAAAATAGCTACGAAAATGAGAAAGAGGAGGGAGCAAATGAAACCCTAAGTCGCGGAGCGCAAACGCCATCAACACACACTCCAGGCTTATATATCGAGTCCCGCCGGAGTGGTAAATGACTCGACTACCCCTAACTACACTACCGGCGATACAACCCACGTAGGGGCATTTTGGTAATGTTTGTGGGTCTTGCCATCGGACGGCCACGCCTTCGCCGCACCCCCGCGTCCTCCCGACGCAAGCCATGCGATCCCGCCGCGTGTCCTCCGCTTCGAAGCTTCCCGACACGCCGGATCCCGTCTCCGTCGTGTTGGGCCCTCGGACTTGGTTTTGAGGCCCAAACCAAGAAACCGTCCGCCGATGGTTTTGTGGGCAAACCACCAAACCCCGCGTGCCCGGTCCGGCCTCCCGCCAAACCACTTGACTTGGCCGCCACCGTGCACCGCTCGTCCGTCCATGACTTCGTCTTGCTTGTGTCGCCACCATGTGGCCCGCACCCAGTCCCGCTGTCCACCGGGTCCCTCGAACCGAGCCTACTTGTCTCTCCATCTCCCGGAGGCCCCTCAAGGCCGAAGACCTTTCGCGCCCGTTCTTCACCCGCAACAACACGAACTAGGCCGCGGCCTACACCCGCGCACTAAGCCAAGAGTCGGTCCAACACCCGTTGTCAATCACTCATCACTAAGGAGCGGTCATCCACCGACCACCGGGACGCTCCGGTCCTCAATCTCCCCCTTGATGAGTGCATTGACAACACACAACGCGAAATGAAATTCGGGGTAAAAGAGAAGAGAAGAAGAAAGAAAAACGAAGAAGCTCAACTCATGACCAAAACCGAAGAAAAGCAAAGAAAGGTCACAAGCCCAAGCAAAGTACAAAATCCACACCGAAAACAAGCAAGAAAGCTCCCCCGAACAAATGCCTCCCCCCGAACATGTGGATGCACACTTCCAAATTTCAGCTTACCTTTTTCTGAATTTTCATTAAACTCACCTTTTCTCCCCCTTGTTGACAATGTATGAATCAAGGTGACAATGCAGACATGCAAAGCAAAGCATACAAACATCTACATGAGCTTCTCAAATAGGCCAAATCTAGTGTCAAAGGCTAAAAATGAGACAAAGATCACACACATGAATCATAGCATAGTCAAAGCATTGCCACAAGTAATATATGAAAATACAAGCATGTGACAAAGCAAAATTTTCAGATTTAAGCAGTTTTATCAAAAGAAGGCTCGCTTCACATGTAAGAGCCTATCCATGTCACACTTGAGCCACAAACATGCATACCATTTAAAGATCATACAAGGATATCAAATTCTCAGCAAAAGATCATGGCAAACACCCATAAAGCAAAGCATGTCATGTCAAAGCTCATGAGCCATGTGTCCACTTCGGGGAGACTTCTCCACTGGTGAACATCATGCAACATGTTTTGCACCCATATGTGAAAGATAAGACATTTCAAGCATAGACATGATGGATGGAGCATTTTTCAAGCATTATGCACTTCTTTTCAAGATTAATTCATTTCATGGTACATGAAGTGCCTTTGCGGCAGAAAGAAGCTTATGCTCCCCCATGAATGCAACATAGGCTAAACATTCACAATGATATCCGGCCTTTGGCCCAAATGCAAGAACAGGCATCCAAGCACAATCTAAGCATGAAAAGCACATTTAGACCAAACTGTGACATGGATACACAACTACACACGAGTGGAGCAAGATTTCATCAAAAATTAGTCAAGTTTAGCATTTATTTCAAAAGGGGCTATCTCACCACACATATATCTCAAATATTCCAAGAGCATAGCCTCACATCACCATTTCTCCACACATATGACCAAAATCTCACAAATAGCCAAAGAGACTCAAATATGGCATACGAAAGAAGCTCATCATCCTAAAAATGCAATATGACACAAATGCAACATGATATATGACAAGATGGCTATCCTACCATGGTTTATACATCAAGCAAAACATGTATATACATCAAAGTAAACATGGTATGATACATATGGTACAAAAAGGAAATCCCCCAAGAGTCAACTAGAAAGGGCAACAAACCCCAAGTTCCCCCGCAAGCGCACAAATGTAGCTTGGTCGAGAGGCTTTGTAAAGATGTCGGCTAGGCGATCTTGGGTAGGGACATGGCTCAAAACAATGGTTCCTTTCTCCACATTGTCCCTCGGGAAATGATACCTCACTTCTATATGTTTGGTTCGGGAGTGAAGCACTCGGGTTTTTGGCTACGCTTATGGCACTCGGTGCTATCACAAAGAAGTGGGATCGGGTGCACTCCTCACCAAAGTCTCTCAAAGTGTAGGAAATCCACAACGGTACCGGGAACAACAACTCGCGGCGAACAACATACTCCGCCTCCGTGGTAGACCGAGCTACACTAGACCGCTTGCGGGAAGACCATGAGACCAACGAAGAACCAAGAAGCCGACAAGTGCCGAAGTAGACTTCCTCTCGACCCGACAGCCAAGCAAAATCCGCATCGGAAAAACCATGAAGAGAAAGAGTCGAGGAGGAAGAATACCAAAGGCCAAGACCGAGGGGGCGGATCGTAGGTACCGAAAATCCTCTTGACGGCCCGTCGATGTGATGTCCTCGGCGAAGCTCGAAAACGAGCGCACGGACACACACGCCGAACCGTATGTCCGGCCTCGTCGCCGTCAAGTAGAGGAGGGAGCCGATCATGCTCCCGTACTCCCGCCGGTCCACCGGTTCTCCATCCTCATCCGCATCCAAAGTGGCCGTACTCCCCATGGGAGTCGACATCGGCTTCACATCTTGCATCCGGAACTTCCTCGGCATGTCTTTCGTGTACTTGGTTTGGTGCACAAATGTACCGTCCTTCACTTGCTTGATCTCGCGGCCCCGAGAAAGTACTGCAACTCGCCCATCATGCTCATCTCGAACTCCCTGCTCATCTCATCTGCAAACTTGGCAACAAGGTTATGTGACGAGCCACCAAAGACAATATCATCC
Source organism: Cenchrus americanus (assembly GCA_947561735.1). Taxonomy (NCBI): domain Eukaryota; kingdom Viridiplantae; phylum Streptophyta; class Magnoliopsida; order Poales; family Poaceae; genus Cenchrus; species Cenchrus americanus. The sequence goes on along the minus strand of OX387244.1, from coordinate 92,155,291 downwards.
ACGTAAATCTGAACAATCAGCAAGTCATTTCCATGCTTGAGGAGAAATAGGGTTCTATCCACGGTACCCATCACAAACCCTCTACTCAAAAGAAAACCTCTCAATCTCCCATACCATGCACGGGGCGCCTGTTTCAACCCATACAGAGCCCTTTTCAACCTGTATACCCTGTGTGGGTACGGCTCGCTCTCAAACCCGGGTGGTCGCTTCACATACACCTCCTCCTCTATGACCCCATTCGGAAAAGCACTCTTCACGTCCATCCGAAACAACTTGAACCCTTTAGCCACGGCAAAGGCTAGAAGGATCCGAATTGCCTCAAGACGGGCCACGGGAGCAAAGGTCTCCTCATAGTCGATCCCCTCCTTCGACTAAACCCCCGAGCAACAAGTCCGGACTTGTTCCTCACAACCATCCCATTCTCTCCCTCTTTGTTCTTCCAAACCCACTTCGTTCCTATGGGATGACAATTTGGAGGTGGTTCAACTAACTCCCACACCGGTTCCTCTCAAAGTTTTCCAACTCCTCATGCATAGAATTGACCCGGTTTGCATCGGATAAAGCATGTCCAATGTCCTTGGGCTCAAAAGTAGCAACAAAAGCAAGCATGAGCAAAATGAGAGGAATTCCCGGACCTCGACCGTGTAGTGCGTTCATCGATGTTCCCAATGATCTTCGACGGGGGATGCACTTCTTGAATCCGCCGGGGAGCCTCACGCCTCGAGACTACCTCCCCCTCAACTTCGGCCTTCTCTCGCTCTGGTCCTCTTGTTGCACCGTCGTTGTCCATGAAGTAGACGGTCCATGCTCCAAAGTGGTCGTAGGGGAAGTAGTGGGTACATGCTCGGCTTCGGGCGCATGGTTCTCCCCATCATCATCTCCATCTTCATCTTTCTCCTCCTCAAAGAGGTCCTCGGCCATCTCTTCATCACCCGCACATTCAAAACCAAGAGAGGTACATGGCATTGTCTCGTCGAAGGTCACCTCGCAAGTCTCCATGATTTTGTTAGTCTCAAGGTTAAGCACCCTATAGGCTCTAGAATGGTTAGCATATCCAAAGAAAATACCATCACTAGACCTAGCCTCAAACTTGTCGAGTTTTCCCTTCTTCAAAATAAAGCACTTGCGGCCAAAAACTCGGAAGTGACTCACCTTGGGTGCCCGACCATGCATAAGCTCATAACAAGTCTTCTTCTTGAAAGCTCTCAATAAAATCCGGTTGGAAACATGGCAAGTTGTATTGACCGCCTCGGCCCAAAACCTCCTAGGAGTCCCGTGCTCATCGAGCATCGTCCTAGCCATCTCACAAAGAGTCCGATTTTTCCTTTCCACGACTCCATTTTGAGGGGGCACATAAGGGGTCGAATAGCGATGTTCAAGACCTAGATCACGACAAAAGGCATCAAAACGAGAGTTCTTTAACTCGGAGCCATTATCACTGCGGATAGCTCGAATAGCATTCCCATGCCTCTCGTTTTTCAACCTCACGATCAGATCTCAAACAAAGCAAAAAGTCTCACTCTTATCCTCCAAGAAGAACACCCAGGCATAGCGAGAGTAATCGTCCACCACAACAAGGACATACCACTTCCCACCCACCGAGCGAACTCGAGCTGGCCCAACAAGGTCCATATGCAACGGCTACGTCGGACGCTCGGTCATGACATCGGTCAGGGGTGGATGGGGAGTGGCTACCATCTTACCATGCCTACAAGGAGCACAAACCAAATCCTTCTCAAACTTCAACTTCGGCAATCCTCGGACAAGGTCAAGACCACTCAAGCGGGAAACCAAATCAAAGCTCAAGTGTCCCAACCGCCTATGCCATTTCCACAAATCCGAAGAAGGACCGGCCATCAAACGGAAAGCAGAGGACCCAAAGAACGAGAGAAATCAGCCACCGAAAATCGACCCTCGGGGATGATCATACAGACAAGATCACCTCGAGAATCAAGCAAACGAGACTCGCCAGACTTGAAACGCACCTCAAAACCCTCATCAAGCAACTGAGAAACCGAAAGCAAATTAAATCCCAAAGACTTCACAAGAGCCACTCTCTTCAACGTTACCTTGTCACTCACATGCACAACACCCTCTGAAAGCACCCTACCTCGTCCATTGTCCCCAAATGTGATGTACATCTTTTCCTTCACTGGGGTGAGGCTGGAGAACCACTTCTTATCTCCGGTCATGTGTCGAGAACACCGGAGTCGATCAACCAAATGTTCTCCAAGCCTCCCCGCCCGCAAGTCAAAAACAAGAACGAGAATGAGCTAGCGACTCGACACTCGGGGTTAGCACAAAGAAAGTTAAACCGAGTGTCGAGCCATCTGCTCAAAAGAGGGGTTAGCAAACATCACTCCCTTGCCACCGAACTTCCCATGTCCCATGGGAGGAGTACGAGCACCACGAGGGGGAAAACGTGGTCCGTAGTTCCTCCGGAACCCAAAGCCGCGATCATCTCCCCTAAACCCGTACCGAGGACGAGTAGGAGGACGTCCAAAGCAAAACCACCACGAGCCCGACCAAACCTCTCACCAAAGACGCACACCATCATCTCTCCCGACAAATCTCTCACCACCACCTCTCCGTGGGAACCTCGCCAACACTCCTCACACTTCCCACACCCCGTGGAAGTGGCACTCTAGGCTCGGGGAATACCGCGAGGGCCGGCGATACTGTCCGGTTTGCTTGCTCCCTAGCAAGCCTCTCATCCCTCTTCCTCTTGTAGCAAAACTCGCAAGATGCCTCTCCTTGCCACAATACTCACACTTGAAGGGGATGGGTTTTGGTTTTGGCTCGGCTTCTCTTTAGGCTTCTCACCCTTCTCACCCACAAACTTCACCGGTTTCGGAAATCATTTGTCTTAGGTGGGAATTTGGGTGGATCTTGGGTTGTGTCAAGCTTGTTGCAAAGGTGGTTGGGCTTTGGTGTGAAAGCGTTCTTGGGTGCTTTTGGGAGTGGGACTTGGATCTCTCCGATCACCTCAAACCCGGGGTTAGACTCAACACACTTCTCATACACACTCTCCCCCTTTGTTCTCTCCCACTTTCTCACCCAACTTCTCAAACCCCAAACCACGACCATCGGCTCTCTTGAACTCCTCAATCATGATTTTCAATTGAGGTTCCCCGCCCGTACAACCAACCCAACACTTTCCTCAAATAGTCATTCTCCTCATAGATGACATCCAACCGGGAAGTAAGCTCAAGATTACGCAAAGTGACTTCATCACGGCTAGAACATGCATTTGCAACGAGAGATTTCAAAGATGCTTCCAAAGAACTAATGGTAGAACGAGCATCGACAAGCTTAGCATGCATAGTAGGACATGATTTGCAAGCACCAAGCAAAGTAGGTCTAGCCTTAAGCTCATCATGTTCGGTCCTAAGAGCATCTAGTTGAGCCAAAATAGAAGCATTCTTCTCATTAAGCATTTTGATCCGATTCAACCAAGCATCACATTCAACACATTCAACATCATCGGGAGAAGTAGGAGCAAGGTTCAAAGAGTCATTCTCAAGTTTCAATTCAAGCAATTTTGACTCTAACTCTCCTACTTTCTCGCTAGCATTCTCAAGCCGAGCCCTAAGATCTTTCCTCATCTTTTTGGCATCTCTCAAGACACTATCACGGTTATCAAGCAAACCATTCAACCTAGCAATCTCAGCAAGCAAAGAGTCGGGATCACGGTTTACCTCATCCTCCAAGTCGGAGTCGCCGTCCTCCTTCACACTCTTCTTGTTGCTCGAGCTATGGGCCATGCCACAAAAGCCCTCGAGCGCCACACGGCCGCGGCCCGCCGAGGTTCCGCTTGCACTCTTCTTGCCACCGCGCCTCCCGGCGTCTTCATCTTCGCCGCTTGAGCTTGATCGCTCCTCGCTTGAGCTTGAGTCGACGTCGCTCGCACCGGCCACCATCGCTCTTGCCTTGTTCTTCTTGTAGGTGCTCTTGCTCGGTCGCCGCTTGTCCTTGTCCTTGCTCTTGGACTTGTTGAAGTGCTTGCCCTTGGAGGAGTACTTGTCTTCACGCCTCGGGTGCGCCTTGTACTCGTTCACCTTGTACTTGTTCTCCTCCGCTTCCGGGCACTCGGCGATGAAGTGGCCACGCTTGCCACACTTGTAGCACGTCCCTGAGCTCCGCCTTGCGTTCCTCCGACTCTCGTGTAGTCGTTCAAATCTTCTTGAGAGCAAGGCCGGCTCCTCCTTGCCCCAAGACATCAAACTCCTCATCCGGAATGGACATAAGAGAGGACAAAGAAAAAGCGTCGACGGGAAGGGTTAGATTTGCCCTTTGATCCTCCCACAAGAGCAAGACTATGGTCGGTCGAGCCCTCATGCTTGGATAGCATCTTCCGTCAACCTCACCGACTTGAGCTTAGAAAAGAGGTCATCCAACTCAATAGTCAAATAATTCCCGGACTCCTTGATGGCCTCAACCTTAGCACCCCAAACACTCGGGTCCAAGACATGCAAGAGCTTCAAAGCCCGATCATGCTCGGAGTACGGAAAATCCTCAACATTAGCCTTCATGTTGTTCACGATGGCGATGAACCTGCGAAACATCGCATCAATGTCCTCACCGGGAAGTGGAGTGAAATTCTCATATTGCATCCGGTAAGAGACAAAGAGGCGAGCTTTCACATGGTTATCACCACCGTGAGCAACCAACAACTTATCCCAAATTTGCCAAGCAAGATTCAAATGGCGAACACGATCAAACTCGGATCACACAAGCTCCGCACAAGTGATCAACGGCTTTTGCATTAGCCTCATACTTGGCCTTGGCATCGGCATCGGTCACCATAAGAGTATGGATATTGACCGGAATAGCATAGGTCTTGTCAAGCACAATAAAATCCAACAGCTTTCCTCGAAGAAAGATCATCATACGAGCCGCCCACTTGTGGTAACCCTTGCCATCGAAGTGCGGCGGACCGCCCCGCTCAACGTACGCCATCTTAGGATTCGTGACTTGTCAAAGTCGCAAAGAATCCGGCACCAAGCTCTGATACCAATTGAAGGATCAGATGGCGACTAGAGAGGGGGGGAGTGAATAGGAGCCGGTAAAAATTCTTCCCAAAGAACCCGGCCTATGTCCTACTCAAATCCCGGTCACACACAAGCGATGGATCGAATCACGCACCAATCGCCAAGACCACGAGGTTATGGATCAACCTCTAGCCTTAGGAACGATTCCTCGAAGCACACGCGGAAGCACTAGAAAGGGGAGGAAGGAATCGAGCCAAGAAGCAAATCACACAGGCTCTGGCGGACCGTCCGCGCAGGAGGGGCGGACCGTCCGCAAGAGCCGCGCGGACCGTCCGGCCGGGTATCGCGGACTGTCCGCACCCGAGCCGCGGACCGTCCGGCCTTAGCCGCGGACCGTCCGTTAATCCACACGAACGACCCAAAGACACCCCCGTGCCACGGACCGTCCGCGGGGAGCACGCGGACCGTCCGCCTAGCACCCGCGACCGTCCGCCCGACACCGCGGACTGTCCGAAACTTCGTCCAACCAAAAACCAAAATCACGACGGATCGAAACAAAGGACGAGCAAGAACGCGAAGAACTCGGGACGAACTCGAGCGGCGCGGACCGTCCCGCCAGGAGGGCGCGGACCGTCCGCGAGGCTCGGACAGAACAGAAAAATGCCCGACCTCGAAAGTCAACACCCCCAAATCATCATCGGATTTCCCAAACGGTTGAAGCTGTGGAGACAAGGATTTGGGGACTTGAAAAGCGTCACACAAGGATGCTATAGCCCAAAAATCTTGCCTCCAAACTCCCTAAATCACCGGGAATCGCGAATCCTTTGAGCACCACCAAAAACTAGAGCACCGAACGAAAACTCACGAATCGAAGTGATTTCCCGCCGTTTGAGGGCACAAGATCAAGCACAAAGATGCACAAGACATCTATCCATGTTTCCCTCAAAGAAATCCGGGAAGAAACTCACTCAAATCCGCGGAATCACACCGGGAACAAAGGCACGAAAAAAAGCACAAAAAGCCACGAGAAACAACCCCGAATCTTCTATACAAACTAGGAAAGATTCACAAGGTCTAGCATGCCGCCCTAGCATCCATCCCTCTCAACAAATCTCTCATGAAGCTCTCATGCTAGCCTAGAGAAAATAGGAAGGAAAATAGCTACGAAAATGAGAAAGAGGAGGGAGCAAATGAAACCCTAAGTCGCGGAGCGCAAACGCCATCAACACACACTCCGGGCTTATATATCGGGTCCCGCCGGAGTGGTAAATGACTCGACTACCCCTAACTACACTACTGGCGATACAACCCACGTAGGGGCATTTTGGTAATGTTTGTGGGTCTTGCCATCGGACGGCCACGCCTTCGCCGCACCCCGCGTCCTCCCGACGCAAGCCATGCGATCCCGCCGCGTGTCCTCCGCTTCGAAGCTTCCCGACACGCCGGATCCCGTCTCCGTCGTGTTGGGCCCTCGGACTTGGTTTTGAGGCCCAAACCAAGAAACCGTCCGCCGATGGTTTTGTGGGCAAACCACCAAACCCCCGCGTGCCCGGTCCGGCCTCCCGCCAAACCACTTGACTTGGCCGCCACCGTGCACCGGCTCGTCCGTCCATGACTTCGTCTTGCTTGTGTCGCCACCATGTGGCCCGCACCCGACCCCGCCGTCCACCGGGTCCCTCGAACCGAGCCTACTTGTCTCTCCATCTCCCGGAGGCCCCTCAAGGCCGAAGACCTTTCGCGCCCGTTCTTCACCTCGCAACAACACGAACTAGGCCGCGGCCTACACCGCGCACTAAGCCAAGAGTCGGTCCAACACCCGTTGTCAATCACTCATCACTAAGGAGCGGTCATCCACCGACCACCGGGACGCTCCCGGTCCTCGGATGGGGAAACACTCCAAGAGCGGTTTCAGCTGCGGTCCAGATTCAGCCGTCTTGGACTGCCCCATATTCCCCTGATTGATGACAGACCGACTAGCTTCGAGGCTAGTCTTTTTGCGCCGCCGAGAAGGCCGCGTAATGTAGCACGAAAGCGCGTTGCCAAGAAGTTGAAGGTGATAGAAACAACTGCCCACGAGGAGAGTTCCTCGAGTAGAGTAGTTGACTACTTTTCTTGGAGCATTGCATGCTGACAGTCGAATTTGGAGTTATCACAGGATATTCCATCGTCCGACCCCGCAGATCAGGGGGACGAAGAGAACTAGGACACGGTGGGAGGAGCGACTGAGAGGAGCCTCAGTCCAACCCCCACCATTGTAGAAGTCATGCCAGAGACAGCACAACAGGCGACTGTTGCTGGCGAGCCGTGGGCGTCGACAAAGAAAGGAGGCCAGAGCCCTCCGCGACTACTGGAGCCATGGAACCAGTAGCAGCCAATGCTGAAGGAGAGGCACCCGCGAAAGCCGGGCTCGTTGATATCACCAGCATACTTGGCGCTCCGACCATGACTGTTGTCCGGTCCAACTTGTGAGTAAAATCAATGTTCGAGTAGTACATGTAGGTTCGTAACCTTGCTCGACTGATCACCAAAGTTGTACTATGCAGGAAATCCACCAATCTGTCCTGAGAAGGCGAGGAACCTAGTGATGCGGCTGGTGAAGAAATCCGGTCACCAGCAGTTGAGGAATCCACAACCCTTCCCCAGGCTGAGACCATTGCGTAGGTCGTGAAGGCTACACCGCCGGAGGCCACCATAGTGGAAGGTGCATAGACTGCGCTGAATGCCGTTTGCCCTCTGTAGTAGTCATAGCCCCCAGATACTGACTTTGTGTGCTTTGTGGTGACAGAAGCACAAGTTGAGGGGACCACGATCTCTGAAGCTGTGGCCATTGAAGGCGTCGTGCCCGAAGCCGATGTGCTAGAGGGAGCAGCTTCCGGTCTGGAGGTTCCAATAGCCACCGAGACCACGGAGGAGGTGCATGACGATGTGTTCTCGGAATCTAGCATGGACGTTGTCGTCCGGTCGCCGGAGATCCAAGACGCGGAGCCGATCCGTTCGGCGCCGATGTCAGAGACAGCGACGACTAGTCGTGGCGGACTGGAGCTTCTGGCTGACGACCTTATCGACCCGGTGATGGTGGCTCATAACTTGGAGTCGATACACCGGGCTGAATAGTGGATGAAGGTATGTGACAGTCCCCTTGAGTAGTCGAATTCCGCAAGAATCGAGTACTCAATAATGATTGTTGCCTTGTGCAGGATGTCATGGAGAGGTCCCGACAAAAATCTGAGATGCTCCAAGGATACGGCGACACAGTGCTCCGAGCAGAATCGCTAGAGAAGGAGCTCAATAAGGCCAGGAAACACTTCGCCATGTTGCAATCCAAGTTGGATGGAGCTTTCGCCTAGTACCACAATGAGGTACAAGAAATGTAGGCGAAAAGCGACGAATTGGTTCAGAAGAACAAGTCGTTGCGTCAGAAGAACAAAGGTATGCCACCACCAGTCTGTTGAGTACTTATTGAGGGTACCTTATGGTAGTCTGACGTGTGTTCTTGAGCTTTTGCAGATCTTGAGGCCCGGGTAGAGCATTTGAAGGCATCGGAGACCAATCTGAAGAACATTGTCTACCGGGAAAAGGATGCCCGTGAGGTACTTGAGTACGAATATAAGCAGCTGTCTCATGAGTGCGTTAAGCACATGTAGCTTCGCGAAGTCTCAGATCGTGACCTTGTGAACTGCTATAAATCTCTGCAGAACCTTAATGAAGATTGCGAGAAGCTGCGGGGGCAACTCAAGGAGCTTGAAGAAGCCGCACTCCCCATTCCATGACTGTTGGTGCCTCATCCAGGCGGACCCAAGATAGCTCCATTGGTGGATCGACTGAAGGAAGCCCCAGGTCGTCTAGCAACGTATGTGAAGCATTTGGCGAAGTCCATCCCTAATCAGGTCTTGGCGTATATGAAGTCGTACTTCCCCAAGGCTCCAGTAGATGTAGTTGCGGGAGGACTAGTCGCGAATTGCACATACGACCAGTACAAAGAGTTACTGGAGCAGATGGCGCCAATCGCGGAACAAGTCGCGGAGAAGCTGAATCTTCAGTAGCGGATCCTGTAGGGTTAGCTCATAGCAAAATATGTAATATAAACGAAGTTATAAAGAACTTGTTTAAGTTTGAATGAAATCTTCCATGATGTATGTTTGAAATGAGTACTCGTTGTCCATTGGTGGAAAACACAATAACCGAGTTGATTGGGAATCAAACTTTATTACTGAAAGAAAAGTACACCAGGGTGGCTAGGGCTGTTTACAAGTGTACTCGCCTGGACCTGAAGACCGCTTATGGCTAAGTGGCGCTAGGACGCATGGCCACTTACAACTATAGATCCGTTGGTAGCCGTATAGCACTATGTGAAAACCTCAAATAGGTCACGCAACATTTGTAACAGGCCCTTAACGCCCATTACATCCATCCACATATGTAACGGTTGTTGTTTCGCGCCCGTTACCTATAAGCGCTCCAGGACGACCCCAGGGTTGGCCTCCACAACGCCCGTTACCAATGTGGACTTCTGGTAATGGGCTTCTTAAATGCCCATTACATAAATTCTTTGTAACGGATGTTAAAAGAGCCCGTTACAAATGTCAAACCTATCGGTAACGGGCTTGCAAAGTTCGTTACCGATCAAAGCCCTATTAGTAACGAGCTGCTTAAGTCCGTTACTGATCACTACCGTATTGGTAACGGGCTATAAAGTTTGTTACCGATAAGTTCATACAGGAGACGCATGCTTGTAGGATGCGTCTCCTTTGATTGGCACCCAGGGTCGCCTTTTTTCTCACATCAGAGACGCATGTTGTTATCTCGTCTGTGTGTCTGTGTCTTATCCTTTCGACACCACTCGCTATCTCTCCGTAGAAGCTAGGCCACTCCTGTTCTGACAACAACACTCGCTCTCTCTCCTCAGAAGGTCACTCACTCGATCTGTGTGCTCAGATGTCCCCGCCGGCCTATCCCGTTCGCCGCCTCTAGCTGCGCGCGCTCTGAGGATTGCGCGACGGCGAAAGGGGCCAGAGTGGACATCGACCGCGTCGTCCTCCGCGCCTCCGATCCTCTTCCTCGGCCGCGCTTGGCTCGTGTAGAAAGTTCTCGTCAAGGTGGAAATTAATTGGCCCATTTTATTGAAATTCTTCAGCTGTCTTTTTGTGTGATGAATTACGCTCATTTGGTGTATGGAATGCAGATGGCGTTTGCTGCTCGGGCTTGGATGTACAAACAACCCCAGGAAGATTGGGAGAATTTCTTAAGCGGGGTCAATGGTTTTCTAAATCAAGCAGAGGCGGATATGAGAAACCGTGGTGTTCAGGCAATGCTTTGCCCCTGTATTGATTGTCTCAACCAAAAGAAATTCACACAACGGGAAATCATTTTTCATCATTTGGTCACACGTGGTTTCACAAAACATTACACGTGTTGGAATAAACATGGTGAGGAAGGGCTTAACGAACTCGATGTAGGCTGCCTAAATGAAGGTGAAGTGCGACACCATGCTAACCATGATGAAGACCTTAATGACAATGGACTTTTTGAGGAAAATGAATCATTATTCCCACCAAATGTGTTGAGACCTGAGGATATCACTGATCAAGAAGTTAGAGGCTTCGATGATGGTGAGGTGTTGCAACATGTGCACAATGTTGATCAAATGTTGCGGGATATTGAGTTTCAACGAGTGTACACACCTTCTGAATTAGCGAGGCTGAAGCAGTTCATTGAAGATTCAAAGAAACCCGTCTATCCTGATTGCTAGAAGTACTCACGCCTTTTTGGTGATATAAAAGTTCTGTAGCTTAAGGCAGATCATGGTTGGAGCAACAAAAGTTTCAAACATCTATTGGATGTGCTTAGAGACATGCTACCTGAGGAAACCAAATAGCAGAGTCTGTCTACGAGGCGAAGAAGATAATCTGTCCTCTGGGAATAGAGGTTGAAAAAATCCATGCATGCAAGAACAATTGTGTGTTGTTCCGTGGAGATTATGCAGACCTTAACAAGTGTCCCATGTGTGGCTATGATCGGTACAAGAGGAAAAAGGATGGTGGAGATGATAATAATGCTGATGACGAGAGCGAGCCCGACGAGATCAGAGGCAAGAAGAAGAAGGCTAGCAGAGGGGCTCCTGTGAGGGTGGCATGGTATTTTTGCATCATTCCTCAGCTGAGAAGATGGTTCTCAACACGAAAGGAGGCCAAACTCTTGCATTGGAATGACGAAGGCCGAAAGGAGCTTAATTATAAGAAAGATGACAAGTTTAGGCACCCCGCAGATGCAGCGCAATTGGGTAACATTAATACCCACTTCCCATGGTTTGACGATGCAAGGAGCATATGGTTTGCTATGAGCACAAATGGCATGTACCCATTCAGTAACCAGAGCTCAACACATAGCACCTGGCCTGTCGTGCTGTCGTTGTACAACCTTCCACCCTGGCTATGCAAGAAACAAAAATATATGATGCTGACAATATTGGTCTCCGGACCAAAGCAACCTGGCGACCGTATTGATGTCTACTTAGGGCCACTAGTTGATGACTTGAAGATGTTGTGGAAGCCTGGTGTGCCGGAGGTTTGGGATGAGTACAAGCGTGAGGAGTTCACAATGCATGACATGTTGTTTACCACCATCAACGATAACTCGGCTCAAAGACAACCTCTGCGGCCGAGTAAAAGGAAAGGTGCATCTTGCCCACACTGCTTGGAAGATACTTGCGCAATATGGCTAAGACATTCAAAGAAATACGTATTTATGGGGCACCGTCGTTTCCTCAGCAAGAAACATCCATACCGGGCCATGGATTGTCAGTTTAATGGGGAAAAGGAGAATCGAGAGGCGTCGTTCATGTGAGTGGAGATCTGGTCCACTTGAAAGTCAAGGACATCAAAACTATCGAGGAGTTACCCAAACTGACAGAAAAAACCCTTGGCAAAAGAAAGAAACGAGATGGTGAAGAAGAAGAAGGAATGTGGAACAAAAAATCAATTCTATGGGAGCTAGAGTATTGGCCGATGTTGGATGTGCGTCATTCGATTGACAACATGCACATCAAGAAGAATGTGTGTGAAGCTACTTGTAGAACATTGCTACAACAGAAGTCCAAAGGAAAAGATCATAACAATGCAAGGGAGGACCTTAAAGAGCTGGGCATTAGGCGGAGCTCTATGCGAGAGGAAACGAGAGACGGGGACGAACCTTCCCGTTGCTGCAACCACCTTGTCAAAGGTAGAGAGAAAAGAATTCTGTCAGTTTTTGCATGATTTGAAAGTACCTTCAGGCTACTCATCAAACTTTAGGAGGCTAGTGTTAGTGAAGGACATGAAAATGAATTTCAACTTGATGAAATCTCATGATTGCCATGTGTTGATGACAACTCTTCTTCATGTTGCACTTAGAGGTATCAAAACAGAACTCGTTCGCGACGCGGTCACGAGCTTGTGTTTATTCTTCAATGCAATATAACAGAAGATGATTGATGAGGAAAAACTATTGGACTTGGTGAGGAGGCATTTCAAGACCCTATGCCTACTTGAAGCTACCTTCCCACCGTCATTCTTTGATCTCATGCTGCATCTAACAGCACACCTTGCGAGGGAAATCTGGTTCCTTGGCCCATCTTACTTTCATTAGATGTTTCCATATGAGAGGTTCTATGGATTCCTGAAATCATTGGTACATAACAGGTTATTTCCGGAGGGAGCCATTGTTCGTGGCTACGAGACCATCGAAGCAGTGGAGTTGGCCATGGGTTATATGGACCCACAAAACGCCATTGTTGTGCCTCGCTCACGACATGAAGGTAGACTTTCAGGTGTTGGGACCATGGGGAAAAGGCCAGTAACTCCGGATGCAGATGCCTTCGAAAAAGCTCATTTCACCGTGATACAACAGTTGCACCTAATTACATAGTTTGCCAATGAGCACAAATGACAACTACATGAAGACAATCCTAACCGTGGTAGGGCTTGGCTTGCAAAGATGCACATGCAAGGTTTCAGCAGGTGGCTCTGAAATTATGTCGAGACATGTAGCAATAATGTTGTAATTACCGACGAGATAAGGAATCTAGCAGCGGGGCCATTGTTCACTGTTACAAGATACGAAGGAATGGATATCAATGGATACACGTTCTACACCATGACCCAGGATAAAAAGAGCGTCTATCAAAATAGTGGTGTGTGTACGGGCCGTCGTTGATGACAGTCATGACGATGATGACCACACGGATATAGACACATATTATGGTCAAATAGAGGAGATATGGGAGCTTGATTATGTAGGATTGAAGGTAGCCTTGTTTCGGTGTAGATGGGTCACCAATGGGAAGAGAGCCGTGAGCAAGGACAAATATGGTTATGTTAGTGTTGATCTCCGGTTCTTTGGTTACAAAAACGAACGTTTGTCTTCGCCAACGATGTTGAGCAAGTGTTCTATGTACCGACCTTGCAAAGAAGAACTAGTCCGTGGTTATGCACGAAAAAAAGGATTGTGGGGATTGAAAATGTTGTTGCGAAGGAGGAATACAACCAGTTTGATGAAATTCCATCCTTTGACACTTCATACAAGCCCCAACTCTTCAGAACTAACAAAACACCATACTTGTGAAGCAACCATAGTGAAAAAATCCATATACAGAAATTAAGGAAGAAAAAGCAAGCCTGATTTCTGCTAAATCCTTTTTGTAATGCCGGAGGATGTGTCTATTGGTGGAAATGGAATTCGTTTTGTAATATAAAGGATGCGATGTATTGGTGGAATTTCAATCCTTTTTGTAATATATGGGATGTGGTGGAATTTAAATCCTGCTTGTAATATATTCTGCTAAAGATACTATATATACTCGTTTATATTCGCTTCGGTTCGTAACGGGCAAGAGACGAGGATTGACGAACCCGTGTCGCCATTGCTACGGGCTAGAGAGAGGACTAACGAACCAGCGTCGCCTTTGTGATGGGCAAGAGATAAGGACTAACGAAGCAGCGTCGCTATTGTTATGGGCAAGAAGATATGCGAAATCATGAATAGATTACATCAAAAGAGACACAGATTAGAGCATCTCCAAGAGTTTGCCAAAATTTACTTGGCAAATCTTGTGCCTTGCCAACTTCTAAAAAGATATGCCAAGTAAAAAAAGAATTCATCTCCAACAGTCTGGCATAATTTAACTTGCCAAATCTAGATCAGGAATACTGAGAGAAACAAGTTGATTTGCCAAACTGTTGAGATAATCACAAGCTTTGGAAGTGAGTAGGTAAATCATACAAAAAATTGTACTGCACAGAAATAATCACAAAAACATGTCTCTTGAGATGCAAAATCACACACACATAGATTACAATCATCACTGATACATCAGAACAAGGTTACAATGCGGCCATATCTTCATGACGAGATATGCAAAATCACACACACACACAACGATCTTGCTACACGTGGTCATCGAACAAGCTCCATTTCTGCTGACGGCTTAGAGACATGATTCCTTGCATGACTAATTAAGGATAACTTCTGTCTAGCAACCCTAATTTTGGCTTGCAAGACAAAAGCTTTCCATAATTATGCTCATCTTACAAGGAAAAATAATGAGATATGCTCCATCCAGATTCTGGCTGCTTCCTCATCTTCCAAGTGAACACAAGAGAAATATACAGAGAGGGTGGAAACATATCCCTTAAAAAGGAAGCCCAAGTGTGACGGAGAAGTTGCAGCAAGCTTTCCGTCGGCTTGTACATCCTGATGCCAGGAGGTTCTGGGCTACCTTCCCCGGACACGGCTACGTGGAAGGGGTACGTCACAAGGATTCTTCTGGCAGCCGTGTTCGAGGGATGAGCAACCCAATCACCCCCTATCACAAGAATTCTTCTAGCAACTGAGAGATTGAGGAAGAGGAATAAGAGAGAAAAGCAAAAGCTTGCGCCCTACAAGATCTATTTTTTGCGCTATAGCTAGATCTAGATCTAGAGAAGAAGGAAGCAAGTGACTCACTTTATTGTACACCTATCAGAAGAAGGAACCATATAGCTAGATCTAGATCTAGAGAAGAATGAAGCAACTTGAAGTGAGGAGGACCGGAAGGCGTCGGTGCCTTTTTATAGAAAAAACAAGGAAGGGATAAGATCAAGAGCACAAGAACGGCCGGGAAGGTTCCTTAGATGGTCAAGACGGCCGAGAAACTGTTGCTAGTCAATGGCTGAGAGCAGAGCTGCAGAGGTATAGTGATTCCAATGTAGAATTAAATGATACGCGGAGTAAGCAAACATCGCCTCCAATGGCCGTGTTTGGATGGTAGATGTTAGTGAAACTGTTAGTGGTAGTTTTTAACACCTCCAAATTAACACATGTGCCTGGCTCCAAAGTGTTAGTTTTGGTGTTAGTTTGCTACAAACTAACAGTAACACCTCCATCCAAACATCCAATGTAGTTATCATCTCCAAAAAAAGAGAGGAAGGGATAAGATCAAGAGCATAGGAAACGGGAAGAGGTTCCCAAGACGGTCAATGGCGAAACTGTTGCTAGTCAATGGCTGAGAGCAGAGCTACAGAGGTAGTGATTCCAATGTAGAATTAAATGATAAGCGGGGTAACAAAACATCTTCTCTACGCGGATTAGCCAAACATCGTTTCTAATGGAGAATTAAATGATAACACGGATTAGCCAAACGTCATCTCCATTGCGTACTTAAACCGTGTTTGGAAACAAATCTCCTATATCTTCTCCTTCCAAAACAATTAGATCCCCTGCCCCTTCATCTCAACCCGTGAAAACAGCAACTGCCTACTCCTCATCATCACCATTCCCGGCCAGAGATGGATAGCATGCTGGGAAGAAGCACACGGCACTAGCCATCATCGCTGCTATTGGGCCTCCCTCAAGACCTACGCATTGAGATTGCGGTGCGTGTCGGTTCGACCTCGGAGCGGCCCTTGGCTGACCATGCGCCACATGTGCGGCCACGACGACGTTGGCCGTCGTTTGTCGATAGAGGGGATACGATATGAGATTTCTTGAGTGTGGAACCACACCGCTTACAAAGCATTCCTTGCTATGTTGAGCGGTCTCGGTAATCCGGAGGCTTGTTTCTTCTCCGGGATCAAAGCCTTCTTCATCGAACACAGGGGATACAATGATCTCCGGCGCGCCGCCGAGGGTGGGCACGATGTGGCGACCTATCTATACGCCATTTCGCTCTACAGAGACAATGGCGGTGCCGCCGCCGACGACACCGCGAAGGGGTACATGAGGCGGGTCGTGGGCGGCGGCAGTACGACGTCGTCGAGATGGCTGAGCAACGAGGGGTGTCTGCCTTTGCACGAGAAGGCCGCGTGTGCGCTCCACTACTCGACTTGGCGCATTTGGGGTGAACCACTGCCGCCTCCGGCACAGGTGCGCGGCGATCAGCCGTGCGCGAGCACCGGCGGCGGGCCGCGCCGTGGAAAAAGGATGACTTCGAATTTCTCTGTTTTGCAGCGAAGACTGTAGGGTACACTGCGAAATGGTGAAGTTCGCACAGAGAATAGGAAATCAGTAGTAGTAGATTAGCTTTTGTATGATGCTCGAATTATCTGTGTAAAATTGTGGGAGAGCAGCAAATCCGACGAGGGTTATCAGCCCTGCGTCGCTAATGACTGTGGGGCCCGGTTCTATTCAAATGAAGAACAGTTCCCATTTCTCCTTTTAATCTGCAATCAAATGTTGTAACAAGTATTTATTCGTCATTATTACTCCAAATTTGATACTTTTTTCTAATGTTTTATAAAATCACCATCTATTCATTAATTTCATTGTTTAGTGTACATTCTGTTTGTTGAGTGATGTTTATATGCCTTATTTTGTTCTTTGTAAGTACAACATACAAATAATATTTGTTTTACACAACCATTAGTGATGGAACTTTACATTTCATAAGCCTAAGGTGAACACAAGGTTTTGTTAATTTTCAAATGCATATGAGTTCGAACATGTTGCAAAGTGTGGAAAACTTCAAAGTTCAAGCAAACATTCTAGGAAACTATGTGAGAGATGAAGACATTTGTACACAAGTATATTATTCCTTCATCTAAACCACTTGAAATTTCGAAGATAAGTTTAGGTACCCAAATTATGTTGCCAAGTCAATTTGTAGATTTTTTAGAGCAAATTTGATGTTATTAGAATTATTATATAATTACCATGGGGTGTAAAAACGAAATATATGAAGTTTGGGCACACAAGTTTGATCGTTGATATTTTATTCAAATACTGAATGTCCAAATATGAATTGTTCGTATTTTTATGATTTTTTAGGTGCTGTTTTATGGGCTCTAATAATTCAAGGAAGCAAGTTTCATTCCAAAAATAATTGTGACAGCCCATGCGTCGGCGTCGGCGGACCAATATAAAAAAGGTAATCGTTGCTCGCCCGCCCGGACCCAAGCGCCAACAAATGCGCCGGGTTCACTAACCATCGTCGCCAATGAGACCGGCCCACATGTCGGCCGCCGGCGTCGGCGAGCTAACTCGCGTCGGCAATGACTACTCTAATAAGATCTAATTCATCACAACAGATCTCTAGTTAATCACAACACAACACAGTTCATCACAATGCGGTTGGATCTCTACTCTCGTATATGAGATCGAGTTCATGACATACAAAATCTAACAACCAAGCTAAATAACTAAGCAGTTCATGCCCAAGAACCGAACGAAGACACAAAAGCACAGAAATATTATTGTTACTAATTGGTAGAGGAGTCTATCAATTAGTCGGAGTCCCGCCGTCGCCGTCGTGGCTGCCGTCGTCGCCGCCGTCATTGCCGTGGCTACCGTCGTCGCCGTCGGAGCCGCCGTCGTTGAAGAAGAAGTGGCGGTGGGTAGCCCGCTTGAACAAGGGGAGGTTCTCGAGCTTCTCAGCCAACCCGTGGATCCTGAAGGCGAGACTCTTAAAGGTCAGCTCCTTGTACACATCATGATGCGCCTTGATGTCGAAGGCCTCGCCAACACCTTGAAGCTTTCTGAAGGTGCTCCTGAGCAGCTTGGCGGCGAACTTATTGTCGTCGAAGAGCGGTTCCTCATCGGCGTCCTTGGTCGCCGGCTCCTTCCCCTTCTCCAACTTCTTCCGACGGCGGCTTTCATCGTCGTCATCCTCCCTTCATCCCCGCTTCAATGGCGGTGGGCTCCTTGACACCATCTCCTCCTTCTCTCGGTGACCGAAGATTTGTAGTGGTGAATTGTGAGGAGGATGAAGAAGTGAAGAAAAAGATGATAAACTTATGGAAGAAGCGAGGGGAGGGCGACCGGGCGTGGGAGTTATATTGACAAGACGCGGAACCGTCAGACGCCTCTGCCCCCACCCACTACTCCATTACTGCCAGTACGTGCCACTCGATTGCACATCGGGCTCCGTCTCGGGCGCGAAGCCACGCATCGCCTTTCACTTAGGCGAGAAGGAGAAGGGGTGGGGCAATGATGTCGGGCCCACTTGTCAACGGCAACAGCGAAACTGCGGTGCCTTTTCAATTTCCATTTATTGTTTTATTACGACATTGCCGAGGCGCCATCTTCAACCTTCAACCCTCGAGCTCGTCGCCTCCTTCAACTTCGATCCTCCTTGCCAACTTCATCCCTCATCGCCGCCAACTTCAACCCTCGTCGCCATTCAAATTCCAAACCCCGTCGCTGTGCTATTTCTTCCATTCTCCTTGATGGCCGCCGCAGTGTGCTTGATGATGCTGCTGCCAAATGAACTTCTCACCAAGATCATCGTCCACTCCATCAAGGATGTGGTTGTTTTCCATTTTCTAAACCTTCGCAATAAAATCTACGTCACTTTCCGGCGCATCTGCAACTCTGATGAGGTACTACTGCACGTGTCGCTGCATGATCTTTGTTCGGTGTGCAAGAATCGCTACGTCAGGTTGTGCTTGTTGTGCGGCTGCTATAGCCACTGGCCTGACCGGCGCTGTCCACCAGTCTGACCGGTGTCACCGGTCTAACCGGCGCAGGCCATCAGTCTGACCGGTGCGGCACAGGCAGCAACCCGTGCAAGTTTCCGCTGTGCGTGTTGGTGTGTTTTTGCTCGGAAGGTTGTGTGTTGGTTCCTAGGTCAAGTGGCACTCCAGTGGTTACGTGGGCTTGGCCAACTTGGGTAGTGAGTCGGAGACGTGTGTTGGAAGCTGTGTTCGTCTTGTTGGAGTCTTTATCTCCTTCGAGAAGAATTTTTATCGGCTCCCATTCACTCCCCCCTCCCTGGTTCGCTGTATGGGTTGTTGACGGTTCAAAACCGTGCTCAGGTTCACCGCAAGCCTACGGGTGACTTGGTGCCTTTTTCACCAAGGAGGGTTCCCCCTATATTTGTCAATCCAAGGATCAGAAGCAAACCACAAAGGTTTTCTATCTAACCTACCGGTCTAACCCTATGTGAAGTGTTGATTCCATAAAGATAACATACAAACACGAAGGGATGTATGGATCACATCCACCTAGCCATAAAGGTAAGCAAACCAAAGGTAAACCTAGCCTATCGTATTCTTGTTGCCGTTCCGGCCTATGTGATAAACCAATCTAAACCTATCCTATGATAAGGATTACACTCGATATAGAGTAACCCGATATGGAGTGGTCCGATGCACGTTCACTCGCCGCTTTCTCCTCTCTCGTACTGTCACTACGCGAGGATATTCATCACTGAGCAACAACCTAGGTCTGTGCACTACTACAGTGTATCCGCAAGACAAGACTAATCACCATGATTCAATCTAGTCCTACTAAAGGCATATGGTAGCTACACATATGAATAAGCATAACTCGTAGTACATCAAAGTATGACAAGATAAAGTTACATCACCGAATGTTGAAGGTACAAACGACTTGACGAATTCAAGTCGCGGCTCCAGAACTCCACCATGATTTCACCACGTAGGGCCAACCATGGCGGCTAGGGCATGGCCTAAGCCATCTCCTAGGCAACTCGAGGACTCACGGCGGCCGATGGCTTCCTCCCGTGCTTCTCCTTCGTCCCGGCGGCTCTCTCGATGAATGGCCCGGTTCGGCCCCGGCTTCCTCCCCGGTTGCTTCCCGCGTGTTCCCTTAGTTGTGTGCACTTGCATGTGGGCCTTTGACGTCATTTCCTTCACGGTTTAGGCTTGAATCCTTATCATGCAAGCTTCGCTGTTTTCTGGTTGAGTCCCTGAAGACTTGCACATTGACGCTTCGGTCCTCGGGTCATTTGGAGTCATGTTCATCGCGTGTCTTGACTTGTGACGGGCTTTATGATCTTCTCTTGAAGTTCTTGATGAACTTATCCCGAAAGTCTCCTCTTTAACGTTAATTTCCTACGTAAACAACAAACTCCAAAATTGATATGCAAGTGTGAACTTGTTACATCATTAGTATGCCTAGTGGCGGGTTAGTTGCAAATCATAATCGAAACCAATGTATAACAAGTACTCTAGGTTGACGGAAATTCACCATCAACACCTCCCCCATGCTTAAACCTTGCTCATCCTCGAGTAAGTTTTCAATAGATATCAGCATTGCCTTTCATTGTTCATACCCTGCACTTGATCACACATGAGAAAGCATAATGCTCTCCAAGTTTATATTTGTCAAAATTCCATAATATAACTAGCTTTCATCTCTATGGAGGGTAAATATAATTTAAGCTCTTTCCACAAGTAATTAATCATGCTCCACAAAATTCGAATAGGTCTTAGAAACTTTTGAAGTGAAGAATGAGGTGAATAAAAAAAGAGCTAAACCAAGTACAAAAATTTAAACCTTCTTGCATCTTGCTCATGAACTCTCTCATGTCACAACACTCTCAAGCCTACTTGATCTATATCCTTTCCCTCTCATGTTTGTAGGTGGAAGGGTTTTATTTGAAGCTCATAGGAAACTTTTTATCCTACAAAGATGCTAAAGTTGAGACTATTATCAAAACAAGGCAAGCTTCTTATGGACTTATCATGACTTGTCAAAAAGGTCATTGGAAAAATAATATTCACAAGAAGGGGGGAGAGAAAGAACTCACACTTTTAGATAGGTGGACATGTGCAAATGTCAAAGAATGATCCCGAGGCCCCAACGAAGTCCTCGTTATCGGATTGCACATGGTTGGAAAAATGAGTATGGGTCTTGATCTTGAAGTCCTTGGAAAATCCTTAAGCAACTAGAGAACTGGGGGAGATTATTATTACTCTATTTTTTCCTTTTTCTTTTTCTTATTTTCCTCCTTTTTCCTTCTTTTTTCCTTTTTGACATGTGAGGTACTTTGATTTTTTTGTTTTGTCCTCTTATCTCATTCATTTTTTATTTCTTTTGTTGCTAGCCTCGTCATGCATATCTCCATCTTTCGCCTTTTATCTCCCCTAGAACTCTAATTTGCATAGTACCTACCTCCTCCCCCATGCTTAGACGTTTGCTCGTCCCCGAGTAAGGAGGAAGTGGTGTTAAGGTAGGTACCGGATGTCTTGATGAGAGGGAACTTGAATCTTCCCTTTGAAGTACCTTCTTGTGATGTGTCGTCTCCATACTCAAGTTTTAGGTAGGTAAGTCAAGGAGGTTAACACAAAAGATGATGTTGGTTTAAAGGGTGGATATCCAGCGAGATTTGCAAAGCTTCCGATGTGGGAGCTCACAATCCACGGATAGAATAGGCTAGCAAAAGATAAGTTACGCAAAAAAATGGAATGATCAGCTTCTTAGTCATGAGCCAAAGAATCGAGCCTTGAATCAACAATAACTCTTGTAATCTATGGTTGCACTCAATATAAGGCTTTGGATAGGTAGAGCAAAATGCAAGAGGTATTAATGACAAGGTTAGCATGACTTTTAAAAGCAAAAAGTAATATGTTCTTCGACCCATCCAAAGTTAATAGCATAAAAGAAAACATGGGTCTTTATTTTTATCATGACCTCCACAAAAGATTAAGCTAGCATTTGATTAATTTCAGATTTGTATTAGAGAGAGCAATAGCTTAATCATACATAAACAAGCACAAAGTTTAAACAAAGTGGCAACGGTCATCATATATCAACAAGCAAGATCAAGCCAAGATTATTTCGTCATGGTGAGCACAAGGTGATGACAATAAACAAAAACTAAAACTAGGTTGTACTCCTAGAAGCCACGTTATTTATCGAGAGACATACAAAATTCGCATCTAAGGTTGTTGAAGGCATATACAAATATACAAGCATTTAGAAAGACAAGGACAAAGAGAGGATTGAGGAATTGTTACCGTCCTTTGATGTTCGTGATGTAGCGCGCCCTCCCCCATGCTTAAGCATTGTGCCAAGCATGGAAGAAAGAAGATCGGCATCCGTAGCAACCGTGATCCTTGAACTCCATGCGGTCTTCTTTCGTCCACCAAGTCTTCCCCCATGCTTAGCATGTTGCTAGGCACGGATGATGATGAACCATCTTAAAATTCTTGAAGTCCCACCGCCATGCGTGGAGATCATCATCACATTGTTGCCTTTGTTCGTCCTTCAATGTCCGCCCTTTGCCACGAGCCTTGCTCCCAAATGTTTCTCATCTCATCTTCTCCTCCTTCGATGTTGTGCCTTACCGCTGGTTCATCTTCCACGAGTTTTTCTTCTACTTCCAGAACTGTGTATGCACTGAATAATAGCTCCATTGCACAGTGCTTGAAATTATCTTTCGAATGAGTGGTCATTCATCCTGATCGGACTCCGAACAAGAGAGTTACGCCCTTTTTACTTTGTCGGTGCAAGCTGTCCCAAGCTGATTTCAGAATGTGTGACGCCCAAAGATTTGGTTGTAACTTCTTGCACAGGTCTCCTAAAATGTTGATTCTTGATGCATTGGAAAGTAGACTTAATGGAGCACTTGAATATCTGATTTTTCCCTTTTGTACATCTCTGAACATGTGCTTAATCTTGATGAAAACAGCAGTGCTCCCTTCGGGATTTTGGAGGTGTTGATGATCTTGATTTTAGCTTTTATCACGAACTCATGGGAGAGATTCACCATGCCTACAAAATAACTAGAATGCACAAAGTACCCCCGAGGTGACGGTTGGGAATACTCACCCTATGCCAACAAACCATGACATCCCTACGATCTTCACTTGTGGCATAGTTAATCTACTGAAAATCCTAATGGGTGTAGGTGAGTACAAGCGTGCATGCAAATGATAGGATGGTATAAAAACAAAACAATGTTTACACCAAATTCTAAGCTCCATGCTTATAAAGTGGTTGCCAAACTTTCTATTCCCATAGAGATTTATTAACCAAGGTCAAAACACCATGTTCATCCCAAGATTGATAATTCTTTATAGTGCAAGAAAAGTATGGCGCATTGCTAAGTTTATAAACCAACTAATCCAACATGATAACTCAGGATATAAGACTAAATGATGGTGGTCTCCAATCATGTCTAAACACCATGTTTACACAAGATTGCAAAAAGTAGTAAAGCTTTCCGGCAAGCATTAACATGGATATGAAAGCATTCATCATAAAGTTTCACAAAAGGTCCCAAGCTAACAAAAAGTGGATGATGACAAAGAGATGGATGTAAAATACAAATGCAGAAAGTTAGCACAAACAAACATTAGCAAGGTTTGAAAAACACTTTCGATGTGGTCCATAAAGGAAGTCACCCATTGGAAAGAATCAATTAACCAAACTAACACGGTTTAAAGGTAGGTTATGGGTATCTTATATTTTTGGCTCAAACGAGGATTTTGAAGAGAGAAAGTCAAGTATAGAAATTCTAACTAAGGTGGTCCTAGAGTCTTTCTACCAACCAATGGTTTCAGGATGTCTATTGGTAGGGGAAGTTTTCCTAAAGATTTTATGTGGAGGCTAGTCAAAGTTTTTAATTAGAAAAGAGGAAAGGGATAGACTTGTTCAATCCGAATGTCAAACGGTCAACACAATCAATCCTACCTCTATTGGCTATGGTTTTTTGTGGGGGCTATGGGAAGGCTTAGGTTGGTTGGACAAAAAGTTAGATCAAATCAAACATGCAATGCAATTAACATGGATGAACAAAACAACATGATGTGGAGGTTGTCTAAAACAAAAGTTAGCCTAAATTAACTAGCCATAAGATTAGAATTAAAGGATGGTGCCAACTTCATATATCTGTCTAAAAAGAAACAAAAGAAAAAGACTCTAAACTCTAATAGGTACACAAAAAGGTCTACAAGTTTTCCAAGATCAAATAACAAAGCACTCCCTCAAAAGCAATTAGATCATACAACATGGTGTTGTGGTTTTTATTAGAGCAATAGTACAATGTTACTTGATGGTTCGATTAAAGAGAACAATGTAGACGGTCATGTATATATATAAATAAAAACCGGGTTGCCTCCCGCAAAGCGCTTCATTTAAAGTCATAGAGCTCGACTTTCTCACATACCTTCTTATTGTTGCGGAGCCATTATCCTTTATGCAAGATTTGAAGGTGTTCATGCAACCTTGATCCACTCTCCATGCTTGACACGATCACTTATGCTCGATGAGAGGCTTGCCCAATCGTCTCATTGCATCATCATCACCTTCTCCATCGCACTTTATCGCTGCCTCTTCTTTCACAAATTTTCCTCTCTGTCCAGATTAGACCATGTAGAGAACAATAGCTTCCATGCGTGGTGCATGAAATTATCTTTCCATCAAGTTTTTATTCACCCCCAACGGACTCCGATCGAGTGAGTTATGCCCGTTCTACTCCGGTGCTGCAATCTGTCCAATTTCAGACTGCACATCGCTCAATGTTTTTGTCATATCTCCTTGTACGGGTCTTCAAATTCATCAATCTTGGATGCGTTGGAACCGGCACTTGATGGAGATTCTGATTTTCAACTTTTTATTCCTTGAACATGCCTGACCAGGTCCTCAAAATTGATGAAAACAGCGACATCCGTTTTTGAGGTTCGATGATGGTGATGCACGAGTTTGCAATTCCTTTGGGTATGACTTCTCTCCTCTTAGTTTATGTTTAATGCCCTACATGGTTAGTGAAACTTGGGATTTCTCCCACAATTTGCTCTTTTAAGGTCACTAGCTTGACTTAGCACAAAGCAAGTCTAATATTTACAAATCATATCGCAAACAGACGCATCCATAACCACAATTTATGACAAAGTAAGTTGTGATTAATTATAGAATAAGTTTTCTTGCTCAGCACTAAGCACTCATTAGGCAAAGGTTCATTAGGCATGTAACAAAATTTAAGCACAACAAGGCCTCTTTATCACTCTCAAGAAATTCTAGCCTATCATGATCATCATAAGAACAACACATATAATTGAATCAACCTCACTATTGGATATGAATCATAGATAGGAATATTATCAGCTCCAAAAGTATTTTGAGAGGTTAATTTGTACCTTGTCCTTCGAGCTTTTCATCATGAGTGGTCCCTCGGAGTTGAAAGCAAACAATCTTCAATGATCAGTGGCTTGCATTGTCTTTTCGCAATTCCTTCGTTCATGCCACACATCATCAAGGTTGCCTTGTGTGGAATCACTCTTCTTATTCATTTGCGGGACTTCACACATGTCTCAAATATCTTCATGTAACTCCATGATCCTTCATGTGAGAGCTCAGAATATCCGCGCCATTGGATGCCATCATTTGTGTGTAATCCATGGTGATTTGCTTCTAACATCTCCTAGCGTCGGATGTTGCCAACTTGTGCCTTCTTTTGCCAATGCTCTTGGAGTCTTTATTTTGTTCCAAACTTCTGAATTTCATCTCGTGTGGTCCAATGGAAGCGTTGCCCAAGCTTCTCTTTGTTGTCGTCGTCCTCATCTCCACTACCTTGTTCTCATCATGTTGCTGCTGCCTCTTTTTCGTGGATTTTCCCCTGTGTACATAACAAAACATATACCAAGATATTGTTCCATTGAAAACTTTATAAAATTACCTTTCCAACGGGTACTCATTCATCTTAATCGGAGCCCAAATGAGGGAGCTATGGCCGTTTTGTTTCCGCTCTTGCATGCTGTCCAGAAAATTTCAGAACGCGCAACCTTCGGTAATTCGGCCATACTCGCTTGTAGGAACCTCCGATTGACTTGATTCTTGATTCGTTGGAAGTGTAACTTCATGGGGCTTCTAAATTGATGGGAACATAAACTTCTTGTGAATTGATCTGATATGTTGACGACCATGATCTTGTGGTCTTCGGGGCGTTACATCGCCTCTCCTTTGACTTTAAGTCCTCACCATTGCTGGACCAGCGAGTAGCATGATGGCAATGGTGTGTCTTCTTCATGATTTTGCTTTAGCCAAAGTGACGGGTGCTTCTTTCGCACGTGATTGCTTCCAACACCTATTGATTGGACAAACAAACCTCCATGAAACATTAGTCTAAAAACTTTAATTGACACATTGGCATACCTTGTTTAACATCACTCGTGTAGGGTGTGCACTCTATAGTGGATGATAGGACACTAACAAAAGTTAGCACCTACCACTAAAGAGTGAATCTTGATGTATCATCTTGTCGGAGTGGATGTGAACTTCCCGAACATCTTGTGTCTAGCTTTTCACCTACTTTCAAGGACACAAACAAGAAAGAAAGCATATATGCAATGATAAAATTAGGGTTAGTTAAAAGAAAGATAGATCACCTTAGGGTTCGAGTTGCCGATCCCCGGCAACGGCGCCAGAAAAAGGGGCTTGTTGACGGTTCAAAACCGTGCTCAAGTTCACCGCAAGCCTACGGTTGACTTGGTGCTTTTTTCACCAAGGAGGGTTCCCCCTAGATTTTTCAATCCAAGAATCGGAAGCAAACCACCAAGGTTTTCTATCTAACCTACCGGTCTAACCCTATGTGAAGTGTTGATTGCATAAAGATAACATACAAACACGAAGGGATGTGTGGATCACATCCACCTAGCCATAAAGGTAAGCAAACCAAAGGTAAATCTAGCCTATCATCTTCTTGTTGCCGTTCCGGCCTATGTGATAAACCAATCTAAACCTATACTATGATAAGGATTACACTCGATATGGAGTAACCCGATATGGAGTGGTCCGATGCACGTTCACTCGCCGCTTTCTCCTCTCTCGTACTGTCACTATGCGAGGATATTCATCACCGAGCAACAACCTAGGTCCGTGCACTACTACGGTGTATCCGCAAGACAAGACTAATCACCATGATTCGATCTAGTCCTACTAAAGGCATATGGTAGCTACACATATGAATAAGCATAACTCGTAGTAGATCAAAGTATGACAAGATATAGTTACATCACCAAATGTTTAAGGTACAAACGACTTGACGAATTCAAGTCGCGGCTTCGGAACTCCAACATGGCTTCACCACGCAGGGCCAACCATGGCGGTTAGGGCATGGCCTAAGCCATCTCCTAGGCTACTCGAGGACTCGCGGCGGCCGACGGCTTCGTCCCGGTGCTTCTCCTTCGACTCGGCGGCTCTCTGATTGATGGACGGATGTGGCGGCCGGCGGAGGCAGAGACAATTTATAGACAAGCACCTAGGGCAAAAGGGAGTGCGAACCGGGCCCAGAATGGGTTGGGCCGGTTGGCCCAGGCCCATTTCGGCCCCGGCTTCCTCCCCGCCGCATGATCCCTTATTTGTGTGCACTTGCATGTGGGCCTTTGACGTCGTTTCCTTCACGGTTTAGGCTTGAATCCTTGTCATGCAAGTTTCGGTTGTTTTCCGGTTGAGTCCCGAAGACTTGCACATTGACGCTTCGTTCCTCGGGTCATTTGGAGTCATGTTCATCGCATGTATTGACTTGTGACGGGCTTTATGATCTTCTCTTGAAGTGCTTGATGAACTTATCCCGAAAGTCTCCTCTTTAATGTTAATTTCCTGCGTAAAGAACAAACTCCAAAATCGACATGCAAGTGTGAACTTGTTACATCATTAGTATGCCTAGTGGCGGGTTAGTTGCAAATCATAATCGAAACTAATGTATAACAAGTACTCTAGGTTTACGGAAATTCACCGTCAACATCGGTCCTTCACTCCTTTGTCCGGTGTTGCTTCCCGAGTCTTCTAGATCCTTCCCCCTTTTGCATGTGGGTGTTGACGATGAAAATCTGTTAACCTAGCCATGAGTTTACCTTTGGTGGTGGCATGAGTTTTATACCTTATCCATTGGTACTAACCTCCGTGGTATAACAACTTCACTTGTGCATGTCAGTTTTGGAGTTTAGTGTTTATGCAGGGTTTTAGCGTTGAAAGCAAGACTTTCAGGATAAGTTCATCAAGCACCTTGTGACAAGACCTTGAAGCCCGTACAAGTCATGCAATGAAGCAAACTTGACTCCAAGAAGCCAGGGACTCAACCTGAGAAGATGACAAACTCCGAGGACCTAACCAGAAAAGTGCGGAATCTTGTGGGACAAGGAGCTACATCCAACTCGGAGAGCGACGACAAGGGCCTACATGCGAAGGGGGAAGCATCTAGAAGACTCGGCAACCGACACCACGCGAAGGAGGCCGGGAACTGGGCCGGATGGGCCAAGGCCGGCCGGCCCGGCCCGCATTCCCCCCTCCTTTGACCTAGCCGCCATTCGGGCAATTTATAGCCCTGGGGTCGAGGGCCATGCATGAATCAATTCGTCATCGGCCGCCGAGGAGAAAAGAAGAGAGGGACACCATCCCGGAGAGGAGAGGGTCGAGCTAGTTGACTAGGGTCTCCCTAGATGACGTGGGAACCTTGCAAGGAAGACCACGTTGGAGTTCCCAGAGCTAGAAGCAAGATCAAGGTAGGATCCGGGTGGTGATCTTGTTTATGTATCATTGTATTAGTTGAATTATAAAGTTGAATCAATTTCTGGCGATCAAGCATTTCTTCGATGATTTCGTTTTTTGATCGGCTTTGCTTATTTTAGATCTATTCTCGAGATAGATCACATAGGGTGTTCTTGTAGCCGCGGTGGCTAGAGGTACACGCCGGATCTTCCGATAGAACTCGACTTGTCCTTGGACTCGCCCTAGACTACCCGCATGAATAGGAATACGTTGTGACGAACGGGGGTTCCGAAAGGCGGGCACTTTCGGAGTCGGATGGGAAACCACGATTTAAAGAGGCTTCTAATAACATTTGATTTGCTACTTCTTCTCTTGCTTGGAACTTCAACTAAAGGCTTAACCCGATCTCTCTAGATCGGTTTATCTACCCTATCTATCTTTGTTACCTCCGGTCTTTAGTAGATTAGATTAGTTTTGTGTTCTTTATATAGATGCATTAGGGTTTCTCTTTATCAAAGATTGAAGTTTCTTGGCTTTACTAGATCATCTTTTGCGTCACACATTTGTTCCACAGATTCGATACCTTGGGTTCACCACTCGAGGGAAGAAGGGTCCCTTGACTACGACGGGAGACTTGTCCGCTTCCAAGTCTAAACGAACTTTGATACAACTATTGACCGTCAACAAGCCCCTTTTTCTGGCACCGTTGCCGGGGAACAAGTGATCAAGATTTGATCTATTATTGCTTTTTTGTAATTTTTAGTTTTCTTTTAGTTTTTCTTTTTGCATCTACTAAACTTTGGTCATCCTCAAAATAAATCTAATCTAGTTTGTCTAACCCTAGTTTTCATAGATTTATTTTTACTTTCTAGTTTTTGCATATTTTGTTTATTGCTAACCTTAACGAGAGATGGACGGCTACCTCCCCAACAAACCCGATAATTTTGTGGATGATCCATAAAAACTTTACGAGCTAAGGAGACGTGAAGCACATCAAGCCAAAAAGCTGGATTTTGTAGATTTGAAGTCAGAAGACAAAGGATCGAAGGAATCTCCGAAGAATTCACCACTTCAAAGTCCTCGGGAGAATCGACTTCCACCGATGGCTGACCAACCGCAAGAGCGCAAGATTGGGGAGCTATGCACCCCGCATATCATCGACCTACCAATCTTAAATCTTGAGGAGATCGGAAGACCGTTCGAGATCAAGACCTCAACTATCCGCATGGTGCAACATTCACCCTTCACCGGTAAAGAGGATCCGAACCTTCACCTCCAAGCGTTCATTCAACTATGTCAAACTTTCAACATGGATGGGGTGACTCAAGATCAAATGAGGGCAAGGCTTTTTCCGTTCTCGCTACTCGGGAAGGCCTTTCAATGGTTCCACTCTCAACCGGCGGAGACAGTGCAAAATTGGAACACGTTGATGAAGGCTTTCATGAAGGAATACTACTCACCGGGGTAAAACTCAAAGCTTGCGTAATAAGATTGCAACCTTTGTTCAATATCCTACGGAAACTATCTCGGAGGAATTCGAGCGCTTCAATGAGTACACTCGGGCGGTTCCACATCACAAGTTCCCGAAGGAAGACCTCGTGCAAAAGTTCTATCAAGGACTCACCATGGTGTAAAGGATGATCATCGATGCATCGGCGGGAGGATCTATCGTCTAGCTTACACCGACGGAAGCTTTCACTCTATTCAAGAAGGTCGCAAATAATGACACATGGGCGTCATCCGGACGCCTACATCCAGTTCAACCCACGGGAAACGTCAAAGGAGTCTTGCAAGTGGAGAAGGAGAACATACTTGAAGGAAAGATTGATTCACTCATGAGGAGGTTGGAGAAGATGGAGATAGAAAATAAAGAGGCTCAAGACTTGAAGGCCGCCGAAGAAAGATCTACATGCGAAGAATGCGGAGAGTATGGCCATGTACACAAAGATTGTCCGGAGGAAGCCAAAGTGCTCGACTACATTAGGAAGGGAGAATTGCCAAACTTCCGCTACGGGCAAGGTAGACCTCAATTTAATGCAAGCTCATCCATTCCGCATTCGGTTCCGCTTCGTATACCGTAACGCCCGCGTTTTTAGCTCTAAATAAATCACCTAATAAATCATGCGTATTTTCAAAAGCTGACCCGCCGAGCTCAATTACCATTCAAACCCTAGCCACTGTTTTCCCCCTCTCTCTCCCCGGCGCGCGTGCCGCGAATCCCGCCGCACCGCACCCGGGCCGCACCCATGCGCGCCTTCCCAACGCCGCGGTCGGCCACCGGCCGGAATCCCGCGCACGCCACGGTCCCGACGACCGGTCCGCCTCGCCATCACCGCCGTCCCGAAAACGCGCCGACGCCCGAAAACCGGGAAAATCCCGTAAAAACCCTTCCCCTAGTTTCCCTAAAAATTTTCCAAGATTTTCTAAAAACCCTTCCCCTATTTTCTTTTCTTTCTTTATTTTCCTTCCCTTTCTTTTCTTTTTCTTCCTTTTCTTTCTTTTCTTTCCTTCCTTTTTCCTTTTCTTCTTTCTTTTCCTCCTTTCTTCTTTTCTTTTCCCTTCCTTCTTCTCTCTCCCTCCCCTCCCTTCTCCTTCCTCCCCGCGCGGCCGGAGCACGCGCCCGACCGGCGCCCGACGGGGGGTTGACCCGGGCCCGCGGCCTACCGCGCCGCGGCCGGCGGCCGCGCCGGGCCCGCGTAGGGCCGGCGAGCACGCCACCGCGCCACCCTCCTCTCCTCCTTTGCTCGAGCACGAGCCGACGGGACCCCTCCCCGGCGCCGGCGATGAGCCCGAGCCGTCACCTCCGGCCTACACCACCAGCCCGACCGCCGCCTGCCCCGCGCCGCTGACGGCGGCTGCCTAACTCCCCTGCACAAGGTTGACCGCAGCAGCCCGTGCCATCGCATCACCGGTCGCCGCAGGAGTCCGGCCGGACTTCGAGAAGGAGCCCGAGCTCGCCGGTGACCTCGCCGGAAATATCTCCTCCCCCCCAAACCGACCTTCGGCGCCTATTTAAGGCCGCCACCACCACCCCCTCGCCGCACCACACCGCCTTCGAGCTGTCGCACAACCTCTCCCCGAGCTCCACCGCGCCGCCACCATTTACGCTGCTGCCGCCCTCTGTCCGCCGCCGATCCGCCGCCTCACGCCGTTCTAGCCGAAGGTGAGCACGGGGGATGGAATGCCCTTGCCCTCCTCCTTCTATTCCCCCCTACCCCCGGCCGCCGTCGGCCCGGGAGGACGCCGCCGGCCGCCGGACCGAGGCCCCGCGCGGCTGCCCCTCCCCCCCGCCTCGTCCGTTCGCGAGGTAGGGGATGAAGGGGGGGGCTGTTTTGCCAAGAGGCCCCTCGCCCTTTCCCTTTTTTCTCCTCACCTAACTCTCTCCTCTAATCCCTCTCCCTCTCTTTTCAAATTAAACCCTAGATCTTAAGGGATCCCACCAAACTAACCCCTGCCCTTCACAATAAGGTCCCCGGGATATTATAGTTAGACCCTACTAGGTTTTAATGTTATATTTAGGTCCTTCCCTTTCAAACCAAATTACTAGTAGGTCCTTAATCTCCCAATATTCCATAATTAATCCTATTCCCGGTTTACACCATGCCTCCCCAGTTAGGTCCCCACCAAACCCTACACCAACCCCCCTTCCCCAGGACTTATATATACCCCCTCCCCCGCTCACTTCCCCCTCCTCGAGCTCGTCCGAAACATGTGTGCTAATATTGCTTGCTTGCTTGTGTGTGCGCCATAGCCGACGGAGTAGACGGAGGAAGGTACCCCGAGCCGGAGATCGAAGCCGACTACTGCGAGCAGGAGCCCGAAGCCCCGAACGTCGAGCCGGCACTCCCCGAAGACTACGAAGACGGCAAGTTCAACCTCCCCCTTTGATGCATGCTTCTGTCCTAGTTTTATAAATATAACCTATACCCGTTTTACAAATTGCATATGGTTTCTACCGCAAAAACATGGTAGGATAGCCACCCTTGATTGCTATGATTGAACCTTGTTTTGGCCTAAATGAGTGCTTTAAAAATGCGTGTGTGTGCTTTCAAAATGAGTGAGTGCTTTAAAAACAAAAAGGGGATAGGTTTGGAAAATGAGTAAAGAACCGGGTAGACGGGATGGACGCGTGTGTCAGGAGTATGGGTGAGCTCGTACCTGTGTGGTTGGGCATGTTGGGAGTTGTCCATCTTGTCGGTTAAGGACCGGGTTGCGTGACATCTCACCTGACCCAAATCCTCGTACAACCACTCGACCGTTGTATGTGGCAACGGCTTAGCACAAACCCCACTAGTTAATCTACTTGCCATCTGGTGTGCGGGTGAGCGCGCGGGAGGCCAAGGAGCAGGGGTACGCTCGTGTGAGGTACGCCCCGGTTATGTGGTATAACCCCTTGGGTGCTTCCGTGGTGGCTCGTAGCATTAGCTAAGGTGGGTAATGGCTATGATAGGATCCGTACCGGCCGAGGTGTCCGTGTGACGGTACCCTACTTGTGGGTAAAGATGTACAACCTGCGGAGTGCCAAACCTATTCGAATAGCCGTGTCCACGGTATTGGACGAGTCACGGTGTGGTCACAAAAACTAGTGCTTGGGATGGGATGTTTTCCGGTGTGAGTTGTTTTCGGTGATGTGTGTGTGGCGGTGTGCTGGGCTACGACGGACGGGAAGTCGGTAGATCCACGGTGGTTTTCCTAAAACGAGTTGATTCACTTTGGTTATGAAAATGATTTGCGAAAACCTTTTTGAAATGAACCCCTGCATGTGTAAGTTTGCAAAGTGAACCTTAACCGATCCTTGTTATACCTTATGCATGATTCTGTCGATAAGCCCCTCACGTGGGTGGGGTTGGATTTCTTCGAGTACGTATGTGCTCACCCCCGTTTTACTAACTATTTTACGAGAGGAGGATCCCGATTACATTCCCGAAGACGTTGAGTAGGTCGTGCCCTACACCCAACGGTGCTCGTGTACCCGGGGCCCCTACCGAAAGCTTCCATGGCGTGGTACTGCGAGGAGGCTATGGAAGCCTTTGCTATTGTAGTGTGGTCGCTAGCGTTTGTGTTGTTCCTTGTAGCGTTGGCACTACCGTGCCCTTTGTGTCGTCGTGATGTAAAAGACGATTCCACCTGTTGTAATAAATGTGTTACCGGCCTCCTGGGGACTCGGTATTGTCGGTGCGGAATATGGTCCCGACACTAACCGGTAGATAACGCCAAGGTCTATCCCTCAATGGTCGATGCTAAGCAACAAATGACACAAGGTTTTATCCTGGTTCCGCCGCGGGGGCCGTACGTCCGGCCGGTGGTGTGCTCGTGGCACTATATTGCTCGGCACCGGGGGTGCTTGTAGTGGGGCAAGTACAAGCAAGGTGGGAGAGGAAGCGTGGCTTCCGGGTCCCGGGTGAGTGGCTGGAGATGTCGTGGGAGAATAAGAGAGTGAGTGCACGGTGCGCGTGTTCTTCGAATTCGTCCCCCCGCGCGGCGGGGGCTCGCCTCCCCTTTTATAGGCCAAGGGGGCGGCGAGTTACATGCACGCCGCGCTACCGGCTACGTGTGGGAGCACGTCGTGCTACGGTGTAGAGCGGGCGGCCGTCCGGACGATCTTCGCTACGATCCGGTCATGATGGCCTACCTCGTACCCGAACAGGTGGCGGTTCGAGGGTAGGGAGGCGGCGGATGGCGATGGCGTTCTGCGATAGGCTTCGAGGGAGGTGCTGATGATGATCGGTACGGGGTACAGGAGCGGGCAGAACGGCGTTCCTTCCCAATGAGCTCTGCGGTGGTGGAGTGGTTGCTGCAGTGCTCGGGCGTGCGCCTGCGGAGTCAGGCGTGTGCCCGCACGCGTGGGTACGGCGGCCGCGCCGTTACAGTGGCCGGGATGGCCACCCACCGGCCTAGCGCCCCTCACCTAACCTGCAGGGTCACGGGAAAGTGGAGTCGAGGGTGCGCCCGGCCCCCTTTCGAGGGTCGGGCGCGTTAGCCGTACAGTAGCGTGCGCGCGGTGTCACGGGACTGACACCGGCCGTACCGCACAGTCCACCCCACAGTGGCGGGGATGGGCTCCTCCCTGGGGAGTTGGTGCGGCGGCACCGGGGCGTGAGCCCCGGGCGCATGATGGCGCCGTCCTGCGGCGTCAGGGCGTTAAATGCCCAAGTACGGGGCCGGCGCACGCGTGCGGGGCGCCCGTGAGCGTGGCGGGCCCCGGCCGAGGGCGGAGCGGACCCTCGAGCGAGACGGGACTCGCTCGAGGGGGAGCGCGCCCTCGAGCGGGGCGGAACCGCTCGAGGGAAGGGTCGCCCCTCGAACGGAGCGGAGCTCGTTCGAGGAGGGGGTTGCCCCTCGAACGGGGCGGAGCCCGTTCGAGGAGGAGCGTGCCCTCGGGCGAGGCGGAGCCTGCTCGAGGGGTCTTCCAGACGGGCCGTCTTGGTGGGCCTCCGGAGTCCTGCCGCATAGGCCAAGTCCTGCATGGTTAGTTTTCCTGCATGGTTAGGCTCAGCTCATTTCGATGCGGGGATTTAAGTGAGGGTTCCCCCATTGTTTAAGGGGACCCCTAGGGCGGTCCCCGACAGTAGCCCCCGAGCATCTGCGGGTTTGCCATTGAGGCTCCCGCAGATGCTGGAACCTCCGATAGGACGTTCTTCCCTCCTTGTTTGCGAACGCTTTCCGTGGGGCCGCGTCAGCGGACCCGCGGGTCTAGCCCCGAAGCCCTGCAGGAGTGTGGGTTCTCCTGCAGGGGTTAACCGCGAGCAATTCGGTCAGAAAGGCGTGGCACATATGCCAACCGGCATCGGCGGTGTTTCAGCCGGCATCGGGGGTGCACGCTCCCCTGTCACTGTCTCCGGCGGGTGCAATTTCAAGGAGGTGTAGCCGTGCGTCAAGCCCCCGAGCCTTGGCCTGTTCGAGGCGATCGGGTCGAGCCTGACGACTTGTTTTTTATCGCGCCCTCGCCGTCCCTCCGCGGGTCGGAGGGTGAGGTTTCCACGACTCCCATCGAGCGGGTCGCGAATCGCGGATTCCTCTTCGAGCTGCTAGCGGGTGGTTCAA
The DNA here is from genome assembly GCA_947561735.1 of Cenchrus americanus. NCBI lineage: Eukaryota > Viridiplantae > Streptophyta > Magnoliopsida > Poales > Poaceae > Cenchrus > Cenchrus americanus. The sequence continues at coordinate 92,119,574 of OX387244.1, read as the reverse complement.
GTGGACGTCCATGCCCCGTTCGATAAGGGTAGGGCGCGCGGTCGGAGACACGTCCATGGAAGCGCTTGCGTGGGTTTGCTAGGTGGGGCTCGGTCCCGTTCGCTAGGGACCGAGGGCGCGGAAGCTCTCCCTCGGTGGGATCCCCCGCTAGCTGCCCTCGGCGGCTCTCGAACACGACATGTGGGGCACCCTCGAGCCGACGGGCTCGAGGAAACGGCTCGAATGTGCGTGCCCTCGTCGTCCCTAACTGCGTGATGCGGGGCGCCTGTTCGAACCCGTCGAGGGTCAGGCTTCGAACCTCTGATCAGTAAGGCCGTGCGGGGCCGTGCCTTGGCTAGCCCCGTCTTTTCTCGTTTGCGGCCGTCGAGGGGCCTGGACGTGCCAGCCCTCGAGGTGCTTGTTGGCAGCTCGGCGCGGTATGAGTGCTTTCGGTGTCGCTCTATTTCAAGCGTGACCTGGGCGATCCTCTTACGCGCGTGCCTTCTTTAGGGGGTTGACATCGTCTCGAGTTGGGGGTCATGCCGCTCGAGGGTCCTACGTGGCATGGGTGCCCGCGGTGGTCTGCTCTACATCGAGCAGGTCCCGGGCGGCCTTCTCACGCTGATATCCCATCGAGGGTCGCCTTGTTTCGAGTTGAGGGTCATGCCGCTCGAGGGTTCTACGTGGCATGGGTGCCCGCGGTGGTCTGCTCTACATCGAGCAGGTTCCGGGCGGCCTTCTCACGCGGAAATCCCATCGAGGGTCGCCTTTGTTTCGAGCCGAGGGTTCGCCTCGCTCGAGGGCTCTCCTTGCTTGGCAAGGGGCCGGGCATTTAATTGCCTTGCGGTCGTGGCCGCGGTTTTGCGGCGCGGGCGTGCCTTTTTAGGCGGCGCGCGCGCGCGCGCGCGTAGTGGGCGGCGTGGCCGGCGGACGTGACGGTTTTGCCTCGGTTGCTGCCGGTCTCGCCGTAATGATGACCCGCCTGCAGTGTTAGAGCCGCTGCGGTCGTGGTGGGGTCCGCCAGCCGACGCGACGGAAAGATTCCTGCAGTTAATGCTGGCGGGGCGTCCGCTCCGGAGAACTCGCCCGTTGCCTATAAAACTGCGGGGAGGAGGGGACGGCGGTTTTTTACCTTGGCTTTCTCACCGTTTCAGTCCTCCGCCCCTTCGTCTTCGCCTCACTCTTGCCGTCGCGCGGGCTCGCCTGCTTAGAGCTTTTTCCTCGTTTCCTTGTCCTCCGCCTTCGCACTCGTTCGTCCCCCCTTATGGCGCCGCCTCAGCTTCCGATCAGGGTCCTGGAGCCGTACGCCTGGGAGAGGTCGACCGTGACCCGGCTCGCCCTGGGCGAGTTGGTCGCCGCCGGCCAGTTGTCGGCCAATGAAGAAGGGCGCCCGGCGGAGTGGATCGTGCCGCCGGCGACGCACCTTGAGCCCAACCCGCCGGGAGGGCTACGTGGTGAGCTTCCTCCGCTACCACGAGCGCGGCTTCAACACGCCGGCGAGCACATTCATGCGGGCATTGTGCTACCACTACGGAGTGGAGCTGCACAATTTCGCCCCCAACGCTATCTCGCAGGCGGCCACGTTCGTGGGCATCGCGAAGGGTACCCGGGGATCCCGATCAATTGGGAGCTGCGGGTACACCTCTTCCGCGGGGAGCTAATTACGCAGCCCACGTCGGAGCCGAGGGACCCGCCGCGCGGTGCGCGCCGGCGGGATGTCGCTTGCCTGCGGGGGCGGCTCAAGAACTTCTACATCCCCCGCACCATGACGACGAACAACGCCGGCCGGGGAGCGGGGATGGTTTTATCCGCGCAACGCCGAGCCGGCCTCCCTCCCTACACCGGGCGGGTGTTCAAGGAGAGGCGGGACTCCGGGGCTACGGGTTGCCTACGGCCAATCATCGGGCGCGGCAAGAATCCGTCCTCGCCGCCTGCGGCGGCCGGCGAAGGAGGGGCTCAACGCGATGGGCGTCCTCGCCTTCCTTCACCACCGGCGGGTCGTGCCGTTGATGGAGAGGCCCCTGCTCGTATCTTCGAGATGACGGAGGCGGCCAACCCCGTCGACCGGCGAGGTCGCGGATGCTCCCGACGCCGCCGGAGCGGCCGTACGCGCTCACCGGGCGCGGAGCGCCGTCGACACCCGGACGCCGGCGCCTGCGGGTCGGACCCCGTGGGATATCGAGATGCTCCCCGTCGGCCCGTTGGTGAGTGTGGTTTTTGATTCTGTTTTAGTCCTTGTTCTTGCTTCCGTTTCCTGATGCGCCATTGCCGCTCTCGCGCGCAGCTGGTGCGGTTCAACGCCGCCAAGTCCGTTCCACCCACCCCCGACTCCCGTGCGCTCGGCCGGGCGGCGCAGCGGGGAGCGGCGGGGAGCGGGCGGCGCGCGCGGAGGGAGCACGCAAGGCGGCGCCAGGCGCGCCGCGGCCGCACGGTCCGCGGAGTGCGGGCGGCGGGAGGAGGCGGGGCTCTCCTCCCCGGACATCGAGGAGCCCTCGTCCTCGGAGCGAGGACGAGGAGGAAGAGTACGAAGGGGAGGGCCCCTCGGACGGGTGGCGGGCCTGCGCCCCCGTCGCCGGAACCCGCGCGCGGCGTCGGGGGGTGGCTTCGTGCGGGGCGGGCGCGCCGGCGCCCGCCGCCGGCAATCATCGTCGGGGGCGGCACGCGCCGGCGGGGGTGCCGGCGCGTGCCGCGGAGGCACGCGCGACGGACGTGCCGCGCGCGCGCGTCAAGCGTGCGCGCGCGCGCGGGGGAGCGCGTCCGCGCGAGCGGCGTCGTCGTCGAGGGGCGCGTCGGGAGGCGTGCCGCGCGCGCGGGCGAGCGTGCCCCCGCGCAGCTGTGGCGTCGTCGGGGGGTGCGGCATCGGGCGCGCCCGCGCGCGGGCGGGCGGGCGTGCGCGCGCGTGCGGCGGCGCCATCGGGGGGCGCTGCGTCGGGGCGCGGCCGCTACGCCGGCCCCGTCCGAGGCCTCGAGGAAAAGGAAGCGGGCCTTTTCCTCCGCGAGGTAAGGAGCCTTGTCTTCCTTCATTTGGTTTTGGTGTGCTGGTGATTAGATGCTCTAACCCTCCGTTCGTGTTTGCGCAGGGCGGTGCCAACCGTTCCTCCTCTTGCACCGGCCAAGGTGCTGAGGACGGATGCGTCAATCCCCACCCGGCGGCGCTCGTCGAGGGGGTCGCGCCAGGGGACGAGCGCGGCGGCGGGCACGAGCTCGCAAGGCCCGGCCGGGGCCGCGAGGCCCCGGCCGGCGGATCGGCCCGCCGCGGCGCGGCCGAGAGGTCGCGGGGGGGCGGCCGGCGCCGGTCGCCGCGGAGGCGCGAGCCGCGGCGGTGGCTACGGTGGAGGTGTCGCCGCGGTGGCGGCCATTGCGGAAGGGGCGGAGCGGGCGCAACTGCGGGGGCGCCGCGGATGCGGCGGCACGGGCGGAGGTGGCGGCGATGGCGCCACGACGGGCGCCGTGGCCGCGGAGGCGCGAGGTGGAGGCGGAGCGGGGCGGTTCCTCCCGCCGGCGGTCTCCGGGGCGGAGGTGGTGGAGCTCTCGGATGACTCCCCGCCGCACGGGTGGAACCGGTGGGCCGGCGCGGCCCACGAACTCCCCCGAGCCCCAAGAGGGGGCCCTCGTGAGGCGGCACGAGGGTCACATGATAGTGGGGGGCCGAGGGCACGATGCCGAGGCCTCGTCCTCCCACGCCGGCCCCCGCTCGGGCGGGGGGGGGGGGGGCCGTGGAGGATCCTCCGGCGTTTGCTGACGCCCAGAGGGAGCAGGAGCTCTGGGGCGAGCTTCGGAGCCACGGCGCCACGCTCAACCGCGCGTTGAACGAGGCGGCGCGGGTCCCACGGCGGCCCGGCCTGGATCGTCTTCCAGGTGAGTCACGGTTGCTCGTCTCTCTTCTTTTTTCGTTTCCGTGTGCTGCATTCAAGCCTTGACACTTACGGAATTCGCTGTGTGGATGCCAGGAGCTCGAGCGCCGTGCTCGTGAGAAGTACAGCGCGTTCGACCGGGTGAACGCCGAGGCACGCCGGCTCCGGGGAGCGATGCGGCGCTTTCGACGCGCTTGCGGATGCTCTCGGGACGCCGGACGGTGGGCGGGTGTGCGGGCGATGGCGTGGTGCGACGTGCTCCCCGAGAGCTTAGGGCGGGCGCGGCGCGTCACCCGAGTCTCGAGCGGATCCGCGCGGCCCTCGTCGATCGCGACGAGGCGCGTGGAACTGTTGACGGTGAAAATCCGTCAACCTAGCCATGAGTTTACCTTCGGTGTTGGCATGAATTTTATACCTTATCCATTGGTACTAACCCCCGTGGTATAACAAGTTCACGTGTGCATGTCGTTTTTGGAGTTTAATGTTTATGCGGGGATTTAGTGTTGAATGCAAGACTTTCGGGATAAGTTCATCAAGCACCTCATGACAAGACCTTGAAGCCACGAACAAGTCATGCAATGAAGCAAAACTAACTCCAAGAAGCCGGGGACTCGATCCGAGAAGACAACAAACTCCGGGGACACGACCGAGAAAAGTGCTTTGAAGCTTGCAAGACAAGGAGTTGAGTCCAATTCGGAGAGAAACCGACGACATGGACCTACATGCGGAAGGGGGAAGCATCCGGGAAGCAAGGGAACCGACCTCGGGCAAAGGAGCCCGCGGGCCGGGCCTAAATGGGCCCGGGCCGGCCGGCCCGATCCGGTCGGCCCGAGCCCATTTAGGGCCCAAATGCGACGTCCTTTGCCCTAGCTGGCCGATCGGGCTATTTATAGTCCCCCGACCGAGAGCCACGCGAGAGAAGATTTCGTCTTCGGCCGCCGAGAAGCGAGAGAAGAGAGGGACATCATCTAGGAGAGGAGAGGGTCGAGCTAGTTGACTAGGGTTTCCCTAGCCGACGTGGGAACCTTGCAAGGAAGACCACGTCGGAGTTCCGGGAGCTAGAAGCAAGATCAAGGAAGGATCCGGTGGTGATCTTGTGTATGTATCATTGTTATAGTTGAATTATCAAGTTGAATCTTTTCCCGGCGATCAAGTGTTTCCTCGAAGATTTCGTTTTTCGATCGGCTTTGCTTATTCCAATTCTATTCTCGAGATAGATTACATAGGGTGTTCTTGTAGCCGCGGTGGCTAGAGGTACACGCCGGATCTTCCGAAAGAATCTCGACTTGTCTTTTGACTCGCCCTAAGCTCCCCGCATGAATAGGGATACGTTGTGACGAACGGGGGTCTCGAAAGGCGGATGTTTTCGGATTTGGACGGGAAACCACGATTTAAAGAGGCTTTTATTAAGATTCGATTTGCTATTTCTTCTTTTGCTTGGAACTTCAACAAAAGGCTTACCCCGATCCCTCTAGATCGGTTTATCTACCCAATCTTACTTTGTTTTCTCCGGTTTTTAGTAGATTAGATTCGTTTTGTGTCTTTTACTTAGATGCATTAGGTCTTTTATCGATTATTGAAGATTACTTGGCTTTAATAGATTAATTCTTGCGTCACACATTTGTTCCACGGATTCGATACCTTGGGTTCACCACTCGAGGGAAGAAGGGTCCCTTGACTACGACGGGAGACTTGTACGCTTGCGAGTCACGAACGAACTTTGATACAATTATTAACCGTCAACAAGCCCCTTTTTACGGCGCCGTTGCCGGGGAACAAGTGATCAAGATTTGATTTTTTATTGTTTTTTTTTGTAATTTTCAGTACTGATTTTGTTTTATTTTTGCATCTAATAAGCTTCAATCATCCTCAAAATACATCTAATCTAGTTTGTCTAACTCTAGTCTTTATAGATTTGTTTTGTTTTCTAGTTTCTTTTGCATATTTTGTTTATTGCTAACCCTAACGGGAGATGGACGGCTACCTCTCCAACAAACCCAATAATTTTGTGGATGATCCGAAAAAACTTTACGAGGCTAAGGAGACGCGAAGCACATCAAGCTAAAAAGCTGGATTTTGTAGATTCGGAGTCGGAAGACGAAGGATCGCGGGAATCTCCGGAGAATTCACCACCTCAAAGTCCGCGGGAGAACCGACGTCCACCAATGGGTGACCAACCACGGAAGAACGCAAGATTGGAGAGCTATGCACCCCAGACATCATCGACCTACCAATCTTGAACCTCGACGAGATCGGAAGACCGTTCGAGATCAAGACCTCAACAATCCGCATGGTGCAACATTCACCCTTCACCGGCAAAGAGGATCCGAACCTTCACCTCCAAGCATTCATTCAACTATGTCAGACTTTCAATATGGATGGGGTGACTCAAGATCAAATGAGGGCAAGGCTTTTTCCGTTTTCACTACTCGGGAAGGCGTTGCAATGGTTCCACTCTCAACCGGCGGAGACGGTGCAAAATTGGAACACGTTGATGAAGGCTTTCATGAAGGAATACTACTCACCGGGTAAAACTCAAAGCTTGCGTAATAAGATTGCCACCTTTGTTCAATATCCTACGAAACTATCTCGGAGGCATTTGAGCGCTTCAACGAGTACACCGGGCGGTTCCACATCACAAGTTCCCGAAAGAAGACCTCGTGCAAAAGTTCTATCAAGGACTCACCATGGCGTCAAGGACGATCATCGATGCATCGGCGGGAGGATCTATCATCGAGCTTACACCGACGGAAGCTTTCACGCTATTCAAGAAGGTCGCGGATAATGACACGTGGGCGTCATCCCGGCGCCTACACCCGGCTCAACCTATGGGGAACGTCAAAGGAGTCTTGCAAGTGGAGAAGGAAGACATACTTGAAGGCAAGATCGACTCGCTCATGAGGAGGTTGGAGAAGATGGAGATAGAAAAGAAAGAGGCTCAAGACTTGAAGGCCGCCGAAGCAAAGTCCACATGCGAAGAATGTGGAGAGTATGGCCATGTCCGCAAAGATTGTCCGGAGGAAGCCAAAGTGCTCGACTACATGAGGAAGGGAGAATTGCCGAACTTCCGCTACGGGCAAGGTAGGCCTCAATTTAATGCAAGCTCATCTATTCCTAACGCGGTTCCACTTCGGATACAATTGAAGGAGTTCATGGATGAGCAAGCTAAGATCAACAAGGACACCGTCACCAAGTTCAAGACCATAGACAAGGTGTTGGAGAACATCGATAGCAAAGTGACGGAGGTCGGAAGTTCCAATCATCAAGTACTCAACATGATGAAGATGCTCGAGAAGCAAGTTGGACAACTTGCGGGGCGCCTCACTAGTGATGAAGGGAAGCTTCGGGACAACCCAAATGTCCCGAATCGGCGAAGGCCATTCAAACACGTTCGGGGAAGGAGACCGAAGATCGGAACGTTCCGCGGAAGCAAGGAAGCTTAAACCGTCCACCGAGGTGGAAGGAGGCTGCTAAAGAGAAGGTTACGGGGATCGTCACCGAGGAACCCGAATTTGAGATGCCGGAAGATGACACGAGGATACCGCAACTCAAGCCACGCTACTTCCGAGGTAAACTTGACAACCACTTTGAGAAGTTTGTGGAAGTTGTGCGTAGACTTAGCATCAACATGCCGTTACTAGATGCCCTACAAGTACCTACATATTCTCGTTACTTTAAAGACATTCTTGCAAATAAATATGAGATAGCAACACTCGGGGTAGATCATGTCAAGATGTCCGAGGAGTGTAGTGCGGCTATTGCTTATGGGCTGGAGAAGCAAAAAGACCCGGGTGCCCTACAATTCCATGTTCAGTTGGTTCTTTCAACTTCGAGAAGGCGTTATGCGACCTTGGAGCTAGTGTGAGTGTCATGCCGAGGGATGTGTTCGAGAAGTTACGCCTACCGATGGAGCCTACGGGAATATGTTTGGAGCTGGGTGACAACTCCATTCGCTATCCCTTGGGCATTGCTGAAGATGTACCCGTGAAGATTGGACACCACTTCATCCCCGTCGACTTCGTTGTGCTTGAGATGGGAGAGAGGGAGAAGCCGCCGCTCATCCTAGGGAGGCCGTTCCTCAAGACCGTGGGAGCAACTATTGATGTTGGCAAGGGGGAGATCATGTTCGATATCAACGGAGAAAGGAGTTCCTTCAAGTTCCGTCCAAGGATTGAGGCATGCAACATGATTGGAGTGAAGATAGAACCAAAACAAACGGAGGGGCTGAAAAAGAAGAAGGAGCCGAAAAAAGTGAACGTAACGAAAATTAAAGAAGGTGTTGCATCCGTCAAGACAAAGGAAGAGAAGCCGCCCGTGAAGACCAAAAAAATGACTAAGCCGGCCAAGCCAAAAGACAAGCCCGCGCCCAAGATGGTGCGGAAGTGGGTACCCAAGATTGCAACGCCCGCAAAGAGCGTTGATCCGGAGTAATCAAGTGAAGAAGTCTAGCTATAGACTATAAACGAAGCGCTAGGCGGGAGGCAACCCGTTTCGTCAAGTCAAGTCAAGAATAAGCTACCGGGAGGACAACCCGATTCCGGGTTTTTCGAGTATTTTTAATAATTTAGTTTTTGAGTTTTACTACGCAAAGACATTAGACTTAGAAGTGGTTGAACAATATTAGAGACATAATTCTTGATTGAATGTTTGCTTTATCATAAACCCTTTGCATGAACCCTCCTATGTGCTTGTTTGATTCTTTTCTTTTCGAGAAACCCCTCAACCAAATAATTTCAGAACCTTAGCTCAACCTTTCACCCTCATTATGGTGCTGAGGTTGGCTTATTTTTCATGCTAAAACCACACGAGTAGAGCCACGATTTATATTCAAGTGTTATAAAAATTCAGCACGTGGTAGGACTCGCGTGAACCTAGAAATCAAAGCTTTTGGTTGGTCTCAAAAATCTTTATCCTTGGTTTCTCTAGGATTAGAATTTTTCTAAGCCCATTCTAATTTTGTTCTATTCAAAATCTTTCTTATTTAGCCAAAATTAGAACCTAAACCTATGCCCCCATGATCAAGCCGGGAAAACGTTCGCTCTCAACCGATGAAAGCAGACTTTACCGGTAAGACCAAAATCGACGTAGTCGAAAAATATTTTCGACTTACATCTGTTTTTAATGGTTTAAAAACTTCTCTAAAATTATGTTCAAGCTCTTGCATGGCTCTGAAAAATATTTTAAAATTCGAATTAGAGGAGTGCTTAACCTTAAACACACCTAAATGGAGGCAATCAAGTTTGAATTAATCATGCATGTGCCATTGGATTCTCTTTTATCAACTTTCACCCACTCCACATGCAAAGGACAAGCATGGTGGGCAGCAAGCATCAACTTTGCAGGATTTCAATGGTGGCATGTGAAGCAAGTGGAGCTAGGGAGCATGGACATGACCCAAAGCATGGAGCATCAAGTGGGAGGACCAATAATTCAAGGAAAGGAGTGGACGAGAGCGTTTGGGCGGTGCAACTCGTGGAGCACGCGGGCAGGAAAGTTGCAGAGGCGAAATGATCGTGCTGGGAGAAAGACGCACCGAGGAGGAGCCGTTGGAGCCCTGGGCCGGCCGGCCTAGGCCGGCCGGCCTGCCCTATAAATGGTGCCCCCCGGCGCCCGTCTTCTCGCGAGGCAAGCTTCCCTCTCCTTCCCTTGTTTGTGTGTTCAAGTTTGTGTGCTCGAACCTCCGTAGACTTAGCCAACCACCCAAGCTTGAGAGCTCAAGAAAAAATCCACCTCCCTAATCCACTCAAAGTCCACATCCGAAGCAAAGAGTTTAAGTGTCTAGTTTACCGGTTGCAACCCGGATTTTTAGTTGAAGAGAGAGTGCAGCAAGCATGTGGAAGAAGACCACAAGTCTCTTCTCTAAGAAGAAGAGTTCGTCGTCGTCGAAGCCGTCATCAACCACGTCTTCGAGGAGGCACTCGGTTTCCGAGTCTCCCGGAGCATGGAGACGGACACGGCACCACCGAGGAGGAACGACGCTCTCCTCCTTGGTGGGATGAGGGCTGCGAGAAGCACTTCCATGAGGTTCACCGAACCTCGTGGGCGCACGGAGGAGCAACCCGCGCCACCACGACGATCGACTCGCTCAACCGCACCACCTCCTTACACCCCGACACAATCTTCGTACGGCTTCATCATCATGTCGGCGGAAGAGGAGGATAGGCTTGCCAATCTTGAGAAGAGGCTTGTGCCAAACGTCGAGATCGACGACCAAGCACTCCACACCTTGGGTTTTCGCACCGACATAAACTACATGTTGGGGCACCTCGGGTGGATTCAATTCTCCAACGGAATCTCGGTGGACACCCACTTGGGTTACACCTTGGAAATTTTAATGACTATGGCACCCATCGTTGATGATGATGGGGTGCAATGCTTGTCATTCCGTTTGGAGGGAATCCAACAAGTGGTTCCCTACGAGCACGTAAGGGAGCTGCTTGGATTCCACAAGGGCGCTCGGAGAAAGTCGACGTGCCTCCCGCATGTTGGCGGAATTTTGGGGCATGATCTCCGGAGATGCCCATCAACAACGCAAAAGCATCCGCAACCCCATTATCCGGATATTTCACTCTTGGATGTGCAAGAGGGTATTGGGGAGGATGAGGGAAACAAAGGTGACCGACACGGAGTTAAATTGGCTATACTCGGCTTTGATTGCCGGGCAGCCAATTGACCCCTCTTACCTCATGATCAACCGTTGGTGTTGTGAAGCAACATCGGGGGCTAGTGATATTGGTTCGGGGTGTTACCTCTCCATGTTGGCCTTTTCCTTGTGACCGGGGATCGCAAGAAACCCCGCTCACCTTTTGCGCGGTACCTCTCTCGGTTTTGAGTACTTGCGGCAAGGCAAGTACATTAGTGGAGATGAGAGAAGAGGTTACCGATTGGCCATTGTGAACCTCCCTCTTCCGGATGAGAGGCTTAGGCTTTTCACCGAAGGAAGGGAAGATTGGTTGGAAGAGGGAATACTTGTCCCCGCAAGGAAGAACAAAAGAGGAAGGATCGTAGAAGAGGGAACATCCTCCGCACAAGAGGGTGGAGCACAACCCAATGTGCAACCATCCGGCGGGGTTCCTCCTCCGCCAAGTTATTACGGAGGGTCTCAACAACAAGCATGGGGGGGTGGTGCACCGGTACCCCCTCAAAATTATGTTGTTCCCAACGTTAACTTCGCGGAGTCCTACGCTCATCATCCCCAACCACAACAAAGCATGGCTATCATTGGAGGATACGCTGCAAGAAATGCTCAAAATATCGCAGCCATCCAATCCAACGCAGCTCAACTCGGTGAAGGCAACGCAAATATTGCCTTTGAACTTGGTCGCCTTCACCTTGTAGAGCCAAATCAATTCGACGGAGGAAGCGTTCATTCATATTATGAGCAAGGCTATTATTATCAAGACTATCAACATCAACCACCGGCGGAGGATTAGAAGACTTAAGGAACTTTAGTTTTCTCTTCTTTTCTTTTTCTCTCGTAATTTTCAGCTTTTGCTCTTATGTGTTTGCGTAGTATTTTTCTGTTTTTATTTAAATTTCAGCAAGCTTGTTATGTTTATTTTCAGTGTGTATTTCAGCTTGATATCACCTTTAATAAAGTCACCACCTTGATTTTTATCATTGGAAAAGTTACAAAATTTGTGCCATGTTGATATATGATTAAAATTGCAGCTTTGTTCATCTTTGTAGTTGATTTATGCATGTTTAAGCTAGTGCTCTCTTAAAAATACAGATCTGAATTTATTTAAATGCTAGCTTAATTTTCAGCGGAGGTTATGATTAAAATAAAGACCCATAGTGTTTTACGTGCTCTCAAGTTATGAATGGATTGAAGATGTCTTTTATGCTCAAAAATATTGCTAACCTTGTCACAAATATCACTTGTGTGTTGCTCAACCTATCCAAAGCCTTATATATATTTGAGTGCGTAAACCTTAGTGTACAAGATTTATTTTTGAGTGAGTTATTGCAGGCCATGATTTCTCTGGCCCGAGACTAAGAAGCTGGTCATTCCGTTTTTGCGTATCTATCTTTTTGCTAGCCTTTTATCCGTGCATTGTGTATCCCCGCATCGGTGGTCTCACAAACTTCGCTGGATATCCACCCTTAAACCAAATATCATTTTTTGTGATTACCTCCTTGACCACAACCTATCATTGAGAATGGATCATCAATTCAAGGAAGATCGCAAGACGGTGCCAACGTTGAAGATTTCAAGTATCTCTCCAAGGAAAATATCTCCGGTACCTACCTTATTTTTCGCCTCTTTGCTCGAGACGAGCAACGTCTAAGCATGGGGGAGGAGGTAGGTACGGTGCTGCCTTAGAGTTCAAAAGGGAGTATTTTAAAAAAAAAAATATATATATAATGATGAAAGAAAAAAAAAAATTTTCGGCGATGTACATGACTTCCAAGGTGAAGAAAGAAAAAAAAAATATATATATATATAAGAAAGAAAGAAAAGAATGAGAAATATAAGAAAGAGAAGAAAAAAAATATATATATTTGTGCGTAAAGTGAACTCCCCGGTTCTCTAAGAGTGCATTCAAGGCTTCAAGATAAAAAGATCCATTCTCAATTTTCCAACCATGTGCAATCCGATAACGAGGACTTTCTTTGTGCCTCGGGATCACTCTTTGCCATTTGCACATGTCCACTCATCTAAAGTGTGTGTATTTTTCTCTTTCCCCTCCTTGATTTAACATTATTTTCCAATGACCTTTTTGACGAGTCTCGGTAAGACCATGAGAAGCTTGTCTTGTTTTGACAACACCTCATTTATAAATTCTTGTTAGGACTAAACTTTCCCAAAAGCTCCATATAAAGCCTACTACATACATATGAGAGGGAAAGGAGTAGAATATATAGGCTTGAGAGACAAGTGAGATGAGAGTTTATGAGCAATACATGAGATGATTTAAATTTGTGAATTTGGTTTAGCTTTTCTTATCTCGTTCTTCATTTCAAAAATTCTGAGATCCATTTAAAACTTTGTGAGCATGTTAATACTTGTGGGATAAGCTTAATAAGAATCCACCCTCCGTGGAGATGAAGGCTAGTACATTATGGAACTTTAATGAATTAAAATTTTGAGAGCATTATGTTTTCTCATGTGTAATCAAATGCAAAGTTTAAACATCGTTTAGCAATGATGATATTCATCGAAGGCTTACTCGAGGACGAGCAAGGTTTAAGCATGGGGGAGATGTTGACGGTGAAAATCCGTCAACCTAGCCATGAGTTTACCTTCGGTGTTGGCATGAATTTTATACCTTATCCATTGGTACTAACCCCCGTGGTATAACAAGTTCACGTGTGCATGTCGTTTTTGGAGTTTAATGTTTATGCAGGGATTTAGTGTTGAATGCAAGACTTTCGGGATAAGTTCATCAAGCACCTCATGACAAGACCTTGAAGCCCCGAACAAGTCATGCAATGAAGCAAAACTAACTCCAAGAAGCGGGGGACTCGATCCGAGAAGACAACAAACTCCGGGGACCCGACCGAAAAGTCTTGAAGCTTGCAAGACAAGGAGTTGAGTCCAATTCGGAGAGAAACCGACGACATGGACCTACATGCGAAGGGGGAAGCATCCGGGAAGCAAGGGAACCGACCTCGGGCAAAGGAGCCGCGCGGGCCGGGCCTAAATGGGCCCAGCCGGCCGGCCCGATCCGGTCGGCCCGTGCCCATTTAGGGCCCAAATGCGACGTCCTTTGCCCTAGCCGCCGATCGGGCTATTTATAGTCCCCCGACCGAGAGCCACGCGAGAGAAGATTTCGTCTTCGGCCGCCGAGAAGCGAGAGAAGAGAGGGACATCATCTAGGAGAGGAGAGGGTCGAGCTAGTTGACTAGGGTTTCCCTAGCCGACGTGGGAACCTTGCAAGGAAGACCACGTCGGAGTTCCCGGAGCTAGAAGCAAGATCAAGGAAGGATCCCGGTGGTGATCTTGTGTATGTATCATTGTTATAGTTGAATTATCAAGTTGAATCTTTTCCCAGCGATCAAGTGTTTCCTCGAAGATTTCGTTTTTCGATCGGCTTTGCTTATTCCAATTCTATTCTCGAGATAGATTACATAGGGTGTTCTTGTAGCCGCGGTGGCTAGAGGTACACGCCGGATCTTCCGAAAGAATCTCGACTTGTCTTTTGACTCGCCCTAAGCTCCCCGCATGAATAGGGATACGTTGTGACGAACGGGGGTCTCGAAAGGCGGATGTTTTCGGATTTGGACGGGAAACCACGATTTAAAGAGGCTTTTATTAAGATTCGATTTGCTATTTCTTCTTTTGCTTGGAACTTCAACAAAAGGCTTACCCCGATCCCTCTAGATCGGTTTATCTACCCAATCTTACTTTGTTTTCTCCGGTTTTTAGTAGATTAGATTCGTTTTGTGTCTTTTACTTAGATGCATTAGGTCTTTTATCGATTATTGAAGATTACTTGGCTTTAATAGATTAATTCTTGCGTCACACATTTGTTCCACGGATTCGATACCTTGGGTTCACCACTCGAGGGAAGAAGGGTCCCTTGACTACGACGGGAGACTTGTACGCTTGCGAGTCACGAACGAACTTTGATACAATTATTAACCGTCAACGGGGAACGCGCGCGAGGACTTGGACAAGACGCGGACGCCGGCCGCCAACCGGGAGGCGGAGGTGGCCACCGCTCGCGCCGAGACCCGGGAGCTCCGCACGTCGCTCGAGGGGGCGCGGGCGCGGCGGCGCCGGGGGCCGAGGAGCGGGCGCGCGGGTTGGAGCGACGCGCCAAGGAGGCCGACGACCCGAGGGCCGCCCTCGACGCCAAGGCCGCGGCTCTCGTCGCCACCGAGGGGCGGCTTCGGCGGGGAGCGCATCGCCCGCCGGGGGGCCGAGGGAGCGGCTCCGGCGGGGAGCGAGCGCCCTTGGCGACGCCCCGAGCGGCGCCGGAGCGGGAGCGCGTCGCGCGCGAGGCGGGGAGAGGTCGGCCGGAGGAGCGGAATGCCGCGTTCTCCAAAGTTGAGGACGAGGCGCCGGCGCTCGCATCGGCGGTGCCGGTCGCGGAGATGGCCCTCGTCGAGCAAGGCGAGACCATCCGCCGCCTCGAGGCGACGCCGGAGTCCGCGCGCCGCGACCTCGATGCGGGGAGGAGACAAGTCGAGGGTAAGTTGCTATTTGACCTCGCTTGTTAATTCTTGCTTTAGAGGGTTAGTTTCCCCCTTTCTGATTTCTTGTCGTCTTGTTGGTTCCGGGCTTGCGCACGCCTTGGGGCACGCCGCCGGGCGGGCCGAGGCCCCCGCAGCTTCCTACAACTCCTCCGAGCGGAGAGCCTGCCGGGGAGGCTGCGTGACGCGGCCCTCGAGACCTGCCGCGTCGTCGAGGAAGGCGAAGCCCGGCCGGCGGCTCGGCGGCCGGTCGCTCGCGCGCCCTCGGCGGCCACGTCACGGAGCGGATGCGCCGGCGTTGCACACGGGCGTGCCGAAGGCCCCCGGAGTGGTGCGATCCCACTACGAGGTCAACCTCGAGGCAGTGGCTGAGGGCTACATCGTGCCCGAGGGCGTCGAGGACGAGGTGGCCATGGAGCGCGCGGACGCGCTTGTTGCTGACGCCGCCGGGTCGCTCGCCGAGGCCTTCGAAGAATTCCTCTTCCCGGACGCCGCCGATGCTGCCGCTCCATCCGCCTGAAAGCACCTGGGCGCTGGGCCCGTTTTTTGTTCATGTGTATCAGAATTCTGGCCTCGTGGCCTCTTGTAAATAAACAAGTCGTTTCATGAACATGGGCAGTTGTTTGTAAATGAAATCGTTTGCTTATTGCGCTTTTTGCTTTTTCTTCCCGAGTAGATTCTAGTTAGGGGAGTTCGCTTTTCGCGAGGGGCCCGCTGGGTTGGAGGCGAGAGAGACGGGCCATAGCCACGCGGCGTAGGCTGTCTCTGGCTCGCACGCTCCTTCCGCTGTGCCGCCTGCGCCCTGTTCGAATCATGGCTCGAGGTTGAAGTGGGAAACAAACTTAGCGCGTGTTGTTACGTTTTTTTGCGCGAAAAAATGGGACCATTTGGGGGGGGGTGCCCCCCCGCAGTAGCCCCCGAGGGTAACTTGGGTTTCAGGGGAAAGCCGAGTTGCCCTTTTATTAGATTTGGAGTATTTACATAGGTGGCACCAACTGGGGCGTTGGCCGTGCGTTTTTACAACAGAAAATACTTGGAAATCCTAGCTAAGGGTAGAAGCGACGTAGCTGTTGGATGTTCCAAGCGTTGGTGAGTTCTTCGCCGTCCTCGTTGGCCGGCTTGTACGTGCCCGGTTTGAGCACCTTCACCACGACGTAGGGTCCCTCCCATTGGGGCGATAGCTTGTGGCGCCCTCGATTGTCTTGGCGTAGCCTTAGGACCAAGTCCCCCTCGCGAAATCCCTCCGACGTATCTTGCGT
Organism: Cenchrus americanus; assembly: GCA_947561735.1. NCBI lineage: Eukaryota > Viridiplantae > Streptophyta > Magnoliopsida > Poales > Poaceae > Cenchrus > Cenchrus americanus. The sequence goes on along the minus strand of OX387244.1, from coordinate 92,103,340 downwards.
GCTTGGTAGCGTCGTAGGGACCGTTGATACCTTGCGGAGTGCATCAACGCCACGAGGCGTACTTCATCCGGCCGATCCGGCGAGTCCTCGCGAGCTCGCCGGTTAGCATCCTCGTTGTAGCCTCGAACCTTGGGTGACCCGTATTCCGCATCCGTGGGGAGGACGGCCTCCGCGCCATGGACTAGGAAAAACGGGGTGAACCCGTGGCTCGCTTGGGGTGGTCCTTAGGCTCCACACGACCGCCGGGCAGTTCTTGGAGCCATTTTCGCGCCGATTTGTTGAGCTGGTCGAAAATTCGGGTTTGAGGCCCCGTAGAATCATGCCGTTGGCACGTTCCACTTGGCCGTTGGTCCGCGGGTGCGCCACGGCCTGCCCAATCCACTCGGATGTGGAACTTGTCGCGAGAACTCCAAGAACTTCCGCCCGTGAGCGGGACCCGTTGTACGTGATGATGGAGTTTGGCACTCCAAAGCGGTAGACGATGTCCGTGAAGAACGTGACCGCCTGCTCAGCCCTCAAATTCGTAATGGGGCGCACCTCCACCCACTTGGAGAACTTGTCGATCGCGACGAGCGGTGGGTGAAGCCCCCGGCGCCTTCCGCAGGGGCCCGACGATGTCCAACCCCCACACAGCGAACGGCCATGTTACGGGGATCGTTTGCAGAGCGTGAGCCGGCAAGTTGGTCTTGCGGGCGTAGAACCGGCACCCTTTGCAGGTGCGCACGATTTCGTTGGCGTCCGCGACCGCGGTAGGCCAATAGAAGCCCTGGCGGAACGCGTTGCCAACGAGGGTGCGTGGCGCGGCGTGGTGGCCGCAGATTCCCGCGTGTATGTCCCGTAGGAGCTCGCGCCCCTCGGGAATCGGTATGCATCGGCCGGAGGATGCCCCGACGCGGCGCGCTTGTACGGCTCGCCGTCGACGAGGGTGAAGGATTTGGCCATCCCGGCGATGCGCTCGGCGCGGCCCGGTCTTCGGGGAGTTCCCCTCGAGCGATCCGGGCGGTGTACTTTTCACGCCAATCCGCTTGGACGGGGAGCCGGCTCGTATCCATCGCGTCGACTTCGTGGGAGCCGTACCCCTCGAGAAGGGAGAGCACGTACGCCTCGTTCGAGGGGTCCTCTTCCATGGGTTCGCACCCGCCGGATTCGAGGGAGCCCCCGAGGGTCCGCCGTCGCTCGAGGGGTAGGGCTCGAAGGTGACCGATGGCCGCGCGATGTCGCGCGCAAAAACGTTCGGGGGAACGGTGATCCGCCGGACGCTATTTTTGCCTCGCTCGTCCGCTTCCTCGTTGTACGGGGCGGGGTACATGATTAAGCTCGATGCCGTAGAATTTGTCTTCGAGGGCCCGCACGGCTTTGCGGTAGGCCTCCATCTTGTCGTCGTGGCAGCTCGCGTTCTTCATGACTTGATCGATCACGAGCTCGCGAATCCCCTCGCACGTCGAGGCGCTTGATGCCCAACTCAATGGCGATTTTGAGGCCGCGAGAGAAGGGCCTCGTATTCGCCATATTGTTAGACGCGGGGAAGTGGAGGCGCACCGCGTAGCGCATGTGTTCCCCGAGGGGTGACACGAAGAGCGAGGCTCGCGCCCGCTCCTGTCTTCATCACCGAGCCGTCGAAGAACGAGTCCAGGCACTCGCTTGAATGCGAGGGGGTGGCGGTGCGTGTCCGTCCACTCGGCGACGAAATCGGCTAGGATTTGCGATTTGATGGCCTTGCGCGGAGCGTAGGCGAGCGTCTCGCCCATCGGCTCCACGGACCACTTGGCAATTCCGCTCGCCGCGTCGGGGTTGCGAATGATCTCTCCTAACGGGAAGGAAGAGACCACCGTGGGCGGGTGGGCCTCGAAGTAGTGGCGGAGCTTGCGCCGCGCGAGGACTACCGCATACAACGCCACTCGGACACGGGGGTAGCGCGTCTTCGTGTCCGACGGGACTTCGCCGATGTAGTAGACCGGCCTCGCACGGGCAAGGCATGCCCTTCCTCCGTGCGCTCCACGACGATCACGGTGCGACCACCCGGGTGGTTGCGGCCACGTAGAGTTGGAGAGGTTCGCCGTCTCGCGGCGGCGTAAGGATTGGGGCGTGTGTCAGAGACGCCTTCAGCTTGTCGAGCGCTTCCGGGCCTCGGCGGTCCAAGAGAAGCGTTCGTGCTTCTTGAGCGGCCGGTAGAGGGGCGGACCCTTCTCACCGAGCCTCGAGACGAAGCGGCTCAAGGCGGCAAGGCACCCCAACACCTTCGCACCCCTTTGAGGTCCCGAATTGGACCCATTCGCTCGAGGGCCGCGACCTTTTCGGGGTTGGCCTCGATTCCCCCCCCGGGGAGACGATGTACCCTAGGAGCATGCCCCGCGGCACTCCGAAGACACATTTTTCGGGGTTGAGCTTGACCCCGTTGGCCCGGGCGGTGACGAACGCGATGCCAAGATCGCTAACCGGGTCGTCCGCCTTCCGGGTCTTGACGACGATGTCGTCCATGTAAGCCTCGACCGTTCGCCCGATATGGTCCCCAAAAACGTCTTGCATGCGGCGCCGATATGTTGCGCCCGCGTTTCGAGGCCAAAAGGCATCGTGACGTAACGAACGTCCCGAACGGTGTGATGAACGAAGTCGCGAGCTGGTCGGACTCCTTCATTTTTATTTGGTGATATCCCGAGTAGGCATCAAGGAAACAGAGTAGTTCACACCCGGCAGTGGAATCAACGATCTGATCTATGCGTGGCAAAGGAAAAGGAACCTTTGGACATGCTTTATTGAGACTGGTGTAGTCAATACACATCCTCCACTTCCCATTTTTCTTTTTTACAAGCACAGGATTAGCTAGCCACGTAGGGTGGAACACTTCCTTGATGAATCCGGCCTCGAGGAGCTTCCGCAGCTCCGCTCCGATCGCCCGTCGCCGCTCCTCGTCGAAGCGGCGCGGCCGGCTGCCGAACGGCCGCGAGCGTTAGGCGGGGATATCAAGGGAGTGCTCGGCGACCTCCCTCGGGATGCCTGGCATGTCCGAGGGGCTCCACGCGAAGACGTCGGCGTTGGCGCGGAGGAAGTCGACGAGCACCGCGCGCCTATTTAGGATCGAGGGTCAAGGCGACCCTCAACACCTTGCCCTCGGGGGCCGTCGGGTCGAGGGGGACCCCTTTGGTTTGCTCGGCGGCCTCGAAGGTGCCGATGTGTTTGGCGGCGGAGCCGAGGTCGTCGTTGACCATCTTCTCCGGTGTGTTCACCGGCGCTTCATCCCGGCGCTAGTGCCTCTGCATGTTCCACGCACTCGACATCGCGATCGAATGCATGCTCGATTGATGACCCGACGGTGATGACGCCGTTTGGACTCGGCATCTTCATCTTCGGTACGTGTAGTTGGGGACCGCCATGAACTTGGCATAGCATGGTCGCCCAAGGATGGCATGGTAGGCCCCTTTGAATCCCACCACCTCGAAGGTGAGGGTTTCCTTGCGGAAATTCTTGGGGGTCCCGAACCGGACGGGCGGATCGATGCCCGAGGGGTTGAACACCGCTTGCCGGGCGCGATGCGGTGAAACGGCTTCGTGCCGGGCCGCGCGGCGGTCCGGACCCAATCCCCATCGGGGCGCAATGTATGCGCGAAGAGGATATTGAGGCTACGCCTCCGTCCATAAGGACCTTCGAAAACCGGGCGTTCCCAATGATGGGATCGACCACCGGTCGGCTTGGCCGGGTTCGGGATGCGATTTGGGTGATCATCCCGGCTAAAGGTGATGGCATCCTTCGACCGGTTGAGAAAGGCCGGAGGTGCCCTCTCCGCGGCGAGGACTTCGTGCCGCTCCTTCTTGCGCTTAGGGTCGACATGTCGACGATAGGTCCCCCAAAGATGAGGAACACATTTTCGACGGGGCGGGGAAACCACCCGCGTCGCCGTCGCCCCCATCCTTCTTGGCCTCTCGCCTCCTTCGCGGCGGCACGGCCATAGAACTTCTTGAGCATGTCGCCTTGCTCAAGAGTGTGGTTTATGGGGGTCTTGTGGTAGGGGCATGGCTTCTTCATCATGTCGTCGAACACCCCCGGGCCTCGAGGAGCCGGTCGAGGGCCCCGTCGGGCGGGTCAACGGCGAGGGCCTCGGCGTTGCCGCCGTCGCGCCCCCGCTCGCGCGCCTCGCGGCGCGGCTTCTTCCCCCTTCTTGCCCCGCTTGTCGTTGCGGCGCGGCTCCTTGGACCCGCTGCCCTCCGCGGGCGTGTCCTCGGAGCGCTTGTCCTTCTTGCCGTCGAAGATTGCCCCCACGGCCTCCTCTCCGGAGGCGAAGGCGGGTGGCAATGTCGAACGAGCTCGTTCGAGTCCGTGGGCGGGCTGCGTCCCAGCTCGCGCACAAGGTCCCGGCACGTGGTGCCCTCGAGGAACGCGTGCACGATTTCGGATTGTGCCACGGCGGGGAGCTCGTGCGGCGCTTGGAGAAACGCCGTATGAAGTCCCGCGACGACTCGCCGGCTCGCGTGCGGGGAGCGCGGATCCCGAGGAGTTCCGGGGGCGCACGTATATGCCCCGGGAAGTTGCCCACGAAAGTGTGGACTAGATCGTCCCGGTCGTGGATGCGGCCGGCGGGCAAGTGCTCGAGCCACGTGCGGGCCGCGTCGCCCGGATGCGGGGGCAAGTTGCGGATGATTACTTCGTCGTTGGTGGCCCCGCCCAGCTGACAGGCTAGGCGGTAATCGTTGAGCCAGACACGAGGGTCCGTCTCCCCGTTGTACTTGACGATTGTCGAGGGGGCCGACGGAAGCGGCGGGGGAACGCCGCCGTGCGGATCTCCCGGCCGAACACACGGGTGCCGGGGGCTCCGGCGTTGGGGAGCGATCCTCCCCGCTGTCGTAGCGTCCACCCCTTCGAGGGTGGTAGCCCCCGGCCGCTCGCGCGTCCGCCTTGCTGGTGCGCCTGGCGTTGATGACGTTGCGGGCGTCTCCATCCAGCGCCCTGCGTGTGTCAAGGAGTCGCTCCTTGGCCGGCGTGCGTCCCTGGTCAGCAAGTTGACCCACGTGCACCGAGGGTTCGCCCCTGGTGCCGGATCGTCACCCCGCGCGTCCCCCTGTTGGCGGATGCGTGAGGCCGAGCTCTCGGCCTGCTGGACGGCCGCTTGCTCAAGGAGGGTCTGCACCTCGCGGTGCATGTCTCGAGCCTCGGGGGTCGACGGTGCCGGCATGGCGCGCAGCAGTGTTGCGGCGGCGATGAGCTTTTGGCTCGCCCGCGGCGGAGTATCCGCGTTGTCGACGTTGGGGACGGGGTTGAGGCGGTCACGGACTTGTCGGCCCAGCTCCCGCGCGCGTTCGCCGCGCGCGGAGGCCTCCCCTGCCATCGAGGCGCGGAGTAGCCGCACCGTCCCGGGTACTCCTGCGCCGCTTGGCCTCGAGCTCGCGAGCTTGGGCCACCGCGCGTCAACGTCGGCCCCGGCGGGTGCGCTTGGCCCCCGCGGCCGGGCGCGTGGCGACCCCCGGGGCCGGCGTGACTTCCCCATCTCCGCGCGCCCGCCGCACCGGCGGCGTTGGCCGGGTCGTTGGTGATGACGGCGCGGCATTCCCGCGTGGGGTCGTAGCTCCCGGTCTCGGAGTCGTCGGAGCGGCCGAACCGCAGTCCGTGGCGTCGAGGAAGCGCCGAACGCGACCGGGTCCCGCACACCGGAGAAGTCCCACTCCGCGTACCCATGGCGGGCGGCGGGTGGCATAGTGTCGACGGAGCCCGGGGGATGACTCGTCCGCCGCCGGAAGTGCCGGGATCCCCGGCGACGAAGATGTGGCGACCGGGGAGGAACCCGGCGCATTGTCGTGTTGACGCCGGCGTTGTAGGCCGTAGTGGCGCCGCGCGGCCGATGGGGATGCGTGGTCCGAGACCGCACGCGGTCCCGGCCGGGGCGGTGGCGGTCGCCGTGACGGTGGGCGCACCACGGCCCGAGCGGCGGCGCGCTCGGCCCGCCGCCGCTCGGACCGCGCCCGACGCGAGCGTAGCCCGGAGCGACGACGGCGTCGCGGCGTCGACGGGCCCGCGGCATCCGTGCTGCGGGTGCCTCGCGCGGTGTCGTGCGTGCGGCGGAGACCGGCAGCGGACACGGCCTCGCGGCGCGCGCGGAGCTCCTCACGGTTGGTGAGGCGCATGAGATAGCCGTTCCCCGTGGCCTGGAAGTTCAAGTCCCCGAAGCGGATCTCGAACCCGGCCGGAAGGGGGCCCGAGCTACCCATGTTGTAGCGGGTGCTACGGTACTCAGTGCGAATCACCATGGAGGGAGTTAACGAAATGACCTTAGGCGCTCGTTTGCCCCACGGTGGGCGCCAACTGTCGGTGCGGAATATGGTCCCGACACTAACCAGTAGATAACGCCCAGGTCTATCCCTCAATGGTCGATGCTAAGCAACAAATGACACAAGGTTTTATCCTGGTTCCGCCGAGGGGGGCCGTACGTCCAGCAGTGGTGTGCTCGTGGCACTATATTGCTCGGCACCGGGGGTGCTTGTAGTGGGGCAAGTACAAGCAAGGCGGGAGAGGAAGCGTGGCTTCCGGGTCCCCGGGTGAGTGGGCCGGAGATGTCGTGGGAGAATAAGAGAGTGAGTGCACGGTGCGCCGTGTTCTTCGGGTCGCCCCCCCCGCGCGGGGTGGGGGCTCGCCTCCCCTTTTATAGGCCAAGGGGGCGGCGAGTTACATGCACGCCGCGCTACCTGGCTACGTGTGGGAGCACGTCGTGCTACGGTGTAGAGCGGGCGGCCGTCCGGACGATCTTTGCTACGATCCGGTCATGATGGCCTACCTCGTACCCGAACAATGGCGGTTCGAGGGTAGGAGGCGGCAGATGGCGATGGCGTTCTCTGATAGGCTTCGAGGGGAGGTGCGATGATGATCGGTACGGGGTACGGGAGCGGGCGAACGGCGTTCCTTCCCAATGAGCTGCGGTGGTGGAGTGGTTGCTGCGGTGCTCGGGCGTGCGCTGCGGAGTCGGGCGTGTGCACGCACGCGTGGGTACGGCGGCCGCGCCCTTACGGTGGCCGGGATGGCCACCCACCGGCCTAGCGCCCCTCACCTAACTGCGGGGTCACGGGGAAAGTGGAGTCGAGGGTGCGCCGGCCCCCTTTCGAGGGTCGGGCGCGTTAGCCGTGCGGTAGCGTGCGCGCGGTGTCACGGGACCGACACCGGCCGTACCGCACGGTCCACCCCACGGTGGCGGGGATGGGCTCCTCCCCGGGGAGTTGGTGCGGCGGCACCGGGGCGTGAGCCCCGGCGCATGATGGCGCCGTCTGCGGCGTCGGGGCGTTAAATGCCCAAGTACGGGGCCGGCGCACGCGTGCGGGGCGCCCGTGAGCGTGGCGGGCCCCGGCCGAGGGCGGGGAGCGGACCCTCGAGCGAGACGGGACTCGCTCGAGGGGGAGCGCGCCCTCGAGCGGGGGCGGAACCGCTCGAGGGAAGGGTCGCCCCTCGAACGGAGCGGAGCTCGTTCGAGGGAGGGGGTTGCCCCTCGAACGGGGGCGGAGCCCGTTCGAGGAGGGGAGCGTGCCCTCGGGCGAGGCGGAGCACGCTCGAGGGGTCTTCCGGACGGGCCGTCTTGGTGGGCCTCGGAGTCCTCGCCGCATAGGCCAAGTCCGCATGGTTAGTTTTCCTGCATGGTTAGGCTCGGCTCATTTCGATGCGGGGATTTAAGTGAGGGTTCCCCCATTGTTTAAGGGGACCCCTAGGGCGGTCCCCGACGGTATTTGTGTCACATTTAGTCACCTCTGATGAGGGGACGCTTCAGGTGGTATCAGAGCCGTAGGTTGGCCGTAGGACATGACCCCTAGGATACGAGACCTCCTCTGGCCTTCTCTAACCTTTCCTTTGCTAAGCTCACCTTTTCCCAAATCCTTACCTTGATTCTTGCCTGTTTCCAGATGGCTAACCCCGAATGGAACGGAGGAATCTGCCCCGTCCAGCCTGGCCTCCCTAACCTGTTGCTACTCAGCCTAGAGCGCGTCGGAGTAAGGGATCCGCCAGAGTTCGTCTACCGGGAGTACGAACGCTACGGCACCCCTCGGTGTAAGCTGCTGATCTTTGTGGGAAGAAGCACGCTTTACCCCGACATAGAACCATGGTTCGTCTCCGCCACTGGTTTTCGCTTTGCCGACACCTACCCCAAGGCTGCTCGGAAGGCCCTGCGACAGCTACGAGTGGTTTATAGACAGCACCTCCGAAGGACTTCAATGGGATTCTTTCCACCCTCACGGAGGAAGAGGACGCTCGTGGATTGATCGCATGCGAGGTCTAGAACGAGAGGAAGAAGACTTAGAAGAGGCGGGTTTCCCACCTATCCATATACCTCGGAGGCCTAGACCACCTTTATCGGGAGCAAGCCCAAAGAATCGCGGCGGCAACAGATCGACGGAGCGGAAAGAGCGAACGAGAGGATAGAACTAGAAAGGGTAAAGACAACCATAGCGAGAAGTTGAGCCGCACAACATGAGGCAAGACTACCTCGGGGAAAAGGAACGATCGGAGATGTTCCACAAACGACTATGGGATGAACTAAAGGAGCGAAGAAGCGAGAGATGAAGGAGCCGGAAGCGAGAAGAAGATGAACCCGAAGAAACCCACCGGGACAAAGGAACCCGGACCGAAGATGAGATATCGGAGCAAGATCTTCCACTAAAGAAGCGCCGTATCCGGCTAGAGGAAGAGTCGCCATGAGGATAAGACTAGGGTGTTAGGCTAGAAGTTGAGTCCTAGTAATAATAAGTGTACCCGGAGAATGTACCCCAACCTTCCTACTAAATAAAGTTATCCATCTCTCGGTACCCCACCACAACCCTGTTCAACTCTACCTTTGTTTTCGGATGGCGGAAGATGGATGGACCCAAGGCGTGTGCCGGGGAGGAGCCTGGTTTTGCTCGCCTCGCTCATCAACTCCCGGGAGCGCCTCGGTATCGGTGAGCGCCCTAGGTACTACGCCCCGAGAGTACGAGCAACTTGGCACTCTTCGCCGTAGAGTGGTCCTCTCCGTCGCTAGAAGCAACCGCCACACCAACATCAAGCCGTGGCGCGTGACCGCTACGGGGGTTTCGACACCGGGACACCTATCCTTTGGCCCTCGAAAAGCCCTCCGCTACCCGTGCCGAATCTACGAAGAACACCTCGTCCCCACACCAATGAGGTACTTCCCTCCCGCCATCGAACCCCGGTTTGGGGGCCCGCATGAGAAACCCGGAACGACGCCGCCACCAAGAAGACCCGTCGTACCACGTAGTCGCCTACCTTGTCTCCCCTGGACAAGCTCTTTGATGACCAGAGCCGGGCACTTGAGGGAACAAATCGGTCGGGCCGAACAAGGCGAAGTCACGGTGAGGATGCACCAAGTCCGAGTGGCTCAAGCTGAAGCAAGGACCGCAGCCGCCATAAGCAGTGAAGCCGTTGCCTAGGAAAGCCTCAGGAGAATCCAGGACCAACGCATGCAAGAATGGACCAACGGCGGAACACCTGTTCCAGCCATTGGAGAAGCTCAAGTCCTGCTGGGAACACCCCTAGTAGGATGGGGAGGAACTATAGAAGTCCCACCGGCACCACCCGGCGGTCACCGAACCCCCAACGAAGCGCAGCACAGCCTCAGGAAAACGGTAACCCCGAAGGCGGGAATGATGACGAGCTGCTCATTCCGCTGGAAGAACACTCGACCCCAGAAGACAACTCCCCTCGCGAGTAGTGTGCCCAAGACCCAGGGAATGAAGCCGTACCGGTCCAAGTTGCGCCCTTAGTCCTTAGTCGTGTAGTGTGTCCGCGTAGTCGGGATGTATCCTCCTCGCTGGTTTGTAATAAAAACTTATTTGTGCTTGCTTGTTTGCTATGTGCTTGTGGTGTGCTTACCGGCAGGAGTAGACCCTGCCCTTTCAAAAAGAAATTCGCCATAATCCACTTAAACATCACCTAAAACTAGACTTCTTAGAAAACCCGTCTCTTTACAGATGGTTTCCGGTGCGCCTGTCGGGACCCACCGATCGGACGCCGAGGGATCACAAGGCGATCGGAGGGAGCGTCTCCACGACCAGGAGGTTAACCAAAATGAAGATGGAGGAGAGAACGTGGTCCTACCACCACCACCCCCTCCGTTGACTTGGCACAAGTCTAAGCCAACAGACTGTCCTGATGGAGGCCATCTTCAACGCCGTCAACCGGCCAAGACCCCGAGTTATGAGCATGAATGAGAAGCTGATCGAGTTCCTCAGGACTAAGCCGCCCACCTTTAGCGGGTCGGTGAATCCTTTGGACGCTGACGATTGGCTGAGAGCCATCCTGAGGGAACTGGAGCCCCTCCACTGCGAGGACCATGACAAGGTTCTCCTGGCAGCTCACCAGCTCACCGGGACAGCCCTAGCCTGGTGGGAAAATTACTGCGCCGCAGCCAAGGATCCCTCCGCCATCACATGGGATGAATTCGTGGAGGAGTTCCGTCGCTACCACATCCCGGAGGCCACACTGAAGCGGAAGGCAGACGAGTTCCGCGAACTCCGCCAAGGCAACATGTCTGTGGAGGAATACACGTACCAGTTCATAGAGCTGGCACGCTATGCCCTCGAGGAGGTGGATAAAGACTCCAAAAAGCAAGAGATGTTCAAGAAGGGGCTGACTCCGGAACTGAGGACACTGCCGACTCCTCGCATTTACATGGACTTTAACACCCTTATGAACATGGCAATACTCACGGAGAGAGCAAGGGCCGAGGAAAAGAAGGAAAACAAGTGCAAGTTCATGGAACACAAGGCCAAGCGGCGGGGAGCGGTCCCGGAGGCCGAGAAACTTTGGACACCCCATGTCCGGGTTCCAAGCTCCTATGCGCAGACAGAACCCAATCCCAAGCCACAAGCTCGCAAGCCCCCGAGCCCGGTTCAAGCCCTCCTACAACCGAGTGCCATGAAGCCCCCACGAGAACAACACCGGCCCGGATCACCGCCAACAACAAGAATGTGACTCCCGAGTGTGTTTCAGCGCCGAGAAACCGGGCACTTCATCGCCAATCGCCCCTACGCTAAAAAGCCAACCACCACCACCTACTCCAACTCGGTGAACGGGCCAAGGCCGCTTGTGTCGGGAGCCAACCGCATGCCGGTGCGCAAGCAACAATAACTTCGGCAACAACAACAAGCAACCGGCGAGATGAGGCGGCCCCGGCGGTCATATGGACGCGCCGGGTCAATCACATCAATGCGCGAGGAGGCACGAGGAAGCACAAGGCGTAGTACTCGGTGAGTTCCCGGTCGGCTCGTTTTGGCTACCATATTGTTCGATTCGGGAGCATCGCACTCATTCATATCCTCAAGCTTTGTGGAAAAGCATAGCATACCCACAAGTACTACTAAAAGCACCCCTAATAACTCGAACGCCGGGGGTGACATTAAGTGTCAACCGGGATGCCCCGGGTAAGGATTATTTTAAGTGGGGTAGAGTTCCTAGCAGACACGGTAGCACCGAAATCCAAGGGGATAGATGTGATCCTTGGTATGGACTGGTTAAGCCAACACCATGGCCTCATAAGTTGCGCCGATAAAGTAGTGCACCTGACCAACCCAGACGGGATACAAGTGACCTGCCACACCCGAGGACACAGGCCGGATATAATGGTTTTCAACATAGAAGCCAAGTCCATAGAAGATGTCCCAGTAGTACGAGAATACCCAGATGTGTTCCCCGAAGAACTCCCTGGAATGCCACCAGACAGGGATATAGAGTTCGTAATCGACCTTATCCCTGGAACCTCTCCCATAGCCAAGAGGCCCTATAGGATGGCGGCCCCGAGTTGGCCAGAATTGAAGAAGCGGCTAGCGAGCTCCGGCGAAGCGGGTTCATCAGACCAAGCTCATCACCATGGGGAGCCCCAGTGCTTTTCATGGAGAAGAAGGATAAGAGCATGAGGATGTGTGTGGACTATCGCTCGCTGAACGAGGTCACTATTAAGAACAAGTACCCTCTTCCCGAATAGATGACCCGTTTGACCACCGAAGGGAGCCAAGTATTTCTCGAAGGTGGATCTAAGATCGGGGTACCACCAGGCTCAAGATTAGGGAAAGTGACATCCCCAAGACTCGCCTTTGTCACTCGCTACGGGCAATATGAGTTCACGGTGATGTCCTTTGGACTAACCAATGCACCGACCTACTTCATGAACCTCATGAATAAGGTGTTCATGGAAGAGGCTGGACAAGTTTGTCATGGTCTTCATTGACGACATACTTGTTTACTCTAAGAGCATGGAGGAGCATGAACAACATCTTCGAGTAGTGCTGGGAAAGTTGAGGGCCCACAAGCTATACGCCAAGTTCAGCAAGTGTGAATTTTGGCTAGAGAAAATATCCTTCCTTGGGCACATATTGACTGCAGAAGGAGTAGCCGTAGACCCCGGGAAAGTTGAGACAGTCTCCAACTGGCAGCAACCAACCAACGTGAGCGAGATCAGGAGTTTCCTAGGTTTAGCAGGGTACTACCGGAGATTTATCGAGGGATTCTCCAAGATCGCCCGGCCCATGACAGAGCTGCTCAAGAAAGAGAAGAAGTTTAACTGGACCGAGGCCTGCGAAAGAAGTTTCCAAGAGTTGAAGAAGAGGTTGACCACAGCCCCGGTGCTAACCCCCCCCGGACATTCAACGGGACTTTGTTGTGTATTGCGACGCCTCCCGACAAGGGTTGGGATGTGTTCTCATGCAAGATGGGAAGGTAGTGGCATACGCCTCCCGTCAGCTCAAACCCCACGAGCAGAACTATCCCACCCATGATCTGGAGTTTGCAGCCGTAGTGCATGCCCTGAAGATCTGGAGACACTATCTGATCGGGAACAAATGTGAAATCTACACAGACCACAAGAGTCTAAAGTACATCTTCACCCAGCCCGACCTGAACCTAAGGCGAGAGAAGATGGCTAGAGCTAGTAAAGGACTATAACCTAGAGATTCACTACCACCGGGGAAGGCCAATGTAGTAGCAGATGCCCTAAGCCGGAAAACCTACGAGAAGACAGCACCCAAGAGTGCCCAGTTGCAAGAGGAGATGGCACGACTCAACGTACACATTGTCCCCCAAGGCTACGTCCGCCAGCTGAGTGTTCAGCCTACCCTAGAGGAAAAGATCCGGAAGGCCCAAGAGACCGATGAAAATCTGATGAGAATCCGCAAGCATACCGGAGAGAACAAGGCCCCTGACTTCAGGGTAGATGACCGAGGCACCCTGTGGTACAAAAACAGGATATGCGTGCCCGAAGGTGGAGATTTTCGACGGACCATCATGGATGAGGCACACAACTCAGCATACTCCATTCACCGGGATCCACCAAGATGTACATGGATTTAAAACAGAAGTATTGGTGGAATGGGATGAAAGCAGACATTGCGCGGTTCGTCGCCCACTGTGACACTTGTCAGAGGATCAAAGCTGAACATCAGAAGCCCGCAGGACTGTTGCAACCTTTACCAATCCCGGTATGGAAGTGGGACGAGATAGGTATGGACTTCGTAGTAGGGTTGCCAAGGACTCAGAAGGGACATGACTCCATATGGGTGATCATGGACCGACTCACTAAAGTCGCTCACTTTCTACCCGTACGGACCACTTATGGTGGAGAGAAGTTGGCAAAACTCTACATAGAAAATATAGTGAAGCTGCATGGAGTGCCTAGCAGAATAGTCTCAGATAGAGGGACCCAGTTCACCTCTAGGTTCTGGAAAAGCCTGCACAAAGCCATGGGCACCAAGCTAGACTTCAGCTCAGCGTACCACCCGCAGACAGACGGACAGACCGAAAGGGTGAATCAAATTTTGGAAGATATGTTGAGAGCATGCGTCCTCACCTATGGCAAAGATTGGGAGCAGAGCCTGCCATATGCAGAATTTTCCTACAACAACGGCTACCAAGCAAGCCTGGGAATGTCGCCATTCGAGGCACTGTACGGGAGAAAATGTAGGACACCCCTGATGTGGTCCGAAGTAGGAGAGCGTGCCCTAGTCGGGCCCGCACTTATAAAGGAAGCCGAAGAGCGAGTAGCCGATATCCGAGAAAAGTTGAAAGCCGCCCAGTCACGACAGAAGAGCTACGCAGACAAGAAGAGGCGTGAAGCAAGCTTCACTCCAGGAGATTTCGTCTACCTCAAGGTTTCACCCATCCGGGGGACTCGGAGATTTCAAGTACACGGGAAGTTGGCCCCTCGGTACATCGGACCGTATAAAGTGCTCAAGAGAGTCGGAGCAGTAGCATACCGGTTGGAGCTACCCGAAGAAATGTCAGATATACACCCAGTGTTCCACATCTCCCAGCTACGCCGATGCTTGAAGGTTCTGGAAGAGAAGCGAGTACCGATAGAGACCATCGACCTACAGCCAGACCTTAGGTACCAGGAGGTGCCCGTCAAGATCTTAGACACTGTGGTCAAGCGGACAAGGACGACCGAAGTACGGGTGTGCAGAGTCCAATGGAGCAGACACGGGGAAGAAGAAGCTACGTGGGAACGAGAGGACGCACTGAAGAAGGAGTTTCCCCACCTATTCGAAACCTAGCCGAATCTCGAGGACGAGATTCATTTTAAGTGGGGTAGGTTTGTAACGCCCGCGTTTTTAGCTCTAAATAAATCACCTAATAAATCATGCGTATTTTCAAAACTGACCCGCCGAGCTCAATTACCATTCAAACCCTAGCCACTGTTTTCCCCCCTCTCTCTCCCCGACGCGCGTACCGCGAATCCCGCCGGCACCGCACCCAGGCCAGCACCCATGCGCGCCTTCCCAACGCCGCGGTCGGCCACCGGCCGGGAATCCCGCGCACGCCGTGGTCCCGACGACCGGTCCGCCTCGCCATCACCGCCGTCCCGAAAACGCGCCGACGCCCGAAAACCGGAAAATCCCGTAAAAACCCTTCCCCTAGTTTCCCTAAAAATTTTCCAAGATTTTCTAAAAACCCTTCCCCTATTTTCTTTTCTTTCTTTATTTTCCTTCCCTTTCTTTTCTTTTTCTTCCTTTTCTTTTCTTTTCTTTCCTTCCTTTTTCCTTTTCTTTTTTCTTTTCCTCCTTTCTTCTTTTCTTTTCCCTTCCTTCTTCTCTCTCCCTCCCCTCCCTTCTCCTTCCTCCCGCGCGGCCGAGCACGCGCCCCGACCGGCGCCCGACGGGGGGTTGACCCCGGGCCCGCGGCCTACCGCGCCGAGCCGGCAGCCGCGCCGGCTCGCGCGGGCCGGCAAAGCACGCCACCGCGCCGCCCTCCTCTCCTCCTTGCTCGAGTACGAGCCGACGGGACCCCTCCCCGGCGCCGGCGATGAGCTCGAGCCGTCACCTCCGCCTACACCACCGGCCCGACCGCCGCCCCGCCCCGCGCCGCCGACGGCGGCCGCCTAACTCCCCCGCACAAGGTTGACCGCGAGAAGCCCATGCCATCGCATCACCGGTCGCCGCGAGAGTCCGCCGGACTTCGAGAAGGAGCCCGAGCTCGCCGGTGACCTCGCCGGAAATATCTCCTCCCCCCCAAACCGACCTTCGCGCCTATTTAAGGCCGCCACCACCACCCCCTCGCCGCACCACACCGCCTTCAAGTCGTCGCACAACCTCTCCCCGAGCTCCACCGCGCCGCCACCATTTGCGCCGCCGCCGCCCTCTCGTCCGCCGCCGATCCGCCGCCCTCACGCCGTTCTAGCCAAAGGTGAGCACGGGGATGGAATGCCCTTGCCCTCCTCCTTCTATTCCCCCCTACCCCCCGGCCGCCGTCGGCCCGGGAGGACGCCGCCCGCCGCCGGACCGAGGCCCCGCGCGGCTGCCCCCCCCCCCGCCTCCGTCCGTTCGCGAGGTAGGGGATGAAGGGGGGGGATGTTTTGCCAAGGGGCCCCCCGCCCTTTCCCTTTTTTCTCCTCACCTAACTCTCTCCTCTAATCCCTCTCCCTCTCTTTTCAAATTAAACCCTAGATCTTAAGGGATCCCACCAAACTAACCCCCGCCCTTCACAATAAGGTCCCCGGGATATTATAGTTAGACCCTACTAGGTTTAAATGTTATATTTAGGTCCTCCCCTTTCAAACCAAATTACTAGTAGGACCTTAATCTCCCAATATTCCATAATTAACCCTATTCCGGTTTACACCATGCCTCCCCGTTAGGTCCCCACCAAACCCTACACCAACCCCCCTTCCCCGGGGCTTATATATACTCCCTCCCCCGCTCACTTCCCCCTCCTCGAGCTCGGCCGAAAACATGTGTGCTAATATTGCTTGCTTGCTTGTGTGTGCGCCATAGCCGACGGAGTAGACGGAGGAAGGTGCCCCGAGCCGGAGATCGAAGCCGACTACCGCGAGCGGGGAGCCCGAAGCCCCGAACGTCGAGCCGGCACTCCCCGAAGACTATGAAGACGGCAAGTTCAACCTCCCCCTTTGATGCATGCTTCTGTCCTAGTTTTATAAATATACCCTACACCCGTTTTATAAATTGCATACTGTTTTACTGCAAAAACATGGTAGGATAGCCACCCTTGATTGCTATGATTGAACCTTGTTTTGGCCTAAATGAGTGCTTTAAAAATGTGTGTGTGTGCTTTCAAAATGAGTGAGTGCTTTAAAAACAAAAAGGGGATGTGTTTGGAAAATGAGTAAAGAACTGGGTAGACGGGATGGACGCATGTGTCAGGAGTATGGGTAAGCTCGTACCGTGTGGTAGAGCATGTTGGGAGTTGTCCATCTTGTCGGTTAAGGACCGGGTTGCGTGACATCTCACCTGACCCAAATCCTCGTACAACCACTCGACCGTTGTATGTGGCAACAGCTTAGCATAAACCCCACTAGTTAATCTACTTGCCATCCGGTGTGCGGGTGAGCAGCGGGAGGCCAAGGAGCGAGGGGTACGCTGCGTGTGAGGTACGCCCGGTTATGTGGTATAACCCCTTGGGTGCTTCCATGGTGGCTCGTAGCGTTAGCTAAGGTGGGTAATGGCTATGATAGGATCCGTACGGCGCCGAGGTGTCCGTGTGACGGTACCCTACTTGTGGGTAAAGATGTACAACCTGCGCAGTGTCAAACCTATTCGAATAGCCGTGTCCACGGTATTGGACGAGTCACGGTGTGGTCACAAAAACTAGTGCTTGGGATGGGATGTTTTCCGGTGTGAGTTGTTTTCCGGTGATGTGTGTGTGGCAAGGTGTGCCGGGCTACGATGGACGGGAAGTCCGGTAGATCCACAAGTGGTTTTCCTAAAACGGTTGAGTCACTTTGGTTATGAAAATGATTTGCGAAAACCTTTTTGAAATGAACCCCCGCATGTGTAAGTTTGCAAAGTGAACCTTAACCCGATCCTTGTTATACCTTATGCATGATTCTCGCCGATAAGCCCCTCCGTGGGTGGGGTTGGATTTGCCGAGTACGTATGTTCTCACCCTTGTTTTACTAACTATTTTACGAGAGGAGGATCCCGATTACATTCCCGAAGACGTTGAGTAGGTCGTGCCCTACACCCAACCGTGCTCGTGTACCCGGGGCCCCTACCGAAAGCTTCCATGGCGTGGTACTGCGAGGAGGCTATGGAAGCCTTTGCTATTGTAGTGTGGTCGCTAGCGTTTGTGTTGTTCCTTGTAGCGTTGGCACTACCGTGCCCTTTTTGTCGCCGTGATGTAAAAGATCGATTCCACATGTTGTAATAAATGTGTTACCGGCCCTCCCGGGACCGGTATTTGTGTCACATTTAGTCACCTCCGATGAGGGGACGCTTCATATACAATTGAAGGAATTCATGGACGAGCAAGCTAAGATCAACAAGGACACCATCACCAAGTTCAAGACCATAGACAAGGTGTTGGAGAACATCGATAGCAAAGTGACGAGAGGTCGGGAGCTCCAACCATCAAGTGCTCAACATGATGAAGATGCTCGAGATGCAAGTGGGACAACTTGCCGGCGCCTCACTAATGATGAAGGGAAGCTTCCGGGACAACCAAAAGGGCCCGAATCGGCGAAGGCCATTCAAACGCATTCGGGAAAGTAGACCGAAGATCCGGAACGTCCCACGGGAGCAAGGAAGCTTAAACCATTCGCCGAGGTAAACTTGACAACCACTTTGAGAAGTTTGTGGAGGTTGTGCGTAGACTTAGTATCAACATGCCATTATTAGATGCCCTACAAGTACCTACATATTCTTGTTACTTTAAAGACATACTTGCAAATAAATATGAGATAGCAACACTCGGGGTAGATCATGTCAAGATGTCCGAGGAGTGTAGTGCCGCTATTGCTAATGGGCTAGAGAAGCAAAAGGACCCCGGATGCCCTACAATTCCATGTTCCGTTGGTTCATTCAATTTCGAGAAGGCGTTGTGCGACCTTGGAGCAAGTGTGAGCGTCATGCCAAGGGATGTGTTCGAGAAGCTAAGCCGAGCGTTGGAGCCTACGGGTATGTGTTTGGAGTTGGGAGATAACTCCATTCGCTATCCCTTGGGCATTGCTGAAGATGTACCCGTGAAGGTCGGACACCATTTCATCCCCATCGACTTCGTGGTGCTCGAGATGGGAGAGAGGGAGAAGCCGCCGCTCATCCTTGGGAGGCCTTTCCTCAAGACCGTGGGAGCTACTATTGATGTTGGCAAGGGGGGAGATCATGTTCGATATTAACGTAGAAAGGAGTGCTTTCAAGTTCCGACCACGACTCGAGGCATGCAATATGATTGAAGTTAAAGATGTTCCACCTCATCGTTGCGTTGTTAAGGAAGAACCAAGGAAGAAGGAAGGGCTGAAAAAGAAGAAAGAGCCGAAGAAGAAGAAGGACGTGAAGAAAGTCAAGGAAGATGTTGCATCCGTCAAGACAAAGGAAGAAAAGCCGCATGTGAAGACCAAAAAAATGACTAAGCCGGAAGATAGCCCGTGCCCAAGATGGTGCAGAAGTGGGTACCGAAGATTGCAACACCCGCAAAGAGTGTTGATCCGAATTAATCAAGTAAAGAAGTCTAGCTATGGAGTTTAAACGAAGCGCTAGGTGGGAGGCAACCCGTTTCGTCAAGTCAAGAATAAGCTACCGGGACGACAACCCGATTCCAGGTTTTTCGAGTCTTTTTAATAATTCAGTTTTGAATTTTATTATGCAAAGACATTAGACTTCGAAGTGGTTGAACAATATTAGAGACATAATTCTTGGTTGAATATTTTGCTTGATGATAAACCCTTTACATGAACCCTCCTATGTGTTTGCTTGTTTCTTTTCGAGAAACCACAACCAAATAAATTCAGAACCTAACTCAACCATTCATCCTCATTATGATGTTGTGGTTGACTTGATTTTCATGCTAAACACACATGAGTAGAGCCACGACTTATACCTAGGTGTTAATTAAATTTCAGCACGTGGTAGGACTCGCGTGAACATAGAAACTAAACTTTTGGTTGGTTTAAAAAAATCTATATCCTTGGTTTCTCTAAGATTAGAATTTTTCTAAGCGTCATTTAATTTTATTTTATTGAAAATCTCTCTCATTTGGCCAAAATTAGAGCCTAAACCTATGCCCCCATGATCAAGCCGGGAAAAGTTTGCTCTCAACCAATGAAGGTAAACTATACTAGTGAAACCGATATCAACGTAGTCGGAAAATGTTTTAGACTTACATTTGTTTTCAATGGTTTAAAAGCTTCTCTAAATTTATGTTTGAGCTCCTCCATAGCTCTGAAAATATTTTTAATTTTCGAAATTAGAGGAGTACTTAGCCTTAAACATACTTAGAGGGAGGCAATCTAGTTTAAGTTAATCATGCATGCACCATTGGATGCCCTTTCATCAACTTTCATCAAGACCACATGCAAAGGACAAGCATGGGTGGGCAGCAAGCATGACTTTGCAGGAAATTCATGGTGACATGTGAAGCAAGTGGAGCAAGGGAGCATGGACATGACCCAAAGCATGAAGCATCAAGTGGAAGGACCAATAATGCAAGAAAAGGAGTGGACGAGAGCGTTTGGGCGGTGCAACTCGTGGAGCACGTGGGCAAAGAAGTCATGGAGGAGAAATGATCGTGTTGGAAGAAAGTCGAGGCGGGGAGAGGCACGCGACCACCCAGGCCGGTCGGCCCAGGCCGGCCGGCCTTCCGTACAAAAGGAGCCCCCCCGGCTCCCATCTTCTGCAGGCAAGCACCCCCCTCCTTCCTCAGTTTGTGTGCTCAAGTTTTCGTGCCCAGAACCACCATAGACATAGCCAACCTTCCCAAGTTTGATAGCTCAAACAATACACACCCTTAATCCACTCGAAGTCCACATTCCGAAGTAAGTTTTAAGTACCTAGCTACCGGTTGCAACCCAGAATTTTAGTAGAGAGAAGAGTGCTGCAATCATGTGGAAGAAAACCACAAGTCTCTTCACCAAGAAAAAGGGGTCACCATCATCCAAGCCGTCTTCGACGACGTCTTCGAGGAGGCACTCGGTTGCCGAGTCTCCTCGGAGCATGGAGGAGGACACGACACCGCCAAGGAGGAATGACGCTCTCCTCCTCGGTGGCATGAGGGCAACAAGGATCACGTCCATGAGGTTTACCGAACCTCAAGGGCATACGGAGGAGCTGCCCGTCCCACCTCGACGATCGACCCGTTCATCCGCACCACCTCCATACACTCCGCGGTATTCCACATATGGCTTCATCATATTGTCGGAGGAGGAGGAGAAGAAACTCTCTCGTCTTGAGAAGAGGCTTGTGTCCAACGTCGACTTCGACGATCAAGCACTCAACTACTTGGGTTTCGGCACGGACGTGTATTATATGTTGGGGCACCTTGGATGGGTGCAATTCTCCAACGGGGTGTCGGCAAACACCCACAAGGAGTTTGCCTTGGAAATCTTGATGACTATGGCGCCTATCCTTGATGAGGGGGTGTAAAGTTTATCATTCCGTTTGGAGGGAATCCAACAAGTGGTTCCCTACGAGTATGTTAGGGAGTTACTTGGGTTCCAAAAGGGAGCTCCGGAGAAGGTTAATGTGCCGGATGACATGTTAGATGGATTTTGGAATTTAATCTCCGGAGAAGCCCACCAACAACGCAATTGCATCCGTAACCCCATTATCCAAGTATTCCACTCTTGGATGAGCAAAAGGATATTGGGGAGGATGAGGGAGCCGAAGGTGACCGACACGGAGTTGAATTGGCTCTACTCGGCTTTAATTGCCAAGCAGCCAATAGACCCCTCATACCTTATGATCAACCGATGGTGTTACGAGGCAACATCGGGATCAGGAGATATTGGTTTGGGGTGCTACCTTTCTATGTTGGCCATCTCCCTAAGGCCGGGTATCACAAGGAACCCCAAACATCTTTTATGTGGGACCTCTCTCGGCCTTGAGTATTTGAAACAAGGTATATATATTAGTGGAGATGAGAGAGGAGGCTTTCATGTGGCCAAGGTGAACCTACCCCTCCCGGATCCAAGTCTTAGGCTTTTCATTCAAGGGAGGGAAGATTGGTTGGAAGAGGGACTCCTTGTCCCGGCGAAGAAGAATAAAAGAGGAAGAATCGTAGAGGAGGGATTCTCCTCCGCACAAGCGGGTGGTGCACAACCCAACTATGTACCACCATTTGGCGGTATTCCTACTCCGCCAAGTTATTACAGAGGGCCACAAATGCAAGCATGGGGGGTGGTGCACCGGTACCCCCACCAAATTATGTGGTGCCTAACGTAACCTTTGCAGAGGCCTACGCACAATATCCCCAACCACAACAAAGCATGGCCATAATTGGAGGGTATGTTGCGAGAAATATGCAAAACGTCGCAGCCATCCAATCCAACGCGGCTCAACTTGGTGAGGGCAATGCAAATATTGCCTATGCGCTTGGACGTCTTCACCTAGTGCAGCCGGATCAATTCGTTGGAGGGGATGTCCAACCCTACTACGAGCAAGGGTACAACTACCAAAATCATCAACACCAACCACCGGCGGAGGATTAGGAAGAAGGAGGAATTTTAGTTTTGTTTTCTTATCCCTTTTTCTGTAATTTTCAGCTTTTGTTTGCTTGTGTTTGCGTAATATTTTCAGTTTTAATTTAAATTTCAGCAAGTGTGTTAGTTTATTTTCAGCATGTATTTCAGTTTGTTTTCACCATTAATAAAGACACCACCTTGTTTACATCATTGGAAAAGTTACAAAAATTTGTGCCATAATGATATATGATTATAATTGTCGCTTTATTTATCTTTGTAATTGATTTATGCATGTTAAAGCTAGTGCTCTCTTAAAATATGAATCTGAATTTATCTAAATGCTAGCTTAATCCTTAGCGGAGGTTATGATTAAAATAAAGACCCATAGTGTTTTATGTGCTCTCAAGTTATGAATAGTTTGAAGATGGTTTTTATGCCCAAAAATATCGCTAACCTTGTCATGAATATCACTTGTGTGTTGCTCAACCTATCCATAGCCTTATATATATTTGAGTGCATAAACCTTAGTGAACAAGATTTATTTTTGAGTGATTTATTGCAGGCCATGATTTCTGTGGTCCGAGACTAAGAAGCTGGTCATTCCGTTTTTGCGTATCTATCTTTTTCCTAACCTTTTATCCGTGCACTGTGTATCCCCACATTGGAGATCTCACAAACCTCGCCGGATATCCACCCTTAAAACCAAATATCATCCTTCGTGATTACCTCCTTGACCACAACCTATCGTTGAGAATGGATCATCAATTCAAGGAAGATCGCAAGACGGTGCCAACATTGAATAATTCAAGTATCTCTCCAAGGAAAAATACTTCCGGTACCTACCTTATTTATCGCCTCTTTGCTCGAGGACGAGCAACGTCTAAGCATGGGGAAGGAGGTAGGTATGATGTAATTTTAGAGTTCAAAGGGGAGCAAATAAAAAATTTTCAATAGAAAGAAAGAAAAAAAATATATGAGAAAAAGAGAAAAAATGAGTATGTGTAAAAAAAAAAGTGAACTCCCCGGTTCTCTAAAGTGCATTAGGAATTCAAGGCTTCGAGATTAAAAGATCCATACTCATTTTCCAACCATGTGCAATCCGATAACGAGGACTTCCTTTGTGCCTCGGGATCACTCTTTGCCATTTGCACATGTCCACCTATCTCAAGTGTGTGTATTTTTCTCTTTCCCCTCCTTGATATAACATCATTTTCCAATGACCTTTTTGACGAGTCTCGGTAAGACCATGAGAAGCTTGTCTTGTTTTGACAACATCTCATTTGTAAATATCTTTGTAGGACTAAACTTTCCCAAAATCTCCATATAAATCTTACCACACATATATGTTATGAGAGGGAAAGGAGTAGAATATATAGGCTTGAGAGACAAGATGAGATAAGAGTTCATGAGCAATATGCAAGATGATTTAAACTTGTGAACTTGGTTTAGCTTTTTTCATCTATTTCTTGAATTTCAAAATTTCTGAGATCTATTTAAATTTTGGGAGCATGTTAATACTTCTGGGATAAGCTTAATTAAGAATCTACCCTCCGTAGGGACGAAGGCTAGTACATTATGTAACTTTAACGAATAAAATTTCGAGAGCATTATGTTTTCTCATGTATGATCAAGTGCAAGGTTTAAACATTGATGGGCAATGATGATATCCATCGAAGCCTTACTCGAGGATGAGCAAGGTTTAAGCATGGGGGAGATGTTAACGGTGAAAATCCGTTAACCTAGCCATGAGTTTACCTTCGGTGTTGGTACTAACCACCGTGGTATAACAAGTTCACTTGTGCATGTCGGTTTTGGAGTTTAGTGTTTATGCAGGGTTTTAGCGTTGAAAGCAAGACTTCGGGATAAGTTCGTCAAGCAACTTATGACAAGACCTTGAAGCCCCATACAAGTCATGCAATGAAGCAAACTTGACTCCAAGAAGCCCGGGGACCTAACCCGAGAAGATGACAAACTCCGAGGACCTACCCGGAAAAGTGCCGAATCTTGTGAGACAAGGAGCCACGTCCAACTCGAAGAGAAACTGACGACAAGGGCCTACATGCAAAAGGGGGAAGCATCTAGAAGACTCGGGAACCGACACCACGCGAAGGAGGCCGGGAACTGGGCCTGGATGGGCCCAGGCCGGCCGGCCCAGCCCAGTCCAGGGCCCAATTCAACGCTCCTTTGACCTAGCCGCCATTTGGGCTATTTATAGCCCCGGGGTTGAGAGACACGCATGAATCAATTCGTCATCCGCCGAGGAGCAGAGAAGAGAGGGACACCATCCCGGAGAGGAGAGGGTCGAGCTAGTTGGCTAGGGTCTCTCTAGCCGACGTGGGAACCTTGCAAGGAAGACCACGTCGGAGTTCTTGGAGCTAGAAGCAAGATCAAGGTAGGATCCCGGTGGTGATCTTGTTTATGCATCATTGTATTAGTTGAATTATCAAGTTGAATCTATTTCTAGCGATCAAGCGTTTCTTTGATGATTTCATTTTTCGATCGGCTTTCCTTGTAGATCACATAGGGTGTTCTTGTAGCCGCAGTGGCTAGAGGTACACGCCAGATCTTCCGAAAGAACTCGACTTGTCTTTGGACTCGCCCTAGACTACCCACATGAATAGGAATACGTTGTGACAGAATGGGGGTTCCGAAAGGCGGGCGTTTTCAGAGTCGGACAGGAAACCACGATTTAAAGAGGCTTCTAATAAGATTCGATTTGCTACTTCTTCTCTTGCTTGGAACTTCAACAAAAGGCTTAACCCGATCTCTCTAGATCAGTTTATCTACCCTATCTATCTTTGTTACCTCCGATCTTTAGTAGATTAGATTAGTTTTGTGTTCTTTATCTAGATGCATTAGTGTTTCTCTTTATTGAAGATTGAAGTTTCTTGGCTTTACTAGATCATCTTTTGCGGCACACATTTGGTCCACGGATTCGATACCTTGGGTTCACCACTCGAGGGAAGAAGGGTCCCTTGACTACGACGGGAGACTTGTCCGCTTGCAAGTCTAACCGAACTTTGATACAACTATTGACCGTCAACAGTGGGCCTTTGTCGTCAGTTTCTCTCTGAATTAGACGAAGCTCCTTGTCTCGCAAGATTCAACACCTTTCTGGCTAGGTCCACAGAGTTTTCCATCTTCTCGGGTTGGGTCCTTGGGCTTTTCAGAGTCGTGTTCACTTCATTGCTTGACTTGTACTGGGCTTCAAGGTCTTGTCATGAGGTGCTTAATGAACTTATCCCAGAAGTCTTGCTTTCAACGCTAAAACCCTGCATAAATACTAAACTCCAAAACCAACATGCACAAGTGAACTTGTTATACCACGGGGGTTAGTACCAATGTATAAGATACAAAAGTCATGCCAACACCGAAGGTAAACTCATTGCTAGGTTGACAGAATTTGACCTTTAACATCATCCCCGGCCACGACGACGAGCCGGCCGGCCGCCTCACGCCACGAGCCGCCGGCCCTCCAACCATCACGAGAACAACTACTTCATTTGCGATAGAGGGGAAATATTATAAATGAGATGTTGTCAAAACAAGACAAGCTTCTCATGGTCTTACCGAGACTCATCAAAAAAGTCATTGGAAAATAATGTTATATCAAGAAGGGGAAGAGAAAAATACACACGCTTGAGATATGTGGACATGTGCAAATGGCAAAGAGTGATCCCGAGGCACGAAGGAAGTCCTCGTTATCGGATTGCACATGGTTGGAAAATGAGTATGGATCTTTTATCTTGAGACCTTGAAATTCCTAATGCACTTTAGAGAACCGAGGACTTCACTTTATTTTATTTTTGTATACTCATATATACTTTTTTTTATTTTCTCATACATATACTTCTTTTTCTTTCTTTCTCTTTCTCAAAATTTTTTATTTTGCTCCCCTTAGAACTCTAAAATTACATTGTACTTACCTCCTCCCCTATGGTTAGACATTGCTCGTCCTCGGGCAAGGAGGCGATAGAGATAAGGTAGGTATCGGAAATACTTTTCCTTTGGAGAGATACTTGAAATCTTCAATCTTGGCATCATCTTGCGATCTTCCTTGAATTGATGATCCAAACTCAAAGATAGGTTGTGGTCAAGGAGGTAAACACAAAAGATGATCTTTGGTTTTAAGGGTGGATATCCGGCGAGGTTTGTGAGATCTCCAGTGTGGGGATACACAATGCACAGATAAAAGGCTAGCAACAAGATAGATACGCAAACACGGAATGACCAGCTTCTTAGTCTCGGGCCAGAGAAATCAAGGCCTGAAATAACTCACCCAAAAATAAATCTTGTACACTAAGTTTTTGCGCTCAAATATATATATGGCTCTGGATAGGTAGAGCAACATGCAAGTGGTATTTATAACAAGGTTAGCATTACTTTTAAGAACAAAAATAAATTATCTTTAATCCATCTAAAACTTGAGAGCACATAAAACACTATGGGTCTCTATTTTTATCATAACCTCCGCTAAAGATTAAGCTAGCATTTAGATAATTTCAGATTTGTATTTCAAAGAGAGCATTAGCTTAATCATGCATAAAACAATTACAAAGATAAACAAAGCGGAAAATATAATCATATATCATCATGGCATAAATTTCATGACTTTACCAAAGGTAAAAACTAGGTGGTGACTTTATTCGCGATGAAAATAAAAACTAACACACATGCTGAAAATTCAAATAAAAACTGAAAACACTACACATACATTGGCGCATACAAGTTGAAAATTAAAGAAAATTGGGGTAAAGGAAAGATAACTAAAGCTCCTCCTCTCTCTAATCTTCCGCCGGTGGTTGATATTGGCTCTTAGTTGTTGTACCCATGATCATAATAGGATTGCACCGCTCCTCCTATGAATTGTCCCGGCGGTGCTAGGTGAAGGCATCAAAGCTCATAAGCGAAGTTTGCATTCCCTTCACCCATTTGGTTTGCATTGGTTAGGATGGCTGCGATATTTTGCATGTTTCTTGCAGCGTATCCTCCAATGATGGACACACTTTGTTGAGGTAGAGTAAGGTGTGCATATGGCTCCGCAAGGGCTACGTCGGGTACCGCAAAATTTGGTGGGGTTATGGCTGCACCACTCCCCCATGCTTGCATTGGTACACCACCGTAGTAACTCGGCGGCGCCGGAATTCCTCCAAATGGTGGCACATAGTTTTGTTGCACACCTCCTTCTTGGGCCATGGAAGAACCTTCTCCTATAATCCTTCCTCTTTTATTTTATTTTTTTCTTTGCTGGCGCAAGAAGTCCTTCCTCTAACCAATCTTATTTCCCCTCAAGAAAGTCTTAATCTTCAATCCGGAAGGGGTAAGTTTACTTTGGCCACTTTGAAGCCTCCTCTCTCATCTCCATTTATATATTTGTCTTTCTTCATATACTCAAATCCTAGGGAAGTCCCGGCTAGGAGATGCTCGGGGTTCCTTGTAATACCCGGTCTCAAATAGATAGCCAACATGGAGAGGTAACACCCCGAGCCATGAGGTGAGAGGGGTCTACTGGCTGCCTGGCAATCAAAGCCGAGTAAAGCCAACTCAACTCCGTGTGGTTACATTTGTTTCTCTTATTCTCCCCAAAATCCTTTTGCACATCCATGAGTGAAACACTTGGATGATGGGGTTCTAGATACTGTTTCTATGTTGGTGAGCTTCTCCCACGATCATACTCCAAAAACCTTCCAATGTGCCTCCATGCACATACACTTGTTCCGGGGCTCCCTTTTGAAAACCGAGTAATTACCAAATATACTCAAAGGGATCCACTTGTTCAACTCCCTCCAAACGGAATGAGAAACTCGGCACTCCTTCATCAAGGATATGCGCCATGGTCATGAGAATTTCCAAGGCGAATTCCTTGTGGGTGCTTGCCGACACTCCGTTGGAAAATTGCACCCATCCTAGGTGTCCCAACATGTAGTAAATATCCGTATGAAAACCCAACACTTGGAGAGCTTGATCGTCGAAGTCGACGTGTGCCACAAGCCTCTTCTCAAGGCGAGTGAGCTTCTTCTCCTCCTCCTCCATCATGATGATAAACCCATCGGAATACCGCGGAGCGTATGGAGGTGGAGCGGATGATCATGTCGAGCGGTGAGGTCGAACGGGCGGCTCCTCCATGTCCTTGAGGTTTGATGAACCACATAGATGAGTTTCGTGTGTCCCTCATGCCACCGAGGAGAAGAGTGTCGTTCCTCCTTGGCGGTGTCGTGTCCTCCTCCATGCTCTGAGGAGACTCGGAAACCGAGTGCCTTCTCGAAGGTTGTCGATGATGGCTTGGACGACGATGATCCCGAAGGATCGGATGGCGACTAGAGAGGGGGGGGGAGTGAATAGGAGCCGGTAAAAATTCTTCTCAAAGAACCCGGCCTATACCCTAGTCAAAACCCGGTCACACACAAGCGTTGGAACGAATCACACACCAATCGCCAAAACAACGAGTCCTAGAAACACACGCGGGAGCACGAATGAAGGAGGGAGGAATCGAACCAAAGAGCAAAGCGCCCGGGCTGCGGCGGACCGTCCGGACGGAGAGGGGCGGACCGTCCGCGCAGCCTCGCGGACCGTCCGCCTGCCCTCGCGGACCGTCCGCGCCAACCCCGCGGACCGTCCGGCCGTACACCGCGGACCGTCCGTTAAAGCACACGGAACACCGAAGCGACCCGAGAAAAACGGACCGTCCGCCGAGGCCGGGCGGACCGTCCGCGCCACCCGCGGACCGTCCGCTACTCAAGCCGGACCGTCCGCAAACCGGCCGCAACAAAAACCAAAAGCCAAACCGGATCGAAAACAAAGGCGCGCAAGAACATGAAGAACACGCGAAGAACACCGTACACGCGGACCGTTCGCCGGCCCTCGCGGACCGTCCGCCAAGCACGAACGGAACCGAAAAGCGCTCGACCCCCGAAAGTCAACACTCCCAATTCATCACCGGATCTCCCTACCGATAGTAGCTTGTTGAGACAAGAGTTTGGGGACATGTAAAGCGTCAACCAAGGATGCTATACCCCAAAAATTTCGTCTCCTAACTCCCTAAATCATCGGGAATCGCGGATCCTTTGAACACCACCAAAAGCTAGAGCACCGAACGAAAATCCTTGAATCGAAGTGGTTTCCCGGCGATTGAGGGCACAAGATTAATCACAAAGATGCACTAGACATCCATCCATGTTTCCCTCAAAGAAATCCGGGGAGAAACCCACTCAAATCCGCGGAATCACACCGGGAACAAAGGCACGAAAACAAGCACGAAAATAGCACAAAAAGAGCTCCGAAAAAGCAATAAAAGAAATTCGGGAATAGAAAGATTGGCACAAGATTTAGAGGATGAAATCACTATGAATATCTTGTCCAATCGATTACAAGCCACTCCTAGAAATCAAATCTAAGATGGCAAAAAGCTCCAATCAAAGAGCCACTCTCCCCTCTCTCCCTCTCTCCCAAAGCACTCCAAAATGAAAGAGTACCGCGGCCTCCGGCCCAAGAGTTGGCTGAAAATTCAGCCCCCTCCTCCTATATATAGGCCCTCCGGAAAAGACCGAAGTGCCCCTACACTAGGAGTACAACACAAGCCCTCACGGGGGCGTTTTGGTCAACACATGAAGTTCACCATCGGACGGCCGCTCATCCATCGGCCTTCACGTCCTCCCGACGCAAGCACCTAGATCATGCCGCGTGTCGCCCGCCTCGAAGCTTCCCGACGCACCCGGATACCGTCTCCGTCACGCCAGGCCCTCAGGCTCGGTTTTGAGGCCCAAACCGAGAAACCCTCCTCCGATGGTTTTGTGGCCAAACCACCAAACCCCGCGTACACGGTCCGGCCTCACCACGCCAAGCGTCGAGCCCGCCAAGCCTTTCACCTCCGGCACCGGACGGTCTACTCAGTCTTGCCTCGTTCCTTGACTTGGCCACCACCGATGCACCGGCTCCATGTCCATGACTTCGTCTTGCTCTTCTTGCACCATGCGGCTCGCACTTGATCCCGTCGGCCACCGGGTCCCTCGAACCAAGCCTACTTGTCTCTCCACTCCTCGGAGGCCCCGCAATGGCTAAGACCTTCCGCGCCTGTTCTTCACCTGCACCAACGCAAACCAAGCCGAAACCAAGACCTGCAATACTAGGCCAAGAGTCAGTCCACACAACGTTGTCAACCACTCCTCACGAGTGCATTGACAACACACCACATAAACAATAAGGTAAATACACAAAATAAAACACACACAACACAACTCAACACTACACACACAGCTTCAAACCATCCGGTCAATCACTCATCACACACGGACCAAGGTGCTTCTCAACTTGGTTCCTCAATCTCCCCCTTGATGAGTGCATTGACAAAAGAAGGTCAAAAAGCAAATAAGAACTCATTCAAGCGCCACAAAACCAATAAAATGCAAACAAAAGGCCACTTGAAGTGAGAAGGGATAAAAGCATGCTCCGACAAATTCCTCTCGAAACCAAAGCAAGCACAAAAGCTAAGCGCAATCAAAGAGAAAGGCCACTTGAAGTGAGAAGGGATAAAAGCATGCTCCGACAAATTCCTCTCGAAACCAAAGCAAGCACAAAAGCTAAGCGCAATCAAAGAGACACACTACCAACATGCAATCCCTAAAAGCCATCAAACCAAAATGCTCAACCCAAAGTGCCATAAAACTCTTACCAAAACATTTGTCAACCGCTCATCACCATCAAATCAAGGTTCATATTAACTTGATTTTCCAAATTTCTCCCCCTTGAGGAGCGGATTGACAACATGTGAGCCCAAAGAAATGGTTTGAGAGGGCAAAGACCGAACACCTCATCCAAGTGAAAGAAAACCACACGAGAGCAAAGAACAAGGTTACTTGGCATGAGAGAAACCACAAATGGCCAACTCAATGTCTCGGTCCCCAAAGACATGGGCAACGGCTCGACACAACCGATACAAGAATGCATGATCCCTCAAGAAGAGGCACAAAGGGCTCAACACCGAAGGACCGATACGGCGAACCGGAGAGGGGGGGGGAGTGAATGGGAGCCGATAAAAATTCTTCTCGAAGGAGATCGAAACTCCAACAAGATGAACACGGCTTCCAACACACGTCTCCGACTCACTACCAAGGTTGGTCAAGCCCACGTAGCCACCGGAGTGCCACCGGACCTAGGAACCAACACACCACCTTCCGACCCGAGAAACGCGGCAAGGAAAAACCAAGCCTCGAGTCTACAGACCCACACCGGTCAGACCGGTGAGCACCACCGGTCAGACCGGTCCCTCGCCGGTGAAACCGAGCAACTTTCACTAAGTGGCTCTACACCGGTCGGACCGGTGAGACACACCGGTCGGACCGGTGGGGGCACCGAAAGCCCCCCAAGGCACCAAACAAGTCAACCGACCACCAAACGGACCCAAACTCGAAACAAGCAGCAACACGGGACAACAACGAACACACCAAGACGTTCACCCGAGCAAAAACCCACAAGGGCTTGCACCGGTCGGACCGGTCATGAGCACCGGTCGACCGGTGTAGCTCGGGCAGCTCGGGATGAACAAAGACCCGCGGGTCAACTCCCCCAAATCCAAATCTCGATCTCCCGAATCGCTCCACGGACTTGAACAAGACTTTGGGAATATCAAGAACACCTCATGAGGAGTTCATAGCCAAGTTTAATCCCACAAAAACTCGTCCAAAAAGGAGGAATCGAAGAAATCCCGCCGAAAGCACTTCCAACCCAAGAACTCAAGAAACCCCAAAATCGAGCACTTTTTCTCACGGATTTGGGAGGGGAATCACAGCCCAAAGAACCACGAAGGGTTCCCACAAATTTCCCCCATCAAATCCCCAAGAGAAAAGCCCCGAAAACAACCCAAAGAAATCACCGAGAGAGGGCTCCGAAAATCACCACCAAGAACAACCGGGAAAAACACATCCAAACCTAGAGGAACAACGCCGAATCATCTATACATGAAACAAAGGTTCGTACAAGGTCTAGCAAGCCGCCCGATCATCCATCCCTCTCTACAAGATCTCTCCGTGAAGCTCTCTTGCTAGTCCTAAGGAAAACCTAGAGAAAATAGGTGGAAAATAGGAAAACTAATGAGCTAGGGTTGCAAGAGTTGGCCGCCAACCTCTCACCTCTTGGGTTATATAGGCGGCAACCGAATGTCTAAAATGCCCCCTCTCTACTAACTAGGGATACATGCCCCTCAAGGGCGGATTCGGAATTCTTGATGTCTTCACCATCGGACGGATGCCGGCGACCGCACCCCGCGTAGCCTCGACGCAAGCGATGCGATCCCGACGCGTGTCCTCCGCTTTGAAGATTCCGGACCGCGTCGTCGCACACCGGTCGACCGGTGCTCCTCACCGGCCGACCGGTCCCCACCGGTCGACCGGTCGGACCCACCGGTCGGACCGGTCGTGCCGCCGCACCTCCGTCTTCGGTTCTCCGGTCTTGGCTTTGTGGATCAACCAAGGAACCCAGTGGTTTTCTGGTGAACCACCGGAAACCCCGCGAACTCGGTGTAGCCTCCGCCAATCTCCACTCATGACTTGGCTCCCACGTAGTCCCGGCTCGACCTTGGTTTTGAGGCTCAACCAAGAAACCGTCCACGACTTCATCTTGCTGTTCATGCCACCATGCGGCCCGCACTTGACCCCGCTGGCCACCGGGTCCCTCGAACGAAGCCTACTTGTCTTCTCCACACCTGGAGGCCTCACCGGCGACGACCTTTCGCGCTTGTTCTTCACCTGCACCAACACGAGTCAAGCCGCAACCTCGCACCTGCAATACTTAGCCAAGAATCGGTCCACACAACGTTGTCAATCACTCAACACACAAGGAAGCGACCATCCACCGGTCCTCGAACCACACATGGTCCTCAATCTCCCCCTTGATGAGTGCATTGACAACACCCACACGAAAGTAACAAGAGAAAAGAAAAAGAAAAGAAACGAACGAGAAAGAAACTCCAACAAGCGATCGAAAGCCAAACAAAGGCAAAGAGCAAGATCACTTGAAGAAGACAAGTCTCGGACCCCTTAGGCAAGGGCAACGGCTCGACACATCCGAGACAAAGCAAAGCTCAAGCAAAGAGCACAAACCACCGAAACAAAACTCAAAAACTCTCAAAGAGCTCCCCCCGCACACATGCAAGCTCCCCCCCGAACCAATGCAACTCCCCCCGGACGAATGCATGCAAAACGGTGAAAACAGGGCGGTGCAGCAATTTCAGCTCACACCGGTCAGACCGGTCATCACCACCGGTCAGACCGGTGCCCAACATATGTACAGTACCAGCACTCACACCGGTCAGACCGGTGCTCCTCACCGGTCAGACCGGTGTACAACAGAGCCCAGAAATGGCGCGAAACCACCTGAAAACCTTCTAAAAGCGCCCGATAAGCTATTTCAAGCTCAAACTTCTCCACCTTGTTGGCAATGCATGAATCAAGCCAAAAATGCAAAACTTTCAACCTAGAGCTTCTCAAATATACAAAATTCAACAAAGAATGCTACACATGTCCAAATGAGCAAGTTAGGTACTCTACGGCTTCGTATCGATCTCAACTACATGATCACCAAGTTTCACAACCATTGGACGAAGCTAAGATGGATTTGAGCAATTTTGCGAAAAACTTGCCTCTCATGAGCAAAGTCCTAAACATGATCAAAGCATATCAAAATGGCAAAGCCACACAAACTTCATGCTAGGACAGCTATTCTAACCATAAGACCATCACAAACACCCACAAGCACCTCATGTCATGTCAAAGCCACCGAGCCATGTGCCTACTTCTATTTATGAGACTTCTCATTGGTAGGCATCATGCAACGGTTTAGCACCCAAAGCAAATTAAATTCAGCACATATGACATGGGAGCATATTTTCCAAGCATTTTTCATTTCATTTTCAGATTTGTAAATGGTACATGAAATGTCTTTGCGACAAAAAGGAACTTATGCTCCTCCACAAGATAAATCTAGAGGGCTAAACATTCATGATGGCAAATGAGCCTTTGGCCCCATATGATCAATAAACTAGCTATCCAACCACAAATTAAGCATAGCAAAGCCACAAAAACATGTCAAGAGCATGTAAAGGCGTTTACACATGAGAGAGCATACATGTGACATTTTTCAAAAGCATAGCTATCAACCATGGATTATTCATCAAGATCATCAAGAGCTAAGCCAAACTAACCGTAGCATACCAAACAAGCTCATAAAGACATATATCTCATTCCATGGTGAACAATGTATATTAGAGAAGCTTTTCCTAACCAATGCATATGATACAAAATGCATGCAATCTAAGATACAAGGATGCCTATACATCATGTTACATATGCCATGCCAAATGCAAGAAATGCACAAAGGAAAGCTATACATATGCTACAAACCGGCTCCTCGAGGGGAGGCAAAACGGGCTCGACACCACCGGCAAAAGAAGGCTCCCACACACCCAACTCAGGAAATCAAACACACACCAAGTTCCCCTCGCAAACGAGTGAAAGTTGCTTGATCTAGGGATTTGGTGAAAATATCGGCTAGTTGGTCATGTGTGGGTACATGGATCAAAGCTATCTTTCCTTTCTCAACATTGTCTCTCAGAAAATGATACCTCACTTCTATGTGCTTTGTTTTGGAATGGAGCACTGGGTTCTTTGCAACGCTTATGGCACTGGTGCTATCACATTGAAGTGGGACATGGGTATACTCCTCACCAAAGTCACTCATGGTGTAGGTGATCCAAAGGAGCCGAGAGCAACAACTAGCGGCGGCAACATACTCGGCCTCGGTCGTGGATTGAGCTACACTCGACCGCTTGCGGGAAGACCAAGACACCAAAGAAGAACCCAAAAAGCGGCAAGTCCCGAAGTGGACTTCCTATCCAACCGACACCGGCAAAATCCGCGTCCGAAAAACCATGAAGAGCCAAAGAAGAGGACGCGGAGTACCAAAGGCCGAAGTCGGGAGTGTGACGCAAGTACCCGAAAATTCTCTTCACCGCTTGCCGATGCGAAGTCCTCGGAGACGCTTGAAAACGAGCGCACGGACACACCGAGAACCGTATGTCCGGCCTCGTCGCCGTCAAGTAGAGGAGTGACCCGATCATGCTCCGTACTCCTTCCGGTCCACGTGTTCACCTTCCTCATCCGCATCAAGAGCCGTAGTCGTACTCATCGGCGTCGTCATAGCCTTGGAGTCCTCCATCTTGAACTTCCTCACAATGTCCTTGGTGTACTTAGCCCGGTGCACAAATGTTCCTTCCTTTGATTGCTTGATTTGTAGCCCAAGGAAGAACCGCAACTCGCCCATCATGCTCATCTCAAACTCCCCGCTCATATCATCCGCAAACCTCGCAACAAGAGAGTTAGACGAGCCACCAAAGACAATATCATCCACGTACACCCGCACAATCGGGATATCTCTCGCCCCCGCCTCGGCAAAAACAAGGTCCGATCGACCTTCCCCATCTCAAATCCTCTCTCAAACAAGAACCCCCTCAACCCGCCATACCAAGCTCTAGGCGCCGCTTCAACCCATACGGCCGCCTTCCTCAACTTGTACACCCGGTGGGGGTACTTCTCACTCTCAAACCCCGGAGGTCGCCTCACATACACTTCTTCCTCCAACACTCCATTCGGAAAAGCACTCTTCACATCCATTTGGTGCAACTTGAACCCTTTAGCCACGGAAAAGGCTAGAAGGATCCTAATCGCCTCCAAACGGGCTACGGGAGCAAAGGTCTCCTCGTAGTCGATCCCCTCCTTCCGACCGAACCCCCGGGCAACAAGTCTCGACTTGTTCCTCACAACCTCACCCTTCTCTCCCTCTTTGTTTTTCCACACCCACTTGGTACCAATCGGCTTACACCACCGGGGGAGGGTCAACCAACTCCCACACCGATTCCTCTCAAAGTTCTCCAACTCCTCATGCATCGAGTTAACCCAATTGTGATCAGATAGTGCGTGTCCAATGTCTTTGGGCTCGAAAGAAGCAACAAACGCAGCATGAGCAAAATGGGAATTATTCCGAACCCTCGACCGTGTAGTGCGTTCATTCATGTCGCCGATGATCCTCAAAGCTGGGTGATCCACTTGAACTCGCCGGGGAGGTTCTCGCCTCGAAGCTACCTCCCCCTCAACATCAGCTTCTCCTCGTTCTTGATTTGTCGTCGTAGGTGTAGCGAGAGGGTCCATCCATCATCGTAGTCGAAGTAGTGGGTACATGTTCGCCGGGGGCTCCGCACCACCATCCTCATCATCACCATGTTCATGCTCCTCCTCCCGAAAGATCTCCTTGCCAAGCTCATCATCACCCGCACACTCAAAGACAAGCCGACTACGTGGCTCGTCTCGTCGAAGGTTACCTCGCAAGTCTCCACGATTTGGTTAGTTTCAAGATTGAGCACACGATATGCTCTAGAATGAGATGCATAACCAAAGAAAATGCCATCGACAGACCTAGCCTCAAACTTATCCAACTTCCCGCCTTTCTTCAGAATGAAACACTTGCAACCAAAGACATGGAAGTGACTCACCTTGGGTGTGCGCCCATGCATCAACTCATAGCATGTCTTCTTCTTGTGCACTGCGAGGTATATCCTGTTCGACACATAGCACGCGGTATTCACCGCCTCAGCCCAATACCTCCTCGGAGTCCTATGCTCATCAAGCATCGTCCGAGCCATCTCGCACAAGGTCCCGTTCTTCCTTTCCACAACACCATTCGGGGAGGCGTATACGGACTCGAAAACCGGTGCTCAAGACCCAAGTCATGACAAAAGGTTTCAAAACGAGAGTTCCCGAATTCCGAGCCATTATCACCTGCGGATAGCTCGTATGGCATCTCCGTGCCTCTCGTTCCTCAACCTCAAGACTAGATCTCGAACAAAACCAAACGTCTCCCCCTTATCCTCGAGAAAGAACACCCACGCATACCGAGAATAGTCGTCCACCACAACAAGGACATACCACTTCCCACCCGCAGATCGCACACGAGCTGGGCCAACAAGGTCCATATGGAGCAGCTCGCATGGACGCTCAGTCATCACATTGGTGAGAGGCGGGTGAGAAGAGGCCACCATCTTGGCATGCCTACACGGAGCACAAACCAACTCTTTCTCAAGCCTCAACCGTGGCAATCCTCGGACCAAATTGAGTTTACTCAAGCGTGACAAAAGGTCAAAGCTCAAGTGACCCAACTTCCTATGCCACTTCCACAACTCACTCGAAGAACCAGCCAAGAAACAACGCTCCACACCCGAAGACTGAGAAAAATCAGCACGAAACACCGACCCTCGGGAACGACCATACAAACAAGGTCCCCTCGAGAGTCCACAATCCGAGAACCACCTGGCCGAAACAACACCTCAAAGCCCTCATCCAACAACCGGGACACGAGAAAGCAAATTGTACCCCGGCGATTGAACAAGAGCAACACGCCTCGAGTGATCTTGTCACTCACTTTTATCTCACCTTCCGAAAGCACACGCCCACGCCCATTGTCCCCAAAGGTGATGTACCTCTTCGTCACCACGGGACGAGACTTGAGAACCACCCCCCGTCTCCGGTCATATGCCTCGAACAACCGGAGTCAATCAACCAAATGTTCTTCAAGTCTCCCACCTGCACATCAAAAATAGGCACGTGAGCGAACAAACGACTCAAAGATCGGGGTTAGAACCAAAAGAGGAAAACCAAGTGCCGAGCCATTTGCTCGAAAGTGGGGTTAGCACCAACCAAAGCATCTCTCCTACCAAAGCTACCTCCACGAACACCACCACGGTAACCACCTTGAGGGAACCACCCCTCTCCGCCCGGAGGAGGACCAAAACCACGCAAGAAAGCCCGTGGCACGTCCTTCCTTTCCAACACACCGCCACGACTCCTCCAATCCCCGTATTGAACACGAGGAGGAGAACGCCTAGCAACCGACCACCCGCACCCTTTCCGGCCCAACCACCGAACCACGACCACCGAAACAACCCTCGCACCCGTACGCGCTCGAAACCCGAACATCCGTCCGCCGGGGCCCGCACCGGTCGACCGGTGCTCCACACCGGTCCGACCGGTGTGGTCCGGGGCAAAGCACCACCTGCGCTCTTCTTCTCTCCCCAAGCCCGAACTGTCCGCACAATCGCCTTGCCCCTGGGCATCTGCATACGAGGCTCAAGTACACCATCGGAAGGGTGATACTTGTCCTTGTTAGCCCACTCCTTCTCCATTCTCTCCTCTCGCTTCCTTTTGAAGCAAAACTCCTCCTTATGGCCATCTCTCCCACAATAGCCACAATGGAACCTCACAAGCTTAGGCTTTGGCTTGGGATGTGGCTGCTCACTTGGTTTCTCTCCACTCAAACCCTCCACCGGTTTCTCACCACTAGCCTTCTCACTCTCCTTCCCAAAGAACACCTTCCCCGAAGTGCTCACAAACTTGATAGGCTTTTGTAGGTCATTTGTGGGTGTAGGAAACACGGGTGGAGCCGGGGTTGTGTCTAGTCGGTTCCTTAGATGGTTAGGTTTTGGTGGGAAATCATTCTTGTGGTGGGTTTTTGGTGGCTCCGGATATTCTCTCCACTTCCCTCACCAACCTTGTTTGCCCCAAGCCCCTCACCATCTTGCCTCTTAAAGGCCTCAATCATCATCCTCAACCGAGGCTCGTGGACCGGGACAACCAACCCATCAACTTCCTCAAATCATCATTCTCATCCCGCAAACGGTCAACATAATGTGCAAGCTCCAAATTTTTCAATGCATGCATTTCACGGGTAGAGCAAGATGTAGGCATGGGTTCCTTCAATTTAGCCTCGAGCGAACTAGTGTAAGCATGCATCTCGTCGATCTTAGCATGCAAAACGGGGCAAGAAGTGCAAGCACCTAGCAAAGCAGGTCTAGACTTAAGCTCAGCCACTTCAACCCTAAGCACATCTAGTTCCTCACACTTTGAGGCATGCTTCTCCTTGAACAAAGCAAGATCAGCAAGGAATATAGAGCAATCAAGACAATCATTCTCATCAGAAACAACGGGGCTAGCCTTAAGCGAATCAATCTCAAGCTTGCTATCAAGCACCTGTGTCTCTAGCTCAGCCACTCTAGTCCTAGCATCCTCGAGTGAAGCCCTAAGCTCTTTCCTCATTTTCTTGGCCTCTCTAAGCATGTCATCACGGTTATCAAGCAAAGAGCCAAGTCTCTCATTCTCCTGGCGCAAGAAGGGAAGCTCATCACGCACCTCGTCGTCGGACTCGCAGTCCGAGTCGCTCCGTGTGCTCTTCTTGCCGCCGGAGCTCAACGCCATGGTGCGAAGCCGTCTCTCGCGAAGCAGCTCAGCCCGCTCAGGTTCTTGGACGACCTCTTGTTCTTGCGGCGATCTCCCTCGTCGTCGCCGCCGCCGCTCGAGCTCGAGGTGGAGTACGCGGAACTGGAGTCGACGTCGCTCGCTCCAACCATCGCTCGGGCCTTGCCTCGGCCCTCCTTCTTCCTCGATCGTCGCTCGTCCTTGTACTTGTTCTTGTGCTTGTTCTTGTGGTCGCGCCTCGAACGGTACTTGTCGTCGTTCTTCCTCGGCTTGTGCTCGTAGCCGTCCTTGTTCTCGGCCTTCTCGGGCGGTCGGCGACGAAGTGTCCCGCTTGCCGCACCGGAAGCAAGTCCTCGTGTTCCTCCTCATGTTCACGCGGTTCTCGTGCGGCCTCTCGAACCGCCTCGTCAACGCCGCCGGCTCGTCCTCTCCAAGGTCATCAAACTCCTCATCCGGCATAGACATCGAGAGGAAAACGAGAACATCCCGGTGGATGGGTTAGAGTTAGTCTTTCCTTTGGAACCACCAACGAGGGCAAGACTATGGGAATCGGTCGGTCCCTCAAGCTTGGCGATCATGCCCCTATCCACCTCGCCCGACTTGAGCTTCGAGAACGGCTCGTTCACCGTCGAGTATCATACCGCTCCGACTCGACTATGGCCTCGAACTTTCCGCTCCATATCGTACGATCCAAAGAGTGTAAGAGCTTGACCGCTCTATCATGGTCATCGTACGGGAGCACGTCCACATTGGCCCTCATGTTGTTCACCACCACCGTGAACCTGCGAAACAAGGCATCGATGGACTCACCGGGGAGGTGAGTGAAGTTCTCGTACTCTCTCCGTAGGTCGCATACAACCGTGCCTCGAACCCGGGCGTTCCCAACA
This sequence comes from Cenchrus americanus, assembly GCA_947561735.1. Lineage (NCBI taxonomy): Eukaryota > Viridiplantae > Streptophyta > Magnoliopsida > Poales > Poaceae > Cenchrus > Cenchrus americanus. The sequence continues at coordinate 92,063,309 of OX387244.1, read as the reverse complement.
TGAGCCTCCTTCAACACCGCCCAAATCCTACAAGCCAAGTGCTCGGTGTGCACCCGATCGAACTCGGGCCGACACAAAGCACGAAACAAGTAGTCGACCGCCTTATTGTTGGCGTCGAAGCCGTCCCTCGATCCCGGAGCGAGGAAATCAACCGGCCGGACATAGCCTCGTGTCCACCGTGACATCCCAAAGGATCCGACCCTTTCCGCGGAGAAACGCACCCATCCGCTTGCTCCACATCTGGTAGTTCTTGCCATCGAAGTGTGGAGGACCCGAACCCCGTTCCTGGTACGCCATCCTTGGATCTTAGACTGGTTAGAGTCAACAAAGACCCGAACCTACTCTGATACCACTTGAAGGACCGATACGGCGAACCAGAGAGGGGGGGAGTGAATGGGAGCCGATAAAAATCCTTCTCGAAGGAGATCGAAACTCCAACAAGATGAACACGGCTTCCAACACACGTCTCCGACTCACTACCAAGGTTGGTCAAGCCCACGTAGCCACTGGAGTGCCACTGGACCTAGGAACCAACACACCACCTTCCGACCCGAGAAACGCAGCGGAAAAACCAAGCCTCGAGTCTACAGACCCACACCGGCCGGGACCGGTGAGCACCACCGGTCGACCGGTCCCCGCTCGGTGAAACCGAGCAACTTTCACTAAGTGGCTCTACACCGGTCGACCGGTGAGACACACCGGTCGACCGGTGGCGACTCGAAAGCCCCCCAAGGCACCAAACAGGTCAACCGACCACCAAACGGACCCAAACTCGAAACAGCAGCAACACGGGACAACAACGAACACACCAAGACGTTCACCCGAGCAAAAACCCACAAGGGCTTGCACCGGTCAGACCGGTCAAGAGCACCGGTCAGACCGGTGTAGCCTGGGCAGCTCGGGATGAACAGACCCGCGGGTCAACTCCCCCAAATCCAAATCTCGATCTCCCGAATCGCTCCACGGACTTGAACAAGACTTTGGGAATATCAAGAACACCTCATGAGGAGTTCATAGCCAAGTTTAATCCCACAAAAACTCGTCCAAAAAGGAGGAATCGAAGAAATCCCGCCGAAAGCACTTCCAACCCAAGAACTCAAGAAACCCCAAAATCGAGCACTTTTTCTCACGGATTTGGGAGGGGAATCACAGCCCAAAGAACCACGAAGGGTTCCCACAAATTTCCCCCATCAAATCCCCAAGAGAAAAGCCCCGAAAACAACCCAAAGAAATCACCGAGAGAGGGCTCCGAAAATCACCACCAAGAACAACCGGGAAAAACACATCCAAACCTAGAGGAACAACGTCGAATCATCTATACATGAAACAAAGGTTCGTACAAGGTCTAGCAAGCCGCCCGATCATCCATCCCTCTCTACAAGATCTCTCCGTGAAGCTCTCTTGCTAGTCCTAAGGAAAACCTAGAGAAAATAGGTGGAAAATAGGAAAACTAATGAGCTAGGGTTGCAAGAGTTGGCTGCCAACCTCTCACCTCTTGGGTTATATAGGCGGCAACCGAATGTCTAAAATGCCCCCTCTCTACTAACTAGGGATACATGCCCCTCAAGGGCGGATTCGGAATTCTTGATGTCTTCACCATCGGACGGATGCCCGGCGACCGCACCCCGCGTAGCCTCGACGCAAGCGATGCGATCCCGACGCGTGTCCTCCGCTTCGAAGATTCCGGACTGCGTCGTCGCACACCGGTCGACCGGTGCTCCTCACCGGCCGACCGGTCCCCACCGGTCGACCGGTCGGACCCACGGTCGGACCGGCCCGGTGCCGCCGCACCTCCGTCTTCGGTTCTCCGGTCTTGGCTTTGTGGATCAACCAAGGAACCCGGTGGTTTTTCTCGGTGAACCACCGGAAACCCCGCGAACTCGGTGTAGCCTCCGCCAATCTCCACTCATGACTTGGCTCCCACGTAGTCCCGGCTCGACCTTGGTTTTGAGGCTCAACCAAGAAACCGTCCACGACTTCATCTTGCCGTTCATGCCACCATGCGGCCCGCACTTGACCCCCGCCGGCCACCGGGTCCCTCGAACGAAGCCTACTTGTCTTCTCCACACCCGGAGGCCTCACCGGCGACGACCTTTCGCGCTTGTTCTTCACCCGCACCAACACGAGTCAAGCCGCAACCCGCACCCGCAATACTTAGCCAAGAATCGGTCCACACAACGTTGTCAATCACTCAACACACAAGGAAGCGACCATCCACCGGTCCTCGAACCACACATGGTCCTCAAACACCGATCATGGACAAGCGAAATCACACGATCCCTCAAGAAGAGGCACAAAGGGCTCAACACCAATCACGTGATAATCGAAAACATAAGTCAACCGCCGCTCCTCAAGAAGAGGCAAAGGGGCTCAACACCACCGCACAAGAGCACAAAAATCACAAGCTCCCCCTAAACACATGAACTAGGACCAAAGAGCATACAAAGCTCACCCTAAACTCATGAGATAGAGAAAAGAGCACACCAAGCTCACAAGCTCCCCCTAAACACATGCACTAGGGACAAAGAGCATACAAAGCTCACCCTAAACACACGTGATAGAGCAAAAAAGCAACCACCAAAGCACAACTCGAGCAAACAAAGGAGACTCACCAAAGCTCCCCCTACACAAATGCAAGCTCCCCCCGAACATGTGGAGCAAACTCCCAAATTTTAAATGCGGTTTTCTCGAATTTTTCATTAAGCTCACCTCTTCTCCCCCTTGTTGACAAGTATGAATCAAGGTGAAAATGCGGAAATGCAAAACAAAGCGTATAAACATCTACATGAGCTTCTCAAATAGGCCAAATTTAGTGACTAAGGCTAGAAATGAGACAAAAAGCACATATATGGATCATAACAAAGTCAAAGCATTGCCACAAGTAATATATGGAAATATAGGCATGTGACAAAGCAAATTTTCAGATTTGAGTAATTATATCAAAAGATGGCTCACTTCAAATGTAAAAGCCTATCCATGTCACACTTGAGCCACAAACATGCATACCATTCAAAGATCATACAAGGATATCCAATTCTCAAAGCAAAAGATCATGGCAAACACCCATGAAGCAAAGCATGTCATGTCAAAGCTCATGAGCCATGTGTCCACTTCGGGGAGACTTCTCCACTGGTGAACATCATGCAACATGTTTTGCACCCATATGTGAAAGATAAGACATTTTAAGCACAAACATGATGGAGAGAGCATTTTTCAAGCATACACACTTCTTTTCAAGATTAAATCATTTCATGGTACATGAAGTGCCTTTGCGGCAAAAAGAAGCTTATGCTCCTCCATGAATGCAACATAGGCTAAACATTCACAATGATATTGGCCTTTGGCCCAAATGCAAGAAAGAGACATCCAAGCACAATCTAAGCATGAAAGGCATATTTAGACCAAAAAGTGACACGGATATACTACTACACATGAGTGGAGCACATTTCATCAAATTTAGTCAAGATTAGCATTTGATTCAAAAAGGCTATCTCACAACACATATATCTCAAATATTCCAAGAGCATAGCCTCACATAGCTATTTCTCCACACACATGACCTTCTCACAAGTAGCCAAAGAAACTCAAATGAGGCATATGGAAGAAGCTCATCATCCTAAAATGCAATATGATACAAATGCAACATAGGTAGATATGTACATCAAAAGGAACATGATATATGACAGAATGCGAGACACAAATGTCAAATCTACCAAAGTCTATACATCATGATATATGATAAAAATGCAATGCAGAATGCATAGGGAGACAAGGAACTTGACTTAACACCAATAAAGCTCACGAGGGAACACACCAACCAAGAATCGCTCCAAGCGAGAGAAGAGCCACCAAAGGTCCCAATTGAGTACCATAGAAAAAGTACCAATTGCAAAACCGCAAAGATCCCAATTGAATACCATAGAAGAAATATCAATTTAAGGATCACAAAGACTACCCGTAAAGCTACAACCCTTCTTGGAATCAAATTCCCTATCAAAAGAAGCCAAGCTCCCCCTCAACCAAGGGCAACTAACAAAGCAAAAGCTAGGAAAAGGAAGAGCAAGGAAAAACTCTAAAACCAACCGAAAAGAGGAACAACAACACAACTCGAAGACAAGACAAGCCCAAAACTCCAAGGAAAGCTCACAACATGCTACACAATGCATTGATAATATCAATTAACATAAATAGAGCATTGTAACATGATTGCACAAATATGAATAAGCATGGGCAAGCAAGTGTGTCAACAAGGTACAACACTAAACTAACATGATACCAAAGAACAACATGCCAAACAATATACAAGAACTAAACAAAGGCATGATACAAGATCACATGGATCATCCACCAAAATATATTATAAAGCTAGCATGACAAGAGATACATGGGGGACAAACATGCTAACAAGAAAGGTACCATCGAGCTAGACAAAAAAATGATATGGATGAACAACATGACATAACCGAGCAATCAACCATAAAGCATGACATGATGTTCATAAATATCGCCCACCATAAAACCATACGAGAGATAGCAAGATAGATATTCAAGATCACAAAGCTATCATGAACAAGGTGGCTAGCCTACCATGGTTTTCACACAAGCAAGACACAAGTATATACAAGAGAGTACAAGGGGAAAAGAAAACTCACTATACATGTGTACAAAGGCTTTCAAGAGCCATCCAAAACGGTGTGGAGAACCATCATGTCTCCATTGAGCTCATGTTCTCCAACCGCGTCTCCATACCTACACACAAGGAGACAAGAAAGACCGAGCCTTGGATCCCAAAGGGTTAGCAAGCACGTACTTGGGAATCCAAGATTTGGTCACACGGGTAAGTGGTGCACACAAACTATCATGTGGGTTAGCATGATGCAAATGCCGGTTGGAATGAAAAGTCTTTCGAACACCCTTGGAACCATGCCTCAAAGAAGTCACTCGCGAGGAAAGTCGAGTGCTACCACAAGCAAAAAGGCAAAGATCCTTCGGGGTAGTAGGAGAAGAACCAACACAAGCACCACGGGAAGCATGTCGCGGACCAACACAAGAAACACTAGAAGCATGTCCACGAGCATGGCCTAACTCACTAGACAGAGTGTCATAAAACCCATCCACAAATCGCGCCTTCTTAGGCTCACAAGTGTTCATGCCATGAGAAAGGCTATGAACAACCAAAGGCCTAGAGGCACCTCCTCGCCGTATTCTCCTTGCCCGGCGGTAGCAAAAACTCTCTTGATGCCCATCCTTCCCACAAGTGAGAGCAATGGTACAAAGGCCTATCGAGAGGCACGGTCCGAGTGGATGAATCACCATTCTCTTGTAAGTGGGAAGTCCCTTGGGACTTAGAGCATGAAGCATCAACCCCAACATCCAACTTGGTGTCCACATTAGAATCACACGTGCCATGAGAAAGACTACGTGGCTTCTTAAACGCTTTAGCACGCACACGTCGCTCGTGCTTGACACGGCGAAAGCAAAACTCAACGGTATGCCCATTCTTCTTGCAAAAGGTGCATTGGAACCTCGGCTTGGGAGTATGAGTTCCAAATATGTGGGAGGCACCCTTTCCATTCAAATCACCTTGGGAAACACCGGAAGAAGCAACAAGCTTAGGAGTAGCTATGGGAGAGCTATCCAAGGCACTAGCACACTTACCACCATCCAAAGACTCACACTTAAGAGAAGAAGTCGACTCCGGTTTAGAAGAAGCAAATTTAGAAGTATCAACACCGGAGTGACAAGAGAAGCGAGACTCCAAACCCTTGGCACAAAGACTCTCACCTTGTGCGCAAAACCTCATTTTGAGACTTGAGGCGCTCACAAGTACCACATGTCATATTTCTCAAGTTATTGATTTCTTCTTCAATGCATTTAGCATATGTGGTACGCAAGAGTTCATTTTCTTTCTCAAGGTTGGCACTCATCTCATCATGCTCAACCAACTTAGCGCTCATATCCTCGCGCATCTTTTTCAAAGCCAAAACATCACTTTCCAAATCAATGCATGAGGTGCAAACGAAATCACATGAACAAGCAACATCATTTACATCTCGCAAAGCATTATCATCATTGCAAGAAGTATGGCAAGCATCCTCAACCAGCAACAAAGAACACTTGCTACAAGGCATGGATTTCATATCACAAATTTCAGCCCTAGCATGCTCAAGTTCATCTACACATGTGGTGTGAGTCAATTTTAGTTCATTAATTTCAGCAAGCAAAGACTCACAAGAAACACATGGTAGAGAAGCACTTGACTCTAACAAAGCAATCTTACTCCTAGCCATATCAAGTTCATCATTCAAAACAACACAAGAGTTGCAAGGCATAGAAGCATTGGATTTCAACAAGTCAATTTCAGATTGCAAGTTAGCAAGAGATGATCTCAATTCATCATTCTCAAAATCAAGATTATCGCATGCTCTTCTAAAAGCTTCAACATGCATTTTGCGCCAACTAACTTCATCTTTTAATTTCTCATTTTCAGCACACAAGGCATCGCATGATTTGCAAGGCAAAGAAGCTTTGAAATTTAACACCTTAATTTCAGATTTCAAGCATGCAATGGAAGCAATCAAAGCATCATTTTTAGCATGCATGGTGTTACAAGAAGTGCAAGAATTCAAAGCACGAGACCTCCAATGAGCCATACCACATTTCAACCTAGTAAGAGAGCATTTCATCTTCTCATTCTTCCTACGCAAGGCATCACACAAATCTATGTTTCTCCTATGCAAGTCTCCACAATCACACTCACAATCATCCAACCTATTGCATAGGATCAAGATAGCTTTGGCAAGTGTACCTTGGTTCATGCCTCCTAGCTTGTGGTAGAGCTTGCCTTTCTTGATGTCACCATCTCGATAGTCCTCGATGAGAGATATCATCTCCTCC